>JASDDO010000022.1:483419048-484782756 GCA_030015575.1 Agapanthus africanus | reverse complement strand
GTTAAATATGCAATTTGCAGTTTTGTTTTAATTATGATATGAATTAAATAAGAATTCAACACAAATAGTAAGAATAAAAAAAATTACGCACGTATCCCCGGGTAACGGCGCCATTTGATTGTGTGAAAAAAAGAGTGTTTGTAGAATAACCGCAATCAGAACGGTTGTCGCGCGTAGCTAGACCGAGGTGAGTATGGGTCGTCCTCAGGGAAACGTTGAATATTTTAATCTTACTTTAGATGTGTTGAAAGAGAGAGGATGGATTAAAGAATATTGAATAATGGTTGTAGGATCTAGATCTACGTTTTTAAACACTAATACAAAATATAGATCTAGATTAACTACGGAGGTAAGTTTATATATAAGAAGAGGGCTTGTAGGGTTCATTAGGATTTAGTAGTTATGGATGATTAATTAAAAATTACTCTTTCTATCCTTTAATAGATTTAAAACTAGAACGACAATGATGCGTGTAGATTAGGGTTTCTGGAGGGAAAAGGAATCCCACTCTTAACCCCTATCCCGACACGGAACTCCGTTCATAACTAGCCTTTACAAAAACAATCATTAATCTAATCTCTAATCACGGTCGAGGCTAACAATGAATTGGTAGCATGCCCGATTAGGATGTTAATGATTTTTTTGGTAAAGTTATAAATTTTATAGGACGTAAAAAGAGTTTAGGTATTTTCATTATCCATTAACCTACCCTAATCTTATGAACCCTAACAAGCGGAGAATTACTCGCGCATGTTGAGAGAAAAAGAGATAGAGAGAAAATGCATAATTAAACTACGAAGAAATAGAATAAGAAAAAGAAAGCTACCTTTATTAATCAACAATATTCATTACACTTTGATTCCTTAGAAAATGATTACAAAGACTAGTTGCTTCTCGATCTCTTCTAAGGAAGTAGATGAACCGTTGATGATCAGTCTGGATGTGTGAGCCGTCTTGGACTTCGTGATCGTATCGACTTGATGATTTTTCCAAGAGGCTCTCGGTCTTTATTTATAGTTCCAAAGCCAGAAATTTTGCTTCTAAATTTGGAAGCATGTATTGAAGATTCACCCTGAAAATTCTCATCTTCTAACTCCACAATCTTGCCGCGGATCCGCGGCCCAAGGGGGGTATGGCCGCGAATCCGTGGCCATTAAATCTCATCCCTTCATCAAACTTCAGGGGCTCTGTCCTTGTGACATTTGGCGATCCTTGGAACCTTTGTATCATGGAAATCTTCTTGTGGTTGCTGCCAGACTTGGTCTCCAAGTTTTGCTTTCTTAATTAGGCAAGTTTTCTTTAACAACTTGATTTCCTTAATTTTAGTCTTGAAAAATTCTGCACAAGTTGGAAAAATTCTGCACAACAACTTAAATAATATTTAGTAGACTTTGTTCTACTAAGATTTGGTCAATGATATTATTTGCATACATTTTCCTACCAAATTCTAATTATAATATATCAACACATGGAAAATAGTATTTTTACACATAAACCCTCATATGTATGATATATTATAATAAAGACCTTTTTTAATGTGAAAATAGTAGGAAAAATGTAATAACAAATGTGCAGTTTTATCAACTGAACAAACCCATAGATCTAAAGAGATCTTTTCTTGGGGTTTCTTAGCCCATGAACATAGCTTTGCTCATAAAGAACTCTTAGGGTTTGTTCATAGATCTTGAAGATCTCAGAATTTTTCATTCATGTATAAAAATTGATTTCAATTTTTCTGATGGATTATTCCATCATTTTTTCCAGAGCAAGGCTCTTGAGGAATTTTTATTCCTTCATCATTAGAGTTTGACAGATGTCACTCTGTCACAGAGTACTGCTCTCAAGGGGAGATTCACTCCTTAGCCCGAGGGGTTTTCTCATTAAATGAGATTCACTTGAGGATTTCCACATTTAATTGATAGTCTCATCAAATGATGAGGCTGTTTTATTAATGATGAATTGTCATCTAGATTTTGTGGGTCCCTTTTGGTCCTACTCTACTGCATTGCAGTGCGGTACAAATTTTAAAGTACTAAGTGTCAGAATTTAAATTATAGCACTGACGGTTTACTTTTGTCCCTTTTCGCGCAGGTGACATGTCTTTCGATCGTTTTTTCCCATTTGTTCGTTCAGAGGGAGGATTCCCTGGAGCGCCTGTAGACCGGGAAGTCTTAGCATTGATCAGAGATCATGACCCGGAACATAAGAATCTTCATCTCTGGGGGACATGGTACAATCAAATTATTAAAGGTCGGCAAAGCTTTTCGTGCGCGGTACCCTCAAAGCCCATCATGGCGATCCATTACGCCGACTCACCCCCGGTGAACTATACCGTGGAAGAAATCAACTGGACTTCGGGAGGTCTTCTTCAGCCTGCTATGGCTTCGATACCCGTTCAGCGTCCAATAGCTTTGGATACCCAGGGGTGACGTATTTGTCAAGGCGAGTCGCGCCCGTAGGGACAACCATATATGATTGGCCTAACTCCTCGTCATCCAGCTGGCGATCTGCAATGGGCCCGCTATATTCTGTCAGCGCAGAAGTCGCAGTTGCTGAGGCTTGGGTTGTATCCCGCAATTTATGCTTCTTTTTTCCAGTATTCTACGCTTCCTGCCTGGTGGGTTAAAGCCTTTCTGGAGCAGTGGAATATTCCTACTCACACCTTCCTTTTGCTGGATCGAGAAGTATCAATCTCTTTAGAGGAATTTGCAGAAGTTTTTGGCTTACCGGTTATAGGGGAGCATTATGAGGAACTACTTCCTACGGATGAATACGTTTTTGGTGCCAAGTCAGTGATGACAGGCCTTACCCCAGAGAACGCCATTCAACACCAATTCCCTAGTTTGATCAAAGTATTGAATATTTATGAGAGCCTTTTTCTCGAATCTGGGAGCCGTGGGGTTAATTTCACGGATTTCATCGCTCGTTTTCTCCACCTGGAAATCCTTTCGAAGGAGGCCTCTAAATTCGCCAAACTTGACGATCCTTTCGGCTTAGGTTTGGACAACCTGCCAACGGCAGAGGCAGATCAGAAGAGTTTCTTCATTCCCAACACCCCAGTCGTTTCTTTTGCAGAGGTTGCAGTCCCTAGGATCGACGAGGAAACGTTCTTTTTGGGGTTTCTTGGGTTATGGCTGAGCACTCTCGCCGTTTTGCGCTTCTGATGCACTCTCGCCGTATGAGGCCGTCTGTCTTCTACCCAGCTCACCGAATGGTTATTGGGGTGAAAGTGACTGTCGGGGTTGCCGGATTAGCTCATTTGTATTACAGCCTCAGCCAAGCGGCGGATACTACTGAACCAGGAGTGTAGCATGTGAACTTCTCGATGCATTACTTCATGTCATGGCTCGAGCTACATGCACTTGGCGTTTTCGGTATCCATAAAAGGCCTTCCTTCTACGACAGGTGTGGCTTCCCCTGGATTATGCGGCTAGTTGACACATCCATTGTAAATCCGTCACCGCGGAAAGCTAGGGGTTTGCTCCTTCGTCCTCGCATGGTTGGAGATGGCATGACCTTTACCGACAAGATTCTGACTATCGGCAAAGAGTCCGCAACAACGGTGCAGCCATTGCGGGACATTTTTAAAGATGGAGCCTCTGTTTTGAAAGCTCAAGAAATTCTTCATTTATATTTCATCAGACCGGGATATCTAGTGTTTAGGAAAAATGATGCGGCGTTATTCATGAGATACAACCTGCATCGTTTCGCCCAGCAGCTGAGCTATAATCAGGGAGTCCCGCTTGAGGATTTCTTGGCAGAACCTGCTGCTATCGAAGAGGGAATGCGAAGCGCACTGCATCATTTTATGCGCCTGAACACAGGGCCCAACTTCTTTATCAGTGAACCGAGCTGTGTTCCGAAGGCCCTCAATGTGTATGTGGCCTGGTATCAACATTCAATGGGCGCCGTCATCAGGGAGGAGAAGCGATTGCTACTTGATCGCAAAGGTACCGCTCCGGCCGGTGATCCAAATGTTCCTCTGAAGCGACGGACCATTGTCCGTCCTCCCTTAAGAGAAGTTGCTGCGGTCGAAGGCCCACATGACAGGCCCGAGCTACCGATACCCCATGCTCCCATGGAAACGGTGACTGTAGCTTCCCCCGAGTCTGGCGTGGGTTCAGATATTGGGACTCGTCGTCCCAAGGTGCCCACCAAGCATAAGCTTATGCTAGCTGCGACCGGAGCTCGCTCGCAGAAGAGGAAGAAGAAGCCGATCCTCTCTGCCGACGTTGTATTTGGTCAGGAGCCTCATGCTCCTTATAGTGAGGGCTTGGGCGAATATGGGACCAACGAGGGTCTATTCATAGCGCCGGACGATACTGATCTGGCGGCTTCCATTACCGCTTCTAAGCGATCAGCAAGCCACAAAGCGGGACTGGCCGCCCTCGCGCAAATAAGTAAGCTTCAATCGTACCTTTTTGCTGCTATGTTTTTGTTATCATGTTTAGACTGACACTCTTTCTCTAATAGGCATTTCCAATGAAGAGGCTCTCGCGGCTTCCCTCAAGACTTTCGAGGGGGAGGAGTGGATTCGCACTTCGCTGGGCGTTGGTATATTTCGGCTCATTGCGCCTTCATTCGCCTTTCTTATGGACAATCTGACCCCTTTTTATCTTATCGTAGGGACTACAATGCCAATTCCGCAGGAAGATGCGAAGATGCTTCTAGGGCCAGCTATCGAAGTCCCAGCCTCCTCAGCACTGCCGAAAGAGGCTTTACTTAAACGACCAATGACGGATGCTATAACGGCTCCAGAGGTAACTATTGGCGCGGAAGATGACGTCCCATTGACGGAGGTCTTGAGAAGATCCGCTCTCACGGCCCGGGTGGAAAGGAATCGTAGAATGCGCGCAGCAAGGGAGCGTAACGCCGCTTTGGCCGCGGGTGCAGGTTCAAGCGCTGCTACCCCTGCCCCTACTCCTTCAGAGGATGCTTCGGCCGCCCTGTCTACCGCTCACAGACAGGCAGCACGTGCGGCTCGGGAAGCAGTTGAAAGACCGACCCAAGGTAATGTAATATTAAGTTCTTTTGTCAAAGTTTTAATTTTTAGATTCTCATATATCCAATCCTGCAGGGCCGAATCTTGATGAAGAAGTGGTGGGTGAAATGGTGGCAACCACCGAGCATGAGGTAGCCACTCTTTCTCAGGAGTCTGGAACTGCCCAAATTGCCACTCTCTCACCCTGCGGTTCTTTGCCATTGCCGGGCACTGCGAGTGTCACGATGATTCTCGTGGAGTCGGGGGATGAAGCTACGGGCGGCGATACTATTCCGATGGGGGAGGGTGAAGCAGTCGTTGAACCCAGTGACGCCCTCGTCGCGGTTTCAACTGGTGACTCACCAGGTAGATTTTGGGTCATCGCTTTTCTTTTCATTTTGTAATCCCTTTCAATCTCTTCTGATAGTATTTTTCTTGTTTTTGATGCAGGTGTGGTGAGCGTTGAGTTCATGCTCCCTGAGGCAGCATCACCAGTTGCTGCTTTGATGGCGGCCGCCCCTTTGCCTTCTCTCGTATCCTCCCAAATGCTAGAAGGTACGAACTTGTGACCCATCGGTTTCATTGTAGGAAATATACTTTATATACTGACATTGCATTACTACATCCTTTCAGGATTCCTTTTTGATCACCTGTATCAGGTGTGCATCCACATTTCTCCTTCTAGTCGGAGATTGCCTCATCTAGTGGCGTTGGTGAGTACAGCCTTTAGCTAAAGTCTTTTCTTTTCTTTTACGGGCAGTCAAGTCATTGTTAACTCTTCTTCGTTTTGACTGCAGCACTACAGATTGAAGAAGGAGACGAAAGAACAGTTGCACCACCGGTACTCCCGGCCTTGCCACCTGCCGCAGCCGGTATAGCAAACTCCATTGTTCATGTAGCTTCTCCATTTCTTGAACCGTTATTTGACTATGATTTGTTTTGCAGCAGTGACACCGACTTCAGCTCCGTTCGAGTCTCGAGTCATAATGCCAGCAGGCCCCCTTTTCTCGACCTCTCTCTTCAAAAGGCGCTGTGAATAGTCTGAGCATGTTGAGAGATTACATCGAGGAGCTTGACGCGGAGACCCCTGCCCTTGCTGCAGATTTTGCTGCCGAGGTTAATCCTATGCTGGCGACGCTCGTGAACTTTCATAGTGAGGGCGTCGTTGAGTCTTGGGTTACTCACTGCAGGAAAATTGAGGCTTGTCTGCATGAGCTCGAGGTCGGACATCCTGCTCCTGAGGTCCTGGCTGTGAACTCTCAACGGGATGCATGGGTCGGGCAGAGCACTCCCTACTTCCGTCATCTTGAACAAGAGGCGGCCTTAAAGCGTAAGGAGTGCGAAGAGACTTCAAGCGAATCTGCCCGGCCGCACGCTCAGGTTGATGCAAATGCTGCATAATTGAAAGCTATCTTTGAAGGCCTTCTGTGATGCATCTCTGACAGGCTAACGCTGAGGCAGAAGCTCGACCTCATTGAGCGGGATGCACAGAGTCGTGTGGCAGCTCAGCGGGTCGTTGATGAGCAACTTTCATCTTACTTGCAGCAACGAGCTCAGGTTGAAGTAGAGTTGGACGCGGCGGCTGACCGTGAAAAGGGGCTGAGGGGAGTGCGCGAGCAACTGATTGGTCTATTGAAAACGCTTCCCTCCCAATAATTGTTCTTGTACCAATTTGTGAATTTTGAACAACATGTATCCATCTTTTATTCTTTCATATGATATATTTTGTACCCAATTGAATTTATGAATAAAAGATACATTTCTTTCGTACTATTTTGTGTCATCTCTTGCCTTCTTCTCTTTTCTTTGTTGCTTGCGTGTTACCTTAGTAAGCGTAGCCTGTAGATGATAGAGAACATTACATCTTAAACTCTTTAAGAGGTAGCGATGGCTTAGGAAGCAGGTTCAGATCTGTTGCCTAAGGCTTTTCAACTTTATGAGCCGTGAGGGTCTCATAAAGACTTTTCTCCCTACAGGTCGAGAGGATCTCGTAGGTGTATTTTCTCCTTAGGAATCGTGAGGATTCCTAAGTGTGTTTTCTCTTGAGAGTCGTAAGGATCTCACAAGAGAATTTTCTTCCTTATGAGTCGAGAGGACCCATAAGTGATTAATGGTGTTGACATTATCCTCATTTTATGGAGTCAGGAGTTGCTCTGGGCGTTTC
The DNA here is from genome assembly GCA_030015575.1 of Agapanthus africanus. Lineage (NCBI taxonomy): Eukaryota > Viridiplantae > Streptophyta > Magnoliopsida > Asparagales > Amaryllidaceae > Agapanthus > Agapanthus africanus. The sequence goes on along the minus strand of JASDDO010000022.1, from coordinate 484,775,611 downwards.
TCACGGGGTCAAGATTGACTTTAGCCGTGTTCCACGGGACCAAGATTTGTTCTGGATGCTTCCCACGGGGTCAGGATTGACATAGGCCGTGTTCCACGTGACCAGGATTTGCTCTGGATGCTTCCCACGGGGTCAAGATTGATATAGCCGTATTCTGTGAGGACCAGGTGTTCCCCTCCGAACGGCGGCCCGGACTTCGCGTCCGTTGCCTGAGGTTCGGGGCAGATGCTATTTGGTTTTATCCGTCTACCTCTCCGAAGATGCCAAGTTGATTTATGGCACCTCGTATCGAAGGTTTAGACGGATGCGGCCGATGTAGCAGACTTCGTCAGATTCCCCCTCAGGGTGAGGGGTTTTTTTTTTTTGATTGTGGGGACACTCTTCCCTGCAGGCGCAAGCCCCTGCAGTTAATTACGCTACCGCATCGCGGTAACAACTTTCTCCTACTCCAGAATTTCACTTCGTGTCGTGTGTGTTTGTTTTGTTTGTGGTTGCCCGTGGATTGTATACGGAGACTGAGTGATGTCGTCACCCGTAGGACGTGGATTAGTCCAAATCCGTATTTAGTTAGATTTGGGTTTGGTGTTTTTAGTTTAAGGATACATTAGTCGCGTTGCGACTAAGATCGACTTAAACGTTCGTTAAGGATACGTTAGTCTTGTTTTAGACTAAGATCAACTTAACATCATGATTGATTTAATTATCCGACCGTCGGGACTCGTCACCTCTCTGACGTCGTTGAGGGATTACAACGACAGGCGTCTGAGGAGTTCAGAGATGTACCCTTGAACCAAAGTTGATTTGGAATTTTATCGTTTATTTAAATGTCTAAGGACACGTTAACCGTATTTGGGGTTAAGATCAACTTAGACGGGACCGTTTAGATCCAACAAAAGAGCGTTTGGGCCCTATTGTGCCAGTTTAGGGACGTGGTGGTCCATCGCCAGTTTAAGGACGTAGTGGTCCATCGCCAGTTTAGGGACGTGGTGGTCCATTATTAGTTTAGGGACGTTTCGGTCCGATATTAGTTTAGGGACGTTTCGGTCCAATATTAGTTTAGGGACGTAGTGGTCCATTATTAGTTTAAGGACATTTCGGTCCATCGCCAGTTTAGGGACGTGGTGGTCCGTCGCCAGTTTAGGGACGTAGCGGTCCAACATTAGTTTAGGGACGTTTCGGTCCGATATTAGTTTAGGGACATTTCGGTCCACGAGTTTAAGGACCCCGCAGTCCATATCGATGTGTGGTCGTTGGGACCCGTCACCTCTCTGACGTCGTTGAGAGATTACAACGACGGATGTCAAAGGAGTTCGGAGATGTACCCTCGAACCGGTCATGACTTGTTTTATGAGAGGCATTTAATTTAAGGACTTACAGCCAGGATTGGGTTAAGTCCAATTTTTATTTTTAGGCTCTGCCCGATTAGAAGAATCGATCTAAACAGGGCTCTGCCCCTTTCATTATTTTGCAAGTCTGATTTGGGCCAGGCCCTTTTAATGAGTTACAAGAACTCAGGAATTCTCCAAGCAGGGCCTTGCCCTTTTAAATAATGAGTTTCAGAAACTCAATAATTTCCTTGGGTTGGGCCAGGCCCTTTTAAATGATGAGTTGCAGGCATTCAAGAAATTTTTACAAACAGGGCTTTGCCCTTTTATTGTTCTGCAGTTTAGTTTGGGCCAGGCCCTTTTAAATAATGAGTTTGCAGAAACTCAGGAATTTTTCCAAACAGGGCCTTACCCTTTTATTATTTCAACTTAATTTGGGCCTGGCCCAAAACAAGGGGTTGCAGAACCCCAGAAATCTTCAGATTGAAGAACACAAGTGCATGGCACTTTTGATTTGAATTTGGATCAAAGGAAAAACAAGTTCTTGTTTTTTCCTGATCATACAGAACCAAGGGTTCATATTAAGTGCAAGGCACTATTTATTCTTCTTTTATTTATATATATTTTTTTATTTTTTTTAGAACCAGGGGTTCATATCAAGTGCAAGGCACTATTTATTTTCTGTTCTTCAGAAATTTTACCTTCTTCTTTTTTTTTCTTCTGTGTTCTTGACTAATTTTCAAGAGCTTTCTTTTGATGATTGACTCTCTCTCTGATTCTCTCCTTGATCCCCTTTTGAATGAGGCTTGGGGTCTTATTTATAGTGCCCACAAATTTGTTGGATTTGTTAACAAAATCTTTCCTGAATAATTTTGGGAATTTTCCCACCATTGGATCTTTGATCCAAGGGTTCCTGTTTTACAGGAGAACAGAAAAGATTTATCTAAATCTTCATTCAGTTGCTGCGCAACTCACCAGAAAATGACACGTGTCGCGCATCCAATGCGTTTGCGCAGCTGCGACTGCGCAACTGCGCAGACACGTGTCGCGCATCCGTGCGTTTGCGCAGCTGCGACTGCGCAACTGCGCATACACGTGTCACGCATCTGTGCGTTTGCGCAGCTGCGCCTGCGCAACTGCGCACACACGTGTCACGCATCTGTGCGTTTGCGCAGCTGCGGCTGCGCAACTGCGCAGACACGTGTCACGCATCGGTGCGTTTGCGCAGACACGTGTCGCGCATCGGTTCGTTTGCGCAGCTGCGGCTGCGCAACTGTGCAGACACGTGTCGGGCATCCATGCGCTTGCGCAGACACGTGTCGCCCATCCGTGCGTTTGCGCAGTTGCGACTGCGCAACTGCGCAGACACGTGTCGTCCATCCAAGCGCTTGCGCAGACACGTGTCGCGCATCCGTGCGTTTGCGCAGTTGCGACTGCGCAACTGCGCAGACACGTGTCGTGCATCCAAGCTCTTGCGCAGACACGTGTCACGCATCCGTGCGTTTGCGCAGTTAAGTCTTTAATTAAGTTTTCTGAAGAGCCTTGCTCTGATGGGACGCGCTGTTTCGGGCGTTACGCTGCCCATTCAGCCTCTGCCACGTGGCGAATTGCGCACTGCGCACGGAAACCGAAGCGTTGCTTCGAATTTTGAATTTTCAAAATTCAACAGAGCCTTGCTCTGATTGGGGGAAACAGATGCCCCCCCACCGTTGCGCTCACGTGGCGCGCGCGTGAGTGCAACGGTGGCAAGATCCTGACCGTCGAATCGACGAGTCAGGTGAACAGGCGCAGGCGCCTATAAATAGGACCCTTGGTCCTTGGTAATTTTTTACCATTCTCAAGAAATTAGATTTCAGAGCCTTGCTCTTACTTGAGAACTTCCAGAGCTTTGCTCTTGCGATTTTTAAGAACTTCCAAGTTTTATTCTTAGAACCATTCTAGGTAAATTAAATTAATTTAATTTAAATCAAATTTAAATAATCAGAGCCTTGCTCTTATAGATCTTTGATCTAAAGGAATCTCCTTTGGGGGTTTCTGCAACAGAGCCTTGCTCTTATAGATCTTTGATCTAAAGGAAACCTCTTTGGGGTTTTTACTCACAGAGCCTTGCTCTCAAAAATTTGTAGAGACCCTGTTCTTAGGTTTTAACCCATGAACAGAGGGGCCCACAGATTAATTAAAAAAAACTTTTTAAAGGTTTCCATGGATCTTTAAGATCCCACCATTTTAATTTTTAGGAATTATAAGTTTTTTTTTTTATTACTGCTACAGAGCTAGGCTCTTTTTTTTTTTAAGAAGTTTTATCCTTTTGAAACAGGGGTTTGACAAATGTCACTCTGTGACAGAGCTTTGCTCTGAAAAGAGGAGATCTTCTCCTTGTCTTTTTAGGGGTTCCCCCCAATGAGGATATTCTCTTGGGGGTCTCTTTTATTGACTGATAGTCCCATTCAATGGTGGGATTGTCTTATCAAATGATGCGCCGTCATCTTGATTTTGTGGGTCCCCTTTTGGTCCCCTACCCGCTGCATCACAGCGTGGGGTCAGATTTTTATTTATTATTATTATTTTTATTATTATATATATATATATATATTTTTTTTTTATTATATATATTATTTTTATTGAATGTCAAGTGTCAAGCCACTAATGATATATATATATTTTATGCAGGAGGGATGTCTGACGACTTGTCTTTTCCCTTCGTTCGCTCGGAAGGAGGGTTCCCACACGCACCAGTGGACCGGGTAGTGCTTGCTTTGATTAAAGATCGCGACCCTGAGTGCAAACATCTTCACCTATGGGGAAGGTGGTATAGCCAAATCATCCAGGGTCGTCGCAGTTTTAGTTCCGCTTCCCCCTCCGAACCCATAGTTACGATCCCCTACGCAGATAAACCCCCGGTGGAGTATGCCGTGGAGGTTAAAAATTGGAACTCGGACGACCTCCTTCAGCCTGCAATCGGCGCTATTCCGGTACAGCCGCCGCCGGCCATAGACATCTTAGGAAGGCGAATCTGTCAGGGTGAAGCACGCCCTTGGGGACAGGCCTACAATATTGGATTGAATCCGCGACCGCTTGCTGGATACCTGCCATGGGCCCGGTACATCTTAGCGGCGAAGAGAGCTCATCTGACGAAGATCGGTTTATACTCCGCCGTCTATGTCTCGCTTTTTGAATATCCTACTCCTCCAACGTGGTGGACAAGGGCTTTCATTGAACAATGGAATATCCCCACGCATACTTTCCTGACGGCGGATAGGGAAGTTTCCATTTCTCTAGAGGAGTTCGTCGAGCTTTCGGGTTTACCGGCGAGGGGGGAGCATTATGAGGAGCTGCTTCCTCCTGATGAGTACGTCTTTGCCACCAAGCAGGTGGTACTCGACTTAACTCCGGAAAATGCTATCCAGCATCAGCATCCGGGCCTGGTGAGGGTGTTGGAGATTTACGAGGAGCTTCATTTGGAATTGGGCGACCGAGGCGTTAGTTTCGCGGACTTCATTGCTCGTTTTGTCCGCCCGGAATTTTTATCAGAGCAAGGTGATAAGTTCGCCCAACCTGCTGACCCTTTTGGTTTCGGCCTGGACCGCCGACCTTCATCGGAAATTGATCAGAGAAGTTTTTACCTTCCCGGCACTGCCAGCGTCCCCTTCTCAGAGATCGCCGTTCCCGGCATGGATGAGGAGACCTTCTTCATCGGGTTCTTAGGTTTGTGGCTGTGCAGCTTCGCGCTTCCTATGCACCCACGCCTTATGCGGTCTTCTGTCTTTTACCCGGCGCATCGAATGGTGGCCGGTCTGCAGTTATCAGTGGGGATCGCCGGGTTGGCTTATCTCTACAATGGACTTAGCATAGCGGCGGACGCTAATGAACCTGGGGTACAGCCTGCTAACTTCCCGATGCACTACTTCACTTCTTGGATGGAGATGCATGTTCGAGGAGTGTTCGGTGTCCATAAAACTCCTCAGTTCTTTGAGAGATTTAAACTTCCAAGAATCATGCGATTGGTCGGGGCCTCTATCGTGTTTGCACCTCCGCGGGAGTCCAGGGGATTGCTTCTGCGTTCGCATCTAGTCGGGGCGAAGACCTCTTTAGTGGATAAGGTCATCACCATGGGTTCCGAGTCCACTAAGTCGGTGGTGCCGCTGCGTGATGACTTTAAGGGCGGTGCTTCCGTGTTGAAGGCTCGGGAAATTCTTCACCTTTATTCCATTCGGCCGGGCTACTTGGTATTTAGGCAGAATGAAACGGCCCTCTTCATGAGGTATAACCCGCATCGATTCGCCCGGCAATCAAGTTATAACCAAGGGGTCCCATTGGAAGCCTTCTTGGGAACACCTGCAGTCGGTCCAGAGGGGGTACGGAATGCGATGCATCACTTCATCCGGCTAAATACAGGCTCTTACTTTTTCATCAGCGAGCCCAGCTGTACCCCCAAGATACTCAATTCGTATGTGGCCTGGTACGCGCACGCGATGGGACCAATCATCTTAATGGAGAAACGTCTATTGGTCGATCGTAGGGCTGCGCCTCCCGGTGGCAATCGCAAGGCTCCATTGCAGCCCAGGGTTCAGGTTATCCCTCCGACGAAAGAGGCTGGAGCCGATCGACCACGCGTATTGGCCCCTCCGCGTGGACTGCCATTGCCCACTGCGGTGGATGCTCCAACGGTACCCCGTGCTCCGACGAAGACGGCTAAAGCGGCCTCACCGGAGTCGGGTGTAGGAGCGGACATCGGGACTCGCCGCCCGAAAGTGACTGCCAAAACTGGCAAGCGCAAAGATGCTCCGGGTGGATCCAAGGCTGGTGGACAGAAGAAGAAGAAGTCTATCCTATCCCTTGACGCGATTCTTAACTTAGAACCCGCGGCTCATCCTGCCGAGACTATATGTGAGTATGGCAGCAACGAGGGTTTCGTGGTGGACCCTGAGGACACCAACCTAGCCGCCGCGATTGCAGCTTCGGAGCGATCGGCGAGGCTCGAAGCAATGTTAAGCAGACTCGCTGAGTCGGGTAATCCTCAGCCTCCTTATTTGTCGTTTTATCCCACTTTTACTATTATCTTTAGCTAATATTTGCCTCATTTTCAGCAGGTGGATCTACTGAAGAGGCCGTTGCTGCCTCTCTGAAGACCTTCCAGGCGGAGGAGAAGAAGCGCGCCTTAGCAAGCGTCGGTATGTTTTACCCCGCTCTTTTTATAAGGAAAGTTTGTTGCCTTTTTATGATAGTCGACCTGACCTTCTCTTGTTTCTTTACAGGGGTTGTATTAATCGGTGCAAGGACCCTTCCCAAGCCTGTCATCGAAGTCCCAGCTCCGTCGAAGCTGGCGCAAGAGCCTCGGCTCGATGCAACGACGAGGGATGCTCTGAAAAATCTGGAGGCATCCCTCTACACGGATGAGGAGGCTTCACTCAAGGAAGCTCTGATGGCATCTGCCTCATCGGCTCAAGAGGAACGGAAGCGGTCTAGACGCGAAGCGAAGGCGCGCAGAGCTGCTCTGGCCGCAGGAGCGGGCCCTAGCACTATTCCTCTCGATAATATTCCTTCTGAAGAGCCCCCAGTGGCTCTGTCTACTGCTCGTCGGCAAGTGGCGCGCGCGGTTCGGAGTGCCAATGACAAATCCACTTCAGGTAGTACTTCTTTCAGAATCTCGTCGTACGAATTGTAGAGTTGTTGGCTTATACGTATTCCATTTTGTAGGGTCGAGTCCAACTGAGGGGGAGGGGGAAACGACCATCGAGCCCAAGGGAGCAGAGGACGCGGTACTCGCCGAACCCGAACCAACAGTGGACAACTTTGTCGAGGTCATGGGGCCTGGAGCCGGGATTGAAGAACCTACCGCGGAGCAAGTCGTTGATGCCGTACCCGAAGTGGCGGCAGATGAGATGATTGTCTCAGCCGAGCCGAAGGCGGTAGAGGGCGAGGTATTTGAGGCTGGGGACCTCGTGGTGCCGGTGGACGGGACAGCTGTAATCGCTGATCCTGAGGGAACAGCAGGTGAGGTGGCCATGATTCCTGAAGACGAGCTAGGCGCTCCTTCTCAGGAATCGGGCAATGTTCCTATCTTGGCCCTTCCTGCCTATGGTTCCCCGCCGCCTGCAGAGCTTGAGAGCGTAACAACGGTTCCCCTTGAGTCGGGTGACGAAGCTACAGGTGGTGGTCTTCCGTCAGTGGAGGAAGGGACTACCTCAGTTTCTGCTGGCAGCTCGTCAGGTGAATTTTCGAGTCACCAGCGTTTCCATTTTTTTTTGTATATATCTCGTGATCTCTTCTGACAAGCTTGTCTTTGCAGGTGCGGTCAGTGCCGACGCTCCATTGCTTGAGGGAGCACCGTCAACTACCGCTTTGGCGGTGGTCACTTCCCCGTCTTCCCTCGTGCCGTCACGGATGTTGGAAGGTATGGATTCACGACTCATGCATTAATCTTTCAAAAATGTGGCTCTTGTACTAATGTTACGCCGTTGTGCCTTTTCAGGAGGGCTCTTTGATCATCTATATCAGGTGTTGCTCCCACACTTCTCCTTCCCATCCGAGCTCGCTTCTCCCTCTAAGGGTATCGGTGAGTGCCGTCTTGGTCTTTTTCGAGGGAATATAGGATCGTATCTGACTTTTCTTCTTCCTGACTGCAGTGCCTCAGATCGAAGGAAGGGACGCCGGGCTTGTGCTGCCACCGGCGCTTCCGGCTTTGACGTCCGTTGCGACTGGTACAAATATTCCTTCCCTCTTTTTATATGATCTTTTATCGACTTTTCGAATCATTGTTTGACCATGTTTCGTTTTTTGCAGCTATTGTCCCAGCTCCAATTCCTTTTGAATCTCAGGTCCTCTCACCGGCGGGTCCTTTCTCGCGACGCCCGTCTTCAAAGGGTGCTGTAATGAGCCTGGGTATGTTGAGCGGGTACATCGAAGAGCTCAACATGGATGCCCTTCCTTCGGCCGTAGATTTCGCTGTGGACGTTAACCCAATGTTGGCGGCGCTCGTAACTTTCCATAACGAAGGCGTCGTCGAATCGTGGGTTAACCACTGCAGAGAGATCGAAGCTCGCCTGCATCGGTTGGAGTCGACACGCCCTTCTCCCGAGGCTTTGGCCGCGAGCGCCGAACGGATAGCTTGGCTTGAGCAAAGCACCTCTTATCTCCGCCATTTGGAGCAGAAGGCAGCTTTACGGCTAAAGGCGCATCAGAAATCTTCAAACGCGACCGCTTGCCTTCGTGCCGAAGTTAGGACGAATGCTGCTGAGGTGAAAGCTGTCTTTGAAGGTCTTCTTAAGCGTATATCTAATGGGCTAGCGTTGAAGCAGAAACTTGATGCTGCTGAGCGTGATGCCCAAGGCCAAGAAGCAGCTCATCAGGTTGTTGGGGAAGAGCTCGCATCCTTCACGCAACAGCGGGCTCAAGTAGAGGCGGAGCTGGCAGTGGCAGTTGATCAGGAGAAAGCATGGAAGGACGTATGCGACCAATTGCTACATCTGTGCAAGACGCTTCCTTCCCCATAATCCCCCTTGTATCATTTGTCTTTGTAAATTATATGTATATATTTTTTTTTATCCTTTAACACAATGTATCCTGTACTCAACCAATTTTTTATGAATAAAAGATACACATTTTGTAATGTCTTGTGTCATTTCTCTGTCTTTCTTTTCTTTTATAATCAGTACGCCACCTTAACAACCACAATTGACGAACGATTGGGACGAGCATCCCGACCTTATTAAGAAATAACGACGGCTTAGGCCGCAGGTTCAGATCTGCTGCCTAAGACTCTCCAACTCTATAAGCCGTGAGGGTCTCATAGAGACTCTTCTCCTTACGGATCGAGAGGATCTCGCAGGTGAATTTTCTCCTTAGGAATCGTGAGGATTCCCAAGTGTGGTTTCCTCTCATAAGTCGGAAGGATCCTATAAGAGAATTTCTCCCTCTTACAAGTCGAGAGGGCTCGTAAGCGGTTGTTTCCCTCTTTGTCGAGAATCGACTTCAGAGAGTGAGGCCCGTGGATAGTATGCAAGAGACCATTTAGGATTGACTTGCAGGGTCCCATTGTTCAGGAAGTAAGTTTTGAATCCTTACTGCCCAAGATGTGAGTCAAAGAAGCTCTCGTCATGGAGTGTTTGTATCCGTGAGTTGAGAAGTTTGCCGGGATTATTTGTTTCCCGAGCGCCAAGGATTATTTGTGTCCTTGGGGTTTGAAACGAGTCGAGGGTTCCTACGGAGACACTGGTGGCTCTGTGGGTCGACGTGGATTAGAAGGCTCTCGTCAAGGAGTGTTTGTATCCGTGAGTCGAGGAATTTGCCGGGATTATTTGCTTCCCGAGCGCCAAGGATTATTTGTGTCCTTGGGGTTTGAAACGAGTCGAGGGTTCCTACGGAGACACTGGTGGCTCTGTGGGTCGACGCGGATCAGAAGGCTCTCGTCAAGGAGTGTTTGTATCCGTGAGTCGAGGAATTTGCCGGGATTATTTGTTTCCCGAGCGCCAAGGATTATTTGTGTCCTTGGGGTTTGAAACGAGTCGAGGGTTCCTACGGAGGCACTGGTGGCTCTGCGGGTCGACGCGAATCAGAAGGCTCTCGTCAAGGAGTGTTTGTATCCGTGAGTTGAGAAGTTTGCCGGGATTATTTGTTTCCCGAGCGCCAAGGATTATTTGTGTCCTTGGGGTTTGAAACGAGTCGAGGGTTCCTACGGAGGCACTGGTGGCTCTGCGGGTCGACGCGAATCAGAAGGCTCTCGTCAAGGAGTGTTTGTATCCGTGAGTTGAGAAGTTTTGCGAGTCGCTGGCTTCTTCGATTGAAATGAACCGTTGAGGCTTGGTTTCGTCGTTTGACGGAATCCGCTGGGGAGGTATGGTTTCTTCTTTGTTTACGCCCTTGGATTGTATACAGGGATCGATGTGATCTTAACTGTAGGGCCGAAGTTTTATCATTTCTTATTTTTTTTGTTTTACTTTATTTCCGCGATGCTCTATCATTTCAGCTTTTATATCGCGAAGGTCGCGATTGCCTAAACATTTCGGCTATTTTTCGCGGTGCCCAACCATTTCGGCTTTTTATTATTTTATTTTTTACTCGTTGCTCTTTATTACGAGTTGCCCGATCATTTCGGCTATTTTGCATGCATACTTTTTACTTGCTGCTTTTTATTGCAAGTTGCCCTATCATTTCGGCTATTTCGTATGCATGTGCGGCCTACTGGCTTTTCACTGTAAACCTGAAATTGGACACCGATTTCGGCATCAGCACCGCTGCAACTGGGATATTACCAGGAGCGAATCATCATTTGCCTCTATCGTTGTTGAACAAAGGAGGCTTAGCGACCGGGGTTAGGATCCCGTCGGCTAAGGCTTTTGACTTCATGAGCTGTAAGGGTCGCGTGAAGGTATTTCTCCTTACAAGTCGTGGGGATCTTGTAAATGTATTTTCTCCTTAGGAACCGTGAGGGTTCCTAAGTGTTTTGTTCTCCTGTAAGTCGTAAGGATCCTACAGGAAGGTTTTCTCCTCATAAATCGAGGGGATTTATAAGGGTTGTTTACCATACGAACGTATTCCCAGTCATGGATGGACCTTGGTTAGGAAAACGTTTATTCGCGCCCGTGGATTGTATACAAGGGTCAGTATTGAGCCACTTATAGGGCAATATTGGAAGTTTGTGGGGGTTTGCTTAAGCACAGGTTTAGGTCTCTGTGACTTAAGACTTTCAAATCCTATGAGCCGTGAGGGTCCCATAAGAGAGTTCTCCTTACGAGTCGTGAGGATCTCGCAAGCGTATTTTCTCCTTAGGAATCGTAGGGATTCCTAAGTATGTTGTTCCCTTGTAAGTCGTAAGGATCTCACGCGGGTGGTTTCTCCTTACAGGGTCGAGAGGACTCCATAAGGGTTCTTTAACGAAGTTGCGCCCTTTCGGGTTTTCACAACATTCGCCGGTAGTCCTGCTGTTTTTACTCACGGAGCCCTTTCGGGTTTTCATCCGTGCCCATTTTGCTTATGGACTTACCGCTTTTTTTTATTTTATTTTTATTTTTATTATTTTTTTTTTTATTTATTTTTATTCATCTCGTCAGCCCAAGGATGCCGCAGTATTAGTTTAAAAGGCGTTTCGGTCTGATATTAGTTTAAGGACATTCCGGTCCACTGTTGAGAGGGTTGGCTACCACTTATAAAGCTTGAGCTTAGGAAGATAGCGAGCGGACATAGTCGTCGTCATCTACCATTAACCTGGGCTGTGGCTTATTAAGCGTAGTATTTCTTTAGGAAGCGTCCGTTTATTGGCCTGAAAGGCCTTTCACCATGCATGTCCATGAGTAGATAGGCCCCGCCTTGGTAGACTTTATCAATGATATACGGTCCTTCATAGTTTGGCTCAAATTTTCCCCGCTTGGCGCGATTGGGGATCATGGGCCTTTTGACCACTAGCACGAGTTCGCCTTGGTGGAATGTCCTCGGGCGGCTCAATCTTTCATATGAGCGCGTCATCTTTGCTTTATAGGCTTCCAGATTTTGTTGTGCTAGAAGCCGGATTTCATCAAGGGCGTCAAGCTCTTCGAACCGAAGGTGAGCATTTTCTTCATCCGTCAGTTCGTAGTGGACTGCCACTCGTAGAGAGGGTAATTCTATCTCGAGAGGGAGTACTGCTTCCGTCCCAAATACCAACGCGTATGGCGTTGTGTTTGTGGCCGTTTTAAACGTAGTCCGATACGCCCAAAGAGCCTCTTGCAATCTTTCGTGCCAATCTCTCTTATTTCGTGACACTGTTTTCTTTATGATCTTCGTCAAGGTCTTGTTGAAGGCTTCAGCTAGTCCGTTAGCTCGCGGGTTATAAACTGAGGAATATCTCCAGTCTATATTGTGCTGTTGTGCGAAACGGCTAATTTTATGACTTCGATAGGCTGGCCCATTATCAGAGATGATTCTTCTCGGGGTTCCAAACCGGTAGATGACATGCGTTTTGAAGAAATGGAGAATGTTCTCCGTCTTTACTTCCCTCAACGGAACCGCCTCTGCCCATTTGGAGAAGTAATCAGTCGTTGCCAAGATGAAACGATGTCCCTTTGACGATGCTGGTTCGATGGGACCGACTATGTCGGTTCCCCACATTTCGAATGGCCAACTAGCCATTGTCGGATGCAGTGGATTGGGATGCTGATGGATGAAGTCCCCATGAATTTGACATGGATGACATTGCCTCGCATATTCCAGGCAATCCTGCATCATCGTGGGCCAGTAGTAGCCCATCCGCTTTATCTTCAATTTCATCTTAGGGCCTGCTTGGTGGGAACCACAGAGTCCGTCGTGAACTTCTTGGACGACCCTTCTCGCTTCGTCAGGTCCTAAGCATCTCAACCACAGAGAGTCGAATGACCTCTTGTATAGAGTATCATTGACGAAGGCGAAAGACAGGGCTCGTTTCGTGAGCTGATGTCGCGTGGCCTCTTCAGGTATTCGGTGGAACTTGAAGTAATCTATGAAGACTTCTCTCCAGTCCTCGGTATTTTCCCTGTCTTTTATTTGCAGGGTTGTCTCCTCTTTCGCTCCTTTTTCTTCAGACGATTTCGGAGATATTTTTGTTGGGGCGAGCACTCGACGGCTTTGTATCACGATTCTAACGTCATCGAGGTTCTCGTCAGCCAATTCTTTAGCAAGTTTAGCCAGTGCGTCCGCTTTGCTGTTTTCCGCACGCGGTATACTTTCCAACGTGTAAGAGGGAATTTGGGTTAGCAGTTGCTGCACTTTTTCACCGTATTTTACCAATTCCGGTTTGCACGTTTGGTAGTCGCCGTTTACTTGACTAACGACCAGTTGGGAATCGCCGTATACGAGGAGATCTTCAATTCCCATGTCAATGGCGATCTCGAGGCCTGCTATCAGAGCTTCGTATTCGGCTTCATTGTTTGTTCTCGGCTCCGTTAGGGAAAAGGCGTAGCGCATTATTCCTCCTTGTGGAGTTACAAAGATGAGTCCTACCCCTGATTTAATTATAGGGGTACTTTGTTTGCGTTTCTTCATGGAAGATGCTCCATCGAAATAAAGCTCCCATCGGATATTACCGCCGTCGATCGCATCGAACGCATGTTCGTCTGGGAGATCGCAATTCAGAGGAGAATCGGCGGGTATCGGATGCTCAGCGAGGAAGTCGGCGATGGCCTGGCCTTTCACTGCCTTGAGAGGTTGATACGTTATCGAAAATTCCATCAAGAGCAGGGCCCATTTAGCGAGTCGTCCTGTCAATATGGCTTTTGACATTAGATATTTAAGAGGGTCCACCTTTGAAATCAGACGGACCTCGTGCGCCAACGCGTAGTGCCTAAGCTTTGTTATTGCGAAGATCAACGCCAGGCAGTGTTTTTCAATGGGAGAGTAGTTGCTTTCTGCCCCTAGCAGGACTCGACTTAAGTAATAAAGTGCTCTTTCTTTCCCTTGATCGTTCTCTTGTGCCCATAATGCGCCTAAAGAACCCTCGAGGGCGGTTGTATAAAGAATAAGAGGCTTCCTCTTAACCGGAGCAGCCAAAACCGGCGGGTTCTGCAGATATTGCTTGATCTCATCCAATGCGCCTTGGCATTTTTGGTCCCAAACAAATGGGGTTCCCTTCTTCATCAGGTGGCTGTAAGGACGGCACTTTCCTGAAAGGTTGGCTATGAATCGCCGTATATACGCGAGTTTCCCTTGGAGAGACCGCAGCTGTTTGAGAGTCCTCGGCGGAGGCATTTCCATGATCGCTTTGATCTTTGACGGATCTATTTCAATACCTCGGTGTCGAACGACAAATCCCAGGAATTTGCCCGAGGAAACCCCGAACGCACATTTAAGAGGGTTCATCTTCAAGTTGTATTGCCGAAGGCGTTGAAATACAGTCTTCAGATGCTCGAGATGTTCCTCGTATGATTTGCTCTTGACCACGAGATCGTCGATATAGCATTCGACGATTTCGTGTATAAGGTCGTCGAAGATCTTCGTCATGGCCCTCTGATAAGTAGCACCGGCGTTCTTCAAACCGAAAGGCATCACTTTATAACAAAATATACCAAGCGGAGTTCTGAAGGCCGTGTGCTTCTGATCTTCAGGGTGCATTTTTATTTGATTATACCCCGATGAGCCGTCCATGAAGGAGAAAACCTCATGAGTGGATGTGTTGTCTATCATCAGTTCGGTGACTGGCACTGGGAAATCATCTTTTGGGCAGGCTTTATTGAGATCCCGGAAGTCTACGCATATGCGCACTGTCCCATTTTTCTTCATCACTGGGACAATGTTGGCGATCCATTCAGGGTATTGGACTTCTTGGATGAAGCCTGAATCTATCAGCTTTTTGACTTCGGCGTTGATGCTCATCTCAAGCTCGAGTCGCATTCTCCTCGGCGCTTGTTTGACTGGCTTGATGTCCGGGGATATCGCCAACTTGTGTACTGCAATTTCTGGATCTAGTCCCGGCATTTCGGAATAGTTCCACGCGAAGCAATCTTTGTGCTGTAGAAGCACATCCTTTAACGCAGCCACCCTTTCTTCAGATAGCAGCTCGCTGATGAATGTCGGTCGCGGGTCATTTTCCGTCCCCAACTCAATTTTCTTGAGATTATCTGCAGTGGTATGTATTCCGTCCTCCAGTTCTTTCGGAGCCGGGGGAAATTCTGAGATTACCTCATCGCTGCCGCTTTCAAAGCACCAAGGGAGATTGTTCATGTCCTCGGACCCTTCTTTTAATATTGTTATTACATGGCAGGTGCGAATTTTCTGCCAATCCCAATGCGGAGTTGGTTTTATTCTTGTATTTTCGGGTTCGTGCTTTTGCGGCGGCGCTACTCTCCAACTGTCAGACAACGCGAATTTGCCAAGCTGATATTGGTCCTCAACCCAATTCTTAAAGGTGAAGCAATCTTCGAGCGGATGCCCTACTACTCGATGGTAAAAGCAATACTTCGGGTTGGAGACTTCGCCTGCTTGTTCAGGGTGTTTAGACTCTGGCAACGTAAGCATTTGATGTTTTAGAGCGAGATCGAATATTTTCCTTGTTTTGTTCCGAGGAAAAGAGTATGCTCGACTCATTTTCTTCCCGAGGGCTAAGTCAATAACGCTCGATTCTCGGATGCGCGGCTTCTTAGCTCTGCTTTGTAGTTGTCGAGCGCCTCTCTTGCCTTTCGACTTGTCTTTGTTCTCGCGTCGAACCTTTTTTGTAGTAGGTCGACAAGGAGCGGCATCTTCGTTCTTTACTGCCTGTTGGAGGAGGCGCTGTGTCTTAGCTTTCTCATAGATTGCCATTTCACGATCGTGATCGTCTCGGGCTTTTTGACTCGCATCCCTTATAAGTTTGCTCATCTGGTCTTCGGACGATGGACCGGGCGGTTTTGTATCCGGAACTTTTGCTGGTTCAGGATTAGCGTCCTCCCATTGAGCGTCCGCCTCTTCATCGAAGTCACATATGGCATAACAGCTGTTTACTAGCTCCCGCTTCCTTGGCCGGATGTACCCAAGCCCTTTGGTTTCTACTTTCCCGTTAGGCAGTTTGCATTGGGTCCCGGGAATGTTCCAGACCTTGTCATAGAATTTGGCTTTTCTAACGGTCTGTGTGAAGGACATCCCCTGGCGTTTTAGCAGTTTCTTCAAACCTTCGGTATAATATCGGGGAAGACGGATAGGCTGAAGCCTGTCAAGCGTGGGATCCGCGCCATGCCAAACTTCTTTTTCTACTTTGTTCTCTTCAGAACGGTAGAATAAGATCGCCTTCTCACCCCTTCGTCCGGGAGGGATATAGAATGTCTGCAATTTTTCTACGCTGTTAGTGTCGAGTGCATCCAGTTCTTTGTAATGTTCAAGCGGCACCATGGTTATCTGCAGACTTCGCTCTTCATCAGCGGAGATCTGTATCGAAGGCCGAGCAGGGAATACAGCATGAACTTCATCCTCTGAATCACTACCGAAGATTAACGAAGGGACGGATGGTCCTGGCCTGGTAGATTGGGATGGACCTGAATAAATTATATCCTCCTCCTCGGTGTCACTGCCGAAGACAGGGATAGTGGCATTAGTTTTGTTCTCCGGTTTGTGACACCTTTCCGTGTCTTCGAAACTCGGTAAGAAGTATTTGGCATCTTCATACTTGCGAACTTCGTTCACGGAAAACGGATTCAACTCTCCGGCCACAGTGTACTCGAGGCCATCCCTGGAATACTTCATGCACTGATGCTGTGTAGAAGGGATGATATTGTACTCGTGTAGCCATGGTCGGCCGAGCAGAGCATTATAGCACGTCTTGGCATCTATAACATGGAATTTGATGTCTGTGACGAGCAACCCGAAGCGTAGCGTCAATATCACAGATCCCAGAGTCTTTGAAGATTGAGAGTCGAAACCGGAGATAGTGATCTTGTCCCGGGCAAGGTGTTGGACACTCATACAAATCTCCTTTAACACTCGTACGTTGAGTAAATTGACGGACGATCCGTTATCGACCAAGATTTTACCTATTTTTATGTCATGGCAGTATCCTGAGACATAAAGAGGGCGATTGTGTTCACACGTCCCGAGAAGAAGGTCCTCATCACCAAAAGCAATGTCGGCTGTGTGCACTTCTTCCAATTCGTCTTTCATCTTTTCTTCGGCCAAGAAGGCTTGGAACTGGTCCGGATCTTGTAGCGCCTTAATCAAGGAGTCTCTCGCCTCCTTTGATAGTAACAAGGCATCAAGGATGCTGAGTTGTGAGGGTAGCTTCCTCAGATGTGCTAGGACATTGTAATCCACCTTACTCCTCTTTGGCGGATTTTTGGCGGTTAACTCTTCCGCGACTTGGTCATCCAAAGTGATGTCTTCAGAGACCTTCTCTTTCCCTTTATCTTTTCTATTCGAGGGTCCGAGGTTCTTTTCAGGCAGTGTCCGATTCCGCAGCTGTATATTTTCGCAAGACTTCGGTTCTTCTTCTTTTCCCGAAGTTGACTCTTTAAAGAGAGGGGCAATCTCTAGTTCCTCATCAGAGTCGCTCCCAAATGTGGGCACTTGTGACCTGGTAGTGTTAACCATGTGACAGTTGCCGGCAGTTCTTTCAAGCACTTTGGTCGTGTTTCTTTGCTCCCGACGAACCTTGCGCTTTTCCCGTTTAAAGCGTTGTTGATTAGCGACGTATCCTTGCCACCATTTATCGAACGCTTTGCACTCTTGGGTAGAATGTGAGACCTTCTGATGATATAAGCAATAAGAGGGATGCATTTCTACCACGCTAGTAACTTTTTCTTCTGAGGGTGGTAGCTTCATGCCCATCGATATGGCCTTGGCGAACTTCTTTTTTATCTTAAATTGGCTTTTGTCAGCGGTGGAGGTATTTTGCTCCAGTGGGATCATCTCAGCTCCTCCCTCAAGCCGCTGGCGCTTGGCCGTTTCGAATATCGCCGTCTCGCGTTCTTGATCAGCTTTACTTTTCAATCGAGCTTCACTAAGAAACGCGTCAATCATTTCTATTGATAATTCCGGAACCCTTGACTCAGTATTTGCCCCCGGCGTTTTGGTGCCGGAAGTCCCCTCATCGTTCGAGGTCGAGTGAGAGATCATATGACAGCTTGCCACATCTCCGTCGGATTCATCCGATGAAGTTTCTTCCTCATCTTCCTTTTGAAAGACGTGATCAAGGAAATCTTGGAGCGTAATGGGAGTTCGCGCCTTTTGGTTATACTCGTCCAGTGCGTCAATCTGCTTCTGTAAGTCCGTCCGCTTGTCGCTGGGCTTCACGGGCTTCTTAGATTTCTTCTTCTTCTTTTTCGAAGATTTTGACGGCTGGCTATGAACGCTTGAACTACCACCATCGGCCTTCGGAGTCGGACGTGGTTTCAACATCCCCTCAATAACCTGCGGCTCCAATGGGTTCTTCCACTTGACCGCTGGGCAGGTCTGCAGATCATTCAGCATTCTCCTCGTTTTGGCTGATAATACAACCTCCCAGGGAGCTTCTTCAATGACGGAGCATGTTGCTCCTGGCGTATTCGTTCCCTTGTAGGTGTGGGGTTGCGGAGGATTCACCTTCCATTTGTCGGATAGCGCAAACTTGCCCTGACGGTACTGGTTTTCGAGCCAATTTTTGAACACGTAACAGTCTTCGATCGGATGTCCTAGCACTCTATGATAAGGGCAGTAATTAGGATCGTTGACGTCACTTGGTTGTGACGGACGTTTTGGATCCGGCAAATTTATAAGCCTATTGCGCAATGCCAGCTCAAATAACCTCCTTGTTTTATCACAGGGGAAGGAGTAAGCACGTCCCATCCTGTCCTCAAGGGGTACGTATGGGCGCGTGTTATTTGGACGAGCAACCGGCTTCGAGTCGTTCGGTTGCTGTTGGGCATTAGCGACGATGATAGCTTTTCCCTTTCCTTTGTCGTTTCGAGAGTCGGGCTTTGGGAGAGGGGGTTTATGGCCCATCTGGTCCATCTGCGCCAATTTGTCGATCAAAGCCTGGAAAGAGGTTGGCTTGAAGAACATCATAAACTGCGAAATGGTTGCTTGTGGATCAAGGGTTCCAACAAACATTCCCACCGCAGGGGCTTCTTCTATACGCTGTTCACATTTAGACCATAAATTACGCCACCGTATAGCGTACTGGACCCATGTCTCGCCGGGCTTTACCCTGGCGTTAATCAGCGCCGTCATCGGAGTACGTTCGCTGGCACTTGCAAAGCGTTGGGTGAAGAGCAGCTCCATCTCTGCGAAGGTTTTAACGGAATCGTTGGGGAGCTCGGAATACCACTCGAAAGCCGTATCTGATAAACTTCCCACAAACTGGCGCAGCAAGAGCTTGTCGTCGCCTCCAGTGTTACCACAAAGCGCCCTGAATTGGGCAACATGTTGATGGGGATTGCCGGTCCCCTTATAGACATGAAACTTTGGAATTGTGTAACCTGGTGGGTACTTAATTTGGTCATACCAGCCCGGGTATGGCCGCCCTGTTTTTACAACGTGGCCGGCTGCCTCGGCCGCGTGGTGAACTTTTATCTGCTGGGCTATATATTCGTCCAGATCTGTTTTAGAGATTGTATCTTCTTTAGCCGTCGATAGAACGGGCTGAGGGTTTGATGTTTCTCCCCTATCATCCCCAAGGACGTTCGGGGGTTCTTCAGTCGGGGATTCTGGTTGTATCATCATCCCTATCATATCCTGGAAGAGAAGGCCCATGCGCTGTATATTGGCTGCTTGTTCAGCAGCCTCCTGGTCTCTCTTTTCGAGCATTCGGCGAAGGAACTCGGCATCAGTCTCCTCCTCTTGACGTTCATCTAAGGATGTCTCAGGATTCTCTTTTGGCCCAGTGAGTGCAGCCATGGTAGTCATCATCTCCTGGAGTTTTTGTTGCTGCTCCTGAGACTTGGTCACTGACCGGGTAAGCGGTCGGTGACCCGTAGAAGTACGGCTTTCTTCTTTCCCCGAAGCCATATAGACCGTATGAACTGTGATGCCCCCTGACTTGGGGCGTTTAGGTTCACCGCTCTTAGATTTTGTCAGCGTTATGGGAGCTTTTTCTGGCCTCTTCCTTTTATGGGCCTTTGAGGTTGAAGGAGCCGTTGAAGCGGGCATCCTAGCATTTGTTGCCCCCTGTCGTTGAGCGGGGCGGTTTTTGTCCTTTTCCACCCTTGCCCTGTTCTGGCGACGGAAGTGGTTTGAGTCAATCACGGAGTCTTGAACCCTCCGCCAAACTTTATAAACTTTCGCTGACAGCCGTTGAGGAGGCTGTTCCTGTTTCATCTCCGGAGCTTTTTCCTTGGGTGGAGGAGACCTTTTCAACGTAGCCACCGGGGAGTTCTTTCTCACCCTCCTCAGCATTTCAAAGCTGTTCCCAGTTGGAACAGCAGCATCGACTTCCACCACTGGAGCAGGTGGGGTTAGCCCTGAGGGGGAGTTGCCCCCTGCCTTCCTTACTCTCTGCCAATGGCGACGTCGCGCGCGACGAGCCGTCGGGATTGGCTCGGAGATTGAGGTGGTTTCTTGTTGCCCCCTGTTCGAGCGCGGGGTAACTGTTGATGTCAGCCTATCGAAGACTGATGCCTTCTGACCAGCTGGAGGAGGAGTAGGAACCGTCAATCTTGTGAAGACTGACTCTCTAATGGGAGAGGCCGCTTTAACGACTTCCAAAGCAGCGACCGTTGCCCTCTTTGGGACAGCCACTTTATAGTTCTGACCCAGCCTGGTGAAAACGGAGGCTGTTGGTCCAGTAGCAGGCGACCCGCTGACAGGGGTCGAAGTAGCAGTGAGCCGGTCGAACACCGACTTCTTGTTCGCTTCCAGTGTGGGTATCGGTGCCGAGAAACTTGTAGGTGGGACCATGGTCCCGAAGAACAAGCCGGTGGTGGTCTGAGTCAACTGGCCTACCGGCAGTGTCAGGAAGGAAGCCGCCTGGGGCCCATATGCTACACCTCTAGGTGAGGTGGAGCGTCCGTTGCAGTTGCACTTCGAGCAGTTGGTGCAGTTGGTGGCCATTGAATGCTTGAGTTCTGTACCAAATAAAAGACCAAATCTTAGCGACTTGAAATCCGAAGGCAATCATTTAACAAACCGCGATTGGTTCGCGAAGACGACACACGAAGTGTGAAGTGGAAAGAGGAAGAGGTCCCACCGGGCGTGCCAGAATCTGTTCCCCTCCGAACGGCGGCCCGGACTTCGCGTCCGTTGCCTGAGGTTCGGGGCAGATGCTATTTGGTTTTATCCGTCTACCTCTCCGAAGATGCCAAGTTGATTTATGGCACCTCGTATCGAAGGTTTAGACGGATGCGGCCGATGTAGCAGACTTCGTCAGATTCCCCCTCAGGGTGAGGGGTTTTTTTTTTTTGATTGTGGGGACACTCTTCCCTGCAGGCGCAAGCCCCTGCAGTTAATTACGCTACCGCATCGCGGTAACAACTTTCTCCTACTCCAGAATTTCACTTCGTGTCGTGTGTGTTTGTTTTGTTTGTGATTGCCCGTGGATTGTATACGGAGACTGAGTGATGTCGTCACCCGTAGGACGTGGATTAGTCCAAATCCGTATTTAGTTAGATTTGGGTTTGGTGTTTTTAGTTTAAGGATACATTAGTCGCGTTGCGACTAAGATCGACTTAAACGTTCGTTAAGGATACGTTAGTCTTGTTTTAGACTAAGATCAACTTAACATCATGATTGATTTAATTATCCGACCGTCGGGACTCGTCACCTCTCTGACGTCGTTGAGGGATTACAACGACAGGCGTCTGAGGAGTTCAGAGATGTACCCTTGAACCAAAGTTGATTTGGAATTTTATCGTTTATTTAAATGTCTAAGGACACGTTAACCGTATTTGGGGTTAAGATCAACTTAGACGGGACCGTTTAGATCCAACAAAAGAGCGTTTGGGCCCTATTGTGCCAGTTTAGGGACGTGGTGGTCCATCGCCAGTTTAAGGACGTAGTGGTCCATCGCCAGTTTAGGGACGTGGTGGTCCATTATTAGTTTAGGGACGTTTCGGTCCGATATTAGTTTAGGGACGTTTCGGTCCAATATTAGTTTAGGGACGTAGTGGTCCATTATTAGTTTAAGGACATTTCGGTCCATCGCCAGTTTAGGGACGTGGTGGTCCGTCGCCAGTTTAGGGACGTAGCGGTCCAACATTAGTTTAGGGACGTTTCGGTCCGATATTAGTTTAGGGACATTTCGGTCCACGAGTTTAAGGACCCCGCAGTCCATATCGATGTGTGGTCGTTGGGACCCGTCACCTCTCTGACGTCGTTGAGAGATTACAACGACGGATGTCAAAGGAGTTCGGAGATGTACCCTCGAACCGGTCATGACTTGTTTTATGAGAGGCATTTAATTTAAGGACTTACAGCCAGGATTGGGTTAAGTCCAATTTTTATTTTTAGGCTCTGCCCGATTAGAAGAATCGATCTAAACAGGGCTCTGCCCCTTTCATTATTTTGCAAGTCTGATTTGGGCCAGGCCCTTTTAATGAGTTACAAGAACTCAGGAATTCTCCAAGCAGGGCCTTGCCCTTTTAAATAATGAGTTTCAGAAACTCAATAATTTCCTTGGGTTGGGCCAGGCCCTTTTAAATGATGAGTTGCAGGCATTCAAGAAATTTTTACAAACAGGGCTTTGCCCTTTTATTGTTCTGCAGTTTAGTTTGGGCCAGGCCCTTTTAAATAATGAGTTTGCAGAAACTCAGGAATTTTTCCAAACAGGGCCTTACCCTTTTATTATTTCAACTTAATTTGGGCCTGGCCCAAAACAAGGGGTTGCAGAACCCCAGAAATCTTCAGATTGAAGAACACAAGTGCATGGCACTTTTGATTTGAATTTGGATCAAAGGAAAAACAAGTTCTTGTTTTTTCCTGATCATACAGAACCAAGGGTTCATATTAAGTGCAAGGCACTATTTATTCTTCTTTTATTTATATATATTTTTTTATTTTTTTTAGAACCAGGGGTTCATATCAAGTGCAAGGCACTATTTATTTTCTGTTCTTCAGAAATTTTACCTTCTTCTTTTTTTTTCTTCTGTGTTCTTGACTAATTTTCAAGAGCTTTCTTTTGATGATTGACTCTCTCTCTGATTCTCTCCTTGATCCCCTTTTGAATGAGGCTTGGGGTCTTATTTATAGTGCCCACAAATTTGTTGGATTTGTTAACAAAATCTTTCCTGAATAATTTTGGGAATTTTCCCACCATTGGATCTTTGATCCAAGGGTTCCTGTTTTACAGGAGAACAGAAAAGATTTATCTAAATCTTCATTCAGTTGCTGCGCAACTCACCAGAAAATGACACGTGTCGCGCATCCAATGCGTTTGCGCAGCTGCGACTGCGCAACTGCGCAGACACGTGTCGCGCATCCGTGCGTTTGCGCAGCTGCGACTGCGCAACTGCGCATACACGTGTCACGCATCTGTGCGTTTGCGCAGCTGCGACTGCGCAACTGCGCACACACGTGTCACGCATCTGTGCGTTTGCGCAGCTGCGGCTGCGCAACTGCGCAGACACGTGTCACGCATCGGTGCGTTTGCGCAGACACGTGTCGCGCATCGGTTCGTTTGCGCAGCTGCGGCTGCGCAACTGTGCAGACACGTGTCGGGCATCCATGCGCTTGCGCAGACACGTGTCGCCCATCCGTGCGTTTGCGCAGTTGCGACTGCGCAACTGCGCAGACACGTGTCGTCCATCCAAGCGCTTGCGCAGACACGTGTCGCGCATCCGTGCGTTTGCGCAGTTGCGACTGCGCAACTGCGCAGACACGTGTCGTGCATCCAAGCTCTTGCGCAGACACGTGTCACGCATCCGTGCGTTTGCGCAGTTAAGTCTTTAATTAAGTTTTCTGAAGAGCCTTGCTCTGATGGGACGCGCTGTTTCGGGCGTTACGCTGCCCATTCAGCCTCTGCCACGTGGCGAATTGCGCACTGCGCACGGAAACCGAAGCGTTGCTTCGAATTTTGAATTTTCAAAATTCAACAGAGCCTTGCTCTGATTGGGGGAAACACCAGGATCCACTCTGGACGTTTCCCACAGGGTCAGGATTGACATAGGCCATGTTCTAAGAAACCAGGATTTGATCTAGATGCTTCCCACGGGGTCAGGATTGACATAGCCGTGTTCTGCGAGGACCAGGATCCACTCTGGACGTTTCCTACGGGGTCAGGATTGACATAGGCCGTGTTCCACGAAACCAGGATTTGCTCTGGATGCTTCCCACGGTGTCAGGATTGACATAGCCGTGTTCTGCGAGGACCAGGATCCGCTCTGGACGTTTCCCACAGGGTCAGGATTGACATAGGCCGTGTTCCACTAGACCAGGAAGGGTTGACTTTATCCGCATTTCACGGAGTCGGGGGGTTGACTCTCGGTTGTCTGTGCACCGTCGAGATTTGGAATAGGGAATTGCCGCGGTTCCGCTTTGCCGATGTTGTGTCTGTTGTAATGAGATGAATATTGAGATGATCTCCAGGCTATTTGTGAACCGTCGAGATTTGGAACAGGGACTTTGCCATAGCTCCATGGTTGATTGTCGCGTCTGAACCCTGCTGGAATGAGGAGGAACGCTGTTGGTGATCTCTAAGCTGTAGATGCGGCCGTCGAGACTTAGAACAAGGGACTCTGTCGTGGCTCCTTTTTGCTGACGTCGTATATTCCTGCAGAGACACTGATTTCTCTGTGGATCGACGCGAATCGAGAACCTCTCATCAAGGACACTGATTTCCCTGAATCGAGGAGGTTGCCAAGGACACTGATTTCCCTCGGGTTGAGACGAATCAAGGTATTCCTGCAAAGACGCCGATTTCTCTACGGGTCGACGCGCATCGAGAAGTTCTCACAAGAATGTCCTAACATCATAGTTAACCTCTGCTCTTTACAGAGGTCCGTTAGGATCTGTGGTACTAGGGTTTTGCCTGTCGTACCGTCGCGTTGGCTAACGTATCCCTCGATAGGCAATCTTGTTGTTCAAGTAGCCTTGCGACTGTCGTGTCTCCGATCCCTTCGGGAGCTGGACAAGACGTCTTCAAGCAATCTTCCTAGGCAGTTTGACCGTCGGAAGAGCAAGCGTTAGGAATTTTGCCATGCTGCTTTTTACTTGAGGTTGGGCTCAGTTTGGGGAGCCCCGATGAGTCATAACCACTACGCGCTGGTGTGGGATGATCTCCGATAGTCTTTCAGGTTTTATATGAGTTGTCGTCAAGACCTTGAAGCTAGGAATTTGGCCTTTGCTTCGTTTGCTGGCATTGCGTCTGCTGTATCGAGACGAATGTCGCGGTTGTCTCTAGGTTGTTGGTGAACCGTCGAGGTTTGGAACTAGGGATTTTGCCGTGGCTTCGTTGTTTAATTGTCGTGTCTGAATCCTGCTGGAGGAAGAATACTGTGGTGACATCTCGTCTGCTGTATCGAGACGAACGTCAAGGTGGTGATCACTCGGTGCTGGTGTGGGATGATCTTCGATAGTCTTTCAGGTTTTATATGAGTTGCCATCAAGACCCTGAATCTAGGAATATGGCATTTGCTTCATTTGCTGGCATTACGTCTGCTGTATCGAGACGAATGTCATGGTGGTGATCACTCCGCACTGGTGTGGGATGATCTCCGATGGTCTTTCAGGCTTACCCTGAAGCTAGGAATTTGGCCTTTGCTTCATTTGCTGGCATTGCGTCTGCTGTATCGAGATGAATGTCATGGTGGTAATCACTCCGCTCTGGTGTGGGATGATCTCCGATGGTCTTAAGGTTTTATATGAGTTGCCGTCAAGACCCTGAAGCTAGGAATTTGGTCTTTGCTTCATTTGCTGGCATCGCGTCTGCTGTATCAAGACGAATGTCATGGTGGTGACCACTCCGCGCTGGTGTGGGATGATCTTCGATGGTCTTTCAGGTTTTATATGAGTTGCCGTTAAGACCCTGAAGCTAGGAATATTGCCTTTGCTTCGTTGTTTTAGCGCGTCCGAATCCTATTAGTGGAAGAACGCTGTGGTGACATCTCATCTACTGTAACGAGATAAATGCTGAGGTGGAGTTGGGATTTTGCCATCACTCCGCTTTGTTTCGACCGTGAGGTCTTTCATTGACATTGTATCTGCATCCTGCTGGACTGCGAAGGAACGCCGTTGTCGACATTGCATCTGGTGTAACGAAACGAATACTGAGGTGGAACTGGGATTTTGCCGTCACTCCGCTTTGTTTCGACCATGAGGTCTTTCGTTGATGTTGAATTTGCATCCTGTTGGACTACGAAGGAACGTCGTTGTTGACATTGCGTCTGGTGTAATGAGACGAATGCTGGGATGGAGTTGGGATTTTACCGTCACTCCGCTTTGTTTCAACCATGAGGTCTTTCGTTGACGTTGCATCTGCATCTTGCTGGGCTACGAAGGAACGTCGTTGTTGACATTGCGTCTGGTGTAACGAGACGAATGCTGGGATGGTGTTGGGATTTCGCCGTCACTCCGCTTTGTTTCGACCGTGAGGTTTTTCGTTGACGTTGCATCTGCATCCTGCTGGACTACGAAGGAACGCCGTTGTTGACATTGCGTCTGGTGTAACGAGACGAATGCTAGGATGGAATTGGGATTTTACCGTCACTCCGTTTGTTTCGACCATGAGGTCTTTCGTTGACGTTGCATCTGCATCCTATTGGACTGTGAAGGAACGCCGTTGTTGGTCTTCAGGCTGTAGATGTGGCCGTCGAGACTTGGCTCTTCTTCTGATGGAGCCTGGTGGGATGATATGGTTCCCTCTTTGTTTGCGCCCCTGGATTGTATATAGGGATCGATGTGATCTCACTTGTAGGGAAAAAAGCTTCATTTTATATGTATATATTTTTTTTGTTTTTGTCACGACCCGAAAGAGCACGTGACTGGCCCTTGAATCCTATGAAGTCTACAGGACTCCATCTGATCCAAGTAAGCCAAAAGCCCAGAAATCTAAAACCATTTTTTAAAAATAAGTAAAGAAAACATGTTTGAAAATCGAGTTTTTAAATAACTAAGCCGAATATGAATTTTTAAAATGTGCAATTTTTCCTGAAAATTTCGGCAGAGTTTCTTTTGTAAAAACTGACCCCGAACGGGGTACAAAATGAATAATATATATAACATGATAAAACACATCCCCAAGCGGGAGCTAGCTCTTCGTCAAACGACGGTCACAACCACACAACAATGATAATATACAACGCCAAAAGGCGAGGATCAAACTGAAAGAAAACTCAAAAGCATCTAGAAAACCGCAATACTACAAGCGCGACTCTAAGGTCGAAATAATACAACACTGAAGTCTGAGTCTGAAACAATATACAAGTTTTGGTTGATGGACAATTCTAGATACAATGAATAATACAAATACAATAGCGGTTTTGATACAAAAGAACCCACCTAACCAAGCAAGTCACCCAAATGAAGCAGTGTGCCAGAAATGCCGCTATGGAATCTGTATGGCAAACCTGCAAGAACTGGGGCACAACGGGGATGAGTTGCCAACTCGTGAATAGAAGAATATCTACAAGCAAAGATCGAATGCATGACCCATCCTAGGTCAATACGATCAAAATATAACCTCAACAATATAACCAGCAGCCTATAACAAGGCTAGGGTAAATATCTAACCCGAGTGTAATCTCGTGCGCCCGTGTCAGTGCCCAAGGGTAGCAATATATCATATGAATGAGGTATGAATGCATGAAAACAGAATACAAGTAAATGAGGAACTGTTTTCATAACTTAGTGAGATTTCCTTTGTATTTTTAAAATGAGGTATCATAATGAAATCAGCATAAAACAGTGCCTAGCATCGGCACAAAACATAATCCCAATATCTCGGTATCTCTGTATCACAGTCTCTGTACCTCAAAATCTCGAAATCTCAATGTCTCGATCATAATATCTAGGGCGCCGTCAGTCCAGACTGGCCCCTACCATCCATCTCAAGACCACGACGGTATCCTCCGGATATCCGACGCGTCGGGTAAAATCACCGGTAGGTAGTGCTCCCCTGCCAGGCTCACATCGTCATCACCACGCGCTTCTTGCCCCGGGGTACCTCACCGGGTCCACCATGTACCCGAAACGGTTCATCCGTCTCCTCGAATCGGGATTCCAAATCCATCAGCAAACTCATGGTGGACGACTCATACATCATGGGAAAACCGCACTTTTATTTTAAAAGAGAGAAAATGTTTATTTGTGTTTTTGCGGTTTTCCTCCAAATCCAAAAAATCTCACGGAAATCCAAATCCAAAACCTCAATAACACATAAAATAGTGAATATATGCATGAGAATCCATGAATGCGGCATAACAATGAATAACAGTATGCATGAAGTAGCAGGTAATAACTACGATGTCTAATCTAGCATATAAGGCGAGTACACTAACATCCTGTCTAAATTATTAGCTAACAACCTATATCAATGCAATAGCATTTCTAAAGTGTACGTGGCATGGCAATTACCGATGAAGATGTGTGTGAGCCGGCAAGTAAGTGTACGTGGTACATACGCATCATCGGTAATGGTGCTGGTGTCCTAACAGCATAACATCAATAATGGAGTATGAAACATAATATAAGCATGCAATGCGAAGCGAACCACAATAATGAACGGGAGCTGAATACTAGATGCAACTATAACTAATCTGCATTAATCTAATACAAGTCCTACAAATGGTGCCTTTTGAAATAACACGAATCATAGGGTTTTGAAAATA
Organism: Agapanthus africanus; assembly: GCA_030015575.1. Taxonomy (NCBI): domain Eukaryota; kingdom Viridiplantae; phylum Streptophyta; class Magnoliopsida; order Asparagales; family Amaryllidaceae; genus Agapanthus; species Agapanthus africanus. Next base: position 484,747,149 of record JASDDO010000022.1, on the reverse strand, counting down.
GGGGCTACGGTGTTTTTATGAAAAGATACGTCTTTTGAAAATATCCGTATAACCCTTCTGCTTATCTTTAAAATATCCCCGATTCGTTAGTTTTGAAATAGGTATGACTCGGTCTAGTCTAATGTCTACCAAGTAATCTAGATAGGAGGGGTATGAAACCACCTAAATCTGAGTCGGTATATATATATATATATAGATATGATAGTCGGTGATCTCGCCTCAATAACATATCGTAAGATATCCTCGAGTTATGAGTGCGGATCTATCATCAATATCGGCTCGTACGGTAGATCGTCGTACGGCATCCCAATAGCTGGGTAGGGGTCAATATCACCCAATCACATCACATATCAGGTATCACTATCATCAGATCGCACAATCTGGGGTACTACTCTAAGTCTAGTACAAATCGATACCATCTATCAAAGTATGAACGCGGGTAAAGCACATGTCCAAAGGCCCGCTAAAACTATCATATCGCACCTCAAAGGCAACTATGTCACATCGCCGATCTCACGGCCTCACATCAAGTATCATCTCAACCTGTATATGAACACATAGTCCCATACCCATGTGTAGATATACGCACCATCGAATGAAAAGAATGAATGCAAGAATGTGTGTAAATGTATGTGTGGGTGCAACCACTACTCTAGGGTTCGCACTATACTAAACCAATACATTCTTATCATCAAAATACCATTATTTCCATCACTAATCTAAACCACACATAAAAAATATACGTGTATATACGTATTCGTATACAACACTACGGACTGCGGGGGTGCTATATGCCATCCACCCGACTTCTCCCCGTAGATATAAATCTACTCACCTGTATCCTGCGTGTCGGTGTCGATGTCACCGTCATCTTCTGCATCGCCTCGGATCGTCGCGGTGTACCTACACATATCACACGTATCGCATCGCATCAAAACCACATCAAAACTTGAAACGACACACTAAATCCAATACGACACGCTAAAACCAACACGATACGCTAAAAGGCTTATAGGTTAGAACCTACGGTTAACCTTCGCAAAACAACCCGGAATCACTCGATGCAGTCGTACAAACGTCACACGATCGAGATAACACACAAATACCAAAATCACCAAATCAAAATACGCAAAACCAAAACTAAACTCAAAGCAGCAACCCTAGAAAACGATCCCAGATTTCGTCTCAGGCCAAATCAGGGCAAATAAACAACTCTAGGGTGCTATATATGATGTATTTGAGCTACTGGACCAACCCCGATGCATTCCATCACCACTTGGCCGGCCACAACCCTCCTAAAACCGGCCTCGCCGGCCCCCCTATGCCCAATGGGGTCCGTCTGGTCATGGTGGCCTCCTATGGTCTCAATTTGGTCCCTGGTATTGTTGAATTTGCCTGAAACAGTCCCAGTACATTCCAGATTTCCCTGCACACTCTAAACACTCACAAACCGACATGAAAGTCCCGTAATTCCGTATTTTTTGGTTTCAGGTTGTTCTAGGTCAGGGTCTTGGTCAAAATAGGGTCTAAGGTCACCATTAGAGTCCAATTGCAAAGTCACATCTCAACTTTACCCTAATCCTCTCTAATTTTGTCCAAAGTGCACCAATTCACACGATATCGATAAGAAACTTGAATTAAAGCTTAAGAACAAGAATTAACACTCTAATTATGAAGGAATTACCTCACAAGACCCTCATGAATCCTCAACAGCACCAAAACACCATCTTTCTTGGTCCATAGCATAGATCTTGGGCTTGTGTGCATGTTTTGTGAAATGAGTGTGAGGTTTTGAGTATGTTTGTGAGATGATTTGAGAGGGTTTTGTGGAGGGAGAAATGGGGCAATAGCAGCAGCAGCAGCAGCTCAAGAAGGAGGGGGAGGAAATGAGAGGAAAACCAAGGGAATGGCCAAGTCAAATACCCTCACCTACCCTCACTCTCTCACCATACCTATATCTCATTTTCTTTTTCTTTTCTTTTCCTTTTTTCTTTTAATCCCAAACCTTCTCACATCAATAGTAAACCCAAAGTAACATGGCTAGAAAAATGTAACACAAGTCCAAAAATGATATGTGCACAATTTTGCACAAAAAGCCAAAAAATCCGATTAGCGATTTTTAATCGCGATTAGCGCTAAATTAGCATATAAATGATCACAAACACTTAAAAATGGCATAATTCCAATAAATAACCCATTTTAGAATTTTCTATAATTTTCCATAATTTTTCTCCATTTATTTGCATTTAATTATTAATTTAATATTAAAATAATCAATAAAATAATATTAAATTATAAAAATTCCTAAAAATAATATTTTATTATTTTGGAAATGTTACAATCTACCCCCCTTAAAGAAATTCGGTCCCCGAATTTAAATTTAAAACCCCCAAGTACCAAAACATTTCAATACAAATCCCAAGTCGTCGGGGCTCCGAAATCATCAACACATAAAACGTCACAGCGCAATGCATGCGCATGGGTAATGAGCAGATAACTCAAAAACAACGCTCCATCATGCATCCCGCAATCATCGGAGTCAAGGTAAAACACAATGTCAAATCCAATACAAAAACCGATATGATATGGATCAGAACTACACATGTGGACATCCAATCTAAACATGTGAATAGCTGATGAAAAAGCATGCCAAATCTTTTTAAGTCGCTGTGCGATGCACGTAACACTGCACAGTGGCGGACGTTTTTCATAAGAAAATAACTATATATGCGTATATATATATCCTTTGTTTAATAAGCACGTTCCGCCGTTTTGAAAACAATCAGAAGGGTTTCCTTGTTTTAAAACGTTTCGTGTCATATCGGACACGTAAGTATATACTGAGACTATAGCTCACGCTTTGGAAATCCCTTTGACTATCAATGCATGCAAAATATATCCAGGTACTGTCCTCTGACTAGTCCCGCTCAGTATGAAAGCAAATATCCAATATCATAAAATGTACTGCTCCAAGAGGAATAAATCTCAAAAATATACATAACACAATCCTGTCCGTCTGGTGCGCACGGAAATCAAAAATCCATATATGTGCTAAACAGGTGCACAAATCAACATCTAGGTGCAACGGGTGTGCACGAAGCATCTGTCATAGGCAACGTATATGCCTGACAGCCACAAATCCGGTGCATCTGACGTGCACGAAGAACCTCGATTTAGTGCATCGGGTGTGCACCAAAATCGTACCTCAAAACATGCGCCCAACATGCGCGAAAATCCAAATCGGTGCATCCATTGTGCACGAATGAAAATCTAAACCCTGCGCACTCAACATGCACGGAATCACGAAATCCAATAGCAAACGCCGAACATGCGTAAGTCAAACCAAAAGCACGGAGTGCAAGGATCAATCATCAATGTCAGGGTCAAAATCGACGATAAAGTGCGGCTCAATCAAAATCAGGTGTACCGCAATGGAAAATCTCACAACCGTGTGCATCAGCGTGCACAAATCAAATCAAAACACTGGAAATACATGAAAACTCTGCTGGAGGCATAAATCAAATCACTGGCATAAACTAAGCATGAAATCGCAATCAACACCTCAGGAGTAATAACTATGTGCAAGGTATAAATACCCAGAAAGTGCAATCATGGTGCACGAAAACAGAGATCATAGAACTCAGTCATCGAAACCAAATCATGAAAACTGATCACCAAAATACCGAAATCCCAAACTGACAGATACGTGATAGTCGAATCACAAAATCACAAAGCATAAATACTGTCGTCGGTATATCCTCCCTCGAAGTCGAGAAGGTGCCGGCACATCCAATTCTAGCGGCGCAAGATCTCCACTGGCCTCTCGCTCGCGGCTGGCGTCCTCTACCTCTGGTTCCTGATCTTCCTGTAGATTACCAATCTCGCAATCCATCGGCTCACCGGCCCGGTCAGGAGTGCTGACAGGAATGATTCCGTTCTGGCACTTCTTGTCACCTCTCGGTCAATCCTCACGACCGCTCGTAAAGCCATATGTCACTGGCGTCGGCCTTCGGCTCTCCGAATGCATATCACCCGTCTGATCCTGGGTGCAAACATCATAGCAACGGTGTCCTGGAAGGAATCCTGCTCAAGGTCTCTGCCGATCTTGCCTATGCCGATCTGTACGGAGGCTGGTACTCTCGCATAGTCTCTTCTCGTCCAATGGACATCTGTGTCCTCAGCACAATATTTCTCAGAATCTGGTTGTATCCCAATGCCTCTGTAAGCATATCTCACCTCTGGTCTCGACGGGAAGCAATGACAGCTCGTCAGAGTCTCGCCCGAACCTCTGGTTCCACCTGTCTCTATCGTCGTCCACTATAACGTCACGCCATGCTATCTACGCACTGCACTGTTCTCGGCCACGGTCAATCTGAAGTCTCTCGCACGGACTCAAAATCGCGTACTCTGTAGCTTCATCATTCTGTAGAAGATGTCAGGGCGAATAGGTCCTCGGGAACACGTCCCAACCATCGGAGGAATACTCGTCACTCGTTCGTCCTTAATCAATTCACAACGCATCTGGGTAAGTTCCTTTATGCGAACCTGGTCAACTACCTCGTCGACAATGCCGAACTCTGTCCTGCTGGGTGCGCGCAAAACGACCACTCCTGGGTCTAGGTCTTCTCGTATCGTTTTCTAGAAAGGTCCTGTCGAGGTCCCTTCCTCAAATCTCAATCCTGCCGAATTGCCCGGAAGTCATCATCTAATGCTGAAGCTAGAGCTTATTCCGGAACGGCTGCAAACTTATCGCGCTTCTTTCTGGAAGATATATCCATATACCATGCCTCGGGGTGCATATCACATCTCTGATGTCAGCGGAGTGGGACGTCATCTCATCGAAATCTCGTGCGAACTCTTTACTTCACCTTGCTCCAATGTCGACCGATTCGGACTCATCTCATCGTGGCTACACGAACTGCGCTCCGACGGCTATGCTCGCATCTGGAGTCTCCCAAGCAGTGTCCCCTCACAATGTCCGAAAGATGTCGAACCATCCGATCGACTCGTCAGAACCTCATAATCCCCCAAGAGCTCACACTTCGGGTACAGTTTAATAGTATCGAGTACATGCCACAGCGTCGGTGGTCCAGCCGTAGAAGGGCAAACCCAAGCCTCACTAATGGCGCCGAGGAACTGCCGCAAACCCGAAGGTTCAAAGGCTTTCACACGGTCATTAAGTCGAGTTAGGGTTTCATTCTTCTAGAGGGTCCATAGAATCACCTGCATGTCTTTCCGTATACTTTAAACTTGGAAAATAGGCTCCTGACATTCGATCGTCTCAATCGACTCTCAACGAATCTGCGTGAAGTCGCCTCTAGCTGGAATCAATCTACCTGATGACCTCGCATCGGGGTAAGCGAACGAACCACATGTCCTAGTCATTCCTCCTCGGTGACTAGCGACTCACTATCATGTCTCTAAGAACATGCCTATGCTGCAGTAGCTCCAATCATCTGGGCGATATCTCATCATTAGTAGCAACAACGGGCTCCTTCGTCCGTACGCTGAACAGCGCCTCAATCATCCTGGATAAGCGACAATATCGACGGTCATCACAACCTGGCTGGCCTCTATCAGTGGCTCAATCCTCTGGTGCCGATCAGCACACCCGGAAAATCTCGCAACAGCGATCTGTCAAACGCTCATAGTGCGGAAACACAAAAAGACGACGCCTCAAAATGCAATCGTATGCCTCGGGAATCATGCCCTGGTCAGTCATCGTACACGACGAGCTCATGCTGACAACTCGAGCCGTAGCTCACCCTGCCCGTGCAATCGCGGCAGCAAAACCACAACCAGTATCGATGAGGATAGATCATAGGAAGGAATATAATACAGTGCAAGGAAATGTACAACATAAGGTTTCTTAAGCGGAGTGGCGTGTCGTAAGTATGCCGCGGAACATACCAACGGTACGTCACTCTACTTTAGTCACCTATTCCATCAACCAAGGGTCATCCTAATACGACGAAAGTTCGGGTATATCACCCCCTCGACCAAGTCTAAGTTCCGTAAGGTCAAGCCTAAGTTCCGCATATAGATAACGCCCTAGGCTCCACATAGTGAAACTTAGACTCGAACCAAGGTCAACCTAGCGCTCTGATACCAACTTTGTCACGACCCGAAAGAGCACGTGACTGGCCCTTGAATCCTATGAAGTCTACAGGACACCATCTGATCCAAGTAAGCCAAAAGCCCAGAAATCTAAAACCATTTTTTAAAAATAAGTAAAGAAAACATGTTTGAAAATCGAGTTTTTAAATAACTAAGCCGAATATGAATTTTTAAAATGTGCAATTTTTCCTGAAAATTTCGGCAGAGTTTCTTTTGTAAAAACTGACCCCGAACGGGGTACAACATGAATAATATATATAACATGATAAAACGCATCCCCAAGCGGGAGCTAGCTCTTCGTCAAACGACGGTCACAACCACACAACAATGATAATATACAACGCCAAAAGGCGAGGATCAAACTGAAAGAAAACTCAAAAGCATCTAGAAAACCGCAATACTACAAGCGCGACTCTAAGGTCGAAATAATACAACACTGAAGTCTGAGTCTGAAACAATATACAAGTTTTGGTTGATGGACAATTCTAGATACAATGAATAATACAAATACAATAGCGGTTCTGATACAAAAGAACCCACCTAACCAAGCAAGTCACCCAAATGAAGCAGTGTGCCAGAAATGCCGCTATGGAATCTGTACGGCAAACCTGCAAGAACTGGGGCACAACGGGGATGAGTTGCCAACTCGTGAATAGAAGAATATCTACAAGCAGAGATCGAATGCATGACCCATCCTAGGTCAATACGATCAAAATATAACCTCAACAATATAACCAGCAGCCTATAACAAGGCTAGGGTAAATATCTAACCCGAGTGTAATCTCGTGCGCCCGTGTCAGTGCCCAAGGGTAGCAATATATCATATGAATGAGGTATGAATGCATGAAAACAGAATACAAGTAAATGAGGAACTGTTTTCATAACTTAGTGAGATATCCTTTGTATTTTTAAAATGAGGTATCATAATGAAATCAGCATAAAACAGTGCCTAGCATCGGCACAAAACATAATCCCAATATCTCGGTATCTCTGTATCACAGTCTCTGTACCTCAAAATCTCGAAATCTCAATGTCTCGATCATAATATCTAGGGCGCCGTCAGTCCAGACCGGCCCCTACCATCCATCTCAAGACCACGACGGTATCCTCCGGATATCCGACACGTCGGGTAAAATCACCGGTAGGTAGTGCTCCCCTGCCAGGCTCACATCGTCATCACCACGCGCTTCTTGCCCCGGGGTACCTCACCGGGTCCACCATGTACCCGAAACGGTTCATCCGTCTCCTCGAATCGGGTTTCCAAATCCATCAGCAAACTCATGGTGGACGACTCATACATCATGGGAAAACCGCACTTTTATTTTAAAAGAGAGAAAATGTTTATTTGTGTTTTTGCGGTTTTCCTCCAAATCCAGAAAATCTCACGGAAATCCAAATCCAAAACCTCAATAACACATAAAATAGTGAATATATGCATGAGAATCCATGAATGCGGCATAACAATGAATAACAGTATGCATGAAGTAGCAGGTAATAACTACGATGTCTAATCTAGCATATAAGGCGAGTACACTAACATCCTGTCTAAATTATTAGCTAACAACCTATATCAATGCAATAGCATTTCTAAAGTGTACGTGGCATGGCAATTACCGATGAAGATGTGTGTGAGCCGGCAAGTAAGTGTACGTGGTACATACGCATCATCGGTAATGGTGCTGGTGTCCTAACAGCATAACATCAATAATGGAGTATGAAACATAATATAAGCATGCGATGCGAAGCGAACCACAATAATGAACGGGAGCTGAATACTAGATGCAACTATAACTAATCTGCATTAATCTAATACAAGTCCTACAAATGGTGCCTTTTGAAATAACACGAATCATAGGGTTTTGAAAATAGGGGCTACGGTGTTTTTATGAAAAGATACGTCTTTTGAAAATATCCGTATAACCCTTCTGCTTATCTTTAAAATATCCCCGATTCGTTAGTTTTGAAATAGGTATGACTCGGTCTAGTCTAATGTCTACCAAGTAATCTAGATAGGAGGGGTATGAAACCACCTAAATCTGAGTCGGTATATATATATATATATATATATGATAGTCGGTGATCTCGCCTCAATAACATATCGTAAGATATCCTCGAGTTATGAGTGCGGATCTATCATCAATATCGGCTGGTACGGTAGATCGTCGTACGGCATCCCAATAGCTGGGTAGGGGTCAATATCACCCAATCACATCACATATCAGGTATCACTATCATCAGATCGCACAATCTGGGGTACTACTCTAAGTCTAGTACAAATCGATACCATCTATCAAAGTATGAACGCGGGTAAAGCACATGTCCAAAGGCCCGCTAAAACTATCATATCGCACCTCAAAGGCAACTATGTCACATCGCCGATCTCACGGCCTCACATCAAGTATCATCTCAACCTGTATATGAACACATAGTCCCATACCCATGTGTAGATATACGCACCATCGAATGAAAAGAATGAATGCAAGAATGTGTGTAAATGTATGTGTGGGTGCAACCACTACTCTAGGGTTCGCACTATACTAAACCAATACATTCTTATCATCAAAATACCATTATTTCCATCACTAATCTAAACCACACATAAAAAATATACGTGTATATACGTTTTCGTATACAACACTACGGACTGCGGGGGTGCTATACGCCATCCACCCGACTTCTCCCCGTAAATATAAATCTACTCACCTGTATCCTGCGTGTCGGTGTCGATGTCACCGTCATCTTCTGCATCGCCTCGGATCGTCGCGGTGTACCTACACATATCACACGTATCGCATCGCATCAAAACCACATCAAAACTTGAAACGACACACTAAATCCAATACGACACGCTAAAACCAACACGATACGCTAAAAGGCTTATAGGTTAGAACCTACGGTTAACCTTCGCAAAACAACCCGGAATCACTCGATGCAGTCGTACAAACGTCACACGATCGAGATAACACACAAATACCAAAATCACCAAATCAAAATACGCAAAACCAAAACTAAACTCAAAGCAGCAACCCTAGAAAACGATCCCAGATTTCGTCTCAGGCCAAATCAGGGCAAATAAACAACTCTAGGGTGCTATATATGATGTATTTGAGCTACTGGACCAACCCCGATGCATTCCATCACCACTTGGCTGGCCACAACCCTCCCAAAACCGGCCTTGCCGGCCCCCCTATGCCCAATGGGGTCCGTCTGGTCATGGTGGCCTCCTATGGTCTCAATTTGGTCCCTGGTATTGTTGAATTTGCCTGAAACAGTCCCAGTACATTCCAGATTTCCCTGCACACTCTAAACACTCACAAACCGACATGAAAGTCCCGTAATTCCGTATTTTTTGGTTTCAGGTTGTTCTAGGTCAGGGTCTTGGTCAAAATAGGGTCTAAGGTCACCATTAGAGTCCAATTGCAAAGTCACATCTCAACTTTACCCTAATCCTCTCTAATTTTGTCCAAAGTGCACCAATTCACACGATATCGATAAGAAACTTGAATTAAAGCTTAAGAACAAGAATTAACACTCTAATTGTGAAGGAATTACCTCACAAGACCCTCATGAATCCTCAACAGCACCAAAACACCATCTTTCTTGGTCCATAGCATAGATCTTGGGCTTGTGTGCATGTTTTGTGAAATGAGTGTGAGGTTTTGAGTATGTTTGTGAGATGATTTGAGAGGGTTTTGTGGAGGGGGAAATGGGGCAATAGCAGCAGCAGCAGCAGCTCAAGAAGGAGGGGGAGGAAATGAGAGGAAAACCAAGGGAATGGCCAAGTCAAATACCCTCACCTACCCTCACTCTCTCACCATACCTATATCTCATTTTCTTTTTCTTTTCTTTTCCTTTTTTCTTTTAATCCCAAACCTTCTCACATCAATAGTAAACCCAAAGTAACATGGCTAGAAAAATGTAACACAAGTCCAAAAATGATATGTGCACAATTTTGCACAAAAAGCCAAAAAATCCGATTAGCGATTTTTAATCGCGATTAGCGCTAAATTAGCATATAAATGATCACAAACACTTAAAAATGGCATAATTCCAATAAATAACCCATTTTAGAATTTTCCATAATTTTCCATAATTTTTCTCCATTTATTTGCATTTAATTATTAATTTAATATTAAAATAATCAATAAAATAATATTAAATTATAAAAATTCCTAAAAATAATATTTTATTATTTTGGAAATGTTACAGTTTTCTTTCCGCGATGCTCTATCATTTCAGCTTTTATATCGCGAAAGTCACGATTGCCCAATCATTTCGGCTATTTTTCGCAGTGCCCAATCATTTCGGCTATTTTTTTTATTTACTCGCTGCTTTTTATTGCGAGTTGCCCAACCATTTCGGCTATTTTGTATGCATACATTTGTACTTACTGGTTTTGTTGCAAGTTGACCCATCATTTCGGCTATTTCGTATGCATACATTTTTACTTGCTGATTTTGTTGCAAGTTGCCTTATCATTTCGGTTATTTCATATGCATTTGTGGCTCGCTGGCTTTCACTGCGAGTTTGGGACCGGACACCGATTTAGGCATCAGCATCGCTACAACTGGGATATTGCCAGGAGCGAATCATCATTTGCCTCTGTCGATGTCGAAAAAAGGTGGTTTAGTAAACAGGGTTAGGATCCTGTTGACTAAGGCTTCTGACTTTATGAGCCGTAAGGGTCTCATAAGGGTATTTCTCCCTACGAGTCGTAAGGATCTCGTGGTGCGTTTTCTCCTTAAGAATCGTGATGAGTCTTAAGTGTATGGTATCTTATAAGTCGTAAGGATCTTACAAGAGTGGTTTATCCTTATAAGTCGAGAGGACTTACAAGTGTCTTTTGCCATATGAGCATATCCCCAGTCTCTGGTGGGACTTTGTTAGGGAAATGCTTATTCGCGTCCGTGGATTGTATACAAGTGTCAGCGTTGAACCGCTTGTAGGGCTACATTGGAGATTGTGATGGCTTAAGAACTGGTTCAGATCCCTGGAGCTTAAAGCTTTTGAACCCTGTGAGCCGTGAGGGTCTCAAAAGGGAATTCTCCTTACGAGTCGTGAGGATCTCGTAAGTGTAATTTCTCCTTAGGAATCGTGAGGATCCCTAAGTGTGTTTCTCCTTTGTGAGTCGTAAGGATCTCACGCAGGTAGTTTGTCCTTACAGGGTCGAGAGGACCTTGCAAGTGTCTTTTGACGAGATTGCACCCTTTCGGGTTTTCATAAAACTCGCCGGTAGTCCCGCTGTTTTTACTCACGGAGCCCTTTCGGGTTTTCATCCGTGCCCATCTTGCTTATGGACATACCGTTTTTTTTAATACCACGTCAGCCTGGGGACGGCGCGGGTTGGTAGTAATTTAACGACGTTTGGTCATTAGCCAGTTTTAAGACATGGTGGTCAATCGTTAGTTTAAAGACGTTTTGGTCCGTCGCCAGTTTTACGACATAGTGGTCCATTGTTAGTTTAATGGCGTTTCGGTCCATCGTAACTTTTAGGACATTGCGGTCCGCCGTTGCCGTATTTGAGGCGAATTTCTAGTTTACGGACTTTTCGGTCCATGGGGCTTTCTCTATGAATGAGCACGATGCCCCCGGCATGTCCACCTTTTTAGGGGCGTGAGGTCGTGGCGGGTTCACCTTCTAGTTTTCGGATAATACGAACTTGCCTTGTTGATATTGGTCATCAATCCAGCCTTTGAAGACGAAGTAATCTTCGATTGGATGGCTTACTGCTTGGTGGTAAGGGCAGTAATTAGAATTGTTGACATCGCCTGGCTGCAACAGACGTTTTGGATCCGGTAGATTGATGAGTCTGTTGCGCACTGCCAGCTCGAACAGTCTCATCGTTTTATCCTAGGGAAACGAGTAAGGACGTCCCAGTCTCTCCTCGAGAGATGGGCGTGAACGCACGTTGTTTTGGCGAACAACCAGCGTTAAGTTGCTTGGCTGTTGTTGAGTATTGGCGACGAAAGTTACTTTTCCTTTCCCTTTTTCATTTCGAGAGTCCGTCTTTGAAGGAGATGGTCTATGACCAATCTAATCCATTTGGGCCATCTTGTCGATCAAGGCCTGTAAAGTAGTTGGCTTGAATAACATCATGAATTGCGAAATGGTCGCTTGAGGGTCGAGAGTACCCACGAACATGCCTACCGCAGGCGCTTCTTCGATGCGATGCTCGCATTTTGACCATAGATTCCGCCACCGTATCGCGTACTGGACCCAAGTTTCTCCAGGTTTCACCCTGGCATTGATCAATGCCGTTATTGGGGTGCGTTCACTAGCACTCGCGAAACGCTGGGTGAATAGCAACTCCATCTCTGCAAAAGTTTTGACGAAGTCGTTGGGAAGCTCCGAATACCACTCAAACGCCATTTCCGACAAGCAACCAACAAACTGGCGGAGCAGAAGTTTATCATCACCCCCGGTGTTGCCGCACAAGGCTCTGAATTGAGTGACATGCTGATGTGGATGTAAGTCCATACTACCTCTCCCGGTACTTTCGGACATGCGGAATTTGACGAAAAACAATTTTCTAGAGGTGGTAACATGGACTCAAAACTGGATCTTTGTTAAACATCTAACTAACAACCTAACTAGGAGTTGTTAACTACTCGGTTAGGGGGTTATACCTTTCTTTCTTGAACTCCTTCGTCTTCAAGCCTCGATGGTTGTCCGGATCGGCTTCACCCCGTCGTCTCCTTGCGCCGAAGATTGATCCACCTAAAAGCTTCTACCTTTGGCTTCTTCTTCGATCTTTGAAGAAACTAGTTCACTTGGTTTGCCAAACCTTGTGAACTAGAGTGAGTAGAGAAGAGTGTGTTTGGGATTTTACTCTATGGTTCTTGTTTCTCAACACATGAGACAAGTGAACCATAGACTCAAGAGAGAGGGAGAGCAAGAGGAAGAGGATGAGAGCTCAAGAACAAGAGGGAGAATGAAAATGATAGAATGAGAAAGACTTTTCTCTCTTGGCTCTCATAATCCAAAGCCATCATCACAAATCATAGCAATCAAGTATTATGTGATGGTTTAAGCTACAATAGCCATATCATTTCATGCACTCATTTTTCACAAGAGAAACAAGCAAGTAAAAAGTCTTTGCCATGAAATGATAGCCATTGTCATCATGATGGTCAACTAGTCAAACCTAGTCAACCGGTCAACAAAGTCAACAAGTCAACAAAGTCAACCCCTCAACAACCATGTCACCATAATACTTAATTAATATTATTGTTAATCATATATCATATTCTCATTAGGATTGAGCAAAAAGTCAATAGTCAACAGTCAACAGTCAACAACCCTAATGAGAATCCTCTGCCTCTGTCTCTCCGTCAACTGTGCATACACACCCGCATCCGCGTTCCGAGGAACACGAATACATACTGGATAAATCCAATCCTAAAACGTACACTAGGATCTGGCTTAAACCAAAGCCCGCTAGTGTTAACTGTCCGGACACTGTACGTGCATAAGTGCACGGATGTGACCGAACCCTGTCGCAAAACCATGCGACCTGTCGCAAAACCATTCGACCTCTACTCTTTTGCCTAAAGGAGAATAGCTTTATGTATGGGACTCTAAAGACTCGATACTATGCTAGCAGTGGGTTTAACCACAGACCGCAAGCGGCACTAGCTGTGCGTAACGGTCCCCAGGTAGATGCCGACAAGAAGACTGACGAGGTGAAATCCATCTGAACTCCTACTGAGTCTGACTGTGACAGTCTCCATACAGTCCGGTCTGTTCGTCTGATACATCGCTTGGCGGGCCTAGGGGGCGGTAAACGTCAGTCCCCTAATAGCGGTACAAGTCGTGTCGGAGTGAAGTCCAAAACACCCTGAGATAACACTGGAAGCCTACCAGTATATCTCGATTGCCCTGGCCAGGGACTACTCGTGTAATGGCTCTCCTAGACACAGCGCGATGTCAACCCCCAATACCGGGAGAGACGAATCATGTCTAACCGTCACTGCCTCCAAGTGCTTCGGGACTGTGCCCAACTACTACCTGTTTGCACGACTCCTTCGAGCCGTGATAGGGTAGTAATCAAAGTACAGTGGGAACACACTCGAGGCAAAGTGACAGTGTCAAGTCAGCGGACTAAGCTGTACTCATGTCGCCTGGGAACTGATAACTGACGATAGGTATAATACCAACCGGTCAGTTCCCGACGAGTCATGTCCAGTGTACTCGTAACCTAACGAGCACCCGTATACTATCTCCAGTACGACGTACTAATGGCTGTGGGACAGACCATCTCCCACACTGGGATGAGAAGCGCATACGCTAGTCTACTCCGGAGTATCGATGCCCTGTCTCGATAGTCCTGCGACTAGGGACCTGTATAAGGATGTGCTTATAGATTACCCAGCCCCCACTAGTGTGACTGCCATCACAACGCTGGTAATCAAGCAAAGATCCTAAGGGCTCCACTAATGTTTATAGGTGATATACTAAAATAAACACATGTACACATTGAAGTAGAAACAAACCAAGTAGCATACTACTATATTGAGGAAGATTGTTTATACAAGATGAATATCCCAAGCTTCCATTTAGTAATATACAAACTAGTATGATACAGTAATGGCCTCTAGGGCATATACACTAACAATCTCCCACTTGCACTGAGGCCATGTACTAGCGTATCGAAGACCTATCATCTCGATCAGCCGCTCGAACTGAGTCTGGAGCAAGGCCTTGGTGAATGGATCTGCAGTGTTATCTTCTGAAGCGACCCTCCGAACCTCGATCTCCTGGCGATCCACGATCTCCCTGATCAGGTGATACCGCCTCAAGATGTGTCTGGATCTCTGATGGGACCTGGGTTCCTTCGCTAAAGCTATATCCCCGTTGTTGATCCAATACAGAGGTATTGGATCAACAATGGACGGAACCACCTGAAGTTCTTTCAAGAACTTCCTCATCCAGACAGCTTCTTTTGCGGCATCAGATGCAGCGATGTATTCCGCTTCCATCGTCGAGTCTGCAACGGTTTCCTGTTTGGAACTCTTCCAACACACCGCCCCTCCATTGAGGGTAAAGACAAAACCCGACATGGACTTGGAATCATCCTTGTCACTCTGGAAGCTGGAGTCAGCAAAGGCCTCGATCTGGAGGTCTTTTCCGCCATACACCAAGAACATCTCCTTAGTCCTTCTCAGGTACTTGAGAATGTTCTTTACCGCTATCCAGTGTTTCTCCCCAGGGTTTGACTGATACCGGCTTACCACACTCAGTGCATAAACTACATCCGGTCTGGTACATAACATCGCATACATTATAGAGCCTACCGCAGAAGCGTAGGGTATAATAGACATGCGATCCCTCTCCAAATCAGTCTTGGGAGACATCTCTTTAGAGAGGGTGATCCCGTGACAAGCCGGTAGATTACCACGCTTGGAATCTTCCATACTGAATCTTTTCAGTATGGTGTCGATGTACCTGGACTGTGAAAGTCCTAATATCCTCTTGGATCTATCACGATGGATCTGGATCCCCAGGATGTATGAGGCATCACCCAGGTCTTTCATGGAGAACCTGTGTGACAAGAACCCCTTGACAGATTGTAGCATAGGAATGTCATTTCCTATTAAGAGAATGTCATCCACGTATAAAACGAGGAATACTACAGTTCTCGCTACAAATCTACTATAGATGCATGGTTCATCTGGATTTTTGATAAAGCCAAATTCCTTGACCGTCTCATCAAAACAGATGTTCCAACTCCGCGATGCCTGCTTTAGTCCGTAAATGGACTTAAGCAACTTGCACACCTTTCCGCTGCTCCCACTCTGAATGAAACCCTCTGGCTGGTCCATATAGACACACTCCTCTAAATTTCCATTTAGAAAAGAGGTCTTTACGTCCATCTTCCAAATCTCATAATCGTGAAAGGCAGCAATGGAAAGAAGGATCCGAATGGATTTCAGCATAGCTACTGGAGAAAAGGTCTCGTCATTGTCCAAACCAGGTCTTTGACGAAAACCCTTTGCAACCAGTCTAGCTTTATAGGTCTCAACCTGTCCATCTACACCAATCTTCCTTTTGAAGATCCACTTGCATCCTACGGGTTTTACCCCGTCTGGAGCAATGTCCAACGTCCATACATTGTTGGTGTACATGGACTCCATTTCGGTCCGCATTGCATCCAGCCATTTTACCGAGTCGACGCTCTAAACGACTTGCTGGAAGCTAGTAGGCTCATCATAATCTATGATGCAATCCTCTCTATCCCCGTCTATGAGAAAACCGTAGTATCTCTCGGACGGATGAGACTGCCTACTACTTCTGCGGAGCGGCGTAGGAATGTCCTGTTCTTTTGAACCCTCTGGTTCCACTAAGCTTTCAGTAATAGCTCGTGGTTCTGGAATTTCTTCCAGTTCTACTGTGCTCCCACTTATCTAGGTTTCCAAAAACTCAGTTTCCAAGAAGTAGGCATGACGAGAAACAAAAACCTTTTGTTGCTCTTCGCAGTAGAAGAAATATCCCTTGGAGTTCTTTGGATATCCCACGAACTTACACTGTACTGAGCGTGCCTCGAGCTTGTCCGCATGCTGCTTTTTAACAAAAGCTGGACATCCCCATGTCTTAATGTGCTTAAGATAGGGTCTCTTCCCACACCACATCTCATATGGTGTAGTAGGCACAGTCTTAGTTGGAACTCGGTTCAAAAGGTATGCAGCTGATTCTAGCGCATACCCCCAGAATGATCGCGGTAACTCAACATTACTCATCATGGACCGTACCATATCCAATAGGGTTCGGTTCCGTCTCTCCGATACACCGTTATGTTGCGGAGTGTATGGAGGAGTAAGCTGAGAGAGAATTCCGTTCTCTTTTAAATAGTCCAGGAACTCGGCACTCAAGTATTCTCCACCTCGATCCGATCTTAGAATCTTAATACTTTTGCCGGTTTGTTTTTCTACTTCATTCTTATATTCCTGGAATTTTCCAAAGGCTTCGGACTTATGTTTCATTAAGAAGACATAACCGTACCTTGAAAAGTCATCCGTAAAAGTAATGAAGTAAGAATAACCGCTTCGCGCATGTGTAGACATTGGACCGCACACGTCGCTGTGTACGAGTCCCAAGAGCTCGCTCGCTCTTGCTCCGTGTCCAGTAAATGGAGTCTTTGTCATCTTTCCTTTGAGACGGGATTGACAAGTGGCATACGATTGATATTCGAACGGATTCAAATATCCTTCTGTATGTAACTTCGTCAACCTTCTCTCATTGATGTGACCCAGTCTACAATGCCATAAGAAAGTCTGATTTATTTCCGGAGACTTTCTTTTGTGTGTATTCTGGACATTGAAAATCTGTGGTTGGTTTAATACGTATATACCATCGCTTAATGTACCTGACCCAATCAGAACTTGATTAAGGTGAATGTTTACAACATTTCTTACAAACGCAAATTCATAACCTTCTTTAGAAGTCAAAGATACAGAAATGATATTACAAGTTGCGTTGGGTACAAAAAAGCAATTACGCAAAACCAAAACATGTCCATCTGACATTCCCAGGTGATAGTCCCCCACGGCTTTAGCATCCATGCTAGCTCCGTTTGCAACTTTGAGGGTCATGTCACCTGCCTTCAAAAACCTACGGTTTCTCAACGCCTGCAAAGAATTACAGATATGAGATCCTGATCCGGTATCCAATACCCAGGAAGTAGAGTTTATTGAAAGACAGTTATCAATAACATACACACTTGAAGCTGAAGCCGCAACCTGCTTCAGTTCCTGTGTTCTGGCTTTCCAAGCCCTGCAATCATTCTTCCAGTATCCTTTCTTATGACAATAGAAGCATTCTTCTTTCCCTATAAGCTTCCCCGCTATCTTTGTTGCTTTTGCTTTTCCCTTCGTATCCACTTTACTAACACCGCCCCTTGGTTTGGCGGAGGCTTTCTTCTTCTTTCCCTTGGCTTTCGCCTTGGACCTAGAAGATGAAGATCCTCCTACAAACAAAATGGATGTTTCCCTACCTTTCTGTAGGGTGCCCTCTGCACTCCTCAGCATGTTGAGGAGTTCTGAAAGTTCAACTTTCTTTTCTTGTAAGTTGATGTTCAGGATAAACTGGGAGTAAGTGGAAAGAAGGGACTGGAGAATCAAGTCTGTATAGAGCTCATTCTCCAACGTGGTCCCAAGTTCCGCGAGCTCCTCAATGAAGCCAATCATCTTAAGCACGTGTTCCGCTACCGATGATCCGATGGCCAATCTTGCTGAAAATAACTTCTTCGACACTTCGTATCTTGCGATACGAGATTGCTCTCCATACAGTTCTTTTGTATGGAGAAATATGGACTCAAGGTCCATATTCTCGTGCCTCCTCTGATGTTCGTTGTCCATAGAGGCAAGTACGAGGCACTTGGCCTTCGCGCTATCAATCTCCCAAGTCTTACGGATTTCCTTATCCGCGACGCTGGAGGTGGGACCTGGGACAAGGGGAGCTTTGGTGGTAAGAAGATACCCCAGCTTGTCGTAAGTGATTGCCATTTTGACATTCCTGAGCCAATCTTTGTAGTTTGGCCCTGTCATTATGTTTTTATCTAGAAGTAACTTAAGTCCAGTCATGTCGATTGGTCGCTGCAATTAGGAGAGAGAAAAAGAAACACTCAGCATGATTCTCTTGCAAGTTTAGAGTGGTTTTTAATTTGTCTAAACAGGATGGCTCCCACTGTTTCTCGAATCCCTCCTCAAACCAAAAAGGAAGAATTAGTCAGGATCAATCTCACCGTACAATACTTGCTTAACCGTTCGGCGAGGCTGGTGTCGGTACTTCGAGGGAGGCTTTCCAACGCTTTCGCGAAGTTCCTTAATTTAAGAACCTCTTTTCCCTGGGGGCGTAGCCCCGCTAACACCTTTCTAGTCACCTACTTGGTTTATAGCATTGATCGTTAAGTGAGAAATTTCCCGAGGAGTAGCATATACTCACAGTAGGATCGGGATCCAAATATCATCGCGTGACGAAACTGAAGGAATCCTACCAGAATCATCACACTCCAAATGGTATGCAACACTAGCAAGTTTCAGTTCTTTTGAAACTCCCGATGTGGATTTTTGCCCCATGCTCTTATGACCTTGACTTTGGCCAACAAATCATAAGTCACATGTTAAGTTCTACCCGTCGTTCTCCAGGTTAATTTGAATCCACCCGTACCTACCCTTGACTTTGGCCAACAAGGCAGTACGACTGTTCCAAACCAACGCATCTATCTATGCTGCACATGAATACCCAATAGCTACCAATCACTATGCCTTGACTTTGGCCAACAAACATAGCTTGAATACTATTGACTATTCATGTGAAACGACGGAGGGCTACGAATGGTTTTGGCGAAACCGTGAACGTAGAGAACTTGATATGATCGATGGAACGAGATAGCTTTTAAAAGGAATGGCTCAAACTCCGCATTTTAAAAGTTTGTTTTGAAAAGAACCGAGTGGTTTTTCGAAAGTGTTCCAACGACTTTTACTTGGTTTATTTTCTTGCATTAGTTCTTTTAATGCGTGATATTCTTGCATTAGTTCTTTTAATGTGTCCCATCATTTAATCATACCATTGCAGAAAACAACCAAAATATGACGTACGCTTATGCCATTCGCATTCGCCACGGGGCCCCGTCATTACCCGTTAGGTTACTTAACTAACGACAGAGCGGGGGCTGGGCTAGCGCGGTTGTAAAACATAAGCAACGCCTAAATAATATCATATATAGATATACATTGCAATGATAGACATTTCAGATCACAGATGAATACATTGGATATACTAGGAACCCGCAATTCGTACGAGCCTGTAACGAAAAGCAGATTACACGGTCGCGGTGAATAGCCAAAACCCCACCCAAGACCCCTACGGGTGCGGCAAACTACCCGCCAAGTACCCGAAGCGAAGCAACCTTCCTCAACCCCGTGAATAGGCCACTCGGCACTTCGGCATACCCGGTAGTTTGTGCACCCCCTCCATGGGTCTATCCTAGGAGCAAAAACAGTAAAAAGAAATTATACAATGACGGCTACAACCCCGATCCGGTTGTGCGGCCATACAAATAATTATTATATCAATTTACAAATTTACATGAATTGAAAGAAAAGAAAACTCTCGTCTCACAACCCCCGGCTATTCACCCGCGACAATCCAATGAATTCATATACACATTCTAATGTCATTACAGATCACAGATTTGTATAACTCCCACTAATCGACATATAGCGATTAGCAGACGTTCAATACAAATATCACATCACAGGAAAAACCCGTCAGCTTAAGTCTTTAGAAGTTCGATCAAAAATACGGATTTTTAGGCTCCAAACACAAAATTTTCGTTCTGGAAAATCTGGGCAGAAAATACATATTCCAAAAATCCCAAAACAACCCCAGAAAAACACTGCACAAAGTTTGGACCTCGGCCGAGTCAACTCGGCCGCGGAACCGCGGCGGGAGCGTGCTCCCGCCGCGTTTCCGCGGCGCTTTGACCGGTTTGTGCGACCAAATTTCGTGGGTGTTTAATAAAAACCCTGAGCCGATTTTTAAGATGAAATTTATCATTTTTACAGAACTTTAAAAATCGACAGCAACTTTGAATTTCGGGTTTATTTCGGGTCTTTTTCTCCGATCGAATTTCTAGCTACTATGCTAACATGTTAGATAGAGTTTAACCTGGCTTTGATACCACTGTAAGTCCATGCTACCTCTCCCGGTACTTTCGGGCATACGGAATTTGACGAAAAACAATTTTCTAGAGGTGGTAACATGGACTCAAAACCGGATCTTTGTTAAACATCTAACTAACAACCTAACTAGGAGTTGTTAACTACTCGGTTAGGGGGTTATACCTTTCTTTCTTGAACTCCTTCGTCTTCAAGCCTCGATGGTTGTCCGGATCGGCTTCACCCCGTCGTCTCCTTGCGCCGAAGATTGATCCACCTAAAAGCTTCTACCTTTGGCTTCTTCTTCGATCTTTGAAGAAACTAGTTCACTTGGTTTGCCAAACCTTGTAAACTAGAGTGAGTAGAGAAGAGTGTGTTTGGGATTTTACTCTATGGTTCTTGTTTCTCAACACATGAGACAAGTGAACCATAGACTCAAGAGAGAGGGAGAGCAAGAGGAAGAAGATGAGAGCTCAAAAACAAGAGGGAGAATGAAAATGATAGAATGAGAAAGACTTTTCTCTCTTGGCTCTCATAATCCAAAGCCATTGTCACGCCCCGCTTCCCAGAGTACGCAAGAATGGGCACGTAACATAGCCAACCATGCTACCTGTGGGTAGGAAGTATCCATCCACAGTCACATTACGGTTGTAAGGATATCAAGAACAAGATAATAAACTAATCTAACACATGTCCAAATCCATAATAACAAGAGTCAATAAACAATAAGTGCAGAAGCAAATGATCCAATACAATAAATAAACAGTACGTCCCATAATGCGGGCTCACATCTGGAATGAAATGAAATAAATAGACTAAACACTAAGGAACTCACGGTTCAGCCTGCTGGCTGAAGTACTCCTGCTCGGTCGTCGACAGTGGTAAGGAATCTGGGCCATGCAAAACCCAGACGTCAGCGCGATATGTCAACCATATAATATAATATAAACATGGTAATGAGCAATGCAGGTATGATCATGAATAAAGCAGTACTAAGAAATAACAGTGCAGGGTAATGTGCAGTGGTAACTAAACTGTCCTATCAGGTTTCTACTCTATAGTCTTTGAAATCAATTGATGAATTATCGATGTAACTCAATAGTATCCCGTACATACCCGGGACCACGGCCACAATATTCTCGGCTGCAGCCGAGACATGCCGCTAGGCACAAAACAGGAGAGTGTACACTCGGTAGTACCCCGTACATACCCGGGATCACGGCCACAATGTTCTCGGCCGAAACCGAGACATGCCGCTAGGCACAAACAGGAATGTGTACACTCGAACAGGTAGTGAACTGTCGGGTTACAAGTCAGGTTCATCTTTGATTTCCCCATACCCCCAAGTTATGTATGTCAGGTCAGGTATTCAGTAGTCAAGGATCAATGCCAACACAGAATCAGGTAAAAACAGGTCTGTCTGGATAGACAGCAGGAATGGTCCATGAGGACCCCAAGTCAGGTTGGTTGGCATTAGGCATGAAATCTGGTAACAGGTCAGGTCAATATGTAATGTGATCGAGTGGGTGCTCACAACAGGTATATAGTCGAATAAGGAACAACAGCAGGAAATGAAGCAAATAACAATAACCGTTCATTTAATCACAATGGTGCATGAATATGGTGCAGTTGTATTATATTAACGGGTTCGAGCACCCTTGGGGTGCAATAGTCACAGGGTGAAACAATATCAACAACATAAAGTAATGATGCTACGTGAATTTAAACTAAATCATAATAATGGTCTCATGGATGGTTTAACGAATAAAGCAAAGACGATCCAATTGGTTTAGTTAGTTAAATCATGGATTAATAGCATACCACTTAATTTCACGAACTACTATACTGATTTAATGTTAAAGAGAAATGCAACCGTCAATTCTAGTCATACTGTACTATCGATATCACCATCATTGTGTTGTTGTATTATATAATATGATAATTAAATGTATAGCAGGACTTGATCTTGTATTAGTATGTTAGAGCAAGTATTCGGATACTTTCTTCGACGGTTTCACAAACCGAAAAGTACGGATGCAATGTCGGCGGAAAACACGAGACGGGTGCACAGGCCACGGATCGAGTCCTAACAGCGAACAGCGGGACCACACGGACCAGAGTACTTTGCTGGAGCGTCGGGTCCAAACGACGGCACGGTCGGAATCCGGCAAAAGTCAAAAGGCGACGAAGTTAGCAAAACACGATATATACGTAAACAAAGATCAG
Organism: Agapanthus africanus; assembly: GCA_030015575.1. NCBI lineage: Eukaryota > Viridiplantae > Streptophyta > Magnoliopsida > Asparagales > Amaryllidaceae > Agapanthus > Agapanthus africanus. The sequence goes on along the minus strand of JASDDO010000022.1, from coordinate 484,724,149 downwards.
CGGGGGAAATCTAGCACAAAGGGAAAGATAAAGGGATGCTTACAGGGAAGAACCAGGGCAACCACGACGGGCTCGACGGCGATGGGGCGCCGGCGGCGATGAACAGTGGGCGCGGCAATGGCTGGAGGTGGCTGGATCGAGGGTGCGGTGAGTAGGGGGTGCTGGCCCGCTCTGGTGATCAAGGGGAGACGGAGGTGGCTCTGGTGACGACGGCGAGGATCGTCGGCACGTTTTCCGGCGACCCGGGGGTTGGTGCTAGGGTCGGGCTCGGGTTCTGGTGGTCCGGCGAAGGGAGGAGGAAGACGACGACGAGGTCGGGACGAGGGTGAAGGGAGGAGGATTCTGGTGTCGTCGGCGATGGGAGGCGGCGGCGACGGCGAGATCTGTGGCTGGTGGTGGCGTCGGGGGGTTGGGTGCAGGCACGGAAAGAGAACGGAGGAAGGTGGTAGGAGCGCGGTGAGGTTGTGGAGGCGAGAACGGCGACGGCGAGGTCGCGGGGAGGTCGACGGCGCAAGCACGAGGAGGCTAGGGTTAGGGTTCGAAGTTCGCGAGGGTTTTTCTCGTGGGGAGAAGAGGAACAGTATGTATATATAGGGATAGAGAGAGAAAGATTTATAGGAGAGAGAGAGGGATTAGTGAGAGAGAGAGAAGGAGAATAGAGAGAGACGGAGAGAGAGAGAGAGGGAAAGGGGGGCCACGAGGGATTTAAATCCCTCGTGATTGGCTGAGGGAAAAAGGAAATTTAAAAGAAAGATTTAGAGGAAAGATTTTAACGTTAACAGAATATTTTATGGTTTAAAAATATTAAATTAAAATGGGTATTTCGGCGCTAAATGAAACATTTCCAAATCACGCCCGGGTTACGCCCAAATGTTTCAAATTCAAATTATAGGATTTTAAGCGGGTTCCAAATTTTAAAAGAGATGTTTAATGATTAAAATGCATGCCCCAAAGTCGGACACTTGCACGCGCGCGTAGCCGTCCAAACTTGCCCGTTTCACCGAACGGAACGGAATCTCGACACGCGGACACTACCACGCGACTAGTGGCGACGAGTAGGCCAACATGGATATTTTTAATTTCATTTTAGGTGTTAAAATTTGTTATGTGCCAAAATGACTTAGCCGGTTAAAATTTAGCAATAAACACCAGATAATCAGGATAATTGGAATGAGCAATATATAACACTCAACTAGCAATAGAAATAGTATTATTGGGCTCGGGTGCTACAGCCATCATCACAAATCATAGCAATCAAGTATTATGTGATGGTTTAAGCTACAATAGCCATATCATTTCATGCACTCATTTTTCACAAGAGAAACAAGCAAGTAAAAAGTCTTTGCCATGAAATGATAGCCATTGTCATCATGATGGTCAACTAGTCAAACCTAGTCAACCGGTCAACAAAGTCAACAAGTCAACAAAGTCAACCCCTCAACAACCATGTCACCATAATACTTAATTAATATTATTGTTAATCATATATCATATTCTCATTAGGGTTGAGCAAAAAGTCAATAGTCAACAGTCAACAGTCAACAACCCTAATGAGAATCCTCTGCCTCTGTCTCTCCGTCAACTGTGCATACACACCCGCATCCGCGTTCCGAGGAACACGAATACATACTAGATAAATCCAATCCCAAAACGTACACTAGGATCTGGCTTAAACCAAAGCCCGCTAGTGTTAACTGTCCGGACACTGTACGTGCATAAGTGCACGGATGTGACCGAACCCTGTCGCAAAACCATGCGACCTGTCGCAAAACCATGCGACCTGTCGCAAAACCATGCGACCTCTACTCTTTTGCCTAAAGGCGAATAGCTTTCTGTGTGGGACTCTAAAGACTCGATACTACGCTAGCAGTGGGTTTAACCACAGACCGCAAGCGGCACTAGCTGTGTGTAACGGTCCCCAGGTAGATGCCGACAAGAAGACTGACGAGGTGAAACCCATCTGAACTCCTACTGAGTCTGACTGTGACAGTCTCCGTACAGTCTGGTCTGTTCGTCTGATACATCGCATGGCAGGCCTAGGGGGGATGTAAACGTCAGTCCCCTAATAGCGGTACAAGTCGTGTCGGAGTGAAGTCCAAAACACCCTGAGATAACACTGGAAGCCTACCACTATATCTCGATTGCCCTGGCCAGGGACTACTTGTGTAATGGCTCTCCTAGACACAGCGTGATGTCAACCCCCAATACCGGGAGAGACGAATCCTGTCTAACCGTCACTGCCTCCAAGTGCTTCGGGACTGTGCCCAACTACTACCTGTTTGCACGACTCCTTTGAGCCGTGGTAGGGTAGTAATCAAAGTACAGTGGGAACACACTCGAGGCGAAGTGACAATGTCAAGTCAGCGGACTAAGCTGTACTCATGTCACCTGAGAACTGATAACTGACGATAGGTATAATACCAACCGGTCAGTTCCCGACGAGTTATGTCCAGTGTACTCGTAACCTAACGAGCACCCGTATACTATCTCCAGTACGACGTACTAATGGCTGTGGGACAGACCATCTCCCACACTGGGATGAGAAGCGCATACGCTAGTCTACTCCGGAGTATCGATGCCCTGTCTCGATAGTCTTGCGACTAGGGACCTGTATAAGGATGTGCTTATAGATTACCCAGCCCCCACTAGTGTGACTGCCATCACAACGCTGGTAATCAAGCAAAGATCCTAAGGGCTCCACTAATGTGTATAGGTGATATACTAAAATAAACACATGTACACATTGAAGTAGAAACAAACCAAGTAGCATACTACTATATTGAGCAAGATTGTTTATACAAGGTGAATATCCCAAGCTTCCATTTAGTAATATACAAACTAGTATGATACAGTAATGGCCTCTAGGGCATATACACTAACAGTGGATTCCCCGTCCCTTTATATACATGAAATTTAGGGATTGTATATCCCGACGGGTACATTATTTGGTCATTCCAGCCTGGATAGTGTCGTCCAACCTTAACGACCTGCCCAGCCGCTTCGTTCGCCTGATGAGCTCGTATTTGCTGAGCAATGTAATCATCCAGAGCGGCCTTGGAGATGGCCTCCTCCTTGGCTGCTGAAAGAGCCTGAGGAGGGTTCGATATCTCCCCTCTGTCGTCTTCGAGGATAATCGGAGGATCTTCAGCTGGAGGGTCTAGCTGGATCATCATGCCCACCATATCTTAGAATAGAAGGGCCATTTTTTTTATATTGGCCGCTAGTTCCGCAGCCTCCTTGTCCTTCTTTTCGAGTATTCTCCGAAAGAATTCAGCATCAGTTTCCTTCTCATGGCGCTGCTCTGAGGTCTCCGGATTGTCTTTCAGCGCAGTGAGTGCGTCCATTGCAGTCATCATCTCCTGAAGTTTTTGTTGTTGTTGCTCCTGAGCCTTTGTTATCGATCCGGTAAGCGGTCGATGACCCGTAGAAGCACGGCTTTCCTCTTTTCCGGAAGCCATATAAACGGTATGTATTACCATGCCCCCAGAATTGGGGCGTTTAGATTCAACATCACTGCGGTTTTCCGCAGTCACAGGGGCTTTCTCCGGCCTCCTTCTTTTGTGAGCGGTTGAAGTTGAGGGAGCCATTGCAGCGGGCACCCAGACGGATGACATCTTCTATGGTACCAAGGGAAGGCTCTTTTCTTGCTGAGCTTTAATCTTCTTTGGTCGGCGAGAGTAGTCCTGGTCAATCACCGATTCATGGACCTGTCTCCAGACTTTGTAAATTTTAGAGGACAATCGCTGAGGGGGTTGTTAGTGTATATGCTCTAGGGGCCATTATTGTATCATACTTGTATGTATATTACTTAATGGAAGCTTGGGATATTCACCGTTGTATATACAGTCTTGCTAAAAATGGTAGTATGTTACTTGGTTTGTGTCTACTTTAATATGTGCATATGTTTCTTATAACGTATCACTTATACATATTAGTAGAGCCCATAGGATCTTTGCTTGATTACCAGCGTTGTGATGGCAGTCACACTAGTGGGGGCTGGGTAGTCTATAAGCAACATCCTATACTAGTCCCTAGTCGAAGGATTATCGAGACAGGGTATTGATACTCCAGCGTAGACTAGTGTGTACGCTTCTCATCCCAGTTAGGGAGATGGTCTGTCCCACAGCCATCAGTACGTCGTACTGGAGATAGTATACAGGTGCTCGTTAGGTTACGGGTACACCGGACAGGACTCGCAGGGGAACTGATTGGTTGGTATTATACCCGCCGTCAGTTAACAGTTCCCAGGTGACATGAGTACAGCATAGTCCGCAGACTTGACACTGCTACTTCGCCTCGAGTGTGTCCTACTGTTCTTAGATTGCTACCCTACCACGGCTCAAAGGAGTCGTGCAGACAGGTAGCAATTGGGTGCAGTCCCGAGCACTTGGAGGTAGTGGCGGTTAGACAGGATTCGTCTCTCCCGGTATTGGGAGTTGATATCGCGCTGTGTCAGAGAGCCATTACGCAAAGTCCTTGGCCAGGGCAAGCGAGATTTACTGGTAGGTTCCAGTAGTTTCTCAGGGTGTAATAGGCTACGCTCCGACACGACTTATACAGCTATTAGGGGACTGACACTTGCCTCCCCCTAGGCTCGATATGCGATAGTCTTAGACGAACAGACCGGACTGTACGGAGATTGTCACATTAGGCTCAGTAGGAGTTCGGATGGTTTTCCTCATCGGCCTTCTTATCGACATCTACCTGGGGACCGTTACGTACAGCTAGTGCCGCTTGCGGTCTGTGGTTAAACCCACTGCCAACGTAGTGTCGAGTCTTTAGAGTCCCACATAGAGAGTTTTCCTGCTCCAAGCGAAACGATATAGAGGTCGTATGGTTTTACGACATGGGTTCGGACGCATACGTGTGTTTACGCACGTACGACGTTCGGACAGTTTTTACTAGTCGGCTTTGGTTTAAGCCAGATTCTAGTATCGGGTTATTGGATTTATACAGTCTAAATTTTTTTCGTGTTTTCACGGATTGGAAGGGCGTTCTCGTAATTTTCCGGGAAGCTTCTAGAAGCATGGTGAGTTGGAGGCTATGGTGGCATTTGCATTAATTGGATTAGTGAGTCATGTCGTGATTCAGGCTATGAGTTAATGATTCATTTACTGATTTATATGACTCATACGATGAATCACTTAGGGTATTAATGAAACATGATGATAAAGCTTTATTTATTATTTACTTAATAATATCATATGTTTCATATATACTAAAATGATTTCATTCATCCAAAGTAATTCATTTTCTCACCTTCTCTCTCCTCAAGCTCTCATTCTTGAAATCCTAACCCTAACCTCTCATGTGTTGAGATCAAGGGTCAGCTAGACTAATACATCCATAACCTCACTCTATATCCCCTAGGTAGCTTAGATTAGTACTTTGAGCAACCTAGTTATCTCAAGTTAGAGATCAAGCTTGGCGTAGGAGCTCTCGGGTGGATCGTCTTTGACTCGAGGAGGCCGTTGAGGTGCTGATGTTCCAAGGAGCCTACGAGGAGTGAAGGACCGCGATGAAGACCCGAAGGACAAGTAACGTGAGGTATAACTTCGAATCCTAGTTAAACCTTTCGTAGTTTGCTAGTAACGGTTTAGATACGATTCATGCGCTCAAGTCCATGTTACGAAGCTTTGATAATCGTTTTTCATATATTCCGCCTCCCCGCAAGTTCGTGGGGTGCGTGACATGGACTTACAGTGGTATCAGAGCCAACTAAACCAATACTAGCTTGTTAGCAACTGATTAGAACTTCGATCGTCAGAAAACGCGAAAACGAAACCCCGGAAATCCCAAGTTTCTGTTAATTTTAAACATGTCTAAAAAACTATTTGATATGCCTTAAAATTCACAGCAGGAAATATATGAATACTGGGAAAATACGAAGTTCAAACTCGGTTTTATGGCCGCGGATCCGCGGAAATAAAGTGCTTGTGCCGCGGATCCGCTGCCAAGTCAACTCCGAGTTGACTCGGATTTTCTCTGTTATTCATATTTTCTGGTGTTTTGGTTTCCTGCATGTTCTGTTTCTACCCAGGTTACTTCAGTGCAGGTTTGCTTTTGGGGTAGACACGGATAAAGGTAGTCGATCGATGTTCTAAACTAATTGCTAATCGGGTTTTTATCTGTAATGTTTAATGTGTTCGTAAACCTCCCCTAACTGCTAGTATGTCGGTTGGCAGGGGGTTGCACATTTCTGTAATGTTTACTGTTTGTGTATATGGACTTGATTAGAATGTTATGATGATTAGCCGGGGTTTGAGATGGGTTTAATATTCATTCATTCGATGTAAATGTAATATGATGTAATATTCTTTTGCGGGGCGCATCCAGATTGCGGTTGTAGCCACCGTTGTATTATTTCTTTTTACTGTTTTTGCTCCTAGGATAGACCCAAGGCGGGGTACACAAACTACCGGGTACTTTGAAGGTTTAGTGGCCTACTCACTTTGTTGAGGGAGACCGCTTCACTTCGGGTACTTGGCGGGTAGTTTTCCGTACCCGTAGGGGTCTAGGGTGGGGTAATGGCTATTCATCACAATTGTGTAATCCGTCTTTTAGTGCAGGCTCAAAGCAAATGCGGATTGCTAGTAAATACAATAAAGTTCATCAGTGATCTGGAATGCTTATTATTGCGTCTGACGAATGTACACTATCTATATATGAAAGCTATTAGACGTCACCTATGTTTTACACCCGCGCTAGCCCAGCCCCCGCTCTGTCGTTAGTTAAGTAACCTAACGGGTGATGACGGGACCCCGTGGCGAATGCGGATGGCATAAGAGGACGTGGTATTTTTCGTTGTTTTCTGCAATGATAGGATAAATGATGGGACACATTATTATAATGCAAAGAAAATAAACCAAAGTTTAATCGTTGGAACAAATTTAAAAGAAACCACTCGGTTATTTTAAAAGATCAGAATTTTTAATTGTGGAGCTTTAACCACTCCTTTTAAAAAGTATCAGGTTCCTTCGATTATATCAAGTTCACTACGTTCATGGTTTTTCCAAAACCATTCGTAGCCCTCCGTCATTTCATATAGATAGTCAATAGTATTCAAGCTGTGTTTGTTGACTAAAGTCAAGGCACAGTGTTTGGTAGCTGTTGGATATTCATATGCAGCATAGATAGATGCGTTGGTTTAGGACAGTCGTATTACCTTGTTGACTAAAGTCAAGGGTATGTACGGGTGGGTTCAAATTAACCTGGAAAATGACGGGTAGAACTTGACATGTGACTTATGATTTGTTGACTAAAGTCAAGGTCATAAGAGCATGGGGCAAAAATCCACATCGGGAATTTCTAAAGAAACTGAAATTCGCAGAGAGATGCATACCATTTTGGAGTTTGATGAATGTTGGTAGGATTCCTTCAACATTATCATACGATGATATTTTGGATCCCGATCCTACTGTGAGTACATGATACTTATCAGGAGATTCGTCACTTAACGATCAATGCTATAAACCAAGTAGGTGCCTAGAAAGGTGTCAGCGGGGCTACGCCACCAGAGAAAAGAGGTTATTTAATTAAGGAACTTCGCGAAAACGTTGGAAAACCTCCCTCTAAGTATCGACACTGACCTGGCCGAACGGTTAAGCAAGAATTGTACGGTGAGAATAGTCCTGGCTAATTCTTCTTTTATGGTTTGAGGAGGGATTCGAGAAACAGTAGGAGCCATCCTGTTTAGATAAATTAAAAACCAATCTAAACTTGCAAGAGCATCATGCTAATAGTATTTTCTTCTCTCTCTTAATTTGCAGCGATCTTATGACCACACATAGGTTACATCTAGATAACAATTTGACTGAATCTGACTTATATGACTGTCAAAAGTCTATCCAGATGTCCATTGCCTATGACAAGCTGGACCACCCTATTACTACTCAAGATCCCGCCGTCCCAGGTCCAGTTTCCACTGTCGCGGATACGGATATCCGTCAGACAAGGGAAAAGGATAAAGCGAAACCTAAGTGCCTCGTGTTAGCTTCAGTTGATGGTATATACCAGAAGCAGCACGAGAAGATGGACTCAGTTTCCATCTTTCTCCATAAAGATTTATATGGAGAGCAATCTCATATCGCAAGATATGAGACCTCGAACGAATTAATTCAAGCGAGGTTGGATTTCGGGTCATCTGTAGGGGACAACGTCCTTACAATGACTAGCTATATTGATAAGCTCCAGGACCTGGAGACCACGTTGGGAAACGAGTCAGATACTGACTTGATTCTACAGTCTCTACCTTCTACCCTGAAGGAAACCAGGGAAGAAGAAAGAAAGAGAAGGGCAAAAGTTTCGGGACTCGATATAGTAAAAGAGGGACGTTCCTATTGTTACAGGAATGAACATTGGCAGAATGATTGCAGGGCTAGCAAAGCCAGTAGCCAGGATTCGAAGCATGTTGTGGCTTCGGCTTCAAGTGTATTTGTAATTGAGAACTGTTTATCAATTAACTCTACTTCCTGGGTACTGGATACCGGAGCAGGATCTCATATCTGTAATTCATTACATGCTTTGAGAAACCGTAGAGTTATGAAGGTAGGTGATTTATCTCTCAGAGTTGCAAACGGAATGAGCGTGGACGCTGAATCCGTGGGAGAATATCACCTAGATTTGACAAGTGGACAGATATTGATTCTACGTAACTGTCTGTATGTACCTAGTATGACTTGTAACATCATATCGGTATCATCACTTTCGAGAGAGGGATATGATTTTACATTCATAGGCGATGTAGTTCACATCCACCTAAATCAAGTTATGATTGGGTCCGGTACATTAGATAACGGCATATACGTATTGAGTCAAGCTCAGGTTTTCAATGTCCAGAACACACTTAAAAGAAAGTCTCCAGAATTAAATCAGGCTTTCTTATGGCATTGTAGACTGGGTCACATCAATGAAAGAAGGTTGACTAAGTTACATAGAGAAGGATATTTGAATCCGTTCGAATATCAATCTTATGCTACTTGTGAATCTTGTCTCATAGGAAAGATGACAAAAACTCCGTTTACTGGACACGGAGTAAGAGCGAGCGAGCTCTTAGGGATCGTACACAGTGATGTGTGTGGTCCAATGTCTACACATGCGCGAAGCGGTTATTCATACTTCATTACTTTTACGAATGACTTTTCAAGGTACGGATATGTCTTCTTAATGAAACATAAATCTGAAGCTTTTGAAAAATTCCAGGAATACAAGAATGAAGTAGAAAACCAAACAGGCAAAAGTATCAAGACACTGAGATCTAATCGAGGTGGTGAATACTTAAGTGTCGAGTTCCTAGGTTACTTAAAAGAGAATGGAATTCTCTCTCAGCTTACTCCTCCATACAAACCACAACATAACGGTGTATCGGAGAGACGGGACCAAACCCTATTGGATATGGTTCATTCCATGATGAGTAACGCTGAGTTGCCGCGATCATTCTGGGGATATGCACTAGAATCAGCTGCATATCTTTTGAACCGAGTTCCAACCAAGACTGTGCCTACCACACCATATCAGATGTGGAGTGGGAAGAAACCCTGTCTTAAGTATCTTAAGACATGGGGATGTCCAGCTTTTGTAAAGAAGCAGCATACGGACAAACTCGAGGCATGCTCAGTACAGTGTAAGTTTGTGGGATATCCAAAGAACTCCATGGGATATTGTTTCTATTACGCAGAGGAACAAAAGGTCTTTGTTTCTCAACATGCCTGCTTCTTGGAAACTGAGTTTTTAGAAAATCAGAAGAGTGGGAGCGCAATAGAACTGGAAGAAATTCCAGAACCACAAGCTATTACTGAAACCTTGGTAGAACAAGAAGGTTCAGAAGAACAGGACATCCCGACGCCACTCCGCAGGAGTAGTAGGCAATCTCATCCGCCCGAGAGATACTGCGGTTTTCTCATAGACGGGGATAGAGAGGATTGCACTATTGACTATGATGAGCCTACTAGCTTCCAGCAAGCCATTCAGAACGGTGACTCAGTAGAATGGCTGGATGCAATGCGGACCGAAATGGAGTCCATGTACACTAACAAAGTATGGACTTTGGACATTACTCCAGATGGGGTAAAACCCGTAGGATGCAAATGGATCTTCAAAAAGAAGATTAGTGTAGATAGACAGGTTGAAACCTATAAAGCTAGACTTGTTGTAAAGGGTTTCCGTCAAAGACCTGGTATGGACTATGACGAAACATTTTCTCCAGTAGCTATGCTTAAATCTATTCGGTTCCTACTTGCTATTGCCGCCTTCCACGATTATGAAATCTGGCAGATGGACGTAAAGACGGCCTTTCTAAATGGTAATTTTGTAACGTTTTAAAAATAATTAAATAAATAAAATCGTTTAAGTGAATTTATGATTTTCGGTAAAGTAAAACGTATTTTTCGTAAAACAAAACCGTAATTATTTTTCACTATAAAATTAAAAATACCTATTTTAATTATGCTATTACTAGTAAATGGTGTTTATTTAGTCACTTGTAAATTTTTAGTTTAATTAAATATTTTTCCTAAATTAATTATTTTAAATATTAACATAAGCTTTATTTTTACACTAAATTAGTGTAAATTACAAATTTGAATGGGTTTAATTTGTAAAAATGAACCATTGCATATTAGAATTTAGTGTGTATCATGCAAAATTTATTTTCAAATTTTTCCATGTTTCTAGATTCCTCTTGAGTTGTTTTAGAAAAGAAATAAAAGGAAAATGAATAAAGCATGAAAAGACTTAAAGTAAAGTGATGTTTGGGTGAAGTTTCTACACAACTCTCCTCACTCTTTTCTCTTTCTCCCACTCTCCCTTGCTATGGCCGGCCATCACCATGGCAGCCCCCCCATTTCCCACTTCATTTTGTTTCAAAAATCCATCAAAACTACATCAAAAATTCAATTTTAAATCCACAAAATCCTAATTGTTTCCTACCCTTTACTCTTTGCTCATTTTTACATGGATTTTGGAGATGGAAAAAATGCATTTTGGAGGCTTATTTTCATGTTTGGATTTCTTGTGTGAAGGTATAAATCTTGTTCTTTTGAATTATTGTTATTTAATGTTTCATTCTAGTATAAATTGATTTAATGAATTAATTCTATTTCCAAGTTTTAAAAATTCAAGTTAGGGTTGTAAAATCAAGTTATGATTTTTATTAATTAATTAGGGTTATTATAACTAGTTTAACATTTTTAGAAGTGGAAATTCTTGTATGGATGATAGATTGTAAATTGTTTATCCAAAATTGTTATATTAAACCATTTTTTGCAAACTAGATTTCTATATATTGTATATTTTGGTGAAATAAAATTCCAATTAATATTTGTAACACTAGATTGTGGTCTTAAGAGGATATTAACTTGTTGGTGGAATGAAAAAAACTCAATTTAGTTACTAGTTTTATTGATAATTGATAAATTGTGATAAAAATTGCTATTTTTGCTAACTAGTTTTTGGAAATTCTTAAATAAATGAGGTTTAAAATCTAAATTATAGTTTAATTATATTATTATCATCTTGAATTTTAGTTTAGTAAGTTAGTTCATGTAAAATCATATTTAGTTGTGATATTATGAAATTTTTTGCTTGCAAAGTGTCGAAATGGATAAAATTGCAAACTAGAAATCTATTTTTATACAAATTAGTGTGAGAAAAATATGGTAATGGTTTCTATAATCTATTTAGGTTATTTAATGAGTATCATGACCATTAGTTTCAGTTAAACAGTAAGTTTTGAAGTAAAACGGTAAATTGGCATTTTCGGGTTTTACGAAATCGGACGATTTGATCGATTTTTAGGGTTCCGATGATTTAAACCAAGTTTTCCATTATAAGTAATGAGTTTTAAAACTATGAGTTGTTTGTTGATGTTTATATCGATCAATTGACGTTTGTACGCCGATATCGAGCGATATTTGGTTCTTTTGCATGAGCGAGACATAGGTTTTAACCCATGCGCGTTTCGTGCGCCGTTTTAGTTTTGTCTGTGATTCAGTTTACGATATTATATGTGTTTGCATATAGGTACCCCTCACGTGTACTGCGGACGATGAAGAAGTGGATGGCGACACCGTCTTCGGCAGACAAGGACCAGGTGAGTAGATGTATATCTACGGGGGAAGTCGGGTGGATGGCGTTTAGCACCCCCGCAAACGTAGAATAGGAATAGTACTCATTGTCATTAGGAAGCCTGACGTGACCTTAGAATTTCAGTGAGTAAGACCCTAGTAATGACCATAAGTTGGACTAGATTGATTTAGAAAGAGCTTACCCGAGGATGAATATTTTGGAGGAGATTTCGTAGGTTTTAGGTAATTACGCCCATACGCACACACTGAGACTCGCGGTGGTGTACACGTGTATGTGTATATATATATAGGACTAGGTGTAGGTATATATATATACACACAATACGTATATGTGATACAAGGATGTGATATGATACACGGGGATGAAACATTATAGCTGGGCTTGATGCCGTGATTCTTGACTATACGGTCGTATTATGATGTTAGCGGATCATTAGAAAATGAGATAATGAATAGGTATACATAGATAATAAAGGGTGGTGATGATATAGAGGTACATGGGACTCTAAAATAGCACCTGAACCGTAACATATGATTGATATCCTGATATGTTATATGTGTGACTTGATTACGACATCATATAGATGTAACTTGATTGCAATATCATAAAGGTGTAACTTGATTTCGATATCTTATAGGCATGACTTAATCACGACTTGACATATGTGACTTGATCAAGATATGATATATGTGACATGACATTTCTGAGGATAAATTAACGATATATATTTATGCTGACAATGATATATGATTGATGTATGCGATTACAGTATAACACCTTGATCATGACATGTATTGATGATGATATTATACGAATGATAAGACTCGTAGGTGATACTTGACTCGTACCCCGATATTGGGATGTCGTACGATGGATTTTACCGTACGAGGCATAGATGCGATGATTGATCTGCACTCTTGTTTCGAGGAAATCGTACTACGTACGTGATGCTATTGAGGCTGGATCGCCGACTATTAGAGATATGGACTCAGACTTTAGGTGTACTCTTATTTCTTATCGACTAGTTCTTAAGTTTAGTTCTTTAGGAGGTTAGATGGACACTAGTTAGGCTCGAGACATATAGTTGTAGTTATACTTGTATATCAAATGAGTGGTTATTGCACATCTGTCTTTATATTCATACTGTAATCATAATGTTGCATGTTCATACATATATTTCTATAATCAGTATAAACTTTGCCTGTTAGGACACCAGCACCATTACCGATGATGCGCATATTCCACGCACACTTATTTGCCGGCTCACACACATCATCATCGGTAAATTGCTATGTCACGTACACTTTAGATCATATTATCTTTTATTGATAGAATCAGCAAACAGCTAAATCGGTATAATATTGTGATTACTCTCTGGTGTTAGTATAGACATGGCATTTATTACTTAGACATTTCATGCATTCACATTTTCATGTTATCATGCAGTATTATGGGGCATATGCCGACACTTATCATATACTTACTCATGATTTTGGGATTTTGGATTTCTATGAGATTTCTGGATTTTGGGGAAAACCGCAAGAATATATAAAAACTTCTCTCTCTCTCCTCCTCTCTTTTTAAAAATATAAGATGTGGTTTCCCCATGATGTATGTGTCGTCCACCATGAGATTTCATGTTTTCTGTTGGATTTCGAGACCCGATTCGAGGAGTGGATAAACCGTCTCGGGTACATGGTCGGCCCGGTATGGTATCTCGGGGCAAGAAGATCTAGTTGTAGATGATGAGCCTGGCAAGGGAAGGCTACCTACCGGTGATGTCTAGCGCGGCGGATATCCGGAGGATACCAACCGTTGTCGTGAGATTTGATGATATGGGCCGATCCGGACTGACGGAGCCCGAGATATTGAGACTATGATACATTGAGATTATGAGGTATTGAGACTTGAGATTTACATGTTTTGTGTCGATGCTTGACACGGATTTCCATGGATTTCATTGTTGTTATTTCAGATTTCTATACACATTTTACTATGGTAAAGGCTAAAGATTTCTTATACAGATATATCTAGATTTCAGGATTGGTTATGTTACATTCATGGTGCATGCATACTCATTCTTATGATATAGTATTATATGAGGCACTGACACGAGCACGGAATATTTGCATTTACACTTAGTATTACCCTGCCATTACTAGATGATTGGGACTTAGTAGTGTATCATTATGACTTAGGATAGCGTCGTGCATTCGATTTCTTTTCGTAGATGTCTTCTACTCACGAGTTGGCAACTCACCCCCGTTGTGCCAAATTTTATTACAGGTTGATGTACAGGGTTCCTTGGCAGATTGCTGGCACATGATTTCTTTCCGGGTGATTTGGACGGTAGGTTGGTTCATTTGTATCTGGACCACCGTTGTATTTTTATTATTTTATTTGTATCTAGAAAGCTCCATCAACCAAACTTGTATTATTTGATAGATTACTGGACCATTCATTTGTTTCGACCTTAGAGTCGCGCTTGTATTATTATGATATCTGATGGTTTTGTTTTCTTTTAAGTTTTGAGCCTCGCCCTTTGGCGTTGTATACTATTATGCATTGTTGTGGTTGTTTCCGCCTTTTGGCGTAGAGCTAGCTCCCGTTTGGGGATGCTTTTTATTGTTTGTGTATATTACATTTGTTGTACCCGTTTGGGGCCAGTTTTTACAGAGGAGACTCTGCCGAAATTTTTGAGAAATTGGATGTTGCTTTTAAACTTGTTTATTTCATGTTTTCCTTTACTTCTTCTTCTTTTATGGTTTAGATTTCTGGGCTTCGGCTTACTTAGGTTACGTTGCGCCTCTAGACGCTTCGTAATCTAAGTGTCGGTCACGTTCCATATTTTCGGGTCGTGACAAAGTTGGTATCAGAGCACTAGGTTTAACCTTGTATAAGTCTAGGTGACCCTTGGTTGATAGAGTAGGCGATTTAGGTAGAGTAACGTACCGTAGGTATGGTCCGCGGCATACTTACGATACGCTACTCTGCTTAAGGAGCCTTAGGATGTACATTTGTTTGCACCATATTTCATTCGTTCCTTTGATCTATCTTCGTCGATGTCGGAGGGTGGTTTCTGTTACCACGGGCGCACGGGCAGAGGGAGCTGCGACTCGAATGCGATAACCATTAGGGTATTGGTTATTCTTGAGGATTGAAGCATTGCTTAGCGTGCGGACGAAGGGTATTCACATACCGTCCAGACGAAGTTAAAGGGTTCGAACGATTATCAGAAAACCATTTTCCCAAGTTTAAGGTATTCGGAAGAACATGCAGGTATTTCGATGGACCCTCTAGAAGAATGAAACCCTAACTCGACATAATGACCACGAGAACGCCCTTGAACCTTAGGGTTTACGGCAGTTCCGCGGTGCCATTAGTGAGGCTTGGGTTTGCCCTTCTACGGCTGGACCATCGATGCTGGGGTATGTACCGGACATTTTTACACTGTACTTGAGTGTTGAGCTCTCGGGGAATTATGGGATTTTGATGGATCGATCGAAAATTTTAATGTAGTCCGGATATCAGGTGAAGGGATCGACTACGTGGGAGACTCTAAATATGAGTATTGCCGTTGGTAGCGCAGTCAGCACAGCTACGAAGAGACGAGTTCGAAGCAATCGACATCAGAGGAAAGAGGCGCACATTGACGATAGTGTTTACGATTGTGATTTGGTGATTTGAATTTCATATTTCTGTTGTTGGATTTTGGTATTATGAGGATTTTGTTTTACGATTGGCATTTCTTATATGTACCTTCATTACATTCTATTTGTGTTTCATATATCAGTTGTATTGATGTTGTTTAGTACATACCCAGTACACTTGAATTGGTTTTAATACATTTTGAGATTTTGATTTGATTTCGTGCATATGGGTTACACATGATTTTGGCATATGCTTCGACCTAGTTTTATGCATTTTCGTACTGTGGTTTTGATTTTTATATTCGGTGTATGATTTCGTGCACCATGTGCACCTGATTAAGATTCTTGCGCATACTTGGCGTACTTGATGCAATTTTGTGCACACCAGATGCATTAAATCGGGGTTTTGTGCAGATTAGATGCACCTGATATTGAGTCGTGCACGCCCGTTGCACTTGACAGATGTTTTTGGTACACACCCGTTGCACTTAGTTTTGTTTTTGTGTGTATTCGTGGTATCTATATTTGGTTCCAATTTCAGTGCGCACCGGACGCACATGATATATTTTTGATGTGATTGGGATTGATTTCAGTTTAAGCAATATGTTTTCATAATCATTACTATTTGATTTAGTAACCAGGCGGGACGTGTATGTTAAATAAAAAGATATATATATATATATATATAGCTATTTTTTAAAAAAATAAACGTCCGCTACTTATACCGTGACACGTGCATCGCACGGCGATTTTCAAGAGGGGTTTTTGTATGCTTCTTTATTAAGATGTTTAGGCGATTTTACTACGATGCGCACTATATATATAAGTTATAGTTTTGATATATATTATGTTGGTTTTCATATTGGGTTTTGATATTTTATCTTTATCATAACTCCGATGATTGCGTTATGCTTGACGGAGTTGATTTTAGTTTTGTATTGATGATTTCGGAGCCCCGACGATTTGAGTGTTTTGCTAAATATTTTAGTATTTGGAGGGGGAGTTTTAATTTAAATTCGGGGACCTAATTTCTTTAAGGGGGGAAGATTGTAACGTTTTAAAAATAATTAAATAAATAATTAAATAAATAAAATCGTTTAAGTGAATTTTATGATTTTCGGTAAAGTAAAACGTATTTTTCGTAAAACAAAACCGTAATTATTTTTCACTATAAAATTAAAAATACCTATTTTAATTATACTATTACTAGTAAATAATGTTTATTTAGTCACTTGTAAATTTTTAGTTTAATTAAATATTTTTCCTAAATTAATTATTTTAAATATTAACATAAGCTTTATTTTTACACTAAATTAGTGTAAATTACAAATTTGAATGGGTTTAATTTGTAAAAATGAACCATTGCATATTAGAATTTAGTGTGTATCATGAAAAATTTATTTTCAAATTTTTCCATGTTTCTAGATTTTTCTTGAGTTGTTTTAGAAAAGAAATAAAAGGAAAATGAATAAAGCATGAAAAGACTTAAAGTAAAGTGATGTTTGGGTGAAGTTTCTACACAACTCTCCTCACTCTTTTCTCTTTCTCACACTCTCCCTTGCTATGGCCGGCCATCACCATGGCAGCCCCCCCATTTCCCACTTCATTTTGTTTCAAAAATCCATCAAAAATACATCAAAAATTCAATTTTAAATCCATAAAATCCTAATTGTTTCCTACCCTTTACTCTTTGCTCATTTTTACATGGATTTTGGAGATGGAAAGCATGCATTTTGGAGGCTTATTTTCATGTTTGGATTTCTTGTGTGAAGGTATAAATGTTGTTCTTTTGAATTATTGTTATTTAATGTTTCATTCTAGTATAAATTGATTTAATGAATTAATTCTATTTCCAAGTTTTAAAAATTCAAGTTAGGGTTTTAAAATCAAGTTATGATTTTTATTAATTAATTAGGGTTATTATAACTAGTTTAACATTTTTAGAAGTGGAAATTCTTGTATGGATGATAGATTGTAAATTGTTTATCCAAAATTGTTAAAATAAACCATTTTTTGCAAACTAGATTTCTATATAATGTATATTTTGGTGAAATAAAATTCCAATTAATATTTGTAACACTAGATTGTGGTATTAAGAGGATATTAACTTGTTGGTGGAATGAAAAAAACTCAATTTAGTTACTAGTTTTATTGATAATTGATAAATTGTGATAAAAATTGCTATTTTTGCTAACTAGTTTTTGGAAATTCTTAAATAAATGAGGTTTAAAATATAAATTATAGTTTCATTATATTATTATCATCTTGAATTGTAGTTTAGTAAGTTAATTCATGTAAAATCATATTTAGTTGTGATATTATGAAATTTTTTGCTTGCAAAGTGTCGAAATGGATAAAATTGCAAACTAGAAATCTATTTTTATACAAATTAGTGTGAGAAAAATATGGTAATGGTTTCTATAATCAAGTTAGGTTATTTAATGAGTATCATGACCATTAGTTTCAGGTAAACGGTAAGTTTTGAAGTAAAACGGTAAATTGGCATTTTCGGGTTTTACGAAATCGGACGATTTGATCGATTTTTAGGGTTCCGATGATTTAAACCAAGTTTTCCATTATAAGTAATGAGTTTTAAAACTATGAGTTGTTTGTTGATTTTTATATCGATCAATTGGCGTTTGTACGCCGATATCGAGCGATATTTGGTTCTTTTGCATGAGCGGAACATAGGTTTTAACCCATGCGCGTTTCGTACGTCGTTTTAGTTTTGTCTGTGATTTAGTTTACGATATTATATGTGTTTGTATATAGGTACCACTCACGTGGACTGCGGACGATGAAGAAGAGGATGGCGACACCGTCTTCGGCAGACAAGGAACAGGTGAGTAGATGTATATCTACGGGGGAAGTCGGGTGGATGGCGTTTAGCACCCCCGCAAACGTAGAATAGGAATAGTACTCATTGTCATTAGGAAGCCTGACGTGGCCTTAGAATTTCAGTGAGTAAGACCCTAGTAATGACCCTAGGTTGGACTAGATTGATTTAGAAAGACCTTACCCGAGGATGAATATTTTGGAGGAGATTTCATAGCTTTTAGGTAATTACGCACACACGCACACACTGAGACTCGCGGTGGTGTATACGTGTATGTGTATATATATATAGAACTAGGTGTAGGTATATGTATATATATATACACAATACGTATATGTGATACAAGGATGTGATATGATACACGGGGATGAAACAGTATAGCTGGGCTTGATGCCGTGATTCTTGACTATACGATCGTATTATGATGTTAGCGGATCATTAGAAAATGAGATAATGAATAGGTATACATAGATAATAAAGGGTGGTGATGATATAGAGGTACATGGGACTCTAAAATAGCACCCGGACCGTAACATGTGATTGATATCCTGATATGTTATATGTGTGACTTGATTACGACATCATATAGATGTAATTTGATTGCGATATCATAAAGGTGTAACTTGATTTCGATATCTTATAGGCGTGACTTAATCACGACTTGACATATGTGACTTGATCAAGATATGATATATGTGACATGACATTTCTGAGGATAAATTAACGATGTATATTTATGCTGACAATGATATATGATTGATGTATGCGATTACAGTATAGCACCTTGATCATGACATGTGTTGATGATGATATTATACGAATGATGAGACTCGTAGGTGATACTTGACCCGTACCCCGATATTGGGATGCCGTACGATGGATTTTACCGTACGAGGCATAGATGCGATGATTGATCTGCACTCTTGTTTCGAGGAAATCGTACTACGTACATGACGCTATTGAGGCTGGATTTTGGGGAAAACCGCAAAAATATATAAAAGCTTCTCTCTCTCTCCTCCTCTCTTTTTAAAGATATAAGATGCGGTTTCCTCGTGATGTATGTGTCTTCCACCATGAGATTTCATGTTTTCTGTTGGATTTCGAGACCCGATTCGAGGAGTGGATGAACCGTCTAGGGTACATGGTGGGCCCGGTATGGTACCCGGGGCAAGAAGATCGAGTTGTAGACGATGAGCCTGGCAGGGGAAGGCTACCTACCGGTGATGTCTGGCGCGGCGGATATCCGGAGGATACCGACCGTTGTCGTGAGATTTGATGATATGGGCCGATCCGGACTGACGGAGCCCGAGATATTGAGACTATGAGACATTGAGATTATGAGGTATTGAGACTTGAGATTTACATGTTTTGTGTCGATGCTTGACACGGATTTCCATGGATTTCATTGTTGCTATTTCAGATTTCTATACACATTTTACTATGGTAAAGGCTAAAGATTTCTTATACAGATATATCTAGATTTCAGGATTAGTTATGTTACATTCATGGTGCATGCATACTCATTCTTATGATATAGTATTATATGAGGCACTGACACGAGAACGGAGTATTTGGATTTACACGTAGTATTACCCTGCCATTACTAGATGATTGGGGCTTAGTAGTGTATCATTATGACCTAGGATAGCGTCGTGCATTCGATTTCTTTTCGTAGATGTCTTCTACTCACGAGTTGGCAACTCACCCCCGTTGTGCCAAATTTTATTACAGGTTGATGTACAGGGTTCCTTGGCAGATTGCTGGCACATGATTTCTTTCCGGGTGATTTGGACGGTAGGTTGGTTCATTTGTATCTGGACCGCCGTTGTATTTTTATTATTTCATTTGTATCTAGAAAGCTCCATCAACCAAACTTGTATTATTTGATAGATTACTGGACCATTTATTTGTTTCGAACTTAGAGTCGCGCTTGTTTTATTATGATATCTGGTGGTTTTGTTTTCTTTTAAGTTTTGAGCCTCGCCCTTTGGCGTTGTATACTATTATGCATTGTTGTGGTTGTTTCCGCCTTTTGGCGTAGAGCTAGCTCCCGTTTGGGGATGCTTTTTATTGTTTGTGTATATTACATTTGTTGTACCCATTTGGGGACAGTTTTTACAGAGGAGACTCTGCCGAAATTTTTGAGAAATTGGTTGTTGCTTTTAAACTTGTTTATTTCATGTTTTCCTTTACTTCTTCTTCTTTTATGGTTTAGATTTCTGGGCTTCGGCTTACTTAGGTTACGTTGCGCCTCTAGACGCTTCGTAATCTAAGTGCCGGTCACGTTCCTTACTTTCGGGTCGTGACAAATTTGGAAGAGAGCGTCTATATGGATCAGCCAGAGGGATTCATTCAGAGTGGGAGCAAGGGTAAAGTATGCAAGCTGCTTAAGTCCATTTATGGACTAAAGCAGGCATCGCAGAGTTGGAACTTCTGTATTGATGATACTGTCAAAGAATTCAACTTTATCAAAAATCCAGATGAACCTTGCATATACAGTAAGATTGTAGGGAGAGCTTTAGTATTCCTCGTCTTGTACGTGGATGACATTCTCCTAATATGAAATGATATTCCTATGTTACAGTCAGTCAAAAGATTCTTGTCACATAAATTCTCCATGAAAGACCAGGGTGATGCCACCTACATTCTGGGGATCCGGATCTATCGTGATAGATCAAAGAGGATGTTGGGACTTTGGCAGTCCAGGTACATAGACACCATAGTGAAGAGATTCAGTATGGATGATTCTAAGCACGGTAATCTACCGGCTTATCACGGAATCACCCTCTCCAAAGAGATGTCTCCCAAGACTGATTTGGAAAGGGATCGCATGTCGATTATACCCTACGCTTCTGCGGTAGGCTCTATAATGTATGCGATGTTATGTACCAGACCAGATGTAGCATACGCATTGAGCGTTGTAAGCCGGTATCAGGCAAACCCAGGGGAGAATCACTGGAGAGCAGTAAAGAACATTCTTAAGTACCTGAGGAGGACTAAAGATATGTTCTTAGTATATGGCGGAAAAGACCTCCAGATTGAGGCCTTTGCCGACTCCGGCTTCCAGAGTGACAAAGATGACTCCAAGTCCATGTCGGGTTATGTCTTTACCCTCAATAGAGGGGCGGTCTGTTGGAAGAGTTCCAAGCAGGAGACCGTTGCTGACTCAACGATGGAAGCGGAGTACATACCTGCTTGCGATGCCGCAAAAGAAGCTGTCTGGATGGAGAAGTTCCTCACAGAACTTCAGGTGGTTCCTACCAGTGTTGATCCAATACCTCTGTATTGTGACAACAACGGAGGTATAGCTTTAGCGAAGGAACCCAGGTCCCATCAGAAGTCCAGGCACATCTTAAGGCGGTACCACCTGATCAGGGAGATCGTAGATCGCCGGGAGATCGAGGTGAAAAGAGTAGAGACGGAGAATAACATTGTTGATCCATTCACAAAGGCCCTTCCTCAGACGCAGTTCGAGAGGTTATTCGAGATAATAGGTCTACGATATGCCAGCTCATGGCCCTAGTGCAAGTGGGAGATTGTTAGTGTATATGCCCTAGGGGCCATTATTGTATCATACTTATATGTATATTACTAAAATGGAAGCTTGGGATATTCACAGTTGTATATACAGTCTTGCTAAAAATGGTAGTATGCTACTTGGTTTGTGACTACTTTAATATGTGCATATGTTTCTTGTAACGTATCACTTATACATATTAGTAGAGCCCATAGGATCTTTGCTTGATTACCAGCGTTGTGATGGCAGTCACACTAGTGGGGGCTGGGTAGTCTATAAGCAACATCCTATACTAGTCCCTAGTCGAAGGATTATCGAGACAGGGCATCGATATTCCAGCGTAGACTAGTGTGTACGCTTCTCATCCCAGTTGGGGAGATGGTCTGTCCCACAGCCATCAGTATGTCGTACTGGAGATAGTATACAGGTGCTCGTTAGGTTATGGGTACACCGGACAGGACTCGCAGGGGAACTGATTGGTTGGTATTATACCCGTCGTCAGTTAACAGTTCCCAGGTGACATGAGTACAGCATAGTCCGCAGACTTGACACTGCTACTTCGCCTCGAGTGTGTCCCACTGTTCTTAGATTGCTACCCTACCACGGCTCAATGGAGTCATGCAAACAGGTAGCAGTTGGGTGCAGTCCCGAGCACTTGGAGGCAGTGGCGGTTAGATAAGATTCGTCTCTTCCGGTATTGGGAGTTGATATCGCGCTGTGTCAGAAAGCCATTACGCAAAGTCCCTGGCCAGGGTAAGCGAGATTTACTGGTAGGTTCCAGTAGTTTCTCAGGGTGTAATGGGCTACGCTCCGACACGACTTATACAGCTATTAGGGGACTGACGCTTGCCGCCCCCTAGGCTCGATATGCGATAGTCTTAGACGAACAGACCGGACTGTATGAAGATTGTCACATCAGGCTCAGAAGGAGATCGGATGGTTTTCCTCATCGGCTTTCTTATCGACGTATACCTGGGGACCGTTACGTACAGCTAGTGCCGCTTGCGGTCTGTGGTTAAACCCACTGCCAGCGTAGTGTCGAATCTTTAGAGTCCCACAAAGAGAGTTTCCCTGCTCCTGGCGAAATGATATAGAGGTCGTATGGTTTTACGACAAGGGTTCTTACGCATACGTGTGTTTACGCACGTACGACGTTCGGACAGTTTTTACTAGTCGGCTTTGGTTTAAGCCAGATTCTAGTATCGAGTTATTGGATTTATACAGTCTAAAGTTTTTCCGTGTTTTCACGGATTGGAGGGGCGTTCTCATAATTTTCCGGGAAGCTTCTAGAAGCATGGTGAGTTGGAGGCTAAGGTGGCATTTGCATTAATTGGATTAGTGAGTCATGTAGTGATTCATGCTATGAGTTAATGATTCATTTATTGATTTATATGACTCATATGATGAATCACTTAGGGTATTAATGAAACATGATGATAAAGCTTTATTTATTATTTACTTAATAATATCATATGTTTCATATATACTAAAATGATTTCATTCATCCAAAGTAATTCATTTTCTCACATTCTCTCTCCTCAAGCTCTCATTCTTGAAACCCTAACCCTAACCTCTCATGTATTGAGATCAAGGGTTAGCTAGACTAATACATCCATAACCTCACTCTATATCCCCTAGGTAGCTTACATTAGCACTTTGAGCAACCTAGTTATCTCAAGTTAGAGATCAAGCTTGGCATAGAAGCTCTCGGGTGGATTGTCTTTGACTCGAGGAGGCCGTTGAGGTGCCGATGTTCTACAGAGCCTACGAGGAGTGGAGGACTGCGATGAAGACCCGAAGGACAAGTAACGTGAGGTATAACTTCGAATCCGAGTAGTTAAACCTTTCATAGTTTGCTAGTAACGGTTTAGATACGATTCATGCTCTCAAGTCCGTGTTACGAAGCTTTGATAATCGTTTTTCATATATTCTGCCTCCCCGCAAGTTTGTGGGGTGCGTGACATGGACTTACAGGGGCTGCTCCGACTTATTTTCTGTAGCATTCTCCACAGGTGGAGGAGATCTTTTCATCACGGCGTTGGAGAGTTCTTGCGGACCCTCCTAAGCGGTTCGAAGCTGTTCCCAGTTGGAACAGCAGCATTGATTTCCACCATGGGAGCTGGTGGAGTTAGTCCAGATGGGGAGCTGCCCCCAGCCTTCCTTACTCGGCGCCAGTGGCGACGTCGAGCGTGTCAAGCCGTTGGGATTGTCTCGACTGTATGGGTGACTTCCTCATGCCCCATGTTTTGGCGAAGGGTTTTCGCCGGCGTCAGCCTCTTGAAGATCGATGTCCGTTGAGAAGCAATGTCCAATCTGTCAAAGACAGACCTCTGGGCAGGGGAAGAAGCTTTGAGGACTTCGCCTGGAGTGGGAACCGGCACAATCAGTCTTGTGAAGACCGACCCTTTGGCAAGAGAAACCGCCTTGACGACTTCATGAGCAGGAATGGTTGTTTGGTTAGGGATAACTCTTTCCGGTATCGCGGGCTTCTTCATGGGCCCAAATGAGCTTTGTCCCAGTCTGTCAAAGACTGAGGCGTTGGAGCTGGACGACCCGCTGAGAGGGGCCGCAATAGTGGTAAGTCGATCAAAGACCGACTTCTTTGGGGTTTCCTGCGGCGGCAATGGGGCATTGAAGTTCATAGGTGGGAGCATGGTCCCGAAGAATAGTCCAGTGGTGGCCTGAGTCACCTGGTCCACCGGCATTGTAAAAACAGAGACCGCCTGTGGCCCGTAGGTCACTCTTCCTGCGGGGACGGAGTGAAAGTTATTGCCATTTTTGCAGCTTGTGCAGTTGAAAGCCATTTGATCTTCTTTTTTTTGCATGAGAGCAAAACCAAATCTTAGTACCTCGAACCCAAGGGCGACCATATTAAACCACGATTCGTTCGCAAACACGAAACACGAAGTGTCGAGTGGAAAGAGGAAGAGGTCCCACCGGGCATGCCCGAATCAATTCCCCGCCGAAACACTGAGATGCAACCGCGCGGGTCCGTCTTGCCTGAATTTTCGGGGCAGATGCTAATTGGTGCTATCCATCCACCTCTTCGAAGATGCCAAGTTGATTTATGACACCATATATCGAAGGTTTAAACAGATGCGGCCGATGTAGCAGACTCCATCAGATTCCCCCTCGTTGAGGGGTTTTTTATTGTAGGGACGCTTTTCCCTGCAGGCGCAAGCCCCTGCAGTTAATTACGCTACCGCATCGCGGTAACCACTTTCTCCTTCTCCAGATGGTCACTTCGTGTCGTGGGTGTTTGTTTTGTTTTTGGTTGCCCATAGATTATATATGGAGACTAATTTATGCTGTCGCCCGTAGGGCGTGGATTAGTCCAAATCCGTATTTTCTTAGATTTGGGTTTGGGATTAGGTTTAAGGATACGTTAGTCTCATTTGAGACTAAGATCAACTTAAACGTATGTTAAGGATACGCTAGTCTAATTTTAGACCAAGATCAACTTAACGGGATCGTTTAGATCCAACAAAAGAGCCTTAGGACTCTATTGCTTAGTTTAGGGACATTGCGGTCGATTACCAGTTTAAGGACATGGTGGTCCAATGTTAGTTTAAGGACATCTCGGTCCATGGGCTTAAGGACCCCACAATCCGAGGTTAAGGACATCATAGTCCATGGGTTTTAAAGGACGCCACAGTCCGAGGTTAAGGACATCATAGTCCGTGGGTTTTAAAGGACCCCACAGTCCGAGGTTAAGGACATCATAGTCCGTGGGTTTTAAAGAACCCCACAGTCTGAGGTTAAGGATATCATAGTCCATGGAATATATGGTTGTTGGGACCCGTCACCTCTCTGAAGATGTTGAAGGATTACAACGACAAATATCAGAGGAGTGAAGAGATGTACCCTTGAACCAATTTTGGTTGGGAAATCTATAGTCCAATTTGGAACTAAGATCCGTTAAAAGATTTATGAGCATATGGGCTCAGTTAATCTGCATTTGAGGACTTATGGCCAATCTTGGGCTAAGTCCAATCAAGTTAAAATGTTTAACATTTATTTTGGGCTTTGGAGCCTTTATTTAGGCTTGGCCCTTTTAATAATGCCGAGCATTAACTTGCATTCTGACAATGTTTTGTCTTTTATTAAATGGTGAGCATTCATCATGGCTCTGGGCTTATTAAAGAACAATTTATGTTCTATCAGCGCAATACGTGGTGCGCTTGACGCTTTGCGCCAGTCAAAGAGCACAATGTGCTTCTGCCAAACGGCGCATACGTGAGGGACACGTGTCGCGCTTGGCGCTGAGCGCCAGACGATAGGCGCATTGCGCCAGTTTATGAGCGCAGAGCGCTATCTTATGAGCGCAAGCGCTATTTGTTCAGTGGCGCACACGTGGGGAGCACGTGGTACGCTTAACGCTAAGCGCCAGCCCATAAGCGCAGTGCGCTATTTCAAGAGCGCAAAGCGCTAGTTGTTAAATGGCGCATACGTGATTGACACATGGCGCATTTGGCGCTGAACGCCAGTCCAAAAGCGCAGAAGCTCCGTTCAAGGGCGTAAAGCGCATCTGATCAATTTTATAATCTGGGAAATAAATTCTCCCTTAGAAGAGACTTTGTCTCCATATTTTAAGAACAAAAGTTCTTATTTTGTAGGAGATTTTTTTAATCTCTTGTATTGATGAAAGGCTTTGCCTTTATGGATCTATGATCCTTAAGAGAGTCGAATTATTCTTTTTTCCCCTTTCTATTTACAATGAGATGTTCATGATCTCTTCTTGTAAAAGGCAACTTGTCTTATAGATGTGAGAAGAGTTATGTTCTTCTTTTTATTTTATAATGAGATCATTTGATCTCTTTGTAAAAGACCTGGTCTTATAGATCTATGATCTTTAAAGAAGTGAGTTCTTCTTTCAATTATGAGATGATTTCATCTCTCTGTTCATCCTCGTTTTACCTTAAAGAAAAGAAGTTCTTCTATCGAGAGCTTCGCTCTTCTTCTTGAGATTTTTCTCAAAGCTTATGGGGGATTCCTCTCTATATTTCTCTCTCTCTCTTCTGTATATCTTTGAGACTTGAAGTCTAGGGGCCTTTTTATAGGGCAAGCTGATCAGTTCAATCAGTTAAGGAGATCTTTTCTCCAATTGATTTGGGGAATTTCCTATCGTTGGATCTTTGATCCAGGGGCTCCTGATTTACAGAAGGCAATCTTCTTGTTTTTAACAAAATTGATAAATCTTTCCATACATAATTTATTCTGTCTTTTGGTAATTTTTAGTCACCATTGGATCATTGATCTAACGGTGCTCTGATTTACAGAGCACAATCTTGTTATTTGGAAAGATTTTGAGAAATCTTTCCATAATAGAATTTAATTCTGATTAATTAATGATTTATCATTATTATTAGATCTTTGATCTGACGGTGGGGAGCTTTTAGTTCCAGCACTAGCGCACCCGTGCATTGCATGTGGTGCGCTGCTTAAAGGGCAGCGCACTTAGCACTAGCGCATCCGTGCTTTACACGTGGTGCGCTGCTTGGAGCGCAGCGCATCCATGCTTTACACGTGGTGCGCTGCTTAGAGCGCAGCGCACCTAGCGCTAGTGCACACGTGCTTTGCACATGGTACGCTGTTTATGGCGCAGCGCACTTGGCGCTGCATCTGAAGCGTTGCTTCATTTCAAAACTTGAATTTTGAACAGAGCTTTGCTCTGATTGGGGGAAACACCAACAACTAAGGATCAATGCCCTCGCCATGAGGAACCGAGCAGCTACCCTGCTCGGCGCCATCCTTAGTAGGCCACTCAGGGCCCCTCCAACAACTAAGGAACATGAACTTAACAAGAGGCATCCGGTTTATCAACGTTTTAGCGATCTCCACTTCGACTTCGGGGCCATAGAGATACCGTCTTCCCGCCAGTCCTCGCACACTCGGCAAGTGATCAGATTCAAGTCGACGAGTAATCGATAGACGAGGAACATGCCGAACATAAAAGCAGTACTGTGCGAATACAATTGCCTACCAACAAAGGAAGTACAAGCACAAATACTACTGCGAAAACAAAAAAATCTTTATTCACAAAGTCAAAGCTTTTACAAGGGTACTGTGGGCTCCCCAGCCTTATCAAATTGCCTGGAGGCTTACAAAAGAGAGAGGAGGAAAAACCAAAAAGGTCGGGCATCAAGCCCCGCCTAGACCTCACTCCCCTCATCGCTATCAGCCGGAGGCGTGACCACCGAGAGTGGGGCCCGAGCACGGAGCTCACCGTCGGCGAACTCCGGAAGTTGCTCCTTGACGGAATCAAGAGATTTGTTCCATGCAATGACGAAGGCCTCACCGAGGTCGAAGTAAAACTGGTCCGACTCCTTGTAATCCGTCACCTCCTTCCTAGCCCAGATCTCGGCAACCTCCGCCGCCTGAATCGCCGCCTCAGCATCACGCCGGCTGGCATCCCTCGCCCTCTTCATGGCGGCTAAGCGGTCGGCCAGTTCCACCAACTTCGCCTCGACGGCTTGGTGGGACTCACTTAGGCGGTGATAGGACTCCCGGCACTTTGAAATGGTGATATCCGCGGTTTCTGACCGGTGTAACAACCCTAATTTTCTTATACACTTTTTCCTATACAAATATTTTTCAAATAACATTTTTTAAAATCCATAAAGGGGTATTTATTGCCTGAGCATAAGACTTAAGTAATTGATTAGCAATTTAATTACAAGAAGGAGCTTGTAGCTCATTGGTAATATATTGCACTACTGAACCAAGCCACCAGAGTTCAAATCCCATGCCCCACATTATTTTTAATATTTATTTTGTTTTAAATTTTATGGAAGCCCAATAGTCCACACAAGATAACTCCAGATTTTCCCACTACACTTTAAAAACTAAATATACCAGAGGCTACACTAGACGACCCCCCACCTCCCCATGCCCATACTCGGCCGAGTCAGCCGGCGGACCGGCCGACTCGGGCCGGCGCCGCCTGCCGGACTCGTCCGGACGGCCGAGTTCCCTTCTTCAATATTGTGTCTCTTCATCTTCTAAACCCATGTTTAACCCAATCAGAGCAAAGCTCTGTTCAAATTCCAAGGCGAGAAATGAAGCAACGCTTCTAATTCCCCCCAATCAGAGCAAAGCTCTACTTTGAAATTTTAAATTTTAATAAATGAAGCAACGCTTCAGATCCTCTGCGCTACGCGCAGAGCGCCACGTGTCAAAATCAGACACGCCAGCGCAGGGAGCGCAGCGCCCAAGGCAGCGCGCCCAATCAGAGTAAGGCTTTATTTAAAACAAAATTAAAAGAAGCAACGCTTCAGATGATCTGCGCTGTGCGACACGTGGCAGCGCAGTTGCGCTGCGCTCTGCGCTGCGCGATACATGGCAGCGCAGTTGCGCTGCGCTCTGCACTGTGCGACACGTGTCAAGCGCTGGTGCATCTGCGCCAAACAAAATTAAATTTCCAGTAAGATCTTTCTGTTCTTGTTAAAACAAGAAGATTGTCTTCTGTAAAACAGAAGCCCTTGGATCAAAGATCTAACGGTGGGGAAAATTCCCCAAATCACTCAAAGAATGATCTCTTTAACAAATTAATGGGCACTATATAAAGGCCTCTAGACCCCAATTCAAAAAAAGGAACATCAAGAACTTCAAAAACAACAAAATAGAGAGAACTCTGAAGAATTTTGAGAAGAACTCAAGAAGAGAAAAAAGGTAAAAAACCTTATTAAAAGAAGAACTTCTTTTGAATAGATCATTGATCTAGGAACGAGATCAATGATCTTCAATAAAATAATAATAATAATAACAGTGCCTTGCACTTTTTTATGAACCATTGGTTCTGGAATCTTAAAGATTCCTTTTCTTGAATCCAAAATTGGATCAAGTTATTGAAACAGTGCCTTGCACTTGCAAAAACTGCACTGTTGTGCTCCTGGTTTGGCGCAAGCCACCAGAAAGCACCACGTGTCAGCTCCAGAACCACTTGCGCTATGCGCTTTTAAGATAGAGCATTGCTCTCTGAAGTTGGGGCAACGCACTAGAGCGCGCCACGTGTCAGCGTAACAGCGCAGCGCACTGCGCTATTACTCTTGCGCTCACCAGAGTGTGACACGTGTCACCACCACAAGCGCATGCGCTCAGTAATTGGCGCAAAGCGCCTGACAAGCCACTGTCAAGTAATTAATGCACTGCATTATTTACAGAAGGGCCATGCACAATTAAAAAGGCCTAACAGGCCTAATAAAATGCAATGCATTACTCCAAAAAGGGCAGAGCCCAAAACAGATGCTCTGCATCATTTACAAAGGGACTGAGCCCAAATCAAAAAGGCCTAGCAGGCCAGAATAAAATGCAGCGCATTGTTAAGCAGGTCCTTAAACTCGTAGACCGAAACGTCCTTAAACTAATATTCGTCCCAAAATGGGAATGTTGGACCGAAATGTCCTTAAACTAATGTTCGTCCCCAAATGGGAATGATGGACCACCATGTCCCTAAACTGGAAATCGACCGCAACGTCATTAAACTAAACAACAGAGCCAATTGCTCTTTTGTTGGATCTAAACGATCCCGTTAAGTTGATCTTAGTCTGGAGATTAGGCTAACGTATCCTTAACAAAAGTTTAAGTTGATCTTAGCCTTAAATAGGGCTAACATATCCTTAAACCAAAATACCAAACCCAAATCTAAGAAAATAAGAATTTGGACTAATCCACGTTCTACGGGCGACGACATAAATTAGTCTCCGTATACAATCCTCGGGCAACCGCAAACAAAACAAACACACACGACACGAAGTGAAATTCTGGAGAAAGAGAAAGTGGTTACCGCTATGCGGTAGCGTAATTAACTGCAGGGGCTTGCGCCTACAGGGAAGAGCGTCCCCATAATCAAAAACCCCTCAAGCGAGGGGGAATCTGACGAAGTCTGCTACATCGGCCGCATCCGTCTAAACCTCCGATACACGGTGCCATAAATCAACTTGGCATCTTCGGAGAGGTGGACGGATAAAACCAAATAGCATCTATCCCGAATTTCAGGAAAGACGTTTATCGCGTCTCCGCCGCGTCTTTCGGAGGGTAATAGATTCTGGCATGCCCGGTGGGACCTGTTCCTCTTTCCACTCCACACTTCGTCTATCGTCTTCGCGAACGAATCGTGGTTTGTTAATGGTTGCCTTTGGGTTTCAAGTTACTAAGATTGGGTCTTTTTCCTGGCGCAAAAATCAAGCATCAATGGCCTCCAACTGCTCGAGAT
Organism: Agapanthus africanus; assembly: GCA_030015575.1. NCBI lineage: Eukaryota > Viridiplantae > Streptophyta > Magnoliopsida > Asparagales > Amaryllidaceae > Agapanthus > Agapanthus africanus. Next base: position 484,692,848 of record JASDDO010000022.1, on the reverse strand, counting down.
GCTCAAAGTGCCAGTGCAACCAACGCTCCGCCTCACCTGGAGATGTGGCCTATGGGCCTCAAGCGGCCTCCATCTTTGCCATGCCGGTAGAACAGGTGACCCAGGCCACCACCGGTCTATTTTTTGGGACCATGCTCCCGCTTGCAAGCTTCACCATGCCAGTGCCCGCACCAGAAGTGAACAAGAAGTCGGTTTTCGATCGGCTCACTGCTACAACGGCCCCTTTCAACAGGTCGTCCAATATCAAACCGGCAGCCTCTGTCTTCGCCAGGCTGAGCCAGAACCCTGATGGGCCCGCCAGGAAGCCCATGAACCCTGAAGTGGCCGTCCCAAAGAAGACAGCCACCTCTGCTCCAGAAGTCGTCAAGGCGGCTTCTCCTGTTAAAGAGTCAGTCTTTTCAAGGCTGACTATTCCAGCTCCTGCTCCTGCTCGAGGATCTGTCTTTGACAGATTGAACATCGCCCCTCAAAGGACAACATCAGTCTTTAAGAGGCTGACACCAGCAGCACCTCATTCGGACAGGGGGCAAGAAGAAGCTGTCTCGATCGCCGAGCCAGTCCCAATGGCTCGTCACGCTCGACGTCGCCACTGGCGCCGAGTAAGGAAGGTCGGGGGCAACTCCCCCTCAGGGCTAACTCCACCGGCTCCGATGACGGAAGTTAATGCCGCTATTCCAACTGGGAACAGCTTTGAACCACTAAGGAGGGTAAGCAAGAACTCTCCGACTGCCACACTGAAAAGATCTCCTCCACCTGCGGAGAGAGTTACAGAAACTCAGCTGGAGCATCCCCCTCAACGGCTGTCCTCCAAGATTTATAAGGTCTGGCGGAGAGTTCAAGACTCAGTAACCGACCAAGATCACTCTCGCCGGCAGAAAAGGGCGAAAGTGCAGGAAGAAAAGAACCGTCCTGTTAAACAGCAAAGGACGACAACCGCCAGGGTGCCCGCTGCAATGGCCCCTTCAACTTCAATCGCTCACAAGAGAAGGAGGCCGGAGAAAATTCCCACGCCTGCGGCAAATGTCAAAGGCGGCGAACCCAAACGCCCTAAGTCCGGGGGAATTGTAGTCCATACTGTATACATGGCGTCGGGGAAGGAGGACAGCCGTGCATCTACAGGTCATAGACCGCTTACACGGTCAATGACCAAAGCTCAGGAGCAACAGCAGAAGCTCCAAGAAATGATGAACGCGATGGCCGCACTCACTGGGCCAAAAGAAAGCCCCGAAGCGTCCTCGGATCAACGCCAGGAGCAAGAAAATGACGCTGAATTCCTTCACAGGGTACTGGAAAAGAAGGATAAAGAGGCTGCGGAACAAGCAGCCAATATAAAGCAAATGGCCCTCCTGTTCTAGGATATGGTAGGAATGATGATCCAGCAAGATCCTCCTGCTGAAGATCCTCCGATCGTCCTTGAAAACGACATGGGAGAAACGTTAAATCCTCCACCGGCTCTGTCAACAGCCAAGGAGGAGACAATCCCCAAAGCTGACTTGGACGAATATATAGCTCAGCAGATACGGGTTCATCAGACGACTGAGGCAGCCGGTCAGGTCGTAAAAACAGGACGACCATATCCGAGCAGGTACGATCAGATAAAGTACCCGCCGGGCTATACAATACCGAAATTCCATGTCTATAAGGGGACGGGTAATCCCTACCAGCATGTTGCCCAGTTCAGGGCTCTTTGCGGCAACACCGGCGGTGATGATAAATTGTTGCTTCGCCAGTTTGTCGGTAGCTTATCAGATACAGCGTTCGAGTGGTACTCCGAGCTCCCAAACGACTCTATCAAGACATTTGCGGAGATGGAGCTGCTGTTTACCCAGCGTTTCGCAAGCACCAGCGAACGCACCCCGATAACGGCATTGATTAATGCCAGGGTGAATCCAGGCAAAACATGGGTTCAATATGCGATACGGTGGCGGAACTTATGGTTCAAATGCGAGCAACGCATTGAAGAAGCGCCGGCAGTAGGGATGTTTGTGGGAACCCTCGATCCGCAGGCAACCATATCCCAATTCATGATGTTCTTCAAGCCGACTACCTTTCAAGCCCTGATCGACAAGCTAGATCAAATGGACCAGATGGGCCATAGACCGCCCCCTCCAAAGATGGACTCTCGAAATGAGAAGGGGAAGGGAAAATCAATTGTTGTCGGTAATGCTCAACAACAGCCGAGCAACTTGAAGCCGGTTGTCCGTCAAAACAATATGCGTCCACACCTGTCCCTCGAGGAAAGGCTGGGGCGTCCTTACTCGTTTCCTCAAAATAAAACGAGAAGACTGTTTGAGCTGGCATTGCGTAACAGACTTATTAATCTACCGGAGTCAAGACGTCCCTCGCAGCCAAATGACGTCAATGATCCCAATTACTGTCCCTATGACTGAGTATTTGGTCATCCGATTAAGGATTGCTACGTCTTTAAAAACTGGATTGAAGATCAATATCAGCAAGGCAAGTTCGCATTGTCTGAAAGATGGAAGGTGAACCCGCCGCAACCTCATACCTCTAAAAATGTGAATACGCCGGGGGCAACGTGCTCTCTCATTGAAGAAGTTCCATGGGAGGTTGTGCTATCAGCCAAAACAAAGAGGATGCTGAACGATCTTCAAACATACCCAGCAATCAGGTGGAAGAACCCGTTGGAACCTCAGATCATTGAAGGGATGTTGAAGCCGCGCCCAACTCCAAAGATCGATGGTGGTGGCCCAAGCACTCGCAACCAGCTGTCAAAATCTTCAAAGAAGAAGAAAAAGAAATCCAAGAAGCCCGTGAAGCCTGGCGACAAGCGCACGGACTTACAAAAACAAATTGATGCGCTGGAGGAATACAACCAAAAAGCACGGACTCCCATCATGCTCCAGGAGTTCCTCAACCACGTCTTTCAAGAGGAAGATGAGGGAGAGAGTTCGTCGGATGAATCCGAGGAATACGTGGCGAGCTGTCATATGATTTCCCATTCGTTTACAGACGGCGAGGAAATTCCTTGCGCTGAGAAGCTGGGGGTAGACCCTGAACCAGAAATTCTACGGCCGTTAGATGAGATGATCGATGCCTTCCTAAATGAGATTCGTCTGAAAGTTAAAGCCAATCAAGAGCGTGAGATGGCCATACTGGAAGGAGCCAAACACCGCCGACTGTACGAAAGAGTCGAGGCACTCCCATCAAATCAAAAGACATCTGCTGCCGATGAAAACAAATTCAAGACGAGGAAAAGGTTTGCTAAAGCCATATCAATGGGAATGAAGCTACCACCCTCTGAAGAAAACACTCTCGATGGAATAGAGATGTATCCTAATTATTGCCTATATCATCAGAAGATCGCATACGCTACTGAAGACTGCGACTCCTTTAAGTGTTGGTGGCAAGGGTATGTCACTCGCAGGCATTACGTCAACAGAACAAAGCGGGAAGCTCGTAGACGGCGAAAAAATACGACAGATGAGCATAAAAGAATCGCCGGCAATTGCCACAAGGACGAGCCCGGGGGATCACGAGTTCTCACCTTTGGGAATGATCCCGATGAAGAAACAGCCTTTAACCCTCTCTTCAAGGAATCCATCTCTGAAGAATTGAAGAATTATGAGAACATTCATCCGTGCAAGGGCATATTACCCGGAAAGAATCTCGGACCCGCAAACGACGGAGCGAACAAAAAGGATAAAGGAAAGGGAAAAATGACCTTCGTTACCAACACTCAATAACAGCCGAGCAACTCAAAATCGATTGTTCGCCAAAACAACATGCGTCCAAGCCCATCACTCGAGGAAAGACTGGAACGTCCTTACTCGTTTCCCCAGGATAAAACGAGGAAACTGTTTGAACTGGCAGTGCGCAACGGATTCGTCAATCTGCCGAATCCGAAACGTCCGCTACAGCCAGGAGATGTCAACGATCCTAATTACTGCCCCTACCATCGAGCAGTAAGTCATCCGATCGAAGATTGCTTCGTCTTCAAAAACTGGGTTAAAGACCAATACCAACAAGGCAAACTCACGCTGTCCAAAAACTGGAAGGTGAGCCCGCCACAACCACATGCTCCAAAAAAGATGGATATGCCGGGGGCATATGCTCATTCATAGAGAAAGCCCAACGGACCACTACGTCCTAAAACAGGATAACGGACCGAAACGTCCTTAAACTAATGACGGAACGAAACGTCCTTAAACTAATGACGGACCGAAACGTCCTTAAACTAATGAAGGACTGAAACGTCCTTAAACTACTACCGCAGCATCCTTAGGCTGACGAGATGAATAAAAAAATAAAAATATATATATATATATAATATATATATATAATAAACGGTATGTCCATAAGCAAAATGGGCATGGATGAAAACCCGAAAGGGCTCCGTGAGTAAAAACAGCAGGGCTACCGGCGAGTCTTGTGAAAACCCGAAAGGGCGCAACCTCGTTAAAAGACACTTACAGGGTCCTCTCGACCTTCTAAGGAGAAACCACCCGCATGGGATCTTTACGACTCACAAGGGAGCAACACACTTAGGGATCCCCATGATTCCTAAGGAGAAAATACACTTGCGGGATCCTCACAACTCGTAAGGAGAACTCTCTTATGGGACCCTCACGGCTTATTAGATTTGAAAGTCTTAAGTTACAGAGACCTAAACCTGTGCTTAAGCAACCTCCACAACCTTCGATATTGCCCTACAAGTGTTTCAATACTGACCCTTGTATACAATCCACGAGCGCGAATAAATATTTCCCTAACCAAGTCCCATCCGTGACTGGAGATATGTACGCATGATGAACAACCCTTATAAGTCCTCTCGACTTACAAGGAGAAAACCCTCTTGCAGGATCCTTACGACTTACAGAGGAACATACACTTAGGAATCCTCACGATTCCTAAGGAGGAAATACACCTACAAGATCTTCACGACTTGTAGGGAGAAATACCTTTGTGAGACCCTTATGGCTCATGAAGTCAAAAGCCTTAGTTGATAGGACCTTAACCTTGTTCGCTAAGCCACCTTTGTTCGACATCGACAGAGGCAAATGATGATTCGCTCCTGGCAATATCCCAGTTGTAACGGTGCTGATGCCGAAACCGGTGTCTAATTCCTGGCTTACGGCGAAAAGCCAGCAAGCCGCACATGCATACAAAATAGCCGAAATGATGGGGCAACTTGCAATAAAAAGCAGCAAGTAAAAACGTATACATATAAAACAGCCGAAATGATTAGGCAACTCACAATAAAAAGCAGCGAGTAAAAATAAAATAAATAGCCGAAATGATTGGGCACCGCGGGAAATAGCCGAAAAGATTGGGCAATCACGACCTTCGCGATATAAAAGCTGAAATGATAGGGCATCGCGGAAATAAAACAATAAAAAAAATGAATGAAACTTTTGCCTTACAGTTGAGATCACATCGATCCCTGTATACAATCCAAGGGCACAAACAAAGAGGGAACCGTACCTTCCCAACAGGCTCCGCCAGAAAGCAAAGCCAAATCTCGACGGTTCACCAACAGCCTAGAGACAACCGCGACATTCGTCTTAATGCAACAGACGCAGTGCCAGCAAACGAAGCGAAAATCGAATTCCTAGCTTCACGGTTCTGACGGTAACTGTAACACCCGAGCCCAACAATACTATTTATGTTACTGGTTGAGTGGTTGACATTGCTCATTTCATTTGTCTTGCTTGTTTGGTGCTTGTTACTAAATTTTAACCGGTTAAGCCATTTTGGCACGTAACAAATTTTAACTTCTAAAATGAAATTTAAGATGTCCATGTTGGCCTACTCGTCGCCACTAGTCGCGTGGTAGCGTCCGCGTGTCGAGATTCCGTTCCGTTTGGCTAAACGGGCCAGTTTGGGCGACTACGCGCGCGTGCAAGTGTCCGACTTGGGGGCATGCATTTTAATCACTAAACACCTATTTTCAAAATTTGGAACCCGCTTAAAATCCTATAATTTGAATTTGGAATATTTGGGCGCAACCCGGGCGCGATTTGGAAATGTTTCATTTCGCGCCAAAAAGAGCCCGTTTCAATTTAATATCTAAACTAAATTATATATAAGAATATATTCCTTAACAGTTCATTTCCATCAAATCCTTATTCAAATATTTTTCCTCACCTCCCTGCAGCCAATCACGAGAGAATAATTCTCGTGGGCCCCTTTTCCCTATCTCTCTCTTTCTCTCTCCAATCTCCCTCAATCTCTCCCTCAATCTCTCCCCAGTCTCTCTCTCTCTCTCTATCTAATCTCTCTCTGTCCCTCTCGCTAATCTCTCCACCAATCTCTCATTTTCTCTCCACTAATCTCTCCTTCTCTCCCGCTAAGCTGTCTCTCTCCCTTCCTATAAATATTTCTGTCTCTCTCTCTCTCCCCTCAAAATCTTCTCCCTCTCTTCCTTTTAAATATTTTCCCCTCCCATTATTTTTCCAGAACGCCACCTCCTCTGTGCCTGCGCCCACATTGCCACCCGAGCACGCTGCTGCAGTTCCCTGCGGCAAACTCCTCGCCGGCGGGCCTCGTCGTCGCCTTCCGTGCCGACGACTTGACCTGACATCCCAGCAAGGTACTCCGGTCTGTGTGGTCCCGCTGTTCGTTGTTTGGACTCGATCCGTGACCCGTGCATCCGTCGCATGTTTTCCGCCGACGTACGTCCGTTTTCCCGGTTCGCGAAACCGTCGAGGCAAGTATCCGAATACTTGCTCTAACATGCTAATACAAGATCAAGTCTTGCTATACATTTAATTATCATATTATTTAATTTAACCACACAGTTGATGGTAATACCGATATTTGGTATAACTTAGAATTGACGGTTGCAAGTATCACTTGCTACATGCTATACCCTACAATTATATATATATTTTGACTCATTAACCTCTTTTACCATTTCACATACATCGCTCACAGCCCATTCACAATCTAATGGGACAAACATGATTCCCCACTTTTATTAATTTATTCTCCTTGATTTATGCAATAGAACATCAGCTTTATTTTTATCGAGCCTGGTGGCTTAGGTCAGCATGAATGCTAACCATGGGCATGATAACCATATTGAGCAAAGATTATTGGGCTAAGGCCGAATTAGATTTAAAAAAAAATAATAATAAAATAATAATAATAAAAAAAATAATAAAATAATAATAAAATAATAATAATAATAAATAAATAAATAAATAAATTTTGGGAGGAAAGATCAGGTGAACTGTTAGACGCATCTTTGATGTTTACTTTCAATATTGTTATGTGTGCGCATTCTCCATCTTTTTCTACTCCATTTTAATAGTGCTATGTGGTTATATTTGGTAATTACACTACCTTTTCAGTAGATGAACATTTCTACACTCTTGGGTATTTTTTTTAACCAAAACCTGTTAATACAATAAAACGGCTGCACTATATTAATGCACTATTGTGATTGGATGAACTGCTTATTGTTGTTTCACTTTATTGCTTACTTTCTGCTGTTAATCCTAGTTCGATTATATACCCGTTGTGAGCACACCCTCGATTGTGTTACATCTTGGCCTGACCTTGCTACACATGACATATATATATACCGATACACCGGACATGATACCCTTTACATATCGACTCAACCTGTTGAAACGTGACCTGACCTGTTACCTGATTTCATGCCTAATGCCGACAAACCTGACCATTCCTGCTGTCTATCCCGACAGACCTACTTTTACCTGATTTTGTGTTGGCATTAGTCCTTGACTACTGAATACCTGACTTAAACACATAACCTTGGGGGTAAGGGGAAATCAATGATGAAACCTGACTTGTAACTCAACAGTTCGACACTTATACTGATCAGTTCTATGGGCTAGGCCAGCCCCGGGATGATGCTGCTGACATCATTCATCTGTACATATTCCTGTTTAATGCCTAGCGGCATGTCTCGGTTTCAGCCCGAGAATCTGGACCGTAGTCCCGGGCACGCACGGGATACTATTGAGTTACATTGACGATTCCATTAAATTGATTTCATAAACTGTAGAATAGATAACCCGGTAGTTTAGTTCAGATTACTCATTGCACGTCACATATATTTATACTCTTAACTGTTCCATATCCGTGTTATTTGTTATACCCAGGTTATTGTTCATACTCATGCCTGCATATCTTGTTACCTCCTGATTATATTCTATTATTTGATATTATGACGCACTGACGTCTGGGTTTTGCATGGCCCAGATCCTTTATCTCTATCTCAGGCTGATCAGGAGTATTTCAGCTGCCAGGCCGAGCAGTGAGGATCTTGCTAGTATTTAGTTTATTTTAGTTTTTTTTCAGTACTTTCATTTCCTGTTGTGAGCCCGTATTTGGGACGTATTTCCAGATATTATTGTTTATTGGATCTATTGCTTCCGCATATTATGTATTGACTCGTTTATTCTGGCATATGGACATGTACTAGATAGTTTATTTTATTTTACTGTTCATGATATCATATAGACAGCCGCAATGTGACTGTGGAGGGATGTTTCCTAACCACAGGTAGCATGGTTGGCTCTGTCACGTGCCGATCTTAGCGCACTCTGGGAAGCGGGGCGTGACAGGGTTTGTTTGGTATCAGAGCCATAGGATATAGGTTAATCGGGTTTGATTCTTTTGTAGTTGGGTATTGGACCCAATACACGAATCAGAATACTCGTATTTAGGAACATGTCCTGCCACCTTGTTATCGTGATTCTTGAATCATATCTTTCTTTTATCCTTCGTCTTGACGATATGCAAACAACTTTGCATCTCGGCATGAAACCCTTTTGGTTCACTATTGTTTCTTCCTGTTTCTTGATTCGGATACTAGGATTTGGGCGACTTGAGTGGAGTTATGTGATTGTACCCATGAACTGCAGCATGGTTACAATGCGGTACTCTATTTAAGTAACTTGGAGTTCAAGTCTTGATTCATTTCCTTGCCCCATGGTCGTTAAATTGTCTTGCTTACCAGTTATTGTTTCATCGCCAGCTTGAATAATATTTACCATGCTTTACCCTCTTCAGTATCTTGATTTCGGATGAAATCATCTTGGTATCTTACTTGTTCATGTTTTCCTCGCATTAGAATTATTCAATTCTGGTGCATCCCTTTGTTTGTTGTTGTCTTGGGAATGGATTTTCGCGGCACTTTCCACGCTCATATTAATTGTGAGGAAAGGAAAGTGATTCTCTAGATTCCCGGACATCCGGAGTTTGTTTCCTGGAGGAAGCTGCTCTGTCGGGCCAGTCGAGTTTAGGGCTAGGCCGACAAATAATATTCTTTCGTCGATGGAAGTTGATAAGGAAGAAGCGCCGGCTATAGTTCGAGAGTTCATGGACGTATTCGAGGACATCTCGGGTTTACCGCCAAAACGAGATGTGGAGTTCGCGATTGATCTTGTTCCTGGTGCAACGCCAATCTCAAAAGCGTACTATCCGATGGCACCAATGGAGTTGGAAGAAGTAAAGAAGCAGGTTACTGAATTGTTAGAGAAGGGTTGGATTCGCAGCAGCAATTCACCTTGGGGAGCTCCAGTTCTTCTAGTCAAGAAGAAAGATGGCACAAGGAGGATGTGCATCGATTATCGAGAATTAAATCGGGTGACTATTAAGAACAAGTACCCAATCCCTCGCATTAATGAGTTATTCGAGCAACTCAGTGGCGCGAGGGTATTCTCGAAACTGGATTTGCGATCCGGTTATCATCAAGTGCGAGTTAAATCAGAGGATATTTGCAAAACTGCGTTCCGAACTCGATATGGGCATTACGAGTATTTAGTGATGCCATTCGGAGTCACGAATGCACCAGCGATATTTATGGACTTGATGAACCGAATCTTTTCACCATTCTTGGACCAGTTTATAGTGGTGTTTATCGATGATATTCTGGTGTATTCAAGGAGCCAGGAAGAGCATGCCGAACACTTGAAGATCGCACTGCAAACGTTGAGACAAAAAAAAAATTTGTATGCCAAGATGAGCAAGTGCGAATTTTGGCTCGAAGAAGTGAAGTTTTTGGGGCACGTCGTATCCGGAGAGGGAATCGCTGTTGATCCTGAAAAGATTGTAGCAGTTCAAGATTGGCCGATTCCGAAGAACGTAGCAGAGATCAGAAGTTTTCTTGGACTTGCCGGATACTACAGCAGGTTCGTAGAGAATTTTGCTCGGTTAGCTGAGCCTTTGACCAAGCTTACACGAAAGGAGGTACCATTCGTATGGACGAATAGTTGTGCGTCAGCTTTTGAGGCGTTGAAGCAAAAATTGATAACCGCTCCCATTCTGACCGTACCAGATGGTTCCGGAGGATTGGTTATTCACAGTGACGCATCTGGGAAAGGTTTAGGGTGTGTTCTTATGCAGCATGGGAAGGTCATAGCATACGCATCAAGACAATTGAAGACCCATGAGAAGAATTACCCAACTCACGACTTGGAGCTAACAGCTGTAATATTCGCTCTGAAAATTTGGAGACACTACTTGTTGGGCGAACGGGTAGAAGTATTCACCGATCACAAAAGCCTAAGGTATGTGTTCACACAGAAAGAGCTCAATATGAGGCAGCGTAGGTGGTTGGGGTTGATGGCTGATTATGATCTTGATCTAAAATACCATCCGGGGAAAATTAATGTAGTGCCGGATGCGCTTAGCCGATTGCCAACAATTCGGATGTTGACCGCACAGAAAGAGCTTATCGATGATTTTCGGAGATTCGAGTTGGAGATCCTGCTACCACACTCTTCGGGACAGTTGATGCAGCTGCAAGTACAGTCGTCATTGATTGATAATATTAAGGCAGCGCAATCGCAAGATCCAAGATCTCAGAAGTTTCGAGAGCAAGTTGAAGCGGGACTCCGGACGGACTTGTTGATTCATGAAGATGGTTCGTTGCGATATGGTAGTCGTTTGTGTGTGCCGAAAGGAGACATTCGTGAAGAGCTTATGAAGGAGGCGCACAGTTCAGCTTACTCTGTACATCCGGGGGGTACAAAAATGTACCGAGATATTTGACAGCACTTCTGGTGGGAAGGTATGAAACGAGAGATCGCTCGCTTCGTGGCTAAGTGCTTGGTATGTCAGCAAGTCAAAGCTGAACACCAAAGGGTTGCTGGTTTGTTGCAACCACTTTCGATTCCTCAGTGGAAGTGGGAACATATAACCATGGATTTCATGACAGCTTTACCACGGAGTCCAAAGGGCAACAATGCAGTATGGGTGATTGTCGATCGGTTGACCAAGGCAGCTCACTTTATTCCTTTTCGGGTTGGTCAATCGACGGAGACTTTGGCAGAACGGTACATACAGGAGATTGTAAGATTGCATGGCGTACCGGTGAGCATCATGTCCGATCGGGACACTCGGTTCTTATCACACTTCTGGAGGAGCTTACAGGAAAGTTTGGGAACTCGATTGAAGTTTAGCACAGCTTATCATCCTCAAACTGATGGCCAGTCGGAGAGAACGATCCAAACTCTTGAAGACATGTTGAGAGCGTGCATGTTGGACTTCAAGGGTTAATGGGAGGATCATCTACACTTGGTGGAGTTTTCTTACAACAATAGTTTCCAAGCGACTATCCAGATGGCTCCGTTTGAAGCTTTGTATGGTCGTAAGTGCCGTTCACCCGTTTGTTGGGATGATATTGGTGAACGAAGATTACTGGGACCAGATTTGGTGGTACAGACAGTTGAGAAGGTTAACACTATCAGAAAGCATATGAAGGCAGCTCAAGACAGACAGAAAAGTTGGGCTAACACGTCAAGAAGACCTCTAGAGTTCACCGTGGGTGATTTGGTATTCTTGAAGATATCACCGACTAGAGGAGTGATTCGCTTTGGGAGTCGGGGAAAGCTTAGTCCTCGATTCGTTGGACCCTTCGAGATAATAGAGCGTGTTGGAGAGGTAGCGTACCGTTTGGCGTTACCACAGTCCTTGGCAGGTGTGCACGATGTGTTTCATGTATCTCAACTACGGAGGTATGTTCGAGATGAAACCCACGTTTTGGATCATTCGGAGTTGACTGTACAGGAGGACCTAACTTTTGAGGAGCGACCGGTTGAAATCAAGGATCGAAGAGAAAAGGTTCTTAGAAACAAGGTTATCCCTCTTGTGCTAGTCTCTTGGGGTAATCGATCGCATGGAGAATCCACTTGGGAGCGAGAAGACGAGATCCGGCAGAAGTTCCCTCACCTTTTCCTGTAGTTATCTACTTTGTATTCTTGGAATTTCGAGGACGAAATTCTTTTTGTAGTTGGGTATGATGTAACACCCGAGCCCAACAATACTATTTATGTTACTGGTTGAGTGGTTGACATTGCTCATTTCATTTGTCTTGCTTGTTTGGTGCTTGTTACTAAATTTTAACCGGTTAAGCCATTTTGGCACGTAACAAATTTTAACTCCTAAAATGAAATTTAAGATGTCCATGTTGGCCTACTCGTCGCCACTAGTCGCGTGGTAGCGTCCGCGTGTCGAGATTCCGTTCCGTTTGGCTAAACGGGCCAGTTTGGGCGACTACGCGCGCGTGCAAGTGTCCGACTTGGGGGCATGCATTTTAATCACTAAACACCTATTTTCAAAATTTGGAACCCGCTTAAAATCCTATAATTTGAATTTGGAATATTTGGGCGCAACCCGGGCGCGATTTGGAAATGTTTCATTTCGCGCCAAAAAGAGCCCGTTTCAATTTAATATCTAAACTAAATTATATATAAGAATATATTCCTTAACAGTTCATTTCCATCAAATCCTTATTCAAATATTTTTCCTCACCTCCCTGCAGCCAATCACGAGAGAATAATTCTCGTGGGCCCCTTTTCCCTATCTCTCTCTTTCTCTCTCCAATCTCCCTCAATCTCTCCCTCAATCTCTCCCCAGTCTCTCTCTCTCTCTCTATCTAATCTCTCTCTGTTCCTCTCGCTAATCTCTCCACCAATCTCTCCTTTTCTCTCCACTAATCTCTCCTTCTCTCCCGCTAAGCTGTCTCTCTCCCTTCCTATAAATATTTCTGTCTCTCTCTCTCTCCCCTCAAAATCTTCTCCCTCTCTTCCTTTTAAATATTTTCCCCTCCCATTATTTTTCCAGAACGCCACCTCCTCTGTGCCTGCGCCCACGTTGCCACCCGAGCACGCTGCTGCAGTTCCCTGCGGCAAACTCCTCGCCGACGGGCCTCGTCGTCGCCTTCCGTGCCGACGACTTGACCCGACATCCCAGCAAGGTACTCCGGTCTGTGTGGTCCCGATGTTCGTTGTTTGGACTCGATCCGTGACCCGTGCATCCGTCGCATGTTTTCCGCCGACGTACGTCCGTTTTCCCGGTTCGCGAAACCGTCGAGGCAAGTATCCGAATACTTGCTCTAACATGCTAATACAAGATCAAGTCTTGCTATACATTTAATTATCATATTATTTAATTTAACCACACAGTTGATGGTAATACCGATATTTGGTATAACTTAGAATTGACGGTTGCAAGTATCACTTGCTACATGCTATACCCTACAATTATATATATATTTTGACTCATTAACCTCTTTTACCATTTCACATACATCGCTCACAGCCCATTCACAATCTAATGGGACAAACATGATTCCCCACTTTTATTAATTTATTCTCCTTGATTTATGCAATAGAACATCAGCTTTATTTTTATCGAGCCTGGTGGCTTAGGTCAGCATGAATGCTAACCATGGGCATGATAACCATATTGAGCAAAGATTATTGGGCTAAGGCCGAATTAGATTTAAAAAATAATAATAATAAAATAATAATAATAATAATAAATAATAAAATAATAATAAAATAATAATAATAATAAATAAATAAATTTTGGGAGGAAAGATCAGGTGAACTGTTAGACGCATCTTTGATGTTTACTTTCAATATTGTTATGTGTGCGCATTCTCCATCTTTTTCTACTCCATTTTAATAGTGCTATGTGGTTATATTTGGTAATTACACTACCTTTTCAGTAGATGAACATTTCTACACTCTTGGGTATTTTTTTTAACCAAAACCTGTTAATACAATAAAACGGCTGCACTATATTAATGCACTATTGTGATTGGATGAACTGCTTATTGTTGTTTCACTTTATTGCTTACTTTCTGCTGTTAATCCTAGTTCGATTATATACCCGTTGTGAGCACACCCTCGATTGTGTTACATCTTGACCTGACCTTACTACACATGACATATATATATACCGATACACCGGACATGATACCCTTTACATATCGAATCAACCTGTTGAAACGTGACCTGACCTGTTACCTGATTTCATGCCTAATGCCAACAAACCTGACCATTCCTGCTGTCTATCCAGACAGACCTACTTTTACCTGATTTTGTGTTGGCATTAGTCCTTGACTACTGAATACCTGACTTAAACACATAACCTTGGGGGTAAGGGAAAATCAATGATGAAACCTGACTTGTAACTCAACAGTTCGACACTTATACTGATCAGTTCTATGGGCTAGGCCAGCCCCGGGATGATGCTGCTGACATCATTCATCTGTACATATTCCTGTTTAATGCCTAGCGGCATGTCTCGGTTTCAGCCCGAGAATCTGGACCGTAGTCCCGGGCACGCACGGGATACTATTGAGTTACATTGACGATTCCATTAAATTGATTTCATAAACTGTAGAATAGATAACCCGGTAGTTTAGTTCAGATTACTCATTGCACGTCACATATATTTATACTCTTAACTGTTCCATATCCGTGTTATTTGTTATACCCAGATTATTGTTCATACTCATGCCTGCATATCTTGTTACCTCCTGATTATATTCTATTATTTGATATTATGACGCACTGACGTCTGGGTTTTGCATGGCCCAGATCCTTTATCTCTATCTCAGGCTGATCAGGAGTATTTCAGCTGCCAGGCCGAGCAGTGAGGATCTTGCTAGTATTTAGTTTATTTTAGTTTTTTTTCAGTACTTTCATTTCCTGTTGTGAGCCCGTATTTGGGACGTATTTCCAGATATTATTGTTTATTGGATCTATTGCTTCCGCATATTATGTATTGACTCGTTTATTCTGGCATATGGACATGTACTAGATAGTTTATTTTATTTTACTGTTCATGATATCATATAGACAGCCGCAATGTGACTGTGGAGGGATGTTTCCTAACCACAGGTAGCATGGTTGGCTCTGTCACGTGCCGATCTTAGTGCACTCTGGGAAGCGGGGCATGACAGTAACTTACTTAAAACCTGAAAGACCACCACAAATCTTTCGACTCAGGGAAACCAGTGTCCTTGACGAGAACATCCTGATTCGTGTCGACCCGCAGAGAAACTAGCGTCTTTGCAGGAATACATCGATTCGTTTCAACCCCAGGGAAACCAGTGTCCTTGGCAAATACCTCAATTCAGGGAAACTAGCGTCCTTGATGAGAGCCTCCTGATTCGCGTCGGCCCTCAGAGAAACCAGTGTCTCCGCAGGAATACTCCGATTCGTTTCAACCCCGAAGAAACCGGTGTCTTCGGCCAAATCCTTCGACTCTGGTAAACCAGTGTCCTTGACGAGAACATCCTGATTCGCGTCGACCCGCAGAGAAACTAGCGTCTTTGTAGGAATACATCGATTCGTTTCAACCCCAGGGAAACCAGTGTCCCTGGCAAATACCTCAATTCAGGGAAACTAGCATCCTTGATGAGAGTCTCCTGATTCGCGTCGGCCCGCAGAGAAACCAGTGTCTCCGCAAGAATACTCCGATTCGTTTCAACCCCGAAGAAACCAGTGTCTTCGGCCAAATCCTTCGACTCAGGGAAACCAGTGTCCTTGACGAGAACATCCTGATTCGCGTCGACCCGCAGAGAAACTAGAATCTTTGCAGGAATACATCGATTCGTTTCAACCCTAGGGAAACCAGTGTCCCTGGCAAATACCTCAATTCAAGGAAACTAGCGTCCTTGATGAGAGCCTCCTGATTCGCGTCGGCCCGCAGAGAAACCAGTGTCTCCGCAGGAATACTCCGATTCGTTTCAACCCCGAAGAAACCAGTGTCTTCGGCAAAATCCTTCGACTCAGGGAAACCAGTGTCCTTGACGAGAACATCCTGATTCGCGTCGACCCGCAGAGAAACTAGCGTCTTTGCAGGAATACATCGATTCGTTTCAACCCCAGGGAAACCAATGTCCCTGGCAAATACCTCAATTCAGGAAAACTATCGTCCTTGATGAGAGCCTCCTGATTCGCGTCGGCCCGCAGAGAAACCAGTGTCTCCGCAGGAATACTCCGATTCGTTTCAACCTCGAAGAAACCAGTGTCTTCGGCAAAATCCTTTGACTCAGGGAAACCAGTGTCCTTGACGAGAACTTCTTGATTCACGTTGACCCGCAGAGAAACTAGCGTCTTTGCAGGAATACATCGATTCGTTTCAACCCTGAAGAAACCAGTGTCTTCGGCCAAATCCTTCGACTCAGGGAAACCAGTGTCCTTGACGAGAACTTCTTGATTCGCGTCGGCCCGCAGAGAAACCAGTGTCTCCACAGGAGTACTCAGATTCGTTTCAACTTCGAGGAAACCAGCATCCTCGGCAAAATACTTCAACTCAGGGAAATTAGTGTCCTTGACGAGAGCTGCTCGATTCGTCTCGACTCGTGAGGAAATTAATGTCTTCGCGGGGACTTCCCGATTCGTCTCGACTTACAAGATGAAGCCTTAGGCAGCAGGAATTAAAAAACTTGTTTCCTAAGCACTGGGACCCTACAAGTCGGTCTAAAATGATTTCTTGCATACTATCCACGGGTCTTACTCTCCGAAGTCGAATCTCGACAAAGAGGGAAACAACCGCTTACAAGTCCTCTCGACTCGTAAGAGGGAAAATTCTCTTATAAGATCCTTACGACTTATAAGAGAAAACGCACTTAGGAATCCTCACGATTCCTAAGGAGAAAATCCACCTACAGGATCCTCTCGATCCGTAGGGAGAAAAGTCTCTATGAGACCCTCACGGCTCATAGGGTTGAAAAGTCTTAGACGGCAGATCTGAACCAGCGGCCTAAGCCATCGCTATCTCTCGAAGAAACCAAGATGCTTACTCTATTATCTGTCAACCATGTTTATCAAGACAGCATGCTGATAAGGAAGAAGAAAGCAACAAAAAGAACATCTGAATGACGTTTGATCAAGCATTCGAGACACACTCAGTCATGCATGTGCAAAAGGCTCAGAACGAGAAATAAGACAAGCTGAAATGAGAAATTTTCCATTCCTATTACAAAGGGTTCTTACAATCATAAAGAAAATAAGCAAAAACATTATTCAAATTGTTACAATGGTATAATCTCAGATCCAGGGCACGGATTGAGGAATTCAAAAGTAAGGCCATCTAGAGTTCTTCTGGCCTTTCTGGTTATTCTCGTGCGCAGCCTCTCGCGCTCACATGTGTCAAGATCTTCGGCAAGGCCCCATATCCTTTGATAAGCAGCGATTATCGTCATCTGCTGGAAAATTTGATGCAGAATGTCGATGAGGCTATCCCGTCGTTTCTTCAAGATCACCCCCGACAGGTACACTGCATGCACCTTGTCTTCGGCATCGTCCAGCGCATTGAGCGGCATGGCCTCGTAGAACCACGGGAGTGCTCTCCAAATTGCTCCCAGTACGACTTTCAAGAGAGCAGAACGGCAGGGAAGCAGCCAACCAACGCGTGCGTTCAGACGATCCATGACTTCCGCACACTGGGCATCTGTAAACTCTTGGTGTTGTTGACGGCCCTGTACACGGATGTCCTCGTAAGTGATGAATTCGTGCAAACTGTATAGACGTACCGCCATAATGCCTGGAGGAAACATCATGGGAAGATTAGCGACAAAAAAAAAGAGACACGGAGAGTTAAACTCCTCGAGAACAACGCTCTGCAAACAGGAGTGACTGTCAATATCCAATAATGAGGGGAATTTAAAGAAATTCCCCGAAAACTCTGAGAGCCTTACTATTAAAAGATGATATAATCCATTAAAGACAAAACTCCATTTTTAATCTTCATTATCCATATCCAAACTCTTAAGAGTTCATCATTTTTTTTGATCAAAGAGATCTATGTTTTGCCAAAGAGCAAAGCTCTGTTCATGGGTTAAGAAACCCTGAAACAGATTCTTGAGAGCAAGGCTCTGTTGGTGAAACCCCAAAGGGGTTTTCTTTAGATCAAAAGATCTATGAGAGCAAGGCTCTATTAATTGAAATTAATTTAATTCAAGATTAATTTTTACCTAAAAAGTTTCTTTTGAAGAAAATCTAACTCTGGGAGTTCTTGAGGGCAAGAGCAAAGCTCTGAAGTTTTGAAAGTAAAAACCTTAAAGATGATAATCATCTGTTGAGGACCAAAGGTCCTATATATAGGCATCAAATGCCCTTTCAACTTCCAAAAGTTGCCGCAACGGTTGGAATTCTGCCACCGTTGCGCTCGCGTTTGGGGCCACGTAAGCGCAACGGTGGGGGGCATTTGATTGCCCCAATCAGAGCAAAGCTCTGTTCAAATTCCAAGGCGGGAAATGAAGCAACGCTTCTGATTCCTCCTAATCAGAGCAAAGCTCTACTTTGAAAATTTAAATTTTAATAAATGAAGCAACGCTTCAGATCCTCTGCGCTGCGCGCAGAGCGCCACGTGTCAAAATCAGACACGCCAGCGCAGGGAGTGCAGTGCCCAAGGCAGCGCGCCCAATCAGAGCAAGGCTCTATTTAAAACAAAATTAAAACAAGCAACGCTTCAGATGATCTGCGATGTGCGACACGTGGCAGCGTAGTTACGTTGCGCTCTGCGCTGCGCGACACGTAGCAGCGCAGTTGCGCAGCGCTCTGCGCTGCGCGACACATGGCAGCGTAGTTGCGCTTGCACAGTTGCGCTGCGCTCTGCGATGTGCGACACGTGTCAAGCGCTGGTGCATCTACGCCAAACAGAATTAAAATTCCAGTAAGATCTTTCTGTTCTTGTTAAAACAAGAAGATTGTCTTCTGTAAAACAGAAGCCCTTGGATCAAAGATCCAACGGTGGGGAAAATTCCCCAAATCAGTCAGAGAATAATCTCTTTAAAAAATTTAACAAATTAATGGGCACTATATAAAGGCCCTTAGACCCCAATTCAAAAAAAGGAACATTAAGAACTTCAAAAACAACAAAACAGAGATAACTGTGAAGAATTTTGAGAAGAACTCAAGAGAAAAAAGGTAAAAAAACCTTTATAAAAGAAGAACTTCTTCTGAATAGATCATTGATCTAGGAACGAGATCAATGATCTTCAATAAAATAAATAAATAAATAAATAACAGTGCCTTGCACTTTTTTATGAACCATTGGTTCTGGAATCTTAAAGATTCCTTTTCTTGAATCCAAAATTGGATCAAGTTATTGAAACAGTGCCTTGCACTTGCAAAAACTGCACTGTTGTGCTCCTGGTTTGGCGCAAGCCACCAGAAAGCGCCACGTGTCAGCTCCAGAACCACTTGCGCTATGCGCTTTTAAGATAAAGCATTGCTCTCTGAAGTTAGCGCAACGCACTAGAGCGCGCCACGTGTCAGCAGCGCAACAGCGCAGCGCACTGCGCTATTGAGCTTGCGCTCACCAGAGTGTGACACGTGTCACCACCACAAGCGCTTGCGCTCAGTAATTAGCGCAAATCGCCTGACAAGCCACTGTCAAGTAATTAATGCACTGCATTATTTACAGAAGGGCCAAGCCCAATTAAAAAGGCCTAACAGGCCTAATAAAATGCAATGCATTACTCCAAAAATGGGCAGAGCCCAAAACAGATGCTCTGCATCATTTACAAAGGGACTGAGCCCAAATCAAAAAGGCCTAGAAGTCCAGAATAAAATGCAGCGCATTATTAAACAGGGGCAAAGCCCTAGCACAGGCCTAATAGGCCAAAGATAAAAAAACGTTGAACATCTTCAACTGGACTTAGCCCAATCATGGTCGTAAGTCCTCAAATTAAATTGACTGAGTAAGATTGCTCTCCTAAATCAATTTACACCCGGTTCAAGGGTACATCTCCGAACTCCTCTGACACCTATAGTTGTAATCCTTCAACGACGTCAGAAAGGTGACGGGTCCCAATAACCACATATCGATACGGACTGCGAGGTCCTTAAACTCGTGGACCGAAACGTCCTTAAACTAATATTCATCCCGAAATGGGAATGTTGGACCGAAATGTCCTTAAACTAATGTTCGTCCCCAAATGGGAATGATGGACCACCATGTCCCTAAACTGGAAATCGACCGCAACATCATTAAACTAAACAACAGAGCCAATTGCTCTTTTGTTGGATCTAAACGATCCCGTTAAGTTGATCTTAGTCTGGAGATTAGGCTAACGTATCCTTAATAAAAATTTAAGTTGATCTTAGCCTTAAATAGGGATAACGTATCCTTAAACCAAAATCCCAAACCCAACTCTAAGAAAATACGAATTTGGACTAATCTACGTCCTACGAGCGACGACATAAATTAGTCTCCGTATACAATCCACGGGCAACCGCAAACAAAACAAACACACACGACACGAAGTGAAATTCTGGAGAAGGAGAAAGTGGTTACCGCTATACGGTAGCGTATTTAACTGCAGGGGCTTGCGCCTGCAGAGAAGAGCATCCCCACAATCAAAAACCTCTCAAGCGAGGGGGAATCTGACGAAGTCTGCTACATCGGCCGCATCCGTCTAAACCTCCGATACACGGTGTCATAAATCAACTTTGCATCTTCGGAGAGGTGGACGGATAAAACCAAATAGCATCTTCCCCGAATTTCAGGCAAGACGTTTATCGCATCTCCGCCGTGTCTTTCGGAGGGTAACAACCCCCCTACACTTCAAATTCCTAGATCGGTTTCAGAGACCTTTGAAATCCCCATTTACTCCATTTTAATGATTTTTTTATACATTTTTACATTAAAACCTTTCATATACCCTATTTACTCCAATTTTTAATGATTTTATACATTTTTTACATTTTTTTTATTTAAAAACCCTTCACCTACCCTACCCCTAGCCTACCCTATAAATACACTCCCTCCACTCTACCCTCTCATCCCAAAATCCTAAGCTCACTCTCTCAAAAATTTCCAAGAGTTGTGTACTTTGAAAACAAGCTCGTGGCGAAGCTCCGACGAAATTCCGGCGGAAATTCCGGCGACGTTTTTAGGAACTACCGGCGACGACGCAACGCATCGGCAATTCCTTTAGTTCCCCCCTCACTCTAGTGTAATCGAAAACCAGTAAGTCTCTTTCTATCTCTCTCTTCCCTATTCAAGAAAATACGGAATTACAAACCCGACGGAATCGGAACAAATCCGATTTCCGATTCGGTTTTCTATAAATTTTACTTCTCACTAATACAATCATAATTAAACATCATTATGTTGACTACTAAACACTAATCAAAAAATTTGATCAAGTTTCATCACATGAAACGATAGCTTTTTCAATTTATCGTATTTTTCACTTAAATACCACATTTTTTCAATCCTTCATTTAACTCCATCAAACTTGCTATACATTTATAGTAGATCACGAGATAACGACCTACCTCCTCACACACTTACATAAAATCTAATACGATACCATTGAAATCTTAGAATACGAGAAAACAAGAATTTACATTTAAATACCATATACTTAATAAAACTATCTCTAAAAGATTTAGTTTTGATACACTTTTAAATAAATACCTCTTATTAGGAAAATACGATAAGTTATGGACATCGGTCGTTTATCTAAACCTGACCTTGTGGTGTCTAGGCTAGGCAAGTGAGAAACATAACTTTAAAAGGCCCGACTCACGATGATTCATGAGCGGATCCCTCATTTCCCCACTTGTACTTACCTGGCCACAATTGGCGGTGAAGAGGCGATTTGAGGTATCTAACAACTTGTCGATTAGACCATTTAGAAATAGGCTAGTTGACTTAGGAAATCCTAGAATCTAAAATACGGAAAATTTACGCTTTTGCAAATAAATACCTTTTACTTTATAAAACCGTTTTTCTAAAGGATTTAGTATTTTACAATCTTTGCAAAGCGCCGCTACAACCCATGTTTGGGAAACCCGTTCGGGATGGTGCGGATTATCGCACACCCTCGGGCTTAGTAGTGCGAGATTCAGACCTCCGCAAGGAGCATTCGGTCTCGAAAGGTTTAAAATACGACATCTTAAGAAAAATAAGATTTTTGGAATATAAAATATTTATTAAAATTATCTTTGTATAAATATATGTATTTTTATTATTTAAATATCTATTTTATTATGATATAAATATTTCACCTCTTTCTAAAAATCACAAGAATAAATTTTACACTAAAATACCATGAACTTCAAATAAATCAATATTATAGATAAATACCCTTATTTATAAAACTAGGATATTTTCACTAGAAATGGCTCAATATAAAATCCACCCACATTACAACTCTAAAGCCGAATAATGAATACTGGAGGTGTATTTTGGAAAAGTGTATAAAAGTATTTTTACATAAAACCCCCTCAAGTTTTATAAATTACCCTAAGGACCCTAGTAATTATATAAGACTTCGATTCATATTTCTGATTGTCTGACTCGGGTTTGAGTCTGATTAATCTGACTTGAATATGATTCAAGTCAGTCTATAATCTACAAAATTCCAATTCAATATGAACACATGAATCCATGAATCCAATTATCAATTTATACAACTTGACTGAACCGAACCATGGATATATTCCTTTTACATGATTCTCAGTTATTCCATTTACATGACTCTACAGTTATATCTGTTTACCGATATCATGTTTTCAATCAGTCAATCAATCTTACAATCAATAATTTACAAGATAACAATACAAACAAGACATCGCGGGGTTTAAGGGGCAGACTGGTATGGAATATGTTAAAGGTGGAATGAGGTGATCACTTAAGACGTAATTACATCCATGCCGTTGTTCCGTGGTATTATCGACGGAGCCTTGTACTACAGGTTACCAAGGTCCCCGGTGTAAGTGGGACTCCCCTCGTATACACTGGCATTTTCTGTACCAGGCTACAAACAACAGCGTTAATACAACATTACAATATTATAATACAACATTAAAAGCTACTCTCTCTCTCTTACTCTCTGTCTATTTCTCCTTTATCTTTGGAACTTACCGAGCGAGCTGTTCACTGACGACATTCTATTTCTTTCTTCTTTGAATGTCGTCAGGTGGTTTGGACCCGGCGGAGATCGAGCCATCTGCAGAAGACTTGGACCAGTTTGCTGAAGAACCGGAGCTCTAGTTTCATTGTACATTTTACATTCAGTACTTTTCATTTCCTGTTATGCCATTGTTTAGGCATCGTTTTATTTCAGTTGTATTTCCTTTTCATGCATTGTACAAAAGAATGTTAATAAAAAAAAGTTGTTGTTTTTATTATATCTTGTCTCTTGTGTATTTTCTTTTATATTGCTTAGTTACGCTTAGCGTATTTGCTTCTGAGTAAATACGTAGCGGGCCAGTCCCGTCCCCTTCGCCGTAGAATGGGAAGAGGGGCGTGACAACCGGGCTTTGAGGACGATCGACCTCTCCCTCTCCAGACGCAGCTCGAGTCGCAGACCCTCGACCTCCGAAGAAGACTCTTCTGCTGACCTCGCAGCCCGAATAGCCCCCTCGGCTTCCATACGAGTAAAAAGGGCGCAGTGCTGAAGGACATGGCAAAAAATGGCAGAGAAACTTAAGGACACCCGAACTAAGAAAAGGTCGCTCGAAGTAACACATGAGGGAGTACATACCTGAACCGCCTCCTGTACGATAGCCGCCATTTGGGCCTTCAAGTTACCCCACGGCATCTGGCCCCCGGCCGACTCCTCCATACCAGCAAGAAGGCTGGCGGCAACGGAAAGCCCCGACTGGACCACGAACTAGACGTCCCCCTCCTACACGGGAGTCCCTTCCGGGACCTCCGTCGGCGGCGCACGAGAGACCGTCCTCTTCCGCTTAAGAGGAACCCTGTCTTTGCCCTCTCCTGCATCCCTCGTCTGAGATTCGGGAACCCGTGTACACCTATTGTAACACCCGAGTTCATTTATACCAATTCCAGTTTCTGTATCCACCTATCCATGGTATTTTTCTTGATTTAGCGTATTTGGGTGCGAATAGTATTTTACAGTTTACTTCGCATTCGACCCGCTTGCTTGAACCTATTTAATCCTTATTTATACATTACCTTGACTTGTTGCTTGGTCTAGTGCATCTCATAATTTAGTATATACTGGTATTTTATCTAATAACGCATTTTTTATTATATAACATTTTAGATCACAGAAAATAATTTAAAATTATATTTCATAACCTGCATGTTACCCCTAATCCTGTGGTAGCTTCATTGAATCGTGTTCCCGTCCCGTTCAATGAAACGGACGTGTTTGGATGGCTACGCGCACGTACGTGCGTCCGTTCTTGGGGGTAGGCATTTCTATTACATGATCTTTCATTTTAAATTTTGGAGCTTACTAATAATTTTCGTATTTCAAATCCAAACTTTTGGACCCAACCCGGGCGTTTTTTCTGAAATATTTTGTATTCCGCCAAATTCTAATTGTTTTTAAATTTCTTTAAAAATTCTTTCCCGTATATATATTTTTTAAACATCTAAAAGATTCTTATACAACTAATAAACAATATTTGTAACAAGTAAAATCTTTTTAAAATTTTCCAAAGCCCTTCCCCATATTTTCCCACAGCCAATCAAAATTCCTATTTTTACTGCGCCGGCCCCACTCTCTCCCCCCGCTCTTTCTTCCCCTTCTCTTTCTCTCTCTCTTCTCTCCTCTTTCTCTCTCTTCTCTTTGTTCTCTCTTTCTCTCTCCCGCATAAAATCCAAATTTCTCTCCCCCCCCTCTCTCTCACTCCTCTCGATCTCTCTCATTCTCTCTATCTCTCTCCTCCCTCTCTCTCCTCTCGATCTCTCTCCTCCCTCTCCGGCACTCTCCTCTCCTTCTCTCTCTTATAAATCTCTCCCAGCATATATTCTCGCTCTCTCTTTCCACGACACCCATCGATCGTCGTCATTCTTGCAGCTGACGACTTCGCCGTCACCATCACGCTTCACCCGATCTCGTCTCCGTCCTCCCCTCAACCCCGTCGTCATCTTCTTCTTCTTCGACTCACCTCTCCTCTCTTCTCCTTCTCTATTGTTTCTTCGCCTCCCGAGAACCCAACCCACGCTCGTCCTCGTCTCACCTTCGTTGTCATTCCCTCACGGCCGGCCACTTCGACCTCCTCCCCTCCATCTTCTCACCTCCCTACCTCTTCCAAACACCACAATCACCACCTCCACTTGCAACCCCTCACCCGAACCCCGCCTGCAAACCCATAACCTTCCCTCGCCTGCACACCCGCTCCACCGCCGGCGACCCCTCGCCGCCTCTTCAATTCATCTCCTCTCTGACCTCACCTCCGCTTCTTCTTTCCCCGAAGCCTGTACCCTCTCTCCTGCAACTACTAAACCCACTGCAACCATCACCCAGTCCCGCAGCCTCGGCCTCGTTGTCGTCGTCGTCGTCGACCATCCCTCACCGTCGATGCCTTCTCCCCCTCTCTCCTCCCCAAATATCTCGAGCTCATCCCGGCACAGAACCCCGACCCGACATCAAAAAAAACCCGGTTACCCACTGCCTTGCCGTCGATCTCACGTCGTCGATCCATCGTCGACGACTTCCTTGCCCCGTCTCTGTCCCCGGAGCACCAAACCCCGGCCTTCTCCCTCTTCTTATACTTCTTCTTCTCTATTTCGCTTTCTTGATTTCTTGGTTTCCGGTCATCGCCGGAGCCGTGCCATTGCCGACAACCCAGTGAACCACCCCAACCAGCGTGGTCGTGCTTTTGCCTTTCCTGGACCTGTCCTGTGCGCGCGTGTGGTTGGCGACGTTTATCCGACGTCGAGATCTTGTGTTGCATCATGCTCCGTTGTTGTTCCGTTCGCATACTCATCGTTCCCGAGGCAAGTAAAACTTGCTACATGCTATTTTATATTATTTTATATTCATTTAGATGCATAGTAATCATGAAGTTTGAATCTAGTGCCTATATTACATTTCGATGTCCGGTTATATCATTTAGATTCACAACTGAACCCTATCATATTGCATTCTGTCTTATTATACCCAGTAACCACACCTATATTTTAAATCACATAATAACTATTTGCATAGTCGATGCTACCCTTTTATAATTTTACCCTATTGGACACCCGTGTGCATCTAACCTGTTGTATATATATAATTGCATCCCTAGGCCATAAATACATGTTAGTGTGATTTTAATATTCCATATTCATTTAAGTGTAAGATACTTAATGTTGGAACCATAACCCTGATTCTAATCATTAACCGTACATCCATATAGTTTAATATGTACCTATTCGCATATCATATTACATGTTCCAGTTTATTGTTCTTTTAGTACCCATGCTTGTTCTGTATACCCATGCTTATGCTAGTTGATTATGAGCACCCACATGATATCTTGTATACCCTGACATGACTTATTACACCTATTACTTGACCCGACATGGTACCGTGCGACTCTTGACATGACATGACACTTATATACACTACCCGGCTTGACTTGATGTACCATGGCTTTACCTATTACCCGATCTTGTGTCTAATGCCAACAAACCTGACTTGTAGTCCTTACGGACCGTTCCTGTTGTCTATCCAGACAAACCTGCACCTACCTGATTCTGAGTTGGCATTAGCTCTTGATTACTTAATACATGACTTAAACATATAACTTGGGGGTATGGGGAAATCAATGATGAAACCTGACTTGTAACTCGACAGTTCGATACCTTTACTGATCAGTCTTACGGGCTAGGCCAGCCCCAGGGTGATGATGCTGACATCACTCATCTTTACATACTACCCTTTTACTGCCTAGCGGCACGTCTCGGATTCAGCCCGAGAATCTTAACCGTGGTCCCGGGCACGCACGGGATACTATTGAGTTACATCGAAGATTCATCGAGTTGATTTCAAAGACTTGAGACTATTCAACACAATAGACCAGTTTAGATTACTACCTTTCACTGCCTTGATTTATGTTGCTGTTACACCTGCTTTACCATTTATGATTATATTCGCATGTCTTGCTACCTTGTTTATATATTATTGCTTGATGTTATGACGCGCTGACGTCTGGGTTTTGCATGGCCCAGATCCTCTACCTTTGTTGTAAACTGATCAGGAGTATTGCCGCTGTTAGACCGAGCGGTGAACATCCTGTTGGTATGCAGTTTTACTTTCCATGTGTTTCATTTATTGTATCATTTGCTTCCGCACATTATCAATCATTGACTCATTTATTCTGGCTCATGGACATGTGCTAGATAGTTTTATTATTGTTCTTGATATCTCTACAGCCGTAATGTGACTGTGGATGGATACTTCCTACCCACAGGTAGCATGGTTGGCTGTGTTACGTGCCCATCTTAGCGTACTCTGGGAAGTGGGGCGTGACATGGTTCTTTTGGTATCAGAGCCATAGGATATAGGTTAATCGAGTTTGATTCTTTTGTAGTTGGGTATTGGACCCAATACACGAATCAGAATACTCGTGATTAGGAACATGTCCTGCCACCTTGTTATCGTGATTCTTGAATCATATCTTTCTTTTATCCTTTGTCTTGATGATATGCAAACAACTTTGCATCTCGGTTTGAAACCTTTTGGGTCCTCTATTGTTTCTCCCTGTTCTTTGATTCCGATACTAGAATTTGGGCGACTTGAGTGGAGTTATGTAATTGTACCCATGAACTGCAGCATGGTTACAATGCGGTACTCTATTTAAGTAACTTGGAGTCCTAGTCTTGATTCACTTCCTTATTTCATGGTTGTTATATTATCTTGCTTCTCTCGGTTTCATTGCTTACCAGTTCTTGTTTTACCGCCTGCTTGAATCATGCTTACCATGCTTAATCCTCTTCAGTATCTTGACTTCGGATGAAGTCATCTTAGTATCCTACTTGTTCATATCTTTCCCGCATTGGAATTATTCAATTCCGGTGCATTCCTTGTTTGTTGTTGTCTTGGGAATGTTTTTTCTTGGCACCTTCCACGCTCACATTGATTGTAGAGCAAGGAAAGCGAATTTCCAGATTCCCGGACATCCGGAGGTTGTTTTGCTGGAGGAAGTAGTTCTGTCGGGCCAGTCGAGTTTAGGGCTAGGCCGACAAACAATATTCTTTCGTCGATGGAAGTTATTAAGGAAGAAGCGCCGGCTATATTTCGAGAGTTCATGGACGTGTTCGAGGACATCTCGGGTTACCACAAAACGAGATGTGGAGTTCGTGATTAATCTTGTTCCTGGTGCAGCGCCAATCTCAAAGGGCGTATTATCCAATGGTACCAGTAGAGTTGGAAGAAGTTAAGAAGTAAGTTGCTGAATTACTTGAGAAGAGTTGGATTCGCAGCAGTAACTCACCTTGGGAGAGCTCCAGTTCTTCTAGTAAAGAAGATGGCACAAGGAGGATGTGCGTCGATTATCGAGAATTAAACCGGGTGACTATTAAGAACAAGTACTCGATCCCTTGCAATAGTGAATTATTTGAGCAGCTTAGTGGCACGAGGGTATTCTCGAAGCTGGATTTGTGATCCGGATATCATCGGGTCCGAGTTAAATCAGAAGATATTTGCAAGACTGCGTTCCGAACTCGGTGTGGACATTACGAGTGTTTAGTGATGCCCTTCGGAGTAACGAATGCACCGGAGATATTTATGGACCTGATGAACCGAATCTTCCACCGTTCTTGGACCATTTTATAGTGGTGTTCATCCATGATATTCTGGTCTACTCAGGGAGCAAAGAAGAACCTGTAGAACACTTGAAGATCGCACTGCAGATATTGAGGCAAGAAAGATTGTATGCAAGGAGGAGCAAGTGCGAGTTTGGCTTGAAGAAGTAAAGTTTTGGGGCATATCGTAGCTAGAGATGGAATCGCCGTTTATCCAGGAATGATTGCAGCAGTTCAGTACTGGCCGATTCTGAAGAACGTTGTAGAGATCAGAAGTTTTCTTGGACTTGCAGGATACTACAGAAGGTTCGTGGAGAATTTTGCTCGTTTGGCTGAGCCTTGACCAAGTTTACGTGCAAGGAAGTACCGTTTGTATGGACGGATAAGTGTGCGTCAGCTTTTAAGGCATTGAAGCAGAGGTTGATAACCTCACCTGTTTTAACCGTACCAGACGGTTCCGGAGAATTGGTGATTCACAGCGACGCATCTGGGAAGGGTTTGGGATGTGTTTCGATGCAGCATGGGAAGGTTATAGCTTACGCATCAAGACAGTTGAAGACCCATGAGGAGAATTATCCAACTCATGACTTGGAGCTTGCGGCTGTGATATTCGCTTTGAAGATTTGGAGACACTACCTATTGGGCGAAAGAGTCGAAGTATTCACCGACCACAAAAGCCTAAAGTACGTGTTCGCTCAGAAGGAGTTAGTATGAGGCAACGTAGATGGTTGGAGCTGATGGCTGACTACGATCTTGATCTTAAGTACCATCCGGAAAAAGTTAATGTCCTGCCGGATGCGCTCAGTCGGTTACCAGCAATTCAGATGTTGACTGCACTAAAGGAACTTATTGAAGATTTTCGGAGATTCGATTTGGAGGATGTGCTACCACAATCTTCGAGATAGTTGATGTAGCTGCAAGTACAGTCGTCGTTGAACGAGAATTTTAAAGCAGCGCAATTGCAGGACTGAAGAGTGCAGAAGTTCAAGAACAGGTTGAAGCTGGACTTCGAACGGACTTATTGGTTCATGAAGATGGTTCATTGCGATATGGTAGTCGTTTGTGTGTGCCAAAGGGAGACATCCGCGAAGAAGTATGAAGGGGGCGCACAGTTCCGCATATTCCATACATCCAGGAGGCACGAAGATGTACCGGGATCTACGACAACATTTCTGGTGGGAAGGCATGAAACGGGAGATTGTCCGCTTTGTAGCAAAGTGCTTGGTGTGTCAGCAAGTTAAGGCTGAACATCAAAGGGTTGCTGGTTTATTGCAACCACTTTCGATTCCTCAATTGAAGTGGGAACATTTAACCATGGATTTCGTGACGGCCTTACCGCGGAGTCCAAATGCAACAGTGCAGTTTGGGTGATTGTTGATCGATTGACCAAGGCAGCTCATTTCATACCATTTCGAGTTGGTCAATCAACGGAAGCTTCGGCAGAACGGTACATGCAAGAGATTGTGAGATTGCATGGAGTACCTGTGAGCATCGTGTCCGACCGTGACACTCGTTTCTTATCACACTTTTGGAGGAGCTTACAGGAAGTTTGGGGACGCGATTGGGTTTAGCACAGCTTAACATCCTCAAACAGATGGTCAGTCGGAGAGAACGATCCAAACCCTTGAAGGCATGTTGAGAGCTTGCATGTTAGACTTCAAAGGTTGATGGGAGGATCGTCTACACTTGGTGGAGTTTCGTACAACAACAGCTTTCAAGTGACTATTCAGATGGCTCCATTCGAAGCATTATGTGGTCGCAAGTGTCGTTCACCTGTTTGTAGGGACGATGTTGGAGAACGAAGATGGTTGGGACCAGATTTGGTTGTGCAGACAGTTGAGAAGGTTAATACTATCCGGAATTATGTGAAAGTAGCACAATACTGACAGAAGTGTTGGGCAGATATATCGAGAAGACCTCTAAAGTTCGCTGTTGGTAATCCGGTATTCTCGAAGATATCACCAACTAGAAGAGTTATTCGTTTCGGAAGTCGAGGAAAGCTTAGTCCTCGATTCGTTGGACATTTTGAGATTTTAGAGCGTATTGGAGAAGTGGCGTATCGTTTGGCATTACCACGATCTTTGGGGAATGTTCATGACGTGTTTTACGTAGCTCAACTCCGTAGGTATTCAAGATGAAACACAGGTGTTGAATCATTCAGAGATGACTGTACGTGAAGATTTGACCTTGAGGAACGACCGATGTCGATTGTGGAACGAAGAGAAAAGGTTCTTAAGAACAAAGTTTTCCTCTTGTACTTGTTTCTTGGGGAAATCGTTCACATGGAGAAGCAACTTGGGAACGAGAAGATGAAGTCCGACAGAAGTTTCCACATCTATTCTTGCAATTCTTGAATGTTTATCCTTTCTTGTTCTTGGAATTTCGAGGATGAAATTCTTTTGTAGTTGGGTATAATATAACACCCGAGTTCATTTATACCAATTCCAGTTTCTGTATCCACCTATCCATGGTATTTTTCTTGATTTAGCATATTTGGGTGCGAATAGTATTTTACAGTTTACTTCGCATTCGACCCGCTTGCTTGAACCTATTTAATCCTTATTTATAGATTGCCTTGACTTGTTGCTTGGTCTAGTGCATCTCATAATTTAGTATATACTGGTATTTTATCTAGTATCATATTTTTTTATCATATAACATTTTAGATCACAGAAAATAATTTAAAATTACATTTCATAACCTGCATGTTACCCCTAACCCTGTGGTAGCGTCCTTGCATCGTGTTCCCATCCTGTTCAATGAAACGGACGTGTTTGGATGGCTACGCGCACGTACGTGCGTCCGTTCTTGGGGGTAGGCATTTCTATTACATAATCTTTCATTTTAAATTTTGGAGCTTACTAATAATTTTCGTATTTCAAATCCAAACTTTTGGACCCGAATATTTTGTATTCCGCCAAATTCTAATTGTTTTTAAATTCTTTAAAAATTCTTTCCCGTATATATATTTTTTAAACATCTGAAAGATTCTTATACAACTAATAAACAATATTTGTAACAAGTAAAATCTTTTTTAAAATTTCCAAAGCCATTCCCCATATTTTCCCATAGCCAATCAAAATTCCTCTTTTTACTGCGCCGGCCCCACTCTCTCCCCTCGCTCTTTCTTTCCCCTCCTCTTTCTCTCTCTCTTCTCTCCTCTTTCTCTCTCTCTTCTCTCTATTCTCTCTTTCTCTCTCCCGCATAAAATCCAAATTTCTCTTGCCTCCCCTCTCTCTCACTCCTCTCGATCTCTCTCATACTCTCTATCTCTCTCCTCCCTCTCACTCCTCTCGATCCCTCTCATTCTCTCTATCTCTCTCCTCCCTCTCTCTCCTCTCGATCTCTCTCCTCCCTCTCTGGCACTCTCCTCTCCTTCTCTCTCTTATAAATCTCTCCCAGCATATATTCTCGCTCTCTCTTTCCACGACACCCATCGATCGTCGTCATTCTTGCAGCTGACGACTTCGCCGTCACCATCACGCTTCACCCGATCTCGTCTCCGTCCTCTCCTCAACCCCGTCGTCATCTTCTTCTTCTTCGACTCACCTCTCCTCTCTTCTCCTTCTCTATTGTTTCTTCGCCTCCCGAGAACCCAACCCACGCTCGTCCTCGTCTCACCTTCGTTGTCGTTCCCTCACGGCCGGCCACTTCGACCTCATCCCCTACGTCTTCTCACCTCCCTACCTCTTCCAAATACCACAATCACCACCTCCACTTGAAACCCCTCACCCGAACCCCGCCTGCAAACCCATAACCTTCCCTCGCCTGCATACCCGCTCCACCGCCGGCGACCCCTCACCGCCTCTTCAATTCATCTCCTCTCTGACCTCACCTCCGCTTCTTCTTTCCCCGAAGCCTGCACCCTCTCTCCTGCAACTACTAAACCCACTGCGACCATCACCCAGTCCCGCAGCCTCGACCTCGTCGTCGTCGTCGCCCAGTCGTCATCGTCGACCATCCCTCACCATCGACACCTTCTCCCCCTCTCTCCTCCTTCCTCCCCAATTATCTCGAGCTCATCCCTGCACAGAACCCCGAACAGACATCAAAAAAAACCCCGGTTGCCCACTGCCTTGCCGTCGATCTCACTTCGTCGATCCATCGTCGACATCTTCCTTGTCCCGTCTCTGTCCCCGAAGCACCAAACCCCGCTGAACAGCCTTCTTCCTCTTCTTATACTTCTTCTTCTCTATTTCGCTTTCTTGATTTCTTAGTTTCCGATCATCGCCGGAGCCGTGCTGTTGCCGACAACCCAGTGAACCACCCCAACCAGCGTGGTCGTGCTTTTGCCTTTCCTGGACCCGTCCTGTGCGCGCGTGTGGTTGGCGACGTTTATCCGACGTCAAGATCTTGTGTTGCATCGTGCTCCGTTGTTGTTCCGTTCGCATATTCATCGTTCCCGAGGTAAGTAAAACTTGCTACATACTATTTTATATTCATTTAGATGCATAGTAATCATGAAGTTTGAATCTAGTGCCTATATTACATTTCGATGTCCGGTTATATCATTTAGATTCACGACTGAACCTTATCATATTGCATTCTGTCTTATTATACCTAGTAACCACACCTATATTTTAAATCACATAATAACTATTTGCATAGTCGATGGTACCCTTTTATAGTTTTACCCTATTGGACACCCGTGTGCATCTAACCTGTTGTATATATATAATTGCATCCCTAGGCCATAAATACATGTTAGTGTGATTTTAATATTTCATATTCATTTAAGTGTAAGATACTTAATGTTGGAACCATAACCCTGATTCTAATCGTTAACCGTACATCCATATAGTTTAATATGTACCTATTCGCATATCATATTACATGTTCCAGTTTATTGTTCTTTTAGTACCCATGCTTGTTCTGTATACCCATGCTTATGCTAGTTGATTATGAGCACCCGCATGATATCTTGTACACCCTGACATGACTTGTTACACCTATTACTTGACCCGACATGGTACCGTGCGACTCTTGACATGACATGACACTTATATACACTATCCGGCTTGACCTGATGTACCATGGCTTTACATATTACCGGATCTTGTGTCTAATGCCAACAAACCTGACCTGTAGTCCTTACGGACCGTTCTTGTTGTCTATCCAGACAAACCTGCACCTACCTGATTCTGAGTTGGCATTAGCTCTTGATTACTTAATACCTGACTTAAACATATAACTTGGGGGTATGGGGAAATCAATGATGAAACCTGACTTGTAACTCGACAGTTCGATACCTTTACTGATCAGTCTTACAGGCTAGGCCAGCCCCAGGGTGATGATGCTGACATCACACATCTTTACATACTATCCTTTTACTGCCTAGCGGCACGTCTCGGATTCAGCCCGAGAATCTTGACCGTGGTCCCAGGCATGCATGGGATACTATTGAGTTACATCAAAGATTCATCCAATTGATTTCAAAGACTTGAGACTAATCAACCCAATATACCAGTTTAGATTACTACCTTTCACTGCCTTGATTTATGTTGCTGTTACACCTGCTTTACTATTTATAATTATATTCGCATGTCTTGCTACCTTGTTTATATATTATTGCTTGATGTTATGGCGCGCTGACGTCTGGGTTTTGCATGGCCCAGATCCTCTACTTTTGTTGCAGACTGATCAGGAGTATTGTCGCTGTTAGACCGAGCGGTGAACATCCTGTTGGTATGCAGTTTTACTTTCCATGTGTTTCATTTATTGTATCCTTTGCTTCCGCACATTATCATTCCTTGACTCATTTATTCTGGCTCATGGACATGTGCTAGATAGTTTTATTATTGTTTTTAATATCTCTACAGCCGTAATGTGACTGTGGATGGATACTTCCTACCCACAGGTAGCATGGTTAGCTGTATCACGTGCCCATCTTAGCGTACTCTGGGAAGCGGGGCGTGACACCTTTGGTCAACGCCGGAACAATCGTCAGGAGCTCGTGACGGGGCAGGCGGCCCCGCCATCGGAGGCACATCCGGCGCAGGGCTCGATTCAGCCGGAGGCACGGCCGCACCGCCGGCCCCCCCGCCAAGACTGAGCGCCGAAGGCACCAAGAGTCTGGGATCGAACCATTTGTCCTGCCAAAAGGGAGAAGAGGCTCGACTCTGAAGGAGAAGAAGCAAGACATCTAACCTGATGGGAAGAAATCCTCGAGAAGAGAAAACGCAAGATCCGACCTAAAAGGATAGCGCCGAGCAAATAAGACTCAGAATGAGAAAAATGTGAGGAGAGAGAGATCCTAAATCAGGCCTCCTCCCTATTTATGCTACAGGTGTCCTCATCCAGCGGCGACGGTCGACTCCCTCCAAAACGATCCAGTGCACTCGACGGCCACGATCGCCCCACCTATCGCAAGCGCATTGGCGGCGTCCCATCGGACGCCAGAAGCCTGCGGCACGTCACATCAGCTAACTGGACCCGACACGTGGTCTGTCGCTTCAGCAAAAGTGCACACGATCCGGCGCACCCTCTTTAATGTAAAGGATCTCGTCCTAAATCGCTGGCCTCATCCAGAAAAGTCAACCAATTGCCCAGAGACACGCCCGACGATATCTTTGTATAGGAGCTCACCTCGGGTGATTCGGCAAACCACTCTCGACCCGACCCGTCAGCTGGTCGGGATGAGAATGGGGGGCTAATGATGATGCTCGATATCGGTGATCTCCTAGATCAGGACACGTGGCAGATGGCGTGTCCTAGGGCTCACAAGAAAGGACCTACAGTGGCCGACCAGATCACTCCTGTGCCCGTCCTACAAGCAAACGCTGGCTCACCTCCGAGCCTCCAGCACAATTGGCCTCCTCGGCCTCATAGCTCATCTCCGAGCTATCACAGGCCCGAGCCTCCTCAGCCCTCTTAGCTTTCCTCCGGGCTCAAGCAAAACCAAGATACCTCGGCTCTCCCGCTCCTCCGCGAGCTCTCCCGCCGAGGTCATCTTCCTCGGTCTCATCGACCGACCAACAACACCGCTTGCAGGCGTAACCGCCATCCCGCGAATCTCGCCATGCGCGAGATCTCCGCCGGCCACATCCCACGTTCCACGCCACCACGATCCCCCATTAACGAGTCTATCTCGCCATTAATGGGAGGTCCCGCTCATCACGCGGGCGTGACGTCGGGAGCGTAACGGCCGGCGTGATTCTCGCGCCTGTCTCGCCTGCTGCCACCGCTATATAAACCCCTTCTTCAGACAGTTCAAGTAAGCCATTTTTACTCCACTAAGCCGTTAGTCTGCTCGGATCTCTAGTCTAACTTGACTGTCGGAGGGTCCTCGGTGGTGCAACCACCCCAGGACTTCCTTGCAGGTAGCTCGGCAACCACAACCTCAAACCCATTGAGATCCACACGCTTCAGGAGCGATAGCCTCCAAATCCAATCTCAGCCACCGATCACCGCCATCAGCAGATCAACGGAAGGTAACATCTTGGCTTGATCCAGGTCGCGTCAACTTGTCACCGCCCGTAATATATAACTAATGGACCATGACCATTTTG
This sequence comes from Agapanthus africanus, assembly GCA_030015575.1. Taxonomy (NCBI): domain Eukaryota; kingdom Viridiplantae; phylum Streptophyta; class Magnoliopsida; order Asparagales; family Amaryllidaceae; genus Agapanthus; species Agapanthus africanus. The sequence goes on along the minus strand of JASDDO010000022.1, from coordinate 484,656,594 downwards.
GTGCATGAAAATCTCCCCATCCATCATCGTTATATTTGCTGAATAAAAGCTATGATGTTTAAGACCAAGTTCTCATGATGTTGTCCATGATAAGTTGTGCTATATATGTTTGTCGGATATTTCCAAATCATCCTTGCCTCCTTTTCTTGTAAGTGTCCTCCAATAATTTGTAGCAAGTGAAAGGTATTATCATAAATGCTATTTGGATGTGAATTTATTAAAGTTAGTTTCTCCTACACGCCACCCCCTACCCCTACCCCTACCCCCCACCCCGCCCCACTCCTCTCTTTCTCTCTCACACACAAAGATATTAGCATTGATATATTATATGTATCTGTGATTTATAAAGAAGGGTTATATTATGTCGTTTATAAGTAGAGTGAGTAGAAAATCCTGTAAAGATCTTATGAAATTTTCTATATTTTTGAATTAATCAATTTCATGTTTAATGATAAAGATTTTTTACATTCTCTCTCCCTCTCTCTCCTTATAAATGACAAAAATACCTTTCTTTTATCCATATATGAGGAGCAAATAAAGTAATTATCTATAAGGCTTAACTAGGCCGTTAAAAAAGCTTGAAACTCGGAAGCTCTGTTCGATAAACTTTCGTTCAAGCTCGTTTGATGGTTAAACAAACCGGGCTTAAACATAGATTTAAGCTCAATGAAATAAACGAGCAAATATAAATATAGCTTGTTCAAGCTCGGCTCGTGAAGCTCAATTCGCTTAGGGCTAGCTCATGCGGGCTTTGATGGTTTATTAATATTTAGTAAAAATAATAAAATTGTTTATTAGTCTAAATTCAAATGATACCTATTAACTGGTTAATATTAGCTTGAAATTCATATTATCATAAATATTTAGTCAAGTATTGGTATACTATAATATCGAAGATTTCGACAGGGTTTCAAACACGAACTAGCTCGCTCATTTAGTGATAACAACATTTCTCACTACTAGGTTATCAAAAGTAATATTAAGATCTATATGTTTTTCATATATTTATGTAATTATTTTCTAGATTTGAAATAGGGTTGAAACAGCTCAAGACTTGGCTTGGGCCCGGTTAGGGGTGAAACCGGGCTGGGTTAGGCGAGTTTTGAATAAATTTTATATCCAACCCGAAAATTAAAAATTAAATCCAAAACCCGTCCAAACCCGACAGGTTTACAATATGTTAAACTTGAACCCACAACTTCCGGTTTTGGACGGGTTTTGGATGGGTTTCGGGTTTAGACAGGCAAATCAGTTTTTGTGGGGTTTTCGGGATTTGCCTATTACAAAAAAATAAAGTATCAATGCTTGAGTTGAGTTCTACTAATATGTATGCACAAAATTTATACTTTGACATAACCATATATATTATATATTATATATGTATTGACTGCACATAAAAATTACACCGAGTAGGGCATCATACAATAAATTACAACATGCACATTATACTATTTAAAACTAAATGTCTATGTAATATATCGGGCTGCACACGTTATATAAGACGGGTTTGGTTCGGGCAGATGGGTTTAACATGATACCCATACCCAACCTGATATATATTTATCTTATTTGCAACCCGTCCAATGGGTATACGATGTCCAAAAAACCCAGTAAATTCGGGTTGGGTTGGATTGCGTTCGGGTAAATTGGACCCGACTTTCATCCCTAGGCCTGGTAACAGCTCGCTTAGGCTCATTCGACAAATAAACGGACCGAGCTTGAATAATTTTTTGAGCTCGTTTAAATAAACGGGTCAAGTCGAATAACGTAAAGCTCGATTTATTTGGCTCGTTTAATAGCCTTAAACATAACTAAGTTGGTTATGCTATGAGAATAAATTAGCCTTTCTATATATATATATATATATATATATATATATATATATATATATATATATATATATATATATATATATATATAATGGAGAAAAGGTGCCATAGAAGAGTAGGAGGGAATTTCCTCTTACGGCGTTAAAAAAATACACCCTCCACAATTTTATCTGACGATCGACACCCATCATCTTCATCCTTATCATCTAATACGTGGATACACCAAATTTCATGTGATTCTACCGCTTTTTCACCGTTGAATTAGCAGTGTACAAAATTCTATTGTCGGTAAACCATTACTTTTGCACCCACGAAATCAACGGTGAAAAGACGGTAGAATCGCATAAAATTTGGTGTATCCACATCTTAGAAGATAAGGATAAAGATGATGGGTGCCGATCGTCGGAAAAAATGATGAAGGGTGTATTTTTTCGACGCCAAGAGGAAATTCTCTCTTATAGCCTCTTTGAGATAGAGAGAGATAATATAGAGAGAGAGAGAGAAAGACACACACACACACAGAGAGAGAGAGAGAGTGTAATGAAGAAAAGTGGCCTTAGAGGCTTTTTCGTTAGGTTTATATCCTCCACAAATTTTTTCGACGATCGGCATCCATCATCTTCTTCTATATCATGTAAGATGTGGATACACCAAATTTCATATGAATCCACCACTCTTCCACCGTTGAATTAGCAATGTAAAAAGTTCTATTGTCGGTAAACCATTAACATTGCACCCACTATCAACGGTGAAAAGTGATGGAACCATATGAAATTTGGTGTATCCACATCTTACATAATAAAGATGATGATGATGGATGCCGATCTTCGAAAAAAACCGTAGAGGATATATTTTTTCGACGTCATGAGAGGAAAGTGTCTCCTATGGAACTCTCTCTCTCTCTCTCTCTATATATATATATATATATATATATATATATATAATGAGGCGATCAATTTAGGTCGGTGCTCATTTTATAAAAAGAGTTCTCAAACTTCATACCACCGTGTTTTTTACTAATCAAATAGGTAATCGTGATCAAGATGTCATAAGTTGGTTACATGTCAAAAATCTCGAGATTAGAAGACCTATAGCACATCGATTAAATAGAGTAAAAAATTGACGGCTTTTTGATACATGAAAAATACGGTCACTTGATGAATATGGTAATGTCTTCGAATCTTGTGAATTTTGATACCTAACCTATCCATGACATGTAAATCATGATAATCGTTCGGATCGGTGAAAAACACTACGGTTTGGGAGTTTGAGGAGTTTGCCTCATCTTAAAAAATGCCACCGGCCTTAATTGATCGGCACGCTCTCTCTCTCTCTCTCTTTATATATATAGTCACGCCCCGCTTCCCAAAATACGGAATACGATGGGTGACAAGACCAGCCATGATCCTACAGTCAAGAAAATATTCTATCGTGGTCACACTTTGGCTTGCAGCATTACGTAATAATCAGTAACCATAACACAAGTAATGAAAAATGCAGTCACTAATCATATCAAAACAGATGTAAAACTAACCAGATAGAGTCAACGGAAAGGATAGCACTGACGTAGCTAATTTAGATGTCCGCAGTATTCTCGAGGTAAGACACATCCTGATCCGAGCTAAGTCCACTTCTCACTCTGAGCATGTATACTCAGGTCGTCAGAGCGACACAATAGCAATATATATATATATATATGCAATATATGCAATGATGATGAACGTGAAGCAGTAATTATAAAGTAATGACGTGAGCATAAAATAACTGGTACAGGTAAACAGTAAAGCATGTGTATCGAATCAGTAATCAATGCAATGTCCATGTCACTGAAGCTATCAGTCTCTAATTCTCAATGTCCAAGTCACTAAACTTATCGTCGGTCTAAGGGTGGGTGTCAAGCACCGCAGAAGTATCCCCAACTCAAGGGTAAGCCGCATAAGTAAGGGAACACGAGCCCGAATCACGATTAGTAAAAATCAGAAATACTATCAGTAAAAAATCCCGAAATCACTACATATGCCGGCTTGGGACTCCTGAGATTCCATTGATCGAACTCACACTCAAACTACCCCACACCCTACGGTCTACATCAAACACCGACCATGAATCTAAATACTAGTCGCTCCATGACAAGTCTACGCGGGAATTAGAGACATGGTCTCTGTCAAGAATGTCTCGACTGGTATCCAAAATAAATGGACAGTGCTCGATGTCTTACCTATGACGCTAATATAAGTGCTTCTATACCCGTCCCATACCAGTTATAGTTACACTTCTATATGCCTTATAGGCATCAACAATACATAACTAACTGGTTCCTCTGATTGTGTACAAGTACGTGTCGTTTCCATTATTCAATCATGCATTTACACTAACGTACTTACCATAATCCAATCACTAATATTTATCACTTGGTAATGTAATACGGTCATTAGGATATCGATGTAAATGAACACTATTTACAAGGGTATAACAGTCATGCAACATGATGGGGATATAGTAAATGCACTAATGAATACATATGAGCAACCGGTGTCAGTTGGATTAGAAAAATCATATAAAATCACGCATGGATAATTTGTCGAAACAATATAAAAAGAGTAAACATTGTATTAAATTATCTGCACGGAAAAATTGGTTTCGAGTCAACCGGATTTCAAGTTTGTGAGTTATGGTCATTCCATTTTAAGTGTTCTTTGCTGGAAATCCAGTTTCAGAACTGGAAGTCAATTTCGTAACACGTTTTACTCCCTGTTGGAAGCATAATTAGGTGATGTTATTGTTCAATTAATTGTAGGGATATGAGTTAACTTTATAGAACAGGAGACAGATCAACAGTAGTCATCTTGGTTTAGGAGTTATGATCAGATTACTGATAAAGAGTGCAAGATGAAATGACAGAAATCTGCCGTACATGTCATCCGTTTAAAATATGATTTAAATACCAAATGATACTGGAATTTAGTGAAACAAGCACCATTGGAAATATAAAACAATTGTATATGCAACGGTAATTAGCTCCGCACACTATCACAATTAAATATTAAGATTTCAGGTGTATAAATACATGTCAAGAGGCAAGTTCTTACTCTGGACTGCAGTCCAAGGTCAGGTAAGTTCTTTGTTTTCGATGTTCAGAGGATATATCTAATAGTAAACCTACACGTAGCGTTAAAGATTATGCAGTACCCTTAGCAACGAACCCAGGCACGCTGCGATAAAACGCGATGTCAGTTTAAGTGCGAAACGATGTCATTTTGTAGTCAATTTTCTATAGAGCGGGTGTTAACAGTATTAGGGTCTAAATATCATGGACTCTGCTATTTTAATTATATTTTCGCATGCGGTTTGCATCGAGTACTTAGAACATCATTTCGAAATTATAGAGGATTTGGTTTATCTCACGGACATGAATGGGATACGATCCCTATGAACTATATACATCAACCACGGGATATTACCCTCATTATTTGTTCAGTTCGTCGTGCAACGCATGAATACGGTTCGCCACATTTATCAGACTCTATGAAATATAATTAAGTTTCGATTGTTATTAAGGATTGTGTGTGTGTGTGTTAGTATAGGTAGCATGTAACGCAAGTGCTTAACTTGCCTAAAGATGATCGGGGACACAACCGTGATGACAACGACAACAGCAATGGCACGATCACGGTGCAATGACACAACAAAAGCAGCAGCAGCGATGGCAACAACAAGCTTGGTCTCGGCTCTGGCCTGAGCTCGTGGCGTGGCCTCAATGATTTGTGACGAGGTGGCTGCAGAGGTTGATAGTGTTGGGGCTCCGGTGAGGTTGAGGAATCTGGTGATGGTCGGAGGTGATGGGAGGCTGTGGTGTGGAAGTATGGAGGAGGTGGCCGGTGGTTGTAGCAGTAGGGTGATGGCCGGGGTTGGGCTCTCGAGTGATGGAGGAAAAGGGAGGGCAAAGGCAAGGAGACCAGGTTGCGAGCTGGAGCGTGGAGGCAAGGTCGAGGTGGTCGGAGGTGGAGCAGGTGCTGGTGGTGGTGTTGAGCTCGTCGGGAAGCTAGGTGGTTACCGTGGTCACTGGGGCTTGTCAGGTCGGAGCTAGGCGAGGGGCTCACTGGAGGAGGAAGGCGATGCGGAGCTTGGGCGATGAAGGGCTAAGGCGGCGGTGTAGTGATGCGACGCGGTGGTTGTTGGAAGTGATGGCGTGGAAGTGTGGAGGAGGGAGGTGACGATGGTGGCAAGGAGGCTCGGATGCGAGCTGGGTCGGCTTGGGATCTCAAGGCTGGAAGATGGAGGAGGGTAGCGAGTGTGTTGGGGTAGCGGTGGGGGTTCTCACGGTCAGAGGGGGAGGAAGGTGAGAGGGGAGGTAGAGAGGGATGAAGAGAGAGGGGGTCGGTTGTTGAGAGGGAGGAGGGCAGACGAGGGGATCGCGGGGCGGTTGCAGCGAGGGCGGGGATCTCGGGGAAGTCGTTGACATGGTGGGCACAGTCGTCGCGGAGGTGGATGCAGGTCTTGCGGGCGCGGGCACGAGGAAGGAGAAGACGAGGAAAAAGCAGGAAAGAAAAGGAAGGAGAAGAAGAAGAAGATGGGGGAGGGTTCGGGTCGGGTTGAGTCGGGTCGGGTCGGGTAAAAGGTAGGGGTTAAGGTTTAGGTTTTAGGTAAAAAAATAGAAATTAAAATAATAAAAATACATAAAAATGTGCAAAAATACTAGGAAAATTCTGGAAAAATAAACGAAAATATATACATAGAACTGAGGATTTAATATATATATATATATATATATATATATATATATATATGAGAATAATGAAGAAAAGAGGCCCTATGAGGGTTTTTCGTCATGTGGCATAAAAAAAATACACCTTCGAACATTTTATTTCATGATCGGAACCTATCATCATCATCTTTATCATCTAAGATGCGAACACACCAAATTTCATTTGATTCTACCGCTTTTTCACCGTTGGATTAGTAATGTAAAAAGTTTTATTGTCGGTAAACCATTAATTTTGCACACACTAAATTAACAGTGAAAAAGTGGTAGAATCACATAAGATTTGGTATGTCCACATTCTAGATGATAATAATCAAGATGTTGGATGCCGATCGTCGGAAAAATCATGGAGGAAATTACCTTCTTTGGCACCTTTCATCTATTATCAACCCCCCCCAACTCTCTCTCTCTCTCTCTCTCTCTCTCTCTCTCTCTCTCTATATATATATATATATATATATATATAGAGAGAGAGAGAGAGAGAGAGACACGGTGGGGGTACACAGGCCAAAAGTGTCTCTGTAAGATGCATCCTACATTATAGCATATGTGGTTTCATTACATTAGACCGTGTATGATGCTTTTACACTTAAATCACTCCATATGTTTGCTAGGTGTTGCACATAAATGCAAAATCATCATTCTAAACCTAATAAACACATGTCATATATGATTCATTGTACAGTGCACCTTTGGACCCCTTAGGCCCTTTCTCTCTCACACACACACATTATTCGCATGTAAATCAAGTGCCTTTATCAACCGGAGGCTCGTGGGAAGTCGGAATAGGTTTCATTTTCCATCAGCTCAATGAGGATTGGTAAGACTTGGAAGACTTGGAAAGGTTTGGCAAGGAAATCTATAGATGATGGTGCATATATGTTTTCAACTTCATAAACTATCTATATATTTAATGGAAATTTGTTATCTAACCCTTATTTAATTCTCTTGTTATATTTGGGTTATGGAAATTTTTTTAAAAAAATTTATTGACTCTCTACTCGATCTTTATTATGCTTTTATCTCATATGCATACTCTTATTATGGGAACAAATTCTAATCGGCATCCTATTTTAAAACATTTTTTTATTTTTCTCACCACTTAGGTTTTACTGGCAAAATATTGAAAAATTTCATGATTTTTACACTATAGTATGTAAAATATAAAAAATTGAAGGAAAAGTAAATGTCTTGAGAGTTAAAATTTTTGCGATTTTTGTTTGGTACTGCAAACAAATATAGAAAAATCAAAGAAAATATAAGATTGTACTCCCCCGTTCACATTTACATGTTCTTTTAGGAAGTTTTTTTGTCCTAAATTACTTGTCCTTTTATGATATAGAGATGACTAGTATAGAATTTCTCATCATAATTATTATTTTGTATTGTAAAATATCTAAACTAACCTCATTGATGCTAGGTTGCAAATAAAATTTAAGAAGATGAGAAGATAAATTCATTTAATACGAGGGTAATTTAGGAAAATTTAATCAGATGATAATATTATAATCTCTTTCATATAGTCTTTAAATCATAGTTTAATTGTCATGCAAAAATTTAAAAGCACAAGTAATTGTGAACAAAGGAAGTATAAGATTAAAATTTTGAAAGAAACAAAAAAATTGAGATTTTTAAAAAATTTCGTGATTTTCAATCGTTGAAAATTACTAACAAAATGTTTAAAAACCGAAGAACATATAAAAAAAATTAGATTTTTTAAAATATTGAGATTTTCATGTACTATATTAGCAAGCAAAACAATAAAAAAATGAAGAAAACAGAAAATTTTGAGATTCTTTAATAGCCATTTTCATATGCTATAAGAAGCAAAATATTGAAAAACAGAAGAAAAAGACAAAAAAATTGATGTCTTTTAAAAGTTTGTGATCTTTATGTTAGCAAACTATCGTTAAACTGAATAAAACAAAAGGCATTGAGATTTATAAATTTCATGATACTCGTGTGCTATATATAGCATGCAAAATATTGAAAATCCAAAGAAAATAGATTTTTTTTAATTTAAAAAAGAATCATGTTTTTTGCATGCTATAGGAAGCAAATATTAAAAATTCAAAAAAAACATAAAATTTTGGGTTTTTTTGAAGATATCGCGATTTTTTATGCTTATATAGTAAGCACAATATTGAAAAACCGAAAGCATAATTTTTTTTGAGAATTTTTAAAATTTCTTGATTTTCGTGTGCATGCAAAATATTAAAAAATTGAAGAAAGCTGAAAATTTTGATTTCCTAAGAAATTCTTGATTTTGGTGTGATTAGCAAGCAAAATATTGAAAACAGAAGATAATAGAAATGTTTGAGTTTTTCGCAACTTACGCAATTATTTTGTGATTGCGTGCAAAATAATGTAAATTTGAAGAAAAAATAGTTTTGGGATTTGTTTTAATTTCGCAATTGTCTTATGCATGGCATGCAAAGTTTAAAAAACTAGTAATCCTTCCAAAAGTTAAAAGTAATCCTTCCCTAAAGTGAAAGCGACTCTTCTAAAAAAAGACCTTTTTGATCAATGTAACTCCACTCCAAAAACCGGATGCAGAGTTACCGTTTTTTCCTCGATTTTTCCCTTTGCATTTATTACTCTGGACCGATTCATGTAAGCCGCATTAATAGTATTGACCCATCCCGCCTTATTTCCTTCGATCAATCTCCACCATCATTTTTTCCAGTAAAGCATTGTTTATCTCATCCAGGTCTTTGATGCCAAGACCTCCTTCCACTTTAGGTCGGCAGAAATTTTTCCATCTTACGAGGTTGTACCCTTTCCTGACTCCTAAGTTTCCATTCCATAAGAAAGTTCTTCCGATCCTATCCAATATGCAGATAACCCAACGCGGCGATAGAAAAACATGTGGTAGGTCGGTAACGTCGTTAGCACCGAATTTATCAAGGTTAGCCACCCGCCTACGATAGACAACCGGCCTTCCAACCTTCGTAGAAGTCGAATGACTAGTTAACTACAATATTTTAAAGCAAAGTTGGAGTCCCTGGTTGAAATTTATCTCTTTCGAATCATCTCTTTGCTCCTATATTTTTTGTTAATAGTGTTGATCACCGCAGTTGCTAACCACTTCATATAAGTAATTTTCTGGGTCTTCAAGGTTTAACTTGTGCAAGAAAATGTTGATAATTATTGGTCTGTAGGTTTTGTGTATATATTTGTTTATGATGATGTTCAATATTAGCGATCTCCAAGATCAGGACACGTGGCAGATGACGTGTCCCAGAACTCAGAAAGAAGGACCCACAGGGGCCGGTCAGGCCAAACCTGTACCCGACCTGCAAGCACAAGCTGGCCCTCCTCAGGGGCCCCTGCAAATCGGCCTCCTTGGCCCCATAGCTCACCCTGAGCTGCCACAAGACCAGGACTCCTCGGCTTCCTCGCTCGTCCCGAGCTCCCGACCGAGGCCGTCTTCCTCGGTCCTCCGACCAACTCCACCGCTCACTGACGTAACCGCCGCTCCACGAATCTCGCCATGCGCAGATTCTCCGCCAGCAGCATCCCACGTTCCACGCCACCACGATCCCCATTAATGGACGATCCGCTCCTTACGCGGGCGTGACGTCGGGAACGTAACTGCCGGCAAGATTCTCACGCCTGCTGCCGCGTGTTGCTGCCACTATATAAACCCCCATCGCAGAGGGGTCAAGTAAGCCATTCTGATTCCACTTAGCCGTTACTCTGCTCGGATCTAGCACTAACTTGATCGTCGGAGGGTCCTCGGTGGTACCAAACCACCCCGGGACTTCTTTGCAGGTACTCGGCGCTAAACTCCTCAAATCACCAATCTCCTCAAACCCATTGAGACCCACACGCAACAGGAGATCATCTCCAAAATCCACCAGGAGATCGACGGAAGACAACATCTGAAGGAGGCCTGAAAAGGACCTCCATCAGTTTGCGCCGTCTGTGGGAAACGCAAACTCCACAAAAACAAAGTTGACCTTCCGATCTCTGTCCGTTTGGCTAGCAACCATCCTGAAGATCCAGGTACCCGCCGCCTCCCCCTCATCGGAGGTGAGGATGAACCTCCCCCTGCGACCATCATCAACGCCCTCGCCGGCCGGATAGATAGGCTACAGTCCCTCGTGGAGGCACTCGTCCGCGTCCAAGCGGCGGGGCCCGGGCCTCAGAACGCCACTCCACCAATACTCCCTGAGGCCCGCTGGGCGCCCCCACGGCTCCACACCGAGGTCCGCCGCCAGAACGCCTCGCCTCGAGCCTCCTCACGACCCTTACCCCTTGAGGAGATGTCGGTCACCTCGCCTGTCCACAGGCATGGTCGGCACCCCTTCCCTCGGCGGAGTCGTACAGAAGGGGCTCGCCGCGACGACTCAGGAGCCACCTCGCCCGTGGATCTGAGGAATCTCATCGAGAGGAATCGGGGCCGCTCCCAGACGCAGGTCTCCCGCGGCAGAGGCCAAGGATCCCAAGGGGCCGAATCCTCGGGATACCACGGTCGACTCGACGCCCTCGAGAAGAAGATCGAGGGCATACGCCGGGAGGGTCACCTCTCGAGCGACGGGGCTAAATACGCCTCTGACTCGCTCATAAAGCCATTCACCGAGGAACTACTCGCCGTCCACGTCTCTTCGCGCAACAAACCCCCGAGAGTCTCTCTGTTCGACGGGAAAACCGACCCGAAAGACCATTTGGACGATTTCACCACGGGGATGAGCTTCCAGGACCACTCCGACGCCGTCCAGTGCAGGGCCTTCCCGGCCATCCTCATCCGCGCAGGTCGGGACTGGTTCCGAGGGTTCGAACCACGCTCAATCTCGACCTTCGACGAGCTGGCTACTCAGTTCCTCGGCCACTTCGTTGGGAACCGTCGGCAGAAGCGTACGGTCGACTACCTCTTCACGATTAAGAGTGGGGACAAAGAGACGTTCAAGGCCGACATCACCCGCTTCTACAATGCCCTCCTCGAGGTCCCCGAGCACCGAGACGAGACCGTCATCACAGCGCTCAGATCCGGTCTGAGGCACAAGGAGTGGTTGTTCTTCTTTGCATTGGCACAGCCTAAGACCATAGCCGAGGTCAAGGCGTGGACCGAGCACAAGGTTCAGCTGGAATCTGAAGTGAACGCAAATCTCCTCCGAGCGGAGCGATCCAACCAGAAGAAGAGGGCTCGGGAGGACAGGCCGAAGCGTCAGCAGCCCTATCACCCAAAGTTCCAGGAGTATACCCCGCTCAACGTCTCCCTCGCAGTGTTGCTAGAGGAGGCCTAGGGCGAGGGGTTCTTCAAGTTCCCTCCGATCCCGCGCCAGGCCTCGAAGCGAACCCGAGGCCCTTACTGCGCCTTCCACCGGACGTTGGGCCATGCAACAGAGGATTGTAAGCAACTTCGGGACTACATCAAGAAGCTCATCCGATCGGGGCACCTCGCCTCCTACTTGAGGGACAAACGGCAGGCCGACCGCGAGCAGGAACAACGCCCCCCCTCGCCGAGCTGACCATCGGCCAGATCATGCTCGTTTCGGCGGACGACCAGTCCAGCGCTCAGGAAGCCCCGCGCCCGATGTTGAGCATGGAGACTAACAAGCCTCCGGGGAGCTCGGGCCGCGCTAATAAGGTTATCTATTAGCATGTACTTTTCTTTCTGGGCGATGTAAACTCTTCCTAGGGTCTGTTGTTAATTTAATAAAGATCAATGGAATATTGCAAAAAGGAAGGACAAATCTCATTTATTCAAAAGGTATTATGGGCTCCTCAGCCATACATGCAAAAAGAAAAAAGAAAAATTACAACAGCGGGGGAAAGGGGTGCAGAGAGCACTGCTCATGGTACTCGGTGAAGATCTCCGCCAGCCGAGACCTCACGAGATCCAGCCTCTGCCCTCGATTCCAACCGCGCGCGTCGACCCTGAGCCTCAGCTCGTAGCACTCATGGACAAGTGCCTCTAAGCGAGACAGCTGGTTCGCGGAGATCAGACCGAAGCGCCTCAGAGACCGCAGCTTACCCACGGCCTCATCATAGAGCTGCTTGGACAAGGGGTTGTAAAGCCCCTGCGATGCCCTCCAGATGGAGTACATCAGCAGCTGCAACAAGGAGGAGCGCCGAGGGAGCAACCGGCCGAATTGGTCTTCGATGCTCCCATAGACTAGCTGCACCGTGTCCTCAGTGCAATTCTGGTCATAAAGGTACACATCTTCGAAGTGAATAATTTTGGGGATGGTAAAGGGGAAGTCCTGCATTTTCAACGATCTGTATATAAAGGAAGGAAGAACCAGCGCTCCTCTAGCCTTATATAGCCCACAGCGCCCCAACGGACTTCAACAGTCGCCCGCTTCCGCCAACTGATCGCTGCCATGCGGCGATCATCGAGCCTTCTGTGGAGGAATTGAAACGACGTGACCCTAGCACTTCGCCTCCCCCGACATTCAATGCGCATGCTGCGCGCACGGTCACCGCAACCGTTCCTGTTCCCCGTGCCCTCAACGGGATGGTCGGACGAAACCTCACGAAAATTTGCCGAGCGGCTACCCAGCTCGGCTATCCCTGGCCGGTGGCTTCCCCACTCGCAATGCTAGGGATCAAAAGCCCTCGCCAAGAGGCAGCCACGCAGCTTCACTGCCCGGTTATCCTTAGCGGGCCTCCTACGACCCCTCCAACGCTAAGGATCCAAGCCCTCCTTAGAGGCAGCCCAACAGCTTCCCTTCTCGGCTACCCCTGGCGCGTAGCTTCCCTACCGCAACACCAGGGGCCAGAAAGCCCTCACAGAGGCAGCCAAGCAGCTTCCCTACTCGGCTATCCCTGGCGGGTATCTTCCCTACCGCAACGCTAGGGATCAGAAAGCCCTCCCAGAGGCGGTCGAGCCTGAGGATCCCTCGCTCGGCTATCCTTCAGGACAAAAGCCATCGCCAAGAGGCACCGGGCAGTAACCCTGCCCGGCCGAGGTTCCTTGGTAGGCTTCTTACAGCCCCTCCCGCGCCAAGGACCAAAGTCCTCCCAGAGGCAGTCGAGTCCTTGCTCGGCTATCCCTGGCTGGTAGCTTCCTACCACAACCGACAGGGATCAAAGTCCTCTCCAAGAGGCACTAGGCAGTAACCCTGCTCGGTCCCCGTCCTGAAAGATCAAAGCCCTCGCAAGAGGCAACCGAGCAGCTACCCTGCTCGATCATCTTCGGCTGGTAGCTCCCTACCCATGACGCCAGGGATCGAAGCCCTCGCGAGAGGCATCCGAGCGGCTACGCCGCTCGGTCATCCCAGGCTGGTAGTTGCCTACCCACGACGCCAGAGATCAAAGCCATCGTCAAGAGGCAGCCGCGCAGCTTCACTGCCTGGTCATCCCTGCTCAGTTATCCCGTGCGGGTAGCTTCCCTACCGCAATGCCAGGGATCAGAAAACCCTCCAAGAGGCAGTCGAGCCTGAGGATCCCTCGCTCGGCTATCCTTCAGGACAAAAGCCCTCGCCAAGAGGCACCGGGAAGTAACCCTGCTCAGTACCCGTCCTAAAGGATCAAATACCTCGCAAGAAGCAACCGAGCAGCTACGCTGCTCAGTCATCTCCGGCTGATAGCTCCCTACCCATGACGCCGGGGATCGAAGCCCTCGCAAGAGGCATCCGAGCGGCTACCCCGCTCGGCCATCCCAGGCTGGTAGTTGCCTACCCACGACGCCAGAGACCAAAGCCCTCGCCAAGAGGCAACCGCGCAGCTTCACTGCCCGGTCATCCTTAGTGGGCTTCTTACAGCCCTTCCAACGCTAAAGACCCAAAGTCCGCCGTGGGGCCACCGAACAGCCCTCTGCCCGTTACATGCAAAGGATCCGAGGCCTCCCCAAGGGGCATCTAAGTCTATACAATCCCCCCTCGACTTCGGGGACCATGAGGATGCCTCCTCGCCAGCGCTTGCCACGCTCGGCAAGTGATCGAAATCAACTCGACGAACGATCGCTAGACGGATGGCCAACCTGACATGGAAACACAACGGCGGAAGCAAAGATATTTTACAAAGCATCCTTCGCAAACGAAAGATAAAGTGCGAACCGATGAAACCAAAGCAGAAATTTTCATTACTACCAAAGGCAAAAGCTATACAAAGGGTATTTTTGGGGCCCCCGGTCTTACAAAATGCCCGGAGGCTTACAAATTCCAGAAGCGAAAAATAAAAAGAGGAAGACGGGGGCTTTATGCCTCGGGGTCAGGTGCGACCTCGGGGTCCTCGACGACCACTACGTGACGTGCAGGGTCCTCAGCGGCTTCCTCGTCAGGAATCTCTTCCCCCTGCTCATCGGTGTCCACGAGGGGGTATTCGGCCCGGAGGTCTTCATCGACGAACCCCGGCACCCGGGCCTTAACGGCGTCGAGTGCCTCGTGCCAGATGCGGGTCGTAGCCACGGCCAGGTCATCATAGAAGTCCTTTGACTTCTTGTAGCCCTCCACCGCCTTCGCCGCCTTCAGGTCAACCGACTTAGCCGCCTCGGCTGCCGTCCCCAGCTCCTTCCGGAGGGTCTTCACCGTCTTCTTCAGGTTGCCGGCAAGCGCCTGAGCGTCCCCAAGCTTGGCCTCGGCGGTCATGGCAGCCTCGCGGTACCGGGTGACCTCCCGCTTCCCGACCTCCACCTCGCTTTCCAAGGCGGCAGTCACCCCCTCCAGCTCCCGCTTGGAGCTCTCTTCCAGCGAGGCGAGCTGGCCCACAGCCTTCATTGCCGGGGCTACCACATCGGCCTCCATGCGCAAGGCGAGGGCAACGTGCTGAAGAACCTGAAAGATAGGAAAGAGATCAGAAAGATGAAGGAGGCACCGAATTTCACGAAGAGCCAAACACTTACTTACACGGACTCCTAGGCGATAGACGCCAGCTGAGCCCTGAAGGTCCCCCCGAGGACTCTACCCCCGGCCGATGCATCTATTTCATGCAGAAGGCTATCTGCAACGGATAGCCCCGATGGCACTGCGAACTAAAGGCCCCCTTCCTCCACCATGATCGGCGAGGACCGGCCCCGGGAAGATCTCTGGGAGCTCCTTTTGAGTGGCTCCGGGGGAGAGCCAATCTCCCCCTCCGAGACCGGGTCGTCCAAAACCAGGGCCCGCTTCCGGCCCGACACTTTGCTGGGACCCGGGGCGGGATCCGCCCCCGAACGCTCGCGGGACACAACCACCGGAGAAGGAGGAGCCGGGGCAGGCTTCGCGTGAGAAGAGCTGGCGCCCCCAGCCTTCGTAACTTTCTTCGGCTGGCGCATGGAGGCTTTGAACGAGTCGAAGTCCATGGGTCCTGCACGAAACAAATGCAAAGAAGTCAGTAACACAAGCAATACGTAGGCCAAAAAGCAAGCCTAACTTACCGACGAACTCAACGGGGCTGAGTCCGGCCCAACTCGGGACCCTCTCAGATAGCAGCACGTCGGATTGGGGGATGGGCTCCCACGATGCCACTCTCACCGCGGCGGGGTTATTGGACTGGTTCCCCGGCAAGCATTTCTCCCTCGACCACTTTGTAGGCACGGGCCAGTCCTCGCCCGCGGGAGGGAAAATGAAGAAAAGTTTCTTCTTCCAATCATGAATGGAAGAGGGCAGGGCCACGACCCCTGTCCCGGCGGCACCTCCCGGCTGCTTTCTAAAAGAGAGATAGACCCACCTCGGGTCGCCTGCTCGACCACCAGGGTGATTTTTGAAGACGAGAGAAGAATCGAGGAGGGAAAGGCTGAAGGGAATCGCCTGCAACTTCAGGCGGATCAGGAACCCGAGGAGGATCCTCCACGAGTTCGACACTAACTGGCCAGGGGCCAAACCGAAAAAGTTCAGCGCTGCGACGACCTTGGGAAAGAAGGGCAGGCGCATTCCGCCCCAAAAAGCTTCCAAATACAGGACGATCTCCCTTCCCCGTACTTGGTCCGCCCTCTCCCCCTCCTTGGCCAATCGGAGCGTGTAACGCGAGGGAATGTGGAAGCGAGCCCGAGCATTGGCGAGCTCATCCTCATGCCTCACCCAACACGAGGTGCTGGGGGCCAAATCTGCCTCCTCCTCCCTGGGGGCTGCCCCCGCCGCACGATCCCGGGGAGAGGATCTGACCCCTGCTCCAGGGGGGACTCAGACACAACTAAAGAGTCCCTAGAACCTACTCCTACAACATCTACTGACTCTACAAAGGAAGACATCTAACCTTGAGAAAAGGGATCCTCGGGAAACGAAAGCGAGAGGAAGAAGACGAGCGCCGAGCAACCGGAACTTAGAAGCAGGAAATATGAAGGAGTAGGGGCCCAAGGACGGGACCCACCCCTATTTATTGCTGCAAGCGACCTCATCCAACGACGTCCATCATCTCCCGCCAAAACGACTCCTCGTGTCCAGCAGTTCCGATCGCTCCACGTGTCGTTTCTGCGCTGGGCTGCATCCCATCAGACGCCGCAGGCTTGCATACGTCGCGTCGGCCAATCGACGCTTGACACGTGGACCGTCGCTTCAGTGGCAGAATGCACGAACCGGTGCACCTTCCTTAAATGCAGAGATCTCGCCCTGATTCGCTAGCGGAAAAGACAACTGACAGCCCGGGGACGCGTCCCGACGAAACCTTAGGAGGGAGCTCACCTCGGGAGGCCCGGCAGTCCACTCCTGACCTGACCCGTTAGCTGGTCGGGACAGGAGTGGGGGGCTAATGATGATGCTCAATATTGGCGATCTCTAAGATCAGGACACGTGGCAGATGACGTGTCCCAGAACTCAGAAGGAAGGGCCCACAGGGGCCGGCCAGACCAAATCTGCACCCGACCTGCAAGCACAGGCTGGCCCTCCTCAGGGCCCCCTGCAAATCGGCCTCCTCGGCCCCATAGCTCATCCCGAGCTGCCACAAGACCAGGACTTCTTGGCCTCCTCGCTCGTCCCGAGCTCCCGGCCAAGGCCGTCTTTCTCGGTCCTCCAACCAACTCCACCGCTCACAAACGTAACAGCCGCTCTGCGAATCTCGCCATGCGCAGATTCTCCGCCAGCAACATCCCACGTTCCACGCCACCACGATCCTCATTAATGGGCGATCCGCTCCTTACGCGAACGTGACGTCGGGAGCGTAACTTCCGGCGAGATTCTCGTGCATGCTGCTGCGTGCTGCCGCCACTATATAAACCCCCATCACAGAGGGGTCAAGTAAGCCATTCTTATTCCACTTAGCCGTTACTCTGCTCGGATCTCGCACTAACTTGATCGTCGGAAGGTCCTCGGTTGTACCAAACCATCCCGGGACTTCTTTGCAGGTATTCGGCGCTAAACTCCTCAAATCACCAATCTTCTCAAACCCATTGAGACCCACACGCAGCAGGAGATCATCTCCAAAATCCACCGGAACATCGACGGAAGACAACATCTGAAGGAGGCCTGAAAAGGACCTCCAACAGTTTGAAATTGAAAACTGATTAGAGCTAGGTTGTGTTCAAGGTGAAAACATGGCTGTGCTTCAAATTTTATTCTTCAGTGTGTGATGCTCTATTAGATTCAATTATTACGAATTTTGCAACACCCTCTTTCCTCTACATCTAGCATGTCTTAATCTTTCTGTAAAATGGTTCCTTTTTTGGGTTAAGCTGTATATAAATACCTTCAAGTATAAATTTTTAAATGCTCTCTCCATTTTAGGCTTTCTTTTCTTTTCTGTTGCGTATCCTTAGGCCTGTTTGGTTGCAGGATTATGAAATTTGGATTCCAAAATAGTACGGTTGAAAATTTCTGAATTTGGTAATTTGTTGTTTGGTTGGTTTTGGATTTCTAGTATTGGATTTGTAGATTCTTATGATATTTGTTTGGTTGGTGAAAATAAAGTGGGATTTGGATTTGAGAATTTTAGAGAGAGATAAATAAAAAGGGAATTATTAAATAAATAAAATATACGGGTCCCATCAAAAAGTACAATGGATAGTGTCAAATTCTTGAAAATCCTTTAAAAAAATTTAGGATTCAAGAATTCATGTTTTAAGTCGCTCCTAGAAATCCAAATCATGCGACCAAACATAAAATTATGGAATCTGGGGATTCCACAATCCAAATCCAAATCCAAGGAAATCCTGCAACCAATCAGGCCCATGGTGACTTCTCTTTCTCCCTTTTTCTCGTTGCCTACAGCAAAATCATGCCCTCTTCTTCTTTAAACTTCTATGGAGTGCTTTGCAATTATGAAACCTAAAGACATGCAAATATGTCCATATATTTGGTTGAGGATGATTGCTTGTTGGTCTTCTTCTTCGATCTAAGGTTTTGCAAGGTTTCAATTTGGGGAAAAGAGGGACTTTTGCCTTTTTTCTTGGGAGTAAGGATAAAGCATGAGCAGGTAAGGTCAAAAGTAACCTAGGATTATCATGGTCACCCATTTTGACGCCATAAGGTGGTATTAATACCAAAATTATAGATCAAGGATGTTCACTCCAATTTACTTCGTTGAAGAACACACAAGGGCTTTCAATTCGGTCCGCATCATGGTTGGGTTAAAAAAACACCCACATCATTTGGTTCTACATTCTAACAAATAAAAAGAAAATTAAAGGAAAAAAATTAAAGGATTGGATCATTGTGGCTCAGAAATTAAAAACAAAATGGGTAGAAGTCAGATATCCTCAACTAATGAACAACATCATCAGAGTGGTGCATAACTTTTTCTTTCAATCATCGCCACCTTCAAACAAATTGTATAAACTCTTGACAAATATCAAATATCACAGAGGAATAATAGATTTTTCAAAAAATTCAAAATATATATATTACAAAACAAAAACATAAGGGGGTTTGTGTGGATGGGGACGATAGTTTTGGATTTTCATTGCGAGTATTTATAGATAGACAGGGAGGTGCCTTCGAAGCCCTAAGAGTTGGAAATGACAAAGGTAGCCTTTTGTTGATTCATTTGGGTCATTTGGCTAAAGCCCACAACTGTATGAAATTGGTAATTGATAATTGAATTGAACTAGAAAATTGAGTTCATCTTTTAGCTTCCTCATGTTCAATGGTCCATGAATATGGCTGTAAACGGATCGAATATAGACGGATTAGTATACGGATCTATTATCGGAGATGAAAATTACTAGATGCATTTGCTAAAAGTCGGAAAGGGATACGGATGTGAAATGAGCATATGGATCCGTTACCGGGATGCATTTGCTAAAAGTCGGAAAGGGATACGGATGTGAAATGAGCATACGGATCCATTATCGGAGATGAAAATTACTAGATGCATTTGCTAAAAGTCGGAAAGGGATATGGATATATATATATATATATATATATATATATATATATGAGAATAATGGAGGAAAGATGTCATAGGAGAAAATTTCCTCCTATGGCGTCGAAAAATACATCATCTCTCATTTTTTCCACCGATCAGCACCCACCATCTTCATCGTTATCATCTAAGATGTGGATACACCAAATTTCATATGATTCTACAACTTTTTCACCGTGATTTAGCAATGTAAAAAGTTTTATAGTCGGTAAACCGTTAATTTTGAACCCACTAAATCAACGGTGAAAAGATTGTAGAATCACATGAAATTTGGTGTACCCACATCTTAGATGATAACGATGAAGATGGTGGGTGCCGATCGTCGGAAAAAATAAGAAAGGGTCTATTTTTTCGAAGCCATAGGAAGAAATTCCCTCCTATGGCCTCTTTCCTCCATTAACCTCTCTCTCTCTATATATATGTGTGTGTGTTATATACCATATCCTTACGGGTGGCGGTTGATGAAAATTACTATCGCATTTTGTAAGAAGCGGGATGCGCATACGGAATCAGTTTGGATTATTCTATCCACTTTACATCCCTGTGAATGGAGTAGAAAGTTTGCTTGCATTCTTTTCTTATTTTTGTTTAAAGCTCTAGGGGGAAGGAACTAGTGTCAAAGATTACATGATTTTGTTAGTCGCATTTGTAAATAGTTGCACATTTCTTGGGCATAATTGGATTCTTCTCTTGATATCTTATCCAACTAGCGTTGTACCCGCGCTACGCGCGGGGATAGCATGAATCAAGAAAAATGAGACGATGATGCAGTTTTCAAGTAAAAATTTAAATTCTATTTATTCTCTCGTACTCTCAACTTATCTTGGTTATACTCAATGATTAATAGATACTTAACAGACTATAAGTTATATACTTTATTTTAAATTAGAATTAAGAATGTGTTTCTTTGTTCTCTGAATTGAAAAGATATGCAAGGCATTAATGGATGATAGCATAATAAAGTACATGATATTTATTTAACCTAAACATATAAAATATGAAAGCATAAAAATATTTGAAGGAAATGCACATTATTAGTCATCCATTTCATTGAAATAGACGTATAATATAAGTAAAAATTCATGTCCTAAGTATTAATAAAGTACATCACCATATCCGTATTACATAAAAAAAATAATAAAACAACACTAAATGATAAACTGAAAAAAAACTTACAATCTCACAGCGGCTTAATATAATGGAATACTTGGAAAATGAATAAAGTGACCTTATATAGGAGAGTAAGAGTTCAAAAAGTAATAGCAAAATAAAATATTAATAAATATATCATTTTAGTTTGTTAATAAGGTGTTACTTTTTGAACTCTTACTCTTATCATAATTCACTCTGTATTTGAGCGGTTTTCAATAAAGTAGATTTGACAAAACATAACTTGACTGATTTGATAGCACCGTAACTTGAGTAAATTAAATAAAAATATTTGAAAAAGATAATATTTGACGTTGTTTAGTGGTGAAGAACACAACAAAAAATGAATGGCGCCAATATTTCCGATTTCAATGTTTTCTGCTGAGACTATTATCATTCAACAACAAACTAAAACCGGTTACGATATGAAAATTATATTTAGCAACAAAAGGAGATGTTGGTTTCTTACTTACAAAAACGAACCATTGCAAAGTGATCATAAATTTCAACATCCTACCCAGCAAATATGATACATACTTCTGAAACCTAAAAATTGAAGAAAAAAATTCCGAAAACACAATCAGTTAAGAGATGGTAGCAATGTTTCCATTGGTATTAATTTCCAAAAAAATTGTAGCACTCATCCATCCATCAGCAAAACTGACCGCAACATGCTCTCGGAAGTCGATCATTATCAACCCAGTAGCCATCACTTTTTGCCTTCACAACCCTTCGGCAGAGCTTATCCTTGCAGGAAGATCTTGGTTCCATCTTCAACATCATCCTCGTCCAACTTTTATTCGTAATCTGCAAAGCATCTCTTCTGCATCTGTCTATTATCGGATTGCCCGATCTCGTGCACTCTTTAACTTCATGACCAACGCATAAAAGATTGCCGCAAGAAACCTTGTTCAGAATTTCCATGGCGTGCGGCCGTGTATATGCATCAAAAAACAGTATGATCCCGACCACATATGCCGTTGCAAAGTGGCCACCAGTCATCGCTGTCTTAAGATACTCCATACCCAAAGTCATTCTTCCTAAATTGTATATCTCTTCCTATAGGTTTAAAGAAAAACCCAACATCGATTAATTAGACAATATATACATATATAGGAAGATATGTATTAAATCAAATTATTTACCAGTCTAAGAATAAAGTTGGTATCAAGATTGCCGCTATTTGCACAGTTTTGAAGCAAAATTAGACATGCACCTTTTTCCCACCAATACATCCTCAAGTACTTCTTAATCACCGAGATTGAACGCCCAACCATCTTATCTTTGGAAGCACGGTAAAAAATCTTACATCTAAAATGCATACAAAACAATATTAGATAATTTATACATCGATGAATTAGACAATATATACATATATAGGAAGATATGTATTAAATCAAATTATTTACCAGTCTAAGAATAAAGTTGGTATCAAGATTGCCACTATTTGCACAGTTTTGAAGCAAAATTAGACATGCACCTTTTCCCCACCAATACATCCTCAAGTACTTCTTAATCACCGAGATTGAACGCCCAACCATCTTATCTTTGGAAGCACGGTAAAAAATCTTACATCTAAAATGCATACAAAACGATATTAGATAATTTATATGTTGGTTCTGAAATTATAAAAAGTAATAAATGCTTACGTTGCACGTATGTTTTTAATATTATCGAGAGGAGCCGATGACTTGGAGACGACTTGCATGGCTATTTCTATGAGCATATCTTATGGGAGAGAGGTCACGGTCGACGTCTTACTTTTTTTTATAGCATTTCTTCATTACCGACGGACTAAGCTTAAGCTTCATCATGGACAACTTGAGTACTTGAAATAGTCAGGCATAAGTGTTTGTGAGAAAATGCATGATCATGGTTTATATATATATATATATATATATATATATATATATATATATATTTATATATATATAAGTCACCAAGTCAGTTTGAAATTTAAAATTAGCAAGTAGCGAATGCAATTATGGTGAATTGGAAATGTATAGCTGCATGTGGTCTCATCATGCATTTTTCTTCATTTTGATGTCATATCATATATAAATATGCATGAAGAAAAAACACATGATAGGATGGATGAAATATATGCATTTATAGCTCATATCATAATTGCACCATGCATGTGAAAAATTCTCAATAAAACATATTCTGATAAAATATAATTGACTGGTTTGATAGAATCGTAAGTTGAGTAAATTAAATAAAAATATTTGGAAAAGACATTACTTTATGTTGTCTGGTGACAGAAAAGACAACAAAAACTGCTTCAGCCGCGAAAAAGGTGAATGCAATTAGGGTGAACTGGAAATGCTGGCTTCATGTGTCCCGTCATGCATTTTTCTTCATTTTGATGTCGTGTCATATATATATATAGGGATGCAAAAAACGCATGATTGGACGGATGAAGTATATGTATTTATAGATCATATCATAATTGCACTATACATGTGAAAGATTCTCAATAAAGTATATTCTGGTAAATGTATAATTTGACTGATTTGATAGCTTCGTAACTTGAGTAAATCAAATAAAAATATTTGGAAAAGATAATACTTGATATTGTCTAATAGTAGAGAAGACAATCAAATGCGTTTCAACCACAAAAATAGGGAATGCAATTACGGTGAATTAGAAATGCTGGATTCATCTATCCCATCATTCATTTTTCTTCATATATCTATATATGATATTGTACAAACAATCATCTATCCAATCAGCGTTATACTTTCTATTCAGTATATAACTTAATATTTAGAATAAATGAATATATATTGTTTGGCTTATTGATTTTTATTTTCTTTTAGACTTATTATTTTTAATTTCTTATTAACAACAAATATTATATAGCAAGTAAGGTATCATAAGTATAATGATTGCAAGGATTTATAAAATATTCATATAACTAAAGTTTACATAATTGGATAAAAATAACCTATAACTGACATGATCAAAAATGAAAGATAAATATCACTTAAACTCTGCGATATTACATCTTGAGTTTAGAATTTCATTATACATAGCAAAATACTTTTACATCAAGGATAATCTCCACGCATTAAAGAAGCAACAATTATTGCATGCTCGAACACTTCATAAGACGGAGTGATAAATGTGCAATAATGGTCATTCTTACGAACATCACTTTCACGATATATTCGGACCGGACGGGTTCCTTGATAGCAATAAAACATGCAGAAGACATTAAGATCCGATCGCAAAGAAACATAACTATGATTTTCAGACAACTGATAGCATATCACATCTAAACTAAATCCAACTGGATGGTGTCCATTGGTTATGAAATCACGAAACATAAAGTATAATATACTCAAATTGACAATATCAACTCTCGCTGTCCATTTAGCAGTATATTCTTCTGTAATGCACAATTCCAATTGCATTCTGAGTACATCCTTATACCTATCCTGAAATTAAAAATTTGAAGTTATATATAGTTAAGATTTTTTTTTGTTATTAAATTTTTTTCTTTCTAATAGAAATTTTAATAGAATAAAGTTGAGCTTAACATATTTCATGATTTTTATAAAAATAGTATTAGAAAATTATAGAATAATACAGAAATTGTTAATTATACTCTACCGTTATACAATTTTATATATGGAAGAGAACTTACATTTCCGGTTGATGGAGATGATAGTCTAGCGAGCCCAATGGTTAGATCCATTCAATGCAATACTAATCGTTTATCTGAATCCATATCATTGTATTAATATTCCATTAAACTAATTTTAGATATTGCTATGTAGTTGAAATCATATATATATATATATTGTATTGATTTATTATTGTTCTTCGTTTCAGCAAGTATATCTAACTAAGTAAATATTGTTACCTCAAAGAAATAAAATGAGTTGTACAGGCAAATATCAAAATGGATATTATTTCAAAGAAATTAAATGAATGATATAAACAAATAACACAAAGTATCATATATGAATTTAAATAAAAACATTTAAATAAGCATAATGTTTTTATAATATCAAAATTGAACTCTAAAAGAAAAAACTATGCATCCAAAGTCAGTGAGATGTTTTTTTATGAAACTTAAGAGAATTTTAAACTCTTCATTTCAAACTCTAGCATAGAGACATAATCGACTAAGAAGGCGGTCGAGTAAAAAATAAAGAAAAACTTTAAATTTTATTCAAGTATAATAAAAATTGACTTACAGTAATATCCGTTAAGTTGTTGAACTTTGAGGCGGCAATAACTAAAATTACCTCCCATATATATAGATAGAAGTATAACTATACCACAGAAAGAGTTGGTTGTATTTATTAATAGAAATCTTTGAAAAAGTAAAGTTATTTTAAAATGACGTTCTAGGTAACTCATGTTTCCCCAATTAGAGCAAAGCACTGTTCAGAATTCAAAATTTGAATTAAAGTTGTTATAAAAACGTTGCGCTACAACCAGCGCACCTCGTGCAAAGCGCATAGGCACTAGCGCTAGATGCGCTACGCTCCAAGTAGAACACCATGTGCAAAGTACATGTGCGCTAGCGCTAAGAGCGCTGCGCTCCAAGTAGTACACCATGGGCATAGCGCATAAGCGCTAGCACTGGAACTAAATGCTCCTCACCGTTGGATCAAATATCCAACGGATATGATTAAATCATCAATTAATAAGAATGAAATTCTGTTGAATCTTTCCAAACAGAAAAGATTGTGCCCTGAATTTGGAACACCGTTGGATCAATGATCCAATGGTGATTAAAAATCACTAAAATACAGAACAAAAGTTGTAAGGGGGAAAGATTTCCCCAATCTTGGTAAAAAACAAGAAGATTATCTTCTGTAAACCAGAAGCCCTTGGATCAAAGATCCAACGATGGGAAATTCCCCAAATCATTGGAGAAAAGATCTCCTTAACTGATTGAACAAACCATCTTGCCCTATATAAAGGCCCCGAGACTTCAAGTCTCAGAGGGAGGAACCCCCTCCCTAAACTTTGAGAAAACCTCAAAAAGAAGAAGAAGCTCTCGGGAAAAGAAGACAATTCTTTTCAAGGTAAAAAAGAATAGAAAGACGAAATCGTCTCAATATAAAAAGAAGTACTTACTTCTTTTACAGATCAGAGATCTATAAGACAAATTGTCTTTCACAAAAGAGATTATGAACATCTCATTATAAGGGGGGAGAATTATTCAATTATCTCAGGATCACAGTTCCATAAAGGCAAAACCTTTCATCAAAAAGAGATTGAAATATCTCCTATAAACTAAAAACTTTGTTCTTAGAATCTTGAGACAAAATCTCTTACCAAAGAAAAGATAATCTTCAGAGCGCAAAGTTAACCTAAGAAGAGCCCTAGCGCTCCTAATCTAAGAAGAGCCTTAGCGCTCCTAATTTAAAAGTGCCTTAGTGCTCTTCATCTAGCGCAAAGCGTTGCAGTGCCAGGGCGCTTCAAACACAGCGCACTGCGCTCATTGGCTAGCGCTAAGCGCGCCACGTGCTCCTCACGTGTGCGCTGTATTACTAAAAGAGCTTTGTGCTCATTATATGGCACCAGCGCCAAACGCCTCAACGCTTCAACTCTAGCGCATCAGTGCTCTATATCTAGCGCAAAGCGCTAAGCGTATCAGCGCTCTTCATTTAGCGCTAAGCCCATTAGCGCTTCATATCTGGCGCTAAGCGCATTAGCATTTTAACCATAGCGCACTGCGCTTATCGACTGGCGCTAGTGCCAAGTGCGCCACATGCTTTTATGTGTGTTTGGACAGAACATAAACTGTTCTTTGAATAAGCCTGGAGCTATGATAAATGCACAGCATTCAACTAAAGACAAAACGTTGTCAGAGACCAAACCAATGCTTAGCATTTTTAAGCGGATTGGGCTAAAACAAACACCTAACAACTCAAAAACAAATGTTGAACATTGTAATTGAATGGACTTAGCCCAAATTGGCCATAAGTCCTCAATTCAGATTAATTGAGTTCATATGCTCATAAATCACAGATCTTAGTCCCAATTGGACTACAGGTCTCTCAACCCACATCGGTTTAAGGGTACATCTCTGAACTCCTCTGATATTTGTCGTTGTAATCCTTCAACGTCTTCAGAGAGGTGACGGGTCCCGACAACCATACATTTCATGGATTGTGGGGTCCTTAAGCCCATGGACTATGATGTCCTTAACCTTGACTGTGAGGTCTTTAAATTCACGGACTATGATGTCCTTAACCTTGACTGTGGGGTCTTTAAACTTACGGACTATGATGTCCTTAACCTCGGACCGAGATGTCTTTAAACTAACATTGGACCGTAATGTCCTTAAACTAATAATGGACCGCAATGTCCCTAAACTAAACAATAGGGTCCAAATGCTCTCTTGTTGGATCTAAATGATCCCGTTAAGTTGATCTTAGTCTAAAATTGGACTAACATATCCTTAACAAACGTTTAAGTTGATCTTAGTCTCAAATGAGACTAACGTATCCTTAAACCCAACCCCCAAACCAAAATCTCAGAAGATACGAATTTGGACTAATCCGCGCCCTACGGACGACAACATAAATTAGTCTCCATATACAATCCACGGGCAACCAAAAACAAAACAAACAAACACGACACGAAGTGACCATCTGGAGAAGGAGAAAGTGGTTACTATGATGCGATAGCGTAATTAATTGCAGGGGCTTGTGCCTGCAGGGAAGAGCGTCCCCACAATAAAAAACCTCTCAAATGAGGGGGAATCCGACGAAGTCTGCTACATCGGCCGCATCTGTTTAAACCTTCAATATACGGTGTCATAAATCAACTTGGCATCTTTGGAGAGGTGGATGGATAACACCAATTAGCATCTTTCCCGAAATTCAAGCAAGACGGACCTGCACGGTCGCGCCTCCGTGTTTCGGCGGGGAACAACTCATAAAAGTTACATCAACTTATAATATTACGATACCCAGTTTATGATTTATATGAACTCTCTAACATTTAATACTTTTATCTTATATCTTATAAATCGAAAAATCAAGTATGGATAGTCCCGAAAACTTTTTATCAAACACTTATGTGTTTTCTCTATGCATTAGTTGTTTTTGCTCTACTTATGATAACCTTTCTATTTTGAGGACGGTTTTCAATAAAATATAAATAGGCGTAAAAAATTAATGCATTCTCCGTTAAAAAGAGAAAAGAAAACTGAAATATGCTCTAGTCTAAACGACTATTTTCGATGTCATGTCATGTATAAATAGGCATAAAGAAAAAATGCATGATTAGACGGATGAAGTATATGCATTCAACTCATATCATTAATACACTCTGTATATAAACGGTTTTCAATAAAATATATTTTGACAAATGTATGATTTGACTGATTTGATAGTATCGTAATTTGAGTAAATTAAATAAAAATATTTAGAAAAGATAATCCTTGATATTGCCTAATGATAAAGAAGAGAACCAAACGTGCTTCAACCGTGAAAGCAGGAAATGCAATTATGGTGAATTGGAAATGCATAGTTTTATCTATCCCATCATGCATTTTTCTTCATATTTCTATTTATGATATTATACAAACAATTATCTGTCCAATCATGCATTATCTATCTAATTGTTGTCTCCAACATCGCTTTCACAATCTATTCGAAATTGGGCAGATTTCTCGATAGTAATAAAATATGCAGTATACATCAAAATCTTATTCCAGAAAAGCAAGTATTATTTGTGATAGCGACCAAGTGGTGAATTTTGAAACAAAGTTCTTTTGAATACATGAGGTGAAAAGGGAATAAAGAGATAAAAACAATTAATGCATTCTCTGTTAAAAAGAAAAATTAAAGTCGAGTTATGCTTTAGTCTAAATGACTATTTCGATGTCATATCATGTATAAACAGGAATGAAGAAAAATTACATGATTGGACAAATGAAATATATACATTTACAGCTTATATCATTATTACACTCTGCATATAAACAGTTTTCAATAAGGTATATCTTGACAAATATATGATTTGACTGATTTAATAGCATCGTAATTTGAGTAAATTAAATAAAAATATTTGGAAAAGACAATCCTTGATATTGTCTAGTGAAAAAGAAGACAACCAAACGTGCTTCAACCGTGAAAACAGAAAATGCAATTATGGTGCATTGGAAATACATAGCTCCATCTATCCCATCATACATTTTTCTTCATATTTCTATATATGATATTATACAAACAATCATCTCATCAATCACGCATCATCTATCCAATCGTTGTCCTGAACGCGCTTTCATAATCTATTCGGAGTTGGACAAATTCCTCGATAACAATAAAATATGCAGTATACATTAAGATCTGATTGCAGAGATGCACAAGTATGACCCTTTCCAGATAGCTGATAACATAACCCATCTAAACTAAACACAACAGAATGATACCCATTGGTTATGAAGACATGAAGCTGCAAAATATGTTGAATCTTATAAGTCAATATCTCTTTTGGAAAAATGATAAGCGAGAACGCATTAAGTAAACCTATATAGTGATAAATCTAAAATTTGTTTAAAGGTGTAAAGTTCGATTAAGAGTTTTCAAGATGATCTTGAAATTTTGGAATCTAAATTTTTTGAGTAAACAAATAA
Source organism: Agapanthus africanus (assembly GCA_030015575.1). Lineage (NCBI taxonomy): Eukaryota > Viridiplantae > Streptophyta > Magnoliopsida > Asparagales > Amaryllidaceae > Agapanthus > Agapanthus africanus. The sequence goes on along the minus strand of JASDDO010000022.1, from coordinate 484,627,019 downwards.
ATTGGGCGAGAGGGGGTTCTCATGGAAATAGAATTCTAAATCATATATTTCTATATATTTATACTTAGTAACTAAAAAGATCCTCTATATGCATAGGCAATGTGTAACACAAACAAATATAAAATTAATTTGAAGCATGCTAATAATTTGTTTCATTCAGCAATTAAGAATTATTGTTTTCCTAGAAGAAGACATGCACAAAAACCTATTAAAACACAATTTAAACATGAATCTACAACTGCTTTACCAAAACCCTAAATTTAAATGCAAACGACATTTAGAACTCCACTGTTCTTAGTTAAGAACCATAAAAATTCATTCATATGCTAATGCCGTACCAAAACTTTAGCCTTTCAACTATACCAAACATTCGATCATCTAACAAAACCATAATCTAAATTAATGCAATCCACATCATCACTTATGTATTGAAGATTTTTTCTATATTTCAACTAAGACACATTTACATAAGAAAACCCCAATCTAAATTACTGTACATTCTACTTTGTAGCCTATATATAGATTGATCACCTCATAACCCTTACCATCTTCACTCTCATATCCGGTAGCCAAATGCAAGATCACCTCTCACAAATGCAACTTCCCAACCAAAACCAACCACATAGAAGAACAACCCGAGGCTCTACCGGATACTTAGGCGTCCGCAAACGTAATTGGGGACGATATTCAGCAGAAATCCAAAACCCACACACCAAAAAAAGGTACTGGTTAGGCACATTCAACACAGCTGAGGATGCCACTTTAGCTTACGATCTCTATTCGATATCGTTCAGTGGGCCTGAAAGGGCAAGGACCAATTTTGTTCATTACCCGGGTTTTTTCAATTCCCATACTTCTTATTGACCGCCTCCTCCACCACCGCTATCAGAGGAGTTGATCGTGAATGACAGTCTTTCTTCGATATCGTTCAATAGATCTGAAGGGGTGAAAAACAATTTTCATTATATGGGTTTTTTCAATGACCGTGTTTCTTATTCACCGCCTCCTCTACCGTCACCGTCGCCAAAATCAATGGAGAAACCAACATTTCTTGCAACATTTGCAGAGTGGATTTATGGAGGTTTAGATGAGAAGAAAGATGATGAATTTATGACCATTGCGGCCATCTTGCAGACTTTTTGACAATCAAAAGATATTTCTTCTTTTTATATATGAAGAACTTAATGAATATTGTTTGACAACTTTGTATTGGAGAACCTACACTACTCAATGATGGAGTGTTCTAGTTGTTGGTGGTGTTACTGATATCTTATCTATAATATGAATTTTCTTTCCATCTCATTTTACTTTTTTGGGATATTGCAATCATAAGTTTTTAAGTATATTTTATACGTGGAACATATTTTCAGATCCATTTATCATAAGTACATGATTTGTTTTAAAATGTTAAGATGAATTAGCTTTATTTTAGCGATTACTTAATGGAATCCTTAGTATAAGATAGTTATGCTATTAATGATAATGTATTTTAATGTATTTTAATGAATTGATGGGTTCAAGCTAGTAAACTAAGATTCTAATTTGAACTATAGAAATTTTTTTCAAAATGTATATTGATAAATACCGAGAAGTTTCCTTCACAGATAAAAGAAGAAAACGATCGTTTGGAGATAAGGTAACTTTTAAGGCACAAAAACACACGATATCAAAAATATTGTTTAAGTGGAGGTACGAAGTTATAAATTAATTTTAATTTGCATACGCTATTAGATATCTGTTATAACCTAATTTTTAATTGAGGGTTTTGCAATATGATATTATGTAATTATATTCTCATATAATACAGAGTTTCAAATGCATTCTGATAGATCTTTATACTCATCCCGCAATTAAAAACTCAGAATCGCATACAGCTTAGATTTATTTTGTTACAAATTTTTTCAAATGGAAAATTTAATAGAACAAACACAATCACAAAATATTTCATGGTTTTCATTAAAAAAATGTATTAGAAGATTTTAGAATAATAAAGTAACTATTAACCATATTTTGTTGTCATACAATTTTATATATTTTTGATTGGAAAAAATGAAATTCCAGAAATACCAATACTTAGATCCATTTACTGTATTTATGTTTTTTCATCGTTTGTTATCTTTACTCTACTTGTAATAATTTCTCTGTGCTGATCATTACTTGTAAAATTCTGTTACTTTTTCTTTCCTTATTTGGATAGACTATTGAAACTTTCTACGCTTATAATAATGTAACGGTTATTAGTTGTGTATAACAACCATTTCGAGATAAGACAACTCTGAAGACACAAAAACACACGACTTCAAAGATATTGTTTAAGTGGAGATATGGAGTTACGAATTAATTCTAGTTTGCATACGCCATTAGATATCTATTATAACTAATTGTTTAATTGAGGGTTTTGGAATATGATATTGTGTAATTATATTCTCCCATGATACAGAGTTTCAAATGCGTTCTGATAGATCTTTATGCTCATCCTGAAATTAAAAACTCAGAGTCACATGCTATTATTGATTAAAAAGTATATTATAAATTAATATCACCCTATATGCCCGCAATCTGAATAAAAGCAAGTATAATTTTGCCCAGACTGCACCATTATACTTCGCTTGCATTTAGAACATATATAACATAGTTTATCGAGAAACATGTAAAAACTGTGGCATTAACTATAAAATCCAGAACCGATATAGAATTATAGAGTTTTTAGTCTTAATTAGTTTCCTCTTCACTTTCTTGGCATTTTTTTAACGAAACTGGAAAAGCCCGGTTATTTTATTAAAAAATAATAGATTTTGTGGGCCAGGCCCAATACATCAACACCCAAATATAGGTTATACATACAGATGAAGAGAGTTAGGGTTTACTAAATAGATCCAGAGAGGCGGAAGAGAGAGAGAGAAATATCCGCTCTCTCTCCATTTCTCACTTTTTCTCTTAAATGAAAAAATAACCCAATATCTCAATTGTCTTCTCCTTTCCACCATTTTATTTGTAAATCATTGCAATCTTCACTTTCTTGCCAATAAAAAGATTTTAATCAAAATTTTGATAAATAAAGAAGCTCTCTTTTTATCAAACGGTCTTCCAATTTAAGTTTTTTTAAAATTAAATCGGAAGTAGATCCAGCTGAATTTTATTAAGAAAAATATTAAGTGGGCTTTAGCCCATACACCATGACCCTTAAAAGGGATATATATACATCGCAGGAATTAGGGTTCCCGTAGAAAAATCTAGAGGCAGAAAATATTTTCATCTCTCTTTTTCTTCATGATCTTCGCCCCATTCGAACTCCAAAGTCTACAAATTTCCACCAGTCTTCAAAAATCTTTTTAGTAGATCTGATCTTTCCACACTGATATAATTCATCTCTCCTTTTCTTCGTCCGTTTCGCCTCACCCCGATTTCAGATCTTAAAATTTTTCATTATTTTTCAAGAGTATTTTGAGAGATCTGAGCTTTTCAACCTTGGGAACTATATAGGTAAGCATAAAATGAGCAAAAACACTTGGCTTGCTAAACTTTTTTTTGTCTCTAGTATTGTGATTATCAGATCCAGTCTCTACTCTTAACGATCTCTCTTCTAAGCAACCAAATTACAAATTTCCGCCAGTCTTCAAAAATCTTTTTAGTAGATCTGATCTCTCCACACCGATATCAATCATCTCTTCTTTTCTTCGTCCGTTTCGCCTCACCCCAACTTCAGATCTTAAAATTTTCATTATTTTTCAAGAATATTTTGAGAGATCTGAGCTTTTCAACCTTGGGAACTATATAGGTAAGCATAAAATGAGCAAAAACACTTGGCTTGCTAATTTTTTTCGTCTCTAGTATTGTAATTATTAGATCCAGTCTCTACTCTTAACGATCTCTCTTCTAAGAAACTAAATGTCCAACCTTGAGGTTTTTTTGTGATTTCTCCTGCTTTATAAATCATTAGATCTGTACTTTTTCTCAATAATTTTTTGATGCTAAAATAAAAAATGCAAACATAAACTTCAGAATTTCAGAATCCGCAAAGAGAATCCTCAAAGCCGAAATTTTTAACTTTAAGAACTGATTTTTAATCTCCTCGGCTTAATAAAACTTGATTTTTGATTTTTCCAGCATTCTTCATGCTACCCAGTTTCCTAATCAAAGAAAAAAAAAACTCTTTGCTTCATTCTTCTCAATCTCGGCAGGTGAGATAAATCCAACTTTATAAATATTTTTATCTCCTCTAGAAAAGGTAAGTAATTATTTAGAATTTTCAAATCATATCTACTCTAGTTTTTTTTATTCTTCTTTATTTGTCCATTTCTTTTATTGTTGGGATACTGATGATACTTGTTTTTGGATTAATCTTTCTTTGGATTACTCGTAATGATGGTAAGCGTAGTGATGCTCATCGCAAGGATAGTAAAAAAAAGTTAATAATTATTATTTGCTTGCTAGATGAGAGGATGTGGTTTAAAGGATTGGTTTTGATTTCTCACAATTCTTTGATCCAACTTTTTAGAGAATCAAACTTGAATTCGGTCATAGGCAAGATAATCGCATGGGTTTCCAAATTACTTCGTTAATCTATATTTATATATTTTTCAATGTTTATTGTCTTTGCTATACTTGTAATAATTTCTATGTATTGAGAATTGCTTGTAAATTTCTGTTACTCTTTCTTTCTTTATTGGGTTTCCAAATTACTTCGTCAATCTGTATTTATATATTTTTCAATGTTTATTGTCTTTACTCTACTTGTAATAATTTCTATGTGTTGAGAATTGCTTGTAAATTTCTGTTACTCTTTCTTTCTTTATTGAGATATACCATTGGAACTTTCTAAGCTTATAATAATGCAACAGCTGCTAAATGTGATTGATGACAAAAGGTTTCTCATAAACACCCTTATAATAACCACAACTCCACACATAATTATACAATACCATACTGAAATACTGGAAGCAATAATACTTAATTAAACATCATTATATAAATACCATAATCTTAGTACTAATCTTCACCATCATTTTCTCCAGCTGGCTCCAAAACTGCGGTTTTATAAAATTGACGGACAACCCTTTCCAGACTATTGACGGTAAATTCTCCACTTTGGATAATTTATGATTATTATTAGTCACTCTTATCTTTATCTTATATGCAATAGATGCACACTTATCAAGATGTTTCTCATAGTCATACGAATCTTTACTCTGCATCAACGAAAAAAGAATTGTCAGACATACATTGATTATTATGTTGCATTTGAAATTATTTTAACAATCTATGTCATACCGATGAATAAAGTTGCATCATATCATCCAGTGGATAATGGAGAAGTGTCTGAGCATGCTGATCAAAAGCTACAATATTTGTTTCATCAGTTTTGTCCTCAATTCTTGCTTTAATTCGGTACCTACAATATGTATATATTGATCAAATAATATGTATTAATTTATTCAGCAACCTATAAGGTTTTCTTTAAAAAATACATTTTCCTAGAATCCGACCCCATATGCTCGCAATTCGAATAAATGCAAGTATAATTTTGCCCGGGCTGAATCTTTACACTTCGCTTGCATTGAGAACATACATCATAGCATGGTTCATCGGGAAAGATGTAAATAATTGTGGCATTAACTATAAAATCCAGAACCTATATAGAAAAATAGAGATAAACAAACCCTTTTAATAAAACAAAAATATAAAAATATAACTTGCTTTAGATTATATGCTAAATACATGTTAATATTAAATTATATATTATATATATTACATATAAATTATCATTTCATACCGTATTAGGTGGAGGGCAAATTCTTGTTTCATTGATTAGATGTTCAATGGTACACGTTTCTACCATCTGATTTGCATTATTACTGCTACTTCCTACTTGTCTCAAATACCCAATTTGCTTTGTTGGCAGATCAAATCGAACCCTAAAAGCATGACACTCTTATCAACATTGCCTTTAAAAATATAAAAATGTAATACTCGAAATATAATAAATATATGATATACTACCATCTCATCAGCCGTTCTGCTTCGGGGATACCATCGGCTTTAAATCTTATTTTCGTAAAGCCTGTTGTTTATAACATGTAACTTCCTATAATTGTATCATTTACCATATTAATAGCGCTATACTTGTAAAAACTTAATAACTATTGATAACCACTAAATTTTAATTTTATTTTTAAAATAACAAAAATTATATGAGTGCAAGTAAAAAATTTACCTCTGAATTCTTTTGCACGCACACCTATCGCGGCAATTAAGAAACTATCAGTGTATCCTTCCCCAAAAATACTCATGTGCTTTGTCAGAAAATTCTCCCAGATCATTAAAGTGACCGGTTTCTCGTAACAACCATCACCAATGAGTGATCTTCAACTAATTTACTTGTACCTCCAGACTTTAAAGAGATTATGCGTTCGTGGCTCACATCAACGACATATCCTACTATATCTTCAATTCACATAATGAATATAAAAGGTCATGAATATATAAATGTTGTAATGACTTATAGTAAAAAATTTAAAAGCTTAACGGTTATAAGTACATATTATCTTACCATAAACACATTCAGGCTTACGCGCAATATCACGTACTTTGCACAACTTTTTAAAATGGTAAGTACGGCCAGCCGATTTTTCTTTCACAGAAACTTCATCAACCTCTGATTGTCTTGTCAATGATAATTGCCATCTGTTTTCCAAAACTTTAATAGATTTACCGGTTATCAAAGTCACAATATTTTTTTATCATGCATACTTTATCAACGAATATCATGTTTTTCCATTTGTCAGCATATAAATCATCAACTAACACCTCTCGTTCAACGTCCTGCATAAAGTCGTAAAATTAATATTTAAATAATAAATTTTACGTTGAAAATATAACTGTTGTTGTAAACAACAACTCACTTCTTCGTCTCTAGCCACAAATGTAAGCGAGTTTGATGACTTTGCATACAATCGACCATACCACAATCGTATGATACGTACCTTAATATTAGACAATTTACTTCGTTCTACAATTTTTTCAAAAGTGGCGATCTCTAAAGGTGTAGGTAGCATTTTCTTCTTACTTTCTGGATAAGATTCGTCAGAAATCAAAGTCGATAGATTCTTCTCTTTCTTTCTTTTGCTTTCATGTTGGCTACTGGTTTCTTCGTCTTTTAGTATAAGAAAATACGTTAATAAAATTAGAACAAAGTTTTTTTTACAAATAAATAAAACAGATAATCGGTATACACATACTGTTTTTATAATCCTTCTTTAAAGGAGTCACGGGAGCAATTTATTTTTTACTACTTTCACTTTGTCTCCATGATCATTTTGCTCTCTTACTTGCAAATTTTCCTTTGTTTTCACCTGCATAATGAGCTTGAATATTACCAATATCACAGTCGTCACGATCCTCCAAGTCTGAAGCTGACATGTACAATAAAATATAAGTAATTTATTAAAATCTAAATATAATAAAATATAAAATTTGAAATAATATTCTAGGAACTCATACCTTTTTTGACTTATGAACCGGTTTAATTTTTTTCCACGTTTATTCAATGCTTTCTCTCCTTTTAAAACGTCATGCTCTCTTTTCTGAGATTTCTTATCATTGATACATTTATTTCTTATTTCCTCAATGGTAAGATTAACACCATCACTGTCATCCCCACCTTCATTACTACTGTATTGATAATTGACCTCATCTTCAAAATTTTCAAAAAGAACGGACTCTTCATTTAAGAATATATTTCCATCACAATCATTTGAATTATTCTTTTTCATCCTACACAGAAAATAGAAAAAATAAATCAATAACAATAAACATCACGATATAAAAAAAATCTGACAAAAATGAATAGATCAAGTGAATGCATATATTATATAAAATTTAATGTAAGAACTACATATATACAACAAATGAAATCGAGTATTAATTCAATATTAGAAAGTAACACACTGATTTAAAAATAAATTTACTGTAAAAGTATTTTTAAATCAGAGCGATACTTTCTAATATTGGGATTAATACTCGATTCCATTTGTTGTGTATATAGTTCTTATGTATCTTTTACCTTTGTGAGAACGCTCTGTAGAATTTCTTTATAAACAACATTTTGTGTACAATTTTTTGGAATGTCAATTTGTTCTTCTAGAAAAACTTTTAAGGATGAAGCAGATCTAGCTCTTGAGAATGCAACATACAATTGCCCATGACAAAAAACCGGTGTACGTAGATATAGTCCAACTTTTCCCAAGGTTTGTCCTTGACTTTTGTTTATAGTCATAGCATAAGCAACACGAACGGGAAATTGACGCCGTTTAAGGACGAAAGGGAGATCTTCATTACCACTTGACATAATTATTCTTGGTATTGCCACACATTTTCCAATATTTGTACCAGTCATGATTTCTGCTTTTATGACCCTTTCACCTAACTGTTTAATGATAAGACGTGTGCCATTATATAAACCAATACTTTGATCTAAATTACGAAGTAACATAATCGGTGTATTTATTTTAAGCTCAAGTGAATGAGGAGGCAATCCAGAGCATATCAACGAATTTAAAAATTCCGTTGTTTGTAAAAAATCATTGCAAGCAGAATCATCAGCAACAGAAACCTTCGTGTCTGCACTCAAGTAAATCCGACTTTCTTCTCTAATTTGAGATATGACTTTCTTATTAATTTCATCAACTTCTTCATTTCTACATGCAAGTATTGCTCTTGATTCCAAATACCGCGGATTTTGATAATTATCATTTAAATCTGTATATATTTCATTTATTAATCCACTAATAACAAGTCTGTGATTAGATAACATTGAATCCGGAATCTCTATCCAATTATCATCACAATCGTTGCCCATTTGAATTCCTTTAACATCACCATTACCAATATCGATTAGCCATTTTGCAAAATTTTCGCTGTCTTCTTCTGACCTCGTTGTTTCGCCCAATCAGAGCAAAGCTCTGTTGAAATTCAAAATTCAAAATTTTGAAGCAACGCTTCAAATTTCGGGCGCAACGCACCACATGTCAGGCGCTGATATGTCAGCACAGCGCCCAAGAAGGCACGCCCAATCAGAGCAAAGCTCTATTTAAAGGAAGCAACGCTTCAGTTGCGCATGCACTGCGCTGCACGACACGTGTCAGCGCAGATGCGCTCGCGCAGTTGCGCTGCGCTGTGCGCTTGCGCGACACTGTGTCGGCACAGTTGCGCTGCGCTCGGTGCAGTTGCGCTGTGCGACACGTGTCGGCGCAGTTGCGCTGCGCGACACGTGTCGACGCAGTTGCGCTAGCGCAGTTGCGCTGCGCGACACGTGTCGGCGCAGTTGCGCTAGCGCAGTTGCGCTAGCGCAGTTGCGCTCGGCGACACGTGTCGGCGCAGATGCGCTAGCGCAGTTGCGCTGCGCTGTGCGCTGCGCGACACGTGTCACGTGCTGGGGTATCTGCGCCAAACAAAATTAGATTTTAAAGAAATCTTTCTGTTCCTTTTAAAACAAGAAAATTTTCTTCTGCAAAGCAGAAGCCCTTGGATCAAAGATCCAACGGTGGGGAAAATTCCCCAAATCACTCAGAGAAAGATCTCTTTAACAAATTTAACTAATTTATGGGCACTATAAAAAGGACCCTAGGCCTCAATTCAAAGGAGCAACATTTTTTTGAAAAAAGTCAAGAGCTTAAAACAGAGAGAGAATTCTGAGAAAATTCCAAGAAGAAGGTAAAATCCTTCACGAGAAAGAAGAAATTTCTTCTAATAGATCATTGATCTCAAAACCAGATCAATGATCTTTACATAATAAACAGTTCTTTGCACTTCTTATGAACCTCTGGTTCTTTAAAGCAAGAAAACAATAAAATAAAAATAGTGCTTTGCACTTTTATGAACCTCTGGTTCTTGAAACAAGAAGAAAAATTTATTTTTCTTTGATCTAATTTAGATCAAGAAATCAAATAGTGATTTGCACTTCTGTTCTTGAATCTAAAAGATTCTTAGTGCTCTGCACTTTCAAACTGCGCTGTTGCGCTCTAAAGAGAGCGCCACGTGTCAGGCACAGAACAACTTGCGCTACGCGCTCTTGAAATAGAGCTTTGCTCTCTGGAATTGGCGCAACTTGCCAGAGCGCGCCACGTGTCAGCAGCGCACCAGCGCAGCGCACTGCGCTGTTGCGCTTGCGCTCACCAGAGCGTGACACGTGTCCTCACCACAAGCGCTTGCGCTCAGTAATTGGCGCAAAGTGCCTAACAAATGCAATGCATTTCTTTTCTTAAAGGGCCAGGCCAAAATCAAAAAGACCTAACAGGCCAAAATAAATTGCAAAGCAATAAAAGGGCAGAGCCCAAATGAAATTGATGCTCTGCATCATTCACAAAGGGCAGAGCCCAAAAACAAATTGATGCTCTACATCCTTTCTGGGAAAAGCCCAAATAAAAATAAAAAGAAATGCAATGCAAAAGCAAATAAAATGTTGAATATTTTTAACTGGACTTAGCCCAATTTTAGCCGTAAGTCCTTAAATTAAATTGGCTGAGCAAGATTGCTCTCTTAAATCAATTTACCTCCGGTTCGAGGGTACATCTCCGAATTCCTCTGACACCCATCGTTGTAATCCTTCAACGACGTCAGAGAGGTGACGGGTCCCGACGACCACACATCAATACGGACTGCGGGGTCCTTAAACTCGTGGACCGAAACGTCCTTAAACTAATGTTGGACCGAAACGTCTTTAAACTAATATCGGACCGAAACGTCCCTAAACTAATATCGGACCGAGACGTCCATAAACTAATATCGGACCGAGACGTCCTTAAACTAATGTCGGACCGAGACGTCCCTAAACTAATAATGGACCCCTACGTCCCTAAACTGGAATATGGACCACCACGTCCCTAAACTGGCGATGGACCACCACAACCTTAAACTGGCAATAGACCACCACGTCCTTAAACTGGAACATGGACCACCACGTCCATAAACTGGAGTATGGACCACCACGTCCCTAAACTGGAACAATAGAGCCTCCAAATGCTCTTTTACTGGATCTAAATGATCCCGTTTTAGTCGATCTTAGTCCCAAACACGGCTAACGTATCCTTAAACATTCAAATGGATTATAAAACTCCCAATCAACTCTGGTTCGAGGGTACATCTCCGAGCTCCTCTGATACATGTCGTTGTAATCCTTCAACGACATCAGAGAGGTGACGAGTCCTGACGGCCATATATTAAATGGATTATCACGTTAAGTTGATCTTAGTCTCAAACAGGACTATCGTATCACTTAACGAACGTTTAAGTTGATCTTAGACGCAACGCGACTAATGCATCCTTAAACTAAAAACACCAAACCTAAATCTAAGTAAATACGGATTTGGACTAATCCACGTCCTACGGGCGACAGCATTACTCAGTCTCCGTATACAATCCACGGGCAACCACAAACAAAACAAACACACACGACACGAAGTGAAATTCTGGAGAAGGAGAAAGTTGTTACCAGCGATGCGGTAGCGTAATTAACTGCAGGGGTGTTCCCACCAAAAAATTTCTGCGCAAAAGAGTCCAAGGTATCAAATGGCAGCGATACGCTTAAGAAAATGCGAACCAGTATCTTCCGGCCTGTATTTTGATAAACTCCCCAATGAGAAACTATTAAATTATGATGGTATTGAAAGAATCTCGAAAAAACCTTCGGTTTGATATATTATGGGCCTCATAATTCATCCGGGATCAAAAGTTATGAGCAAATGTCTATGCACATGTGATCTAAGGAAAAAAATGCGAACCAGTATTTTTCGAGCTGTATTTTGACAAACTCCAGAATGAGAAATGGCTAAATTCTGATGATGTTGAAAGCATCTCAAAAAAACCTTCGATTTGATATATTATGGCCTCATAATTCATCCGGGATCAAAAGTTATGAGCAAATGTGTTATGCACGTGTAATCTAAAGTAATGCTCTATTACATGGGGAATACATTTTTTAGTCCCACAACGGGAAATGGAGAGATGGCTTCTCTACCACTCCTATATAAATAAGAGGGGATACCTCTTAGAAAGGATAAAGTAAAATCCTCAAAGGATTCAATACTCAAAGGAGCTTAGTTCTCCAAAGGAGCGTAGTTCTCCAAGATAGGAGCATACTCCTCTCCATAATGCGCATATGCGCAAGCGCCATGTGCGCTACGTGCAACGCACGTGTGCCCCGCCATGCTGCACCACGTGCAATGCACGTGCGCACAACATGAAAACATTTAATAATATTAAAAGGAACTTGTTCTCCATATATAGAAGCTCTGCTTCTTCTTATAATGCGCATGTGCTCCACGTGCAACGCACGTGTGCCCGCCATGCGGCACTACGTGCAACGCACGTGCGCACTACATGAGAACATTTAATAATATTAAAAGGAGCATGTTTTCCATATATAGAAGCTCTGCTTCTCCTCATAATGAGCATGTGCGCCACGTGCAACGCACGTGTGCCCGCCACGTTCACGCACGTGCGCACCACATAAGAATATTCAAAGGAGACTCGTTTTCCATAGGAACTTGCTCCCCCCATAATGCGCATATGCGCAAGATCCATGTGCGCTACGTGCAAATATGAGCGCCCAAAACATGCGACACACGTGTGACGCACGTGCGCGAACGTAAAGAAGCCTTTTTCAATAGCGAGAAGCTTAAGATCCAGCCTGTTCTTCCCCCCCAAATGAGTGAGACATGGTTCAAAGGGTACATCCCTCCACACCTTCGATATATGGCACTGTAATCTCTCAGTGTCGTCGAAGAGGTGGTGGGTCCCAACGACCAATGATCCTTCTTTCTAAAATAAAAAAAAGGGGGATCAACATTTCTTGAAAAAAGTCAAGAGCTTCAAACAGAGAGAACTCTGAGATAATTTCAAGAAAAAGGTAAAAAGCTTCACGAGAGAGAAGAAATTTCTTTTAATAAATCATTGATCTAAAAACCAGATCAATGATCTTCACATAATAAACAGTGATTTGCACTTCTTATGAACGACTGGTTCTTTAAAAACAAGAAAACAACAAAATAAAAAATAGTGCTTTGCACTTTTATGAACCTCTGGTTCTTGAAACAAAAAAGAAAAATTTATTTTTCTTTGATCTAATTTAGATCAAGAAATTAAATAGTGCTTTGCACTTCTGTTTTTGAATCTAAAAGATTCTTAGTGCTCTACACTTACAAACTGCGCTAGAGCTTTGCTCTCTGGAATTGGCGCAACTCACCAGAACGCGCCACGTGTCAGCAGCGCAACAGCGCAGCGCACTAGCGCAGCGCACTGCGCTATTGCGCTTGCGCTCACCAGAACGTGCCACGTGTCAGCAGCGCAACAGCGCAACGCACTAGCGCAGCGCACTATGCTATTGCGCTTGCGCTCACCAGAGCGTGACACGTGTCACCACCATATGAGTTTGCGCTCATTACTTAGCGCAAAGCGCCTGACAAGTCACGTGGGGCACTGTCAGAGTATTTAATGCTCTGCATTATTAAAGAAAAGGGACAGAGCTCAATTAAAAGGCCTAACAGGCCTAATAAAAAATACTATGCATTTTAAAAGGGGGGCAAAGCCCAAACAAAAAAAAATAGATGCTCTGCATCATTTATAAAAGGGCAGAGCCCAAACCAAAATATATGCTCTGCATCATAAAGAAAAGGACAGAGCCCAAATCAAAAAGGCCTAGCAGGCCGGAATAAAATGCAGTGCATTATTAAATATGGGCAAAGCCCTAGCACAGGCCTAATAGGCCGAAGATCAGGAAAAATCTTGAATATTCTCAATGGAGCTTAGCTCGATCATGGCCTTAAGTCCCCAAACTAAATTGACCGAGCAAAAATGCTCTCCTAAATCAATTTACGACCGGTTCAAGGGTACATCTCTGAACTCCTCTGACACATGTCGTTGTAATCCTTCAACGACGTCAGAGAGGTGACGGGTCCCGACAACCACATATTAATATCGGACCGAGACGTCCTTAAACTAATATCGGACCGAGACGTCCTTAAACTAATGATAGACCACCACGTCCCTAAACTGGCGATGGACCGAAACGTCCTTAAACTAATATCGGACCAAGACGTCCTTAAACTAATATCGGACTGAGACGTCCTTAAACTAATGAAAGACCACCACGTCCCTAAACTGGCGATGGACCGAAACGTCCTTAAACTAATATTGGACCGAAACGTCCTTAAACTAATGTCGGACCACCACGTCCCTAAACTGGAATATAGACCGCCACGTCCCTAAACTGGAATATAGACCACCACGTCCCTAAACTGGAATACGGACCATCACGTCCCTAAACTGGAACATGGACCACCATGTCCCTAAAACTGGAACAATAGAGCATCCAAATGCTCTTTTGCCGGATCTAAACGATCCTGTTTAAGTTGATCTTAGCCCCAAACACGGCTAATGTATCCTTAAACATTCAAATGGACTATAAAACTCTAAATCAAATTTGGTTCAAGGGTACATCTCTGAACTCCTCTGACACCTATCGTTGTAATCCTTCGACGACGTCAGAGAGGTAACGGGTCCCAACGGCCATATATTAAATGGATCACTACGTTAAGTTGATCTTAGTCTCAAGCAGGACTATCGTATCCTTAACGAACATTTAAGTTGATCTTAGCCGCAACGCGACTAATGCATCCTTAAACTAAAAACACCAAACCCAAATCTAAGTAAATACGGATTTGGACTAATCCACGTCCTACGGGCGACGGCATTACTCATTCTCCGTATATAATCCACGGGCAACCACAAACAAAACAAACACACAAGACACGAAGTGAAATTCTGGAGAAGGGGAAAGTTGTTGCCGCGATGCGGTAGCGTAATTAACTACAGGGGCTTGCGCCTGCAGGGAAGAGCGTCCCCATAATCCAAAACCCCCTCAAGTGAGGGGGAATCTGACGAAATCTGCTACATCGGCCGCATTCGTCTAAACCTCCGATACACGGTGCCATAAATCAACTTGGCATCTTCGGAGAGGTGGACAGATAAAACCAAATAGCATCTGCCCCGAATCTCAGCGTCAGGACATCGCAGTCTTGTGCACCGTCTTTCGGAGGGGAACAGATTCTGGCACGCCCGGTGGGACCTCTTCCTCTTTCCACTCCACACTTCGTGTGTCGTCTTCGCGAACCAATCGCGGTTTGTTAAATGGTTGCTTTCGGATTTCAAGTTACTAAGATTTAGTCTTTTGCCTGGCGCAGAACTCAAGATTCAATAGCCTTTATTTGCACCAACTGCTCGAAATGCCGCTGCAACAAACGCTCCACCTCACCGGGAGGTGTAGCATATGGGCCCTAAGCGGCTTCCTTCCTCGCTCTGCCGGTAGAGCAGGTGACCCAGGACACCATCGGCCTGTTTTTCGGGACCATGATCCCACCTACAAGCTTCTCTATGCCAATACCTGCATCGGAAGTGAACAAAAAGTCGGTCTTCGACCGGCTCACTGCTACGACGACCCCTGTCAGCGAGTCGTTCACTGTAAAACCAACAGCCTCGGTTTTCACCAGGCTGGATCAGAACTCTAAATTGGCTGCCCCAAGGAAGGCAATAACTGCTGCTCCAGAAATCGTCAAGGCAGCTTCCCCTGTCAAAGAGTCAGTCTTTTCAAGACTGACGATTCCTGCTCCTGCCCCTGCCCGAAGATCTGTCTTCGACAGATTGAATATCACCCCTTAAAAGACAACCTCAGTCTTTAAGAGGTTAACACCGGCGGCGCCTCATTCAGACATGGGGCAAAAAGAAGCTATCTCTATCTCTGAGCCAGTCCCAATGGCTCGTCGTGCTCGACGTCGAGTGAGAAAGGCAGGGGGCAACTCCCCCTCAGGGCTAACTCCACCGGTTCCAGTGGTGGAAATCAACGCTGCTGTTCTAACTGGGAACAGCTTTGAACTATTGAGGAGGGTATGCAAGAACTCTCCAACCGCTACATTGAAAAAATCCCCTCCACCTATGGAGAGAGATCCGGAAACAAAGCAAGAACAGCTCCCTCAACGGCTGTCTTCAAAAATTTATAAAGTTTGGCGGAGGGTTCAAGACTCCGTGATTGACCCAGGTCACTCTCATCGCCGAAAGAAGACGAAGGTGCAAAAAGGAAAAGACCGTCCTATTGAACAGCAAGGGACAACGATCGCTAGAGTGCCCACTGCAACGGCCCCTTCAACCTCAACGGCCCACAAAAGAAGGAGGCCAGAGAAAACTCCCGCGTCAGCGGCAAAAGTTAAAAATGGTGAACCTAAACGCCCCAAGTCAGGGGGCATAACAGTTCATACGGTCTACATGGCATCGGGAAAAGAAGACAGCCGTGCATCCACGGGTCATAGACCGCTTACACAGTCAGTGACCAAGGCTCAGGAGCAGCAACAGAAGCTCCAGGAGATGATGAACGCTATGGCCGCACTTATAGGGCCAAAAGAGAACCCTGACACGTCCTCAGATGAGCGCCAGGAGGAAGAAACCGACGCCGAATTCCTTCGTCGAATATTGGAGAAGAGGGACAAAGAGGCTGCTGAACAAGCAGCCAACATACAGCGTATGGGCCTCCTCTTCCAAGACATGATAGGGATGATGATACAACAAGATCCTCCGGCTGAAGAGCCCCCGATCGTCCTTGGAGACGATAGGGGAGAGACATCAAATCCTCCGCCAGCCCTATCAACGGCTAAAGAGGATGCAATCTCCAAAGCTGATTTGGATGAGTACATCGCCCAACAAATACGGGTTCATCATGCGACCGTAGCAGCCGGCCAGGTCGTAAAAACGGGGCGGCCATATCCAAGTTGGTACGATCAAATCAAGTACCCACCCGGTTACACAATTCCCAAGTTCCATGTCTACAAGGGGAGGGGCAATCCTCACCAGCATGTTGCCCAGTTCAGGGCACTCTGCGGCAATACCGGTGGTGATGAAAAGCTTTTGCTTCGCCAGTTTGTTGGAAGCTTATCAGATACGGCGTTCGAATGGTACTCTGAGCTCCCGAACGACTCTATTAAAACCTTCGCGGAGATGGAGCTACTGTTTACTCAGCGTTTTGCAAGCGCCAGTGAACGTACCCCGATGACAGCACTGATTAACGCCAGGGTAAAGCCAGGCGAGACGTGGGTTCAGTATGCTATACGGTGGCGGAACTTGTGGTCGAAGTGCGAGCAGCGCATTGAAGAAGCTCCCGCGGTGGGTATGTTTGTGGGGACCCTTGATCCGCAAGCAACCATCTCGCAATTTATGATGTTTTTCAAGCCAACTACCTTCCAGGCCTTGATTGACAAGTTAGCGCAGATGGATCAGATGTGCCATAAACCCCCTCTTTCAAGGCCGGACTCCCGAAATGACAAAGGGAAGGGAAAAGCGATCGTCGTCGCTAATGCTCAACAACAACCGAGCGACCCGAAACCGGTTGCTCGTCAAAATAATATGCGCCCGTACATACCCCTTGAGGATAGGATGGGACGTCCTTATTCCTTTCCCCGCGATAAAACGAGGAGGTTATTCGAGCTGGCGTTGCGCAACAGACTCATAAATCTGCCAGATCCAAAGCGTCCGTTGCAACCAAGTGACGTCAACGAACCCAACTACTGTCCTTATCATCGAGTACTAGGCCATCCGATCGAAGATTGCTACGTTTTTAAGAATTGGCTTGAAAACCAGTACCGACAGGGCAAGTTCGTGTTATCTGACAAATGGAAGGTGAATCCCCCGTAGCCCCACACCTCTAAGGGGACGAATACGCCGGAGGCAACATGCTCCGTCATTGAAGAAGCTCCTTGGGAGGTTGTATTATCAACCAAGACAAAGAGGATGCTAAATGATCTTTAGACATGTCCAGCGATCAAGTGGAAGAACCCGTTGGAACCGCAGGTCATTGAAGGGATGTTGAAGCCACGTCCAACTCCAAAGACTGATGGTGGCGGTTCAAGCACTTGCAGCCAGCCGTCAAAATCTTCGAAAAAGAAGAAGAAGAAATTTAAGAAGCCCATGAAGCCTGGCGACAAGCGCACGGACTTACAAAAGCAAATTGATGCGCTGGATGAATACAACCAAAAGGCACGGACTCCCATTACGCTCCAAGAGTTCCTCAACCACGTCTTTCAAGATAAAGGTGAGGGAGAAAGTTCGTCAGATGAATCTGAAGAATGCGTGGCGAGATGTCATATGATTTCCCATTCGAACGATGAGGAGACCCCTTGTACTGAAAAGCTGGGGGCATATTCTAAACCAAAAGTTCTGGGGCTAGTAGATGAAGTAATTGACGCATTCCTTAATGAAGCTCGGTTGAAAAGTAAAGCTGATCGGCAGCGCGAGGCGGTTATATTCGAAAGGGCCAAACGCCAACGACTTGATGAAGGAGCTGAGACGACCCCGTTGGAGCTAAACACCTCTGCTACCGACAAAAACCAATTCAAGATGAGGAAAAAGTTTGCTAAGGCCATATCAATGGGTATGAAGCTACCATCCTCTGAAGGAAACATCACTGGTAAAATGGAAACGCACCCCTCCTATTGCTTATATCATCAAAAGATTTCGCACCCCACTCAAGAGTGCAAAGCTTTCGATAGGTGGTGGCAAGGATACGTTGCTCATCGACAACGCTTTAAGCGAGAAAAGCGTAAAACTCGTCGAGAGCAAAGAAATACGACCGAAGGGATTAAAAGAACTGCTGGCGATTGTTGCATGGTTAACACCAGTGGATCACAAGTGCCTACATTCGGGAGTGATTCTGATGAAGAACTAGAACTTGCCCCTCTCTTTAAAGAGTCCGCCTCGAGAAAAAAAGAAGAACCAAAGGTTTGCGAAAATATCCGGCTGCGGAATCGGACGCTGCCTGAAAAGAACCTCGGACCCTTAAACAAGAAAGATAAAGGGAAAGAAAAGGGCTCTGAAGATATCATCTTAGATGACCAAGTGGTGGAAGAGCTAGCTGCCAAAGACCCACCAAAGAAGAATAAGGTGGATTACAACGTCTTGGCACATCTGAGGAAGCTGCCCTCACAGCTCAGCATTCTTGACGCCCTTTTGCTATCAAAAGAGGCGAGAGATTCGTTGATTAAGGCGTTCCAAGACCCGGAACAATTCCAAGCATGCCTGGCCGAGGAAAAGATGAAGGATGAATTGGAGGAAGTGCACACGGCTGATATTACTTTTGGCGATGAAGACCTTCTACTTGGGACGTGCGAACACAATCGCCCACTTTATGTCTCAGGATATTGCCATGATATAAAGATAAGAAAAATCCTGATCGATAACGGGTCGTCTGTTAACCTACTCAACGTGCGGGTGTTGAAGGAAATCAGCATGAGCGTCCAGCACCTTGCTCGGGACAAGATCACCATCTCCGGGTTCGACTCCCAATCGTCAAAGACTCTTGGATCTGTGATACTGACGCTATGCTTCGGGCTACTCGTCACGGACATTAAGTTCCACGTCATAGACGCCAAGACATGCTACAACGCTTTGCTCAGCCGACCATGGTTACACGAGTACAACATCATCCCTTCTACACAACATCAGTGTATGAAGTATTTTAAGGATGGTTTCGAGTATACCGTGACGGGAGAACTGAACCTGTTCTCTGTGAACGAGGTCCGCAAATACGAAGATGCCAAATACTTCTTGCCGGATTTCGAAGACACGGAGAAGTGTCACAAGCCGGAGAATAAAACTAATGCCACCATCCCTGTCTTCGGCAGTGATACCTAAGAAGAAGAGGAGATAGTGTATTCGGGTCCGCCCCAACACAACAAGCCGGGACCATCAGCTCCTACGTTGATCTTTGGCAGCGACTCAGAAGATGAAGTCCATGCTGTATTCTCTGCTCGACCTTTAATACGAACGTTCGCTGATGAAGAGCAAAGTCTGCAAGTCGCCATGGTGCCGCTTAAACACCATAAAGAACTGGATGCACTTAACATTTACAATGTAGAAGAGCTGCAGACGTTCTATATCCCTCCCAGGCGAGAAAGCGAGAAAGCAATTCTGTTCTACCGCTCTGAAGAAACCAAGGTGGAAAAGGAAATATGGCATGGCGCGGATCCTACGCTCGACAGGCTTCAGCTTATCCGTCTTCCCAGATATTATACAGAGGGTTTGAAGAAGCTGCTGAAACGCCAGGGGATATCCTTCAAACAGACCGTTAGAAAGGCCAAATTCTATGACAGGGTCTGGAACGTTCCCGGGACTCAACGCAAGCTGCCTAACGGGAGAATGGAAACAAAAGGGCTTGGATACATCCGGTCAAAGAAACGAGAGTTACTACCCGGCTGTTACGTCGTGTATGACCTTGATGAAGAAGCGGATGCTCAATGGGAGGACGCTAATCCTAAGCCAGTGAAAGTTCCAGATGCAAAGGAGCCCAGTCCGTCGTTCGAAGAACAAATGGACAAGCTTATAAGGAAAGCTGGTCAAAAAGTCCGAGATGATCACAACCGCGAGACGGCCATCTATGAGAAAGCCAAGACGCAACGCCTTCTCCAACAGGCCGTGAAGGATGAAAATGCCGCTCCTTGTCAACCTGTTATAAAGAAGGCTCGGCGCAAAAGCAGAAATAAGTCGAAAGGCCAAAAAGACGCTCAACAACAACAAAGCAGGGCTAAGAAGCCACGCAAACGGGAGACGAGCGTTATTGATCTATCCCTCATGAAGAAAATGGGTCGAGCGTACTCGTTTCCTCGGGACAAGACGAAGAAGATACTTGATCTTGCTCTAAAATATCAAATGCTTACATTGCCGGAGTCTAAACGTCCCGAACAAGCAGGCGAAGTCTCGCACCCAGACTATTGCTCTTATCACCAAGTGGTAGGGCACCCTCTTGAGGACTGCTTCACCTTCAAGAATTGGGTCGAAGATCAGTATCAGCTCGGCAAGTTCGCTCTGTCCGACAACTGGAGGGTAGCGCCGCCACAGAAGCACAAGCCCAAGGCCACGAAAGAAGAACCGGTTCCACATTAGGATTGGAAGAGAATTCGCACCTGTCATATGATTACAATATTAAAAGAAGAGCCCGAAGACATAGATGAGCTCCCTTCGTGCTTCGAAAACAGCAGCGAAGAGATAATCTCAGAATTCCCACCAGCGCCAAAAGAGCTGGAAGATGGAATCCATACCACTGCAGATAACCTCAAGAAGATTGAGTTGGGGACGACAAACGATCTACGACCGACATTCATCGGCGAGTTACTATCTGAAGAAAGGGTAGCTGCATTAAAGGAGGTGCTTCTGCAGCATAGAGATTGCTTCGCGTGGAACTATTCCGAAATGCCGGGACTAGATCCAGAAATTGCTGTACACAAATTGGCGATAACCCCGAACATCAAGCCAGTCAAATAGGCGCCGAGAAGAATGCGACTTGAGCTTGAGATGAGCATCAATACCGAGGTCAAAAAGTTAATCGACTCTGGCTTCATCCAGGAAGTTCAATATCCTGAATGGATCACCAACATCGTCCCTGTGATGAAGAAAAATGGGACAGTGCGTATATGTGTGGATTTTCGGGATCTCAATAAAGCTTGCCCGAAGGATGATTTCCCAGTGCCAGTCACCGAACTAATGATAGACAACACGTCTACGCATGAGATTTTCTCCTTCATAGACGGCTCATCGGGGTATAACCAGATAAAGATGCATCCCGAAGACCAGAAGCACACCGCCTTCAGGACTCCTTTGGGTATATTCTGCTACAAGGTGATGCCCTTCGGTTTAAAGAACGCCGGTGCCACCTACCAAAGGGCCATGACGAAGGTCTTCGATGACCTTATACACGAAATCATCGAATGTTATATCGACGACCTCGTTGTTAAAAGCAAAACATATGAGGAACATCTCGAGCATCTGAAGACCGTATTTCAACGCCTTCGACAATACAACTTGAAAATGAACCCACTCAAGTGTGCATTCGGAGTTTCCTCGGGAAAATTCCCGGGATTCATTGTTCGACACCGAGGTATTGAAA
Organism: Agapanthus africanus; assembly: GCA_030015575.1. NCBI lineage: Eukaryota > Viridiplantae > Streptophyta > Magnoliopsida > Asparagales > Amaryllidaceae > Agapanthus > Agapanthus africanus. Next base: position 484,605,046 of record JASDDO010000022.1, on the reverse strand, counting down.
TAGATCCGTCAAAGATCAGAGCGATCATGGAAATGCCTCCGCCGAGAACTCTCAAACAGTTGCGATCTCTCCAAGGAAAGCTCGCATATATTCGGCGATTTATAGCCAATCTTTCAGGCAAGTGCTGTCCCTATAGCCACCTGATGAAGAAGGGAACCCCGTTCATCTGGGACCAAAAATGCCAAAGCGCACTGGACGAAATTAAACAATACCTACAGAACCCTCCAGTGTTGGCTGCCCCAGTTAAGGGAAAGCCTCTCATTCTTTACATGACCGCCCTCGAAGGTTCTTTAGGCGCATTATGGGCACAAGAGAACGACCAAGGGAAAGAAAGAGCACTCTACTACTTAAGTCGAGATCTACTGGGGGCAGAAAGCAACTACTCCCCTATTGAAAAACACTGCCTGGCGTTGAATTTCGCGATAACAAAGCTCAGGCACTATGCGTTGGCGCATGAGGTCCGTCTCATTTCAAAGGTTGACCCCCTTAAATACTTGATGTCAAAGGCCATACTAACGGGACGACTCGCCAAATGGGCCCTGCTCTTAATGGAGTTCTCGATAACCTATCAACCTCTCAAGGCAGTGAAAGGCCAGGCCATCGCTGACTTCCTCGCTGAGCATCCGATACCCGCCGATTCTCCTTTGAATTGCGATCTTCCATACGAACATGCATTTAATGTGATCGACGGTGATAATAGCCGATAGGAGCTTTATTTCGATGGGGCAACTTCCATAAAGAAGCGCAAACAAAGTACCCCTATAATCAAATCGGGGGTAGGACTCATCTTTGTAACTCCACAAGGAGGGATAATGCGCTTCGCTTTCTCCTTAACAGAGCCTAGGACAAACAATGAAGCCGAATACGAAGCTCTGATAGCAGGCCTTGAGATCGCCATTGACATGGGAATTGAAGACCTCCTCATATACGGGGATTCTCAACTGGTCGTTAGTCAAGTAAACGGCAACTACCAAACGTGCAAGCCGGAGTTGGTGAAGTACGACGAAAAGGTGCAACAACTGTTAACCCAAATTCCTTCCTACACTTTGGAAAACATACCGCGCGCGGAAAATAGCAAAGCAGACGCATTGGCCAAACTTGCTAAAGAACTGGCTGACGAGAATCTCGATGACGTCAGAATCATGGTACAAAGCCGTCGGGTGCTTGCCCCAGCAGAAATATCTCTGGAATCATCCGAAGAAAAAGGAGCGAATGAGCAGACTATCCTGCAAGTAAAAGGTTGGGAAAAGGCTGAGGACTGGAGGGAAGTCTTCATAAACTACTTTAAGTCCCACCGAATGCCTGAAGAAGCGTCCACAAGACATCAGCTTATGAAACAAGCTCTGTCTTTCGCCTTCGTCAATGATACTCTGTACAAGAGGTCGTTTGATTCTCTGTGGCTGAGATGCTTAGGACCTGACGAAGCGAAAAGAGTCGTCCAGGAAGTTCACGACGGACTCTGCGGTTCTCACCAAGCGGGCCCAAAGATGAAGTTCAAGATCAAACGGATGGGCTACTATTGGCCTACAATGATCCAGGACTGCCTCGAATATGCGAAGCAATGTCATTCATGCCAAATTCATGGGGACTTCATCCATCAACATCCGAATCCACTACATCCAAAGGTGGCTAGCTGGCCATTCGAAATGTGGGGGACTGATATAGTCGGCCCTATCGAACCAGCATCGTCTGGAGGACATCGTTTCATCCTAGCGACGACTGACTACTTCTCTAAGTGGGCAGAAGCAGTACCGTTAAGAGAAGTGAAGACGGAAAACATCCTCCATTTCTTCAAAACGCATGTCATATATCGGTTTGGAACTCCACGACGAATCATCTCCGATAACGGGCCAGCTTATAAAAGCCACAAGATCAGTCACTTCGCGCAACAGCATAATATAGACTGGAGATATTCCTCGGTTTATAATCCGCGAGCCAACGGACTAGCTGAAGCCTTCAACAAGACCTTGACAAAAATCATAAAGAAAACGGTGTCACGAAATAAGAAAGACTGGCACGAAAGACTGCAAGAAGCTCTTTAGGCATATCGAACTACGTTCAAAACGGTCACAAACACAACGCCGTACGCTTTGGTGTTCGGTACAGAAGCAGTACATCCCCTCGAGATAGAGTTACCCTCTCTACGAGTGGCAGTCCATTACGAGCTGACGGACGAAGAAAATGCTCACCTTCGGCTTGAGGAGCTCGACGCCCTTGAAGAAACACGGCTCATAGCGCAACAAAATCTAGAGGCCTATAAAGCAAAGATGACGCGCTCATATGAAAGACTGACCCGATCGAGGACATTCCGCCAAGGCGAGCTCGTGCTAGTGGTCAAAAGGCCTATGATCCCCAATCACGCCAAGCGGGGAAAATTCGAGCCAAACTATGAAGGCCCGTACATCATAGATAAGGTCTACCAGGGCGGGGCCTATCTACTCATTGATATGTACGGTGAAAGGCCTTTTAGGCCGATAAACGGTCGCTTCCTAAAGAAATACTATGCTTGATGAGCCACAGCCTAGGTCAATGATAGATAACGACGACTACGTCCGCTCGCTATCTTCCTAAGCTCAAGCTTTATAAGCAGTAGCCCGCCTCTCAACGACGGACCGAAATGTCCTTAAACTAATAGTGGACCGAAACGTCTTTAAACTAATACCGCAGCATCCTTAGGCTGACGAGATGAAAATAAATAAATAAATAAATAAATAAAAGAAATATAATAAATAAAAATGGTATGTCCATAAGCAAAAAGGGTATGGATGAAAACCCGAAAGGGCTCCGTGAGTAAAAACAGCAGGGCTACCGGCGAGTGTTCGTGAAAACCCGAAAGGGCGCGACCTTGTAAAAAAAAAAGAAAAAAAAAGAGAAAAATAAAATAAAAAGAATAAAAAAAAAAGTATGTCCATAAGCAAAATGGGCACGGATGAAAACCCGAAAGGGCTCCGTAAGTAAAAACAGCAGGGCTATCGGCAAGTGTTTGTGAAAACCTGAAAGAGCGCAACCTCGTTAAAAGACACTCATAGGGTCCTCTCGACCTTGTAAGAAGAAACCACCTGTGTGAGATCCTTACGACTTACAAGGGAGCAACACACTTAGGGATCCCCACGATTCGTAAGGAGAAAATACACTTGCGAGATCCTCACGACTCGTAAGGAGAACTCTCTTATGGGACCCTCACGGCTCATAAGAGTTGAAAGTCTTAAGTTACAGAGACCTAAACCTGTGCTTAAGCAACTCCCACAACTCCCGATATTGCCCTACAAGTGGCTCAATACTGACCCTTGTATACAATCCACGGGCGCGAATAAACATTTCCCTAATCAAGTCTCATCCGAGACTGGGGATATGTTCGCATGATGATCAACCCTTATAAGTCCTCTCGACTTACAAGGAGAAAACCCTCTTGTAGGCTCCTTACGACTTACAGAGGAACATACACTTAGGAATTCTTACGATTCCTAAGGAGAAAATACACCTACAAGATTCTCACGACTTGTAGGGAGAAATACCTTTGTGAGACCCTTACGGCTCATGTAGTCAAAGCCTTAGTCGACAGGACCCTAACCCTGTTCGCTAAGCCACCTTCGTTCGACATCGACGGAAGCAGATGATGATTCGCTCCTGGTAATATCCCAGTTGTAGCGGTGCTGATGCCGAAATCGGTTTACGGCGAAAAGCCAGTAGGCCGCACATGCATACAAAATAGCCGAAATGATGGGGCAACTTGCAATAAAAAGCAGCAAGTAAAAATGTATGCATACAAAATAGCCGAAATGATTGGGCAACTCGCAATAAAAAACAGCGAGTAAAAATAAAATAAATAGCCGAAATGATTGGGCAACTCGCAATAAAAAACAGCGAGTAAAAATAAAATAAATAGCCGAAATGATTGAGCACCGCGAAAAATAGCCGAAATGATTGGGCAATCGCGACCTTCGCGATATAAAAGCTGAAATGATAGAGCATCGCGGAAATAAAAAAAAGAGAAGAAGAGATGATAAAACTTTGGCCCTACAATTAAGATCACATCGATCCATGTATACAATCCAAGGGCGTAAACAAAGAGATAACCATACCTTTCTGACAAGCTCCGCGAGAAGACGAAGCCAAATCTCGACGGTTCATTCCAACTTCGAAGAAACCAGTGTCTTCAGCCAACTCCTCGACTCATAGATACAAACACTCCTTGACGAGAGCCTTCTGATCCGCATCGACTCGCAGAGCCACCAGTGCCTCCGTGGGAAATCCTCGACTCGTTTCAAACCCTAAGGAAACAAATAATCCTTGGCGCTTGGGAAACAAATAATCCCTAGCAAACTCCTCAACTCAGGGATACAAACACTCCTTGACGAGAGCCTCCTGATCCGCGTCGACTCGCAGAGCCACCAGTGCCTCCGTGGGAAATCCTCGACTCGTTTCAAACCCCAAGGAAACAAATAATCCTTGGCGCTTGGGAAACAAATAATCCCTAGCAAACTCCTCAACTCAGGGATACAATCACTCCTTGACGAGAGCCTCCTGATCCGCGTCGACTTGCAGAGCCACCAGTGCCTCCGTGGGAAATTCTCGACTCGTTTCAAACCCTAAGGAAACAAATAATCCTTGGCGCTTGGGAAACAAATAATCCCTAGCAAACTCCTCAACTCAGGGATACAAACACTCCTTGACGAGAGCCTCCTGATCCGCATCGACTCGCAGAGCCACCAGTGCCTCCGTGGGAAATCCTCGACTCGTTTCAAACCCCAAGGAAACAAATAATCCTTGGCGCTTGGGAAACAAATAATCCCTAGCAAACTCCTCAACTCAGGGATACAAACACTCCTTAACAAGAGCCTCCTGATCCGCGTCGACTCGCAGAGCCACCAGTGCCTCCGTGGGAAATCCTCGACTCATTTCAAACCCCAAGGAAACAAATAATCCTTGGCGCTTGGGAAACAAATAATCCCTAGCAAATTCCTCGACTCACGGATACAAACACTCCTTGACGAGAGCCTCCTGATCCGCGTCGACTCGCAGAGCCACCAGTTCCTCCGTAGGAAATCCTCGACTCGTTTCAAACCCCAAGGAAATAAATAATCCTTGGCGCTTGGGAAACAAATAATCCCTAGCAAACTCCTCGACTCACGGATACAAACACTCCTTGACGAGAGCCTCCTGATCCGCGTCGACTCGCAGAGCCACCAGTGCCTCCGTGGGAAATCTTTGACTCGTTTCAAACCCCAAGGAAACAAATAATCCTTGATGCTTAGGAAACAAATAATCCCTAGCAAACTCCTCGACTCACGGATACAAACACTCCTTGACGAGAGCCTCCTAATCCGCGTCGACTCGCAGAGCCACCAGTGCCTCCGTGGGAAATCTTCGACTCGTTTCAAACCCCAAGGAAACAAATAATCCTTGGTGCTTGGGAAACAAATAATCCATAGCAAACTCCTCGACTCACGGATACAAACACTCCTTGACGAGAGCCTCCTGATCCGCGTCGACTCGTAGAGCCACCAGTGCCTCCGTGGGAAATCCTCGACTCGTTTCAAACCCCAAGGAAACAAATAATCCTTGGCGCTTGGGAAACAAATAATCCCTAGCAAACTCCTCGACTCACGGATACAAACACTCCTTGACGAGAGCCTCCCGATCCGCGTCGACTCGCAGAGCCACCAGTGCCTCCGTGGGAAATCCTCGACTCATTTTAAACCCCAAGGAAACAGATAATCCTTGGCGCTTGGGAAACAAATAATCCCTAGCAAACTCCTTGACTCACGGATACAAACACTCCTTGACGAGAGCCTCCTGATCCGCGTCGACTCGCAGAGCCACCAGTGCCTCCGTGGGAAATCCTCGACTCGTTTCAAACCCCAAGGAAACAAATAATCCTTGGCGCTTGGGAAACAAATAATCCCTAGCAAACTCCTCAACTCAGGGATACAAACACTCCTTGACGAGAGCCTCCTGATCCGCGTCGACTTGCAGAGCCACCAGTGCCTCCGTGGGAAATTCTCGACTCGTTTCAAACCCTAAGGAAACAAATAATCCTTGGCGCTTGGGAAACAAATAATCCCTAGCAAACTCCTCAACTCAGGGATACAAACACTCCTTGACGAGAGCCTCCTGATCCGCATCGACTCGCAGAGCCACCAGTGCCTCCGTGGGAAATCCTCGACTCGTTTCAAACCCCAAGGAAACAAATAATCCTTGGCGCTTGGGAAACAAATAATCCCTAGCAAACTCCTCAACTCAGGGATACAAACACTCCTTGATAAGAGCCTCCTGATCCGCGTCGACTCGCAGAGCCACCAGTGCCTCCGTGGGAAATCCTCGACTCATTTCAAACCCCAAGGAAACAAATAATCCTTGGCGCTTGGGAAACAAATAATCCCTAGCAAATTCCTCGACTCACGGATACAAACCCTCCTTGACGAGAGCCTCCTGATCCGCGTCGACTCGCAGAGCCACCAGTTCCTCCGTAGGAAATCCTCGACTCGTTTCAAACCCCAAGGAAATAAATAATCCTTGGCGCTTGGGAAACAAATAATCCCTAGCAAACTCCTCGACTCACGGATACAAACACTCCTTGACGAGAGCCTCCTGATCCGCGTCGACTCGCAGAGCCACCAGTGCCTCCGTGGGAAATCTTTGACTCGTTTCAAACCCCAAGGAAACAAATAATCCTTGGTGCTTAGGAAACAAATAATCCCTAGCAAACTCCTCGACTCACGGATACAAACACTCCTTGACGAGAGCCTCCTAATCCGCGTCGACTCGCAGAGCCACCAGTGCCTCCGTGGGAAATCTTCGACTCGTTTCAAACCCCAAGGAAACAAATAATCCTTGGTGCTTGGGAAACAAATAATCCATAGCAAACTCCTCGACTCACGGATACAAACACTCCTTGACGAGAGCCTCCTGATCCGCGTCGACTCGTAGAGCCACCAGTGCCTCCGTGGGAAATCCTCGACTCGTTTCAAACCCCAAGGAAACAAATAATCCTTGGCGCTTGGGAAACAAATAATCCCTAGCAAACTCCTCGACTCACGGATACAAACACTCCTTGACGAGAGCCTCCCGATCCGCGTCGACTCGCAGAGCCACCAGTGCCTCCGTGGGAAATCCTCGACTCATTTTAAACCCCAAGGAAACAGATAATCCTTGGCGCTTGGGAAACAAATAATCCCTAGCAAACTCCTTGACTCACGGATACAAACACTCCTTGACGAGAGCCTCCTGATCCGCGTCGACTCGCAGAGCCACCAGTGCCTCCGTGGGAAATCCTCGACTCGTTTCAAACCCCAAGGAAACAAATAATCCTTGGCACTAGGGAAACAAATAATCCCTAGCAAACTCCTCAACTCATGGATACAAACACTCTTTGACGAGAGCCTCCTGATCCGCGTCGACTCGCAGAGCCACCAGTGCCTCCGTGGGAAATCCTCGACTCGTTTCAAACCCCAAGGAAACAAATAATCCTTGGCGCTGGGGAAACAAATAATCCCTAGCAAATTCCTCGACTCAAAGAAACAAACAATCCTTGACAAAAGCCTCCTGATTCACGTCGGCTCGCAGAGAAACCAGTGTCTCCGCGGAAAAATTCCCGATTCGTCTCAACTTGCAAGATGAAGCCTCAGGCAGCAGGGACTAAAAAACTTGCTTCCTGAACAATGGGACCCGGCAAGTCGATCTAAAACGGTCTCTTGCATACTATCCATGGGTCTCACTCTCCGAAGTCGAGTTTCGACAAGGAGGGAAACAACCGCTTACGAGTCCTCTCGACTCGTAAGAGGGAAAAATTCTCTTATAGGATCCTTACGACTTATAAGAGAAAACGCACTTAAGAATTCTCACGATTCCTAAGGAGAAAATACACCTACGAGATCCTCTCGATCCGTAGGGAGAAAAGTCTTTATGAGACCCTCACGGCTCATAAAGTTGAAAAGTCTTAGGTGGCAGATCCTACCCCTGTCTTCTAAGCCATTACTGCCCTGCAAAGAGGTTAAGATGGACCATCTACGAGCCACACTTGCTAAAACTACATGCCACTGAAATGGAGAAGTTACTCATGAGCGTATAAACTACTTCACACCAGAGTAAAACATAAAGAAATAGAAGGGTGCGGCTCATGGAATTGAGAGTTTGGAACTATATCTTTTAAGAGTCGAGATTTGAGTCAATGATAAATGACGACGCTCGTGTCCGCTCGTTATCTTCTCAGATCAAGATTCTGAAAGTTATATACCAACCCGAAACTGGTCATACGCTATGCATTACTCTGCACTACTTCACCCACATATATACTTACATGGGTAAATTAGTGGGGGGCATTTGTTCCCACCAAAAATTTCTGCGCAAAAGAGTCCAAGGTATCAAATGGCAGCGATACGCTTAAGAAAATGCGAACCAGTATCTTCCGGACTGTATTTTGATAAACTACCCAATGAGAAACTATTAAATTATGATGGTATTGAAAGCATCTCGAAAAAACCTTCGATTTGATATATTATGGGCCTCATAATTCATCCGGGATCAAAAGTTATGAGCAAATGTCTATGCACATGTGATCTAAGGAAGAAGATGCGAACCAGTTTTTTTCAAGCTGTATTTTGACAAACTCCAGAATGAGAAATGGCTAAATTCTAATGATGTTGAAAGCATCTTGAAAAAACCTTCGATTTGATATATTATGGGCCTCATAATTCATCCGGGATCAAAAGTTATGAGCAAATGTGTTATGCATGTGTAATCTAAAGTAATGCTCTACTACATGGGGAATGCATTTTTTAGTCCCACATCGGGAAAAGGAGAGATGGCTTCTCTACCACTACCATATAAATAAGTGGGGATACCTCTTAGAAAGGGTAGAGTAAAATCCTCAAAGGATTAAATACTCAAAGGAGCTTAGTTCTCCAAAGGAGCGTAGTTCTCCAAGATAGGAGCATGCTCCTCCCCATAATGCGTATATGCGCAAGCGCCATGTGCGCTACGTGCAACGCACGTGTGCCCGCCATGCTGCACCACGTGCAACGCACGTGTGCACAACATGAGAACATTTAATAATATTAAAAGGAACTTGTTCTCCATATATAGAAGCTCTGCTTCTCCTTATAATGCGCACGTGCTCCACGTGCAACGCACGTGTGCCCGCCATGCGGCACCACGTGCAACGCACGTGCGCACCACATGAGAACATTTAATAATATTAAAAGGAGCATGTTCTCCATATATAGAAGCTCTGCTTCTCCTCATAATGAGCATGTGCGCCACGTGCAACGCACGCGTGCGCACCACGTGCGCACCACGTGCAACGCACGTGCGCACCACATGAGAATATTCAAAGGAGACTCGTTCTCCATAGGAGCTTGCTCCCCCTATAATGCGCATATGCGCAAGATCCATGTGCGCTACGTGCAAATATGAGCGCCCAAAACGTGCGACACACGTGTGACGCATGTGCACGAACGTAAAGAAGCCTTTTTCAATAGCAAGAAGCTTAAGATCCAGCCTGTTCTTTCCCCCAAATGAGTGAGATATGGTTCAAAGGGTACATCCCTCCACACCTTCGATATATGGCACTGTAATCTCTCAGTGTCGTCGAAGAGGTGGTGGGTCCCAACGACCAATGATCCTTCTTTCTAAAATAAAAAAAAAGGGGGATCAACATTTCTTGAAAAAAGTCAAGAGCTTCAAATAGAGAGAACTCTGAGATAATTTCAAGAAAAAGGTAAAAACCTTCACGAGAGAGAAGAAATTTCTTTTAATAAATCATTGATCTAAAAACCAGATCAATGATCTTCACATAATAAACAGTGCTTTGCACTTCTTATGAACGACTGGTTCTTTAAAAACAAGAAAACAACAAAATAAAAAATAGTGTTTTGCACTTTTATGAACCTCTGGTTCTTGAAACAAAAAAGAAAAATTTATTTTTCTTTGATCTAATTTAGATCAAGAAATTAAATAGTGCTTTGCACTTCTGTTTTAGAATCTAAAAGTTTCTTAGTGCTCTGCACTTACAAACTGCGCTAGAGCTTTGCTCTCTGGAATTGGCGCAACTCATCAGAACGCGCCACGTGTCAGCAGCGCAACAGCGCAGTGCACTGCGCTCTTGCGCTTGCGCTCACCAGAGCGCGCCACGTGTCAGCAGCGCAACAGCGCAGCGCACTAGCGCAGCGCACTATGCTATTGCGCTTGCGCTCACCAGAGCGTGACACGTGTCACCACCATATGAGTTTGCACTCATTACTTAGCGCAAAGCGCCTGACAAGTCACGTGGGGGCACTGTCAGAGTATTTAATGCTCTGCATTATTAAAGAAAAGGGACAGAGCTCAATTAAAAGGCCTAACAGGCCTAATAAAAAATGCTATGCATTTTAAAAGGGGGGCAAAGCCCAAACAAAAAAAATAGATGCTCTGCATTATTTATAAAAGGGCAGAGCCCAAACCAAAATATATGCTCTGCATCATAAAGAAAGGGACAGAGCCCAAATCAAAAAGGCCTAGCAGGCCGGAATAAAATGCAGTGCATTATTAAATATGGGCAAAGCCCTAGCACAGGCCTAATAGGCCGAAGATCAGGAAAAATCTTGAATATTCTCAATGGAGCTTAGCTCGATCGTGGCCTTAAGTCCCCAAACTAGATTGACCGAGCAAAAATGCTCTCCTAAATCAATTTACGACCGGTTCAAGAGTACATCTCTGAACTCCTCTGACACATGTCGTTGTAATCCTTCAACGACGTCAGAGAGGTGACGGGTCCCGACAACCACATATTAATATCGGACCGAGACGTCCTTAAACTAATATCGGACCGAGACGTCCTTAAACTAATATCGGACCGAAACGTCCTTAAACTAATGATAGACCACCACATCCCTAAACTGGCGATGGACCGAAACGTCCTTAAACTAATATCGGACCGAAACGTCCTTAAACTAATATCGGACCGAGACGTCCTTAAACTAATATCGGACCGAGATGTCCTTAAATTAATATCGGACCGAGACGTCCTTAAACTAATATCGGACCGAAACGTCCTTAAACTAATGAAAGACCACCACGTCCCTAAACTGGCGATGGACCGAAACGTCCTTAAACTAATATTGGACCGAAACGTCCTTAAACTAATGTCGGACCACCACGTCCCTAAACTGGAATATAGACCACCACGTCCCTAAACTGGAATATAGACCACCACATCCCTAAACTGGAATACGGACCATCACGTCCCTAAACTGGAACATGGACCACCATGTCCCTAAAACTGGAACAATAGAGCATCCAAATGCTCTTTTGCCGGATCTAAACGATCCTGTTTAAGTTGATCTTAGCCCCAAACACAGCTAACATATCCTTAAACATTCAAATGGACTATAAAACTCTAAATCAAATTTGGTTCAAGGGTACATCTCTGAACTCCTCTGACACCTATCATTGTAATCCTTCGACGACGTCAGAGAGGTAACGGGTCCCAACGGCCATATATTAAATGGATCACTACGTTAAGTTGATCTTAGTCTCAAGCAGGACTATCGTATCCTTAACGAACGTTTAAGTTGATCTTAGCCGCAACGCGACTAATGCATCCTTAAACTAAAAACACCAAACCCAAATCTAAGTAAATACGGATTTGGACTAATCCACGTCCTACGGGCGACGACATTACTCAGTCTCCGTATACAATCCACGGGCAACCACAAACAAAACAAACACACAAGACACGAAGTGAAATTCTGGAGAAGGAGAAAGTTGTTGCCGCGATGCGGTAGCGTAATTAACTGCAGGGGCTTGCGCCTGCAGGGAAGAGCGTCCCCACAATCCAAAAACCCCTCAAGCGAGGGGGAATCTGACGAAGTCTGCTACATCGGCCGCATCCGTCTAAACCTCCGATACACGGTGCCATAAATCAACTTGGCATCTTCGGAGAGGTGGACAGATAAAACCAAATAGCATCTGCCCCGAATCTCAGCGTCAGGATATCGCAGTCCTGTGCGCCGTCTTTCGGAGGGGAACAAGGGGCTTGCGCCTGCAGGGAAAAGCGTCCCCACAATCAAAAACCCCTCAAGCGAGGGGGAATCTGACAAAGTCTGCTACATCGGCCGCATCCGTCTAAACCTCCGATACACGGTGCCATAAATCAACTTGGCATCTTCGGAGAGGTGGACGGATAAAACCAAATAGCATCTGCCCCGAATCCCAGCGTTAGGACATCGCGGTCCTGTGCGCCGCCGTTCGGAGGGGAACAGATTCTGGCACGCCCGGTGGGACCTTTTCCTCTTTCCACTCCACACTTCGTGTGTCGTCTTCGCGAATCAATCGCGGTTTGTTAATGGTTGCCTTCGGATTTCAAGTTACTAAGATTTGGTCTTTTGCCTGGCGCAGAACTCAAGATTCAATAGCCTTTAACTGCACCAACTGCTCGAAGTGCCACTGCAACGGACGCTCCACCTCACCGGGAGGTGTAGTATATGGGCCCCAAGTGGCTTCTTTCCTCGCTCTGCCGGTAGACCAGGTGACACAAGCCACCACTGGCCTGTTCTTCGAGACTATGATCCCACCTACAAACTTCCCTACGCCAATACCTGCACCGGAAGTGAACAAAAAGTCGGTCTTCGACCGGCTCATTGCTACGACGGCCCCTGTCAACGGGTCTCCCACTACCAAACCGACAGCCTCTGTTTTCACCAGGCTAAATCAGAACTCTAAACTGGCTGTCCCAAGGAAAGCAATAACTGCTACTCCAGAAGTTGTCAAGGTGGCTTCCCCTGTCAAAGAGTCAGTCTTTTCAAGACTGACGATTCCTGCTCCTGTCCCTGCTCGAGGATCCGTCTTCGACAGGTTGAATATCACCCCTCAAAGGGCAACCTCAGTCCTTAAGAGGTTAACACCGGCGGCGCCTCATTCAGACAGGAGGCAAAAAGAAGATGTCTCAATCTCCGAACCAGTCCCAACGGCTCGTCATACTCGACGTCGCCATTGGCAACGAGTGAGGAAGGCAGGGGGCAATTCCCCCTCAGGGATAACTCCACCGGCTCCAGTGGTGGAAATCAACGCTGCTGTTCCAACTGGGAACAGCTTTGAACCGCTGAGGAGGGTACGGAAGAATTCTCCAACCGCTACACTGAAAAGATCTCCTCCGTCTGCGGAGAGAGTTCCGGAAACAAAACAAGAACAGCCCCCTCAACGGCTGTCTTCAAAAATTTATAAAGTTTGACGGAGGGTTCAAGACTCCGTGATTGACCCAGGTCACTCTCGTCACCAGAAAAAGGCGAAAGTGGAAAAAGACAAGGACTGTCCCATTAAACAGCAGGGGACAGCAACTGCTAGGCTGCCCCCTTCAACGGTTCCTTCAACCTTAATGGCCCACAAAAGAAGGAAGCCAGAGAAAACTCCCGTGTCAGCGGCAAAAGTTAAAAATGGTGAACCTAAACACCCCAAGTCAGGGGGCATAACAGTTCATATGGTTTACATGGCATCGGGAAAAGAAGATAGCCGCATATCAACAGGTCATAGACCGCACACGAGGTCAGTGACCAAGGCTCAGGAGCAGCAGCAGAAGCTCCAAGAAATGATGAACGCTATGGCCGCACTTACAGGGCCAAAAGAAACCCCTGAAACATCCTCGGACGAGCGTCAAGAACAAGAAACGGACGCTGAATTCCTTCGTCGCGTACTGGAGAAGAAAGATAAAGAAGCTGCGGAGCAGGCAGCCAACATAAAGAAAATGGCCCTCCTGTTCCAGGATATGGTGGGTATGATGATTCAACAAGATCCACCTGCTGAAGATCCCCCGATCATTCTTGAAGACGATAGGGGAGAGACGTCGAATCCTCCACCGGCTCTATCCGCAGCTAAAGAGGATACCATCTCAAAAGCTGATTTGGATGAATACATCGCCCAGCAAATACGGGTTCATCATACGACCGAAGCGGCTGGTCAGGTCATAAAAATGGGGCGGCCATATCCAAGTTGGTACGATCAAATTAAGTACCCACCCGGTTATACGATTCCCAAGTTCCATGTCTACAAAGGGATGGGCAATCCCCATCAGCATGTTTCCAGTTCAGGGCACTCTGCGGCAATACCGGCGGTGATGACAAGCTTTTGCTTCGCCAGTTTGTTGGAAGCTTATCGGATACGGCGTTCGAATGGTACTCTAAGCTTCCGAATGACTCTATTAAAACCTTCGCGGAGATGGAGCTGTTATTTACTCAGCGTTTTGCAAGCGCCAGTGAACCTACCCCGATGACAGCATTGATTAACGCCAGGGTAAAACCCGGCGAGACGTGGGTTCAGTACGCTATACGATGGCAGAACTTATGGTCGAAGTGTGAGCAACGCATTGAAGAAGCTCCCGCAGTGGGTATGTTTGTAGGAACCCTCGACCCACAAGCAACCATCTCGCAATTTATGATGTTCTTCAAGCCGACTACCTTCCAAGCCTTGATTGACAAACTAGCACAGATGGATCAGATGGTCCATAAACCTCCTTTTCCAAAGCTGGACTCCCGAAGTGATAAAGGGAAGGGAAAGGCGATTGTCGTCGCTAATGCTCAACAACAACAGAGCGACTCGAAGCCGGTGGCTCGTCAAAATAATATGCGCCCGTACGTACCCCTTGAGGATAGGATGGGATGTCCTTATTCCTTTCCCCGCGATAAAACGAGGAGGTTATTCGAGCTGGCGTTGCGCAACAGACTCATAAATCCGCCGGATCCAAAACGTCCGTTGCAATCAAGTGACGTCAACGAGCCTAATTACTGTCCTTATCATCGAGTACTGGGCCATCCGATTGAAGATTGCTACGTTTTCAAAAATTGGCTTGAAAACCAATACCGACAAGGCAAGTTTGCGTTATCTGACAAATGGAAGGTGAACCCCCCGCAGCCTCACACCTCTAAGGGGATGAATACGCCGGGGGAAACATGCTCCGTCATTGAAGAAGCTCCTTGGGAGGTTGTATTATCAGCCAAGACAAAGAGGATGCTAAACGATCTTCAGATATGTCCAGCGATCAAGTGGAAGAACCCGTTGGAACCGCAGGTCATTGAAGGGATGTTGAAGCCACATTCAACTCTGAAGATCGAGGGTGGTGGCTCAAGCACTTGCAACCAGCCGTCAAAATCCTTGAAAAAGAAGAAGAAGAAGTCAAAGAAGCCCGTGAAGCCTGGCGACAACCACACAGACTTACAAAAGCAAATTGACGCTCTGGATGAATACAACCAAAAGGCACGGACTCCCATTATGCTCCAAGAGTTCCTCAATCACGTCTTTCAAGAAGAAGATGAGAGAGAAAGTTCATCGGATGAATCCGAGGAATATGTGGCGAGCTGTCATATGATTTCCCA
The DNA here is from genome assembly GCA_030015575.1 of Agapanthus africanus. Lineage (NCBI taxonomy): Eukaryota > Viridiplantae > Streptophyta > Magnoliopsida > Asparagales > Amaryllidaceae > Agapanthus > Agapanthus africanus. Next base: position 484,589,705 of record JASDDO010000022.1, on the reverse strand, counting down.
TTCGATCGCGAACAATGAGGAGACTCCTGGCACTAAAACGCTGAGGGCAGATACTGAATCAAAAATTTCGGAGCTATCAGTTGAAATGATTGACGCATTCCTTAACGAAGCTCGATTGAAAAGTAAAGCCGATCGAGAACGCGAGACGGCCATATTTGAAAGGGCCAAGCGCCAGCGACTTGATGAAAGAGCTGAGATGATCCCGCTGGAGCCAAATGCCCCCACCGCTGACAAAAGCCAATTCAAGATGAGAAAAAAGTTTGCTAAGGCCATATCAATGGGCATGAAACTACCATCCTCTGAAGGAAAAATTACTGGTGAAATAGAAATGCACCCCTCCTATTGCTTATATCATCAGAAGGTTTCGCACCCCACTCAAGAGTGCAAAGCTTTCGATAAATGGTGGCGAGGATACGTTGCTCATCGACAACGCTTTAAGCGGGAAAAGCACGAAACTCGTCGGGAGCAAAGAAATACGACCGAAGGGCTTGAAAGAACTACCGGCGATTGTCGCATGGTTAACACTGGCGGAACACAAGTGCCTACATTCGGGAGCGATTCTGATGAGGAGCTGGAACTCGTCCTTCTCTTTAAAGAGTCAACTTCGGGAAAAGAAGAAGAGCCGAAGGTCTGCGAAAATATTCGGCTGCGGAATCGGACGCTGCCCGAAAAGAATCTCGGACCCTCAAACAGAAAAGATAAAGGAAAAGAAAAGGTCTTTGAAGATATCGTCTTAGATGACCAAGCGGTGGAAGAGCTAAGAGCCAAGGACCCGCCGAAGAAGAATAAGGTGGATTACAACGTCCTAGCGCACCTGAGGAAATTACCCTCACAGCTCAGCATTCTCGACGCCCTTTTGCTATCAAAGGAGGCGAGAGATTCGTTGATTAAGGCACTCCGAGATCCAGAACAATTCCAAGCATGCCTGGCCGAGGAAAAGATGAAGGATGAATTGGAGGAAGTGCACACGGCCGATGTCACTTTCGGCGACGAGGACCTTCTCCTTGGGACATGCGAACACAATCGCCCCCTCTATGTCTCAGGATACTGTCACGATATTAAGATAGGCAAAATCCTGATCGACAATGGATCCTCCGTTAATCTCCTCAACATGCGGGTGTTAAAAGAAATCTGCATGAGCGTCCAGCACCTTGCTCGGGATAAGATCACCATCTCCGGGTTCGACTCCCAATCGTCAAAGACTCTTGGATCTTTGATACTGACACTACGCTTCGAGCTACTCGTTATGGACATTAAGTTCCACGTCATAGACGCCAAGACATGCTACAACGCTTTGCTCGGCCGACCATGGTTACACGAGTACAACATCATCCCTTCTACACAACATCAGTGTATAAAGTATTTTAAGGATGGTTTCGAGTATACCGTGACGGGAGAACTGAACACGTTCTCTGTGAACGAAGTCCGCAAATACGAAGATGCCAAATACTTCTTACCGGATTTCGAAGATACGGATAAGTGTCACAAGCCGGAGAATAAAACTAACGCCACCATCCCTGTCTTTGGCAGTGATACCGAGGAAGAAGAGGAGATAGTGTATTCGGGTCCGCCCCAACACAACAAGCCAGGACCGTCCACTCCCACGTTGGTCTTTGGTAGTGATTCAGAGGATGAGGTCCACATCGTATTCTCTGCTCGACCTTCAATACAAGCTTCCGCTGACGAAGAGCAAAGTCTACAAGTCGCCATAGTGCCGCTTAAACACCATAAAGAACTTGATGCACTTAATATCTACAGTGTAGAAGAGTTGCGGATATTCTATATCCCTCCCAGGCGAGAGAGCGAGAAAGCAATTCTGTTTTACCGCTCTGAAGAAACCAAGGTAGAAAAAGAAATCTGGCATGGCGCGGATTCTACGCTCGACAGGCTTCGGCTTATCCGTCTCCCCAGATATTACACGGAAGGTTTGAAAAAGCTGCTGAAACGCCAGGGGATACCCTTCAAATAGACCGTTAGAAAGGCTAAATTCTATGACAGGGTTTGGAACGTCCCCGGGACTCAACGCAAACCGCCTAACGAGAAAATGGAAACAAAAGGGCTTGGATACATTCGGTCAAAAAAACGAGAGTTACTACCCGGCTGCTACGTCGTGTATGACCTTGATGAAGAAGCGGATGCTCAATGGGAGGACGCTAATCCTACGCCAGTGAAAGTTCCAGATGCAAAGGAGCCCAGTCCGTCGTTCGAGGAACAAATGGACAGACTTATAAAGAAAGCTGGTCAAAAAGTCCGAGATGATCACAACCGCGAGACGGCCATTTATGAGAAATCCAAGACGCAACGCCTTCTCCAACAAGCCGTAAAGGATGAAAATGCTGCTCCTTGTCAACCTGCTATAAAGAAGGCTCGGCGCAAAAGCAGAAATAAGTCGAAAGGCCAAAAAGACGCTCAGCAGCAACAAAGCGGGGCTAAGAAGCCGCGCAAACGGGAGTCGAGCGTCACTGATCTATCCCTCATGAAGAAAATGGGTCGAGCATACTCGTTTCCTCGGGACAAGACGAAGAAGATACTTGATCTTGCTCTAAAGCATCAAATGCTTACATTGCCGGAGTCCAAACACCCCGAACAAGCAGGCGAAGTCTCACACCCAAATTATTGCTCTTACCATCGAGTAATAGGGCATCCTCTTGAAGATTGCTTCACCTTCAAAAATTGGGTTGAAGATCAGTACCAGCTCGGCAAGTTCACCCTGTCTGACAACTGGAAGGTAACACCGCCACAGAAACACGAGCCCAAGGCTACGAAAGAAGAACCGATTCCACATCGGGATTGGAAGAGAATTCGCACCTGTCACATAATTACAATATTAAAAGAAGAGCCCGAGGACATAGATGAGCTCCCTTGGTGCTTCGAAAACAGCAGTGACGAGATAATCTTAGAATTCCCACCAGTGCCAAAAGAGCTGGAAGATGGAATTCATACCACTGCAGATAACCTCAAGAAAATTGAGTTGGGGACGGCAAACGATCCACGACCGACATTCATCAGCGAGTTACTATCTGAAGAAAGGGTGGCTGCGTTAAAGGATGTGCTTCTACAGCATAAAGATTGCTTCGCGTGGAACTATTCCAAAATGCCAGGACTAGATCCAGAAATTGTTGTACACAGATTGGCGATATCCCCGAACATCAAGCCAGTCAAACAGGCGCCGAGAAGAATGCCACTTGAGCTTGAGATGAGCATCAACACCGAGGTCAAAAAGTTAATCGACTCTGGCTTCATCCAGGAAGTTCAATACCCGGAGTGGATCGCGAACATCGTCCCGGTGATGAAGAAAAATGGGACAGTGCGTATATGCGTAGACTTCCGGGATCTTAATAAAGCTTGCCCGAAGGATGATTTCCCAGTGCCAGTCACTGAACTGATGATAGACAATACGTCCACTCATGAGATTTTCTCTTTCATGGACGGTTCGTCAGGATATAATCAGATAAAAATGCATCCAGAAGACCAGAAGCACACAGCCTTCAGGACCCCTTTAGGAATATTCTGTTACAAGGTGATGCCCTTCGGTTTAAAGAACGCCGGTGCCACCTATCAAAGGGCCATGATAAAGATCTTCGATGACCTTATACACGAAATCGTCGAATGTTATATCGACGATCTCGTGGTTAAAAGCAAATCATACGAGGAACATCTCGAGCATCTGAAGACCGTATTTCAACGCCTTCGACAATACAACTTGAAAATGAACCCACTCAAGTGTGCATTTGGAGTTTCCTCAGGCAAATTCCTGGGGTTCATTGTTCGACACCGAAGTATTGAAATAGATCCGTCTAAGATCAAGGCGATCATGAAAATGCCTCCGCCAAGGACTCTCAAACAGTTGCGATCTCTCCAAGGGAAGCTCGCATACATACGGCGATTTATAGCCAACCTTTCAGGCAAGTGCCGTCCCTATAGCCACCTGATGAAGAAGGGGACCCCGTTCGTCTGGGACCAAAAATGACAAAGCGCACTGGACGAAATTAAACAATACTTACAGAACCCGCCGGTGTTGGCTGCTCCGGTCAAAGGAAAGCCCCTCATTCTTTACACAACCGCCCTCGAAGGTTCTTTAGGTGCGTTATGGGCACAAGAGAATGATCAAGGGAAAGAAAGAGCACTCTATTACTTAAGTCGAGTTCTGCTGGGAGCAGAAAGCAATTACTCTCCCATTGAGAAGCACTGCCTGGCGCTAATCTTTGCGATAACAAAGCTCAGACATTATGCATTAGCACATGAAGTCCGTCTCATTTCGAAGGTGGACCCTCTCAAATATCTGATGTCAAAGGCCATATTGACGGGACGACTCGCTAAATGGGCCCTGCTCTTGATGGAGTTCTCGATAACGTATCAACCTCTCAAGGCAGTGAAAGGCCAGGCCATCGCCGACTTCCTCGCTGAACATCCGATACCCGCCGATTCTCCTCTGAATTGCGATCTTCAAGACGAACATGCGTTTGATGCGATCGACGGTGATAATATCCGATGGAAGCTTTATTTCGACGGAGCATCTTCCGTGAAGAAGCGCAAACAAAGTACCCCTATAATTAAATCAGGGGTAGGACTCATCTTTATAACTCCACAAGGAGGGATAATGCGCTACGCGTTCTCCCTAACAGAGCCGAGGACAAATAACGAAGCCGAATATGAAGCTCTGATAGCAGGCCTTGAAATCGCCATTGACATGGGAATTGAAAACCTCCTTATATACGGGGATTCTCAACTGGTCGTTAGTCAAGTAAACGGTGACTACCAAACGTGTAAACCGGAATTGGTGAAATACGGTGAAAAGGTGCAACAACTGTTGACCCAAATTCCCTCTTATACTTTGGAGAACATACCGCGTGCGGAAAATAACAAAGCAGACGCATTGGCTAAACTTGCTAAAGAACTGGCTGACGAGAACCTCGACGACGTTAGGATCATGGTACAAAGCCGTCGAGTGCTTGCCCCAGCAGAAATATCTCCGGAATCGTCCGAAGAAAAGGAAACGACTGAGCGAATGGCTCTGCAAATAAAAGACCCGGAAAAGGCCGGGGATTAGAGGGAAGTCTTCATAGACTACTTTAAGTCCTACCGATTGCCCGAAGAAGCGTCCACAAGACATCAGCTCATGAAACGAGATCTTTATTTCGCCTTCGTCAATGATACTCTATAGAAAAGGTCATTTGATTCTCTGTGGCTGAGATGCTTAGGACCTGACGAAGCAAAAAGGGTCGTCCAGGAAGTTCACGACGGACTCTGCGGTTCTCACCAAGCAGGCCCAAAGATGAAGTTGAAGATCAAACAGATGGGCTACTACTGGCCCACGATGATTCAGGACTGCCTCGAATATGCGAAGCAATGCCACTCATGCCAAATTCATGGGGACTTCATCCACCAGCATCCAAATCCACTACATCCAATGGTGGTTAGCTGGCCATTCGAGATGTGGGGGACTGATATAGTCGGCCCCATCGAACCAGCATCGTCTAGGGGACATCGTTTCATCCTAGCAACGACTGACTACTTCTCTAAATGGACAGAAGCAATACCGTTAAGAGAAGTTAAGACGGAGAATATCCTCCATTTTTTCAAAACGCATGTCATATATCGGTTTGGAACTCCGCGACGGATCATCTCCGATAACAGGCCAGCTTACAGAAGCCACAAGATCAGTCGCTTCGTGCAACAGCATAATATAGACTGGAGATATTCCTCGGTTTATAATCCGCGAGCCAACGGACTAGCTGAAGCCTTCAACAAGACCTTGATGAAGATCATGAAGAAAACGGTGTCTCGAAATAAGAAAGACTGGCACGAAAGACTGCAAGAAGCTCTTTGGGCATATCGAACTACGTTCAAGACGGCCACGAACACAACGCCGTACGCGTTAGTGTTCGGTACCGAAGCAGTACTCCCCCTCGAGATAGAGTTACCCTCTCTACGAGTGGCAGTCCATTACGAGCTGACGGACGAAGAAAATGCTCACCTTCGGCTTGAGGAGCTTGACGCCCTTGAAGAAACACAGTTCATAGCGCAACAAAATCTGGAGGCCTATAAAGCAAAGATGACGCGCTCATATGAAAGACTGACCCGATCGAGGACATTCCGCCAAGGCGAGCTCGTGCTAGTGGTCAAAAGGCCTATGATCCCCAATCGCGCCAAGCGGGGAAAATTCGAGCCAAACTATGAAGGCCCGTATGTCATAGATAAGGTCTACCAAGGCGGGGCCTATCTACTCATAGATATGCACGGTGAAAGGCCTTTTAGGCCGATAAACGGTCGCTTCCTAAAGAAATACTATGCTTGATGAGCCACAGCCCAGGTCAATGATAGATGACGACGACTACGTCCGCTCGCTATCTTCCTAAGCTCAAGCTTTATAAGCAGTAGCCTGCCTCTCAACGACAGACCGAAATTTCCTTAAACTAATAGCAGACCGAAACGTCTTTAAACTACTACCGCAGCATCTTTAGGCTGACGAGATATAAAAAAAAAACGGTATGTCCATAAGCAAAATGGGCACGGATGAAAACCCGAAAGGGCTCCGTGAGTAAAAACAGCAGGGCTACCGGCGAGTGTTCGTGAAAACCCTAAAGGACGCGACCTCGTAAAAAAAAGAGAAGAAAAAAAATATAAAATAAAAACGGTATGTCCATAAGCAAAATGGGCACGGATGAAAACCCGAAAGGGCTCCGTGAGTAAAAACAGCAGGACTACCGGCGAGTGTTTGTGAAAACCTGAAAGGGCGCAACCTCGTTAAAAGACACTTATAGGGTCATCTCGACCTTGTAAGGAGAAACCACCCGCGTGAGATCCTTACGACTCACAAGGGAGCAACATACTTAGGGATCCCCACGATTCCTAAGGAGAAAATACACTTACGAGATCCTCACGACTCGTAAGGAGAACTCTCTTATGGGACCCTCACGGTCCATAAGATTTGAAAGTCTTAAGTTACAGAGACCTAAATCTGTGCTTAAGCAAACCCCCACAAACTTCCAATATTGCCCTACAAGTGGCTTAATATTGACCCTTGTATACAATCCACGGGCGCGAATAAACATTTCCCTAACCAAGTCTCATCCGTGACTGGAGATATGTTCGCATGATAAACAACCCTTGTAAATCCTCTCGATTTATGAGGAGAAAACCCTCCTGTAGGACCCTTACAACTTACAGAGGAAACGAACACTTAGGAATCATCACGATTCCTAAGGAGAAAATCCACCTACAAGATCCTCACGACTTGTAGAAAGAAATACCTTTGTGGGACCCTTACGGCTCATGAAGTCAAAAGCCTTAGTCGGCGGGACCTTAACCCCGGTCGCTAAGCCACCTTTGTTCGACATCGACAGAGGCAAATGATGATTTGCTCCTGGCAATATCCCAGTTGTAGCGGTGCTGATGACGAAATCGGTGTCTAATTCCAGATTTACTGCGGAAAGCCAGTAGGCCGCACATGCATACGGAATAGCCGAAATGATATGGCAACTTGCAATAAAAAAAACAGCAAGTAAAAATGTATGCATGCAAAATAGCCGAAATGATTGGGCAACTCGCAATAAAAAGCAGCGAGTAAAAATAAAATAAATAGCCGAAATGATTGGGCACCGCGAAAAATAGCCGAAATGATTGGGCAATCGCGACCTTCGCGATATAAAAGCTGAAATGATAGAGCATCGCGGAGATAAAACAAAAAAAATGATGATGATAAAACTTTGGCCCTACAGTTTAGATCACATCGATCCCTGTATACAATCCAAGGGCGTAAACAAAGAGGGAACCATACTTTCCCAACAGGCTCCGCCAGAAGACGAAGCCAAATCTCGACAGTTCAGTCCAACTCCGAAGAAACCAGTGTCTTCAGCAAACTCCTTGACTCACGGATACACCACTCCTTGACGAGAGCCTCCTGATCCGCGTCGACTCGCAGAGCCACCAGCGTCTCCGTGGGAAATCCTCGACTCGTTTCAAACCCCAAGGAAACAAATAATCCTTGGCGCTTGGGAAACAAATAATCCCTAGCAAACTCCTCGACTCACGGATACAAACACTCCTTGACGAGAGCCTCCTGATCCGCGTCGACTCGCAGAGCCACCAGCGTCTCCGTGGGAAATCCTCGACTCATTTCAAACCCCAAGGAAACAAATAATCCTTGGCGCTTGGGAAACAAATAATCCCTAGCAAACTCCTCGACTCACGGATACAAACACTCCTTGACGAGAGCCTCCTGATCCGTGTCGACTCGCAGAGCCACCAGCGTCTCCATGGGAAATCCTCGACTCGTTTCAAACCCCAAGGAAACAAATAATCCTTGGCGCTTGGGAAACAAATAATCCCTAGCAAACTCCTCGACTCACGGATACAAACACTCCTTGACGAGAGCCTCCTGATCCGCGTCGACTCGCAGAGCCACCAGCGTCTCCGTGGGAAATCCTCGACTCGTTTCAAACCCCAAGGAAACAAATAATCCTTGGCGCTTGGGAAACAAATAATCTCTAGCAAACTCCTCGACTCACGGATACAAACACTCCTTGACGAGAGCCTCCTGATTTGCGTCGACTCGCAGAGCCACCAGTGCCTCCGTGGTAAATTCTCGACTCGTTTCAAACCCCAAGGAAACAAACTATCCTTGGCGCTTGGGAAACAAATAATCCCTAGCAAACTCCTCGAATCACGGATACAAACACTCCTTGACGAGAGCCTCCTGATTCGCGTCGGCTCGCAGAGAAACTAGTATCTCCGCGGAAAATTCCCGATTCGTCTCAACATGCAAATGAAGCCTCAGGCAGCAGGGACAAAAAAAACTTGCTTCCTGAACAATGGGACCCTGCAAGTCAATCCAAAATAGTCTCTTGTATACTATTCACGGGTCTCACTCTCCAAAATCGAATTTCGACGAGGAGGGAAACAACCGCTTATGAGTCCTCTCGATTCGTAAGAGGGAAAATTCTCTTATAGGATACTTACGACTTATAAGAGAAAACCACACTTAGGAATCCTCAAGATTCCTAAGGAGAAAACCCACCTACGAGATCCTCTCGATCCGTAGGGAGAAAAGTCTCTATAAGACCCTCACGGCTTATAGAGTTGAAAAGTCTTAGGCAGCAGATCTGAACCTGCGGCCTAAGCCATCGCTATTTCTTAAGAAAGTCAGGATACTCGTTCTAATCATCCGTCAACTATGTTCGCTAAGGTGATATGCTGATAATAAAAGAAAGAAAAGACGGAGAAAATGACACATTACAAAAAAGGTGTATCTCTTATTCATAAACTTGATTGGATACAGGATACATTATGTCAAAGAATAAAAAAAATATACATATATATACATTCTCTTATTTACGAGTACAAACGATATAAAGATGGATAGATACTGAGGAGGAAGTGTCTTTAGTAAATTCACAAGCTGCTCTCGCACTTCCTTCAGCGCTTCCTCCTGAGTGACAGCCGCAGCCACCTCTGCCTCCACCTGGGCCCGCTGCTGTAAAAAGGATGAAAGTCGCTTCTCCGCCGCCTTCTAGGCTGCTTCTTGGCTGGGTGCATCTCGCTCGACAACGTCAAGTTGTTGCCTCAACGATAACCCTTCGGAAAGACATTGCAGAAGGCCCTCAAAGACAACCTTCAGCCGTGCGGCGTTGGCCTCCACTCGAGCATGCAGTTGGGCAGATTTGCTCGAAGTCTCACCACGCTCCTTACGCCTTGAAATGACTTCTTGTTCGAGATGGCGGAAGTAAGGAGCGCTCTACTCGATCCACGCTGTTCTTTGATTACTGGCAGCCAAGGTCTCGGGACCGGGACGCAGCGACTCCAACTGATATAGGCGACCCTCGATCTCTCTACAATGGTTAACCCAGGATGCGATGATGCCCTCATCATGAAAGTTCACGAGTATTGCTAGCATCGGGTTAACCACCATAGCGAAGTCTGCGGCAGATGTAGGAGTTTCAACGTCGAGTTCCTCGACGTAGTCACTCAACATGCGCAGACTATTCGCGGCGCCTTTTGAAGACAGACTCCTCAGATAAGGACCCGCCGGCATTGTAATACGAGGCTCGAAGGGCGCCGAGGCCGGAACGACAGCTAAAAAAAAACAGGATGTGATCAGATAACAGTACAGAAAATAAAGAGAGGGAAGTTACCAATATGATGGTCGCTGTACCAGTTGAGACAGGTGGCAAGGTCGGAAGGGCCGGTGGTGCGGCTGATCTTTTATCCCCTCCTTCAATCTGTAGCACTGCAGTTGAGAGGAGAAAAAGAGGTTAGAAGTAACTCCATCAATAAAAAAAAGAAAGAAAGATGTCAATGGAAATCATACTTACCAACGCCACCAGAGGAAGAAGCGAGTTCGGATGGGAAAGAGAAGTGTGGGAGCAACATCTGATATACATGATCAAAGAGCACTCCTGAAGAGACACAACAATATGACTTTAGTACACAAATTATATGTCTGAAGTATAGGATTAATAAATTGCAAACCCATACCTTCCAACATCTTAGATGGTATGAGAGAGGGTTGAGAGGTGACCACCGCCAAAGCAGTTGTTGAAGGCGCTCCCTCAAGCAGTAGAGCATCAGCACTGGCTGCACCTGCGTTACAACAAATGCGAATTTGTCAGAAAGTATTGTAAGATAGTAACTTGGGATTTACCTGATGAGCTGCCGGCTGAAACGGAGGCGATTCCCTCCTCTATTGACATGAGACCACCGCCCGTAGCCTCATCCCCCGACTCAATGGGAACCGTTGTGGTGCTCGCAAGACCTGGAGACGGCGGAGGACCATAGACGGGAAGGGCTATGACTGGAGTATTGCCAGATTCCAGAGAAGGAGCGGTTGGCTCGCCCTCGGGAATCATGGCCACCTCGCCCACTACTCTCTCAGGTTCAGTAGTCGCAGTTGTATCGTCCATCATCACCATGAGATCGCCAGCCTCGAACGCCTCATCCGCCACCACCCTGGACTCGGTTATAATGATCATATCATCTGCCACCACTTCAGGTTCGGCATCAATGACATTCTCGGCGGTAGGCCCCTCGACCTCCACCTCAGGCTCCAAAGCCACAACGACGTTGCCCACCGTCGGCTCGAGTTCGGCAGGTACCGCCTCCTCTGTTCCTTTGGGATCAACGGTTTCCGCCTCCCCCTCGATCGGACTTGGCCCTGCAAGATGAGAGATGTAAGGACCAATGACATTAAAATCCTTATAACAAAAACTCTGAGAGAAATATTACCTGAAGCGGATTTACCATTTGCACTCCGAACTGCGCGCGCCACCTCTCTGTGGGCAGTGGATAGGGCGATAGGGGCCTCTTCAGATGGAGTGTCAGCACGAGGGGCAGTGCTGGGACCCGCTCCCATAGCCAAGACAGCCCTGCGCGCCTTCGTCTCACGCCTCAGCCGCTTCCTTTCCTCCCGGGCTGTCGCGATGGACCTTAGTGACGCCTCCTTCAAGGCGTCGTCATCCTCGTTCAGAGATGCCTCCAGAGCCTTTAAGGCATCTCTCATCGGCTCTTCAAGACGAACCTCCTGCGGTGGCCCAGAGGAAGCAAGAACATCGGCAGCTGGTAGAACATCTGTGTCACCTGGAGGGAGCGGCATTGAGGTTCCTGTGATTAAAAGGGGAAGGTTAGATCAACCATAACACAAGGAAAATGAAAGCTTGATGAGTCGAAACTTACTAAGGCCCATAGATGCTCTAAGACGTTCCTCCTCCTGGAAAGTCTTCAGAGAAGCGGCAATGGCTTCTTCATCAGTGATGCCTGTTGAAAGAAAAGAAAGAAAAGCGTTAGTCAAAGGCAATGAAGAGGATACGTTGCAATAAAGAAAAGGCGACTAGTAGTTACCTGATTGCGCAAGCTTAGCTAGCCACGCGTCACGCCTCGCCAACCATGCTGAAGCTTTGAGAGCAGCCTCCAAGTCTGTATCGTCCGGCGGCGGCATCACTAATCCTTCGTTAGTCCCGTATTCGAGCAGGCCCTCGGCATAGGGAGCATGGGGTTCCTGACCGAACACGACATCCGCAGCGAAGAGCGACTTCTTTTTCTTTTTCCTTCCGACCCTAGGCTCACGGGGGATCGACTTCCGTTTAGCAGCCACTTTGGGACGACGGGTCCCGATGTCCTCACCCACGCTAGACTCCGGCGAGGGTACAACCACTGTTTCCACTGGAGCACAGGGTGCGGGAGGTGCATCTGTGATATCAGGGAGCGGCAGCTCATGTGGAGGACTTTGCGCACGCGATGGTCTGCCCCCGGCATCTTTTAGAGGAGGAGCCACCGGGGTCCTTGGCACTAAGGGAGCGTTACGGTTGGTGCCGGGGGGTACTTCTTTACGGTCGATCAACACTCGCCTCTCTTCCTTTATAACAGCCCCCGTCGCATGATTGTACCACTCTTTATATACATTAAGGAGTTGTGGAGCGCAGGCCGGCGTGCTGATGAAAAAACGAGAACCCGTGTTCAGGCGCATGAAGTGATGTAACGCGTTCTCCATCCCTTCTTCATTGGCAGCAGGTTCCAGTAAGAAAGCTTCCAAGGTTACCCCTTGATCGTAGCCCAGTTGTTGGGCAAAACGATGCGGGTTATATCTCATGAAGATTGCTACACCGCCCTGCCTGAAGACTAGGAAGCTCGGTCTAATAGAATACAAGTGGAGGGTCTCCCGGGCCGTTAACACTGAAGCTCCATCCTTGAAGGAGTCCTGTAATGGTCGCACCGCAGTGGTGGACGCTTTTCTAATGGTTAATACCTTGTCAATAAAGGACATCCCGACTCCAACGGTGTGAGGGCGAAGCAGTAAACCTCTGGCGTTTCGTGGTGAAGGGGTCACGATTGATGAGCCAATCAACTGTATGATGCGAGGAAAACCGCACTTGTCAAAAAATGAAGGCCTTTTATGCATGCCGAAAACACACGCCGTGTGTAGCTCGAGCCACGATGCAAAGTAGTGCATCGGGAAGACCACGTGCAGTACCCCGGGCTCATTGGCATCCGCTGCTCGGCTGAGGCCATGATATAGGTGCGCCAATCCAGCGATCCCCACAGCCACCTTTACCCCGATGACCATTCGGTGGGCTGGGTAAAAGACAGAAGGCCGCATGCGATGAGAATGCATTGGGATTGCGAACCAACTCAGCCACAGTCCGAGAAATCCTAAGAAAAAGGCCTCCTCATCCATTCCAGGGGCCGCAATTTCTGCAAAAGACATGGTTGGGGAGTTAGGAAGAAAAAAGTCCTTCTGGTCTATGTCTCTCGCTGGCAGGTTATCCAAACCTAAACCGAAAGGGTCCTCAAGGGTGGCAAACTTGGCAGCTTCTGCCGAGAGGACGTTTGGATGAAGGAACTGAGCAATGAAATCCTTAAAATTAACTCCACGGCTCCCGCGTTCGATAAAGAGAGATTCATAGATGTTCAACACCTTAATCAAGCTCGGGAATTGGTGCTGGACAACATTTTCCGGCGTGATCCCCCTTACCATTGGCTTAGCGCCGAAGACGTACTCATCTGTCGGGAGCAGCTCTTCATAGTGTTCCCCTATGACTGGTAGGTCAGATACCTCCGCGAATTCCTCCAAAGAAATGGACACTTCCCGATCCATGGCAAGGAAAGTGTGGGTGGGAATATTCCATTGCTCCAAGAAAGCCTTGAACCACCAGGTGGGGAGCGAGGGGTACTGGAAGAGAGAGACGTAGACCGCGGTGTACAATCCTAATCTTATCAACTGCGACTTCTTCGTCGACAGGATGTACCGGGCCCATGGCAGGTAGCCAATCGGATGACGGGGGATCAGACCAATGTTATATGATTGCCCCTAGGGTCTCGCCTCGCCTTGACAGATACGACGTCCTAGGATATCCAAGACCATAGGACGTTGGACCGGAACCGCATCCATAGCAGGATGAAGAAAGCTGTTTGCGGTCCAATCCACCATCTCCACGGCGTACTGCACCGGGGGTGGGCTGGCATAATGAATCGCCGTTATGGGTTCTGACGGCACCGCGCATGTGAAGCTCCGTCGGCCCATGATGATCTGATTGTACCACGACCCCCAAAGATGGAGACTCTTGTATTCCGGGTCGTACTCCTTAATCATGGCCAGGACTTCACTGTCCAAGGGCGCCTCGGGAAATCCCTCCTCCGAGCGGACGAACGGGAATGAGGTGTTTAGAGACATGATCGCTGCAAAAGAACAATTTAGCCGTTAGTGTTGTAATTCCAACGTTTGGCGTTTAAAGAAGAAAATGCATTAATTAAATTAAATTAAAATTAATTAATTACACCACGCAGCAGTGCAGTGAGCAGGAGACTAAAAAGGGACCCACAAAATCTGGATGACAATACGTCAGTTAATAAGACAAACTCATCATTGGATGAGATTGTCAGTTGGTCCCCAGGAAAACATTCCCATTAATAAAGAATCCCTAGAGACAAGGAGAAAATCTCCTCTTTCAGAGCAAAGCTCTGTCACAGAGTGACACTTGTCAAACTCTGGTCCCAGGAAAATAAGATTCCTTAAAAGAGCATGGCTCTGTGGTAATGATGGAAAAAGTCCATCAGAAAATTTTTGGAATCTTGAAAGATTCATGAAAAAATTATAAAAAAGACTCTTCATTTTTCAAATCTAAAAGAGCTGTTTTTTTTTAGATCTATGAGCAAAGCTCTGTTCATGGGTTAAAACCCATGAACAAGATCCCTGTAGATCTATAAATTTTGAGAGCAAAGCTCTGTTTATGAAACCCCAATGGGGATGTCTTTAGATCAAAAGATCTGTGAGAGCAAAGCTCTTTGGTCAAGATTAATTTAAATTAATTTGATTTAAGTTAATTTTTACCTAAAGTTTCTAACTTTGGGAAGGAGCAAAGCTCTGAAGTTCTTAAGAAAGAGCAAAGCTCTGTTGAAATCAAAAATCTTAAAACAGTAAGATTTTTTTCTAAGGGCCAGAGGTCCTATTTATAAGGCGCTTGCGCCCCTTGAGCTCACCCCTTGATCCAACGATCAGGAGTTTGCCACCGCTGCACTCACGTGTGCGCCACGTGAGCGCAACTGTGGGGGGGGCATTTGTTTCGTCCAATCAGAGCAAAGCTCTGTTGAAATTCAAAATTCAAAATTTTAAAGCAACGCTTCAAATCTCGGGCGCAACGCACCACATGTCAGGCGCTGATACGTCAGCACAGCGCCCAAGAAGGCGCGCCCAATCAGAGCAAAACTCTATTTAAAGGAAGCAACGCTTCAGTTGCGCATGCACTGCGCTGCGCGACACGTGTCAGCGCAGATGCGCTCGCGCAGTTGCGCTGCGCTGTGCGCTGCGCGATACGTGTCAGCGCAGTTGCGCTGCGCGACACGTGTCAGCGCTGATGCGCTCGCGCAGTTGCGCTGCGCGACACGTGTCAGCGCAGTTGCGCTGCGCGACACGTGTCAGCACAGATGCGCTCGCGCAATTGCGCTGCGCTGTGCGCTGCGCGCGCAGTTGCGCTAACACAGTTGCGCTGCGCTTTGCGCTGCGCGACACGTGTCAGCGCAGATGCGCTGCGCTGTGCGATGCGCGACACGTGTCAGCGCAGTTGCGCTGTGCGCTGTGCGCTGCGCGACACGTGTCACGCGCTGGGGCATCTGCGCCAAACAAAATTAGATTTTAAAGAAATCTTTCTGTTCTTGTTAAAACAAGAAAATTGTCTTCTGCAAAGCAGAAGCCCTTGGATCAAATATCCAACGGTGGGGAAAATTTCCCAAATCACTCAGAGAAAAATCTCTTTAACAAATTTAACTAATTTATGGGCACTATAAAAAGGACCCTAGGCCTCAATTCAAAGGAGCAACATTTTTTTGAAAAAAGTCAAGAGCTTAAAACAGAGAGAGAATTCTGAGAAAATTCCAAGAAAAAGGTAAAAACCTTCACGAGAAAGAAGAAATTTCTTCTAATAGATCATTGATCTAAAAACCAGATCAATGATCTTTACATAATAAACAGTGCTTTGCACTTCTTATGAACCTTTGGTTCTTTAAAGCAAGAAAACAATAAAATAAAAATAGTGCTTTGCACTTTTATGAACCTCTGGTTCTTGAAACAAGAAGAAAAATTTATTTTTCTTTGATCTAATTTAGATCAAGAAATCAAATAGTGATTTGCACTTCTGTTCTTGAATCTAAAAGATTCTTAGTGCTCTGCACTTCCAAACTGCGCTGTTGCGCTCTTAAGAAAGCGCCACGTGTCAGCCACAGAACAACTTGCGCTACGCACTCTTGAAATAGAGCTTTGCTCTCTGGAATTGGCGCAACTTGTCAGAGCGCGCCACGTGTCAGCAGCGCAACAGCGCAGCGCACTGCGCTGTTGCGCTTGCGCTCACCAGAGCGTGACACGTGTCCTCACCACAAGCGCTTGCGCTCAGTAATTGGCGCAAAGCGCCTAACAAATGCAATGCATTTCTTTTCTTAAAGGGCCAGGCCCAAATCAAAAAGACCTAACAGGCCAAAATAAATTGCAAAGCAATAAAAGGGCAGAGCCCAAATGAAATTGATGCTCTGCATCATTCACAAAGGGCAGAGCCCAAAAACAAATTGATGCTCTGCATCCTTTCTGGGCAAAGCCCAAATAAAAATAAAAATAAATGCAATGCAAAAGCAAATAAAATGTTGAACATTTTTAACTGGACTTAGCCCAATTTTGGTCGTAAGTCCTTAAATTAAATTGGCTGAGCAAGATTGCTCTCTTAAATCAATTTACCTCCGGTTCGAGGGTACATCTCCGAATTCCTCTGACACCCATCGTTGTAATCTTTCAACGACGTCAGAGAGGTGACGGGTCCCGACGACCACACATCAATACGGACTACGGGGTCCTTAAACTCGTGGACCGAAACGTCCTTAAACTAATGTTGGACCGAAACGTCCCTAAACTAATATCGGACCGAGACGTCCCTAAACTAATATCGGACCACCACGTCCCTGAACTAATAATGGACCACCACGTCCTTAAACTGGCGATGGACCACCACGTCCTTAAACTGGAGTATGGACCACTACGTCCCTAAACTGGAACAATAGAGCCTCCAAATGCTCTTTTACTGGATCTAAATGATCCCTTTTAAGTCGATCTTAGTCCCAAACACGGCTAACGTATCCTTAAACATTCAAATGGATTATAAAACTCCCAATCAACTCTGGTTTAAGGGTACATCTCCGAGCTCCTCTGATACATGTCGTTGTAATCCTTCAACGACATCAGAGAGGTGACGAGTCCTGACGGCCATATATTAAATGGATTATCACGTTAAGTTGATCTTAGTCTCAAACAGGACTATCGTATCCTTAACGAATGTTTAACTTGATCTTAGCCGCAACGCGACTAATGCATCCTTAAACTAAAAACACCAAACCCAAATCTAAGTGAATATGGATTTGGACTAATCCACGTCCTACGGGCGACGACATTACTCAGTCTCCGTATACAATCCACGGGCAACCACAAAAAAAACAAACACACACGACACGAAGTGAAATTCTGGAGAAGGAGAAAGTTGTTACCGCGATGCGGTAGCGTAATTAACTGCAGGGGCTTGCGCCTGCAGGGAAGAGCGTCCCCACAATCAAAAACCCCTCAAGCGAGGGGGAATCTGACGAAGTCTGCTACATCGGCCGCATCCGTCTAAACCTCCGATACACGGTGCCATAAATCAACTTGGCATCTTCGGAGAATTGGACGGATAAAACCAAATAGCATCTGCCCCGAATCCCAGCGTCAGGACATCGCGGTCCTGTGCGCCGCCGTTCGGAGGGGAACACTCGTATTCGTATGAATAAGCATATTTTTTGTTAGTATAAACATCTCACATTGATCCCATAGATATGATTTATGTAATGTAGCGGACACAATTTGTTGTCTCCTACCTTTACGGACGACTGGTAAAATCTGTCGAAAATCACCACCAAGAACAACAGTCTTTCCATCAAATGGTTTATTCTCAAGTTGTGGATTAATATTTAATAGAATATCTTTGAAAGTTCGATCCACGACTTCAAATGCAAAGCGATTTATCATCGGAGCTTCATCCCAAATAATCAGTGTCGCTTCTTTGATGAGAAGAAAGATTAGATTGGCGAGATATTGCGCAAGATGAAAACTCATGAAGATCAATAGGAATTTTGAATCTTGAATGTGCTGTACGTCTTCCGGGTAGTAACAAAAAAGCAATGCCAGAAGATGCAACTGCAAGAACGATTTGTTTTTTACTACGCAACTTCGCTAAAATTGCATTCCATAAGTATGTTTTGCCAGTTCCACCATCTCCGTACACAAAAAATAGCCTTTCAATATTTTTTTCGCACGAAGTTATAACCGCATCAAAGATTTTTCTTTGTTCATCATTTAAACCACATTCTAATTCAATAGATTTTTTCGACAACTCAAAAGTATCATAATTTAGCTCCTCAAATATCAATCTATTGTTCTTGTTTAAATTGCTAGAAGAGGGTATTGGCATAAATGGAAAATCTCTCAAGCTTTTATTATTATATGACAAAATCACATCTATATCATGAAGCGCAAAATCTCTTAATTGTTCATTACCGAGTACAATTTTTAAATCAGGATGCAAATTTTCCAAACGTCTTTCATAATCATCACTCATGGCCTCCCAATGTAAATCCCATAGTTCTCGAGGATTCATAACTTCGTTAAAAAGTATCATCGTGCAAAACATGCGACGAAGTTGATTAGCCGTAGCCCACTTAGACGCTTCTTGGAGTGCTAGGTTCCATTCATTATCATCATCAAGAAGTCCAGGTGGTATACATGCTACCTTATAAGTTTCATGTTCAACACCATCAATTGTTCTCATATCAATAAAATTAATCCTTCCTTTCACTATTTTCAACAACATCCTGAGAGAATATCTTTCACCAGCGGCAGGATGTGCATAAAGTAATCTTCCTATCGCTTTCCTTCTTTTTCGTTGCTTCCAACATAAGTTTTTTTTGTTTCAAACAAAGTGATTTGGAAACTCAACATAAGTATAGTTTCTAGCATGAGGAAATTTAAGATTCATAGTAAACCATTCAATTAACATTGTTTTATTAGCTCGCTCAGACTCCATTATTTCTTGAACACTTCCATCTTCTCTAAAAAAACCATTTGTTCACCAAAAAGATGATACTGCAACCGTTCAACAGCAGGATGACGTTTATTTATTTTAAATTCAAAAAGCCTCCATGAAGTTTCAGATGCTGCAATATATCTAGAATCTAAATATAATTTGACATCGTCATATCTTTCGACCACATTTTGATGAATGATAACTGTTGCAAAATCAGATCCTTTATTCACATATTTAAATAAATATTTTATTGCTCGTCTATGATTGCATATTTCAACATTAATATGCGATTGATATTTCAGTAACAGATTTGCATTGTAAGGCACAACCCAACTGTTGTCAATATCCTTTCCATCTGCCGTGTAGGATCTTGATTTGCGTCTTCGGTAAATTGCATATCCCTTTTCATCAATAATAGTATGGTCATTGAACATTTTAGGGAATTTTTTTGAGCATTTATTATTTTTCATGCAAACACATTTTGGATTATGTGTACCACATGGTCCATGAATCATATGAGTAACTACCAAATCATGAAGTAAAGGTTCCATTTTAATGTTAGGAAGCTCAGCTCTAATTAAATTATCAATATCCTTTGCGAATTTTTTTTTTTTTGAACTTTCTAATGAAATAAGGATATGAGAATGTGGTAATCCTCGTTTTTGAAATTCTACCACAGATAGATTTACAAATGGAAAAATTAAACTTTTAAATAGAAACATATAATAATATACAAAATATATATCAACAAATAATGACAATAACCTACCAGAAATTACTCGTCCAAAATATTTATGTTTAATCAAATCATCAAGAAGCTGCATAAGTTTTACGTGAAAAAATCTGGCAACAATATCAGGCATATCAGATACACTTTGAATACCAGCAATTAATAAAAAATCATGTATTTCTTTCCAGTTAGGATTGCATGTAAAAGTAATGAATAAATCCGGAGGTCCGGTCCATCCACAAATTGCCATAGCATCTTGATAGTTTTGAACCATGTATCGTGGACCTCCAGTAAAGGATGAAGGCAAAATAATTTTTTTACCAATTGTGTGGACATCATTATCACCATCATCAACAGCATCCTGTAAGCCTTGATATAACTCACATTGTAAAGTTTTTTTATTATTACGAATCCATCCAAGATGATTCCCTTCAACAGATATATAAGTATCAACTATATACTGCTGTAATAATTTTCCACCTCTCAACAACGTTGTTCCTTCATAACAACACTGTTGTAACCTAAATACGTAGAAGTTCTTCATTGAAACTTTATTCATTTTTCTCTTCGTATTGTTACCTTCAATATAATTATGCCAACTATCTTCTCCATATGGGAATAATAAGGGATATTGCAATGGCATGTATGATGGATGAATCTCACTAATTCTTTGATATCCTTTTTTTCAATCGTTGACAATAACATCTTGAGTAGATGAAGGAAAAAATTCATCATCAATCATCAGAGCAGCTATTTCTGTTGAATTTGGTTTATTATATTGTTGACCCTTATGATTTCTTTCCTCTAGAATGCGCAAACTAAACTCTTTATCCTTATTGTTCTCATACAAATCACATACGCATCGAAATTTCTTAACACATTTGTTGTATTTATCCAACATTTCCTTTAAACTTTTCACAGTTTCTGAATCATATTCCGTAGCATTACAATTATCTCCAATAGATGCAATTAGATTTTCAATTTCATGCTCGGTATCATATATATAAAGCTGTGCATATTTAGGTCGACTTCCGATAGCCGGTAGCAATGAACCTTTGATAGTTTTGTCCATGAATTCGAAATGTATATGGTCCCTTTCCTTTCAAAATTTGATAATCTATCTTTGCACCAATAGATGTAAAAGCAAACATAGAGTTGAACGAATGAATTTTTTTCCGAAATTGTTTAGCATGTTCAGAAACATTTTGATAGTTCAATAAAGAGTCTAGCATTTCAGGTGTCTTCTCAAGAAGAGGCAGAGAAACTCTTCCACTCTTGCAACAAAGTGAATAATTTATTTTTTTCTTATCATTAGTTCTGACCCTTTCTTCTTTCCACGTAATTGCATCACATCTAGAACATTTTTCAGTATGAGGCCCCAAATAATGGAAACGACTACGCCAATCTGTTAAATAATTATCGTTAAAACTTTCTTATCATGTATCATTATAAAACACAAATTACAATTTAATCAGTAATAAGAAAATATAATATATTATATTATTATATTTACGGAGGATTTTTTTTAAAATAATCTTATAGCTTTTAAAACATGTAAAATATGTGTAAATCAAAAAAATTAAAAAATTTAAGATTTTTGAGTAATATGTTCTTTAAATATAATTAATATCAAACATTCAAGTAAAATTAGATAAAACTTTGTGTTTTATAGGGATATATAATGAGGATGAAGCGTGCTCTTACTATCATTATCATTTTTTTGACTGCATTACAAATCTTGATGGATATCTTTATCAACTATATGGTGATTATTCAAAAAGCCCACTTCCGTAGAATGATTCAAAACGGTATCATCATCCATCAAAGATGTGTTGCATTCAACATTAGCAGAAAAATTAGGAATTTATTCTAATGGTCTTTTGAAGTGCGAGATACCAAAATCAAATGCCTCTCGCTTTCGCTCGAAAGAAAATTCATCATTTTTAGTATTAGTGTTGGATTACTGTTTTTTTTATATCTTATTCTTTTACGTTCACGTTTACGTTGTTTTTGTGCTTCTGATAACGGTTTGCGAATGTGTTTTGATTTATTCCAATGCATAGCTAAATAAAAGACAAAAGATAATATCACAATAGAAACAATTATAGAGATCAACATAAATGATTAACTAATAACAATAAATATGTCACATCATTTATTAATAACTTAAATGGAAAACTGTACAGATACCAATAGGAATTTAAATTTAGAGAAAAAATAATTTATTTCTACATATAAACATAAATAAATAAAAATCTTAAATATTGAATTTTTCGAATAATAGATTTTTTTTACCATAGTTTTTACTCCAATTTTGTTGTTGACCAAATCAAATGAACACTTTCCTGCAAATGCAAAAAACATCAATTCAAGTCAAGTATTGCATTAATAATGGTAACTTTTAAAAATATTTTCATTAGTTAAAAAAATACTAAATGAAAAATGAAAAATAATACGTTGAAAAAGAAATGTTTAGTTATAGAAAAAAAAGTTTAGTGCAGACCATCCTGATTCATGATCATATATGTTGAAAAATAAAACAAAGAAAGAGATAAAAATACTTACTGAAGGTATGGTGCTTTGAAACGATCCAAGCCAAGGATTTAAGTTTAAAAAGTGTTGGAAAATCCAGAATTTGGTAAGAATAAGATCTCTCTCTTTCTCTATTTTCCCTTTTTTCAATATTTTCCCTTTTTTCTTCAAGTGAGAAAGAAGATAAAAAGTGCTGGATTAAATAGGGGAAGGAGATGATGAGGTATGACGTCAATAGGAGGTGGAGACAAAAACAAATTCAATTCATTTTTATTTTTTTAAATTTCTGATAAAATATTTTGGTTTTACCATACGAATTTATTTTATTTACTATTTCTCATCACTACTAACATATTTATTTTTCTACCATCCTTTTGCATCTGGTAACGTGTCTCTCTTCTTCATTTTATTTTTCTTTTGACATTTTCTGTCGTAATTATCCTTTTCGTCCTGTTTATACGTGATGACGTCTTTATTTTTTGATAATGATTTGACAGAAAAAGGAGAGATAAAATGATCCTTTTCGTCCTGTTGTTCTGCAGTCCGTCAAAACTGATGTCCTTTTTCTTTCAAATCATGAATAACGTTGACGTCACTGTTGTTCTGCAGTCCGTCATGACTGATGTCTCTTTTTTGTCAAATCATGAATAGCGTTAACGTCACTGTTGTTTTACAGTCCGTCATGACTGATGTCCTTTTTCTGTCAAATCATTACCAATGTTCATATTACTATTTTTCTACAGTCCGTCATGACTATTGTCTTTTTTCTGCCGTCAACACTATTTTTCTACAGTCCATCATGACTAATGTTCTTTTCTGTCAAATCACGGCCAATATTAATATCACTGTTGTTCTGCAGTCCGTCATAACTGATGTCCTTTTTCGGTCAAATCATGAATAAGGTTAACGTCACTGTTGTTCTGCAGTCCGTCATGACTACTGTCCCCTTTTTCTGTCAAATCACGGCCAATATTAACGTCACTGTTGATCTGCAGTCCGTCATGACTGATGTCCCTTTTCTGTCAAATCACGAATAACGTCAACGTCACTGTTGTTCTGCAGTCCGTCATGACTCATGTCCCTTTTCTATCAAATCATGAATAACGTCAACGTCACTGTTGTTCTGCAGTCCGTCATGACTAATGTCCTTTTTCTGTCAAATCATTACCAATGTTCAGGTGACTATTTTTCTACAGTCCGTCATGACTATTGTCCTTTTTCTATCGTCAACATTATTTTTCTACAGTCCACCATGACTAATGTATATTTTCTATCAAATCATGACAAATGTTAACGTCACTATTTTTCTACAGTCTGTTATGACTATTGTCCTTTTTTGTCATCAGCGCTATTTTTCTACAGTCGATCGTGACTGATATCCTTTTTCTGTCAAATCATTACCAATGTTCAGGTTACTATTTTTCTACAGTCCGTCGTGACTATTGTCCTTTTTCTGTCATCAGCACTATTTTTCTACAGTCCAGCATGACTGATATACTTTTTCTGTCAAATCACGGTCAAAATTAACGTCATTGTTGATCTGCAGTCCGTCATGACTGGTCCTTTTTCTGTCAAATCACGATCAAAGTTAACGTCACTGTTGATCTGCAGTCCGTCATGACTGGTCCTTTTTCTGTCAAATCACGACCAAGGTTAACGTCACTGTTGATCTACAGTCCGTCATGTCTACTGTCTCTTTTCTGTCAAATTACGAATAAGGTTAACGTCACTGTTGTTCTGCAGTCCGTCATGACTACTGTCATTTTTCTGTCAAATCATGAATAACGTTAACGTCACTGTTGTTCTGCAGTCCGTCATGACTACTGTCCTTTTTCTGTCAAATCACTACTAATGTTCAGGTCACTTTTTTCTACAGTCCATCATGACTAATATCCTTTTACTGTCGTTAACTTTTTCTGTCAAATCACTATCAATGTTAACATTACTATTTTCTCAGTCTATCATGACTAATATTCTTTTTCTGTCAAATCCAGACTAATGCTAATGTCACTATTTTCCTATCGTTAACTCTATTTTTCTTCCCTCGTGACCAATGTCCTTTTTCTGTCATATTTGTACTTGATAACATTTTTCCTCATATACGTACTCAATTGCATGCACTTGCACGCGAGCCTTTGTTCTTTATCAATTTATGTGCTGGTATTATGCCTCATTGATGCACGTCGCGTCTAGTTCAACCCGAAAATTCTGAACTTGGTTTTATGCCTTATTTTTAGCAGTTTTTCTATTTTTAGCAGTTCTTCTTTTATTAGAAAATTAGTTGTGATTTAGATTTTGCAATTGTAAGAGGCAAATTTTAATTAAATAAAACCCTAGTTTGGTGAAATTGCCATTGTTATATTTCTATTCTTTCAATTTTTCTTAAATCTGTTTAGAAGCGCCGCATCCCAAAGCAGAGCTGTACCACTTACCAATTAAAAAGGAGCATCATGACTAATGTGTTTTTCTGTTTAATAATACTTAATTATGATTGTTACGAATTATGATTATAACATTCATGTTTTCCAACCAAAGAAGTATCCATTAAAACCAATTAGTAATATCATTATTCCTTTTTATTTGAGTTTTTCTATATCTCGACGCTGTCACCTTCTCAATTTTTTTGTCTTTTTCTGTCTTTTGTCAAAGTTGATTGCAAAAATACGACCGAGTTAGAAAATTAAGTGATTTATACTATATATCCAAATATATCATATTAAATATATTAAACCATTGAAAATATTTGAAAACACAATCAGAACTTGTGAACATT
This sequence comes from Agapanthus africanus, assembly GCA_030015575.1. NCBI lineage: Eukaryota > Viridiplantae > Streptophyta > Magnoliopsida > Asparagales > Amaryllidaceae > Agapanthus > Agapanthus africanus. The sequence goes on along the minus strand of JASDDO010000022.1, from coordinate 484,564,591 downwards.
GTTCATCCCTTCTTCGAAATTTACATACCAAAATAACAGAAATAACAGAAGCTTGATCAACAAAGAAAAACTAAAATTAACATCCTAATCTATTTCACATGGGTTCTCATATCGACATAGCGGATATGAGTTATTGTTGAACAACCAAGGAACAATGCAATTCATATGGAATGCATGGTCACAATACAAATGCACTCCTTCGAACAAATCACCACTGCTACTCTTCTCAATTTCTTCGAAGCACACCGCACAAAAAATATCGTCAATCCGGTCCTTTAACTCTTGTCTCTTTCGCTTACGCGATCTCTTAATTGTCACAGTCCTATCAACGCTAGTATAAACATATATCTTGATATGAAATTTAGCATTTGCTGCCTCCACGGCTTCATAGACGAATTTGCTGATCTCCGTTTCAAGATACATGCGATGTTGACCTTGGATGGGGCATTTACGACGCACCACCTAGCCGGCGAATCTATGACAGTTCTCGGGCGAATGTAATTTAGAGGCTACATATTTGCGATGCTTAAAAAATGGCATTTCGTCCAAAATACACTTTGTACCATCATGAGGGCCAACGGAAGAGAGAATGATCACTTGGACGGAGTCTTCAATGTACCCATGGGTGCAAACGGAATGATCGACACCGTCGGCATCCGACGATGTGGGCGTCAGTTTTTCATGGAGGAGGAGAAACAACGGCGGTTTGTTATACTCTTTGACCATTGAGAGAGGCAATGGCTGTCCTGCATCAAGATTTTGTGCCATTAAGAGATGCAAAATATTTCTGGCTTACCCTTTTTTTACCATTTTTCTTTTGTAGGAATTGAAAATGAAGTGCCTTGGTTTAAATAGAGTAGAGGTGGGCATATGTGCCAATAAGGGACATGTGGCAATAGGAGGTGGACATGACTAATGTCATTTTCTGTCAAATCATGACCAATACTAACGTCATTATTTTTCTACAGTCCATCATGACTAATGTCTTTTTTCTGTCAAATCATGACCAATGTTAACATCATTATTTTTCTACAGTCCGTCATGACTAATGTCCTTTTTCTGTCAAACGATAGCTAATACTAACGTCACTATTTTTCTATAGTTCATCATGACCAATGTCCTTTTCTGTCAAATCATGCCTAATGTCTTTTTTCTGGCCATCATGACTGATTTGTATGTCAAAAACTATTTCTAAACCGCAATCAAGAACGGCGTCGCATGAAGCTAGCCGGTGAGTACGGGTCGGTCCACAGGGATGTTGTGAATTTCCTAGTCGCGCTAACGAGCTAATTCCGAAAGGTGTTCGGATTGGTTATTAAATCTAAAAACCTAAATTATTCTATCTAGATCTATTCTTGCTAGGGTTAGGTTTAGGGATGGTTTGGAAATGCAGGTAAATCTCAACACTTTCTATACCCGAATGAAGATCTATGAGGAGTTATGGTAATTATCAATAAAGGGGATTAGATCCATTCGGGAAGGTGTTCCTTCCTCTAGGTTCTTGTCCTTCGTTTAGAGATCCTTACCCTAACCTTCATGGAAAACGCGCGCAACCGGGCTTTTACACTACGGTATCACCACTACCTCGAAGGATAGGGTGCCGTAGGGCGCGGTGTGTGCGTGTATGCATGGAGTCCTATTGAAAATATATTATGGGTAAAAAAGGGATGAGAGATCTCATCTCTCAAAATCCTTCCCCAAAGCTAACTCTAAGCAATTTATCTACAGCAAGAAATTAAATCTACCTAGGGCAAAGAATTGAAATCTAAACTAGGGCAAGGAATTAAATCTTCTTACAGATGCATTTCTCCAATCATCAACGTAGGTTTGTCAGATCTGAATTTCTGAATTGAAGAGAGGCACCGATGCTCTCCATAAAGAATTTCTGAATTTATTATTAAAAGGAGGCATAAGAATTACAATGATTAGAGTTCCTATTTATAAAGAATAGGAAACCCTAGGTTACATCTGAATCGCATGTCTACAATTACAAAAATACCCCCAGGAAATCTTTTCAGAGCCGCAAAAACATTATGGTAAAATTTAATATGTGTACGGGCATAGGACGGCCGCGGAACCGCGGCAATGGCGGGCTTGGGCCGCGATTCCGCGGCCCTTTGACAAGATTGGTTGATCAATTTTTTATGGGCTTCTTCAGGGTTCTTTGGGCTTCTGGTTCTTGTGTTTATTTTATCAATTGAGCTTCTACATTAGTTCCAGATCTTCAGTAAACATTTTGCAATGGATCTTTTAACCGTTTTGCCTTGACATTTTAGACCTTGCGTTGCCTTGTTGATTGTGAACTGTCTTTCGATGTAGGCTTGACTAAGATCCTCCGTTCATTGGTTAAAGTTCACTTTTTCATCGTCTTTACATCGTTTTCACTGTTTTCTGTCCAAGAACCTGTAACCTGTAACATGTAGCAGACATGCGTCAAAAGTACCTATTTATTTATAAAAATAATAAGAATGAGGAATATAATAATGCAATATTCTGGTGTGAACAAATACCCCCAAACTTATCTTTTACTCATCCTCGAGCAAACTTATTTTTATTCACTAAAATCCTAACCACACTTTCGCAGGGAAACGCGATTGCACTGAGCACGTGCAACAAGCCGTTAAACCTCTAGGTGTTCCTAGTAGGAAGAGTGTTGTCTCCTGAGGGTTTTCAGCGGATACTACCCACAAAATCCTATCAATTCAGCCCATTAACTTTTGTTCTCCAATTAGGTTTTCTAACAAGAAATTCTATTATCGTCGACTCGTAAATTATCCATCCATATTCTTCACGCTTCCTCATTATTTAACTTAAGAGTATATATATCCTGTGGACTTACTTAGCTTTCGGCATTTCTTAAGTTTTCCTTCTAGGGTTCCATCTCTACTTAGGAATTTCTATCAACTCTATTAAAGATATAAGTTCTATCCTTCATTCCTTTCTCTCATCTAAACTCTAATCATATATCCCCACGTGTGTGTAAATATCACCCTTACACTTGGAAATTCAAATCAAGCAATCGTACTCTCGTCCATTGTCCAAAGCACTTATTAATTAGTGAATTTTTAAATGAAATTTGCTTACACATCCTTCATGCGACCGTTAAAACTTCTTGAGATACCAACAATCGATTACAAGATGCGTTAGCACTTTAAAGCGTACTTCCTAGTTTTGCAACACCCAAGGCTTTAGCAGTGACTCCCAAACCAGTTGGTCTAAGGCACTAGGTGATGAAGCACCCTCGCTAAATATTTTTCTATTTTTATAGCCTTAAGTAATCATAAAAACCAGTGTCCATTTTTTTTCTTTCTTTATTCACACTTTTTTCTTTTATTTTCTTCGTACTAAGAACTTTAGACAAGAGCATTTCAAGGTCTCTTCTACTATTCCAAGTTTCAAGGTGCGTGATTGTGCAATTTGTAGGGTATACGTTTTCAGAGTCTAGACTTAAGCTAGGAATTATTTTTCAAACTTATACTCTAATAAAAGCTTCAATATTTTTCCTTCGTTTCGACTTAGCCCAAGAAGTGCACCCAAAATTTGCCTATTTCTAAATAAACTATAAGGCATATACTTTCTACCGTTAAACTTTAAGGAATGTTATTTTTAGGATTTTTAATTCACTAAGTCTAAGATCTAGTTGTTCCTAACCAGTTAACCTATTTGTCAAACTCAAGTCAATTAGCCAAAATTGAATACATTAATTTTTATAATTTTTGAAATTTTTCAATTTTTATGGGTTTTCAAATAAGTATGCAAATGCAAAAATATGTACAAATGAATGCGAAGGAAAAAGACGTACCGAGCATACCCCCAAACTTGAACTTGACAGTGTCCTCACTGTCATGCTAAACCAAGAGGGTCAAAATGCCGATACTTCCCTGTTTATTTATTTATAATTTTTTTTTAATGTTTTGAATTTTTTTTATTTTTTTATAGAAAAAGAAAACAAAAAATATATATACATATATACAAAAAGGTTCCCCCCAAACTTAAGCTTGGCCTTGCACAAGCCAAAGGTTAGCACCAACCATTCAAAAATCTTATCATGGTAATGGTATAGTTGGTGCAAGAATGGGGTGTGGAAGAAAGAAATGAGAAACACGCGAGACCGTGTGGGAAGAAGAGTGGAATATGGTCTCGGTGGAGGAGAAGAATGGCGAAAAGGAGAAAGAAGTGGAGTATGATCTTGAGGGTGTAAATCGAGTGAATAAATTAGCGCAATTTGTGATGACCGATGTGTTAAAAGCGATTGCGCTAACCTATCAACTCGTCTAGAAATGGGGTCAAATCCCTCAAGATTCGCAAGAAAACATGGGTACGCCGAACTTGGTATAGGAGATGAAAGCGTAACGGTCACTTGTACGGTCGGAACAATAGGAAGGACGAAAGGGAGTGATTGAGGGATAGTCGTACTCTCACCTAAGTAATCTGTATCGAACTTGAAAGATTCCATCAATGGTTCGAAACTACTGTAAGCAACCGAGTCTGATGGTTCAACTAACTCATCTGAAAATGTAAAGGACTCAAACTCGGACGGTGAGTCATCAACATCGTCCGAAAAAGTGAAACACTCGTACGTGTTATCGTCTGTGAGAACTGTGTTAGATTCAAAGAGAAATTTTTCAAGCTCACAGTCTTCAAGCGTGGTCGGAACGATGGAAAGGAGAGAGGGTGATTTAGTTAAATGTTCAAGAGGATGAATTGAAAAATCCGACACATCAAACAAGAATGGTTCAACCTCAATATGGTCCTCAATACTATCCTTATAATTCTCCTCAAAATCCATGCCATTATCATCAAAATCTAGACGCATATGAAGTTCGGGAGAGACATCTAATAACTCGGGATGATGATTTGAACATAAAATTTCAATCAAATCGACAGGTTCATTATCCGAAATATTTCCGGCGTCTATATCCTCAATCAAGTGAAAATTAATTTCTTTAGACACCTCATCAAAAGATTAAATGTTAAATGTTTCTTCCGAATCTCATATGCATCTTGATTTTATCGATTTAGGTTCTAGAGTGGAGGTGTAAAGGTCGAAAGGATTAAGTGTGGTTTCACTCGAAAGGGGTTCTTCACAATTTGGCAAATCAAGCACTACAAAATCACACAGCTCATTTTTATTTTCAACAGGTGAACTATTTAGGGCAATCGATGGAAAACAGGAGTTGTGGGCTTCAATTGGGTAAGGGTAGGTTTGATTTGAAAATCCTCTCATTCTCACTCTGTCCAACCGCCTTCTTATACATTAAAAAATTTTGAGCTAGCGGGAAACTAGCTACCGGTTCGGTAGGTTGCATAAGGGCGGCTAAAGACGCTTCCACATTCCTAGTCATTTTATTCGTTGCTGTAATGTACGCTTCCAACGACTCTTCCAAACTAGACTTAGGTGGTGAGGGGATTTCGTGTAAGTCCACGTTGCCCACCCCGGTGCTTACGGGGAGGCGGAAAACGGAATAAAAATCGGATTTTTATGAGCTTAGGCAACATGGACTACACTATGAAGGATCTTTGCTAAACAAAAACAAGCTAAAGCTAACTAGAAACTAGCTAAGTGCTAGAAAGGTTATACCTTGGGTTTTATGTCCTTCTCTCCTTGCTCCTTGGAGTAGTGGAAGGATGTCACCTTTGTCGTCTTCTCCCGTCAAAGAAAGATCCACCCGAAAGCCTCAACCTTTGGCTTCAACTCCAAGCTAGAAGTAACTAGGGTGCAAGAAGTGCTAATCCTTGAACCCTAGATGAGAGTAGAGATTATCAAGAGAGGGTTTTTCTCAAGCTCAAGTGTTTCTCAACACATGAGAGGGGAGAGCTTGAGGGAGAGGAAGAACAAGAGAGAGAAAGGAAATGATAGAAAATGAGAATAAAATGGAACCATTCTCACATATATGTGTGAATTATTGTAATTAGATAATTAGCTAGATAATTGTCATGGTTAATCAAGACATGACCATTATCATTTCATTTTTAATGCAATTTGCAAGGATCAAAGAGCATCTTCCAAATAAAATGATGATGGTCAAAGTGTCAACCTAGGTCAACAAGTCAAGGAGGTCAAAAGGTCAACAACCATAACCATGCACAATTATATTAAACTAATATCAATTAACAACAATACACACATAAGCATTAGGGTTAATAAAATGACAATGGTCATTAACCCTAATCAAAGTCCTCTCCCTCTGTCTCAAGCAACTGTGCATACGCACCCGTATTCGCGATCCGAGGAACACGAATACAATGAGAAAAACCAATCCCAAATCATATACTAGGATCCGGCTTAAACCAAAGCCCGCTAGTATAAGCTGTCCGGACAGCAAACGTGCACAAGTGCGCGGATGCGAACGAACCCTGTCGCAAAACCATGCGACCTCTACTCATTTTGCCTAAAGGCGAATAGCTCTCTGTGTGGGACTCTAAAGACTCGATACTACGATGGCAGTAGGTTTAACCACACACCGCAAGCGGCACTAGCTGTACGTAACGGTCCCCAGGTAGATGTCGATAAGAAGACTGACGAGGTGAACCCCATCTGAACTCCTACTGAGCCTGTATGTGACAGTCTCCGTACAGTCCGGTCTATTCGTCTGATACATCGCATGGCGGGCCTAGGGGGGCGGTGAACGTCAGTCCCCTAACAGCGGTACAAGTCGTGTCGGAGTGTAGCCCAGAACACCCTGAGATAACACTGGAAACCTACCAGTATATCTCGCTTGCCCTGGCCAGGGACTATTCGTGTAATGGCTCTCCTGCACACAGCGCGATGTCAACCCCCAATACCGGGAGAGACGAATCCTGTCTAACCGTCACTGCCTCCAAGTGCTTCGGGACTGCACCCAAAAACTACCTGTTTGCACGACTCCTTTGAGCCGTGGTAGGGTAGTAATCAAAGTGCAGTGGGAACACACTCGAGGCGAAGTGACAGTGTCAAGTCAATGGACTAAGCTGTACCCATGTCACCTGGGAACTGATAACTGACGATAGGTATAATACCAACCAACAGTCCCCGACGAGTCATGTCCAGTGTACTCGTCACCTAACGAGCACCCGTATACTATCTCAAGTACGACGTACTGACGGCTGTGGGACAGACCGTCTCCCACACTGGGATGAGAAGCGCATACGCTAGTCTACTCCGGAGTATCGATGCCCTGTCTCGATGGTCCAACGACCAGAGACCTGTATAAGGATGTGCTTATAGATTACCCAGCTCCCACGAGTGCGAGCGCCATCACAACGCTGGTAATCAAGCAAAGATCCTAAGGGCTCTACTAATATGTATATCAGCGATATGCTAAAAGAAACACATGCACATATTGAAGTAGAGACAAACCAAGTAGCATACTACCATTTCGAGCAAGATCGTATATACAACTGTGAATATCCCAAGCTTCCATCAAGTAATATACAAGCTAGTATGATACAGTAATGGCCTCTAGGGCATATACACTAACATTTCGGTGAAAGATTCGAAATTGGTTGGATATGTGAAACTCCCTAATGGCTGTGTAGAAACAGTGTCTAGTGAGGGTGGCAAGGTCGGGTAAGACTGGTAGGAAGTGGGTGGTTGGACAGGGGTAGGGTCAACATGTGGATAAAAAGGTGAAAAGTCGTGTGGATCCCCAGAACTAGATGAGTGGAAAGGGGTGAAAGATCGGCTGCGAGATTGAGCAATATGCTCAGCAATTGACATCGGCTTAGGAGTGACAGAAGAACTTGAAAAAGTGGTGTCAACATACGAAGGTGGTAAGGGTTGACTTGGTTGACACAAAGTGGGTTGAAAAGTCAAACTGTTTCTCCTAGACGTCTCTATTTGATCTTTCAAAGATTTTTTAGGCAAGGAAGGATCGTCTTTAAATTGACCGAACAAATTGACGTACGACGCAAAATTAGGTTCGGGATACCAAAGTTCGGCAAGTGATTTGTTATGTGGGGTACCCATGTTACAAGAAGGGGAAAGAAAGAAAGTTTGTAGTGCAAGGATTTATTTGTAGCAAAAGTTTGCAAGTTTCTAAAAAGATTTTTCCTTTTTCCTTTTTTTCTTTTTATTTGGAAATTGTTGCAAAAAGATTTTGATAAAAGATATGCAACAGCAAAATATTACTTGCAATCAGTTTTTATTTTAAGCGGGGCCCAAAAATCCTGCACAAGACTTGTTATATGGAAGGGAATATATTTTTTAAAGTGCACAAAATCCTGCAGGCATTTTTCAGAAAATATATTTCAAAAATTACAGAGGAGAAACGGAAGATCTTACAGAAAATTTTTCAGAAGAAGATGCCACCAGATCGCCGCCCTTCCGCAGCAATAGAGCTCTAACACCGCGGTTCCGCGATCTTCTTGATGGCTCAAATCCCCAGAAATTTTTTTGTGCGACGAATCGACAAGACGGCCGCGTTTCTGCGGCCTAAGGTGGGTTTTGGCCGCGGAAACGCGGCGGGGTGGGGGATTTAGATCTCCAGAAAAATTTCCATGTTCTATTATTTAAAATCGCTTCTGTTCCGATGTTTTGTTTCCTGTTTTGCTTTCTGGAAATTTCCAGATCCGATTTTCGTGTATCCTGCAAAATTAAAACAACAAAGTATCCCTTCAAAAAATAACAGATGGAATATTTTTATATTTTTTTTATGATTTTTCAGATTTTTATGATATTTTTTTTATTTTGATTAACCCGAAATTGCGAAAAGGAAAGTTCTACGCCATCCCCGGCAATGGCGCCATTTGATTTGTATGTCAAAAACTATTTCTAAACCGCAATCAAGAACGGTGTCGCATGAAGCTAGCCGGTGAGTATGGGTCGGTCCACAGGGATATTGTGAATTTCCTAGTCGCGCTAACGAGCTAATTCCGAAGGGTGTTCGGATTGGTTATTAAATCTAAAAACCTAAATTATTCTATCTAGATCTATTCTTGCTAGGGTTAGATTTAGGGATAGTTTGGAAATGCAGGTAAATCTCAACACTTTCTATACCCGAATGAAGATCTATGAGGAGTTATGGTAATTATCAATAAAGGGGATTGGATCCATTCGGGAAGGTGTTTCTTCCTCTAGGTTCTTATCCTTCGTTTAGAGATCCTTACCCTAACCTCCATGGAAAACGCGCGCAACCGGGCTTTTACACTACGGTATCACCGCTACCTCGAGGGATAGGGTGCCGTAGGGCGCGGTGTGTGCATGTATGCATGGAGTCCTATTGAAAATATATTATGGGTAAGAAAGGAATGAGAGATCTCATCTCTCAAAATCCTTCCCCAAAGCTAACTCTAAGCAATTTATCTACGGCAAGAAATTAAATCTACATAGGGCAAAGAATTGAAATCTAAACTAGGGCAAGGAATTAAATCTTCTTACAGATGCATTTCTCCAATCATCAACGCAGTTTTGTCAGATCTGAATTTCTGAATTGAAGAGAGGCACCGATGCTCTCCATAAAGAATTTCTGAATTTATTATTAAAAGGAGGCATAAGAATTACAATGATTAGAGTTCATATTTATAAAGAATAAGAAACCCTAGGTTACATCTGAATCGCATGTCTACAATTACAAAAATACCCCCAGGAAATCTTTTCAAAGCCGCAAAAACATTATGGTAAAATTTAATATGTGTACGGGCATAGGACGGCCGTAGAACCGCGGCAATGGCGGGCTTGGGCCGCGGTTCCGCGGCCCTTTGACAAGATTGGTAACCGCGGCCCTTTGACAAGATTGGTTGATCAATTTTTTATGGGCTTCTTCAGGGTTCTTTGGGCTTCTGGTTCTTGGGTTTATTTTATCAATTGAGCTTCTACATTAGTTCCAGATCTTCAGTAAACATTTTGCAATGGATCTTTTAACCGTTTTGCCTTGACATTTTAGACCTTGCGTTGCCTTGTTGATTGTGAACTGTCTTTCGATGTAGGCTTGACTAAGATCCTCCGTTCATTGGTTAAAGTCCACTTTTTCATCGTCTTTACATCGTTTTCACCGTTTTCTGTCCAAGAACCTGTAACCTGTAACATGTAGCAGACATGCGTCAAAAGTACCTATTTATTTATAAAAAGAATAAGAATGGGGAATATAATAATGCAATATTCTGGTGTGAACAATGACTAATGTCTTTTTCTGTCAAATTATGACTAATATTAAAGTCACTATTTTGCGACTGCATGCACTTGCCCGTGGGCCTTTGTACACTCTTAGTCTATGCGCTGGTATTATGCCTTACTGACGCAACCCTAGCCTACTTAGAGTTGCTCGACCGATCCAAAACACGTTGGGTCTAATTCAACCCGAGAATCCCAAACTGTCAAATCTTGTCCGATTCGCGCGTTCCACCAGCCAAATCAAAGATCTCGCAAAATCGTCTGGATCAATGGATTTCCATAGGCATTGCATTGACGTATCTCGGAATCGCGAAAATCCATCATTTAAGGCCCCGAAATCGCGGTCAAAGATTTGCTCTGAACTTTGACTTTTGAATTAGGAGTGAAATTAGCACCCAAATCAGCTAAGATTTGACAGGAAGTATCGAGAATCAATTTGGGACACAATCAAATAATTAGTTTCTCGTTTTAACAACTTTTTATTTTTAGCAGTTTTTCTTTTGATCTATTCCGTCCGACTTGTCATTTCTGTCATATTTCTATCTGATAACGTCCCTATTTTTCTACGGTCTTTTTGGAAATGGTAACGTCTTTCTCTTTTTTCATGATTACTGTCTTTTTCGGTTTAATAATTCTTACTTATGCTTGTTACGAATTATGATCATAAACATGTTGTTCCAACCAAAGAAGTGCCCATTAAAACCAATTGGCAATCTCATTATTATTTTTCATTTGAGTTTTTTCTACACTTGCATGCTGGCACCTTCTCAATTTTTTCTCCTTTTTCGTCATTTGTCAAATTTAATTGCAAAAACACGACCGAGTTAGAAAATTAAATGATTTATACTATATATCCATAAAATGTATCATTTGATCATCGTATTAACCATATTAAAACAATTGAAAATATTAGAAAACACAATCAGAACTTATTAACATTATTTATTCTTCTTCAAAATTTACATGTCAAAATAACAGAAACAACAGACGATCAATCAACAAAGAAAAACTAACAGTGACATCTTAAGTTATTTGACATGGCTTCTCACATCGACATGTGGGCATGAGTTTTTCTTGAACAACCAAGAAACAATACACTTCATGTGGAATGTATGATCACAACACAACTACACTCGTTTAACTAAATCACCGTTGCTACCTATCTCAATTTCTTCAAAACACACAGCACAAATATCGCCATTCTCGTCCTTCAACCTTCATCTCTTTCGCTTACACGGCCTCTTGTTTGTCACCATCTTATCGATGCTTGTAGGAGGATATTTTATCCAAAATAAATTTTGCACCATCATGAAGGCCATCAGAAGAGAGATGATCGCTTGGGCGGAGTTTTCAATGTATCCATGGATGCATATGGAAAGATCAACACCGTCGGTATCCGACGACGTGGGCGTCAGTTTTGCATAGAGAAAGAGAAGTGACGGTTGTACTCTTTGACCATTGAGAATGGTAACAGCCGTTCTGTATCAAGCTTTTGCGCTATTGAGAGAAATGCAAAATAGGAAAAGATCGGTAGAGTTTTAAAGGCCTTTATCTCTCCTCTCTGACGACTTTTTTTTATTTTTAGTTTTTCTCTTTTGAGTAGAGAATGAGGATGAGGTTGTTAGTTATATGTATGCCTTAGAGGCCATTACTGTACATACGATGTATATTGTAGTGGATGCTTGGACATATATAGGGAGGACTTTCTTGCTCGACATGATAGTACGCTATCTGGTTGCTCTTTATCTTAACATGTACTCTGATTGTCTCTATGTTACATGTTGATAAAGCCCTTAGGATGAGTACTTGACTACCAGGACTATGATGCGGATCATACTAGTGGGGACAGAGTAGTCGCCAAGTACATCCTTCAAATGTTCCTAGTCGTGGGAGTACCGAGACAGGGCATCGATACTCCAGAGTAGACTAGCGTATGCGCTTCTTGACCCATATGATGGGCGATGGATGATCCATATCCATCGGTGTTTGACATCAAGGAAGGTATACGGGTGCTCGGTAGAGACTGGATACACTGGACGGACTCGCCGAGAACTCCCAGATGATATTATACCTCACATCAGATGGCAGTTCTCTAGTGACACTGGTACAGGTTAGTCTGTAGACCCAAGATCGTCATAGAGTCTTGTATGATTCCCACTGTACTTTGATTTCCATCATACCACGTCCAAGAGGGCGTGCAAAAAGGTGGCTTTTGGGTACAGTCCCGAATCACATGGAGGCAATAAGCGATAGGAGGGGATTCGTCTCTCCCGGTATAGGGAGTTGATGTTGCGCTGTGTTCGATTGGCTATAACTGGAAATCCCTGGCCAGGGTTGCTGAGATTTACTGGTAAGTGTTATCAGTAATTTCTCGAGCTGTTATAGATCTCATATCGACACGACTTATCAAGCTACTGGGGTCTGACGTTTACCACCCCTAAACGAGATATACGACATATCAGACGAAGAGACCGGACTGTACAGGAGTGTTACTGAATGGATACGCAGAAGAATGTACATGCTTGCTTGTTGATCTTCTGATCGCTCAATACCTGGGTGGCTGTTACGTTTAGCTGACCGCTTGCAGCTTGTGGGTGTTTGATATGATCATCACCTACTGCCGGCGTATTGACGATTCTTGAGAGTCCTACACAGAGGTTTCTTGACTCAGGCAAAACGGAGTAGGAGCACATATATGATATGTACGGGATCGAGAACAATACGTGTATATGATACCGTGTTAGATTCTCGCGATATAAGATATCGGCTGGGTATATGTGATATAGCCGGGTCATCGGATCAAGTGTTGATTCGATGAACTGATGCAGATTATATTAGTCGGTTATTTGTGAAATAGCCGGATTATCGGATCAAGTGTTGATTTGATAATTTAATGTATAATTAAATATTTGATATATTAAATTACATTAACTGATATAAGCTCACTAAAAGATTCTTTTTCTCACTCGGATAATACATTGATATATATGCGATATATGTTAATTGTATTATTTTATTTTGTTACAATAAATATCGTATATGTGATATATAATATTGTAACATAATATGATTTTTAATGCAACATGTTTAGTGGAGATTAAACAAGCTTAGGGTTTGATTTGGGTTAGTTCTTTCTTGAACCTTCTAGAAGGTTTCCTTTTGTTTCTTGCAAAGATATTATGATGGATATTTTGTGAGATATTTTCCTTACCCAAACCACACCCTTAACTCTAGTTAACTTTCTACATGGGTTAGCCTTCTCATACTGAACCATGGTTGCATTTGTAATCATTATTAGACTTTCATTATTCATCACAAAAAAAATGGCTTCTTCTTCTTCCTTCTTCTTTCATGAAAAGTTTTCTAGCTTTTTATGAAGTGATGAAAATGAGTGAGTTAAAGAAAATAAATGAGAGCTAAATTCCTACTTCATCATCCTAATCTATTCTTACCACTTAGATTAGGGTGTTCACTTCATTTGTGAGTGAGAGCTTGTGTTAATAAAACTTCAAGGTAGATCATCTTTGTTATCGAAGATCGGAAGCAAGCTTGCATCTTTCTCTTCGTGGAGCCTCTCTAGAGTCCGGGTACTCGATGATCGCGGCGAAGGGACCTCAACACGGAGCTATAGAAGTGAAGGACCGGACTACAAAGGTTGTAATCCCAAACTCTTAGATGTTAAAGTGTTTAATATGCTTTGTTTCGCCTAATCTCTAGTTTAAAGATCTTGATTAGGGTTGTTCGGCACGTCTAAATTTTAAATCGGGTATGGTTGATGCCTTATAGACCCTTGTGAGAGTGCCTAGTAACCATACAGAGGTGCTCTATCTTAAATAGAGCAGGAGGTGTACACGGGTAAAAAGTGGAAATACCAAAATTTGTGAGGGCAAAATTGACATTTTGAAAAGGAGATGGGACAGACGGCAGTAGAAAGTGGAAATATCAAAATTTATGAGGGCAAAATTGGCATTTTGAAACTTCTGTCATCTCTCTGCTGCTTTACATTATGTATATAGCATGTTATCTAGTTAGTTTGGCAATTATAATTAACCTCAATATTTGCTTTGAAGTTTGAAGTTAGTGACTTAAAAAAAATTGATGTAATTTATTTGGAAATTTCCATTTCAGCGTACCAGAAACAATGCTCATGCTATTTGGTCATTTGACTTGTACAATCAGATAGCAAAATCTACTAATTTATAACAAACCAAACTGAGTAAACAAACTTTTATAACAGCAACCATATAATTGATGCTGATATCTGCAGATCCTCTAAAGCTCGACTAGCGAGTCCTGAACTCAACTCGTCGCTCGTCCTGAACTCGACTCCTTTATCGATCAAAATGTTGCTGAACTTGACCTAACTTGAGAGCTAACAAGAAAAACCAAGCATGAATCAAAGCAGCTCGAGTGCCAAAGTAACCTAACTCGAAAATGGATCGGCTAGTACAAGATTGACCCATTTCACACCCTAATCATTCATTCAAGCCCACTCATTTCGTACCCATATTCAAACCGGCTCATAATGGGTTTTTGCGCCCGGTTTTGGTGCAGCGATAATGGTCATGTATCGAAATCTCATAGAAGCTTTGACAGCAGAAAAAACTAAAAGTCCCCACGAAACACATTTCCTATGATTGCTACCCACTGTACCCATCGACGATACCCTTAGTTTTCCGCATGATCTCCAATACATCTTTAAAGATTGGGGATAATAGGAACGACGAAACTGGACATTTCCTTCAAATGCAGACGTATAGCAACTCAAAACATGTCGCACGTTTACATTTTTAACATACATCCGCCAGCACATTAACATATTGATTTAACCTGCAGACAAGGAAAACTCACCCACAATGCAAGACAAATTGACCTTAGTAGCATTCATCTATTCCTCATCCAACACTTGTACTAAGAATTGATTGTATAGCGTAAATATCTCCAATTTACAATGCAGTTGTGATTATCACCGTTCTTTACAACAAACACAAGTTAGTGCTGTAACAAAGAGGGGTTTTGTACCTTCTCTAACTGTGTAACTTCGTAAAAAGGCTACCTCTGCCAAAAAAAGAACCAGAGAATTTGTCGGGTCAGTCGAGAAAAATGTGGTAGCTTTCGACAGTTGCTAGGTATTTCATACTAAGTTAAACACTGTAGTAAGCAAAGCCCATCTAGGACCATCTGTTTCCACTGTACTCGAATGAAGAACGCCCTGACGAAGAAGACACACCTATATCTCTGTTGCGTATATGGTTTCTCTTTCTTGTAACTCCACTGTCACTGAAACTTCCTTCTGGAAGACGTTCGTGCACATCTGAAAACTCCTCGGTCCATGATTTCATAGGAATAAGATAGCTATCGTCCTTGGCTTTCCGCTTCTTTCGCTTCTCATGCTGCTTCACATGTTCTGATATCTGATGGAACGTCTCGTTTATCTTTGCAATCCCTCGCTCTACTGGCTCCACCACATGCGAAACTGTAAATTTGACATCATCCACCATCTGAACAGATACATATATGGGAAAATAATTATGAAGCAGCGATTCAAAAGAAGGAACATAAAATGAAACACAGCTTCAGGGAATTAGCTATAATAATGGCATGACAAGTCATCTCCACCAGTTATTTTAGATAATAGACACTGTGCATCTCGATATCCATGCCCTGAAAACAGACACCAATTTTCATGTGATCTTGATACCCTTTGCCCTTGCATCATAAGATCACGAAAACCAGCAGGTTGTGATAATTGGGCATCAAAACTACATCTAGATGAACGGTTCCGATCTAGTGGAGAGTTGACTTTTTGACCATCAGTGCAGAATTATTCGGTAGTGTTATGGATCATTCCATATTCCAATTTTCTCCAGAAGAAAAGGGCTTAATTTCACTAAAGTACCAAAAACTATACCCGTGTAATAAAAACTCGGTAAATCACAACTACCAAAAAAATTTGTATCAAAAGTACCCAATTTTAGTCGATTTATACCCGTATATCTTCTTTACTACTATAACTAGAAGTCCTTAAATGATGTCATTAATCAACAAAATGAAAAAATGAAAAAAATGAAAAAAGGCAAAGTTGAGCGTTGGAGATGTACACCTCATCTATCACAAAAAACAAAAATAACAAAATGAAAAGTCAACCACCACCACCACCACCCCCTCCCTCTCTCTCGCCCAAAAGCCCAATATGCCTTATAAATATATACATAAGCTCTTATATCTTTGTTATTTTGTATAATTCATAAATTTCTTAATTCTACTATTACCACTAACTACATTTATTTAATTTAACTTAGGAAAAACAATAGATATCTTTGGAAACTTTCGTGTAATGTCCGGGATAAAAAATTTACACACCTATATATATGTTATTCAAAATACACACACGTGCAATTTTATTCGATTTATACCCGTATATGCTCAACTAACATAATGGCATTTACAGAGTTTGTAAAATGCTTTTTTGGTAAATTATGAAAACTGGGTATAGTTAAGATGAAAGGCTTAGGTAATTATTCATAGATCATGAAGTTCAAGGTAATTTATTGAAAAACAGGTATAGTGTTCGATAGTTTGATGAAATTAAGCCAAAATAATGTATGTGCGAAGACAGACAGACATACAATTTCACCACTTCCAAGGACCACATCACGAACACTATGCGGCAAACCACTCAATCGCCTCTGCATGTCACCAGATCGGGCAATGTGCATCCTTGTCAGCCTTGCACTTTCCCTAACTTCTTCTGGGTCCGGAGGAGCTCCCAGCGATGCATAATCAGCCATGATAGCAACGTTAGGTAAGCATCTTTCTCCATGTTCGTAAGGTGTAGCTGGGAATACATACAAGTGAACCACCGCAGAGACTCCCATCTGCTATTGTCATTTAATTGATCAGAAACAACAGTAAACTAAAGTAGGACATGAAGACTAAATATACATCTTAAAGTAAGGGACTGGGTGTAAGAGCTGCCAGTTGTATAGGATATCCATGGGCCCTTGTTTTCAAGTGCTTAAATGACTTATCCAAACTAATCATCTTTTAGCCACCATGTTCACAAGGGGATAATACAAAATGGCCATTTTCTCAAAGCTTTGTCTTGGCAATGGCAAATTGGGTTATACGACAACATCCACCCAATTCAACATTAACAAAATGAAAAAAGATACAACTAATAGAAATTTAAGATTTAAACTGGCCGATAGAACTTAAAAGTTCATCTCTCTAAGAGAATGCCAAGTGTCATCAAACAAGATGTGTAGTCATCAAATAAGGACAAATAACATTGGAATCAAATGACAAATGAGATGAATCTCTCCCACATTCACAATTTAGTATTTAAAAGATAAAAATAAAACTGTACAAATTCAAAGATTCTTTCATGGAAAAACAACAAATGGACAACAATGCTTTACCTCAATGCAAATGATGTAGTCCTGGATCCGTGTTTTCAACTCTTGTGCCAAATGGCCTTTAAAATAACCAGTTGAGAAAAGGAAAGCAACAATAACACCTTGCCACCATGTTAAAAATACAATAGATTTGAAGGTAAGAAATTTAGCCAGCGGCTTGATTGGATCCAACTTCTCCTTTGTTACCGAATAGAACTGTATAAGGCAATACAAGGCCCACGTCTGGCTGAAATTCAAAACAACAGCTATATATGGATACCTGTACATAACAAAGTGGCGTTAAACAAGTCTGCATTTTCTAATTCCATGAAAGTGCAATTGCTCTAGTATAAGAGAAAGAATTTTTTTGAAAGGAGCTAGATTCAAAGAGTCTCTCAAAACTTCATTATACTAGAAGTTCGGCACAAAAAAAGAGCAAAATCTACATCATCCTCTTTCTGAGGTATTCAAATAAAAAACAAGAAAATTTGAAAAAAACTACAGTAGAATTTACACAGCTCTGTATTGGGATTATACAGTATTTCTTAAGTTATTCAACTCAGGCACTTTGAGCATAAGATGAAGAAACATCTCCGTAAGTGTTGCTGGCTAATTCTGGTTCGTTTATGTTCCAACAATTCAAGAAAATAACCTGATATACAAGATAAGTAGGATGGGCCTACCCGTATCTCAACTGAAACTTCCCTTCTCCATAGACCCCAAAAGTATCAAAAACAATTGCCAGTAGAGCACATATTGTCTTCAAAATCATCTGTATTAATAAAAGAGAAATAATTTTAAACGGCTACAGAAAAAAATAAAAAGGGTGCAGCAAAAAGTCAAGTAGCGTACATATTGAACAATGCCAATTTTCACAGCATGATAAAAGTCAGAACCAAGATACCAGTGCCTCAACAAGCAATTCAAAGGAAATGGATGCCTCACAACATAATCTTCATATCGAAGTTCTAACAGCGGCATGCTAGAGCTGATCTCGACCTGCTTCTCCATGAATTTAATAGTATTCTCCTCACCACCTATTTAAAAAGAACTCAATGAGCATAACATAGTTGGTATGACACTTCCTCTTCTGGGGAGAGCGTGGGATTCGATCCCCAAAAGGAGAAGTGGCCACAATTGAACACTTTTGGGGCAAATTCGTGGATCCCCTGGGTGTGTCTCTGTTGTGTGCGTGGGCGTGTTGTGTGCATGGGTTAGGCTTATGGACCAGTTCAAAAAAAAATTTAAAAATCAAGATAATTGTATGTGATATCCAACTCTTAATTTAAGCATGCAAACTGCAGCTATGTTATACATGTAATATATCCACAGTAAAAATGAGAGAATACTAGAAAAGTATTGAGCAGTAGCAATGAAGAAACATCCAATATTATTTTCTGGACGTTCAAGCGAGGCGTAGAAGGGTAGGGGAGAGAGATTGTAAGTGGCCATCGCTGGAGCTCAGACGAAAGAACTTATCTATTCAAGGAGGAGTTTCTAGGGAAGGAAGAAGATAAAGTGGAACTGTTGATTATATAAAAAGTATGTGTACAGGGATTCTTGAAAAATTACTCATAAGAGAAGGTAAATAGTTGTTTATGGGTAAATTGCTTAATAATCTAAACTATTATTTAAACACAGCTACGTTCTTGTAAACAATATCTAACAATATGAACAAATTTTTATTCTGTACAGTATTTTTGTAAGCTAGCCTCCTATGAAACATTGGTGAATGCATTTGGTGCAATGGACAGTTTTCATCCACGTTTACTTACAATATCTATAATATACAAGTGCATTAAACAAAATAGATATCCTCTCCTCATCTATCTCTGTTATTTGTTGTCATGGACATATTTCTGCGGACCAGACACAGCTTCTACCACAGTAACTATTAAGGAGGAGATAGGGTAAATAATAAAGTGTTTTTAGCACTTGCTGAGATAGTTTTAATGAAGGGTAGAATGGTCATTTCATCTCCTTCATCAACGCCTTCAAGGTATCAAAGTGCAATTTTGAACTTTAGGGTATTAAAGTGCTGGGAAAAACTGCACGGTATTTGTTGGGGTCAAAAATTACATCCCGGTTAAGTAAGCAGGCCCAAGCCCATGTCAAGTGGGACCATGCCCAAGTCGAGCCCTGCGGCCGGCCTCTCCCATGCCAAGATGAAAATCATGTAATAAATAATTTTGATATAATTTTCATGCATGAATGTAAAATAAATGGGCAACAGCCAAATTTTTGTAAAGCCTGTGGCTCATGTGCATAAGAAATAAGCACATGAGGTATGGGATGGGCAAAATGCCATTTTGTAAAGCCTAAGAGGCTATATGTAAATTTGTAAGCCTATAAAAGGCAACAAGATAATGAAATGAAAAAAACATTTTTTTCATTCCCCTCAAAAGCTAGGGTTTGTGTATCCTTCCCCTTCCTAAAGGTTCTAAACCTTCTTCCCCTTTTCTAAATTAAATCAAGAGTTCAACTCTTTCTTTCCCAAAAATAAATAGTTTTTCACCATAAAACCCTTGAAGGGGAACACAAATTTTCCATCAAATCTTTAAAATGGAAGATTTTTAAGTCTCACACTTTTCTTCAAGATCCAGCTAATAAAGAGGAGGAAGGAGACCCGTCTCCAAAAATCCCACTTTGGGATCCAAAGCTCAAGAGAAGAAAGGAGCCCCTTTCATCATCTCCGAAAATATCTTGAAAGTTTAACTCCACAAAATATATATATATATATATAATAATAATAATAATAATAATAATAATAATAATAATAATAAATCTTTCTTTTTAGGAGTACAACCCCCAGTGCAAAGGCTATGCCCCTTTGTCCTGTTTTTTAAGAGTTTAACTTCAAAAGTCAATTGGGGGTACAACTAAGCCCCTTTTTCCCGTGCCCGCTTGCCAAGCACGTGAGGCGCCGGCGCCCGCGTGCCAAGCACGTGAAGCGCCGGCGCCAACACGTCCTTTGGACGCTATATTTTCCTCCTTTTTATATATACACTCCACAACACTTTTCCCGTTAGAAAAAATTTCTAACGGGACGCTGCCGCTCATCCCGCAAGGGGGCTGCTAGCCCCCTTGATCCCCAGCCCGCTAACCGGGTAGCGGGACCCCCGTAAACTGCGAGGCCCCCGATATATCCAAGACCCTTCAAAACACAACACACGTACACTGCACATTGAGTTCACATGACCAGTTTAACCCGTCAATCGGAGGTTCTCTCGCTCCAAAAGCGAGAGAGGTAATTAACGGCAGCTTAGTCCGCGGCTGTCGGAGATTCAGATCCCCGCAATCAATAAATCCCAGCCTATGCTGGAAGAATCTGTAATGCGTCTGACAAGCGACGCGTATTCCAATCTCAATGAGGTGAAGAAAAACACCCTACAGATTCTGGCATGCCTGGTGGGACCGTTTCTCTCCTCCCATATTTCGGATTAAACGTTCATGCGAACTCAATCAGCATAAATCGATATTTATACTAAAATAATGCTCTTTCATGCAGGATTTCAAGCGATCAAGCCGCAACAATGTCTCCAAGGACAAGCTCAGCTCTTAACACGGCTTCCATCTTCTACACGATGAAGATGGACGCCAGGATGGTCCTCCCGGCCAGTCTCGGATGACAGTGGAAGGAGCCGCTGCTACCATTTGGTTCTATTCTGTTCGTGCCAGCTAACGCCATCTCTGCTCCTCAAGCCCCGGTGATGGATAAACCAGCATCAAAAGGGAAAAGACCAAATGTCATGATCGCGAAGGCACCTCAGTCCAAGCATAAATCCATATCCGAACGACTCTACATTGCTCCGGCCGCGGGCAAGACCATCAACACCAACAAAGCAATAAGGTATCTCGGGCAAGCTCCAGCGGTGCCCCTGACAACTGCTCAATCAGGTATCTTCTCTAAACTCCCGTCAATCGACTCACGATGGCTTTCTAGATGACGGATGACCGTCAAGCCCTCAAAATCGAGAAGCTAAGACAGAAAAGTCTTAGATATAGAGCCAACAAAAAGGCTGAGGCTCATACTAGGCTGAACTTTATGAGATTCTGAGAATAGGGTTACCTTGCCAAAGATAAAAAGATGGCTGGATATGTGGTCCATACTGTCTACATGGTGGACACGCGCAGCAAGAGCAAGGACGGAGCCACTACATCTCAAATTCAATATGGTATGAATGTGGTTGCCACTTCTCAAGACCATCGTCTTTTGGAAGATAATGAAAACCCTTCCAGTAAGGCTGTTAAGCAGAAAGATCCCTCGGTTCATGAGGAGTCGGGCTCGGAAAGCGAAAAGGTGCCAATCTTCCGTCTCAAGACCGCAGAGCAACAACTTATCCAAGAGCTCCAGAAGCAGCTCAGAAACAAAGACAAAGAGATGGCCAAACTCTACTCAAAAATTGACGACTTGACGAATGCCGTCTTCCAGCTCATGGCCCGACTTGCCTCTCAGCCGCATAATCAAGCGCAAGGCTTTGCTCATGAACCGGGAAACGGTGTCCCGGGGCAGCCGGTGCCTATTCCCTCAAATTCAAAGGTGGGCAAGCTGCATGAAAGTCGGTCGTATCCTATCTCGGGAAATATGTTGGCTACCGATGACAGCAACCCGCTAACTCAACATCAAATCATGAATTTGATTGCCAACAAAGTCAAAACATTGGTAGCCGAAACCGAAACGCAAAAAGATATCAGCAGTAGTGGGAGACCGTATCCTGCTCGGTATGATCTGATGGAGTTTCCTGGCGGCTATGTCATCTCCAAATTCGGAAGATTTGATGGGACGGGAAATGCGAATAAGAACATCACCCATTTTAAAGCCTCATGCGGGAATACTGGGGGCAATGATGCGCTTCTCCGCCAGTTCGTTAATAGCTTAACCGATGTCGCTTTCGACTGATACGCGAGCATACTGAATGACCCCGTTACTACTTAAGTCCAAATAGAATCTCTGTTCCGACAAAGGTT
Source organism: Agapanthus africanus (assembly GCA_030015575.1). Classification (NCBI taxonomy): domain Eukaryota; kingdom Viridiplantae; phylum Streptophyta; class Magnoliopsida; order Asparagales; family Amaryllidaceae; genus Agapanthus; species Agapanthus africanus. The sequence continues at coordinate 484,542,136 of JASDDO010000022.1, read as the reverse complement.
CATAAGTGTCAGCGATAAGATCGCCATTGCCCACCTCGTAAGAACCAAGCCAAAGAACAACGAAAGCGACACGGATTTTATAATCCGATGGCACAATCTCTCCGTCAAATGTGAACCGCCAATAGAGCACGACCAATCTGTCAGCCTCCTCGTCGGAAATCTCAACAATTGGATGACCCCATTTCTATGCACCGCGGATCTCAAAACATTCCAAGAGCTGATCAGGAAAGTTCAGATGTTGAAGCGCTCAAAACAAAAGTCCTCTGATTCCCAAAATAACAATATGTGCAGGAGAAACCGAAAGGACGATAATCGCAAAGACAGAAATTCCGACGATACTGAATCTTTTAACATTTCGGCTAACCGAAATAAGCGAGGGATGAGCGGGCCTAATGCCAATCGGCCTTGGAAGCCAGTGTTCGGAGAAGGAGGATAATTTCTACTGAAAGAGAAGCTGGATAAGGTGTATTCCTTCAAAACGGACAAAGTCCGTAAAATATTCAAGGATGCCCTAAGAAACGGTCTATAATTGCCAGAATCAAAAAGACCTCAAGAAACGAATATGACCGACGACCCCAAATATTGCCCCTATCACAGAGTAATAGATCATGCTATTGAGGACTACTTTGTCTTTAAAGATTGGGTCGAAAAGCAATACAAGACAGGAGAAATAGAACTGTCTAAAGGCGTGTTAGCAAACAGTCAAGCTGCGACCGCCAATTTCATACAAATGGAGACCGAAGTCCTTCGAAAACCTGATTCTCTCAGACATCTGTCTTTCTCTGAAAAGAGCAGACCAAGGCAACAAGCTAAGAGCCAAACGAGCAATATTGTCAATAAAGAAGCGGTAGATGGATACACAACCCATACGGTCTACATGATGGAGTCTAGAGGAATAAGTCCTCCTACGCCTTATAACAATGACGATGACGTGGTTGTTGCCATCCAACACCGGCTCGGTCTAGATGACAGAAAGCTCGCTTATGCAATTAAGCCAAAGGAGCTCATGGTTCATGCAGAATCGAGCCCAGGCTCCAACAAAGGACCACCACGTCATTAAACTGGAAACATTCGACCCCTAAGTCGTTAAACTGGGGATGTAAAAAAATGTGTAAATAAATGAAAAATAAAAAAGCCGAAATGATGGGGCAACTCGCAATAAAAATCAGCGAGTAAAATAAAGATGAAAATAAAGCCGAAATGATGGGGCAACCGCGAATAAATAGCCGAAATGATAGGGCAATCGCGATCTTCTCGATAAGAAAAGCTGAAATGATAGAGCAATCGCGGTAAAAAAAACAGTGAATGATGAGTCGCTCCCGGTACCATATTCCAGTGCAGCGATACAGACGCCAACCAAAATTTCAAATCCTTGAATGTCCCAACGGCGCCAACCAAAATTTCAAATCTCTGAATGTCCCAACGGCGAATGATGAGTCGCTTCTGGCACCATATTCCAGTGCAGCGATGCAGACACCGACCAAAATCCAAATCCCTAAATAGCGAATGATGAGTCGCTCCTGGTACCATATTTCAGTGCAGCGATGCTGATGCCAAAAAAGTCCCAAAATTCTCCTAGCCCTACGGTTGGTCCCTGAACTGACTACCGTATACAATCCACGGGCTCAAATAATTCTCATCACACCCATGCCCCACCGCAATCACAAGCCCCGCGGCTGGTCTCCGTCCTTGGAATTATACTCCATTTAGGAAGACCCACTCATGTGTCCTCACGATACATGAGGAGAACAAACTTACGAGATTCTCTCGACTCGTAAGAAAACACCTTTGGGGGATCCTTATGACTCACAAGGAAAAAACACACTTGGGAGTCTCCACGACTCCTAAGGAGAATACATCTACGGGATCCTTTCGACTCATAGGGAAAAATACTTTTATTGGACCCTTACGGCTCATAAAATTGAAAAGTCTTAAGTGATAGGGACCTAAATCTGTCTCCTAAGCCATCGCTCCCTAAGAGGCAAAGGCAAATGATGAATTGCTCCTGGCACCTATGCTTCAGTGTTAGCAACATTGATGCCGACCCCTACCCCAAAATTCCAAACTTCCAATCCAATAGACCCGTAAGTCTTTAAACTGGGAACAGATGACCTCTAAGTCGTTAAACTGGGAACAAGTGACCCCTAAGTCGTTAAACTGGGAGCGAGGAAAATCCCTATGCTAATGCTAAACAAAAATCCAAATTCCAAATCTCACGCTGCAATGCCTTGAATTCAAGGGTCCCGCCAAACAAGGCAGGAATCGGTTAAATCAAACTAAAGTCCCATCCAGAAGCGCTTCCAAGCTCAAAAGTCCCGCCGGACAGATTGGAGCCTCTCCAAAACAAATAAGGCCAACCAATTCCGACAACGGCCTCTACATCAAAACAGTGACGTTACGTGCCAAGGACAAGTTAACCGGTGACACTCTGTGCCGGAGACAAGTCAACCAGGGACACTCCGTGCCTGGAAAACATTAAACAGACACTCCGCCTCGGGGAAATGTCGACCAGCAACACTTCGGACCGGGAAAACGTCGGCCAGCGACACTCCGTGCCGGGGACAAGTCGACCAGCAACACTCCGTGCCGGGGACAAGTCGACCAGCAACACTCCATGCACTCCATGCCGGGACAAGTCACTCAATGAAACGTCGATCAGTGACACTCCATCTCGGAGACACGTCGAGCACCGACCGTCTAAGTCGCAAAAAAAGCAGGAACGACCTCCCCGTCGGAATTATGCTCCGACTCGAAATCAAATCAACCAACGACCTACCCGTTAGAATTATGCTCCGTCTCGGAATCAAGTCAACCAAATCTCTGCGTCGGAATCACGTTTCGTCTCAAAATGCACCCCGTGTCGAAATCATGCTTTGTCTCGGAGTACCTGCTTTCCCTGTCGGAATTATACTTCGTCTGGGAATCAACCTCTACATCGAAAATATATTTCGTTCAGAATACCAAGCTCTGCGTCGGGATCATGTTCCGTCCCAGAATGTATCCCGTGTCGAAATTATGCTTCGCCTCGGAGTATCTGCCTTTCCTGACGGAATTATGCTTCGCTTGGAATCAACCTCTGTATCGGGACTATGTTTCGTTCAGAATGTCTTCCTGTGCCGGAATCAAGCTTCGACCTAGGATACACCTGCCCCGTGTCGAAATCATGCTCCCCCGGAACCCTGCGTCGAAACTATATTTCGTCTCAGAATATGTACTCCCCTTAAAATCATGCTCCGCTTTTCGGAATTATGCTCCGATCCCCGGAATTATGCTCCCGGAATGATGCTCCGCCCCCGGAATGATGTTCCACCTTGAAGTCCAACTCCAAGATCCATCAATTTCATGCACACAACTCATATACGCGGTGTGCATTTATTGATGGGGGCACTTTGTTGGGTCAAAAATTACACCCAGGTTGACCAAGTCAAAATCAACCCTAAGTAAGCAGGCCTAAGCCCAGGTCAAGTGGGCCCAAGCCCAGGTCAAGTGGGCCCATGCCCAAGTCGAGCCCTACGGCCAGTCTCTCCCATACCAAAATGAAAATCATGTAATAAATAATTTTCATGTAATTTTCATGCATGAATGTAAAATAAATGGGCAAAAGCCAAATTTTTGTAAAGCTCATGTCTCATGTGCAAAAGAAATAAGCACATGAGGCATGGGATGGGCAAAATGCCATTTTGTAAATCCCAAGAGGTTATGTGTAAATTTGTAAGCCTATAAAGGTAACATGATAATGAAATGAAAACTTTTTTCTTTCCCCTCAAAAGCTAGGGTTTGTGGCTCCTTCCCCTTCCTCAAGGTTCTAAACCCCTTTTCTGAATTAAATCAAAAGTTCAATTCTTTCTTTCCCAAAAATAAATAGTTTTTCACTATAAAACATTTGATGGGGAACTCAAATCTCCCATCAAATCTCTAAAGGGGGAAATTTTTAAGTCTCCCCTTTTTTTTTCAAGATCCAGCCAATAAAGAGGAAGGAGATCCATCTCTAAAAATCCTACTTTTGGAAGATCCAAAGCTCAAAAGAAGATCAAGGGCTCAAGGGAGAAGAAAGGAATCCCCTTTCATCATCTCCGAAAATATCTTGGGAGTTTAACTCCACAAAATATATATATATATAATAAATCTTTCTTTTTGGGAGTATAACTATCAGTGCAGGGGGGCTAACCCCTTTGTTTTCTTTTTCAGAAGTTTAACTCCAAAAGTCAATTGAAAGTACAACTCCCAGTATAGGGGCTAAGCCCTTTTTTCGCAGCGCCCGCGTGCCTTTGGACGCTATAGTTAGCGATACCCCCGTAAACTCTGTGAAGCCCCCGATATATCCAAGACCCTTCAAAACACAATACACGTACACTGCACATTGAGTTCACATGACCAGTTTGACCCGTCAATCGGAGGATCTCTCGCTTCAAAGACGATGGATAATTAACGGCGGCTTAGTTCGCGGCTGCCGGAGATTTAGACCCTCACAATCAATAAACCTCAGCCTACCCTAGGAGGAATCTGTAATGCGCCTGACAAGCGACGCGTATTCCCATCTCAATGGGGTGACGAAAAACACCCTATAGTATTCAAATACAAGATAGGTGAAACATTGGGAAATTTTAAAGAAATGTACCCATTTTATTTAAACCTTCTAAAACTCTTGTAAACTTAAATTAATGTTTTAATGCATGTAGAAATCATTTGAAGATGAAGATCCAAACATCTATCTTTCCTAGATTTGGTAAAATCTTTTTTATGGAATAAAAACTATTTAAAAAGTTGGCCCTCTTGTTCACATCTCAAATAGAGGTGTTGTCTCTAGATTATCATCTCAATCCACACATATCAGTTTTCTCTCTCTCCCTAATTTATTGCTATTTTGATCTCGCTAACTTTGTCCCTCATTACCTATCCTTTTTAACCATGTCCTTTACTAAGGCCACAGAACTTTAGTTAAATACTTTATAGCTATTGCCTCCAATCTTGACAAGCTAAGGTAAGTAATGGAGCTCTCTTCTGTATGCTTAATTCTGCAATATACAATACCTTTGGTTTGATGGCTTTTGTTCATTTATTTCTTGTATAACAATCTTAAGACGATCATACAAAGACTTGCATTTAGACGCATCAAAACATTCAATTTAGAACTCTTGTCTTCCCTAATCTAACCAATGAAGGCAGCACCATCATCAAGCAACAATTTTAAGAGTAATGCCAATCCTCCATGTAAGCCTATGGTTATAAAGATTCATTTACCTCTCCAATATTTCTTATGTTGATTATTACTCCATGCAACTGCTTATTAATATACTAGTTACCAGACATTTCTGTCTTTTCTAGAGCTCACAATATCTCCTTGTAATCCAACGTCACAAGTTTTTCCCGTTACTGAAAATCATATGAAAATGTCATTATTCTTGACCAACTCCTTGGTCACCTGAATGAAAATATAGCTTCCATTGAACGCTTCTCTTCTGTGGGTTTAAATTGATGTTTGCAAATCTCCCAAAAATCATGATCGCTTTGATGTAATGGGAATGGTTTATACATTAATAACTTCACAAGAAACAAAACTTCCATTGATTTGCTCACTGGGCATGTCCAAGACTCCAAAATGCATGTCTCTTAGCTTATTATTCATGCAGAAAATCCTCTCGCTTTAATCTATCAGGTAAGCCAAACCATTCATTATAAGATACTACAAACGGTAGCAAGATGCAGAATAACAAAAGCTTCTTGAAAGACCAAATGGGTGATCTTTTATCGTCATGCAATCATCATAAAGCTATCAGACATGACTTAAGTGCGCCTTGATATAGTATGTGACACATTTACTCAATCAAACAGGACAAATGTTGTTCAAATGAAATAATTCACGTCCAATAAACATTCTACAAAACTACAACTGATAATCACAAGACTTCTCTTACATATGTCCTATTGAGTATAAATGTCTTGAAAATGCTATACTATCCATAGAGCATTATATGTTTGCAATCGGGTGGTTAGCTATGAATCTATATTTCATGATGGGTTCACCAATAATATATATTCTACCAAGTTGTGGTATAATGAGTGCTTACCATATAATTTTCTCTTGATCTTACAATTTTCAGAATAGCTAAAAAACACTAAATCACCAATAGTACCCAAATGCGAGTGATGATGTTTTAAAGTGGTTCCTGTATAATCTGCTATAGATTTTTAAACCTGTTTTTATACTTCTACCGAGAAAAAGGTGTAAGATGGATGCACACTTCGAGAATGAACCCGATCAGAAAGTTTTTCAAAATACCCCTTACCCTCTGATCTGGTTAATCTTCCTCGTTGCACTTGTAACGTATAATTTATAATGATTGATCAGTTACCGGTTTAGACAGAATATGTTTAGACAGTCTTCCTTTTCTGATGTTGCATAAGCTTAAACAGTCATAAACATTTCATAAGTACAACCATGAACCTTGTGATGCGTTTCTGCTTGCCAGAAAGAATTCATAACATGTACAACATTAAATCATTAAGAAAATTTGAGCATAAGTTAACCTCAATATATAGTGATATAATTAAAGAACGGTGTGCATGCAGACATACCTAAGCAGGCAATCAAATATCTCTCGAAGCAATATAAAGCAAACGCCTCATAACAGTCTCGCATTATTTCACAGATGAAGGCAGCTTTCGAATTCAATAATGATAAGAACTGTCAAAGGAACATGATATAAGAAGTGTTAGTTATTATTATCAAGAGATGATGAGAAGTTCAACAAGGTGTATGCTATATTAATACTTTGTGCAGGCTATAGTTCATAAGAACTAGAAAAATTGAAATAAATAAAATAAATAGAGATCTAAATCAACATAAGAAGCAAAGAAAGCCCTGCAATAAGCTACAAGACCTAATGCAACAAAAAAAAAGATAGGTGGTTGGGTTCATTTATTCATAATAAGCACTTAACAGACTCATCATGAAATAAAGCTTATAGGAAAAAGAACAATTATATGTGATAACCTATGTTGGAATATCGTATATTATCCCAAGGATATGAAAATCATACCCCCAAAAAATTGACTTTTCATAAATTAGATATTTATTTCAGAGATTTAGACTAGTAACAACTCTGACAGAAAGGACGGAAACGCGTTCTATGCAATTGCATGGATATCCGATAATCTTGAGAAAAGAACGTAATAAGTGAATTTGAAGGACCAAGCGGACAGGATGGAAAATAAAATTCCTCATACCGATTCCACTGCATAAACAGGAACCATCAGAATGAGTCCAATCAGGAATTTTTGTTCCTGAAGAGAAGTACCAATACTAGTTAGTGTACTACCATGAAATGAACAATAAACAATAAGCAATCACATTCTTTAAATAACTATTATATGTATGCGGAACCATTTTTAGGTACTACAACTGATTTTCTACTATAGAAAAATGAGAATAACAGATTTGAGTTTAGATGAAATAACCGATAGTAGCAGAAAGGTATTGAAGGATAAAGAAATATACCTCAGGTTGATTGTACACCGAAAGATGCTCGAAAATAAGGAACAAGGACAGCACCACTGCAACCATTACAAATATACCTGCACTCAGGATCGGCCAACTGGGTAAAATATTTGTCTGGACATCTGGGTCATAAGAGAATATTTTCCATAATCGGTTTGATGACTCGGCCAAAGAAAATAGGAGCAGCAGTGAACATAAAACTCCCTTCCAGGCCATTCAAGGAGATTGTTGCATCAAAGGGCCAACTTCAAAACCATAAACCACATGGTTAGAACCCAAAATTTCAGGTTATCTTTATGTTACCTTCTCGGGAAGCTACAATTGCAATATAAGTACTTTTATGTCGCCGTCAAATATCAGAGAAGTTCTATAATGCAACAGCTGTGAAATGCGTAAACAACAATCTTTTTTGGACAAGCATTCACTTCTGTTTGCAGTTTACACACCAAATAAAAACAGTGCTTAAACCTACAAAAAGCGAAAGCAACACGTCAGACAATGACAATCATTTTTCTAAGACCATATGCAGTCATTTCATGGTTATTGCACTCAATGAATAGTTCAAATCAGTCTTTATGTACCAATAGATTTTGATCTTTGTATGTCTCAATATATGTTGCCAAAAGCATTCGGTGATGATGAGATAAGATAACTCCCTAAAGTATTATTTGATGTGTGTGCCCAGTTCACAACATTTGAGAAAGTTCATACAACAAGGGCACCAATTATATTTGATATTTCTGTTTCAATAAAAGGTCCTCAAATCTATTTGCTATTTTTTTTAATAGCTGACACAGTAAGGTAAGCGCATAATTACTCGACCATATAATATCAACTCGGCTAATGGAACAACCTATATACTTCTCGATAAAGTAAGAACATATCTGTACATACAAAATGGGGTTGAAAAGAGGAAAGTTAAAATGCTGTGGAACACTAGAATAAGCTCTTATCTTTTAACATGAATCTTCACCTCTCAGTTAACCAAGGTCTCTCACAGTGGCATGGAAGCACAACATCTCCAACCAACTGTGCATTGCATATAAGTAGCAGCGATGGAATAATTAACATCATTTTATATGGGAATGAGAATAGATCAGATATATTCAACAAATTCCAAATCGTATACCTATGGAGCTTATTCTATAATGTAATTCCATTGGATTCCCCCCAAGAAAAAAACCTTTATCACAAAATCTTTGGGGCCGCCTGCATGAATCCTTTTGCTTCACTCAATAATATAGACTTTTCTTAATTCAGCTATATCTGAAGCACCATTCTTTTTAAGTTAACAATTATGCATAATTATGAATTTTGTTCAAACCTAGTAATTCTTGTCAGACGTACCTAGTCTTTGGTTGCACCATCAACTATGGTCCTAAAACTTACTCAATTAATGGTTCTGTTGCAATGCCCAAACCATCTCAAAAGGTTATATCTCATGAGTTTCAGTTTGCATTAAGCCTTAAAATGAGAATGATTTTTATAGTAAATCTAATTATATGCCTTTTCTCTGGAACTTTTTGATGGCCCAGTGAAGGTTTGATCTTTCGCAAGCGTGAACCTGAACTTATTAACTATTCACCAAAAAATGGCCTTTGCATATTAGAATAAGTAATTCCACAGGTAAACACTCACAAAAAAAATAATATTTCGAGCAATAAATAATCATGCATTTCATAGATTATGTAAGATTCATAAATATCGCTGCCAATAATTGATGATTAGAACATTACAACAAAAATTCAAACAAATAACACAATTTATACAAAATTTGAGCATCAGGAAATCACAAATTAGGAAGGAAAGAATATACTTATACAAATTTCTCTGAGAAACCCTAATACACATCAAACCCTAAAAACCTCCCCCAAAAAAACCCCTAAAAAGCAAATCCCTAGAATTCCTCAACGAATTATATCGACGAATAATTGCAAGATAAAAATTTAGATAATTGAAATAAAAGAAAACAAGAACAAATTCACAAATAAATAATAAAAAATTAAAAACTTACGTCAATCGAGTAGAGCAAGAGCGATCGGAAGAAGCGAGACGATGATGAGAGAGAGAAATGATCGGCAAGAGTGTCGTTAAGAATACAGGAGGGTTTTGTTATTAACTAATTGGGTTACCAGGTTAACGGGTTTCAATCCAAAAACGGTTTGAGCTCAGGATTGTTCTGTGAATGGGTTAGCGGGTTAGCGGGTTAGCGAGCGTAAACCCGGATCTGGATTCAGTTTAGACTATTAGACACGTGTCCGGCCTGTCCCGTGTGGATTCGACACCGTGTGATTGCTGTTGCGTGGAAAAAAGACGTTTTCAAAATATTAAGTTTTACATGGTGTTTTAGGGTAGGGTGCTCCTGCAGGTTTTGACATTTTTTATACCTAACCCAAAATTAAAATCCTTAGCCTGAAACTCATCTGGACCCGTCGGGTTTGCAATGTATATGAAAATTCGGGTTTCGAACATGTTTGAATGGATTTTCTGGTTTAAAGAAACGGGTCGGTTTTTGAGGTTATTCAGGCTTGGCCCGATATAAATAATCGAGGAAGAGGTAAAATGGTAAATTATATATATATATATAGAGAATAATGGAGAAAAGATGCCATAGGAGGGAATTCCCTCCTATGGCATCGAAAAAATACCCCCTCCACCAATTTTTCCGACGATCGGCCCCCATCATCTTCATCGTCATCATTTAAGATGTGGGTACACCAAATTTCATGTGATTCTACAACTTTTTCACCGTTGATTTAGCAATGTAAAAAGTTCTATTGTCGGTAAACCGTTAATTTTGAACCCACTAAATCAACGGTGAAAAAGTTGTAGAATCACATGAAATTTGGTGTACCCACATCTTAAATGATGACGATGAAGTTGATGGGGGCCGATCGTCGGAAAAATTGATGGAGGGGGTATTTTTTCGAGGCCATAGGAGGGAATTCCCTCCTATGGCCTCTTTCCTCCATTAATCTCATATATATATATATATATAATGAAGGAAAGAGGCCATAGGAGGGAATTTCCTCCTATGGTGTCAAAAAACACACTCTCGATCGTGTTTTCCGACGATCGGAATGCATCATCTTCATCGTTATCGTCTAAAATGTGGGTACACCAAATTTCATGTGATTCTACAAGTTTTTCACCGTTGATTTAGCAATGTAAAAAGTTCTATTGTCGGTAAACCGTTAATTTTGAATCCACTAATTCAACGGTGAAAATGTTGTAGAATCGCATGAAATTTGGTGTACCCATATCTTAGACGATAATGATGAAGATGATGCATTCTGATCGTCGGAAAACACGATGGACGGTGTGATTTTTCGACGCCATAGGAGAAAATTCAGTCGGCATCTTTCCTCCATTATTCTCGTATATATCTATATATCTAAATATATATATAAAATGATGTTTAGATCAAATGTTATAGAATATAAATGTAATACAGTACAATAAATTAAAATTGTTAGCATTCTGCCGAGTGGATTTAAATTTAGAAAGAGGGTTTGGTTTGTGTTGGTTTAGGGTTCGAACTGCAAGTTTTGCGTTATAACCAAATCCAACCAGAAAAAAATTATAGGTAAATTTAAACCTGCACATTCGGTTCTAACATGTATAATATGCCAAAAAACTCGGAAATATGATCTAGGGAGGATCGCGCTAGGAGAAAACCCAACCCTATACCCTTATTTTTGGGATGTGTAAGGAAAAAAACCCATAAAATTAATATTTCTTTGATCATACATTGGAGCAACTTTGAATGGAATTGAGTTTAAATTGAGAGTAAAGAATACCATAACACAAGTACATAAATTGCTTCAATTTCTCCGCTGACCAACTCATACATAATCCTGATACAAAAAAGAGAAGCACATAAATGTTGGGATTTCTCATGCAAGTTAGAAATTGATTTGGATCTAAATTTAGATTTGTTTCTAAATTCAGATTTGTTTGTTGAATTAAATCAGTTAGAAGTCATATTTAAATTTGTTAATGGTAATATGAGAAATCTTTCTTAATTTAGAATAGATTTCTGATAAGTTAAAAGCCTAATCCTATTAGTACCCAATATTATTCATAAGATTTACTGCATGATAAATATGAGAGCACCCTCAATTCTCTCTTCAATTATTACTCTAATCTTTTCCCTTGCAACTTCTGCCTTTGTGAATCGGCATTGCTCTCTTCTTCTCTTACAAACGCTCCGGCTTATCGAATCAAAGCTATGAAGACGATAATAATGGAGCACCCCAACATGACAAGCTATATAACACCAACCTCGGCACCGACGCAAGAGACGAGCACCACTTCCTTCTCAATCAATCTGATCTCTAACAGATCTCCTCAAAGTTCAGGAGAGAACCTCGCTTTGCATCTGTGCCATGACTTTTTATCCGACTCTATTGAACTTCAAGCCGTCTGTGAAACAATATCTTATGTGACAGATACCCGTGATCCTGATTTTTTTGCAGACTTTCAACTCCATATCTTCCATACCTTCCGTCAGGCTGCGAGGCACAACAACGGCCGTGGAGTCCATTCTCTTGTGCGTGTTCGCCTGCATGATTATACCCCGTCGCCGCCACAGCAACTGCGATGGAAGATGATTGATGATGGGCTCGTTTTAAGCGTCCGGATGGATGGACATAGGCATCAAATCGCTAGACGTGAAGCTAGTATCTGTTTTGGTACCTTGTCAATTTTCAACCCAAAATTGGTTTGAGTTCAGGATTGTTATCTGAATGGGTAAAGCTGGTGTAAACTAGCATCTAGGACAATGTTCTTGTGGCCTAGACACCGTGCAGTTGCTGTTTGAGATAATCCAACATGTAGTGAGGCCCCAAAGAGACTTTGCTCAAACGGCAACGACACTCCCCTATTTGACGGGAGTTCTTGGTTTTGAAACCCTGACTTGCAGTGGTAAAAAGTATTTTCAACTAATTATATGGAGAAAGTTCTTATGGGCCTAAAGGTCTAACCCTTCTCTCAGAACCTATGAGCTATTGCAAAGAAAATGAAACATATAGTCATTCTTAATTAAAAAAGGGTAAATTGTCAAGAAACCCCTGAACAATTTTCTTGATGTCAATAAACCCTAGCCCAAAGAATATCGGAAAAAACTCCGGCTCAATCTCCTTCTGTCAAAAACCCTCTAGCTGCAATATTTGTATAGTTTCCTGCAATATCTAGTTAGCAGCATAAATATTGCAGGAAACTATACAGATATGTAAATTAGCTGCATAATTTTTACAAAAAACTTTTACAGATATGTAAGTTGACTAGATTTTACAATAAACTATATAGATATTGGAGCCATGGGGTTTTTGACAGTAAGAGGGGTATTTTGTCAATTTACCTAAAAAATAACATGTAGCCAAGGATTAGGCACGCGGAATGAGTAACCTGAGGATAAAGGGATGCCAGAAAAGAATTTTGCAGTCTGTCCAAAATTTAACAATCAATCAATTTTTTTCAATGATCGGTATTGTGCATCATCTTGATCGTAATAATGTATCAAGGTATGCACACAAAAAAATTATATGATTTCAATACTTTTTGCACTTGCATAAAGGTCATGATGATGCTCGATATCGATGGTCTCCCAGATCAGGACACGTGGCAGATGACGTGTCTCAGGGCATACAAAAAAGGACTTATATTGGCCGACCAAACCACTTCTGTGCCCGTCCTACAAGCAAACGCCGGCTCACCTTCGAGCCCAAGCACAATTGGCCTCCTCGACCCCACGGCTCGTCTCCGAGCTATCACTGGCCCGAGCCTCCTCGGCCTTCTCAGCTCGCCTCCGGTCTCAAGCAGAACAAAGATAACTCAGCTCTCCCGCTCCTCCGCGAGCTCTCCCGCCGAGGTCATCTTCCTCGGTCTCGTCGACCGACCAACGGCACCGCTTGCAGGTGTAACCGCCATCCTGCGAATCTCGCCATGCGCGAGATCTCCACTGGCCACATCCCACGTTCCACGCCACCACGATCTCCCATTAATGAGCCTGTCTCGCCATTAATAGGAGGTCCCACTTATCACGCGGGCGTGATGTCGGGAGCGTAACGGCCGGCGTGATTCTCGTGCCCGTCTCGCCTGCTGCCACCGCCATATAAACCCTCTCTTCAGACGGTTGAGATAAGCCATTTTGACCCCACTAAGCCGTTACTCTGCTCGGATTTCCTCTCTAACTTGATCGTTGGAGGGTCCTCGGTGATACAACCACCTCGGGACTTCCTTGCAGGTAACTCGGCAACCACAACCTCAACCCATCGATATTCACATGCCTTAGGAGCGACAGCCTCCAGACCAAATCTCAGCCATCAGCAGATCAATGGAAGGCAACATCTGAAGGAGATCGCAGCCTCCATCAGCTGGCACCGTCTGTAGGAACACTTGACTCCACAAAAACCAAAGTTCGCCTTCATATCTCAACCTAATGGCGAGCGACCATCGCGATGACCCAAGCTCCAGCCGTCACCTCCCTCTCAACGGAGGCGCGGACGAACCTCCTCCGCCGGATGCCATCAGTGTCCTCGCCGGCTGGATAGACCGACTCGCGTCCATCATGGAAGCACTCGTCCGCGTCCAGACGGCAGGGCAAGATCACCAAGTTGCTGCTCCCCCACCTCGGGACCAGGACCCCTACAGGGGGAGAGAAGACTCCGTCCATGTTGGCACTGCCGACCACTGAGTCGCCACCTCCCACGGCCGCAGATCTCTCGGGCCGATACGTTCTGAGGCCCGCTGGGCGCCTCGCGGTTCAACGCCGAGGCCCGCCGCCATAGCGCCGTGTCCCGAGATCCTCCACGCACCTGTCCCTCCCGAGGAGATTTCTGTCAGCTCGCCTATTACCAGGCCTGACCGACACCCCCTTCCTCGGCAGGGGCGCGAGAACAAGACTCACCACGGCGGCTCGAGGACTATCTCGCCGGGGGATCTAAGGAACCTCATTGAGAGGAACCGGAGCCGCGGCCAGACGCAGGCCTCCAACAGCAGAGGCCTAGGGTCAGAATACGCCGAGTCGTCGGGGTACCATGGCCGACTCGACGCCCTCGAGAAGAAGATCGAGAGTCTGCACCGGGAAGGTCACCGTTCGAGCGACGGGGATAAGTATGCCGCCGACTCCCTCACAAAACCGTTCACCGAGGAGCTGCTCACAGTTCACGTCTCCTCCCGCAACAAACCCCCAAAAGTCTCCCTCTTCGACGGCAAATTTGACCCGAAGGACCACTTGGATGCATTCACTGCAGGAATGAGCTTCCAAGACCACTCCGATGCCGCCCAGTGCCGAGCTTTTCCGGACACTCTCATCCGCTCCGGGCGAGACTGGTTCCGAGGACTTGAGCCGCGCTCGATATCAACTTTCGACGAGCTGGCCACACAATTCCTCGGCCACTTCGTCAGGAACAGATGGCAGAAGCGCACAGTCGACCATCTCTTCATGATCAAGAGCGGGGACAAAGAGACGTTCAAAGCATACGTCACTCGCTTCTACAACGCCCTTCTCGAGGTCCTAGAGTACCGGGACGAGACGGTCGTCACAGCTCTGAGGTCTGGTCTTAGGCATAAGGAGTGGCTACGTTACATTGCATTAGCGCAAACTAAGACCATGGCCGAGGTAAAGGCCTGGATCGAGCGCGAGGTCCATCTCGAATCCGAGGTGAATGTGAATCTCCTCCGGGCAGAGCAAACCGACCAAAGGAAGCGGACAAGAGAAGAGAGAAGGGGGCCTGAGCGGCGAAAGCCCTATCTCCCAAAGTTCCAGGAGTATACCCCGCTTAACGTCTCCCAGGAGGTGCTACTGGAGGAGGCCAAGGGCGAGGGGTTCTTCAAGCTTCCCCCGATCCCGCATTTTACAGATTCGGATTAATAAATTGTCATCCCATTCAATCTGATTGGGATGTCCCCGACATGGACTCAAAGCGAACATGGGGCCCCTACTGCGGCTTTCATAGGTCGCTGGGCCACTCAACGGAGAGCTGCAAACAACTCCGAGACTATATTGAAGAGTTCATCCGTTCGAGGCACCTCGCAGCATACCTGAGAGACAAGCGGCAAGCTGTCCGCGAGCAGGAGTAACGTCCCCCTCCAGCCAAGCTGACCATCGGCCAGATCATGGTAGTGTCGGCAGAGGATACGTCCGGTACCCCCGAAGCTAGGTACCCTAAGCCGGGCATAGATGCCAACGGACATCCGGGGGGCTCGAGCTATGCGAATAAGAACATCTACTAGCGTGTATTTTCTTTTCAGAGCAATATACATCTTTCTTGAGATCTTTTGTTTATATAATAAAGGGATCAATAAGAGCATTGCAGAAAAGAAAAAGAGTTTTATTCGTTCGAGAGGTACTGTAGGCTCCTCAGCCGTACATAAAAAAAGAGGGGATTACAATAGCGGAGGAACAGGGTGCAGAGAACACTGCTCGTGGTACTCTGACGATATTTCCACCAGCCTCAGCCTTCGATCCCCCCCGCGAGCATCGGCATCGCGCCACAATTGGTAGCATTCATGGACGAGCACTTCCGAGCGGTCTAGCCAACCCGCAGAGATCAGGCCAAAGCGCCTCAGAGACCTTAGCTTGCCTATGGCCTCGTCGAAAAGCATTTCGGATAAGGGGTTGTAAAGCCCCGGCGACGCTCTCCGGATGGAGTACATCAATAGCTGAAGGAGGGAGGACCGCCGGGGGAGCAGTCGGCCGAAGTGGTCCTCGATCCTGCCTATACCAACTGCACCGTGTCCTCGGTGCAGTACGGGTCATAGATGTAGACATCCTCAAAGTTTATAATGTCATCGATGGTGAAGGGGAAGTCTTGCATCTTTGCGTGTTGGGCGTGAGGAAAGGAGCATCAACAATCTCTCCGTTTTATAGCCCACGATGCCCCCGGAGTTCAACGGTCGCTCGCGATTGTGCTGCCACACGGCAGACATCGCACCGCTCGATGCAGAATCAAAACGACGGGCTCTGGCGCTTTGCCTCCTCCATGCGTTCGTGACACGTGTCACTCGTGACAGTCCATCTTCTCAAAGCCCTCACCAAGAGGCAGCTGAGCTGCTACCCTGCTTAGCTATCCTTGGCCGGTAGCTTCCTACCTCACAACGCCAAGGATCAAAGCCCTTACCAAGAGGCAGCCGAGCGGCTACCCTGCTCGGCTATCCCCTGCCAGTAGCTCCCCTATCTCACAACGCCAGGGATCAAAGCCCTCACCAAGAGACAGCCGAGCGGCTAGCTTCCTACCTCACAACGCCAGGGATCAAAGCCCTCACCAAGAGGCAGCCGAGCGGCTACCCTGCTCGGCCATCCCCGGCCGATAGTACCCCTACCTCACAACGCCAGGGATCAAACCCCTCACCAAGTGTAACAACTCCAATTTTTGTGAACCTAAATTTGAATTAAATTTGAAGTATACTTGGAGTATTAATGTTGCTGATAACACTTTAAGTATCTATCTCTTTACAATAATTATAAGAATGAGCTTGTAGCTCATTGGTAATACCTTGCACTGCTGAACCAAGCCACCAGAGTTCGAATCCCACATCCCACATTATTTTTAGCACATTTTTCTTTAAAAATTTCTGGAAGTCCAAAAGTCCACAAGCCATAACACCCAAATAGCGAACTGAACCCAAAATTTGAACCGTGCCAAAAGCCTAAGTCACGAGACCCCGGACCCATCGCCGGCCGAAATCGGCCAACTCGGCCGCCGGCCGGAGTTGTGCCGACGGCCGAGGTCCCAACACCAATGTTGCGTCTTTTGGCCTTCTGAAACTCATGGTTTACTCCATTTTTAATGTATCAGTTCTGAATGTTAAATATAACCCTTTTAATGCAAAATTTTAATGTTTTTCTTTAATTTTTATAATTTTTTAAAATAAAAGAAGACCCTTCACCTACCCTACCTAGCTACCCTATATATAGACCCTTACCCCCTACCTTCTCATTCCAAAACCCTAGAAAAACTCTCTTGAAATTTCCACAAGAAGTGTGCTTTGAATTCGAGTCTCCCGGCGAATCCCTGACGGATTCCGGCGACGTGCCTTGAAGCAACCGGCGACGAAACCACTCCTCGACCTTTTTCCCTTGTTCTCTTTACTCTTTAGAAGAGTTTAAACCCGTAAGTCTCATCCTTCTCACCTTTCTATTTCTTAAAAATACGGATTTATGGAACCCGACGGAAATCGGAACAAACCGATTTCCGATTCGGTTTTTCTATAAAATTTCACTTGTCACCTAATCCACAATACCCTAACATATTCATGTTGACTATTAATCACCCATAAACCAATTTAAATAAATTTTCTCACATGAAATGATAGCTTCTTTGCAAAACCGTATTCTTTTCATAAAAATACCATAGAGTTTATTTTTCTTGTTCTAATTAATTCTCTCACTCCTAAATACGTTTATCTTGATCACTAAACTTGTAGAAATCAATTTGAATGAATTTTCACACATGAAATGATAACGTTTTCAAATACCGTATTCTTGCGCTTTAATACCTTCAAGTTTAATATATCATGTTTAACCTCTAAACTTCATTAAAACTTAAAATAAGTCACGAGGTAATGACCTACCTCTACACACACACACCAATATAACTCTAATTGATAAATGTCAAAATATAGAATACGAAAATATAGGACTTTTCACTAAAATATCATATTCTTTATAAACCTTCCTTGAAAACTTTAAGTTGTACACAATTTTAAATAAAATCTTTTAAAATAAAAGCACGATATGTCATGGACATCGATCGTTTATCTAAACTGTCTTGTGGTGTCTAGGCAAGTGTGTCTAAGGCTAGTGGTTTTTAATTAGACCCACGACTGTGGTTCCTTCCCACTTACCTGGCACTTACCTGGCCGCAATTGACGGTGAAGAGGCGATTTGAGGCTTCTAATGACTTGTCGTTTAGACCTTAGAAATAGGCTAGTTGGCTTAGGAAACCCTAACAACTAAAATACGGAAAACTATACTCTTTTACGAATAAATACCTTATATTTATAAAACCGTTTTTCTAAATGAATAGTATTTATTAAACCTAAGCAAAGCGCCGCTACAACCCATCTTGGGGAACCCGTTAGGGATAGTACGGTTCATCGTGCACCCGCGGGATAGTAGTGCGAGATTCAGACCACCGCAAGGAGCATTCGGTCTCGAAAGGTTTAAAATACGGCATTTAAGAAAATTGTGATTTTGGAAAATAAAATATTATTTAAAAATTATTCTTGTATTAATAAATATTTAATTATCATTTAAACACCTATTTTATCATAAGATAAAGTTTCCACTTTTTTCTAAAATTACAAGTTTAAAAGTTACATTAAAATACCCTGAGTTTCAAATAAATAAATTAATACTTTTATTAGGATATATTCACTAGAATAAAACAAATAAATTCCACACTCATTATAACTATAAAGACGAATAACAAATACTTGAGGTATATTTTGAAAACTATACAAAAGTACTTTTTACATAAAACCCCTCAAGTTTTATAAATTACAATAAGGCCCCTAACAAATATAGAACTTCAACTCACTTTCTTTTAGTCTGACTCGGGTTAGAGTCTGACTATTTCTGACTTG
Organism: Agapanthus africanus; assembly: GCA_030015575.1. NCBI lineage: Eukaryota > Viridiplantae > Streptophyta > Magnoliopsida > Asparagales > Amaryllidaceae > Agapanthus > Agapanthus africanus. Next base: position 484,523,046 of record JASDDO010000022.1, on the reverse strand, counting down.
AATATGAATCAAGTCAGTCTATATTCTTTGTATTCCAATTCAAGATGAACACATGAATCCATGAATACAATCATCAATTTACACAACCTGACTGAACCGAACCATGGATATTCCATTTACATGTTTCCCAGTATTCCATTTACACGACTCTACGGTTATAACCGTTTCCTGATATCATGGTTTCGGTCAGTCAGTTAATCAATCTTACAATCAATATAATTTTACAAGATAACAATACAAACAAGACATCGCGGGATTTAAGGGGTAGATTGGTACGGAAGGTGTTAAAGGTGGCACGAGGTGGTCAGATTAATATACCTAACCTGAATCCTATTGCTGTTGTACCGTGGCATAACGGTTCCTTGTACTACACGTGCCCTAGTCTCTGGCAAGTGAGACTCCCCTCGTATATACTGGCATTCTTCTGTATCAAACTACAAATAACAGCGTTAACATAACATTACAACAATAGTTTACACTTTAAAAATGTTTCTTCTTATTCTGTCTTCTCTACTTCCCTCTTACCTTTGGGACTTACCGAGCGATCTGTTCGCTGACGACATTCTGTTTCTCTCTTCTTTGAATGTCGTCAGGTGACCTGGACCCGGCAGAAGTTGAACCAACCCAAGAAGACTTGGAGCAATTTGCCGAAGACCCAGCAGTATAATTTCATTGTACACTTTTCTTTTCAGTACTTTCCTTTTCCTGTTATGCCACTGTTTAGGCATCTTTATTTCAGTTGTATTTTCCTTTCCATGTATTGTACAAAGAATGTTAATAAATAAAAGTTGCTGTTCTTTTTATACTCTTGTCTCTTGTGTATTTATTCTATATTGCTTAGATACGCTTAGTGTATGTACTTCTGAGTATATACGTAGCGGGCCTTGTCGCGTCTCCTTCGTCGTACACTGGGAAGCGGGACGTGACAGGTTTTGTTGGTGGCCCATGCAGGTCAGAGCTGTATGAATCCCTGTCATGCAGTTCTGGTCTGCGTGAACAACCTAAGCAATATAACACAAGAACCAGCAACTAAAACATTCTTTACAATTCATGATTCCTTGAATCTTGCAAAATTCGATTCCTTGAATCTTATCATTTAATGTATTTGAATCTGTCCTAACCCAAATTTTTTCTTCAGGGTTATGGATTCCCCGAACAACACCAGCACTAACGTCAACAACACCCCTCCAGCATTACCTCTTACACCAATTGTTCCTGCACCACCCACTGAGCAAACGATGCTATTTGAGGCAATTCGCAGCCTTCTTGAGGGACAGCAACAACTTTTGAATCGTCCTGAGGCCGATGCACCGGGAGTAAAGCAATTCAGGGCTTTGCACCCAAAGCAGTTCTCTGGTAAAGGAAGCCCTCTTGAAGCGGAAGAATAGGCACAAAGCATCGATGACGATCTGGCAGCAGCTCAAGTGCCAGACAACGCTTGGGTCCGTGTAGCAAAACTACAGCTCACGGATAATTCTCGCAATTGGTGGAAGGCGGAAGAAACCCGTCTAGCGCAGCCGATTGAATGGAAGACATTTCGCGATAAGTTCGACGCGAAATATTTCCCTGTGACTGCCAGGTTCGCTATGGAGCAGCAGTTTATTCATCTACAGCAAGGATCAATGTGGGATAAATTGGTAGATGAATACGACACTGAATTCACCATGTTGAGCCGGTAAGATATGTCACAATAGTTCAATTTTTAGATATCATATACTACACAGCTAACACAATCTTTAAACAGATTCGCGGCACACCTGATACCAACGGACGAGATTAGAGCCCGTCGTTTTCAGCAAGGTTTGGACACAGAGATTAAGGCTGCTCTAACCACAGGAAAATTTTTGACTCATGAGGAAGCCCTAGAAGCTGCCCGCAGTTATGAGGCAGTAATAAAAGAGAGGGGCAAACCTCAGACTGCAGGAGTCAAGCGCCCTGCCAACCAGATGGCAGGTGGAGCCACGTCCAGACCATCTTTCGTGCCAAGGCGACCCGGAGTACCAACCCATCGTTCTAGCCCAGCCTTTTGCACCCACTGCAAGAGAACTGGACATATGATGAAGGACTGCCGTCGAGCCAACCGCCTTTGCTTGATCTGCGGTTCAGCTACTCACGGTATTAGGTCTTGTCCCCAAAGACAGAACCCAGTTGCTGCACCCAGGCCAGCAAATACTTATCCGCAGCGACCAGCTCTTTAGGCACCTGCTCCCAGACTTGCACTGCCTGCACCACCCAGGGGACCACAAGCTACACCACCTCCTCGACAGTTCCATCAAGCTCAAAGGAACGTTCCGAGGAATGCTCCTCAGGCCAGGAGGAATGTGCCAAAGCGATGTCTGTGGAAGAAGCTGAGGCCACTGGCCAAGTCATTACTGGTAAATTCCTTCTCAAATTTATCTTTTAGTTTTGTTTACCTACACACTCTCCTTATACCTAAAACCTATCCCATATACCTTAGGTACAATCCTAGTAGCTTCACTACCTGCACTTGCACTGTTTGATACTGGAGCATCCCACTGCTTTATGTCGCAACAGTTTGTCCGAACCCATGCGATTCCAGTCTCACCGCTTGTATCCAGCTGGAACGTCAGTTCCGGAAATGGTATTCTAAAGACAACTATGGGATACAGCATGTGTCCAGTCGTCGTCTGCAGTCGAGAATTTTATGCTGACTTCAAGGTACTGGACATACCGAACTTCGATGTGGTTCTAGGAATGGATTGGCTTGGAACCTTTTATGCTACCATCGACTGTCGTCAAAGGAGGGTAGTATTTGAGATTCCAGATCATCCGGTTTTCTATTTCAAGAGTGGAGATTGTACCCTGAAACCAAGTACTTACAAAGCAAAGCCAAGGGAAGCAGTAGTTGCAGCAGCTCAGGCAGAGGAAGAATCAAGACCGGAAGTAGTTCGAGAGTTCGACGATATATTCCCTGACGATATATCAGGTTTGCCTCCCGATCGAGCTCTTGAATTCAGTATTGACTTAGTACCAGGAGCACAACCAGTGATCAAAGCACCTTATAGACTAAATCCGGAAGGTTTGAAGGAAGTACGAACACAGTTGGACGAATTACTGGCGAAGGGATGGATTCGTCCCAGCACTTCAAGTTGGGGAGCACCTGTACTACTGGTAAAGAAGAAGGAAGGTTCATACAGAATGTGCATCGATTATATGGCTTTGAACGAAGTTACTATAAAGAACAAATATCCACTTCCGCGTATCGACGATTTATTCGATCAGCTAAGTGGATCTTATGTCTTCTCTAAACTAGATCTTCGTTCAGGTTATCATCAAGTGAAGGTCAAGGAAGCTGATATTCACAAAACAGCTTTCAGAACTCGCTATGGACATTACGAATTTCTAGTAATGCCATTTGGAGTGACCAATGCACCAGCAATCTTCATGAACCTTATGAACTAAGTCTTCCGGGAGTATTTAGACAGGTTTGTTGTCATCTTCATCGACGACATCCTGGTATATTCTAAGAATCGGAAAGAACATGCGGAGTACCTACGAATTGTCCTGGAAACTCTTCGACAACATAAGCTTTACGCTAAGTACAACAAGTGCGAGTTTTGGCTAAATCAAGTTGGTTTTCTTGGACATATCGTATCAGGAGAAGGGATTTCTGTGGACCCAGCAAAGGTTTCAGCAGTTAGCGAATGGCCTACACCAAAATCAGTGAAGGATATTCGGAGTTTCTTGGGCTTAGATGGATATTACAGAAGGTTTATTGAAGGCTTTTCGAAGATAGCAACACCCCTGACCAAGCTCACACGAAAAGATGAAGAATTTGTGTGGTCAGAAGCATGCGAGCAAGTTTTCGTAGAACTCAAGTCAAGACTGACATTTGCACCTATTCTTGTAATACCGGATCAATCTGGAGGATTCGAAGTGCATTGTAATGCATCCGGTAAGGGATTAGGATGTGTTCTACATCAGCACGGTAAGGTTGTGGCTTATGCTTCAAGACAACTGAAAACTCATGAGCGCAATTATCCGACGCATGATCTGGAGTTGGCAGCCGTCGTTTTTGCTCTCAAGATTTGGCGCCACCACTTACTTGGTGAACGAGTGAACATCTACACAGATCATAAAAGTCTGAAGTATGTATTTACTCAGAAGGAGTTGAATATGCGACAGAGAAGATGGTTAGAACTCATGGCGGACTTTGACATCAACTTGCAATATCACCCAGGGAAGGTGAACGTAGTACCTGATACTCTTAGTCGCCAACCATTAGCAATGAATCTCACCGCCCAGTGGAAGCTTCAGCAAGACTTACATCAGATGGAGATCGAACTAGTCATGCCAGGTGATGTTTCGAGTTTGATGAATCTAAAAGTTCAATCAACCATTGTCAATCAGATAAAAGCAGCTCAAGCAAGTGATGCTAAGTTGCAAAAGATCAGAGAACAAGTGGAGAATGGACTCAGAACAGATTTCATCATCCATGAAGACGGATCTTTGAGATACGGCAGCAGATTGTGTATACCAAAGGGTCATGTTCGGGAAGAGTTAATGATAGAAGCTCACAGCTCTCCCTATTCAGTACATCCTGGAGGTACCAAAATGTACAAAGATCTACGTCAGAATTATTGGTGGCATGGAATGAAGCGTGAAGTAGCCAGAAGCGTCGCAAAATGTTTGGTGTGTCAGCAAGTAAAGGCTGAACATCACAGGACAGCTGGACTACTTCAACCGTTACCAATCCCAGAATGGAAGTGGCAGCATATCACGATGGACTTTGTAACTGCTCTTCCTCGCAGCACAAAGGGTAACGATGCAATATGGGTCATTGTGGATCGACTTACAAAGTCGGCTCACTTCATCGCATTTCGAGTTGGCCAATCGACTGAGACACCAGCGAAGAAGTACATGGAGGTAATAATCTAATTTAGATTTAAAACTCTTCATAATGTATTATCTCTGATACCCATAAACTCATACAGGAAATTGTGAGACTTCATGGAGTACCGGTCTGCATTGTCTCCGATCGTGACACCAGGTTCCGATCGCAATTTTGGCAGAGTCTGCAAGCTAGCTTGGGAACAAGTCTGAACTTCAGCACGGCTTATCATCCATAAACAGATGGTCAGTCGGAACGAACTATTCAGATCTTGGAGGATATGCTCAGAGCATGTATGCTCGACTTCAAAGGATCGTGGGAGGATCACCTATATCTTGTGGAGTTTGCGTACAACAACAGCTACCAAGAAAGTATAGGAATGACACCTTTTGCAGCATTGTATGGAAGGAAGTGTCGATCGCCATTAAGTTGGGACGACATCGGAGATAGGGAACTTCTGGGACCAGAGATGATAGTAGCGACCGTTGATGTGCTTCGTACTATCATGGAAAGAATGCGCATAGCCCAAGATAGACAGAAACACTGGGCTGATGCAAAGAGACGACACTTGGAGTTCCAGCCAGGAGACCATGTATTCTTGAAGATATCTCCGAACCGCGGAGTGATCCGATTTGGAAGACGGGGTAAGCTAAGTCCGAGATACATTGGACCGTTCAACATACTCGAACGAGTCGAAGAAGTGGCATACCGATTAGCGCTCCCACCATCATTGGAAGGAGTGCATAACGTGTTTCACATATCTCAACTCAGAAAGTATGTGAGTGACCCCAGCCATGTACTTGATCATTCCGAGCTCACTATACAGCCCGACCTGTCTTGTGAGCAACAACCTATGGAGATCCTGGATAGGAAAGTGAAGACACTTCGGAACAAGGAAGTTAATCTGGTCCGAGTAGTGTGGAGAAAAGACACTCCAGGAGAATCCACGTGGGAAAGGGAAGATGAAATGCGTGCAAGATATCCACACCTTTTTGTAAACTAGTCCTCAAATAAAAGTTATAAATTGCGAGGACGAAATTTTTGTGAGGAGGGTAGATTGTAACAACTCCAATTTTTGTAAACCTAAATTTGAATTAAATTTGAAATATATTTGGAGTATTAATTTTGCTGATAACACTTTAAGTATCTATCTCTTTACAATAATTACAAGAAGGAGCTTGTAGCTCATTAGTAATACCTTGCACTGCTGAACCAAGCCACCAGAGTTCGAATCCCACATCCCACATTATTTTTAGCACATTTTTCTTTAAAAATTTCTGGAAGTCCAAAAGTCCACAAGCCATAACACCCAAATAGTGAACTGAACCCAAAATTTGAACCGTGCCAAAAGCCTAAGTCACGAGACCCCGGACCCATCGCCGGCCGAAATCGGCCGGAATCGGCCAACTCGGCCGGCGGCCGGCCGGTGCCGCCGGCCGGAGTTGCGCCGACGGCCGAGGTCCCAACACCAATGTTGCGTCTTTTGGCCTTCTGAAACTCATGGTTTACTCCATTTTTAATGTATCAGTTCTGAATGTTAAATATATCCCTTTTAATGCAAAATTTTAATGTTTTTCTTTAATTTTTATAATTTTTTAAAATAAAAGAAGACCCTTCACCTACCCTACCTAGCTACCCTATATATAGACCCCTACCCCCTACCTTCTCATTCCAAAACCCTAGAAAAACTCTCTTGAAATTTCCACAAGAAGTGTGCTTTGAATTCGAGTCTCCCGGCGAAGCCCTGACGGATTCCGACGACGTGCCTTGAAGCAACCGGCGACGAAACCACTCCTCGACCTTTTTCCCTTGTTCTCTTTACTCTTTAGAAGAGTTTAAATCCGTAAGTCCCATCCTTCTCACCTTTCTATTTCTTAAAAATACGAATTTATGGAACCCGACGGAAATCGGAACAAACCGATTTCCGATTCGGTTTTTCTACAAAATTTCACTTGTCACCTAATCCACAATACCCTAACATATTCATGTTGACTATTAATCACCCATAAACCAATTTAAATAAAGTTTCTCACATGAAATGATAGCTTCTTTGCAAAACCGTATTCTTTTCATAAAAATACCATAAAGTTTATTTTTCTTGTTCTAATTAATTCCCTCACTCCTAAATACGTTTATCTTGATCACTAAACTTGTAGAAATCAATTTGAATGAATTTTCACACATGAAATGATAACGTTTTCAAATACCGTATTCTTGCGCTTTAATACCTTCAAGTTTAATATATCATGTTTAACCTCTAAACTTCATTAAAACTTAAAATAAGTCACGAGGTAATGACCTACCTCTACACACACACCAATATAACCCTAATTGATAAACGTCAAAATATAGAATACGAAAATATAGCACTTTTCACTAAAATACCATATTCTTTATAAACCTTCCTTGAAAACTTTAAGTTGTACACAATTTTAAATAAAATCTTTTAAAATAAAAGCACGATATGTCATGGACATCGATCGTTTATCTAAACTGTCTTGTGGTGTCTAGGCAAGTGTGTCTAAGGCTAATGGTTTTTAATTAGACCCACGACTGTGGTTCCTTCCCACTTACCTGGCACTTACCTGGCCGCAATTGACGGTGAAGAGGCGATTTGAGGCTTCTAATGACTTGTCGTTTAGACCTTAGAAATATGCTAGTTGGCTTAGGAAACCCTAACAACTAAATACGGAAAACTATACTCTTTTACGAATAAATACCTTATATTTATAAAACCGTTTTTCTAAATGAATAGTATTTATTAAACCTAAGCAAAGCGCCGCTACAACCCACCTTGGGGAACCCGTTAGGGATAGTACGGTTCATCGTGCACCCGCGGGCTAGTAGTGCGAGATTCAGATCTCCGCAAGGAGCATTCGGTCTCGAAAGGTTTAAAATACGGCATTTACGAAAATTGTGATTTTGGAAAATAAAATATTATTTAAAAATTATTCTTGTATTAATAAATATTTAATTATCATTTAAACACCTATTTTATCATAAGATAAAGTTTCCACTTTTTTCTAAAATTACAAGTTTAAAAGTTACATTAAAATACCCTGAGTTTCAAATAAATAAATTAATACTTTTATTAGGATATATTCACTAGAATAAAACAAATAAATTCCACACTCATTATAACTATAAAGACGAATAACAAATACTTGAGGTGTATTTTGAAAACTATACAAAAGTACTTTTTACATAAAACCCCTCAAGTTTTATAAATTACAATAAGGCCCCTAACAAATATAGAACTTCAACTCACTTTCTTTTAGTCTGACTCGGGTTAGAGTCTGACTATTTCTGACTTGAATATGAATCAAGTCAGTCTATATTCTTTATATTCCAACTCAAGATGAACACATGAATCCATGAATACAATCATCAATTTACACAACCTGACTGAACCGAACCATGGATATTCCATTTACATGTTTCCCAGTATTCCATTTACATGACTCTACGGTTATAACCGTTTCCTGATATCATGGTTTCGGTCAGTCAGTTAATCAATCTTACAATCAATACAATTTTACAAGATAACAATACAAACAAGACATCGTGGGGTTTAAGGGGTAGATTGGTACGGAAGGTGTTAAAGGTGGCACGAGGTGGTCAGATTAATACACCTAACCTGAATCCTATTGCTGTTGTACCGTGGCATAATGGTTCCTTGTACTACACGTGCCCTAGTCTCTGGCAAGTGAGACTCCCCTCGTATACACTGGCATTCTTCTGTATCAAGCTACAAATAACAGCGTTAACATAACATTACAACAATAGTTTACACTTTAAAAATGTTTCTTCTTATTCTGTCTTCTCTACTTCCCTCTTACCTTTGGGACTTACCGAGCGATCTGTTCGCTGACGACATTCTGTTTCTCTCTTCTTTGAATGTCGTCAGGTGACCTGGACCCGGCAGAAGTTGAACCAACCCAAGAAGACTTGGAGCAATTTGCCGAAGACCCAGCAGTATAATTTTATTGTACACTTTTCTTTTCAGTAATTTTCTTTTCCTGTTATGCCACTGTTTAGGCATCTTTATTTCAGTTGTATTTTCCTTTCCATATATTGTACAAAGAATGTTAATAAATAAAAGTTGCTGTTCTTTTTATTCTCTTATCTCTTGTGTATTTATTCTATATTTCTTAGATACGCTTAGCGTATGTACTTCTGAGTATATACGTAGCGGACCTCGTCGCGTCTCCTTCGCCGTACACTGGGAAGCGGGGCGTGACACCAAGAGGCAGCCGAGCGGCTGCCCTGCTCGGCTGTCATCAGCCGGTAGCACCCCTACCTCACAACGCCAGGGATCAAAGCCCTCACCAAGAGGCAGCCGAGCGGATACCCTGCTTGGCTATCCCTGGCTGGTAGCTCCTCTACCTCACAACGTCAGGGATCAAAACCCTCACCAAGAGGCAGCCGAGCGGCTTTCCTGCTTGGCTATCCCTGGCTGGTAGCTCCCCTACTTTACAACGCCAGGGATCTAAGCCCTTACCAAGAGGCAGCCGAGCGGCTACCCTGCTAGGCTATCCCTGGACGGTAGCTTCCCTACCCCACAAGGCCAGGGATCAAAGCCCTCACCAAGAGGTACCGGACAGCAACCCTGCTCGGCCAGCCTTAAGGACAAAAAGCCCTCGCCAAGAGGCATCGAGCAGTTGAAAGGTTTGTCTAGCACCCTATAATGAGTTTTGAAGCATCACATGTCCCAAAGTTTGGATTTTTACGGTGCTAAACAAGCATGCAAAGGAATCGATCCTAGAAAATTAGGGTTTCGAAATTTAAAGAGAACTAATCCAGGGTTTCGAGACTACAACCTTTGTAGCTCCCTTTCGCTGGACTTCTTGGTCTCTAGGGTGTTGAATGGAGGTCCTCTTGAAGTCCTCTTGTGTCCACGACGATCCACCACGGAGTTCTCCGTCCAAGCTCGCAACTTCGTAAAACCGAAGAGAACACTCTAAACAAGTTGGCTAAACTTGTGTAGAATGAAGTTGTGGTTAAGATTCTCACTTCAAAAACCTTTCTTTAAGTGTGATTTACTCACTAGAAAAAACTAGAGAGCAAATGAGAAAGAGGAAGAAGATGGTGGCAATATTTTTCACAAGAGGTAATAAGATAAAGATAACTCACAAGAAGAAAAAGAAATATATCAATATATATTTTATTTCTTCTTACAATGAACCATGGTTAAAGTGATGGAGACATTATTTAACTTGAGTTTTAAATGATAAAGAGAAGGATAACTCAAGTTAAGAGGTAGGTGAGCTAGGTTAGGTTAAAAGAAGAATGTAGAAACTAGTAAGAATTATCCTTTCTTTTTCAATTTGTTTTAAATCCAAAATCAAATAATAATCCATTACTTAGACCATGGTGTGAGTCTTATATTGCCACCATTTCCATATGTTAACAACCATGATAAATGGGTGTATGTATGTGTGTATGTATGCACATCCATATGTGCATGAAACTAGCATGAAAGAAAGAAAAGCACACATGCATGCACACATCCATCATCCAAGAAAAGGTTTTAAGTGAGAAAACTAATGGTTAAATGATAAATCAACACTTGATTTATCAATCCGGTCATATCTCATATGACCCCACCAAAAGCAGTTCACCCGATCAATGTTCGGTATCATATACGCACATTTTAATCGGGTGCATGCGCATATCGCATATGCGCACCACAACGTTTCGCCTGGACTGGGTAACTCCTTTGTGGGACTCTAAGACTCGTCAATACGCCGGCAGAGGGTGATGATCATATCAGGTACCCCCAAGCCGCAAGCGGTCAGTTAAACGTAACGGCCACCCGGGTATTGAGCGATCAGAAGAAAACAAGCGAACCAGCTACAACTCCCGTCGAGCCAACCGGCAACACTACCGTACAGTCCGGTTTCTTCATCAGATATGCTGCATATCGAGCCTAGGAATGGTCACGTCGACCCCAATAACTCAATAAGTCGTGCCGGTGAATGGTTTATAACAGATCGAGAAACTACTGATAACACTTATCAGCAATTCTCAGCAGCCCTGGCCAGGGACTTGCTGATATAACCAGTCGGGCACAGCACAACATCAACTCCCAATATCGGGAGAGACGAAACCCCTCCTATCGCTCATCGCCTTCGTGTGTCTCGGTACTGTACCCAACGGCCACCTGTTTGCACGACTTGGTAGAGCCGTGGTAGGGTGGCAATCAAAGTACAGTGGGAGAATACACAAGACTCTATGACGATCTCGGGTCTACAGACTAACTTGTACCAGTTTCACCTGAGAACTGCTATCCGACGATAGATATAATTCCATATAGGAGTTCTCGGTGAGTCCGTCCAGTGTACCCAGTCATCACTGAGCACCCGTATATGATCTTGATGTCAAACATCGATGAATGTGGGAACATCCATCGCCCATCACATGGGTCTAGTATCATATACGCTAGTCTACTCTGGTATATCGATGCCCCGTCTCGATACACCTCCGACTAGGGACATTTCAGGATATGCTTATAAACTACAGATGTCCCACTAGTATGATCTCTATCATAATCACTGTAGTCAAGCCGATATCCTGAGGGCTTTATCAGCATGTATGAATGAATAAAAGCATGATCAAATCAACATGTCAGATAAAGAAGAACCAGATAACATACTATCATGTCGAGCAAGAATGCATACTGAATATGTATATATATATATATACATGTATAGATACATCCACTATCACATAATGACCTCTAGGGCATACATATATCCAACAATCTCCCACTTGCACTAAGGCCAGTTATTGGGGTATCTCATACCCAACATCTCAAAAAGTCGCTCATGCTGCGGCTGAGGGAGGGCCTTGGTGAATGGATCCGCGGCGTTATTCTTTGTGTCTACCCTCCTAATCTCGATCTCGCGGCGATCTACAATCTCCCGGATCAAATGAAAGCGCCTCAGGATATGTCTGGACCGCTGATGGGATCTGGGCTCCTTGGCTAACGCCATAGCCCCATTATTGTCACAATACAAAGGTATTGGATCAATAATGGTTGGAACTACTCCTAGCTCCAAGACGAACTTCTTCATCCAGACGGCTTCCTTGGCGGCATCATTTGCAGCAATGTACTCAACTTCCATCGTAGAGTCTGCAACGGTATCTTGTTTGGAACTCTTCAAACTTACCGCCCCTCCATTGAGGGTAAATACAAACCCTGAGATAGATTTGCTGTCATCCTTATCGCTCTGGAAGATCGAATCGGTAAAGGCCTCCATTTGGAGATCTGTATTACCATACACCAAGAACAATTCTTTAGTCCTTCGTAAGTACTTAAGAATGTTCTTCACAGCTGTCCAGTGGTTCTCCCCTGGGTTGGATTGATACCTGCTTACAACACTAAGTGCATAAGCTACATCTGGGCGTGTACATAACATCGCATACATTATAGATCCTACTGCCGAAGCATAAGGTATAATGCTCATGCGAGCTCTCTCTTCATCGGTCTTTGGACAAGAATCCTTAGAGAGAGTGACTCCATGGCAAGCGGGTAAGGCATCCCGCTTGGAGTCTTCCATACTAAACCTTTTTAGGATGGTGTTGATGTACCTGGTTTGGGACAATCCCAATAACTTTTTGGATCTATCCCTATAGATCCTTATGCCCAGGATGTATGTGGCATCACCCAGGTCCTTCATGGAGAACCTTAGTGATAAGAATGATTTGACCGACTGTAGCATAGGAATATCATTTCCTATCAGAAGAATGTCATCCACGTACAATACGAGGAATGTGACAGCTCTTCCTACAGCCTTCTTATAAACACAAGGTTCATCTGGATTTTTGATGAAATCAAACTCTTTGATAACATCATCGAAACAGATGTTCCAACTCCGAGATGCCTGCTTTAACCCATATATGGATTTAAGCAATCTACATGCTTTCTCGCTGCTCCCACTGTCAATGAAGCCCTCTGGCTGATCCATATAAACGCATTCTTCTAAATTTCCATTTAGAAATGCTGTTTTAACGTCCATCTGCCAGATTTCATAGTCGTAGTGAGCAGCAATAGCAAGTAGGATCCGAATGGATTTAAGCATGGCTACGGGCGAAAAAGTTTCGTTATAGTCCAAACCTGGTCTTTGACGAAAACCTTTCGCCACAAGTCTTGCCTTATAGGTCTCTACCTGCCCATCCACACCAATCTTTCTTTTAAAGATCCATTTGCACCCTACAGGTTTTACCCCAGGGGGTACAACGTCCAAAGTCCATACTTTGTTGGTGTACATAGACTCCATTTTGGATCTCATGGCATCCAGCCACTTCACAGAGTCACCACTCGTGATAGCTTGCTGAAAACTGGTAGGATCATCATCATCCATGATGCAATCTTCTCCGTCACCATCAATGAGGAAACCGTAGTACCTCTCCAGTGGGCGAGAAGTCCTACCAGACCTACGGAGTGGCCGAGGTTCTTCAGTTTCTGCTGCAACAGCCGGTTCAACCAAATCGTCATTTGTAGTTTATGCCTCTAGAACCTCTTCTAGATCTACCACCTTGCCATCATCTTTATCTGTGAAAAACTCTTTTTCTAAGAATGTGGCATACTGAGAAACAAACACTTTTTGTTCCTCTTTGTGGTAGAATAGATATCCATAAGAATTCTTTGGATATCCTACAAAGTTACACATGACTGACCGTGTCTCGAGTTTGTCCGGATTCTACTTTTTAACATAGACCGGGCAACCCCAAATCTTAATTCTTTTAAGAGATGGTCTCTTCCCATGCCATATCTCATATGGCGTGGTAGACACGGCTTTGGTTGGAACCCTGTTTAGCAGAAATGCTGCAGTCTCCAATGCATGCCCTCAAAATGAGACTGGTAACTCAGCGTCACTCATCATGGACCGGACCATATCTAATAGGGTCCTATTCCGTCGTTCTGACACACCGTTGTGCTGTGGTGTGTAAGGAGGAGTGAGCTGAGAGAGAATCCCATTCTCTTTTAGGAAGTTTGCAAATTCTGTACTGAGATACTCACCACCTCGATCTGATCGAAGCATCTTAATACTCAAGCCGGTTTGTTTTTCTACTTCTTGTTTATATTCAATGAATTTCTCGAAAGCTTCGGACTTGTGCTTTAATAAAAATACATGACCGAATCTTGAGAAATCGTCGGTGAATGTAATGAAGTATGAAAAACCGCCTCTAGCCTGTGTAGACATTGGCCCACATACATCACTATGTATGAGGCCAAGGAGATGAGTAGCTCTTTCTCCGTGTCCGGTAAACGGAGTTTTGGTCATTTTACCCTTGATACAAGACTGGCAGGTCGCATAAGATTTATATTCAAAAGAGTTTAAATATCCATCTTTGTGTAACTTGTTTAGTCTTGTTTCGTTAATATGACCAAGTCTACAATGCCAAAGAAAAGCTTCATTTAATTCTGAAAGTTTTCTTTTATTAGTGTGTTGTATACTGAAAACTGTGTGTTGATTTAGGACATATATTCCGTTATTAAGCGTACCATACCCAACCAACATTTGATTCAGGTGAATGTTCATAACATTGTTTTGCAATACAAAATTATATCCTTCATTGTCCAACAAAGAAACGGATATTATATTACATAGCATACTTGGTACAAAATAATATGGATTCAAAATCAAAATACATCCAGATGGCAACCCCAAGTGATACTCTCCCACTGCGACTGTATGTACATTGGAACCATTTCCAACGCGGAGAGTATGGTCACCTGTCTTCAAAACCTTGCTATTTCTCAGCCCCTGCATAGAATTGCAAATGTGAGAACCTGAACCGGTATCCAATACCCAAGAAGCAGAGTTTATAGAAAAACAGTTTTCAGTCACAAACGTACCTGAAGCAGAAGCATCACCATGCTTCTTTTTGAGACTTAAGTACTCCGTGCAGTTGCGCTTCCAATGTCCTGTCTTGTAGCAATGAAAACATTCGCCCTTCCCCAAGTCTCCAGCCTTGGACTTTCCCTTTCCCTTCACCTTTTTAACTCCGCCCTTAGGATTAGTGGGTTTCTTCTTTTTCTTTCCCTTGGCCTTAGCTTTCGGGCGAGAAGAAGAAGACTGTCCAATAGTCATAACGGGAGTTTTTGCTAACTTCATAGTGCTCTCTGCACTCCTTAACATATTAAGGAGTTCAGGGAGTTCTTTCTCCATGCCATGCATGTTAAAGTTCACTATGAACTGAGCAAAGGTGGAGGGGAGGGACTGCAGAATAATATCTATATATTGTTCATTGTCCATTGTCCATCCAAGGTCCTCAAGCTCTTCTATAAGAGCTATCATCTTCAAAACATGGTCTCCTACTGGTGTTCCAGGGGCCATTCGCATCTGAAACAGTTTCTTTGATGCTTCGTATCGTAATACGCGGGATTGCTCTCCATACAACTCCTTTGTATGGAGCAACATACCGTGAATGTCCATGTCCTCGTGCTGCTTTTGATGTGTGTTGTCCATCGATGCAAGCGCGAGGCATTTTACCGTGGCACAGTCAGCGTCCCATGTCTGCGGACTTCAATGTCCGCAACTGAGGATTTTGGACCTGGGACGGGCGGGGCTGAAGCCGTGAGGACATATGATACTTTATCATAAGTCAAGGCGATTTTCAGATTCCTCAGCCAGTCTTTATAGTTGGTCCCATTCAGTTTGTTTTTATCTAGTAAAAGCTTGAGTCCAGTCATGGGTATCTGCCATTAAGAGAGAGAAAAGAATACACTCAGCGAAAGCTCTTGCATAGATTAGATTGGTTTATTATCTTGTCTAATCGATGTTTCCCACTGCTTTTTATCAAGTTTTTCTTTCAAACCTTAAAAAGAAAAACTAGCCAGGATTAATTACAGTCTACAACTTCGCTAACCGTTCAGCCAGGCCAGTGTCGGTACTTTGAGGGAGGTTCCCCGTGCTTTCGCATGGACCTAATTAGAGTAAACCTCGTTTTCCCAGAGGCGGAGCCCCGTTAACACCTTTCTAGACACCTAATGAGTTAGCTAATTGTAAGCTGTAAAACTCTCCTAGGAGCAACTATTGCCCACAGTGGGATCGGGATCCAACCATCACATGGAAGGTATGCAATCTCATTGCAAATTTCAACTATTGAAATTCCCGATGTGGTTTTTACCCCTAGTACTTATGACCTTAACTATGGTCAACAAATCATAAGCACCAGTCAAGTTCTATCCGTCATTTCTTGATCAATTAGACCCACCCATATGACCCTTAACTATGGTCAACAAAGTCGCATGAATGTCCTAATGAATCTGCATCATATGCAGTGTAGGAAGACATCACTTAGCTACCGTACACTACGCCTTAACTAAAGTCAACAAACGTAGCACGAATACTAAGTACTCTACTTCCTAAAATGACGGAGGGTTGCGAATGATTTTTAAGAAAATCTTTAACGCTTTGAACTTGATATCGTTGTAGAATCAAACAGTTTTCAAAAGGAGTGGCTTAAGCTCCGCAGTTTTGAAATGTAGCTTTTTCATAAATAACCGAGTAGTTTTCAAATCCGATTCTACAACAACTTTTTAGGTTTATTTTCTTTACATTAATCACATTAATGTAATCCCATCATTTAAGTCCTTAAGCCAATCACAGAAAAGAAACGAAAATAACACGTACGCTTATGCCATCCGCATTCGCTGCAATGTTCCGTTATGCACCGTTAGGTTACTTAAGTAACAGCATACTGGGACGGGACTAGCGCGGGTGTAAAACATAAGCAACGTCTACTATATATCATATATATAATATGTCATACGTCTCAGATATCATAGAACACAGGCAGCAGAAACATAGATATAACGTGGGATATCCTAGGACGTCCGTATTTAGTATTTAGCCAGAATAGAAAATACGGATTCCACAGTCGCGATGAATAGCCAAGCCCACACCCTGGACCCCTACGAGAGCGGCAAGTGACCCTCCCAATTCTGGAGTTTAGGAGACCCGGTCTCGACTCCTCGAGATGGCCTCCCACTGAACCCCAGAACCCGGTCACCTGTGCTCCCCTCCTTGGGTCCATCCTAATGCGGAAAAGTAAATAATATACAACACTGGTGACACAACCTCAACCCGGAAGTGCCCCAAATAAAAGAATATTACATTACATTTGAATTTACATGAATGAAAATATAAAACTCTCATCTCACATAAAACCCCCCCGGCTATTCAATCGCGACAATCCTGCACATCATATCTCAGCAACACATAATATCACATATCATCAACGTAAGTAAGTATGCGTACCCCGATTGTCGTTGATGTATAGCAACGAAACCGGCGATATCGAACATACTACACTTACGATCACAGAAAAGAAAGTGTAAAACTACAATATTTGGAATCCACATTCTCTTTAGACATCATAAATGCGAAATATCACATATTTCGTATTTCATGCCTAAACTATATGAATTCCACATATTGTATCACATTCCAGACAAACAAACAGTATTAAAGTTTTCGAACGAACGATCAAGTACCCAAGATTCACTAAAGCTCAACACTTGAGCAGGGTTCAAAAATCCAGAGTGTGACACAGTAGTAGCGGTCTAGCCGTAGAAGGGTCAAGCCAACGCCTCACATGTGGCACGCCGTACTGCCCCAAACCCTAAGGTTCAAAGGGCAGTTCGAGACGGTCACATAATCGAGTTAAGGTTTGTTGTCTTCTAGAGGGACCACCGCAAAAAGACTTGCACGTATCTCCAAAGTATTTAAACCCCGTGAATAGTGAGCAAATGATACTCGTTCAAACACTTCAATACTTTCTAATTTACCCGGAAAAGCTACGAAATGAAAATCCCGATCGAATCGACGAGTCCAAAACCATCTCCAGAATTTTTCAAAACTAAATACAGATTAAAAATACCCAAAAATTTATTCAAGCAGATTCCAGAATTAATATAAAAAAATTATCCACTAGTTAATGTGTACGGCCGCGGAACCGCGGCCCAAGCAAGCTTAGGCCGCGTTTCCGCGGCAGTAAGTACTGTTCATTGGATAATTTTTGCATCGTAATTCTTATTTTTACCTGCTGAATTTTTAAAATATTTTTAATTCTGAAAAATGTCAAATTTTAGAAAATTTCCAGAGAGCACCCTAAAAAGCCGTATTTCGGTTCGATCGGAGTTTTAACTTCGTAAAAAGGTCGCCTAATGTTCTAGGTTGGCTCTGATACCAATGAAAGGTCAGGCAGCCACCCCATCTAATGGGGTCACCGTGGCACTAACGGGTCCCTCAGCAGCTACTTTTTACGCATGCCCGCTCGCGAGGACTACAACCCGCTGGAACACCTTCCGGTCTCGGGACACCCTGGGGGTAAGAGCCTATGCTTCGCCATACTGTCACACAGTGAGAACCCCCCATAGGTCGACATCTAATGCCTAGTAGCTCTGATACCACTGTAGGTCAGGCAGCCACCCCATCTAATGGGGTCGCCGTGGCACCAACGGGTCCCTCAGCCGCTACTTTTTATGCATGCCCCCTCGCGAGGACTACAACCCGCCGGAACACCTTCCGGTCTCGGGACACCCTGGAGGTAAGAGCCTATGCTTCGCCACACTGTCACACAGTGAGAACCCCCCATAGGTCGACATCCAATGCCTAGTAGCTCTGATACCAATGAAAGGTTTGTCTAGCACCCTATAATGAGTTTTGAAGCATCACATGTCCCAAAGTTTGGATTTTTACGGTGCTAAACAAGCATGCAAAGGAATCGATCCTAGAAAATTAGGGTTTCGAAATTTAAAGCGAACTAATCCAGGGTTTCGAGACTACAACCTTTGTAGCTCCCTTTCGCTGGACTTCTTGGTCTCTAGGGTGTTGAATGGAGGTCCTCTTGAAGTCCTCTTGTGTCCATGACGATCCACCACGGAGTTCTCCGTCCAAGCTCGCAACTTTGTAAAACCGAAGAGAACACTCTAAACAAGTTGGCTAAACTTGTGTAGAATGAAGTTGTGGTTAAGATTCTCACTTCAAAAACCTTTCTTTAAGTGTGATTTACTCACTAGAAAAAACTAGAGAGCAAATGAGAAAGAGGAAGAAGATGGTGGCAATATTTTTCACAAGAGGTAATAAGATAAAGATAACTCACAAGAAGAAAAAGAAATATATCAATATATATTTTATTTCTTCTTACTATGAACCATGGTTAAAGTGATGGAGACATTATTTAACTTGAGTTTTAAATGATAAAGAGAAGGATAACTCAAGTTAAGAGGTAGGTGAGCTAGGTTAGGTTAAAAGAAGAGTGTAGAAACTAGTAAGAATTATCCTTTCTTTTTCAATTTGTTTTAAATCCAAAATCAAATAATAATCCATTACTTAGACCATGGTGTGAGTCTTATATTGCCACCATTTCCATATGTTAACAACCATGATAGATGGATGTATGTATGTGTGTATGTATGCACATCCATATGTGCATGAAACTAGCATGAAAGAAAGAAAAGCACACATGCATGCACACATCCATCATCCAAGAAAAGGTTTTAAGTGAGAAAACTAATGGTTAAATGATAAATCAACACTTGATTTATCAATTCGGTCATATCTCATATGACCCCACCAAAAGCAGTTCATCCGATCAATGTTCGGTATCATATACGCACATTTTAATCGGGTGCATGCGCATATCGCATACGCGCACCACAACGTTTCGCCTGGACTGGGTAACTCCTTTGTGGGACTCTAAGACTCGTCAATACGCCGGCAGAGGGTGATGATCATATCAGGTACCCCCAAGCCGCAAGCGGTCAGCTAAACGTAACGGCCACCCGGGTATTGAGCGATCAGAAGAAAACAAGCGAACTAGCTACAACTCCCGTCAAGCCAACCGGCAACACTACCGTACAGTCCGGTCTCTTCATCAGATATGCTGCATATCGAGCCTAGGGATGGTCATGTCGACCCCAATAACTCAATAAGTCGTGCCGGTGAATGGTTTATAACAGATCGAGAAACTACTGATAACACTTATCAGCAATTCTCAGCAGCCCTGGCCAGGGACTTGCTGATATAACCAGTCGGGCACAGCACAACATCAACTCCCAATATCGGGAGAGACGAAACCCCTCCTATCGCTCATCGCCTTCGTGTGTCTCGGGACTGTACCCAACGGCCACCTGTTTGCACGACTTGGTAGAGCCGTGGTAGGGTGGCAATCAAAGTACAGTGGGAGAATACACAAGACTCTATGACGATCTCGGGTCTACAGACTAACCTGTACCAGTGTCACCTGAGAACTGCTATCCGACGATAGATATAATTCCATATAGGAGTTCTCGGTGAGTCCGTCCAGTGTACCCAGTCATCACTGAGCACCCGTATATGATCTTGATGTCAAACATCGATGAATGTAGGAACATCCATCGCCCATCACATGGGTCTAGTATCATATACGCTAGTCTACTCTGGTATATCGATGCCCCGTCTCGATACACCTCCGACTAGGGACATTTCAGGATATGCTTATAAACTACAGATGTCCCACTAGTATGATCTCTATCATAATCACTGTAGTCAAGCCGATATCCTGAGGGCTTTATCAGCATGTATGAATGAATAAAAGCATGATCAAATCAACATGTCAGATAAAGAAGAACCAGATAGCATACTATCATGTCGAGCAAGAATGCATACTGAATATATATATATATATACATGTATAGATACATCCACTATCACATAATGGCCTCTAGGGCATACATATATCCAACAGCAGTAACCCTGCTCGGCCATCCTTAGTAGGCCAATCACGGCCCCTCCCGCGCTAAGGGTGAAAAGCCCTCGCAAGAGGCAACCGAACCCGCCCTTGTTTGGTTATCCCTGGCTGGTAGCTCCCTACCCCAACAAACCAGGGATCAAAGTCCTCACAGAGGCAACCGGACCCACCCTTGTTCGGTTATCCCTGGTGTCACGATCCGAAAGTACGGAACATGACTGGCACTTAGATTACGAGACGTCTAAATGCGTAACGTAACCTAAGTCAGCCAAAGCTCAGAAAAATCTAAACCAAAATCAAAAGAGAGTGAAGGAAAACCTTTCATGAAAACGATTTTGAAATCAATTAAGTGGCATTAAACCCCTTTTTAAAAACATCAAAAATTTCCGAAAATTTCGGCAGAGTCTCCTTTGTAAATTCTATCCCCCAAAATGGGTACAACAAGATATATAACCTGTAATCACAAAATGGCATCCCCAAGCGGGAGCTAGCTCTTCGCCCAAGGAGGATCACAACCACACGCAATATATATATGTAATCTCAAGAAAAAGAGTATAAAGAAATGCGAAATGTAAGAAAACACAACGTCGGCTCAAGTGAGCTCGACCCAAAAGAACCCACATATACACAAATCTCTCGGTCTCATCACTAGGTCGAATATACAAATAAGAAGTGGTAGATGGAGAATACTAGATACAAAAATGGTACAAAAAGAGATAATAGGGCTCTCGCAACCCACCTACGAGCAATGTCGCGAGTCTGAGCAAAAGAAGTCACTAACAAGATAAGCCGCCGCTACTAGGCTGATGAGTCCGACCTACAAGGCACTGTGGCACAACGGGGGTGAGTTGCCAGCTCGTGAGTAGAATATAACATCTAGTAAGGCTATCGTAAGAATGCACGCAAATGCGTCACAGCATGTATGTCCAGATGTGATGTAATACCTCTAGTATGCATGCACATGTATGCAATGTCAATAATAAATCTTAAAGTGTTTAAATGCTATGAGTTCTGTATTCCTAACTTTAGAAAAAGAATATCTATATAATAACTAAATACCATCAAGAAATCATCTGAAATCCGTGTCAAGCATCGACACCAAATATGAAAACACATCTGTCTCAAAGTCTCACTGTATCAATGTCTCAATACATCGGGCTCCGTCAGTCCGGATCGGCCCATATCATCAAATCTCATGACAACGGTCGGTATCCTCCGGATATCCGCCGTGCCAGACATCACCGGTAGGTAGTCTTCCCCTGCCAGGCTCATCGTCTACAACTCGATCTTCTTGCCCCGAGGTACCATACCGGGCCCACCATGTACCCGAGACGGTTCATCCACTCCTCGAATCGGGTCTCGAAATCCAATAGAAAACATGAAACTCATGGTGGATGACACATACATCACGAGAAAACCGCAACTTTGTTTTAAAAATTATAAATATAAGCTTTTGTTAAATTCTTGCGGTTTTCCCCAAAATCCAGAAATCGCAGCAATACTGAAATCCTCAAGAAAATCATAATACCCAACATGTTTTATATGATAAATGTCTATGATATCAAGGTATGCGATGTGATTTGTAGCTAGAATCTATGTAAGTATGAAGATGATGCGAGGTATATACATGCTATGCGATTTCATATATCGTGTATAATGCAAATGGTGATACTAAACGAAACAGGTCCTACAGTGCTCGTGGCATGGAAATTACCAAAAGCGTGTGTGTCACATGAATAGTGCGCATGCAACAGGAGCCAATGGTAATGGTGTTCGTGTCCTACGAAGTGATATCGCACATGTGTATATGGATATCCTATGCAAATCTTGCAGACGAATAGCTATAAATGTATGAAATGTGCATGAGGGGGGTTAGCTAACTAACAATGCATATCTTGCAAGAATAAAGTAATCCTAACTAGGGGGCGCCTCGCGCCATCCAGACGATTTCCCCCATAGATGAATACATCTACTCACCTGAATGCCTCGCTAATCCGATCCAACCACCGTCTTGCCTTTGCGCGCCGCGTCCGATATTTCCGCGACCGATCCTAGAATTGTATAACAAACAGTATAAGATTACAGATTCCTGAAATGACACAACCCACAATATGAAAAGATCGACGCTCTCGAATTTATCATAACGTGCACTCGGTGTGCGGAAAACACACGAAAACCGCTAAAACCTTAACTAAAATCGCCGTTTCGGGGCAATCGTCAAAACTAAAACCCGACTAGACAAAACTCTGCATTCACACACCCTAATAGTCGTATAAGATGCTAATTATATCGCCAAAATAACACAATTAGATCACCTCCTAAAATTTTGGAAAAACTAGTAAGCAATTAGCATACCGATTCCGATGCAAATATCGCGAATTAACGATATCGCGATCACAATCCAACTCCAACATCCAATTCAAACTACTAGATGCCCACAACACAAATTTTAACCCAATTATCATACTTCAAACCCTAATCTAGAATTTCATTAAACAAGGAATTATAAACAACTAACACTTTAAAATACTAATTTAGCTTATTTAAACTACAAATTTAACAACTAGTTTAAAACTTATACCTCCCAAGTTATGATTCCCTTGCACTAAGCCTCCAAAGTAGCCTCCTTTCTCCACTTCTCAAACAAATTAGGGTTAGGGAAGGGATGGATTAGGGTTTTGGTTTGAATTTGTGAAGGAAAATTGTGAATTTTTATGGATTTTTGTTGATTTTTGAAGCAAATTTGAAGCAAGAAAGAAAAGGGAAATTGGGGAGCTGCTGCAGTAGGATTCGGCCAGTGGTATGATGGGGGCAAAAGTGAGGGAAATGTGTAGAATTTTCTAGGAAGAAAGTCTCTTCAAAGGCATTAAATGCATATCACACCAATTTTACAAAAAAAACCCTTTTTAAGCCATTTTTTCACCCCCTTTTACCATAAACTAATAAACTTGAAATGTTTGCTAAAATTTTTTTATTACACTAAATTTTAGTTATAATGGTTCCTAATTATATAAATTACCCAATTAAATTTGTATTTATCACTAATTAAATGTATTTTTAAAAGCTTAAAATAATATTAAAAATAATTAATTAAGGAAATTTTTTTAATTAACTAGAAAATTTTAAGTGACATTTTAGTAACCAATTTATAGTAATATCTTATCTAAATTTTGTATAATTAGGTCTATAATGAAAAATACTTATTTTGACTTTTTACGGAAAATACTGCAAATTTTGCCGATTACCGAAAAACTGCCTAAACGATTTTCTAAGCGTTACAATCTTCCCCCTTAAAGAAATTCGGTCCCCGAATTTAAAAATTTAACTACGCGTACTTTCAAAAAGATTGGGATATCTCTTCCTCATCTCGACCTCGGTCTCCCTGGTGACCTCCTCGCTGTTCGGGCCACGCCAAAGGACCTTGATGGACGGTATAACCTTCGACCTCACTTTCTTCACCTGCCGATCCAAAATGACCACCGGCTGCTCGGTGAATGAAAGATCACGCTCTAGCTGGATCGTCTCGTGCTGAATCGCATAGGAAGGTTCATGAAGATACTTGCGGAGTATCGATACATGGAACACGGGGTGAACATCGGGGAAGCTGGGCGGAAGAGCTAACCGATAAGCGACTGGACCAACATGCTCTGGGATCTCGAAGGGACCAACATATCTAGGACTAAGCTTCCCTTTTCGCCCAAATCTCATCACACCCTTCATCGGAGAGATCTTCAGGAAAACATGATCGCCAACAGCGAACTCGAGTCGGCGACGACGCCTGTCAGCATATGATTTCTGCCTACTCTGTGCTGCTCTCATCCTATCCCGAATCAGCTGTATCTTCTCGGTCGTCTCCTGTATGATCTGCGGGCCCAAAATACTACTCTCCCTGAGCTCTATCCAACACACAGGCGATCGACATCTCCTCCCATATAAAGCCTCGAAAGGTGCCATCTGAATCGTCTCCTGAAAGCTATTATTGTAGGAGAACTCGATCAAGGGCAAATGACGATCCCAGCTACCACTGAAATCTAAAACACAAGCTCTGAGCATGTCCTCAAGAGTTTGAATAGTACGCTCCGACTGACCGTCAGTCTGCGGATGAAAGGCTGTGCTAAAACTCAATCGGGTGCCCAAAGCTTCCTGAAGTTTTTGCCACAATCGGCTGGTAAACTGGGTGCCCCGGTCGGACACAATACAAGTCGGGACGCCATGCAGTCGCACGATCTCATCGATATAAACCTGGGCGTACTGAGAAAATCTAAAAGTGGTCTTCACTGGCAGGAAGTGAGCCGCTTTCGTCAGTCGATTCACAATCACCCAAATAGAGTCATACCCTCGACTGGTCCTGGGTAGACCCACAATGAAGTCCATGGAGACCTGTTCCCATTTCCACTCAGGGATGGGCAAAGGCTGTAACTCGCCGGCTGGCCTCTGGTGCTCGGCCTTGACTTGCTGACAAGTCAGGCATCTCGACACAAAGTCTGTAACATCCTTCTTCATCCCGTCCCACCAGTAAACCTCTCTCAAATCATGGTACATCTTGGTGGAACCTGGGTGCATACTGTATACTGATCTATGTGCCTCCTCTAGGATATCGCGCCTTAGTCCCTCAGAATCTGGTACGCACAGTTGAGTCCCAAATCAAAGTATCCCCTGATCATCAATCATGAACTCAGAAACTCTGCCCTGTCGAATCTGCTCAATAATCTCTAAAATACGGGCATCGCTGGACTGTACCTCGCGGATACGGTCAAGTAACTGTGGGCGTGCTCTAAAATGGGCCAGCTGTCCTTCTGTAGGAGTAAACTTGAACCGCACTCTGCTGTCACATAAAATCTGCCAATCCGCCATCGACTGCATCTGTACTGCGCTCAAATAAGATAGACTACCTCCGGGCCTCCTACTCAAAGCATCTGCCACCACATTCACCTTGCCCGGATGGTATAAAATCTCGCAGTCATAATCTTTCACCAACTCCATCCAACGGCGCTGTCTCAGATTCAGATCTCGCTGCTGAAAGATATACTTCAAACTCTTATGGTCAGTGAATACCTGGCATGACTCGCCATATAGGTAATGTCTCTAGATCTTAAGTGCAAATACCACTGCAGCCATTTCTAAATCATGGGTGGGGTAGTTCTGTTCTTGTTTCCTCAGCTGTCGAGAAGCATACATGATAACTCTGTCGTGCTGCATCAATACACAACCCAGCCCCACTCGAGAAGCATCACAATATACCACGAACCCGCTTGATCCTGAAGGCAAAGCTAACACCGGTGCAGTAGTCAGACGAGTCTTCAACTGCTGGAAACTATCCTCACATACCTCGGTCCAATCAAAAGGAGCCCCTTTCCGGGTCAACCCGGTCAACGGTGCAGCAATACGGGAGAAATCCTGGACAAAACGTCGATAATAGCCGGCCAGACGTAGAAAGCCGCGAACCTCTGTAACTGATACCGGTCTAGGCCAATGCTGAACTGCCTCGATCTTCTTCGGGTCTACACAAATACCATCTCTCGTCACCACATGACCCAAGAAGTCGACACTGTCTAGCCAGAATGCGCACTTGGAAAATTTGGCGAACAACTGATACTCCCTCAAGGTCTGCAATGTGATACGTAAGTGCTGCTCATGCTCCTCCCGGCTCCGAGAATAAACCAAGATGTCGTCAATGAACACAATGATGAGCTGATCGAGATACGGCCTGAATACACGGTTCATCAAGTCCATAAGTGCTGCCGGGGCATTGGTGAGCCCGAACGACATCACCAAGAACTCATAATGACCATATCGAGTACGGAAAGCGGTCTTCGGAATATCCTCCTTCCGAACCGCAACTGGTGATAACCTGACCGTAAATCAACCTTCGAGAAAAACCCTGCACCCTGGAGCTGATCGAATAAGTCATCAATGCGGGGTAGGGGATATCTGTTTCGCACAGTAACCCGGTTCAGCTGACGATAATCAATGCATAAGCGCATACTTCCGTCCTTCTTCTTAACAAACAGGACGGGAGCACCCTATGGTGACACACTCGGTCGGATAAGCCCTTTGTCCAGCAAGTCCTGTAACCGATCCTTCAGCTCTCTCAGCTCCGCCGGGGCCATCCGATAAGGCGGTATAGAGATAGGCCCCGTGCCGGGGATCAGGTCGATGCAGAACTCAATCTCGCGCTCTGGTGGCAGACCAGGCAGATCGTCAGGGAATACATCAGGAAACTCTCTCACAACAGGGACCTGATCTAACGGAACCTCTGTGGAGCTAGTATCACAAACATAGGATAAGAATCTCTGACACCCTTTCCTTAAGAGCTGACCAGCGCGAAGGGAAGAAATCAAGCTGGGAAGGGTAGCGCTACGATCTCCCTGAATAACAAGAACTGGCTCACCAGGAAAACTGAATCTGACTGCTTTCTCATGGCAGTCCACGGATGCATAACAGGTGGCTAGCCAGTCCATACCAAGAAGAACGTCAAAGTCTAGCATATCGAGGAGAATCAAATCAACTGAAGAATCTCTCTCCCCGATACGAACGGAACATGATCGGTACACGAAACGGGTAACAAATGACTCGCCTACCGGTGTAATAATGATAAGCGGCTGATCTAACAGAGAAGACTCTCGGCCCAACCTCGGTGCAAAGTACGTGGATACATAGGAATGTGTAGAGCCTGGATCAAATAATACCCGTGCATCAAAAGAACATACTGGCAGAGTACCTGTCACGACGACATTGGATGCCTGTGCATCTTGAGGAGTCAACACGAACACTCGGGCCTATCCATCACTAGTAGCTGGCTGTCCTCTGCCTCTACCTCGGCCTCTGCCTCTGTCTCTATCGCCTCGTCCTCTCTGAACCGGACCGCCACGCCCATGACCTCTAGAAGCATCTGGCTGGCGTGGAGCATCATCAGGAGTAGGAAGTAGAGCTCTCTGAGGAGGTGGTGAGGGTGGTAAGGTCACATGCGGGATTGTCGCCGCGCCCTGGCATCCCATGGTACAGTCTCTGACACGGTGGTACTGACTCCCACACCGAAAACATCCTGGCGATGACTGCTGGGTCTGTGGATATGAACCAAATAACTGACATCGTCTCAATCCTCTTCCTCCACCATCTCCCGGAAATAATCTATCGCGGTGTCTACCCATCTGCCGCTGAGCTGGCGTATCAGTACGGATCCTCTTTGGCCCAGAAACGACCGGAGTCTCAGAAATACGCTCCTCCAGAAGTAAGGCTGCATCCATCGCGGCTGCGTATGTATCAAAGTGCTGGGTGTCGATGGCAAGGAATAGCTGTGTATCAAGCCCTCGCACAAACCTCTTTATTCTCTTCTCTTCTGTGTCTACTAGGTACGGAGCATATCGAGATAACTGGGTAAACTGTATATCATACTCCGACACCGTTATCCCAGGAGTCTTGCGCAGAGACTCAAAACTACGGGCTCGAGCATCTCGGACACTCTCCGGAAGAAAACGGGCAAGAAACGCAGCTGTAAACTCATCCCAGGTTATAGAAGGTAGACCTGCAGCTCGGCCTCTCTCTACTGAATCGTACCATGTCTGGGCAAGACCCTCCAGACGAAAACTCACGAACTCCACCAATCTATCATCAGAACACCTTAACGAACAGCAAATCCTAGCCATCCTATCAAGAAATGCCTGTGGGTCCTCTGTCACATCTGTACCGGTAAAAGCTGGAGGTCTCAATCTCATGAACTCCTGTAGTGAAACATGGATAGTCGCGGTAGTGGCAGGAGTGACCATCTGTGCAGCAGGTACTATAGCGGTCTGTGTGGTGGAAGGAACGTCCTCGAACCTCTGTGCCCGACTGGACTCAACTAAAGATCCCATCATCTGTCGCAACTCCTGTATGCCGGCCTCTAATATGGCAATACAGTCAGGATAAGACGGATCAATATGACCCTGAGGGGTAGGCGTATCATCCCGCTCGATCCTCGCCTCAGAAGAGCCCACTCGAATCTCATCCCTAGCGGCAGCCCGCTGAGCTCTCGTAGTCTTTGGCGGCATCAAAGCTGGAATAAGAAACATGACCGATAAGAACATTGCAATTGAATCAAGGAATGCAAGGAATCAAGAAAGGAAATACAAGCAATTATGTCCTAAGGTCACTTAGGCGGAGTACCGTATCGTAAGTATGCCGCGGATCATACCCACGCTACGCCACTCTGCTTAAGTCACCTACTCCATCTACCAATGTCGTCCTACACTCAGAAAGGTAAAACCCAAGCTCTGATACCAACTTTGTCACGACCCGAAAGTACGGAACATGACTGGCACTTAGATTACGAGACGTCTAAAGGCGTAACATAACCTAAGTCAGCCAAAGCCCAGAAAAATCTAAACCAAAATCAAAAGAGAGTGAAGGAAAACCTTTCATGAAAACGATTTTGAAATCAATTAAGTGGCATTAAACCCCTTTTTAAAAACATCAAAAATTTCTGAAAATTTCGGCAGAGTCTCCTTTGTAAATTCTATCCCCCAAAATGGGTACAACAAGATATATAACCAGTAATCACAAAATGGCATCCCCAAGCGGGAGCTAGCTCTTCGCCCAAGGCAGATCACAACCACACGCAATATATATATGTAATCTCAAGAAAAAGAGCATAAAGAAATGCGAAATGTAAGAAAATACAACGTCGGCTCAAGTGAGCTCGACCCAAAAGAACCCACATATACACAAATCTCTCGGTCTCATCACTTGGTCGAATATACAAATAAGAAGTGGTAGATGGAGAATACTAGATACAAAAATGGTACAAAAAGAGATAATAGGGCTCTCGCAACCCAGCTACGAGCAATGTCGTGAGTCTGAGCAAAAGAAGACACTAACAAGATAAGCCGCCGCTACTAGGCTGATGAGTCCGACCTGCAAGATACTGTGGCACAATGGGGGTGAGTTGCCAGCTCGTGAGTAGAATATAACATCTAGTAAGGCTATCGTAAGAATGCACGCAAATGCGTCACAACATGTATGTCCAGATGTGATGTAATACCTCTAGTATGCATGCACATGTATGCAATGTCAATACTAAATCTTAAAGTGTTTAAATGCCATGAGTTCTGCATTCCTAACTTTAGAAAAAGAATATCTGTATAATAACTAAATACCATCAAGAAATCATCTGAAATCCGTGTCAAGCATCGACACCAAATATGAAAACACATCTGTCTCAAAGTCTCACTGTATCAATGTCTCAATACATCGGGCTCCGTCAGTCCGGATCGGCCCATATCATCAAATCTCACGACAACGGTCGGTATCCTCCGGATATCCACCGCGCCAGACATCACCGGTAGGTAGTCTTCCCCTGCCAGGCTCATCGTCTACAACTCGAGCTTCTTGCCCCGAGGTACCATACCGGGCCCACCATGTACCCGAGACGGTTCATCCACTCCTCGAATCGGGTCTCGAAATCCAACAGAAAACATGAAAACTCATGGTGGATGACACATACATCACGAGAAAACCGCAACTTTGTTTTAAAAATGATAAATATAAGCTTTTGTTAAATTCTTGCGGTTTTCCCCAAAATCCAGAAATCGCAGCAATACTGAAATCCTCAAGAAAATCATAATACCCAACATGTTTTATATGATAAATGTCTATGATATCAAGGTATGCGATGTGATTTGTAGCTAGAATCTATGTAAGTATGAAGATGATGCGAGGTATATACATGCTATGCGATTTCATATATCGTGTATAATACAAATGGTGATACTAAACGAAACAGGTCCTACAGTGCTCGTGGCATGGCAATTACCAAAGGCGTGTGTGTCACATGAATAGTGCGCGTGCAACAGGAGCCAATGGTAATGGTGTTCGTATCTTACGAAATGATATCGCACATGTGTATATGGATATTCTATGCAAATCTTGCAGACGAATAGCTATAAATGTATGAAATGTGCATGAGGGGGGTTAGCTAACTAACAATGCATATCTTGCAAGAATAAAGTAATCCTAACTAAGGGGTGCCTCGCGCCATCCAGACGATTTCCCCCATAGATGAATACATCTACTCACCTGAATGCCTCGCTAATCCGATCCAACCACCGTCTTGCCTTTGCGCGCCGGCGTCCGATATTTCCGCGACCGATCCTAGAATTGTATAACACACAGTAGATACAGATTCCTGAAATGACGCAACCCACAATATGAAAAGATTGACGCTCTCGAATTTATCATAACGTGCACTCGGTGTGCGGAAAACACACGAAAACCCGCTAAAACCTTAACTAAAATCGACGTTTGCGGCAATCGTCAAAACTAAAACCCGACTAGACAAAACTCCACATTCACACACCCTAATAGTCGTATAAGATGCTAATTATATCGCCAAAATAACACAATTAGATCACCTCCTAAAATTTTAGAAAAACTAGTAAGCAATTAGCATACCGATTCCGATGCAAATATCGGCGAATTAACGATATCGTGATCACAATCCAACTCCAACATCCAATTCAAACTACTAGATCCCCACAACACAAATTTTAACCCAATTATCATACTTCAAACCCTAATCTAGAATTTCATTAAACAAGGAATTATAAACAACTAACACTTTAAAATACTAATTTACTTATTTAAACTACAAATTTAACAACTAGTTAAAACTTATACCTCCCAATGATGATTCCCTTGCACTAAACCTCCAAAGTGGCCTCCTTTCTCCACTTCTCAAACAAATTAGGGTAGGGAGGAAGGATGGATTAGGGGTTTTGGTTGAATTGTGTGAAGGAAAATTGTGAATTTTTATGGATTTTTGTTGATTTTTGATGCAATAATTGAAGGAATAAAGAGAAGGGAATTGGGGAGCTGCTGCAGTAGGATTCGGCCAGTGGTATGATGGGGGGAAAAGTGAGGGAAATGTGTAGAATTTTCTAGGAAGAAAGTCTCTTCAAAGGTATTAAATGCATATCACACCAATTTTACAAAAAAAAACCCTTTTTAAGCCATTTTTTCACCCCCTTTTACCATAAACTAATAAACTTGAAATGGTTTGCTAAAATTTTTTTATTACACTAAATTTTAGTTATAATGGTTCCTAATTATATAAATTACCCAATTAAATTTGTATTTATCACTAATTAAATGTATTTTTAAAAGCTTAAAATAATATTAAAAATAATTAATTAAGGAAATTTTTTTAATTAACTAGAAAATTTTAAGTGACATTTTAGTAACCAATTTATAGTAATATCTTATCTAAATTTTGTATAATTAGGTCTATAATGAAAAATACTTATTTTGACTTTTTACGGAAAAGACTGCAAATTTTGCCGATTACCGAAAAACTGCCTAAACGATTTTCGAAGCGTTACACCTGGCTGGTAGCTCCCTATCAAACCACGGATCAAAGCCCTTGCCAAGAGGCATTGGACAGCGACCCTGCCCGGCACGTCCTTAAGGATCACAGCCCTCGCAAGAGCCAACCGGGCCCGTCCTTGCTCGGTTATCCCTGGCTGGTAGCTCCCTACCACAACAAGCCAAGGATCAAAGCCCTCACCAAGAGGCACTGAGCAGCTAGCCTGCTCGGCCATCCTTAGTAGGCCACTCACGGCCCCTCCTGCACTAAGGATCAAAACCCTCGCCAAGAGGCACCGAGCAGCTACCCTGCTCGGCATCATCCTTAGCAGGCCACTCACGGCACCTCCCGCGCTAAGGATCAAAGCCCTCGCCAAGAGGCACTGAGCAGCTACCTTGCTCGGCACCATCCTTAATAAACCACTCACGGCCCCTCCAGGAACTAAGGAACATGAACTCAACAAGGGGCATCCGTTCTATCAACGTCTTAGCGATCTCTACGTCGACTTCGGGGCCATAGAGATATCGTCTTCTCGCCGATCCTTGCACACTCGGTAAACGATCGGAGTCAAGTCGACGAGTAATCGCTAGACAAGGAACATGCCGACTGTAAAAGCAGTACTGTGCAGATACAAGGGTCTACCAACAAAAGGAAGCACAAGCACAAACATTACTGCAAAAACAAAAAGTCTTTATTCAAAAAGCCAAAAGTCTTTACAAGGGTACTGTGGGCTCCCCAGCCTTACAAAAATGCCCGAAGGCCTACAAAATACCCAACGCAACAAAAGAAAAGACAAAGAGAAGACGAGGGGCTTCAGGCCCCAGGGCCGGGCACAATACCGATGAGCTCGACGTCCACCACGACTGGGGATGCGTCCGTCGTAGAAGCCTCGGCGTCGCCCTCGCCGAGAGTCCCTTCCCCGGTAGGGCTCCCGGGGGCATCCCCCTGCCCATTATCCCCGCGGGGATATTCTTCTCGGAGCTCTTCATCAACAAACTCCGGCACTCGGGCCTTGACGGCGTCGAGAGCCTCATGCCAGATGAGGGTGGTGGCTGAGGCTTGGACGGTGTAGAACTGCTCCGACTTCTGGAAGTTCTCCATCGCCTGCGCCGCCCTGAGGTCGGCTCTCTTCGCCACCTCCACCGCAGCCCCCAACTCCTTTCGGAGGGCGCTCACTGACTTCTTCATGGTGCCGACGAGCACCTCGGAGCCCTGAAGCTTGGCCTCGGCGGCCTGGGCGACCTCGCGGAATCGGGCCCCCTCTTGCTTCGCGGCCGCCGCCTCTTGCTTCGCGGCCGCCGCCTCCTGCCTCGCGGCCGCCGCCTCCTGCCTCGCGGCCGCCGCCTCGTCCTCAAGGGCAGCGACCCTCTCCATCGCCGCCTCCAGCTCCCGCTTCGAGCTCTCTCCCAGCGAGGAGAGCTCACCCGCGGCTCGCATCACCGGGGCTATATCCTCCACCTCCATCCGGGCGACGATAGCGACGTGCTGGAGGACCTGAAGAAATCAGAGGGGGGTTAGAAAGAAAAATGGGCACCAAATCGCGCAAACAATGAGACGATGTATGAGCGCTAACCTGCAAGGCTTCTTGGGCGATGGACGCCAATTGAGACTTCAGCGTCCCCCCATCGACCTGGCCCCCGGCCGACCTCTCCATGTCGTGCAGCAAGCTGTCAGGGACGGAAAGTCCCGAGGGCACCTCGAAGCGGAGCTCCCCCTCGTCAACCATGATCGGAGAAGCCGGGGACCACGGAACTGTTTGGGGGAACCTCTTAAGAGGCGAGGCAGAGAGATCGTCTCCACCTCCGAAGCTCGGGCGTCCTCTCCCCGAGCCCTCTTTCTGCTCGGCACGTGGCTGAGCCCCGGGGCGCGATCCACACTCAAGCGCTGGGGAGAGACGGCAGCTGGGGAGGCCGGGACCGACGTCTGACGGGAAGAGCTGGCCCCTCCCGCCTTCGACGCCTTCTTCTGCTTGCGCATAGCTTCTCGGAGGAGGTCCGCGTCCATGGTTTCTGCACAAGGCAAGATATAGTGGAATCAGCGACTCAAGCAAAGTAAAAACAAATACCAGCTCCTAGCTTACCGACGAACTTGGCGGGGTTGAGCCTGGCCAAACTGAGGGCCCGCTCAGAAAGCAGCACATCAGCCCGAGGAATAGGCTCCTTCGCCGCCACTCTCACCACGTCGGGGTCATTGGACGGATTTCCCTGCCAGCACCTATCCCTAGACCACTGGATGGGTACGGACACCCTTTGGCGGCCCGACGAAGAAAAACTTCTTCTTCCAATCATGGATGGGAGAAGGCAGGACGACAACCCCTGATCTGGCTACACTCCCCCGCAATTTCCTAAAGGAGAGGTAAACCCACTTCGGGTCGCCCGCACGAGTCCCGGGGTGACTTTTATAAATAAGGGAAGAGGCGAGGATGGACAGACTAAAGGGGATCGCCTGCAACTTCAACCGGACCAGGAACCCAAGGAGAATTCTCCAGGAGTTCGGCACTAGCTGGCCCGGGGCTAACCCAAAATAGTTTAACGCAGCTATAACGTCGGGAGAGAAAGGCAGGTGCATTCCGGCCGTAGAGGGCCTCCAGGTACACGGCGATCTCTCTACCCCTCACCTGATCTGCCCTCTCTCCTTCCTCGGCCAATCGCTGCGTGTAGCCGGATGGAATATGGAAACGAGCCCGAGCGGTGGCAAGCTTGTCCTCATATCTTACTGAGGACAACGCACCGGGCGCGTCCGCCGCCACCGCTCCCCGAACCGCCCCGGATGCGCACCCCCGGGAAGGGGATCTGACCCCAACTTCCCGAGGGGGCTCCAACCCAGGGGAAAAATCCCTCGTATCTACCCCTACTGCATCTACAAACTCCTCAAACAAGATATCTAACCTGATGGGAAGAGATCCTTGAGAAGGAAAACGCTGAGATCCGACCTAAAGGGAAGAGCGCTGAGCTAACAAGACTCAGAATGAGAAAATGTGAAGAGAGAGAGACCCTAAATCAGGCCTCTCCTCGATTTATACAGCCGGCGTCCTCATCCAACGGCGATGGTCGACTCCCGCTAAAATGGTTCATTACATTCAACGACCATGATCGCTCCACCTGTCGCAAGCACATTGGCAGCGTCCCATCGGATGCCAGAAACCTGCGGCACGTCACATCAGCCAACCGGCGCCCGACATGTGGCCCGTCGCTTCACCAAAGAGCACACAATCTGGTGCTCCCTCTTTAATGAAAAAAGATCTCGCCTTGATTCGCTGGCCTCATCCTAAAAAGACAACCAATTGCCCAGAGACACGCCCGACGATATCTTCGGAAAGGAGTTCACATCGGGGGAGCCGGCAAACCACTCTCGACCTGACCCATCAGCTGGTCGGGATGAGAGTAGGGGGCTAATGATGATGCTCGATATCGGTGGTCTCCTAGATCAGGACACGTAGCAGATGACGTGCCCCAGAGCATGCAAGAAAGGACTTACAGTGGCCGACCAAACCACTCCTGTGCCCGTCCTACAAGCAAACGCTGGCTTACCTCTGAGCCCCCAGCACAATTGGCCTCCTCGGCCCCACGGCTCATCTCCGAGCTATCGCTGGCCCAAGACTCCTCAGCCCTCTCAGCTCGCCTCCGGGCTTGAGCAGAACAAAGATACCTCGGCTCTCCCGCTCCTCCGTGAGCTCTCCCGCCGAGGTCATCTTCCTCGGTCTCATCGACCGACCAACGACACCGCTTGCAGGCGTAACCGCCATCCAGCGAATCTCGCCATGCGCGAGATCTCCGCCGACCACATCCCACGTTCCACGCCACTACGATTCCCCATTAATGAGAATCTCGCCATTAATGGGAGGTCCTGCTCATCACGCGTGCGTGACGTCGGGAGCGTAACGGCCGGAGTGATTCTCACCCCCGTCTCGCCTGCTGCCACCGCTATATAAACCCCCTCTTCAGACGGGTGAGGTAAGCCATTTTGACCCCACTAAGCCGTTACTCTGCTCAGATTTCCTCTCTAACTTGATCATCGGAGGATCCTCGGTGGTACAACCACCCCAGGACTTCCTTGCAGGTAACTCGACAACCACAACCTCAACCCATTGAGATCCACACGCCTCAGGAGAGACAGCCTCCAGACCAAATCTCAGCCATTCATCGCCGCCATCAGCAGATCAATGGAAGGCAACATCTGAAGGAGATCGCATCCTCCTTCAGGTCATAAAAAATTTGAACAATTTAAAAGCTAGTTGAGTTGATAAGTCGGGTTCTTAGGTTTTCATTATAGTAAAGTTTTTAATATGAAAAGAATCAAGTTAGGGTAGATCCAAACCTAATCCACCTGAACCAATTAGGTAGTTTAGCTTTCATTAGGGAAAAATTCGGGTTTCGTTTCGGGGTGGAGCGAAACCTATCCATGTACAAACACATACTTGCAGGTGCATAGCATGAGCCAAAAAGCTAGTATATATAGCTCACAAAACCTTTCATATTTACAAGGACAATTTTCTTAAGTAAAATCCTCATTTAATATTTACTTGGGCTTTTTATCAAAAAGACCCCTCATATTTCGCTAATTACTAAAAATCCCCTCAATACTTTTTATTTACTTAGAAGACCCATACATTTAAATTGCACTAAAAAACCTCCTAACAGGTCAAAAAAAGAATCTTTTTGTCATCTTCTATTACTCCGTTAGGAGACTAAAGATGAGTATCGGGTTACGATTTTAAAACCTTTGTTGAGGAAAAAAATTACACCCCACGATCGAGGCCAACAAGTCAATAAGCCAAAGTCAAGACCCGAAAAATAGGCTCGGGCCTGTGCCTGAATCCAAGTCAACTGGGCTCGAGCCTGAATACAAGTCTAAGCAAGCGGGTCCAAGCTTAGGTCATGTGGGCTCATGCCCAAGTGGAGACCGAGCATGAAGAGGCCGGTCCCCTATGGCAAAGAAATAATTATCAAGTAATAAATATGTTTGATATAATTTTCATGTATAAATGTAAAATAAATGAGCAAAAAGCCAATTTTTTGTGAAACGCATGGCTTATGTGAAAAAAGAAATAAGCACATAGGTATGGGATGGGAAAAATATCATTTTGTAAAGCCAAGGGGCTATATGTAAAAGTGTATAGCCTATAAAAGGCAAATATGATCAGAAATCAATAATAATAATTCATTCCCCTAAAAAATATTAGGGTTTGTGCCTCCATCTCCTCCCTCTCAAGTCCCCTTCCGCTTCATTTCCAATTAAATCAAGAGTTTATCTCTCTTTTTCTAAAAACAAAATAAAGTTTCACCATAAACCCATTGAAAAAGAGTTTAACTCTCACACACCATAAACATTGAAGGAGAGTTTAACTCTCACATCAAATCCAAAAAAGAAAGATTTTTACAATCTTCTTCTTCCTCCTCAAGATCCAGTTTGAGAGAGGGAGAAGAAGGAAAACCCACCTCCCAAGGCTCCATCAAGAGAAGAAAAGAGATCTCTTTTCATCACCCAAAATCCAAATCTTGGAATTTCAAGATAACTCATTGGGTTTATTCTCAAAAGAGAAAGGGGAAAATCTTTTGGAGTTTAACTCCACCAAAATTCTTTTAGGAGTTTAACTCTAAAATAAAATCTTTGAGAGTTCAACTCCATATTTTAAGAATGTTTTGGAGTTGAACTTCATTTAAAATTCTTTTAGGAGTTTAACTCCAAAATAAAAAATTTGGGAATTCAACTTCATATTTTAAAAAATGTTTTGGAGTTTAACTCCATAATAAAAATTCTTTTGGAAGTTTAACTTCATAAAAAAAATTCTTTTGGGTGTTTAACTCTATAATAAAAAAACGTTCTTTTTTTAAGAGTTTAACTCCAAAATCCCTCAGGAGTTCAACTCCTGGTCTAGGGGCTAAGCCCCTCTTTCCACTGGCGCCCAGCGGCTGCACGCCGAGCGCGTGGACCGCTGGTGCCCAATGGCCACGAGCCACGCACGTGACCTATTGGCGCCCGTGACCACGTTCCATCCCACGTATTCTTAGGACGTTCCTCACCCTTCTTTTCTCACATGTTTCACACTCGAAATATTTCCCCGTTAGAACAAAATTCTAACGGGGCGCTGCCCCACACGTCGTAAGGGGATTGCTGGCTCCTTTGACCCCCAGCCCGCTATTCAGGTAGCGGGGCCTCCGTAAACTCTGCGAGACCCCTGATATGTCTAAAATACTTTCAAAACACAACACGCTGCACATTGAGTGCGCATGACCAGTTTGACCTATCAATCGGAGGTTCTCTTGCCCCAAAGGTGAGGAGTAATTAACGACAGCTTAGTCCGTGGCTGCTGGAGATTCGGATCCCCATAATTAATAAATCCCAGCCTACCCTACGCAGGAGAGTCTGTATACACTTGACAAGCGTGCATTCATGTCTCAATAGGGTGACGAAAAACACTTTACAACCTTCACAAATCTCTTTTCCCCAAAATTCCTAAATTTCCCCCCAAATTGACTTTAAGATTAGGGTTTGATTAAATATCTCTCAAATTGATCATGGAAACTAGCTCCTCTTTCTCAATTTTATCTAGTAACAAGCTTATTGAGTATCGTCGTCTCTTCAATTACAAATTTCAAGTTTATGGGACAATTTCGTTTGAAAGGAGAGTGGTTATTTAGTTGCGCTAAGTCTCAATTTTCAATTAAACGAGGATGCGAATTTTTTTATGATAGAAATACTTACATAAATACCTAGAAGTAAAAGAACATTTAAAACACAAGTTTCAGCTCCATCTTCATAACGGGACGCTCACTTTTGATGAAAAACTAGTGACGAGTGTTTTTAGTGCAATTTAAATATATAGGGTCCGTTTAAGTAAATATGAAGTTTGAAGGGTCTTTCTAATAATTACCGAAATGTGAGGGAGCTTTTTAGTAAATTTCTATTTACTTATGAAAATCCATGTTCATATCAGATTTTTGCATTTTTATATCGCCCATTCTTAATCGCATTGCATATAAGTAGGTACTTTTGATCCATGTCTGCTAAATAGTTACAGGTTACGGGTTTTCAGCTCGTTACAGTGAAATTCATGAAAAGTCGCTACAAATGTGGGACTACGACCAATAAACAGAGAAATACGGGTTTCCGCACAATATCCGTATAATGCCGCCTACCAGTTCAAGAAACAAATGGAAAATCATTGAGCATTTCAATGCACAAAGCACAAGGGCAGCATAAGATCCAAGACTTCAAACTCGGAGCTCAAGGCAAAATTCCACTGTTGAATATCTGGAAGAGAACTGAAGAGCTTTTGAGAAACCGAGTGTGTCAAACAGAAGACAAAAATAAAATGAAGAAACCCTGGAAAAATAAACCACCAAAACCATCAAATGGCCGCGGAACCGTGGCCAAACAGGCACATTTGCCCGGTTCCGCGGCCGTGCTCTGCACATGTCGGTGGGGTGTCGGTGCTTTGATTCGGTTTTTGGGGTTGTTTTGTAATTTCATGTATGGATCAGAATGTAAACCTAGGGTTTTTCCTATCTATAAATAGGAGAGTTCGAAGCCAAATTAGGCATGCCTCTCTTTATTTTTTATTCCTCTTTTTAATTTCTAGATCTAAATTTAAATTCCATTGTAATGCATTTTTGAGAGGTCATTAATAAAGTAAGTTTTTATTTTTTTTATCTTGCATTCCTTTTTTTTTATCGTATTTTAAATACCTGCAATTTTAATTTGTTAAACTTAGTGATAGAAATTTATCTGCCTTTTCCTTATAATGAATTTTATTGTTATCTCTCTAATGAATGGGTAATTCCTCACTTGTTAGGGTAGGAGAGGGAAGGTTTGAGAGAAGGAAATCTCTCTCACTCTTTTCTTTGCCCAAATAATTTTAAATACGGACTCCTTTTAAATCAACTATAATCTGCTCACTACGGCACCCTATCCTACATGATAGCGGTGATTCCCTAGTTAGACCGATTATGGTTAAATTAACCGGAGGTTAGGGATAAGAGCCAAGAACGGACAGACAAGGACCAAAAGGAAGAAACTAAGTTTCTTCCTAGTCGTGCTAATCCCGGTTGTTGCCGATTACCCTAACACCTTTATTCATAACTAAGGCATTGAAAGAAGCGAGAAGATCCCTATTTCGAACTGACCTAATCCTAAACCTAGCAAGCCTTTTTATCAACTTATTCTTATTCATAGATCTTAAAACAAAACCCTACCAAAGTTAGGACTTAACTCGTTAGAATATAAAGAAAAAGATTCTTTCTCCCTATGGATCGACCCGTACTCAACCGGCTAGCTACCAAGCGATACCGTCATGATTGCGGTAAAATTAAACACAGAAAAACATTACCAATCAAATGGCGCCGTTGCCGGGGAGACGGTAGTTTAATTCTTTGTGTAATTTCGGGTTAATTAAAAAATATAAAAATATAAAAAATTAAAAATTGAAAAACAAAAAAAAATCATCTTGTTATTTTTGATTGGTTTTTGTGCGAATTGTGCAGAAAAGGAAAACGGACTGATTCAGATTTGGAGCAAACTCAATGAACAAATCCAGAAATAGGGGATCTAAACAAAAAGAGGAGAACTAATTCAGCACAGGGAACAAATTTGACGACGTCAACCTTCAGAAGAGCCGCGAAACCGCGACACAAGTGCACGTTTGACCGCGGAACCGCGGTCAACTGCTGACATCAGCAACCCACTTTTCTCTGTAAGCATCCTATTTCTTCTCTCTTATCCTTTGCACTCCACTGTAAAAAATTTTTCTGCAGGATTCTTTGCACAGCAAGCTCTTCTCCCCCTCCAATAAATTGTTTTTGTGCAGGATTCTTTGCGCCGCAAATAAAAAAAAATTTGGCAAGTGTTTTAAATTTTGGTGTGTTATTGCTTTGCATATTTAATACGAAATCTAAGGGGCTATAACACCAATTAAGATCGGGTGGGAATTTTAATACCCTTCCTAAGACCCTAAAAATCACTAAAAGTATATGCATCACCCTTGAGTTAATTAAAAAATATCTAGACTCTGCCAATTAAGGACTGTCGCGCTCATTAGGACAGAGGAAGGTTGTGGGCATTCAGTCGTTTATCTAAACCTGACTTTCTGGTGTCTAGGCTAGACAAGTGAGAAATGTAACTTTAAAAGGCCCGTCTCACGGTGATTCGTGAGCGGAACCCTCCTTTATTCATTTATGCTTACCTGGCCACAATTGGCGGTGAAGAGGCGATTTGAGGGATATCTCACAACTTATCACTTTGGAACAGTTAGGAGCAGTCTAGTGGACTTAGAAGACCCTAGCTCTAGGTTTGATTGTGCATGTTTAAACTGTGGTTGTTTGAAATTGTATCGTAGTTTCGTACAAATTTTTGCAAAACTCTTTATAAATTTTAAAAAAAACAAAAAAATTAAAAATAAAAAAAACAACAAAACAAAAATTTTATAAAAACTTGCCCTTTGTCGCTAGAATCCCATTTCACCCACCTTTCATCCACATTTCCCCATTGACATTTTCTTGCCATCACATTCTATGCTTTGACTATACTAAACTCGTTTAGTGTATGTCCGGTTGGACTCGGGACACTAGTGCCCGTTTAGTCCGTATTTCGTTAGTCGCTACCGACTACACGATCGACTCCGAAGTCGAAACCCTCTCCACTCCTTTTTCATCCTTACCTTTGCCGGCCAATTCCGACGTTGACCGGAATTCTGTTCATACATCTTCATCTTCATCTTCTTCTGAGATGTCAGGATTCAATCCTAACAACCCTTTACCTACCTCGGTACTGATTCCACCTCAACTGGGTGCGAATAACCCGCAACAATCTCCTGTTGAAGCGCCACAACGAATCGCACTCCAGGATCGTTTCTAT
This sequence comes from Agapanthus africanus, assembly GCA_030015575.1. NCBI lineage: Eukaryota > Viridiplantae > Streptophyta > Magnoliopsida > Asparagales > Amaryllidaceae > Agapanthus > Agapanthus africanus. Next base: position 484,481,257 of record JASDDO010000022.1, on the reverse strand, counting down.
CCTACCCGATCCGCACTTCCTACCTGTCTTTCACTCGCGCCGGCAAATCGGGATAATTTCGAAATTAAGCCCCACTTCATCAACATGTTGCCTAAATTTCACGGACTGGAATCCAAAAATGCCTATATCTTCATTAACAAATTCCAGAACATCTGTGTAATGATGAAGACAACCCAACTGTCCGATGATGCTATAAGGCTATGAGTCATTCCTTTCACATTGTAAGACCTAGCTGAAAAGTGGCTGTATAGTACTACATCGCATTCCATAAATAGTTAGGAAGAGTTTGTTAAAGCGTTTCTTAAAAAGTTTTACCCAAATCCGAAGACCGCGAGAATACAAAATGAAATTAACCAATTTTCCCAGCTTCCTTCCGAACCTTTTTGGAAATATTTTGAACGATACAAATACCTTCTTGTACAGTGCCCTCATCACGGTATTGAGAGATGGCAAATTTTTCAAACCTTGTACGAAGGACTGAACCCAGCAACTAAGCAGTTGCTGGAGACCATTTGTCAAGGCCACTTCCTATCCAAATCTGACGAGAAAGCTTGGTAATTTCTCGACGATCTTGCTGAACAAACGCTTCAGTAGGAAATCACTAGACCGACCACTTCATCCACTTCATCTACTTCTTCCGGTCCATCTAGGGCAGGCGTTCATCAACTTGATATGTTAATTGTAATGAAAGCCGAAATGGCAGCGATTACATGAAAACTGGAAGCAATTGAGAGCAAATTCTCATTGCCTTCTCCTGCCCCTGGTCTTCCCCCTCGCACTATATGCGCTTGTTGTTCGGATCCATCCCATTTGACCGAAGAGTGTCCTTACAACCTACCAGCTCAAGGACAGGATCAAGCCAATGCTGCCTTTCAGCAGAGACAAAGAAATGATCCATACTCTTCAACTTACAATCCTGGTTGGAGGAATGATTTAATGAGATGATTTAGTGTGCTTACTCTATTTGAATATAAGAATTAACCGCAATCAAGAACGGCGTCGCATGGTAGCTAGCCGGTGAGCATGGGTCGGTCCACAGGGATTTTGTGTATTCTCAATTTGTTTTAACGAGTTAATTCCAAACGGTGTTGGGTTGATTATCACTAAAAACTAAAGTTGATTTAAACTAGGATGAGAATCTTGCTAGGGTTAGGTTTAGGTTAAGTTTGGAAATTTAAGATTTCCCACCGCTTTCAATGCCCTAATTTAGATCTATTTAGGTGTTATGGTAATAATTAATAAAGGGGATTAGGACGATCGGGAAGAAACGATTCCTCTAGGTCCTTGTCCGTCCTTTCTTAATTCTTATCCTAACCTCCATGGAAAACATGTACAACCGGTCTTTTAAACTACGGTATCACCGTTACCTCGTGGGGTAGGGTGCCGTAGGGAGCGGTGTGTGTATGTATGCATGGAGTCCTATGAATTAATATGTGATGGATAAAAAAGAGGTGAGAGATTTTCATCTCTTAAACCTTTCCTATTCCTAACCCTGACAAGTGAGGAACTACTCACTCATTAGGGGATTGATAAAAGACATTTTTTTTATGAGTTTTCAATTTAAAAAGACTAACTATCTAACTACGACAGATTAATAAAAGTGCTAAACTAATTAACTAGGGCAGATAATAAAATCTATACTAGGTAGAAAGGAATTTAAGAACTAGGGCAATGAAAAAAATCTACTTATTTTATTTGATGCTCTCAAAACATTACAATGGATTTCTGAATTTTGATCAATGAAAAGAGCCATACCTCAAAAAGAGCTTTAGGGTTTCTATTTATAGATCATATAAACCCTAGGGTTACATTCGATACACATCTGCATTTACAAATATACCCTAGGAAGACTAGTCAACGCACCGCCACGCCGTCAAGAATTTTCACCGACACGGGCTTACCATGGCTGCGGAACCGCGGCCAAGAGCCGTGTTTGGCCGCGGATCCGCGTCCATACAGAGGGTTCTTGAGCTGTGTTTTCCTGGGCTTCTTCTGGTTGCATTTGGCTTCTTGTTTCTTCACTTGGTTTCTCAGCTTGTCTTCTAGTTTTCTTCCAGTTTTCCACAGTGCATAATGTCGTAGACTTTACCGTTTGCTTCGTGTTAAAGTCTTGAAACTTGCGCTGCCTTTGTACTTTGTGAACTTGTTCATTGATCTTCATTGTCCCTCAAAATGTAGGCATGATCAAGATTCTACCATTTATCGGTCGTAGTCTCACTTTTGTATCATCTTTTCATCAATTTCACTGTTTTTGTTCCGAGAACCTGTAACCTGCAACTATGTAGCAGACATGGATCAAAAGCACCTGTTTATTTGTAAAATGAATAAGAATGGAGAATATAATAATGCAAAATTATGATATGAACAAATACCCCCAAACTTACCTTTTGCTCGTCTTCGAGCAAAACTAGTTTTATTCTCGAAAAAGACCTAACCTCACTTTCGCAGGGAAACGCGATTGCACTGAGCTTGTGCAACAAGCCGTTAAACCTCTAGGTGTTCCTAGTAGGAGGAGTGTTGTTTCCTGAGGGTTTTCAGCGGATACTACCCATAAAATTCTATCAATTGGGCCCATTGACTTTTATTCTCTAATTAGGTTTTCTAACAAGAAACTCTATTATCTTTGACTCAGAAATTATCCACCCGTATTTTTCACGCTTCCTTATTATTTAACTTAAGATTATATATGTTCTTGTAAATTTACTTAGCTTTTAGAATCTTTTGAGTTTTCCTTCTAGGGTTCTATCTCAATTTAGGAATCTTTATCATCTCTATTAAAGATATAAGTCCTATTTTTCATTCCTATCTCTTATCTAAACCCCAATCACATACCCCTACGTGTGTGTATATATCACCCTTACACTTGGAAATTCAAATCAAGCTTTTATACTCTTGTCCATCGTCCAAAGTACTTTTCAATTGGTGAATTTTTAGATGAAATTGCTCACACATTCTTCATACGACCGTTAATACTTCTTGAGCTACCAACGACCGATTACAAAATGTGTTTGCATATTAAGACGTAATTCTTAGTTTTGTAACACCTAAGGCTTTAGCACTGACTCCCAAACCAGTTGGTCTAAGGTATTAGGTGATGAAACACCTTCGCTAAATATTTTTTTTCTATTTATGCAGCCTTAAGTAATTACAAAAACCAGTGTTCATTTTTTTATCTCTTTATTCACACTTATATTTTTATTTTTATTTTCCTTCATACTAAGGACTTTAGACAAGAGCATTTCAAAGTCTCTTCTAGTACTCCAAATTTCAAGGTTTATGTTTGTGCAATTTGTAGGATATATATTTTCAGAATTTAGATTTAAGCTTAGGAATTATTTTTTAGACTTATACTTTAATAAAAATATCAATACTTTTCCCTTGTTTTAACTTAGCCCAAGAAGTCAACTCGAAATTTGCCTATTTCTAAATAAACTACAAAGACATATACTTTCTACCGTTAAATTTTAAGAAAGGTTATTATTAGGGTTTTTAATTTCCTAAGTCTAAGATCTAGTTGTTCCTAACTAGTTAACTTTTTTGTCAAACTCAAGTCAATTAAGGCCAAGATTGAATGTTTTAATTTTTATAATTTTTCAAAAATTTTCAGTTTTTATTTGATTTTTATATTTTTCTATTTTTTTTTTCTATTTTCAATTTTTATGATTTTTATATAAGGATGTAATGCAGAATTTAAACATGCAAAAGAAAAAGAAAAATATATACAAAAATTAAAAAAAAAGTATACAATGCAAAAGATAACTATATACAACCGCCAACTCCCCCAAACTTATCCAAAGTAGTGATCTCACTGCTCAGCCCCATGCCGCGCTCTCGAGCGTGAACATGAACGCTCAGCCCTACCCAACAGGGTTCGAATCCCCTGCTCAACCTCCGTCAACCGACGGTCATGCTCCCTCGATGTTACCCTCAATTGCTCCCTCAACTCATCAATGCCCCTAACTGCTCTCCGCATCAATTGTGCATGTTCTAGAGGGGTCATTTCTCCTTAGCTCGCGGTCGAGCTAGAGCTAGGTGTGCAGGCGAATACATGCTCCGCCGGTTCGGTTCTAGACCATACATCTGTCAATCGAGAATAGGACGTAGAAACGCCCTCAATAAGAGGCCTGACCGGTATGCCTCCATGCATGTAAAATTCGAACTCCTCTACGGGGAGGAAATATCGACATAGTTGTGTAACCAGCATGGGACAAAGGTAATTTGCAGCTCGTTTACCCGCACCTATAGAGTTTAGCAAAACTGTGCACATGTCGAAACGGGGGTTTCGTGTCATGGGGGTGTGCACAATATGCAGGGAGGGTGTAAAAAATGTTGTATTGTGGGAGCTACCGAAAATATTATTTTGTGCCCACCGGCACACAGTCAAAACATTTGCGAAAAGGGTTCTCGCTTGGATACCCTTCCGCGGCTCCCTTGAGCAATCGTTGCCCATCAAGGGCATGTAATCCTAAAATTGCAAAGGTTGGTCATGTGCTAGTATGCGAGGGATTAGTGTGACTTCGTGTATTATCCCTATCGATGACAATTTCCCGATCACCCCATTGCAATTTAATAAAGCCAAATAGGGTGAGACACCCATCTTCCATACACTCGTAAAAACGAGTGATTAATTCCGGTAATGCATAAGCGTTAGGTGATTGTATATTAAATAGTGCCAACCCCTACGCGCTATTTCGTTTGCAAAATAACTACCGTACACCTCGTGTGAAAACACTTGCGAAAAATCGCGTTCAAGTTGCATGCTATGTACCATTGGGTATTCTACAGATCTAGAAATTTTAAAAACAGAGAGGGTATGAGAAATCGAACCTCCTCTGAAAATTTCAGAGGGTGACACGGCGGACAAGCGGCGGAAGCGCGGTCAAAACAGGGGTCCAGCGGCGGTTCCGCGGCGAGACGAAGAGATCCCTCTGCAGAAGAAGCGGCGGCGGCGCTAGGGTTTCTGAGGGGATTAAAATTAGGGTTTGTGCAAACAGGGGGGTCGGGGTCTTTATATAGGGGGAATTTATGGATATTTGCAAATAAACCCCTCTAAAAAGAGGAATTTATTTGCAAATAAAATTTTTATTTCATTTATTTAATCTGTAAATTTACAAAAATACCCCCTTTTTTTATTTTCAATTTTTTTTATTTTTTATGTTATTTTTTATTTATATATCTACAAATAATACATACCCCCAAACTTGTTTGAAATAAAGTTTTGGCAAGATGATCAAAAACTTAGGGGTAAAATGGAGAAAGATCAGTCAGTGTAAATTGGCTCCTGCAAAAACAGGAGCTCCTCCGACGTGTCTGCAGTAAGGAATGGTTTGAGTCGATATCCGTTCACTTTAAACAAAGTACCGTCCTCCGGGTTTTCTAGGTTAACCGCACCGTGCGGATATACGGTGCGTACCAAAAACGGCCATTTCCATCTAGATTTGAGCTTGCCGGGGTGAAAGTGTAACCGAGTGTCATAAAGCAAAACCTGTTGACCAGGTTTAAACGTTTTGCGCATAAGGTATTTGTCATGGAACACCTTCATTCGGTTTTTAACAATTACAACATTATCATAAGTCTCATCCCGCAGCTCATCTAGTTCATTTAATTACAGCTTTCGATTGCTGCCCGCATCTCCCATCGATAAGTTCAACTCCTTAATCTCCCAAAATGCCTTGTGCTCAATTTCAACTGGGATGTGGCAAGCCTTCCCATAAACAAGCCGGTATGGAGACATACCAAGATCGGTCTTGTATACAATACGGAATGCCCATAGTGCATCAATCAGTTTGTGTGACCAATCTTTACGGTTTTTAGAAACCGTTTTCTCCAAAATTTATTTAATTTGCCGATTCGAAACCTCGGCTTGCCCACAAGTTTGGGGATGTTATGGTGTTGACAATTTGTGAGTAATGGAATATTTGCGCATTAAGGACTCAAAAGTCCTATTACAGAAGTAAGATCCATTATCACTTATAATTTCTCGAGGGTGCCCAAACCGAGAAAAGATATTTTCTTTAAGAAATCGAATGACAACCTTGTTGTCATTCGTTCGGCTAGGCACAGCCTCGACTTATTTTGACACATAGTCAATAGCCAAAAGAATATACATATTCCCAAAGGAATTGGGAAATGGTCCCATGAAGCCTATTCCCCAAACATCAAAAATATCTACAACCAAAATTGGTTGGAGCGGCATTTCATTTCTCCGCGATATCCGGCCTAAGTGTTGGCACCGGGAGCATGTATTGCAGTATTCATATGCATCTTTAAAGAGTCATGACCGGTAGAAACCACACTGCAAGATTTTTTCTGCTGTCTTCTTAGGGCCAAAGTGCCCGCCACATGCTTGATCGTGGCAAAAAGACAGCACACTCTTAAACTCATTTTCAGGGACACACCGACGAATGATTTGGTCGGAACAGTATTTAAAGAGATACGGCTCATCCCAGTAAAAATGTTTTACTTGGGACAAGAATCGGAGTTTATCCTGTTTCGACCAATCTTTAGGTATCAGTCCGGTGGCCAAGTAATTTACTATATCAGCGAACTACGGTTCGCATGATACGGTTAAGAGTTGGTCATCGGGAAAAACATCTTTAATTGGAATTTCAAGTGTAGGCGAAGAAGGAAGTCGTGAAAGGTGGTCGGCAACTACATTTTCACATCCACTTTTGTCCCTTATGACAAGGTCAAACTCTTGTAGCAAGAGAATCCAACGTATTAGCCGTGATTTAGCATCCTTTTTCGCAAAAAGGTGGCGAAGAGCTGAATGGTCCGTGTACACAATCACTGGAGAGCCGATTAAATAAGGCCAGAATTTTTCAAGTGCAAACACAACGGCTAAAAATTCTTTTTCTGTTGTTGTGTAATTCAGTTGGGCCTCATTGAATGTTCGGCTAGCGTAATAAATTACGTGCTGCTTCTTATTAATGTGCTATCCAAGGACAGCACCAATGGCGAAATCAGATGCATCACACATAATTTCAAATGGATGCGTCCAGTCGGGAGATGAAAGAATGGGCACAGAAATGAGTGAGTGTTTCAATGACTCGAACACTTTCATGCATGTTGAGTCAAAATCAAAAGTGGTGTCCTTGGCCAATAAAAGAGTCAAGGGTCTAGCTATCTTGCTAAAATCCTTGATGAACCGTCTATAAAAACCGGCATGGCCAAGAAAGGCTCGGATGTCTTTGACGCATTTAGGAGGAGGAAGATTTGAAATGACTTCAATCTTGGCTTTATCCACCTCTATGCCATTTTGCGAGATGACGTGTCCTAAGACAAAGCTTTCTCGAACCATAAAGTGGCACTTCTCCCAATTTAAAGTGAGGTTCTTATCCCTATAGCGGGTAAGAACCGCGTCTAAGTGCAGCAAACACTTATCGAAGGAGTCACCAAAAATGGAGAAATCATTCATAAAGATCTCCAAAATTTTTTCAACCATGGCTGAAAAGATCCCCATCATATACCACTGAAATGTAGCGGGTGCATTGCGTAACCCAAAGGGCATGCGACGGTAAGCAAAAGTGTTGAAATGACAAGTAAATGTGGTCTTGTCTTGATCCTTTTCGGCGATGGGGACTTGATTATAGCCGTAATAGCCATCCAAAAAGTAGTAAAACTCGTGCCCAGCCAATCGTTCTAGCATTTGGTCAATAAAAGGTAAAGGAAAATGGTCTTTCCTTGTCGCGGCATTGAGTTTTCTATAATCGATGCAAACTCGCCACCCAGTTTGGATGCGAGTAGGTATTAACTCATTTGCCTCATTGGTTATGACCGTTATGCCCGATTTCTTTGGGACAACATGAATGGGGCTAACCCACTGGCTATCCGAGATAGGGTAAATGATACCACTATCAAGACATTTGACAATCTCCTTCTTAACGGCCTCCTTCATTATGGGGTTGAGGCGTCTTTGTGGATCCCTTACTGGCTTGGCATCATCCATCATGTGTATATGATGTTCAACTTGAGGGGACTAATCCCCTTGATGTCCGCCATAGCCCAGCCAAAAGTGTGCCAGTTGTTTTGTAAGACCTTTAAAAGGGCTTTCTCTTGCTCGAGAGCTAGAGAGGCCGATATGATAACGTGAAGGGTCTCATTCTCACCTAGGTAAGCATATTTAAGGTGCGACGACAAAAGCTTGAGTTCGAGTTTGGGAGGTGAAACAATTGAAGGTAACATTGGTGAAACTGTTTCAAACTCGAAGGATTCCATCAATGGTTCAAATTGAGTGTAAGCAACCGAGTCGGATGGTTCAACCAACTCATCCGAAAAATCAAAAGACTCAAACTTGGGTGGTGAATCTTCAAAATCGTCCAAAAAAGTGAAACACTCGTAATCGTTTTCCGGCGTGAAAGCTGTGTCAGATTCTAGGAGGAACGCACTAGAGGCGTCAAAACTGCTGTGATCAAACAGAAATTTTTTGATCTCACAGTCCTCCTGTGTGATCTCATGGATCGAGCAAATATCAAGTATACTAGCATTAGGCTCAGAGGGCTGATTCCCAAACTTAAAAATGTTGAGTTCAATTGTCATATTTCCAAAAGATAGGTTCATCGAACCATTTCGACAATTGATCACCGTATTAGAAGTCGCAAGGAATGGTCGACCAAGTATCACCGGAATTTGACTCCGGGGGTTAGCTACAGGTTGTGTATCTATAACAATGAAGTCATTGGGGAAAATGAAGTCCCTTATTTTGATTAACACATCCTCTAACTCACCCCTAGGATGAGTGATGGATCAGTCGGCCATTTAGAGAGTACAATGAGTGGGTTTAAGCTCTCCAACGCTTAATTGTTCGTATACTGAATAGGGCAGCAAATTAACACTAGAACCAAGATCTAAAAGTGCTTTATTGATGTTCTTGTCCCCAATTATTATTAAAATTGTAGGACAGCCGGGGTCCTTATGTTTTTGGGGTAAAGATTGGACAAGAGCATCACTAACAGCACTAACTACGAAAACTTTCTTTGGTACTTGTGACTTCCTCTTCTTGGTGCATAAGTCCTTTAAGATTTCGCGTAAGAAGGAACTTGTTGGATTGCATCCAAGAGAGGTATGTCTGTTTGAACAACTCTACAATCTTCTCTATTTGTAGAGTCGGTTTATTGGATCTCAACCTGTTTGGAAAATGAACATTTTGAAAATTTGTTGAGTCCAATGTGTGTGGAGTAGATTGCGGAGTTGGAACAAATCCCAGTGTTGGTGTGTTCGTGAAGTGAGAAGTGGGTCCGTTCGAATTAGAAAAAGTAGAGCCTTGTGAAGAATGAAGAATAGGCTCTAATGAAGAAGATGAAGATGATGAAGAAGAAGAAGATGAAGAAGAAGCACCGGCAGGGGTGTCATTATTAATGCCCACGTTATTGTGCAACACTTTTCCAGATCTCAACGTGGTCACAGCATTTACATTATGATTTTGCTATTCATATGCAACATGTGCATTGTGTGTGTGACCGGGATTTGGCAATGGTTGAGATGGAAGCTTTCCCTTTTCTCGCTCGCTCAACGCAGCATTTGGTTGTGCAATTTGTGCCTCAATTGATTTGATGCTTTGATCGTGTGAAGCATTGTTTTGCACCAAAGATTGAATGAAAGTCTCCAACCTTGCTGCGGATTGTGTAGAATGTTTTAGAAACGCATCTAGACTTCTTTCTAGCGAGGTAACCTTATCATTATTCGGTTGAACAAAATTGTTTTGAGGATAAGAGTTGTTGGGCACAAAATTGTTCATTTGGTTTGGGTAAGGTTGTGGTTGGAAAGGTTGCTATTGAGTTTGTGGAGGTGCTTGTTGTTGTGGAGGAGGAGGCCTTTGAAAGTTGTTATTGCCTTGGAATTGTTGATTTTGATTCCAAGCAAAATTTGGGTGACTCCTCCAACCCGGATTATAAGTCGAAGAGTATGGATCATTTCTTTGTCTTTGCTGAAAGGCAGCATTGACTTGATCTTTTTCTTGAACAGGTGGATTGTAAGGACACTCTTCAGTAAGATGTGATGGATCCGAACAACAAGCACAAACAATTCGTGGGGGTAAAGCAGAGGCAGGAGAAGGCGATGAGATTTTGGTCTCAATTGCTTCTAGCTTTTTCGTAAGTGCGGCCATTTCGGCCTTCATTGCAATCGACATATCTAATTGATGTATGCCTGTCCTAGACTGACCTGTTGAAGAAGATGATGTGGTCTTAGTGCTTTCCCACTGAAGTGTTTGTTCAGCAAGATCGTCGAGAAACTGCCACGCTTCCTCGCTTGATTTTGTTAGAAAGTGACATTGACAAATGGTTTCCAACAACTGCTTAGTTGCTGGGTTTAATCCTTCGTATAAAGTTTGACAAAGTTGCTAATTCTCGATACCGTGGTGAGGGCATTGAACAAATAGGTCTTTAAATCTTTCAAAACACTTCCAAAAAGGGTCGGAAGGAATCTGGGAAAATTGAATGATCTCAATGCGAATTCTCGCGGTCTTGTGATGTGGGTAAAACTTTTTTAGAAAAGCTTTAACAAACTCTTCCCAATTTTTAATTGAGTTTGATACTGTGCTATATAACCATTTCTCGGCTAAGTCATATAAGGTGAAAGGAATGACCCGTAGCCTTATAGCATCATCAGAAAGTTGGGTTGTCTTCATCATTGCGCAAACATTCTGGAATTTGTTTATGAAGATATAGGCAGCTTCGGATTCCATTTCGTGAAATTTTGGCAACATGTTGATGAAGTGGGGTTTGATCCCAAAGTTGTCCTCATTTGCCGGTGGAAGTGAAAGACAAGTAGGTAAGGCGGTGCGGATAGGCTAGAAAAGATCCTGGAGCGCGATTCGTTGGGGCGCTTCAACAGGCGGGTGTTGTGGGTTATTCGCACCTAACGGAGGTGGAATCAGTCCCGTGGGTAAGGTGTTGTTAGGATTAAATCCCGACATCTCCTTAGAAGACGAAGAATGTGAAGGTAAATGTCAGAAAGTGGAAGGAATTTCGACTTCGGAGTCGAAAGCGTCGTCGGTCAGTACTAACGAGACACGGGCTAATCGGGTACTAGTGTTCCTAGTCCAACCGGACATACACTAAAGAGCTAGTGTAAGCAAAAGGTGAAAAACAGAAGGTGGGGGTAAGAAAACGTCAATGAGAAGAAAGTGGGTGTAAGTGGGGTGCACGGATTTCTTAGCGACAAGTTGCAAGTTTTTGTAAAATTTTTTGTGTGTTTTTTTTATTAGGAGCTTTTTGCAAAAAGATTTTCAATAAAAGGCTTAGACACACGTTCAATTAATCACAAATGCACAATCAAGCCTAGATCTAGGGTCACCTAGGTCAGCTAGACAGCTCCTAACTGTTCCAAAGGGCAAGATGTAAGGACCTCAAACCGCCTCTTCACTGCTAATTGTAGCCATGTAAGCACAAGTAGAGAAAGGAGGGATCTGCTCACGAAGCACCGTGAGACGGGCCTTTTAAAGTTACCTTTCTCTACCTGTCTAGCCTAGGCACCACAAAGTCAGGTTAGGATTAACGGTCAATACCTACAACTATTCCTTTATCCTATTGAGCGCGAAGTCCTTAGGGCCGAGTCTAATCTATTTTAATTAACTTGATGGTCAATGCAATATACTTTATGTGATTTTTGGGGTCCTGGGAAGAGTGGTGAAATCCCCACCCAATCTGGATTGGTGTTCAAGCCCCTTAAAGTCAATTTAAATATGCAAAGCAGTAAACACAATCACTTGCAAATAATTATTTTTAGCAGCGCAAAGAATCCTGCACAAGATCAAGTTATTGGAGAAGGGGATAAATTTTTGCGCAAAGAATTCTGCAGGAAAATTTTTACAGAGGAGATAATGAGGTTCAGAAGGAGAAAAGAAGCTCACAGAGGAATTTCCACAAGCTGATGTCACCAAGGCACCGCGGATGCGCGGCCAAAAGGCCCAATTTGCGGCGGTTCCGCGGTCTACTGTACGGTTCAGTTCCCGAGACTTCTTCTGGTCTTCTGTTCTGATTTTCCTCTGTTGTTCAGATCTGCCGTTTTCTGTTTTGCTCTCTGGATTTTTCCAGATCCGAACTCGTTCGTCGATCCTGCACAATTCAAACAAAACGCCCTTCAAAAAATAACAAGATGATAATTTTTTTATAATTTTTCAGTTTTTATGAGTTTTATGATTTTATATTAACCCGAAATTGCAAAAAGAAAATACTACGCCATCCCCGGCAATGGCGCCATTTGATTTAACGAGATGATTTAGTGTGCTTACGCTATTTGAATCAAAGAATTAACCGCAATCAAGAACGCCATCGCTTGGTAGCTAGCCGGTGAGTACGGGTCGGTCCACAGGGATTTTGTGTATTCTTAATTTGTTCTAACGAGTTAATTCCAAACGGTGTTGGGTTGATTATCACTAAAAACTAAAGTTGATTTAAACTAGGATTAGAATCTTGCTAGGGTTAGGTTTAGGTTAAGTTTGGAAATTTAAGATTTCCCACCGCTTTCAATGCCCTAATTTAGATCTATTTAGGTGTTATGGTAATAATTAATAAAGGGGATTAGGACGATCGGGAAGAAACGATTCCTCTAGGTCCTTGTCCGTCCTTTCTTAATTCTTATCCTAACCTCCATGAAAAACATGCACAACCGGTCTTTTAAACTATGGTATCACCGTTACCTCATGAGGTAGGGTGCCGTAGGGAGCGATGTGTGTATGTATGCATGGAGTCCTATGAATTAATATGTGATGGGCAAGAAAGGGGTGAGAGATTATCATCTCTCAAACCTTTCCTATTCCTAATCCTAACAAGTGAGCAACTACTCACTCATTAGGGGATCGATAAAAGACATTTTTTTTATGAGTTTTCAATTTAAAAAGACTAAATATCTAAACTACGGCAGATTAATAAAAGTGCTAAACTAATTAACTAGGGCAGATAATAAAATCTATACTAAGGCAGAAAGGAATTTAAGAACTAGGGCAATGAAAAAAATCTACTTACTTTATTTGATGCTCTCAAAACATTACAATGGATTTCTGAATTTTGATCAATGAAAATAGGCATACCTCAAAAAGAGCTTTAGGGTTTCTATTTATAAATCATAGAAACCCTAGGGTTACATTCGATACACATCTGCATTTACAAATATACCTTAAGAAGACTAGTCAACGCACCGCCACGCGTCAAGAATTTTCACCGACACGGGCTTACCATGGCCGCGGAACCGCGGCCAAGAGCCGTGTTTGGCCGCGGATCCGCGGCCATACAGAGGGTTCTTGGGCTGTGTTTTCCTGGGCTTCTTCTGGTTGCATTTGGCTTCTTGTTTCTTCACTTGGTTTCTCAGATTGTCTTTTAGTTTTCTTCCAGATTTCCACAGTGCATAATGTCGTAGACTTTACCGTTTGCTTTGTGTCAAAGTCTTGAAACTTGTGCTGCCTTTGTACTTTGTGAACTTGTTCATTGATCTTCATTGTCCCTCAAAATGTAGGCATGATCAAGATTTTACCATTTATCGATCGTAGTCTCACTTTTGTATCATCTTTTCATCAATTTCACTGTTTTTGTTCCGAGAACCTGTAATCTGCAACTATGTAGCAGACATGGATCAAAAGCACCTGTTTATTTGTAAAATGAATAAGAATGAGGAATATAATAATGCAAAATTATGATATGAAAAAGGAACCACCCCAATTTCGCTTGGAATCAAAATCAACAACAATTCCAAGGCAACAACAACTTCCAGAGGCCTCCTCCTCAACAACAAGCTCCTTAACAAACTCAATATCAGCAACCTTTCCAACCCCAACCTTACCAAAATCAAATGAACAGTTTTGCACCCAAAAACTCTTTTCCTCAAAACAATTTTGTTCCGCTAAATAACGATAAGGTTTCCTCGTTAGAACGAAGTCTGGAGGCGTTTTCAAAACAATGAACTCAATCCTCAGCCAACATCCAGTCTTCCATTCAGTCTTTGGTGCAACACACTGCGTCATATGGGCAAAGCATCAAAACCATTAAAGCCCAGATTGCACAACTGAATGCAGCTTTAAGCGAGCGAGAAAAAGGGAAGCTTCCATCTCAACTACTCCCAAATCCTGGTCACCCACAAAATGTACATGTTGCTCTTGAACAACAAAACCATAATATGAGTACCGTGACTACATTGAGATCTAGAAGGATGTTGCACAACAATGTTGGCATTGATGATGACACCCCGGCCGCCGCTTCTTCTTCTTCTTTTTCTTCTTCGTCTTTAGAGCCTATTCTCTATTCTTCACAAGGCTCTACTTCTTCTGCTGCTCTGAACGGACCCACTTCTCACTCCACGAAAACACCAGCACTGGGATCCGTTCCAACTCCGCAATCTCCTCCACAAGCATTGGACTCAACCAATTTTCAAAATGTTCCATTTCCAAACCTGTTGAGATCTACTAAACAAAATCTACAAATGGAGAAGATTGTGGATTTGTTTAAACAGGTTAACATTAACATTCCCCTCTTGGATGCAATCCAACAAGTCCCTTCTTACGCAAAAATATTGAAGGACTTGTGCACTAAGAAAAGGAAATCTCAGGTACCTAAGAAAGTTTTCTTACCTAGTGCCGTGAGTGATGCTCTTACCCAACCTTTACCTAAAAAATGAAAGGACCCTGGCTGTCCTACGATTTCAATAACTATTGGGGATAAGAACATCAATCGCGTACTTTTGGATCTTAGTGCCAGTGTTAACCTACTTCCTTTTTCGGTATATGAGCAATTAGATGTAGGAGAGCTGAAACCTACACATTGTACTCTCTAAATAGCCGATCGATCCATCATCCATCCTAGGGGTGAGCTAGAGGATGTGTTGATCAAACTAAGGGACTTTATTTTCCCCGTTGATTTCATTGTTTTAGACACCCAGCCTGTGGCTAACCCCGGAATCAAATTTCGGTGATACTCGGTCGACCATTCCTTGCGACTTCGAATGCTGTGATCAATTGTCGAAATGGTTCGATGAACCTATCTTTTGGAAACATGACAATTGAACTCAACATTTTTAAGTTGGGAAATTAGCCCTCTGAACCTAATGCTAATATACTAGACATTTGCTCGATCCAAGAGATCACCCAGGAGGACTGTGAATTAGAAATTTTTTTGTTCGATCACAGCAATCTTAACGCCACTAGTGCGTTCCTCCTTGAACCTGATATTGTTTTTTCTCCCGATAAAGACTACGAGTTTTTCACTTTCTCAAATAAACTTGACCGGTCACCACCCGAGTTTGAATCCTTTGAGTTTTCGGATGAGTTAGCTGAACCATCCGACTCGGTTGCTTACACTCATTTTGAACCTCTGCTGGAATCCTTTGAATTCGAGACAGTTTCGCCAATTCCACCTTCAATCGTTTCACCTTCGACACTAGAACTCAAGCTGTTGCCGTCTCACCTTAAATACGCTTACTTAGGTGAGAATGAGACCCTCCCTGTTATCATCTCGGCTTCTCTAGCCTCAGAGCAAGAGAAAGCCCTTCTGACGGTCTTGCAGAGCAATCGGCAAGCTTTTGGCTGGACTATGGCGGACATCAAAGGGATTATTCCCCTGATAGTGGAACATCATATTCATATGATGGATGATGCCAAACCAGCCAGGGATCCGCAGAGACGACTCAACCCAGTCATGAAGGAGGCTGTTAAAAAGGAGATCGTAAAGTGTCTTGATAGTGGTATCATTTACCCTATCTCTGATAGTCAGTGGGTTAGCCCCATTCACGTCGTCCCAAAGAAATCAGGCATAACGGTCATAACAAATGAGGCGAACGAGTTAATTCCTACTCGCACCCAAACTGGGTGGCGAGTATGCGTCGATTATAGGAAACTCAACGCCGCGACACGGAAAAACCACTTTCTATTACCTTTCATTGACCAAATGCTTGAATGATTGGCTGGGCATGAATATTACTGCTTTTTGGATGGCTACTCCGGCTATAATCAAATTCCCATCGCCGAAAAAGATCAGGACAAGACCATATTCACTTGTCTTTTCGGTACGTTTGCATAGCGTCGCAGGCCCTTTGGGTTATGCAATGCGCCCGCTACTTTCCAGCGGTGTATGATGGGAATTTTTTCAGACATGGTGGAAAAATTCTTGGAGATCTTCATGGATGATTTCTCCATTTTCGGCGACTCCTTTGATGAGTGTTTTCTACATCTCGATGCGGTCCTTACCCGGTGTAAGGATAAGAACCTTATGTTAAATTGGGAGAAGTGCCACTTCATGGTACGTAAAGGTATTGTCTTAGGACATATCATCTCGCGAAATGGCATTGAGGTAGATAAAGCGAAGATTGAAGTCATTTCCAATCTCCCTCCTCCCAAATGCGTCCGAGACATTCGAGCTTTCCTTGGCCATGCCGGTTTCTATAGACGGTTCATCAAGGACTTTAGCAAGATTGCTAGGCCCCTGGCTCTTTTACTGGCCAAGGACACCACATTCGATTTCGACTCGAGCTGTATGAATGTGTTCGAGTCATTAAAAAACTCACTCACTTCTGCTCCCGTTCTTTCTTTTCCTGACTGGACGCATCTATTTGAGATTATGTGCGATGCATCCGATTTTTCTATTGGTGCTGTCCTTGGATAGCACATCGATAAGATGCCGCATGTAATCTATTATGATAGCCAAACCTTGAACGATACCCAATTGAATTACAAAACAACTGAGAAGGAATTCTTGGCTATTGTGTTTGCATTAGAAAAGTTCTGGCCTTATTTAATCGGCTCTCCAATCATCGTATACACTGACCATTCAGCTCTTCGCCATCTTTTTGCGAAGAAGGACGCAAAATCTTGGCTGATCCGTTGGATCCTTTTACTCTAAGAGTTTGACCTTGTCATCACAGACAAAAAAGGATGCGAAAACGTAGTCGCCGACCATCTTTCACGCCCCCTTCTTCGCCGACGCTTCATTTTCCAATAAACTACGTTTTTCCGGATGAGCAGCTCTTGACAGTATCATGCCAACCTTGGTTCTCAGATATTGTAAACTATCTAGCCACCAGACTACTGCCGAATGAATGGTCAAAACAGGACAGACTACGATTCCTATCCCAGGTAAAACACTTTTACTGGGACGGACCTTATTGTTTCCCCCAATCAGAGCAAAGCTCTGTTTTGAAATTTAAAATTCAAAAATTGAAGCAACGTTTCAGATCCAGCGCTAGGCGCACTGCGCGCCACATGTCAAACACGGATTCACTAGCGCCAGGTGCGCTGCGCCCTAGGCAGTGCATCCCCAATCAGAGCAAAGCTCTGTTTTGAAATTTAAAAATTCAAAAATTGAAGCAATACTTCAGATCCAGCGCTAGGCACGATGCGCGCCATGTGTCAAACACGGGTGCGCTAGCACAGGCTGCGCTGCGCACCATATGTCAAACATAGTGCGCTAGCGCAAAGTGCGCTGCGCTCTGAGCAGTGCACCACGTGCAAAGCACGGGTGCGCCAGCGCTGGAATTATAAAATTCCCCACCGTTAGATCAAAAGATCTAATAATAATGATAAATCATTAATTAATCAGAATTAAAATTCTGTTATGGAAAGATCTTTCCAATCTTGTTAAAAACGAGAAAATTGCCTTCTGTAAAACAAAAACCCTAGGATCAAAGATCCAACGGTGGGGAAATATCCCCAAATCAATCAGAGAAAGATCTCTTTAACCGATTTAACAAATCAATTTGTCCTATATAAAGGCCCCAAGACTTCAAGTCTGATATAGAGAAACCCCCTACAAACTTTGAGAAAAACTCAAAAAAGAAAGAGAGCAAGCTCTTGAAAGAAGATCATTTCTTCAAGGTAAAAAGAATGACTCTTGAACAAAGTGATGAAATCATCTCATAAAAAGAAGAATTATCTTCTTAAAAGATCATAGATCTAAAAAGACCAAGGTCTTTTATAAAAAGAGATCAAAAGATCTCATCATAAAAACAAAAGAAGTATTTACTTCATTCACAGATCATTGATCTACAAAGGCAAAGTCCTTTCAAAAATAAGAACTATTGTTCTTGAATCTTGAGGCAAAGCCTCTTTTAAAGGAACATAAATTTGTACACAGATCATAAATTTGATCAAATACGCTTTGCGCTATTGAAATGTGCCTTGCGCTCTTGAACAACGCTCCTGTGCTCTCTGGACCGGCGCTCAGCGCTAAAATGCGCCACGTGTCAACCACATATGCAACTTGCGTTTTGCACTTCTAAAATAGCGCACTGCGCTCATGGGCTGGCGCTCAGCGCCAAGCGCGCTACGTGTCACTCACGTGTACACCACTAAACTAGCGCAATGCGCTCATAAATAGCGCTTAGCGCTCATAAACTGGCGCAATGCGCTCACTATCTGGCGCTTAGCGCTGTAGGGTTCCTAGGCACACTCATGAGGCTCCACAAGGCATCAACCATGCCAAAATCAAATTTTTCATGAGCTTAAGAATCCTATGCAAGATCGTTAACTAGAGATTAGGTGAAAACAAATGCAAGCAAACAACTTTGCTAATAAGTGAAAGGGATTACAACCTTTGTAGATCCGGTCCACCACTTCTTTAGCTCCGAGATGACGTCCCTCCGCTGCGATCATCGGGATCCCGGACTCTAGCGTCGGTTTCATCGGAGAAATGAGCGGGCTAGGTCGTTGACTTCGGTGCCGAAGATGTTCTACATCGAGGAGACTCAAACTCAAGCTCCATCTTCACTTGGTCATGAACCTTGTGAAGAAAACACCCTATACAACATGGCAAGTGGTAGAGGATGAAGAAATAGGAAGTGGGTTCACTTTGGATTTGGATTTCTCACTTGATTTCAACACTTGAAATTTTCTAGCAAGGTTTTCTTTTCTTCATCAAGAAGAAGAAGAAGAAGAAGAAAAGAATATCAATCATAATAAAATATGAAAAATCAAGTGAAGAGTTATCATAATGCAACCATGGGTGAAGTAAACTCATGTAGAGAATAAACTAGGGTTTAGGTGTAATGGTTAGGTTAAGGAAAAAACAAAATGGTAAAGACTTTCCAAGCTTCATGAAGCTTCATGAATAAAACAAAGCAAGCCTCCATTTTATTTTTGCCAAAATGAATAAAGAAAATAAATAAAACAAATTAAAACCTAACCATTAACCTAAAAATGGTTTAAAGCAAACATACACCCAAGTTTGCATGTATCATCAAACATGATACAATCAAGTGCACAAAAATATATCACATATACTACTTGTGCACATCAAGTGAGAAAATCCATCTTAAGTGAACAATACTAGTCAATGTAAAGTAATATATCAAATATATAATTATACATTGAATCATTAAATCAATACTTGATTTAATGATCCGGTCATATCGCATATAACCAACTAATATCAAGTGTATCAATGTATCGAATTAACACTTGATTCGGTAACCCGGCTATACCACATATAACAGACCGATGATACAAATCTCGAGAATAGAATACAGTATCACATACTGGTATTATTCTCGGTCCCGCAAATATCTCATATGCGCTCCTATTTCATTTCGCTTGAGCCAGAAAACCTCTGTGTAGGACTCTAAAGACTCGTCAATACGCCGGCAGCAGGTGATGATCATATCAAACACCCACAAGCCGCAAGCGGTCTGCTAAACGTAACGGCCACCCGGGTATTGAGCGATCAGAAGATCAACGAGTAAGCCCGCTCACACTCCTGTGAATCCAACCAGTAACACTTACCGTACAGTCCGGTCTCGTCGTCTGATATATCGCATATCTCGCCTAGGGGTGGTAAACGTCAGACCCCAGTAGCTCGATAAGTCGTGTCGATATGAGGTCTATAACAGTTCGAGAAACTACTGGTAACACTTACCAGTAAATCTCAGCAACCCTGGCCAGGGATTTCCGGTTATAGCCAATCGAATACAGCACAACATCAACTCCCTATACCGGGAGAGACGAATCCCCTCCTATCGCTCATTGCCTCCATATGATTCGGGACTGTACCCAAAACCACCATTTTGCACGCCCTCTTGGACGTGGTAAGGTGGAAATCAAAGCACAGTGGGAATCACACAAGACTCTATGACGATCTCGGGTCTACAGACTAACTTGTACCAGTGTCACTAGAGAACTGCCATCTGACGTAAGGTATAATACAATCTGGGAGTTCTCGGCGAGTCCGTCCAGTGTACCCAGTCTCCACTGAGCACCCGTATATCATCTCTGATATCAAACACCAATGGATATGGGATCATCCATCGCCCATCTGTATGGGTCGAGAAGGTATACGCTAGTCTACTCTGGTATATCGATGCCCCGTCTCGATACACCCACGACTAGGGACCTTGAAGGATGTACTTATGGACTACCATGTCCCTACTAGTATGATCCGCATCATAGTCCAGGTAGTCAAGTACACATCCTAAGGGCTTTACCAACATATAACAGAGAGACAATCAGTATACACGTTAAGATAAAGAGCAACCAGATAGCATACTATCATGTCGAGCAAGAAAGTCCTCCCTATATATGTCCAAGCATCCACTACAATATACATCCTATGTATTGTAATGGCCTCTAGGGCATACATATAACTAACAATCTCCCACTTGCACTAGGGCCATCTGTAGCAGTGGTTGTAGTATCTCATACTCAACCATCTCATAAAAGTCTCTCTCTGGGAAAAGGCCTTTGTGAGTGGATCCGCCGTGTTGTCCTCTGAGTCTACTCTCCTAACCTCGATCACCATTGAGATCTACTATCTCCATGATCAGGTGACACTGCCTTAGAATATGTCTGGATCACTGATGGGACGGGCGTTCCCCGGCATAAGCCGCAACTCTATTGTCTCACAATGGTAGGAACGAAGTTCATCTCATGAACTAGTATACATCCAGATTGCCTCTTTGGTAGCATCTTAAGTAGCGATGTATCCAGCCTTTATCGTCTAGTATGCCACGGTATCTAGCTTGGAACTCTTCCAACATACCGTCCCTTTACTGAGGGTAAAGACAATGCCTGTGACTGACTTTCAGTCGTCCTTATCACTCTGGAACCTTTCCAATGATTCTTCCCAGGATCAATTGATACCATCTCACTACAACTAGTGAGTATCCTAACATCCAATTAGATCTATCTCATAGATCCAAAACCCAGGATTTAGGAGGTATCAATTTGATCCTATATGGAGAATCATTGTGATAAGCGGAGATTGACCGAGCGTATTATAGGAAACTTCTTCCCTATCAAGAGTATGTCATCCACGTACTCTACGAGGATCACCACCATACTCCCTACTACCTTTTTTTATACAAGGTTCATCTACCATTTTGATGAAGTCGAACTCTTTGACCAACACATCAAAACAGATGTTCCAACTCCGCGATGCCTGCTTTATCATATAAAACATCTTGCTAACGTTTCCGCTGCTCCCACTGTCTACTAAGCCCTCTGGTTGTGTACTTATAGACGCTCTCTTCTAAAACATCATTTAGAAAAGCAGTCATGACACCCAACCACCAGATATCATAGTCATGGTATGTAGCCGTGGCAAGTAGGATCTGGATGGACTTAAGCATAGCTCCTTAGAAAAGGTTTCATCATAATCCACGCCTGGTTGATGACGAAAAACCTTTAACAAGTCTAGCTTTGAAAGTCTCAACTTTTCTATCTACACCAAGTAATCTTCTCAAGATATACTTGCTCCTGATGGGGATTTAACCCTTCAGATAAAGCAACCAAAGTCCATACTTTGTTGGTGTATAAGGATTCCATCTCAGATCGATAAACATCCAGCCATTCTTACAGAGTCTCACTCCTGATGGCCAGCTCGAAACTAGTTGGGTCATCATCTCATGATGCAATCCTCGCTCCCACTGTCATAGAGAAACCGAAGTAACTCTCAGGCAGATGAGGAACCCTACCAGATCGGCGGAGAGGCTGAGGTTCGTCGGGGTCTACTGAATCTTTTGGTTCTACCAAATCATCAGCTGCAGTTTGTATAGCTGGAACCTTTCCAGTTCTACATAACAGACCTTGCCTCGAGCTTGTCCGGATTTTGCTTTTAGACATAGGCCGGACAACCCCAAATCTTAACTAACTTAAGATATGGGCTCTTCCCTTTCCATATCACATATGAAGTGGTAGGCAACTGATTTGATTGGAACCCTATTCAATAGGTATGCAGCTTCTCAAGCGCATAACTCCCAAAAGGAAATTGGAAACTCAGTAGTACTCATCATAGAGCACACTATATCATATAGGGTGCGATTGCTTCGCCCCGATATACCATCGTGCTATGGTGTATACGGAGGAGTAATGCTGAGAGAGAATCTTATTCTCCTTTAGAATAGTCCAGGATTTCCATGCTCAAGTATTCTCCTCCCTGATCACATCAAAGGACATAATACTTATACCCGTATTTTGGTTCTCTACTTCTAACTTATATTCTGTGATTATCTCAAAAGTTTCGGACTTGTGTTTCAACAGGAACATATGTCTGAATCTTGAGAGATCATCAGAGAATGTAATGAAGTACAAAGAACCGGTCTTGGTATGTGTAGACAGGGGACCTTACATACATCACTATGTATCAATCCCAAGAGTTCACTAACTCTTTCTCTATTTCCAATAAACAGAGCTATGGTCATCTTATCTTTGTGACATGACTGGCAAGTTTCACAAGATGTAAATACAAACTAATTTAAATATGCATCTAAAATGTAAATTCATCCAGTCGGGTCGCATTGATATGACCTAGTCTACAATGCCTCAAGAAGGATTCGTTCATTTCTGAACTCTTCCTCTTGTGTGTGTTCCGTATACTAAGAATTGTAGTTTGATTTAGAACATCAATGCTTTTAGATAACGTGCCTGAACCGATCAACTTTTGATATGGGAAATGTTCAAAACATTATCCAACAATACAAAATTTTATCATTTCTTTACTAATAAAGAGACTGATATGATTTTGTATATCAGGTTCGGTATCTAATAACAATCGTTCAGAATCAATGTATTTGGAATACAGGGTGACAGTGACCAACAGACTTGGCTGCAACACTTGCACCGTTTTCTGTCTCATGAAACTTATCACCCGTTCTCAGTTCTCTACCTTTCTGTAGCCCTATGTAACAGATTACATATCTGGGATCCTGATCCGGTATCAAATACCCAGGATGTAGAGGATACAGAGAAACAGTTCTTTGTAATGAACATACCCGAAGGAGATGCATCATATGCACTTTCTTCGTTTGGGAGGCATAGGAATTCTGGTATTCCTCTATTTCCTGCTCTGTCTTAAAACACTTATAAGTTGGAGCGGGACCAACGTTCCCCAGCTCAGTATAACAAGCGGGTTCGGTCAATATATCCGTATTATTATCTTGATTAAGGCGTGACATGGTCTCTACCAGGAGAGAGAGAGAGAAGAAAACACTCTGCGTGCGCTCTTGCAAGATCAGATTGGTTATTATTTTATCTAATCAGGATGGCTCCCATTGTTTTTATCAAATCTTCCTTCAAACCCTAAAAGGAAAGACTAGCTGGGATTAATTACACGCTACAAGTTCGCCAATCTTTTAGCCAGGCCAGTGTCGGTACTTTGAGGGAGGTTCCCCGTGCTTTCGCACGGACCTAATTACAGTAAACCTCGTTTTCCCAGAGGCGTAACCCTTTTGACACCTTTCTAGACACCTACTAGATTAGCTAATTGTCATGTGTAAAACTCTCCCAGGAGTAACAATTACTCGCAGTGGGTATCGGGATCCAACTATCTCATAGAAGGTATGCAATCTCATTGCAAATTTCAACACTTGAAATTCCCGATAATTTTGCCCCTAGCGTCCTATGACCTTGACGGAGGCCAAACTACCCATAGTCCGCTAGTCAAGTTCAACCCGTCATTTCCTGATTGAATTAAACCCACCTGCACGACCCTTGACGGAGGCCAAACAACGCCGTACGAATACCCTAATCCAATCGCATCGTATGCTAGCAGATAAGCATTAGTTAGCTACCGTACACTACTCCTTGACGGAGGCCAAACTACCGCAGCAAGAATACTAACTAGTACTTATCTGAAATGACGGAGGGCTACGACAGGTTTTTTTATGAAAACCCTTTGCGTAATGAACTTGATATCGTTGTAGAATCGAATGATTTTGAAATGGAGTGTTTTTGAGGCTTTTCTAGTTTTACTAAAGGGGTCACTCCCGGTGAAGGGATCGTCGGCCCTTTCCTCATCGAATAAGGTGCAGGATATATCATATATATCGCTGTGCAAAGCAAAAACTATAGAAGCAATCAAAAGACAAACCGAGGGTTGTAGTATCTACCAGTTATTGCTAAAGGGGTCACTCCCGGTGAAGGGATCTCGGCCCTTTCCTTATCGAATAAGGTGCAGGATGTTTTACAAGGAACACCGCGATGTAAAGCAAGAACTGTAGCTACCTATTTTTGAAAATTCGATTCCACAACATCTTAGGTTTCTTTTCTTTCATTAATCACATTAATGAAGTCCCATCATTTAGGTCACCTAAACATCACAGATAAATACGACGTACACTTATGCCATCTGTGTTCGCCTCGATGTCCCCTCGTGCACCGTTAGGTTAGATAACTAACGGCAGAGCGGGGCAGGGCTAGAGCGGGTGTAAAACATAAGTAACGTCTATATAATATATCATATATACTATATACAGTATTTATCACAGAACATCAAATGATCACATCACAGATATTGCAGTAGAAGAAACATATGAAACATTAGATATACTAGGGCGTCCGTATTTTTAATACGAGCCAGTATAAAACACGGATTCCACGGTCGCGATGAATAGCCAAACCCACACCCTTAGACCCCTACGAGAGCGGCAAGCAACCCTACCAATTCTAGAGTTAGGAGACCCGGACTCGACTTCTCGAGTTGGTCTTCCACTGGACTCCAGAACCCGGTTACTTGTGCCCTCCTCCTTGGGTCTATCCTAGTGCGGAAAAGTAAATAATATACAGTGGTGACATCTTACGCAACCTGGAAGTGAACTAATAAAAGAATATTACATACAAGTTTTTATATAAATGAAAATGAAAAACACTCATCTCACATAAAATGTAACGTTTTCAAAATAATAAAATATTATTTTTGGGAAATTTTATAATTTAATATTATTTTAATGAATATTTTAATAATTCGGTATAATTAAATACAAATAAATGAGGAAAAATTTTGGAAAATTATAAAATAGGGTATTTTATGGGATTATGCCATTTTTAAGTTTTTATGATTAGTTATATGCTAATTTAGTGCTAATCGCGCTTAAAAATCGCTAATCGACTTTTTGGCATTTTTGTGCAAAAATGTGCACATATCATTTTCCACACTTGTTACACTTGTGTTACATTTTTATTGCCATGATTGTTCTTTTGGGTGCACTATTTGAGTGAGAAGAAAAGAAAAGGGAAAGAAATAGTGTGATGATGAGAGAGAGAGAGACCAAGTCAACCCTCACTTTTTAAACCATGCCCCCATCATTTCCCTTCTTATTTTCTCTCCCCTCTTCCTCTTGAGCTGCTGCCCTCCCTCTCCCTCTTCATGAAACCCTAGATCCACAATGAAATCCAAGCCAAAACCCCATTCCCACTTCACAAAACTTACTCCCAAGCTCACTAGCTACACATTGAACCTAGCAAGATTGGATTTGGAGGACTTTGAGCAACTCAAGAATTTTCTTGAGTTGCCAAAGGAGGTAATTTCTGCACCCTCAAGTAGTATTTCAATTTCCTTGTGCATTAATTCTAGTTTCATGTCGATATTGTGTCGTTTTGTGGACTTTAGAGATTTCTAGTTAGGGTTTGGGGTAAAACTGAAATTTAAGTGGAATTGAGGATTGTGGTGACCTTAGAACCCCTTGTGTGATGCTAATTTGAACCCAAAACTGAACTTGAAACCAGAATACGGAATTACGGAATCGATATCGGGGAAAACTGTAAATCTGTCACTGTTTTGTGGAATCTGCTATCACCCCGAGACCCCTAAAATAAAACTGAGTTGACAGTGAGATGTGCAGGCACCCTGGAACCACTACACCAAACCCTAGCCCCCAACTCCATTTCCCGGCCGCCAATTAATTCCTTCTGGCCGCAAATTGCGGCCAGAGCAGGAGGGAACTGTCTCGAATTTCGTGCATAGCCCCATTTCCTCTATTCTTGACCCTGGGTATGTCTATTTTTGACTGATTCCTGTTAGGGTAAAATCTGGGTTGATTTTCCTATGTTGGTGTATGATTTACGACTTGTTTTAGCATGGATTTTGGTATTTGGTGATTCGTTTCTGTCGGGTGGCGTTTGGACGTCAACGACAAGTGGATATTGATCGTGTTTACATGCGAGTCGATAGGTTTTTACCTATGTGGGTAGCGTGTGCTGTTTTGGTTTTCCGAGGTGATTTTCGTGTGCTTTAGCGTTGTGATATACTTGTAGGTACCCTACGAGATGTTGAGGCAAAGAAGATGAAGATGGCGACATCGGCACCGACACATGAAAAGCAATGTGAGTAGATTTATATCTACGGAGAGAAGTCGGGTGGATGGCGTATAGCACCCCCGCAGTCCGTGGTGATGTATACGAATACGTATACACACATATATTTATTATGTGTTGTTTAGGATTATTGATGGTAATAATGGATTATTGATGATAAGGATGTATTGGGTTGGTATAGTGCGAACCCTAGAGTAGTGGTTGCACTCACTCATACACGTACACGTATACTTGCATACATTCTTTCATTTATCTGTGCGCATTTGGAGGTGTGTATATCTACACATGGGTATGGGACTATGTGTTCATATACGGGATTTGAGGCCGTGAGATTCGGCGATATGCCAGAGTTGTATTTGAGGTGCGACATGATAGTTTTAGCGGGCCTTTGGGCATGTGTTTTACCCCGCATTCATATTTATATAGATGGTATCGATGGTAATGGACTTAGATTGGTATCATAGATTATGTGATATGATGGTAATGATACCTGATACATGATGAGATGAATGTGATATTGACCCGTACCTAGCTATTGGGATGTCGTACGACGATTTACCGTACGAGCTTTATATTGATGTTAGATCCGCACTCATGACTCGAGGATGTTATATGATATACCGTATCGTACGTGATACTATTGAGGCGAGACCACTGACTATTGTATATATATTTGCATATCGACTCAGTTGTAGGTGGTTTCATACCCCTCCTGTTTAGATTACTTAGTAGGCATTAGACTGACCCGAGTCATACCTATTTCAAAACTAACGAATCGGGGATATTTTAAAGATAGAAAAAATGGGATTCTACGGATATTTTCAAACGACGCATCTTTTCTTAAAACACCGTAACCCTTATTTTATTAAAAACCCTGATTCGTCTTATTTCAAAAGGCAAGGTTGCATGATATAACTATCGAGGCAGGTTCTTTACTGTTGCGTTGATTATTCGATTCCGCATATTCATGCTATTTGCATTGCATCGCTTGCATTGTTGATATATTTCAGTCATGCTGCTAGGACACCAGCACCATTATCGATGATGCGTATGTTCCACGTACACAGTTTGCCGGCTCACACACTTCATCATCGATAATTGCCATGTCACTACACTGTAGTACTGTTGCTTTTAGGGTATGACCCTTACATGACATACTGATATGCTTACTTTTCTTCTTTATGTCGCATACATGATGCTTTCTGATTGTACGCATTGAGATATGTTGTTTTCATGATATTTCTGGTTTTGGGAACCGTGGGTGTTTCAAAGAGAATATGTATTTGTTTTAAAAACCCGGTTACCCTTGATATGATATTTCAGTGCGTCCACCATGTGTTTTCTCGGTGCTGAGAGCGACATGTGAAACCCGATTCGAGAAGGTGGATGAGGCCGATTGCGGGTACATGGTGGATCCGGTATGGTACCCCGGGGCCAGAACGGTTTCGCTGTGTAGTAGACGGTGAGCCTGGCAGAGGGACTACTACCTACCGGTGATTGGTTGGACCTGGCGGTTATCCGGAGGATACTAACCAGAGTCGATAGGTGGATATGGGCGTACTGCCGGGGCCGAGGGCCGATACCGCAGACAGAGCCCGTGGGCCGATCCGGACTGACGGAGCCCGATATATGAGGATTTACGTGCCGATGCTGGGCACAGTTTTCATGATGTTTTCGAGTGCCGATGCTGGGCACTCTGGTTTCATGATTTTGACGTGTCGCGAGGGACACAGGTGGTTTATATCCTCATATTTCCATGCATATGCTGATGATATTTACATGCATGATGGTTATTGTCATTGGGTGACGAGTGGACGGGATCCACGTACATGCAGATTGATTTCATTGATCATACCTCACATTTATGATATGCTTTTACCTGAGGCACTGGCACGAGCACTTGGCACTACACTCATATATAGAGATTACATTGCCAGTTTAGCATGCTTCACATATATTCATATTGAGGTTTATTTATATCTGATCGTTTTGACCTAGGATGGGTCATACATTCGATTTCTCCTTGTAGATATTTCTCTATTCACGAGTTGGCAACTCACCCCCGTTGTGCCACAGTCCTTGCAGGTTTTTGCCGTACAGGTCCTATAGCGGCATTTCTGGCACACTGCTTCCATACGGGTGACTTGCTTGGGTAGGTGGGTTCTTTGTATCAGAACCGCCATTGTACTTTTTTTTATTCATTGTATCTAGAATTCCATCAACCAAAACTTGTATATTGTTTCAGACTTAGACATTAGTGATGTATTATTCGACCTTAGAGTCGCGCTTAGCAGTATTACGGTTTTCATGTTATTATGAGTTTTATTTTGAGTTTTGATCCTCGCCCTTCGGCGTTGTATATTATATTGCTTGTGTGGTTGTGACCGTCGATTGACGAAGAGCTAGTTCCCGCTTGGGGATGCCTTTTATCATTTCATATTTATGTTATTCTTGTTGTACCCCGTTCGGGGCCAGTTTTTACAAAGGAAACTCTGCCGAAATTTTCAGGAAAGGTTACACATTTTAAAAATGCATATTCGTCTTAGTTATTTAAAAACTTTGATTTTCAAAACATGTTTTCTTTACCTCTAAAAAACCAGTTTTCCTTTATTTACTCCTTAAATGGTTTTAGATTTCTGGGCTTTTGGCTTACTTGGATCAGATGGAGTCCTATAGACTTCATAGGATTCAAGGGCCAGTCACGTGCTCTTTCGGGTCGTGACATAAAAAAACCCCGGCTATTCATACACGACGATCCAATATAACATATCCAGCAACACATAACATCACATGTCATCAACGTAAGTAAACATGCGTATCCAAATTGTCGTTGACATATAGCAACGAAACTGGCGATATCATATATTACACTTACGGTCACAGAAAAGAAAGTATAAAACTACAACAGTTGGAATCCGCAACCTATTTAGACATCACATGCCTAATCAAATGAATTACTTAGACATCGCATGCCTAACAATTATAAACACCGCATTTTAGTCTCTTTATCGAAAACTCTTTTCAATATCAAGTCGGGCAATTCAACAAGATTCCCGACATCCAGAACGAATGCTCGTCGCAAACTTTAGTGGACGGCCGCACCCCCGATTCCTTCGACGAAGTGCACTAAAGCTGAACACTGCTGCCGCGAGCACCCGAACGGATGCTTTTTGGCGACGGGGTTCTCCTTCAGTCACTTGGTCAGGGCTATGGGGTGTAGCTGTCTATTAAGTTTACCGGCGAGTATCCGCGTACGCAACATGATTGCGACGGACTTTTGATCACATCAAAATTTCATGGCAACC
The DNA here is from genome assembly GCA_030015575.1 of Agapanthus africanus. Lineage (NCBI taxonomy): Eukaryota > Viridiplantae > Streptophyta > Magnoliopsida > Asparagales > Amaryllidaceae > Agapanthus > Agapanthus africanus. The sequence goes on along the minus strand of JASDDO010000022.1, from coordinate 484,451,455 downwards.
GATCAAGTGAGACTAAACTGCTATGTTTATAACATCCAAATCAGTTATCTTATAACTACTTGTGGATTCCAAATATTGTATCACATTCCAGATAAATGGAAAATGTTAAACTTTTCGATCGAACAATCGAACACCCAAGTTTTCCCGAAACATCTCAACTCATGAAATAAGTTTAAAAACATCCACTTCATGCCACAGTACCAACGGTTCAGCCGTAGAAGGGTCAAGCCAACGCCTCACATGTGGCACGCCGTACTGCCCCAAACCTTAAGGTTCAAAGGGCAGTTCAAGATGGTCACATAATCGAGTTAAGATTTGTTGTCTTCTAGAGGGTCCATCGCGTTACTTGCACTACTTAGAACGTTTTCAAACTATGGAAAAATCCAACACTTGGAAATTTCCCGGCAGGGGAAAAATTGGGTATTTATATCCGGTCAAACTTTTTAACAGGTTCTAAAATACCCGGAAAAACACATAGACAAAGTCAAAGATTCCGATCGAATCATCAAACCCCCAAAACACCCCAGAAAACTCAACTCTTGAGTGTGAATTAAAAATTCCCAGAAAACTCAGGATTAAATTAGTGACATTATTATGCAAACAGTGAACAAAGAGGGCACTATATGGCCGCGGAACCGCCGCGTGACCAAGGGTACGGCCGCGGTTCCGCGGCGCCTTGGAAGAGATGGGGTCACGTGCTGCACAGTAATTCATATAAAACCCTGCTGATTTTTCTGCATATTTTTAATTCACAAAATTCCACAGTTATAGAAAATGTACAGAGAGGGTTAATGTTTAGGGTTTCGTGACTCGATCGGATTTCTAATATCGTCTACCCATCGCTTAAGGCTCTAGCTAGGCTCTGATACCACTGTAGGGTTCCTAGGCACACTCATGAGGCTCCACAAGGCATCAACCATGCCAAAATCAAATTTTTCATGAGCCTAAGAATCATATGCAAGATCGTTAACTAGAGATTAGGCGAAAACAAATGCAAGCAAACAACTTTGCTAATAAGTGAAAGGGATTACAACCTTTGTAGATTCGGTTCACCACTTCTTTAGCTCCGAGATGACATCCCTCCGCTGCGATCATCGGGATCCCGGACTCTAGCGTCGGTTTCATCGGATAAATGAGCGGGCTAGGTCGTTGACTTCGGTGCCGAAGATGATTTACGTTGAGGCGACTCAAACTCAAGCTCCATCTTCACTTGGTCATGAACCTTGTGAAGAAAACACCCTATACAACATGGCAAGTGGTAGAGGATGAAGAAATAGGAAGTGGGTTCACTTTGGATTTGGATTTCTCACTTGATTTCAACACTTGAAATTTTCTAGCAAGGTTTTCTTTTCTTCATCAAGAAGAAGAAGAAGAAGAAAAGAATATCAATTATATTAAAATATGAAAAATCAAGTGAAGAGTTATCATAATGCAACCATGGGTGAAGTAAACTCATGTAGATAATAAACTAGGGTTTAGGTGTGATGGTTAGGTTAAGGAAAAAAACAAAATGGTAAAGACTTTCAAAGCTTCATGAAGCTTCATGAATAAAACAAAGCAAGCCTCCATTTTATTTTTGCCAAAATGAATAAAGAAAATAAATAAAACAAATTAAAACCTAACCATTAACCTAAAGATGGTTTAAAGCAAACATACACCCAAGTTTGCATGTATCATCAAACATGATACAATCAAGTGCACAAAAATATATCACATATACTACTTATGCACATCAAGTGAGAAAATCCGTCTTAAGTGAACAATACTAGTCAATGTAAAGTAATATATCAAATATATAATTATACATTAAATCATTAAATCAATACTTGATTTAATGATCCGGTCATATCGTATATAACTGACTAATATCAAGTGTATCAATGTATCGAATCAACACTTGATTCGGTAACCCGGCTATATCACATATAACAGACCGATGATACAAATCTCGAGAATAGAATATAGTATCACATACTGGTATTGTTCTCGGTCCCGCACATATCTCATATGCGCTCCTATTTCGTTTCGCTTGAGCCAGGAAACCTCTGTGTAGGACTCTAAAGACTCGTCAATACGCCGGCAGCAGGTGATGATCATATCAAACACCCACAAGCCGCAAACGGTCTGCTAAATGTAACGGCCACCCGGGTATTGAGCGATCAGAAGATCAACGAGCAAGCACGCTCACACTCCTGTGAATCCAACCAGTAACACTTACCGTACAGTCCGGTCTCGTCGTCTGATATGTCGCATATCTCGCCTAGGGGTGGTAAACGTCAGACCCCAGTAGCTTGATAAGTCGTGTCGATATGAGGTCTATAACAGTTCGAGAAACTACTGGTAAAACTTACCAGGAAATCTCAGCAACTCTGGCCAGGGATTTCCGGTTATAGCCAATCGAACACAGCACAACATCAACTCCCTATACCGGGAGAGACGAATCCCCTCCTATCGCTCATTGCCTCCATGTGATTCGGGACTGTACCCAAAAACTACCGTTTTGCATGCCCTCTTGGACGTGGTAAGGTGGAAATCAAAGCACAGTGGGAATCAAACAAGACTCTATGACGATCTCGGGTCTACAGACTAACCTGTACCAGTGTCACCAGAGAACTGCCATCTGACGTAAGGTATAATACCATCTGGGAGTTCTCGGCGAGTCCGTCCAGTGTACCCAGTCTCTACTGAGCACCCGTATATCATCTCTGATGTCAAACACCAATAGATATGGGATCATCCATCGCCCATCTGTATGGGTCGAGAAGGTATACGCTAGTCTACTCTGGTATATCGATGCCCCGTCTCGATACACCCACGACTAGGGACCTTGAAGGATGTACTTATGGACTACCATGTCCCCACTAGTATGATCCGCATCATAGTTCAGGTAGTCAAGTACACATCCTAAGGGCTTTACCAACATGTAACAGAGAGACAATCAGTATACACGTTAAGATAAAGAGCAACCAGATAGCATACTATCATGTCGAGCAAGAAAGTCCTCCCTATATATGTCCAAGTATCCACTACAATATACATCCTATGTATAGTAATGGCCTCTAGGGCATACATATAACTAACAAGCGCCAAGCGCGACACGTGTCCTCCACGTGTGCGCTACTTGACAGAAGCGCACTGCGCTTTTTAATTGGCGCAAAGCGCCTGACGCGCCACGTATTGCGCTGTCAGAACAAAAAATTGTTCTTTAATAAAGCCCAGAGCTCTGATGAATGCTCTACATTCAATACAAGACAAAAATTTTGTCAAGATTATTAAAAGGGCCAAGCCTAAATAAAAACTCAACAGCCCTAAATAAAATGTTGAACATTTTAATCTGATTGGACTTAGCCCAAGATTGTCCATAAGTCCTCAACTTATATTTAATTGAGCCTGTCTGCTCATAAATATTTAACAGATCTTAGTTCTAAATTGGACTATAGATCTTTCAACCAATTCACACCGGTTCAAGTGTACATCTTTTTACTCCTCTGATATCTGTCGTTGTAATCCTTCAACGTCTTCAGAGAGGTGACGGGTCCCGACAACCACACATTTCACGGACTGTGGGGTCCTCAAACTCATGGACTATGATGTCCTTAAACTTTATAGACTATGATGTTTTTAAACTACGGACTGTGGGGTCCTTAAACTCATGGACTACGATGTCCTTAAACTTCATAGACTACTATGTCTTTAAACTACGGACTGTGGGGTCCTCAAACTCATGGACTACGATGTCCTTAACCTGGACCGTAATGTCCTTAAACTAACATTGGATCGTAATGTCCTTAAACTAATCGACCGCAATGTCCCTAAATTAAATAATAGAGTCCAATTGCTCTTTTGTCGGATCTAAACGATCCCGTTAAGTTGATCTTAGTCTAAAATTAGACTAACATATGCTTAACAAACGTTTAAGTTGATCTTAGTCTCAAATGAGGCTAACGTATCCTTAAACCCAACCCCCAAATCCAAATTTAAGAAGATACGGATTTGGACTAATCCACGCCTTACGGGCGACAACATAAATTAGTCTCCGTATACAATCCACGGGCAACCAAAAATAAAACAAACACACACAACACGAAGTGACCATCTGGAGAAGGAAAAAGTGGTTACCGTGATGCGGTAGTGTAATTAACTGCAGGGGCTTGCGCCTGTAGGGAAGAGCGTCCCCACAATAAAAAAACCCTTAAACGAAGGGGAATCTGACGAAGTCTGCTACTTCGGCTGTATCCGTCTAAACCTTCAATACATGGTGCTATAAATCAACTTGGCATCTTCGGAGAGGTGGACGCATAAAACCAAATAGCATCTGCCCCCAAATTTAGGCAAGATGTCGGTCTTTCACGGTTTTCGGCGGAGAACAGATTCTGGCATGCCCGGTGGGACCTTTTCCTCTTTCCACTCCACACTTCGTGTGTAGTGTTTTTCCCGTGATCTGAAAATCGCGGTGTGTATGTTTGTGGTTGCCCTTAGGGGAGTGGATACTGAAGTCGGTGCTTCGTCTCTATGAAGAATGGCGTTTGTTCCCACCTTAGCAATACAGGCTCTGTCATATCTGGTGGAGTCAAGTACGGGCTACTTGCAGGCTCAAATCTCTGCAATCCGGCTCTTCAAGAAATCAACGGGCTTCTCTTTGGGTCGATGCTCCCACTTCCCATTCTAGGTACCTCAACGCCGATGAAGGAAGCGCAGTAGAAGTCTGTCTTCTACAGGCTGGCTCTCCAAGCAGCAGCTTTGCCGACTGAATCAGTTTTCAAACAACTGGTGCCTGCCGAAGACCAAGGTCGACGCAGGGGGAAAAATATTCAAGCACTCAAAGGAAAAAGGGGGCAGGCTCAGTAAAATCCTGAAGCTAATCAAATCCCGGCCGTAAGAAACAGTCGACGTCGATATCGGCATCATACAAAATGAGCTGGGGGCAGTTCTCCGTGTGGTCCCGTTTCAACCCCAGTGGTGAATGTTGTTGTTCCAACTAGGAACAACTTCAAACTGTTGCGAAGGGTCAGACGAAATTCTCCTATTGCAATATTAAAAAAAAAATCTCCACAGCCCATGGAGATCCCACGAGAGCAGAAACCAGTTCGCTCCCTAAGACAACTTTCCTCATCTATATATAAGGTGTGGAAGCAGGTGAAGGGGACTCACCCCAAGACGGATCCTGATACAACGGTTCCTCCCAAAACCAAAGCGGATTTTCACAAAAAAGAGAGGCCCAATAAATCTCAAGTGCCTGAAGCAAACTCCAAAGGCCAAAACACCAAACATCCCAAGCCTGGGGGCATGGTAGTTCACATAGTCTATGTGGTGAATTCCAAAGACGAAGTTTGAGTTTATAATAGTCATCGACCTCAAACTCGGTCCGTAATAAAAGTTCAACTGCAATGTGAAAAGCTACAGGAGATGCTTGCTCAGGCGGCGGCAAACGCTAATCCATCACCTAAGGAAAATTTACTTGGAAACGGCAAACGACCCACAGCCGACATTCGTCAGTGAGCTGTTGTCTGAAGAAAAGGTGGCTACGCTCAAGGACGCACTCATGCAGTATAAAGATTGCTTCGCATGGAATTACCCCGAGATGCCGGGACTAAACCCAGAAATCTCCGTGCACAAATTGGCGATATCTCCGGATGTCAAGCCGATCAAACAAGCGCCGAGAAGAATGCGGCTCGAACTTGAAATGAGCATCAACACCGAGGTCAAGAAGCTAATCGACTCCGGCTTCATCCAAGAGATTCAGTATCCTGACTGGATCGCCAACATCGTCCCAGTGATGAAGAAGAATGGAACGGTGCGCATATGTGTGGACTTTCGGGATCTCAATAAAGCCTGCCCGAAGGACGACTTCCCAGTACCGGTCACCGAGCTGATGGTAGATAATACGTCTGTTCATAAAGTTTTCTCCTTCATGTACGGCTCATCAGGATATAATCAGATAAAGATGCATCCCGAAGACCAGAAGCACACCGCTTTCCGGACCCCTTTAGGCATATTTTGCTACAAGGTGATGCCCTTCGGTCTAAAGAACGCCGACGCCACCTATCAGAGGGCCATGACAAAGATTTTCGATGACCTCATACATGAAATCGTCGAATTCTATATCGACGACCTTGTGGTGAAAAGCAAATCATATGAGGAACATTTAGAGCATCTGAAGACAGTATTTCAACGCCTTCGGCAATACAACTTGAAGATGAACCCTCTCAAATGCACGTTCGGAGTTTCCTTGGGTAAATTCCTGGGATTCATCGTCCGACATCGGGGCATTGAGATAGATCCGTCGAAGATCAAGGCAATTATGGAAATGCCCCTGCCAAGGACTCTCAAGAAATTTTGGTCTCTCCAAGGGAAGCCCACGTATATCCGGCGATTTATAGCCAACCTCTCAGGCAAGTGCCGTCTTTACAGTCACCTGATGAAAAAGGGAACCCTTTTCGTTTGGTATCACAAATGCCAAAGCGCGCTAGATGAAATCAAGCAATACCTGCAGAATCCGCCAGTACTGGCCGCTCCCGTTAAAGGAAAACCTCTCGTCCTGTATACAACAGCCCTTGAAGGTTCGCTTGGCGCATTATGGGCACAAGAGAACGACTAAGGGAAAGAGAGAGCCCTCTACTATTTGAGTCGAGTTCTTCTGGGGGCAGAAAGCAACTACTCCCCTATTGAAAAACACTGCATGTCATTGATCTTCGCAATAACGAAGCTCAGACACTATGCATTGGCATATGAGGTCCATCTCATATCAAAAGTGGATCCTCTAAAGTTTTGATGTCGAAGGCCATACTAACAGGGCGGCTCGCTAAATGGGCCCTGCTCTTGATGGAATTCTCGATAACTTATCGGCCTCTTAAGGCAGTGAAAGGCCAGGCTATCGCCGACTTCCTCGCTGAGCATCCGATACATGCCGATTCTCCTTTGAATTGCGAACTGGCAGACGAACATTCGTTTGACATGAGCGACGGGGGTGATACCCGATGGGAACTTTATTTTGATGGAGCGTCTTCCATGAAGAAGCGCAAACAAAACACCCCTATAATCAAATCGGGGGTAGGCCTCATCTTTGTAACTCTACAAGGAGGGATAATGCGCTTCGCTTTCTCCTTAACGTAGCCAAGGATGAATAATGAGGCCGAATACGAAGCTTTGATAGCAGGTCTTGAGATCGCTATCGACATGGGAGTTGAAAACCTCCTCATATATGGAGATTCCCAACTGGTCGTTAGTCAAGTAAACGGCGGCTATCAGACGTGCAAGCCCGAGTTGGTGAAATACGGCGAGAGAGTACAGCAACTGCTGACTCAAATTCCTTCCTACACCCTAGAAAGCATACCGCGTGCGGAAAATAGCAAAGCGCACAACAACATAACATAGACTGGAGATACTCCTCAGTCTGTAATCCCCAAGCTAACGGTCTAGCTGAGGCTTTCAACAAGATCTTGGCAAAGATCGTGAAAAAGACAGTGTCTCGAAATAAAAACGACTGGCATGAGAGACTGCATGAAGCTCTCTGGGCGTATCGAACTACGTTCAAAACGGCCACGAACACAACGCCGTACGCATTGGTATTCGGTACAGAGGCGGTACTCCCCCTCGAGATAGAACTACCCTCTCTACGAGTAGCAATTCATTACGAGCTAACGGACGAAGAGAATGTTCACCTTCGGCTTGAGGAGCTCGATGCCCTTGATGAAACCCGGCTCATAGCGCAACAAAATCTAGAGGCTTACAAAGCAAAGATGACGTGCTCAAACGAAAGATTGACTAGGCCGAGGACATTACGCTAAGGCGAACTCGTGCTAGTGGTCAAAAGACATACGATCCCCAATCGTGCCAAACGGGGGAAATTCGAGCCGAACTATGAAGGCCCGTATATCATAGACAAAGTTTACCAGGGTGGAGCCTACCTACTCATGGACATGCATGGCGAAAGGCCTTTTAGGCCAATAAATGGCCGCTTCCTGAAAAAGTACTATGCCCGACGAGTCACGGCCTAGGTCAATAATAGATGACGACGACTATGTCCGCTCGCTATCTTCCTAAGCCCAGACTCTATAAGTAGTAGCCGAACATCGGACCGAATGTCCTTAAACTAACAGCGGACCGAAACGTCCTTAAACTAACAACGGACCGAAACGTCCTTAAACTAACAACGGACCGAAACGTCCTTAAACTAACGATGGACCACTATGTCCTAAAACTAGCTGTTGACCAAGACGTCGATAAACTACTGTGGGTTACAACATCCCAAATCTGATACAAAAAAGAATAAAAAAAACGGTATGTTCATAAGCAAAATGGGCACGGATGAAAATCCAAAAGGGCTCCGTGAGTAAAAACAGTAGGGCTGCCGGCGAGTTTTGTGAAAACCCGAAAGAGCGCAATCTCGTTAAAAGACACTTGCAAGGTCCTCTCGACCCTGTGAGGAGAAACCACCTGCGTGGGATCCTTACAACTCACAAGGGAGCAACACACTTAAGGATCCCCACGATTCCTAAGGAGAAATTACACTTACGAGATCCTCACGACTCGTAAGGAGAACCCTCTTATGAGACCCTTACGGCTCATAAGATTCAAAAGTCTTAAGCTCTGAACCTGTTCTTAAGCAGCCACCATAACCTCCGATACTGCCCTACAAGAGGCTCAATGCTAACCCTTGTATACAATCCACGGGCGCGAATAAAAATTTCCCTAACAAAGTCCCATCCGTGACTAGGGATATGTTTGCACGGTGAACAACCCTTATAAGTCCTCTCGAATTAAAAGGAGAAAATACTCTTATAAGATCCTTACGACTTATAAGAGACCATGCACTTCGGAGTCCTCACGATTACTAAGGAGAAAACACACCTACGAGATCCTCTCGACTCCCAGGGAGAAAAACCTTTATGAGACCCTTACGGCTGATGAAGTCAAAAGCCTTAGTCGACAGGATCCTAACCCTGTTCACTAAGCCACCTCTGTTCGACATCGACAGAAGCAAATGATGATTCGCTCCTGGCAATATCCCAATTGCAGCGGTGCTGAAGCCGAAATCGGTGTCTAATTCCAGGCTTGCAGCAAAAAGCCAGCGAGCCACACATGCATACGAAATAGCCGAAATGATGGAGCAACTTGCAACAAAATCAGCAAGTAAAAATGTATGCATGCAAAATAGCCGAAATGATTGGGAAACTCGCAATAAAAAGCACCTAGTAAAAATAAAATAAATAACCGAAATGATGGGGCACCGCGAAAAATAGCCGAAATGATTGGGCAATCGCGACCTTCGCGATATAAAAGCTGAAATGATAGAGTATCGCGGAAAAAAATAAAAAATATACAAATGAAATTTATTCCTACAGGTGATATCACATCAATCCCTGTATACAATCCATGGGCGCAAACAAAGAAGGAATCACGCCTTCCCTCCCCAGACACCATCAGAAGAAGAAGCCAAATCTCAATGGTTCACAGACAACCTATAGACCACTTCAATATTCGTCTCATTACAACAGACGCAACGTCATCCATATGACCCCGTCTCAGAAATACGTTATCCACATGACCCCATCTCGGAAATACGTCATCCATATGACCCCGTCTCGGAAATACGTCATCCACATGACCCCGTCGCGGAAGTACGTCATCCACATAACCTCGTCTCGAAAATACGCAATCCACATGACCCCGTAGCGGAAATACGTCATCCACATGACCCCGTTTCGGAAATACGTCATCCACATGACCCCGTTTCGGAAATACATCACCACATGACCCTGTCGCGGAAGTACGCCATCCACATGACCCCGTCTCAGAAATACGTCATCCATATGACCCCATCTCGGAAATACGTCATCCATATGACCCCGTTTCGGAAATACGTCATCCATATGAACCCGTTTCGGAAATACGTCATCCACATGTCCCCGTCTCAGAAATACGTCATCCACATGACCCCGACGCGGAAATACGTCATCCACATGACCCCGTTTCGGAAATACGTCATCCACATGACCCCGTCTTGGAAATACGTCATCCACATTACCCCATTTCGGAAATGTCTCATCCACATGACCCCGTAGCGGAAATACGTCATCCACATGACCCCGTTTCGGAAATACGTCATCCACATGACCCCGTTTCGGAAATACGTCATCCATATGACCCCGTCGCAGAAATACGTCATCCACATGACCCCGTCTCGGAAATACGTCATCCACATGACTCCGTCACGGAAATACGTCATCCATATGACCCCGTCGTGGAAATACGTTATCCACATGACCCCGTCGCGGAAATACATCATCCACATGACCCCGTTTCGGAAATACGTCATCCACATGACCCCGTCTCAGAAATACGTCATCCATATGACCCCGTTTCGGAAATACGTCATCCACATGACCCCGTCACAGAAATACGTCATCCACATGACCCCTTCTCGGAAATACGTCATCCACAGGACCCCTTCTCGGAAATACGTCATCCCGTCTCGGAAATACGTCATCCATATGACCCCGTCTCGGAAATACGTCATCCACATGACCCGTCGCGGAAGTACGTCATCCACATGATCCCGTCTCAGAAATACGTTATCCAAATGACCCCGTCGCGGAAATACGTCATCCATATGACCCCGTTTCGGAAATACGTCATCCACATGACCCCGTTTTGGAAATACGTCATCCACATGACCCTGTCTCGGAAATACGTCATCCATATGATCCTGTTTCGGAAATACGTCATCCACATGACCCTGTCGTGGAAATACGTCATCCACATGATCCCGTCACGGAAATACGTCATCCACATGACCCCGTCTCGGAAATACGTCATCCATATGACCCCGTCGCGGAAATACGTCATCCACATGACCCCGTCTCGGAAATACGTCATCCACATGACCCCGTCGCGGAAATACGTCATCCACATGACCCCGCCTCGGGAATACGTCACCCAATGACGCCGTGAAATGCGGATAACGTCAATCTCATTAAACACTTACGGGTCCTCTCGATTCGTAAGGAAAAAAACTCTCTTATAAGATCCTTACGACTTATAAGGAAAAACACACTTAGGAATCCTCACGATCCCTAAGGAGAAAATACACCTACAAAATCCTCTCGACTCGTAGGGAGAAAGTCTTTATGAGACCTTCATGGCTCATGAAGTTGAAAAGTCTTAGGCAGCAGATCTGAACCTGCTTCCTAAGCCATCACTACCCTTCGAAGAAGCCAAAATAAGATGCTCACTCTATCATCTGCCGGCTATGCTTGCTAAGGTGACATGCTGATAACAAAAGAAAGAAGAAAGCAGAAAGATGACATAAGACATTGCAAAAAAGAAAGAAATGTATCTTTTATTCATGAATTCAATTGGGTACAAAATACATCATATGAAAGAATAAAAGAATGAATACATTTTATTCAAAATTACAAATGGTACAAAAAACAATTATTGAGAGGGAAGCGCTTTCATTAATCCGATCAGCCGCTCGCGCACTTCCCTCAGCCCCTTTTCTTGATCAGCTGCTGCGGCCAACTCTGCTTCGACTCGGGCTCGTTGCTGCAAGTAGGACGAAAGTTGTTCTTCGATGGCCCACTGAGCTGCCTCACATTTTTGTGCATCCCGCTCGACGACGTCGAGCTTCTGCCTCAGTGTTAACCCGTCAGAGATGCATCGCAAAAGGCCTTCAAAGATAACTTTCAATTGGGCAGCATTCGCATTAACCTAAGCATGCGGTCGGGCAGATTCCTTTGAAGTTTCTTCACATTCCTTATACTTTAAGGCCATTTCTTGTTCAAGATGGCAAAAATAAGAAGTGCTCTGCTCGACCCACGCAGCCCGCTGGGAGTTCAAGTCCTGAATCTCAGGGGCAGAATGCATGAGCTCAAGCTCATGCAGGCAGGCCTCAATCTTCCTGCAGTGGTTGACCCAAGACTCAACGAAGTCCTCATTATGAAAGTTCATGAGCGTCGCCAGTATGGGATTAACCTCCGCGGCAAAATCCGCAGCGAATGCAGGAGTCTCCACGTCAAGCTCCTCAATATAGTCGCTCAACATGCACAGACTATTCGTGGTGCTTTTCGAGGATGCACGTCGAGAAAAGGGTTTGGCCGGCATTATGACGCGAGACTCGAACGGGGCTGGAGCCGACATGATTGCTGCAAAATAAAGCATAGTCAGATGTCGGCTCAAGAGATGAAAATACGTGAACAATAGAGTCTACTATACCGGCTGCAACAGGGGGCAGAGCTAGGAGTACTGGTGGCGCAACGATAGCCTCGTCCCCGCCTTCAATTTGCAAGGCTACAAGCAATACAAAGCAGAGTTAGCAATAATGTCACTGCCCGTTAAAGAAAGGACGTCGTTTAGAAAAGATACTCACCAACACCAGCAGGTGGACTAATCTCTGACTGGAAAGAGAAGTGTGGGTGCAGCACCTGATACAGGTGATCAAAAAGAACTCCTGCAAAGATGCAGTAATGCAACGTCAGTACATAAGTCATACAACCTAAAAATAAGACTGATGGGTCACGAATCCTAACCTTCCAACATCTGAGATTGTACGAGAGAAGGTAGAGGATGGGTCACCGTCAAAGCGGTAGCTGATGGCGCTGCCTCGGGTACCGCGACCTCAACGCTCGCCACGCCTGCATTAAAAATGAGATAAATACTGTCAGGAAAGATTGAAAACGATTGCAGAATAAAAAGAAAAGTAATGACCCAAGATTTACCTGGTGAGTCGCCGGTCGGAACCGCGATGAGGGCGTCACTTGATATAGCGACTGCTTCACCCTCCTCCATCGGGATGGTCTCACCTCCCCTCGCCTCATCCCCTGACTCTACGAGAGCCATCGTAACACTTGCGACGCCAAGAGATGGCAAAGAGCCGCAGGCGGATGAGCGACGATCGGGGCAGTGCCCGACTCTTGCGAAAGAGTGACTACCTCAGGCTCGGCGGCTGTAGCTGTCTCAGCCATCGTCACCTCAGGCTCGGCGGCTGTAGCCATCTCACCTATCGCCACCTTAGGCTCGGCAATGGTAGCCATCTCACCTACCGCCATCTCAGGCTTGGCGATCGTGACTGTCTTACCCGTCGCTACCTCGAGCTCGGCAATTGCAGCCATCTCGCCTACCGCTTCCTCGGGTTCGGCAATCACGGCTACCTCCTCTACCGCTACCCCAGGCTCAGCGATCGCCGCCACTTCTTTGGTAAGACTCGGCCCTGCAAGAGAGGATATATGAGAGCTGAAAGTTAAAACTTTAGCAACAGAACCCAATGTTACGTTACCTTGAGTTGGTCTTCCGATTGCTTCTCGAGCCGCACGTGCTGCCCGTCTGTAGGCAGTAGATAAGGAAGCCGGGGATTCTTTTGAAGGAGTAGGGATAGGGGTAGCGGTGCTCGAACCCGCACCCGCGGCCAAGGCAGCACTACGCTCCCTTGCCGCGCGCATTCGGCGCTTCCTTTTCGCTCGGGCCGTCAAAACGGATCTTCTAGACGCCTCCGTCAATAGGACGTCATTGTCCACGCCAAGGGTTACCTCTGGAGCTATTATAGCATCCGTCATCGGTTGTTTAAGTAAGGCCTCTTTCGGCAGTGCCGAAGAGGCCGGGACTTCGGTGGCTGGCCCGGTAAGAATCTCCACATCACCTTGCGGGATTGGCATTGTAGTCCCTGCAATAAAATAAAGAAGGGGTTAGATTGTCCATAAGAAAGGAGAATGAAGTTGCAATGAGCCGAGACATACCAATGCCCAACAAAGCGCGATTCCTCTCCTCCTCCTCAAAGGTCCTAAGGCAAGCCGCTAGAGCCTCTTCAGTGGTAAAGCCCGTTACAGAAGGAAAAACGTCAGTCAAGACATGATAATAAAAATAAAGATATAATGCAATAACAGAAGGTGCGATTGATGTTTACTTGATTGCGCGAGGGTGGGTATTTCCGCTTGGTGGCTTGCGGATCGCATAGAAGCTGCAATAGTGGCCTCAAGATCAGTATCTTCCGGCGCTATGAAGAGACCTTCGTTGGTCCTATATTCGCTCAGGCCCTCTTTATAAGGAGAGGCTCTAGGCCGAGTACAACGTCTAGAGAGAGGACCGACTTCTTCTTCCTCTTCTGAGAGCGAGCTCCAGTCGTAGCCAGCACAAGCTTACGCTTGGTGGGCACTTTGGGGGCGACGAGTCCTGATATCTGAGCCCACGCCAGATTTGGGGGAAGCTACATTTACCGTCTCCACAGGAGCACGGGGCACCGGTAGTACATCCACCGTCTCCACGGGAGCACGGGGCACCGGTAGCTCAGGCTTATCGCCGGGGACTTCAATCACGGCAGCTTCTCTGAGCGAAGGAAGGACAATGGTCCGTCGCTTCAAGGGGAGGTTTCGGTCACTAGCATGGGGTGCACCCTTGCAGTCAAGTAGCAGCCGCTTCTCCTCCTGATAACAGCACCCATCGCATATTGGTACCAGGCCACGTGTACATTAAGGGTCCTCGGGACACAACTCGGTTCGCTGATAAAGAAATAAGACCCTGTATTCAAGCGCATGAAGTGATGCGGCGCGCCCCGCATTCCCTCTTCGGTGGCAGCGGGTTCTACCAAGAAAGCCTCCAACGGGACTCCCTGATTGTAACTTAGCTGCTGGGAAAAATGATGGGGGTTGTATCTCATGAATAGCGCCGCATCATTTTGCCTGAATACAAGAAAACCCGGCTTGATGGGGGTACAAATGGAGAATCTCCCGGGCTTTCAACACGGAGGCCCCATCCTTAAAAACATCGCGCAACGCCAGCACCGCCTTAGATGTTTCCTGGCCGATGGTCAAGACTTTGTCCGTGAAAGACATACTATCTCCGACCGTGTGCGGACGAAGGAGCAAGCCCCTAGCTTCCCGTTGTGATGGACTCACGATGGAGGCGTCAACTAGCCGTATAATCCGAGGGATCTTGCATCTCTCGTAAAACGAAGGTCTCTTGTGAATGCCAAAAATGCCGAGCACGTGCATCTCCATCCATGAAGTGAAGTAATGCATCGGGAAGTTGGCAGGATGCACCCCCGGTTCAGTGGTATCTTCCGCTACGCTAAGACCATGGTATAAGTGGGCTAACCCGGCGATCCCGATGGCCACTTGTATTCCGGAAACTATGTGATGCGCGGGGTAGAAGACGGAAGGCCTCATATAACGAGGATGCATAAGGAGTGCGAACCAGCTCAACCATATCCCAAGAAACCCAAGAAAAAATGCCTCTTCATCAATGCCTGGGGCGGCGATCTCTGACAGAGAGATGATCGCAGCGTCAGGAAGAAAGAAGCCCTTCTGATCAGCTGCCAGTACCGGCTGACGGTCCAAGCCAATGCCGAAGGGATCATCAAGCTTAGCAAACTTTTCGCCTCATCGCGACAAAATCTTCGGGCGAAGAAAACGGGAAATGAAGTCCGCAAAACTGACCCCCCGGCCTCCAGATTCAAGGAAGAGGCTCCCGTACAGGTTCAACACCTTTATCAGGCTGGGGAACTGGTGCTGAATGGCGTTCTCTGGCGTGAGGCCCATTACCACTGGCTTGGTGGCAAAAACATATTGATCTGGAGGAAGCAGCTCCCCGTAGTGCTCCCCCCGACCGGTAGACCAGAAACCTTGGTGAATTCTTCCAAGGAGATGGAGACCTATCTATCCAACAGGAGGAAGGTATGAGTCGGGATGTTCCACTGCTCCAAGAACGCCTTGATCCACCATGTGGGAGGTGCGGGATATTAGAACAACAAAGCGTAGACCGCAGGGTATAAGCCGAGCTTTAACAGCTGCGATTTCTTCGCCGACAAGATGTATCGGGCCCACTGCAAGTACCCGGCCGGATGACGGGGAGTTAGCCCGATGTTGTAGGGCTGTCCCTAAGGGCGCGATTCACCCTGGCATATACGCCGCACTAGGGTGTCCAAAGCCGCCGGCGGCTGCATGGGTACGGCGGCGATCGAAGGTTGAAGGAGACCCTTCGAAATCCAATTAACCACCTCCACGGCATAATTCACCGGGGGTCCATCTGCATACGGGATCGCCGAGATAGGCTCCGACAGCGTCGCACAAGAGAAACTTCGATGACCTCTGATAATCTGGTCGTACCATCTACCCCACAAGTGAAGTTTTTTGTGTTCCAGGTCATGGTCTCTGATGAGCGTGAGAACCTCCCGCTCCACAGGCGCCTCAAGGAATCCTCCCTCTGAACGTACAAACGGAAACGAAGTATCGAAAGACATGTCGTCTGCAAAAAAAAGGGGACAGAAGTCAACTGTCAGTACTATAATTTAATTTTAAATTTTGACACTCGGTACTTTAAAATTTGTACCACACTGCAATGTAGTGGAAAGAGGACCAAAGGGGGACCCACAAAATCTAGATGACAATACATTGATTAATAAAACAGCCTCATCATTGGAATGGAACTGTTAATTAAATCAGGAAATCCTCAATAAAATTCTCATTAAATGAGAGATCCCTCGGGAAAAGGAGATAATCTCCCTTTGAGAGCAAAGCTCTATGACAAAGTGACACTTGTCAAACTCTAATCATGAAGGAATAAAATTCCTTAAAGAGTCTGGCTCTGTAATGATGATGGAAAAATCCATCAGAAAAGAATTAATTAAAATTAATTTTTATGAATTAAAAATTCTGGAAACTTCAAGATTCATGAAAAAAATCTTAAGAGTTCTTCATCAAAGATTAAGAAATCTACATGTTATCAAAAGAGCAGAGCTCTGATTCATGGGCTAAGAAACCACAAGAAATGATCTCTTTAGATCTATGGTTCATGAGAGCAAAGCTCTGTTAATGAAATCCTAAATGGGTTTTCTTTAGATCAAAGATCTATGATGAGCAAGGCTCTGTTAATGGGTAAAACCCTAATTTATTAAAAAAATTTAAACTTTACCTAAGTTTTGATAGAGTTCTGACTCTTGAAAAGTTCTTAAACTGAAGAGCAATGCTCTGAATAAAAATTCTCAAGAAGAAGATGAAAATCATCTAAGTGACCAAAGGTCCTATTTATAGGCATTGAACCGCCTCTTCAAATTCTGAGTTGATCCAAGGGCGCAGATGCTGCCACCATTGCACTCACGTGTGCACCACGTGAGTGCAACGGTGGGGGGGGCATTTGTTTCCTCCAATCAGAGCAAAGCTCTGTTTTGAAATTTAAAATTCAAAAATTAAAGCAACGCTTCAGATCTAGTGCTAGGCGCACTGCGCGCCACGTGTCAAACACGGATTCGCTAGCGCCAGGTATGCTGCGCCCTAGGCAGTGCACCCCCAATCAGAGCAAAGCTCTGTTTTGAAATTTAAAAATTCAAAAGTTGAAATAATGCTTCAGATCCAGTGCTAGGCGTGATGCGCGTCACGTATCAAACACGGGTGCACTAGCGCAGGCTGCGCTGCGCGCCATGTGTCAAACGTAGGTGCGCTAGCGCAAAGTGCGCTGCGCTCTGAGCAGTGCACCACGTGCAAAGCACGGGTGCGCCAGCGCTGGAATTATAAAATTCCCCACCGTTAGATCAAAAGATCTAATAATAATGATAAATCATTAATTAATCAGAAATAAAATTCTATTATGGAAAGATCTTTCCAATCTTGTTAAAAACAAGAAGATTGCCTTCTGTAAAGCAGAAACCCTAGGATCAAAGATCCAACGGTGGGGAAATATCCCAAAATCAATCAGAGAAAGATCTCTTTAACTGATTTAACAAATCAATTTGCCCTATATAAAGGCTCCAAGACTTCAAGTCTGCCCCCTACAAACTTTGAGAAAAACTCAAAAAAGAAAGAGAGCAAGCTCTTGAAAGAAGATCATTTCTTCAAGGTAAAAAGAATGACTCTTGAACAAAGAGATGAAATCATTTCATAAAAAGAAGAATTATCTTCTTAAAAGATCATAGATCTACAAAGACCAAGGTCTTTTATAAAAAGAGATCAAAAGATCTCATCATAAAAACAAAAGAAGTATTTACTTCATTCACAGATCATTGATCTACAAAGGAAAAGTCTTTTCAAAAATAAGCACTGTTGTTCTTGAATCTTGAGGCAAAGCCTGTTTTAAAGGAACATAAATTTGTTCACAGATCATAAATTTGATCAAATGCGTTTTGCGCTAATGAAATGCGCTTTGCGTTATTGAAATGTGCCTTGCACTCTTGAACAACGCTCCTGCGCTCTCTGGACCGGCGCTCAACGCCAAAATGCGCCACGTGTCAATCACGTATGCAACTTGCGCTTTGTGCTTCTGAAATAGTGCACTGCGCTCATGGGCTGGCGCTCAACGCCAAGCGCACCACGTGTCACTCACGTATACGCCACTAAATTAGCGCAATGCGCTAATAAACTAGCGCTTAGCGCTCATAAACTGGCGCAATGCGCTCACTATCTGGCGCTTAGCGCCAAGCGCGATACGTGTCCTCCACGTGTGCGCTACTTGACAGAAGCGCACTGCGCTCTTTAATTGGCGCAAAGCGCCTGACGCTCAACGTATTGCGCTGTCAGAACAAAAAATTGTTCTTTAATAAGGCCTAGAGCTCTGATGAATGCTCTACATTCAATACAAGACAAAAATTTTGTCAAGATTATTAAAAGGGCCAAGCCCAAATAAAAACTCAACAGCCCTAAATAAAATGTTGAACATTTTAATCTGATTGGACTTAGCCCAAGATTTGCCATAAGTCAACTTATATTTAATTGAGCTCGTCTGCTCATAAATATTTAACAGATCTTAGTTCTAAATTAGACTATAGATCTTTCAACCAATTCATACCGGTTCAAGGGTACATCTCTTTACTCCTCTGATATCCGTCGTTATAATCCTTCAACGTCTTCAGAGAGGTGACGGGTCCTGACAACCACACATTTCACGGACTGTGGGGTCCTTAAACTCATGGACTACGATGTCCTTAAACTTCATAGACTATGATGTCTTTAAACTACGGACTGTGGGGTCCTTAAACTCATCTCATGGATTATTATGTCCTTAAACATCATAAACTACGATGTCTTTAAACTACGGACTGTGGGGTCCTCAAACTCATGGACTACGATGTCCTTAACCTGGACCGTAATGTCCTTAAACTAATATTGGACCGTAATGTCCTTAAAGTAATCGACCGCAATGTCCCTAAACTAAACAATAGAGTCTAAATGCTCTTTTGTCGGATCTAAACGATCCCGTTAAGTTGATCTTAGTCTAAAATTAGACTAACGTATCCTTAACAAACGTTTAAGTTGATCTTAGTCTCAAATGAGCCTAACGTATCCTTAAACCCAACCCCCAAATCCAAATCTAAGAAGATACGGATTTGGACTAATCCACGCCCTACGGGCGACAACATAAATCAGTCTCTGTATACAATCCACGGGCAACCAAAAATAAAACAAACACACACAACACAAAGTGACCATCTGGAGAAGGAGAAAGTGGTTACCGTGATGCAGTAGCGTAATTAACTGCAGGGGCTTGCGTCTACAGGGAAGAGCGTCCCCACAATCAAAAAACCCTCAAACGAGGGAGAATCTGACGAAGTCTGCTACATCGGCTGCATCTGTCTAAACCTTCGATACATGGTGCCATAAATCAACTTGGCATCTTCGGAGAGGTGGACGGATAAAACCAAATAGCATCTGCCCCCAAATTCAGGCAAGACGTCAGTCTTTCACAGTTTTCGGCGGAGAACACTTATCTGTTTAAATACTGTCCTGACCAAATTACTCGTCGGTGTGTCCCCAACAATAAATTCAAGAGCGTGCTGTCATTTTTCCACGATCAAGCATGTGGCGGGCATTTTGGCCTTAGAAAGACAGCTGAAAAGATCTTGCAGTGTGGTTTCTACTGGCCATAACTCTTTAAAGACGCACATGATTACTGCAAGACGTACTTCCGGTGCCAACACTTGGGCCGGATATTCAGGAGAAACGAAATGCCGCTCCAACCAATATTGGTCGTGGAAATTTTTGATGTTTGGGGGATTGATTTTATGGGGCCATTTCCCAATTCTTTTGGGAACTTGTATATTCTTCTCGCTGTTGATTATGTTTCTAAGTGGGTCGAGGCTGTGCCCAGCCGGACTAATGACAACAAGGTTGTCGTTAGATTCCTCAAAGAAAACATTTTCTCCCGGTTTGGGCACCCCCGAGCAATCATTAGCGACAATAGAACTCATTTCTGAAATAGGACTTTAGAGTCCTTAATGCGAAAATATTCCATTAATCATAAGCTATCAACACCTTATCATCCCCAAACGTATGGGCAAGCCGAGATTTCAAATTGGCAAATCAAGCAGATATTGGAGAAGACGGTTTCCAAGAACCGCAAGGATTGGTCTTTAAAACTTACTGATGCCCTTTGGGCATTTCGAACTGTTTATAAGACCGACCTTGGCATGTCTCCTTATCGGCTTATTTACAGAAATGCTTTCCACCTTCCAGTAGAAATATAGCATCGCGCATTTTGGGCGATAAAAGAGCTGAATCTATCTATCGAAAATGCGGGCAGCCATAGGAAGCTGCAGTTAAATGAATTAGACGAGCTTCGGGATGAAGCTTACGAGAACGCGGTTGTCGTAAAAAACGGAACGAAGGCGTTTCACGATAAACACCTTATGTGCAAAACATTCAAACCCGGTCAACAGGTTTTACTTTACGACACCCGGCTACATTTCTATCCTGGCAAGCTTAGATCTCGAATGAAAGGGTCATTTTTTGTACGTACCGTATATCAGCACGGTGCAGTCGACTTAGAGAATCCGGAGGATGGTTCACTATTTAAAGTGAACGGACACAGGCTTAAACCGCTCCTCACCGCGGACCCTTCGGAGGAGCTCCTGATATTGCAGGAGCCGATTTATATTGACTGATCTTCCTCCATCTACCCCCAAATTTCGGTTATCCAGCCATAAATAATGGAAACACTGTTTTAAATAAGTTTGGGGGTATGTTACACTTGTAATTATATAAAAATAATATAAAAATATATATATAAAACAAAAAAACAAAAAAATAAAAATTTCAAATTTTTGGGGATGTTTTTGTAAATTTTCAGCTTTAATAAATATTAAATAAAAAAATATTTTTACAAATAAATTCCTCTTTTTAAGGGGTCCTTTTTGCAAATAACCAAAACACCCCCTATAAATACAACACGGCCCCTCTCTGCATTTTACATAACCCTAATTTCCACTCTCTAAAACCCCTAGCCGCAGTAGCAGAAAGATCAAGGAGATCTCGCCAGAGCACCGCCTAACCGCCACCAGAACCCCTCTTCTGCCGCGTAACCGCCGCTTCTTGGTGTTATCACCCTCTGAAAATTTCAGAGGAGGTTTGCAGATTTTTTATCTTCTCTGTAAAATTCCTAAATTCTGCATTTACTCTATGTAATGGCACTCATTCTGCAGTTTGAAAGGGATTTTTCCCAAATGTTTGCACACACCGTCTATGGTAGTTACTTCGGTGATGAGATCCGAAGGCGCGGATGGAACTTTTTACTATTTAACCATCCGAATGTTTTCGCGCTTCCGGATCTTGTCACCCGTTTTTACGAGTACATGGAGGAGGGTTGTCTTGCACAGAATGGTTACATTAAATTAATGTGGGGGGGGGGATAGGGAAATAATAATTGATAGGGACTTCATCCATGAAGTCACCTTAATACCTAGACACCCTATGTAAATTTCCAGTTTTAATAAATATTAAATAAAAAAATATTTTTACAAATAAATTCCTCTTTTTAAGGGGTCCTTTTTGGAAATAACCAAAACACCCCTATAAATACAACACGACCCTTCTTTGCATTTTACATAACCCTAATTTCCACTCTCTAAAACCCCTGGCCGCAGTAGCAGAAAGATCAGGGAGATCTCGCCAGAGCGCCGCCTAACCGCCACCAGAACCCCTCTTCTGCCGCGTAACCGCCGCTTCTTGGTGTTGTCACCCTCTGAAAATTTCAGAGGAGGTTTGCAGATTTTTTATCTTCTCTGTAAAATTCCTAAATTTTGCATTTACTCTATGTAATGGCACTCATTCTGCAGTTTGAAAGGGATTTTTCCCAAATGTTTGCACACACCGTCTATGGTAGTTACTTCGGTGATGAGATCCGAAAGCGCGGATGGAACTTTTTACTATTTAACCATCCGAATGCTTTCGCGCTTCCGGATCTTGTCACCCGTTTTTACGAGTGCATGGAGGAGGGTTGTCTTGCATAGAATGGTTACATTAAATTAATATGGGGGAGGGGGAGGGGATAGGGAAATAATAATTTATAGGGACTTCATCCATGAAGTCACCTTAATACCTAGACACCCTATTCACGATCAACCCCTCCGATTTGAAGACTACCTACCCTTGATGGGTAACGATTATTCAAGAGAGCCACGAAAAGGCATCTAGGTTAGAACCCTTTTTGCGAACGTCTTAACTGTGTGACGTTGGGCACAAAATAATATTTTTTGTAGTTCGCACAACACGACATTTTTCACACCATTCCTCCATATAGTGCACACCTTGATGACACGAAACCCTAGTTATGATATGTACACTGTTTTACTTCACTTGATTGGTGCGGGCAAGAGGGCTGCTAACTATCCTTACCCTATATTGGTGACACAACTGTGTCTCCATTTCCTCCCTGTTGAGAAATTCGAATTTTATATGCATGGTGGAATTCCAATTAGACCCTTTATTGAGGGTGTCTCCACGTCGTATACACAATTATATGATTTATGGTCGCACACCGAGCCGGCTCAAAGACACCCAGCTTGAGCTTAACCGCGAGCGATGAAGAACTTACCCTCGCCGTGCAAGCGCGCTTGATGCGACGAACAAATAGGGGGTAGAAAAATTGATAGGGATGATGACTAACCTTAATCAGCGAGTGACGAGTTTGGAGCAGGGCATGACCACCCTGCTGGCAAGAGAGGAACGTTCTCGATCACGATCGAGGGGATGGGGGGTGAGACCAGCGAGGCTGCGTCTAGTAGACGCCGTAGGGAGCAGTGAGGAAACTGCTTTCGATAAGTTTGGGGGTGGAGGTGGATTGTAAATAGTTATCTTTGTATTGCATCTGCATATTTTTATTTTTGTACATATTTGTTTTTTCTTTCTTTGCATATTTAATTCCGCATTGCATCTTTAAAAAAAATATAGAAATTAAAAAATTTAAATATATATATAAAATCAAATAAAAATTGAAATTTTTTAAAAATTATAAAAATTGAAAGGTTCAATTTTGACCATATTAGACTTAAGTTCAACATGATGGTTGACTAGTTAGGAAAAACTAAATCCTAAACTTGGTAATTAAAAACCCTAAAAATAACCTTTCTTAAAATTTAATTATAGAAAATATATGTACTTGCAGTTTGTTTAGAAATAGGCAAATTTTGAGTTCAGTTCTTGGGCTAAGTAAAAATAAAGGAAGAGTATTGAAATTTTTATTTGAAGTGTAAGTCTGAAAAATAAATTCTGACCCTTTAGTCTAAATTCTGAAAATATATACCCTACAACTTGCACATACACGCACCTTGAAACTTGGGATAGTAGAGGATACCTTGAAATGCTCTTGTCGAAAAACCTTAGTATGAAGGAAAATAAAATAAAAGTATAAATGGTGAATAAAGAGACATAAAAATTGAACACTGGTTTTGTAATTATTTAAAGCAGCATAAATAAAAAAATATAGTGAGGGTGCTTTATCACCTAGTTTCTTAGACCAACTGGTTTGGGAGTCACTGCTAAGCCTTAGGTATTATAAAACGAGAAATTACGCCTAAATATGCAAGCATATTTTGTAATCGATCGTTTAGTATCTCAAGAAGTATTAACGGTTGTATGAAGAATGTGTGAGCAATTTCATCACCAACTAATGAGTACTTTAGACATGGACAAGAGTATGATAGCTTGAATTGAATTTCTAAGTGTAGGTGTAAAAATTAGACACACGTAAGGGTATATGATTGGGGTTTGGATGAGAGATAGGAATGAAATATAGGCCTTATATCTTCAGTAAAAATAATAAAAATTCCTGAGTTGAGATTGCACCTTAGAAGGAAAATTTAAAAGATGCCGACAGCTTAATAAATTTGCAAAACATATACGATCTTAAGTTGAATGAAAAGTGGGTGTGAAAAATACGGGTTGATGATTTCTAAGTTGAAAATGATAGAATTTCTTACTAGAATACTGAATTGAAGAATTAGAGTTAATGGCCAAATTGATCGGATTTTGTGGATAGTATCCGCTGAAAACCCTCAGGAGACAACATTCTTCCTATTAGGGATACCTAGAGGTTTAACGGCTTGTTGCACGAGCTCAGTGCAATCGTGTTTCCTGCGAAAGTGAGGTTAGGAATTTTTAAGAATAAAATTGGCTTTGCTCGGGACGAGCAAAAAATAAGTTTGGGGGTATTTGTTCATATCAGATTTTTGCATTTTTATATCGCCCATTCTTAATCACATTGCATATAAGTAGGTACTTTTGATCCATGTCTGCTAAATACTCGCAGGTTACAGGTTCTCAGCTCGTTACTGTGAAATTCATGAAAAGTCGCTACAAATGTGGGACTATGACAAATAAACAGAGAAATACGGGTTTTCGCATACTATCCGTCTAATGCCGCCTACCAGTTCAAGGAACAAATGGAAAATCATTAAGCATTTCAATGCACAAAGCACAAGTGCAGCATAAGATCCAAGACTTCAAACGCGGAGCTCAAGGCAAAAGTCTACTGTTGAATATCTGGAAGAGAACCAAAGAGCTTTTGAGAAACCAAGTGTGCCAAACAGAAGACAAAAATAACATGAAGAAACCTTGGAAAAATGAACCACCAAGACTATTAAATGGCCGCGGAACCGCGGCCAAACAGGCACATCTGCCGCGGTTCCGCGGCCGTGCTCTGCACATGTCGGTGGGGTGTCAGTGCTTTGACTCGGTTTCTGGGTTGTTTTGTAATTTCATGTATGGATCAGAATGTAAACATATGGTTTTTCCTATCTATAAAAAGGAGAGTTCGAAGCCAAATTAGGCATGCCTCTCTTTATTTTTTATTCCTCTTTTTAATTTCTAGATCTAAATTTAAATTCCATTGTAATGCATTTTTGAGAGGTCATCAATAAAGTAAGTTTTTATTTTTTTTTTATCTCGCATTCTTTTTTTATATCGTATTTTAAATACCTGGAATTTTAATTTGTTAAACTTAGTGATAGAAATTTATCTGCCTTTTCCTTATAATGAATTTTATTGTTATCTCTCTAATGAGTGAGTAATTCCTCACTTGTTAGAGTTGGAGAGGGAAGGTTTAAGAAAAGAAAATCTCTCTCACTCCTTTTTTTGGCCAAATAATTTTAAATATGGACCCCCTTTAAATCAACCATAATCCGTTCATTACGACACCCTATCCTACATGATAGCGGTGATTCCCAAGTTAGAACAGTTGTAGTTGAATTAACCGGAAGTTAAGGCTAAGAGCCAAGAACGGACGGACAAGGACCAAAAGGAAGAAACTAAGTTTCTTCCTAATCGTGCTAATCCCTGTTGTTGCCGATTACCCTAACAACTTTATTTACAACTAAGGTATTGAAAGAAGCAAGAAGATTCCTATTTCGAACTGACCTAATCCTAACCTTAACAAGCCTTTTTATCAACTTATTGTCATTCATAGATCTTAAAACAAAACCCTAGCAAAGTTAGGATTTAACTCGTTAGACATAAAGAAAATGATTTTTTCTCCCTATGGATCGACCCGTACTCAACCGGCTAGCTACCAAGCGACACCGTCTTGATTGCGGTAAAATTAAACACAGAAAAACTCTACCAATCAATCCACTCGGTTATTTTCTTATTAACAAAATAGTTCAAGTCTCTGCCACGGTTAGAATTTGTTGCTAATAGCGTCAGGTTAATTTATTTTGTAAATGTAAATTAAAACTTGAGGTTGACTTTTTTTTGGACACTGGCCTGTAAGCCCTAACCTATGCACATCCACACACATAACACACCCATGCACACCACACAACACACACCCAGGGAACCCACGAATTTTCCCCAAAAGCGTTAATTTGTGGCCACTTCCCCTTTTGAAGATCCTGGAGTTCGATCCCCGCACTCTTCCTAAAAGAGGAAGTGCACATACCAACTGAGCTGTTGCTCATTTGTATTGCTTTGAGCACTTTGAGAGTTATTTTTATAGCATGTTAGTATGTTCCTGTTGTCTATCTATCTATATTTCTTATATATCATATATAAAGTAATATGGGAAAAGATTCCCATATCAAGCTTTTTTTCTCTTTAGCTTTTTTTTCTCTTTACTTGCCCACAAAATTTCATCCTCCATCCTAGATTTCTTTGCAAATAACAATCTCCCCTTTCACCACATTAAGAATAGAAATTGTTTAATTGAAAAATTTACAAATTACTCAATTTTATTGGCAAAAGTTAAAAAGCATATGAAAATTGGGTTAGGGTACCTACTCAAGTAAAGTAAATCATGGATGAAAAAAATAACACTAAATAAATTAGAAGCATTTTCATGTCTCTCTTCAAATCCATCATCAAATAACATTAATAAATAGTAAATAATTACTGTCTAATAACGTAAAAATTGTGTTCATACATAGTGTAAAATATCGTATATTAAATCGGATACTGATACAGAAAGAATATATGTATTACCGTATCCGTATCCAGATATCATTAGTAGATACAAAATCAGGTAAGGATAGTTATTGGATAAGAAAATTAATATCCATATTTGATAAAAATCGTATATCGATTGATTTTTCGTAAATTAATTTGAGCATGTTTCTCTTTAACTTTATAGTTGGTTGTGTGTTTGTCAATGTTATAGTTTTCTCTTTTTTCTACTTATAATCAATTATTTAAATTCGTTATGCTATGAGATTTTATATATTTGGTGCATCGTTGTATGGCAATTTTAAATATTAATGTGCCATATTTTTTTACAGACTAAATTTCATCAAGCATAATCATTATTACACGATATTAACATTTTACTTGAGATAATGTTGTGTATGCCTTCCATTTCGATCCCTATTGATTTCCTATAGATTCAGACATATTTACAAGGCAAGAGATAACAGAGTCAGACTTATTTACAAGACAATGGACAACAGATTCAGACTTATCTACAAGAAAGATGGATATTTATTAGTTGGAAAATTAGTTATTTAGACCTATCTCTAGTTATTTAAACTTATCTCTAGTATACTATATATATTGTAGTATTTTGTAATCCTAGAGATTGATGTCATTTGTTAATTTGTGAGAACCCATTGATAATTGTGAAAGATTTAGACTTTGAGAGGGGTTTGTATTCTCCATCGATTTGTACTCCTTCGATAATTTTAATGTTTTAGGATTTGTTAATACTCAAGGTATTTTGATTTGATCCCAAATTATGTCTCTGACAATCATGAAGTTCGATATCGAGAAGTTTAATGGATGTCATACCCCGCTTCTCAAAATACAGAATACGAGGGGTGACTAGACAAGCCATACCTCTATGGTTAAAGAAATATCCTGCCGTAGTCACACTTCAGCTTCTAACAGTACATGATAAGCAGTAATCATAACACTAATAAAAAGAAAATATAGTGACTACATCTATCACATGTAAAAGAATCAGAGTGCAAAACGGATACAAGGCTGTAACTTCAAAGGAAATATCTAATCATGTAGAGTCAAAGGAAAAGATAGTGTTGACGTCACTGATCTAGATGTCCATAATGTCCTCTCAGTAAGGTAAGTCCTGATCCGAGTTAAGTCCACTTCTCATTCTAAGCATGCATACTCACATTGTCAGAATGACACAATAGCAATATGTGTGTGTGTAATATGTGCGATGTTGATAAGCATAGAGCAGTAAGCATAGAGTAATGACATGAGCATGAAGTAACCGGTACATGTAATAGTAAAGCAGGTGTATAGAATAAATAATCAATGCGATGTCCTATCAGTCTTTAAGTCTTAAGGTCCAAGTCACTAAACCTATCGTCAGTTTGAGTGTGAGCGTCAACCACAGAAGGAGCCCTGGGGAAAGGAAATACGGGCTCGAATCATGATCAGTAAGAATTAGTAACACGATCAGTAAGAATATCACTAAATCACGAAATATACCGGTAAAGAGACTCTTGAGATTCCGTTGATTGAACTCGCACTCAAATTACCCCACATCCCACGGTCTATATCAAGCACTGACCATGAATCTAAATACTAGTTGCTCCATGACAAGTCTACGCAAGAATTAGAGATAGGGTCTCCATCAAGTATGTTTCGACTGTGTTCCCCTATTAATTTAACACAATAATATGAACTAAGTTCTATTCAAACCAAATGAGGCAGTGCCTCACGTTCTTCCCACGTGAGCGCCAGCGCCGACGTGTAAAGCACGTGGTGCCTGTTATATAAAAATTAAATTCTTAAGTAGCGCCCACGTGCATAATACGTGAGCGCCAGCGCTCAAACTAAAGTGGGTAGAATTAAATTCTACATGAGGAACATTTTCCCAAAATTCAGGATATTCTCTGTTAAACAGAGCCGTTGGATCAAAGATCCAATGGTGACGATAAATCATCAAATGATAGAATTAAATTCTATCAGGAGAAAATATCTCCCTAATCTTTCTAAATGAGAAAGATATTCTCAGTTGGATCAAAAATCCAACGATAGAATTAAATTCTATTTTGGGAATATATTTCCCCAATCTTTCTAAATAAAGAAAGATTGTGCTCTATTAAATAGAGCACCCTTGAATTAAAAATCCAATGATGATTAAAAAATCACTGATTGATAGAAATAAAATTCTATCTATGCAAAAATATTTTCCTAATCTTGTTAAAAACAAAAATATATATTTTATGAAATAAAATTTACTGGATCAAAGATCTAAAGGTGGATAAAATCTCCAAATGATGGAGGTCCTTTTCTGGTCTCCTTCAGATGTTGTCTTCCGTCGATCTCTCGGTGGATCTTGGAGGTGATCTCCTATTGCGTGTGGGTCTCAATGGGTTTTGAGGAGATTAGTGATTT
Organism: Agapanthus africanus; assembly: GCA_030015575.1. Lineage (NCBI taxonomy): Eukaryota > Viridiplantae > Streptophyta > Magnoliopsida > Asparagales > Amaryllidaceae > Agapanthus > Agapanthus africanus. The sequence continues at coordinate 484,422,413 of JASDDO010000022.1, read as the reverse complement.
GAGGAGTTTAGCGTCGAGTACCTGCAAAGAAGTCCCGGGGTGGTTTGGTACCACCGAGGACCCTCCGACGATCAAGTTGGTATGAGATCCAAGCAGAGTAACGGCTAAGTGGAATAAGGAATTGCTTACCTTGACCGTCTGAAAGAGGGGTTTAAGTAGTGGTGGCAGAAGGTGCAGCAGACGCGAGAATCACGTCGGCCGTTACGCTCCCGACGTAACGCCCGCGTGATGAGTGGGAGCTCCCATTAATGGTGAGATTGGCTCGTTAATAGGAGATCATGGTGGCGTGGAACGTGGGATGTGGCCGGCGGAGATCTCACGCATGGCGAGATTCGCGGGATGGCGGTTACGCCTGCAAGCGGTGCTGTTGGTCGGTCGATGAGACCGAGAAAGATGATCTCGGCGGGAGGGCTCGCGGACGAGCGGGAGAGCCGAGGTATCCAGTTTCTGCAGTAGCTAGGGAATGAGCTGTGAGGCCTAGGAGGCCATCTGCGCCGGGGCTCGGAGGCGAACCAGTGCCTGCTCGGTAGGTAGGGTACAGGGGTGGCCTGGTCGGCCTCTATGGGCCCTTTCTTGCATGCTCCGGGACACATCATCTGCCATGTGTCATGATATGGATATCTCCGATATCGAACATCATCATTAGCCCCCCACTCTCATTTAGATCTATTTCTTGGGTCGGGTCGAGAGTGGACTGTTCGGTTCTCTCTGCGCGGCTTGGCGCTGGTAATTCCTTATGGTGAATTGTTCGGGGAAGACACGGCGTTCTCGTCGTTGCGCCTCGAGTATGAGTTTATTCGGCGGGTCTTGGATCCGTGCCTTTGTAGGGTAGGAAGTTACCTGCTGGGGATGTGCCGAGCAGGGAGGGACTCGGCGGCCTCGCGAAGAGGGCTTCAGATCTTCAGCGTCTGGTAGGTAGGAGGATGCCCGCTGGGGATGCGCTGAACAGGAGGGGACTCGGCGGCCTCGCGGTGAGGGCTTCGGATCCTTAGCTCCTGATGGGCAGGAGGATGTCCGTTGGAGATGCGACGAGCAGGAAGGAACCCGGCGGCCTCGCGATGAGGGCTTCAGACCATCAGCGTCTGATGAGCAGGAGGATGCCCGCTGGGGATGCGCCGAGCAGGAAGGAACTCAGCGGCCTCGGAATGAGGGCTTCAGACCATCAGCATCTGATGAGCGGGAGGATGTTCGCTGGGGATGTGCCGAGCAGGAAGGAACTCGGCGGCCTTACGATGAGGGCTTGAGATCCTCAGCATCTGATGGGTAGGAGGATGCCCGCTGGGGATGCGCCGAGCAGGAAGGAACTTGTCGCCTCGCGATGAGGGCTTCAGACCATCAGTGTCTGATGGGCAGGAGGATGGCCGCTGAGGATGCACCGAGCAAGAAAGAACTCGGCGGCCTCGCGATGAGGGCTTCATACCATCAGCGTCTGACGGGAAGGAGGATGCCTATTGGGGATGCGCCGAGCAGGAAGGAACTCGGCGTCCTCATGATGAGGGCTTGAGATCCTCAGTGTCTGATGGGCAGGAGGATGCCCGCTGGGGATGCACCGAGCAGGAAGGAACTCGGTGGCCTCATGATGAGGGCTTGAGATCCTCAGCGTCTGATGGGCAGGAGGATGCCCGCTGGGGATGCGCCGAGCAGGAAGGAACTCGGCAGCGTCATGATGAGGGCTTGAGATCCTCAGCATTTGATGGGCAGGAGGATGCCCGGTGGGGATGCATCGAGCAGGGTAGCTGCTCGGTGCCTCCTGGCGAGGGCTTTGATCCTTGACGCTGGAGGGGTCGTGAGAGGCCTGCGAAGGATATCTGAGCAGGGTAGCTGCTCGGTGCCTCTTGGCGAGGGCTTTGATCCTTGACGCTGGAGGGGCCGTGAGAGGCCTACGAAGGATGGCCAAGCAGGGTAGCTGCTCGGTGTCTCTTGGCGAGGGCTTTGATCCTTGACGCTGGAGGGGCCGTGAGAGTCCTGCGAAGGATGGCCGAGCAGGGTAGCTACTCAGCGCCTCTTGGCGAGGGCTTTTCTCCTGAAGGATAGACGAGCGAGGGATCCTCAGGCTCGACTGCCTCTGGGAGGGCTTTCTGATCCCTGGCGTTGCGGTAGGGATGCTACCCGCCAGGGATAGCCGAGCAAGGGATCTTCGGGCTCGACTGCCTCTGGGAGGACTTTCTGATCCCTGGCGTTGCGGTAGGGATGATACCCGCCAGGGATAGCCGAGCGAGGGATCCTCGGGCCCGACTGCCTCTGGGAGGAATTTCTGATCCATGGCATTGCGGTAGGGATGCTACCCGCCAGGGATAGCCGAGCGAGAGATCCTTGGGCCCGACTGCCTCTGGGAGGACTTTCTGATTCCTGGCGTTGCGGTAGGGATGCTACCCGCCAGGGATAGCCGAGCGAGGGATCCTCGGGTCCGACTGCCTCTGGGAGGACTTCTTGATCCCTGGCATTGCGGCAGGGATGCTACCCGCCAGGGATAGCCGAGCGAGGGATCCTCAGGCCCGAATGCGTCTGGGAAGACTTTCTGATCACTGGCGTTGCGGTAGGGATGCTACCCGCCAGGGATAGCCGAGCGAGGGATCCTCGGGCTCGACAGCCTCTGGGAGGACTTTCTGATCCCTGGCGTTGCGGTAGGGATGCTACCCTCCAGGGATAGCCGAGCGAGGGATCCTCGGGCCCGACTGCCTCTAGGAGGAATTTCTGATCTCTGGCGTTGCGGTAGGGATGCTACTCGCCAGGGATAGCTGAGCGAGGGATCCTCTGGCTCGACTGCCTCTGAGAGGACTTTCTGATCCCTGTCGTTACGGTAGGGAAGCTACCCGCCACGGATAGCCGAGCAGGGTAGCTGCTGGACTGCCTTTTAGTGAGGGCTTAGATCCTTGGGCGAGGTGGCCTTGAGGCGCCGTGGCGAAGGATCTTGGCGTGGAGAAGTGGGGCGCCGAGCGGCCTCAGAGAGTATTGGCCCGTGAGACCCATGGCCATGGGACGCACCCTGCCGATGGAGCAGCGATCTAGGGAGGAGCGGCGATCTGGGGCCCTGGCCCGGCCATTTGGACGCGGACGAGTGCCTCCGCGTTGGACTGTAGTCGGTCCATTCGGCCGGCGAGGGCGTTGATGACGGTCGCCGGAGGAGGTTCATCCGTGCCTCCGGTGAGGGGGAGGCGGCGGCTGGTATCTGGATCTTCAGCGTGATCACTTGCCATGTGGATGGAGATCGGAAGGCCAACTTTGTGTTTTGTGGAGTTAGATTCCAACATACGGCGCCAACTGATGGAGGTCCTTTTCTGGTCTCCTTCAGATGTTGTCTTCCGTCGATCTCCCGGTGGATCTTGGAGGTGATCTCCTGTTGCGTGTGGGTCTCAATGGGTTTCGATGAGACTAGTGATTTGAGGAGTTTAGCACCGAATACCTGCAAAGAAGTCCCGGGGTTGTTTGGTACCACCGAGGACCCTCCGAAGATCAAGTTAGTACGAGATCCGAGCAGAGTAACGGCTAAGTGGAATAAGGAATAGCTTACCTTGACCGTCTGAAAGAGGGGTTTAAGTAGTGGTGGCAGCAGGTGCAGCAGACGCGAGAATCACGCCGGCCGTTACGCTCTCGACGTCACGCTCGCGTGATGAGCGGGAGCTCCTATTGATGGCGAGACTGGCTCATTAATAGGAGATCGTGTCGGCGTGGAACGTGGGATGTGGTCGGCGGAGATCTCGCGCATGGCGAGATTCAAGGGATGGCGGTTACGCCTGCAAGCGGTGCTGTTGGTCGGTCGATGAGACCGAGGAAGATGACCTCGGCGGGAGGGCTCACGGACGAGCGGGAGAGCCGAGGTATCCAGTTTCTGCGGTAGCTAGGGAACGAGCTGTGAGGACGAGGAGGCCAACTGCGCCGGGGCTCGGAGGCGAGCCAGTGCCTGCTCGGTAGGTAGGGTACAGGGGTGGCCCGGTCGGCCCCTGTGGGCCCTTTTTTGCATGCTTCGGGACACATCATCCGCTACGGGTCATGATATGGATATCCGATATCGAACATCATCACCAAATAATCTTTGAGGCCAACTAAATCAATTAGTATCTCTCAAATGAGATATTTTCTCAAACTAATCAACAAATTTAACTCTCCTATACAAAGGATAGGAGACTCCAAAAAAGAGAAGAGATCAACCCCACAAGCTTTTTCTACAACAAAACTGAGAATTCAATTCTCTTCTGAAGAAAAAATGATCCTTGCTCTTCAAAACCATAGGTAAAAGAAAAGCAGAGATAGACCTTATCTCTTTCGCCTAATAAAAAGGAAAAAGAAGGATTTAATCCTTTACAAAAAGAACTTTGTTCTTCTCCTGATCTGAGATTTGAAAAGGAGATCTCTCCACAAGTTGAGAATTTAATTCTCATCGGGAAAATTCTGTTCTCCAAACTCAAAATCTAGGAAAAAAAAAGAGAACTAGATCAAAAAGAAATAAAAGACACATTGATGAGAAATTTAATTTCTTCACAAACATGATTTAACCCTACATAAAGAACTTTGTTCTTACCAAAAAATAGAGGAAACTTAGTTCTCCAATGAAACCGGTCTATGATCTCCAAAACAGAGATTATTAATGTTCAAAATGCCATTAACATAAATTAAAACTTTTTCAGAAAACATCAACAAAGGAAAAGACTTGGCGCCTCACGTGCTTCTTACGCGAGCACCCAAAAGATTCCCTCAAATGGAACCCAGCGCCTCATGTGCTTCCGACGTGGGTGCTCAAAATAGAAGGCTCAGCGCTTCATAAGAAATACACGTGAGCGCTGTATAAAAGTGCAGAAGCACTATAAAATTAGTCCAAATGACTAAGTTCTTAGTGTTGATTGGGCAGCGCCCAGGTCCCAGCGCCTCATGTGAAACACACGTGAGCGCCCAATAAAATAAACGAGGTGGCGCCTCACGTGAGCGCCCAAAACAGAAGGCTCAGCGCCTCACGTGTTTTCTACATGAGCGCTGTATAAAAGTGCTTAACACTCTATATTCAGTCAAAATGACTAAAATGCTTAGCAATGATTGCGCAGTGCCCGTGTCTGAGCGCCTCACATGATACACATGTAAGCGCCAAATCCCCAAATAAGTGCTTAGCACATCCTCATAAAAGGAAAATGGTTGAGCAAACAGAATCCAAATAAGCGCTAACCACTTTTGAATAAAAAAAAGAAAAACATATACCAAGTCCAAATTGGCTAATTCCCTCTAAAAGTTTCTTACAGTTAAGCCCAAATGCTCTAATGTTGGATCTTAATAAACTTTAATGATCCTGAAAATGTTGCTAAGTTGATCTTAGTCTAAAATAAGACTAACGTATCCTTAGTTAAAATAAATTGAGCCCAAATACTCATATATTTAAGTTGATCTAATCTCAAACTAGATTAATGGTCTTTAAATAAAAATGAAATATTCTTTGAACTAAAGGAACATATAACCTAAGTACAAAACCCAAATCTAAAATATATATATGGATTTGGACTAATCCGTGACCTACGGGCAATGACATAAACTAGTCTCCGTATACAATCCGCGGGCAACCAAAAATAAACAAAATAATACACGACACGAAGTGAACTACCGGAGAAGGAGAAAGTTGTTATCGCAATGCGGTAACGTAATTAACTATAGGGGCTTACGCCTGCAGGGAAGAGCGTCCCCACAATAAAAAACCCTTCACAAATGAGGGGGATCTGATAAAGTCTGCTACAATGGTCGCATCTATCCAAACCTCCGATATATGGTGCCATAAATAAACTTGGTATTTTCGGAGAGGTGGATGAATATGTCCAAATAGCATCTTCCCCCAAATTCAGGCTAGACTTCCTCCACGTCTCAGTCCGGTCTTCGACGGTAAACAGATTTTGGTACGTCCGGTGGGACCTTTTTCTCTTTCCAGTCCACACTTCATGTGTCGTGTTTCGCGAACAAAATTATGGTTCGCTACAGTTTCTCCTGGATTCAAAGTACTAAAACTGGGTGTCTTGCTCCTGTGCAAAAATCAATGGCTTCCTACCGCACCGCATGCAACAGCAACTCCCGCTCCACTCCAACTGGAGGAGTGACCTATGGGCCTAATGCGGCCTCCATTTTCTCAATGCCGGTGGGGCAGGTCACATAAGCCACTACTGAACTGTTCTTCGGGACCATACTCGCCACAAGGAGAAGCTCCCAGAAAGTCATTCTTCGATCGACTGGCAACTACGACGGCTTCTATCAGCAAGCCGTCAAACCTTGAAGCCTCAGTCTTCAGCAGGCTGAGCAAGAGCTCAAGCGAGCCCGTAAAGAAACCCGTGATACCAGAGAGAGCTACCCCACAACGTCTAGCTCTCCCTACTCCTGTTATGCGTGAAGCCAATAAAAGTGCTTCCCTTCCAAGATGATCGGTCTTCGAAAGATTGGATAACCCCACTCCAACTCCAACAATGACGTCATTCTTCAACGGCTGACACCAACCGAAGCCTCTCAGCAAAGCCGGGGGCATGATGAAGCCGATTCTAAAACTAAGACGGTCCCTTCAGTAAGGCACGCTCGACATCGCTACTAGCATCGAGTGAGAGAACCTGGAGGCAACTCCCTCTCTAGGCTCACTCCACCAGCTCCTATAATGGATGCCAACGCTGCTGTCCCAACCAGGAACAACTTTGATCCGCTCAGGAAAGTCCACAAGAACTATCCAACAGCGGTGCTGAAGAAGTTGTAAGACTACGGTAGCGCCCCGGCGGTCTTTCCGAGGCAAAAATGCGGAAACGAAAATTTTTCTTAACTTGAAAAACGGCGCTATCATATGCTTAAAAGCTGGATCGGACCATTAACCTACTACTAGCAAACAGGAGAAAGGGTAGAAAGCTATACCGAGCGATCCGTGTCCTTCGGTCTTCGGCCACCATCCCAATCTCCTCGCGGAATCTCCGGTCTCCATCTCCTCGTCGGAAAGGGCACCACATCGAGAAGTCTTTTTACGGGCTCCCGCTTCATCCGAAGCAACTCGGGAACGAAGTGTGCTAGCCGACGTGCCCAATATTGAAGTAGAGTATATTGTGATAACTTTGTCTCTTTGATCCATGGCTTGGATGGAGGTTAGAGATGTTTCCATTGGAGGAAGATAATGAGCTAGAGGAAGAAGAAGAAGAAGAAGAAGAGAAAGCTTTCTCATCTTTTCTTTTCTTTTTGTTGCTATTAAAAAAATGAGAGTGAGAGAGAGTTATAAAAAGAAATACAAGAGCTAACATATCATATGGCAGTCCCCTTCGCTCTCCTCCTCATTTCATGACATAAATCAATCCATTAATGTGACACATTTGCTAAAAAAGAGACCATGACTCATAGTATATGTCTATGTCACATTAATGCATCTAATGATGATTTCTAGCTCACTAATTCCATTATCCAAACATTAATCCAAATGTTTGGTCCAACAAAAAGATCTGGCAACATCTAAAGTAAACTCGTGACGGATCACAAGGATACCCCTCACCTGTATATACATATCTGCATCCGCATTTCGACTGAATGCGAATGCGATGAGACTAAAGTAATCCAACAAATCTAATACTAGGATCCGGCTTAAACCAAAGCCCACTAGTATGATCTGTCCGATCATGATCCGTGCAATACCGCACGTATAAGATCGAACCTACCATATAATATACGGTCTCTACAACGTTTCGCCCGAAACTTGAGAAACTGTCTGTGGGGGACTCTAAAGACTCGTCAATATTTTGGCTGTGGATTTAACCACTAGCACGTCAGAGGTACTAGCCGTACGTAACGGGCTACTAGGTATTGACCATAAGGGAGGTCGATAATCGAACTCATCCTGACACCCTACTGAGCCTGTCAGTGACAATATCCGTACAGTCCGGTCCATTCGTCTATGAGCATCGCATGACGGGCCTAAGGGGTTGGTAAAAGTCAGACCCCCAAAAGCGGTACAAGTCGTTTCGGAGTGTAACCCAGAACACCCTGAGATACTACTGGAATACCTACCAATAAATCTCCAGCCTCGACCGAGGGCTTTGTGTAATGGCTCTCCTAGACACAGCACGATCTCATCCTTAATACCGGGAGAGATGAAACCCCTGCCGATCTGCTCACTGCCTCCATGTGGCTCGGGACTGTACCCAACTAAAACCTATTTCCACGACTCCTTTGAGCCGTGGTATGGTAGTAATCAAAGCACAGTGAGAACTCACACGAGACAAATGACGATCTCAGGTCGATGAACTAACCTGTACACATGTTACTAAGGAACTGCTATCTGACGTCTGGTATAATCCCAACTAGCATGTTCCCGGCGAGTCCTGTCCGGTATACTCATAACCCAATGAGCACCTGTATACATCTTAGGTGAACCAACTGACACCAGTGGCTTGTGAGACCGGCCACCGCCCCTCGTCGGGGTCTCGACTGTATACACTAGTCTACTCCGGAGTATCGATGCCCTGTCTTGAAACTCCCACGACTAGGGACCACTTTTAAGGATATGCTTATGGACTACCCAACTCTCATGTATATGATCACCATCATACTGTTGGTAGTCAAGCAGGATCCTAAGGGCTCTATCAACGTGTAATAGTGAACATGTCACCTAAAACTGTACACGACTGATAAAGACAAAACATGGTAGCATACTATTCTCTATCAACGTATAATAGTGAACTACAATGTCACCTAAAGCATGCACATGATGATAAAGACAAACCAGATAGTATACAAACCTCTCGAGTAAGATTGTCTTACCGGTATAGGTCCTCCCTTAATCATTGCAATCACGTGCCTGTGATCCAATAATTGACTCTGAGGGCACTATATCCAACAATCTCCCACTTGCACTCAAGGCTAATTATTACGATGTCGCATACTCACAGCCCGTGTGATACCGAACACCCAACTCCTCTACTAATCAGTCTTACAAAGCCCATTTGCGAAACTATTGCGTACGAGAAATAGCCTCAGCTAGGGGATCTGCCCTGATGTTTCTTTCTATGTCTCTCTTTATCTCAAGTTCGCGGAGAGAACTATCTCCCGAAATGAGCAATACCGGTCTTAGAATATGTCTGGATATTTGATGGGACCTAGTTCATAAATGAACTATAAATTCAAACTTCTTAGACTGTATCGACAACTGAAACCAATCAGTATCCTGCGCCATGCCTTTCTCAGTATCCGTTTGGCTCACCTATCCAAAACACTGCCCCTCGTCAGAGGGAAAACTATAACTCTGACAGTCACTCTGTCATCCAGGTCACCTTGGAAGCCTGGAATGATAACTGTTTCCAAAAAGAGGCTGTCGTTATCATATTCCTAGAACATCCACTTCTGTTCTAAAACTGCTTCCGAATGTTTCTCTAGGATTGGATCAATATCAACTAATTGCATCTAGTGCAAAAACATCTGGTGTGGTACTTGACATCTCATGATTGACTCAATTGCCTAAGCAAGTGATCTTCTAATCATGCGCATCTCTCTCCCCTTTAGTCTGTAAGACACCTTTAGAGAGGGTGACTCCATCACCTGCAGGTACACTACCGTGCCAGGAGTCGTCCATTCTAAAACACCTTTAGAATGCTATCTAAGCACCCAGATTGGGAAACTACCCAAATCTAGATCTAAAACCATAGATCTAGTAACCAGAATGTCTGATATAATATCCAATTCCCATGTGGAGAAACCACTGTGTGACAACCAAAGTATAACCGATCGTAGTATAGGAAATTCACTTCCTACTCTGTGTATGTCATCCAAATATCAGGACATCATATCCTACTACCTTCTTAACAGATCCATCCCCTATTTTGATGAAGTCAAACCTATGACTGTCACATCAGAAATAGATGATCTATCTCCGCTATATCTGCTTTAGTCTATAAATAGACATAAGCCACTTGTCCACTATGCTTCCGCTGCTCCCACTGACTACGACAACCTTCTGGCAGAATCATATACACGTGCATTTCTAAAGCTTATTTAGAACGACGCTATACTCATCCTCCTACCGGGTCTTATATCCTAGAACAACAATAGTGTCAAGTCCGCACTTAGCTTCCGCTGCTCCCACTGACCACGACAACTCTCTGACGGAGTCATATAGACGTACACTTCTAAAGCTAGTTTAGAACGACGCTATACTCATCCTCCTGCCGGGTCTCACAGTCTGGAACAACAGCAATGGGAAGTCTGGGCATACAAGAACCTCCCTGTTACCGTCTATGAGCATACCGAAGTACCTCTCGAGTGCCTGAGGTTACCAACCATATCTGTGGAGTGGCCAATGGAATGTCAAACCAGATTGAATCTTTAGGTTCTTATCAAATTTTCAGTAATCGTTTGCGGTTCTGGAATCACTTCCAGTTCTACCATACTCCCACTACCGTTTTCTGAAAAAATCCATTTTTATTAAAACTGTGGCGAGTCAAGAACAGTATCACTATTGATCTTCCAGATGGTACAAAATCAACCCTCGTCATAGCCCGGGTCAACCCACAAACAGCCATTACAGAAACATGCCTTGAGTTATCCAGAGTCTTGTTTTAAGCATAAGCCGGACAACTTCCCGTACCTTAACATCGTTAAGATATGAACCGTTCTATATCCAATATAGAAACAGAGGCACTAATTTAATTGAAACCAGATTCAAATCATGCAGCTATCTCCAGTGCATGTCAACTAAATGGAAGGAGGCCGTTCAACATTACTCAACTTAGGGGTGCTTCCAATTATGAGTAACCTGAAAGAGAAGCAAGTTCTCTTAATCATTACTATCAACCGAACACCATACACAAGTATCTACATCTTCGATCACCTTGAAGAATCCTGATACTTGCAATACCTGGTTCTCTACTTTATTCATATACATATAACTTCTCAAAACTTGGACCTTGTGTTTCTACGAAACACATGTCTAAGAACTAGAGAAGTCACAAGTAAACAGAATATAGTACGAGGACCAACCCCTCTGTCTAATGGATACTGGACAACATACAATACTCTGTACAAGTCCCTTGAGTCTAATAACTCACTCTCTGTGTGTCGTAGGTTGAAAATTGTATTTATGGTTAAGAAGAATTACATCGCTGTTTAATACTCCTTACCTAACCATCCACTGATATAGGTAAATGTCGTGGACATACTTCAAAAAAAGGTATACAATACTCTATAAAAATAGACGTATAGATATATTAATTTGAAATTGGTGCATAACAACGGATATTCAAAACCAAATATTTGCCGTCCGGTAAACAGCACAGGCGATTTCCTCAAATATCACCAATTACAACGAATTCCGATATAATGAGGATGATCACCTAATTCCCAATAAGTTACTCCCACTCATCATCTGTAAAACCATACAGATGTGAGAATCAAAGCTGGTAAATACATACTCTGGAGCTAGGACTAATTGGGAAATCAGTTTTCTATTAACAATGCACAGTGAAACTGAAACATGTAAATGTATCGAAGAGGTATCCGGGTATTCTTAGTAATGCCTCTTCCATTATCAGATTCACAACTGTAACCGTATATTTCTTTGCCATCTCTCCAAATCCTTTCATATGTCTTTAGTCATTACCTTCTGTACACCCTCTTAGGCTAAATGGTTTTTTTCCTTCCCTACCGTTCGGCACAAGCCTATGGTTTGGAAGAAGACTATCCAATAAGCGTAACAGGTGTACTGTCCTAATCCTAAGATCACTCGTAATGCAAGAGAAGGTAAAGATAAAAGACAACCGAATAAACCTTATTCCTATTTCTCCTGAACCAGAATCCATCCCCGAACTGGAACAAGTTCCTTTCGAGTTCGTATATAACTATACGATGGAGTATCCAAATAACTGTGGATCTTCATAGTGATACGGAGTGTTCTGAAGAAATACAAAGGTGAAGTGGGAGTGGTAGTGAAATACTTGGTTTGGTCGTGAATAGCAGTCGCAGTTTACTTTGCCCTCTTATTAATCCCTTTATTTGTCTTTATATAATACCTTCTGTACACCATTGTTAGGCTAATTGGTTTTCTTCATTCCCTACCGGTCGGCACTTGCATATGGTTTGGAAGAAGACAATCCAATTTGCGTAATAGGTGTACTGTCCCCTAATCCAAGGAGCACTCACAACCTGAGAGAAGGTAAAAGGAAAATACAACTGAATAGTCCTATTCGTTTTCCCCAGAACCGGAAACCATCCTCGAATCTGGAACAAGTTCCTTCGAGTTTGTATATAACCATACGATGGTTTTATCCAATGGAAGTGGGCGTTCGTTGTAATACGGGGTGTCCTGGAGAAAAGGGGAAAAGTAAGAGTGGCAATGGGGTATGCAACTCAAACAATCCAAAAGCCAGTGTTATAAGAAGGTTCGGTCAACTTGGTCACTGAGTCATAGTGAAGGGTCGGGTCATGGTCGCTGCCAAAGAGAGAGAGAAAAGAAACACTCAGCATGTACTCTAACCTAGATCAGAATGGTTATCAATTTATCTAATCAGGAAACCTCCCACTGTATTCTCAAATTCTCCTCCAAACCTGAAAGAAGAATTAGTTGGGATAACCCGAGGAGTAAACTAACTCATCAGTGGGAATCGGGACCCAACTATCATCGCACGATATCGTGATGGAATCCACTCACGTTATCACACTCCAGAAGATATGCGCATATCTGGCAAGTTTCAGTTTCTTTAGAAACTCCCGATGTGATTTTTACCCCAAGCGGCTTATGACCTTGACTAGGTCAACAAACCATAAACCGCTAGTCAAGTTCAACCCGTCATTATTCTGGATTGCATTAAACCCACCCGTACGTGCCCTTGACTAGGTCAATAAGGCCGCACGACTGTCCTAACCAATCCCACTTATGCAACAAATAAGTACCACTTAGCTACCGAACACTACGTCTTGACTAGGTCAACAAACGCAGCACGAATACTAAATAATACCCTTAGGAAATGATGGAAGGCTACGACTGGTTTTTGGCGAAAAACCTTTAACGTAATGAACTTGATATCGTTGAAGGAACTGCATAACTTTTTATAAAAATATAGTGGCGAAAACCCTTTGCTAAAGAGGTCACTCCCGGTGAAGGGATCTCGGCTCTTTCCCCGTAGAATGAGGTGCAGGATATTCCAACTGAATACCACGATGCAAAGCAAAAAGTAATCGGCTATAGTGAAGTTATTGCCCTGACGCAAACTTCTGTCCTAGGGGTCACTCCCGGTGAAGGGATCTCGGCCCTTGCCTCGTCGACTAAGGTGCCGGATATTCTAACCGAATACAGCTGTGCAAAACAAAAGAGAACGTTCTTGCAATAACAGCTTTTTGAAAAATGTTCCAATAATATCAGAATAGGTTTTTTTAGCTTTCATTGATCCGAATCAATGTAGTCCCATCAATTGATCACACCACAAAAGAATGAAAATACGATGTACGTATATGCCATCCGCATTCGCCACTGGGTCCCGTCATCACCCGTTAGGCTACTTAACTAACGACAGAGCGGGGACTGGACTAGCACGGATGTAAAACATATACAACATCTACTAGTATATATATCAATATATAATATTCGCTCAAGGCGTGATAAAATGCAACATCACAGAAATGTAATAAGTATCACAGAACAATACAGATATCTGGGATCCCCGGGTTTCATAGAGCCGCTACTGAAACCCGACGTTCCCCTGGTCGTGTGGATAGCCTGTGCAATGAAATCCTAGACCCCTATGGGCGCGGCAAGTTACCCGCCAAAACCTAAAGCGAGGCAGCGCCCTTCAACAACGTGAATGGATACCCAGCACTTCACGGAATCCGGTAACTTGAGCACCCCTCCTTGGGTCAACCTATACCCCCTATGAGTGTGGCGAATAGCCCGCCAAGTCTAGAGTGAAGCCCCCTCCGTCTCAACGCCATGAGATGCGGGCCCGTTCCCTCCAGAATCCGGCTACCCGTGCACCCCACCGTGGGGTAATCCTAGTACAGAAAGTAAAATATACAACGGGTACATCGACCTCAGCCCGGTCGTGCCCCAAAAGAATAATATACAAACAGGCAGTAACGGCAGTCCACATGTCGGACGCTCGCCCCGCAATATCAAATGTCCATATACAACCAAACTGTACTAACATTGCATCCAGGCTATCCACCACGATAAATCCGCAACATCAAAGCACAACACAGAACACCAACGTGAATGTCACGTTCACAAATCCGTCTAAAACGGCTATAGCAGTTAGACATGATTTACCGATCAAGTGACATTCACGGTCGCAGATATAATGTAAATACTGTGAACTAACATGTTTAAAATGTTCGATCGACTAAATTTTCCGAAGTGGGCCCCAAGCACAATACCCAGTACTCAAAAAAAATCTAGGCCCAAACAAAGTTTACCAAAAACCCCATTTACAAGTCAGGAATCACTGTAGGAAAAATAGTCCAGAGATGTTACTGTTCGGCGGCGGAACCGCGGCCAAAAGGGGGTTACGGCCGCGGTTCCGCGGCGCTACAGTGACATCATGCAACCATTTTTCTTCAGTGTTCTCTATAAACCCTGCCTAATTTTCTGCAATACACCAAATAATTTTTTGACAACAGAAAAATTTCGACAGAAACCGTGATTTGAAAATGCGGTTTTTAGAAAATTCGTTCGATTGAACTTGTAAACACGTTAGAGCAAGCTAGACTAGGTTAATGGCGTGGCTCTGATACCATGTAAGACTACGGTAGCACCCCGGCCGTCTTTCCGAAGCCAAAATGCGGAAACGAAAATTTTTCTTAACTTGAAAAACGGCGCTATCGTATGCTTAAAACCTGGATCGGACTATTAACCTACTACTAGCAAACAAGAGAAAGGGTAGAAAGCTATACCGAGCGATCCGTGTCCTTCGGTCTTCGGCCACCATCCCGATCTCCTCGCGGAATCTCCGGTCTCCATCTCTTCGTCGGAAAGGGAACCACATCGAGAAGTCTTTTGACGGGCTCCCGCTTCGTCCGAAGCAACTCGGGCACGAAGTGTGCTAGCCGACGTGCCCAAGGTTGAAGTAGAGTATGTTGTGATCACTTTGTCTCTTTGATCCATGGCTTGGATGAAGGTTAGAGATGTTGCCATTGGAGGAAGATAATGAGCTAAAGGAAGAAGAAGAAGAGAATGCTTTCTCATCTTTTCTTTTCTTTTTGTTGCTATTAAAAAAATGAGAGTAAGAGAGAGTTAGAAAAAGAAATACAAGAGCTAACATATCATATGGCAGCCCCCTTCTCTCTCCTCCTCATTTCATGACATAAATCAATCCATTAATGTGACACATTTGCTAAAAAAGAGACCATGACTCATAGTATATGTCTATGTCACATTAATGCATCTAATGATGATTTCTAGCTCACTAATTCCATTATCTAAACTTTAATCCAAATGTTTGGTCCAACAAAAAGATCCGGCAACATCTAAAGTAAACTCATGATGGATCACAAGGATACCCCTCACCTGTATATACATACCTGCATCCACATTCCGACTGAATGCGAATGCGATAAGACTAAAGTAATCCAAAAAATCTAATACTAGGATCCGACTTAAACCAAAGCCCACTAGTATGATCCGTCCGATCATGATCCGTGCAACACTGCACGTATAAGATCGAACCCTGCCATATAACATACGGCCTCTACAACGTTTCGTCCGAAACTTGAGAAACTATCTGTGGGGGACTCTAAAGACTCGTCAATACTTTGGCTATGGATTTAACCACTAGCACGTCAAAGGTACTAGCCGTACGTAACGGGCTACCAGGTATTGACCACAAAGGAGGTCGATGAGCGAACTCATCCTGACACCCTACTGAGCCTGTCAGTGACAATATCCGTACAGTCCGGGCCGTTCGTCTATGAGCATCGCATGGTGGGCCTAGGGGGTTGGTAAAAGTCAGACCCCCAAAAGCGGTACAAGTCGTGTCGGAGTGTAGCCCAGAACACTCTGAGATACTACTGGAATACCTACCAGTAAATCTCCTGCCTCGGCCGAGGGCTTTGTGTAATGGCTCTCCTAGACACAGCGCGATCTCACCCTCAATACCGGGAGAGACGAAACCCCTGCCGATTCGCTCACTGCCTCCATGTGGCTCGGGACTGTACCCAACTAAAACCTATTTGCACGACTCCTTTGAGCCGTGGTAGGGTAGTAATCAAAGCACAGTGGGAACTCACACGAGACAAATGACGATCTCAGGTCGATGAACTAACCTGTACACATGTCACCAGGGAACTGCTATATGACGTCTGGTATAATCCCAACTAGCATGTTCCCGGCGAGTCCTGTCCGGTGTACTGATAACCCAATGAGCACCTGTATACATCTTAGGTGAACCAACTGACACCAGTGGCTTGTGAGATCGGCCACCACCCCTTGTCGGGGTCTCGACTGTATACACTAGTCTACTCCGGAGTATCGATGCCCTGTCTCGAAACTACCACGACTAGGGACCACTTTTAAGGATGTGCTTATGGACTACCCAACTCTCATGTATATGATCACCATCATACTGTTGGTAGTCAAGCAGGATCCTAAGGGCTCTATCAACGTGTAATAGTGAACATGCCTCCTAAAGCTGTACACGACTGATAAAGACAAAACATGGTATCATACTATTCTCTATCAATGTGTAATAGTGAACTACAATGTCACCTAAAGCATGTACACGATGATAAAGACAAACCAGATAGTATACAAACCTCTCAAGTAAGATTGTCCTACCGGTATAGGTCCTCCCTCAATCATTGCAATCATGTGCCTGTGATCCAATAATTGACTCTGAGGGCACTATATCCAACAATCTCCTACTTGCACTCAAGGCTAATTATTGCGATGTCGCATACTCACAGCCCGTGTGATACCGAACTCCCAACTCCTCTACTAATCAGTCTCACAAAGCCCGTTTGCGAAACTATTGCGTTCGAGGAATAGCCTCAGCTAGTGGATCCGCCTTGATGTTTCTTTCTATGTCTCTCTTTATCTCAAGTTCGCGGAGAGAACCATCTCCCGAAATGAGCAATACCTGTCTTAGAATATGTCTGGATATCAGATGGGACCTAGTTCATAAATGAACTCCAAATCCAAACTTCTTAGACTGTATCGACAACTGAAACCAATCAGTATCCTGCGCCATGCCTCCCTCAGTATTCGTTTGGATCACCTGTCCAAAACACTGCCCCTCATCAGAGGGAAAACTATAACTCTGACAGTCACTCTGTCATCCAGGTCACCTTGGAAGCCTGGAATGATAACTGTTTCCTAAAAGAGGCTGTCGTTAACATATCCCTAGAACATCCACTTATGTTCTAAAACTGCTTCTGAATGTTTCTCCAGGATTGGATCAATATCAACTCATTGTATCCAGTGCAAAAACATCTGGTGTGGTACTTGACATCTCATGATTGACTCAATTGCCTAAGCAAGTGATCTGCCAATCATGTGCATCCCTCTCCCCTTTAGTCTATAAGACACCTTTACAGAGGGTGACTCCATCACCTGCAGGTACACTACCGTGCCAGGAGTCGTCCATTCTAAGACACCTTTAGAATGCTGTCTAAGCACCCAGATTGGGAAACTACCCAAATCTAGATCTAAAACCATAGATCTAGTAACCAGAATGTCTGATATAATATCCAATTCCCATTTGGAGAAACCACTGTGTGACAACTAAAGTATAACCGATCGTAGTATAGGAATTTCACTTCCTACTCTGTGTATGTCATCGAAATACCAGGACATCACATCCTACTACCTTCTTAACAGATCCATCCCCTATTCTGATGAAGTCAAACCTATGACTGTCACATCAGAAATAGATGATCTATCTCCGCTATATCTGCTTTAGTCTATAAATAGACATAAGCCACTTGTCCACTATGCTTCCGCTGCTCCCACCGACTACGACAACCCTCTGGCAGAATCATATACACGTGCACTTCTAAAGCTTATTTAGAATGACGCTACACTCATCCTCCTGCCGGGTCTCATATCCTAGAACAACAGTAGTGTCAAGTCCGCACTTAGCTTCCGCTGCTCCCACTGACCACGACAACCCTCTGGCGGAGTCATATAGACGTACACTTCTAAAGCTAGTTTAGAACGACTCTATACTCATCCTCCTGCCGGGTCTCACAGTCTGGAACAACAGCAATGGGAAGTCTGGGGAAACAAGAACCACCCTGTCACCGTCTTTGAGCATACCGAAGTACCTCTTGAGTGCCTGAGGTTACCTACCACATCTGTGGAGTGGCCAATGGAATGTCAAACCAGATTGAATCTTTAGGTTCTTATCAAATTTTCAGTAATCGTTTGCGGTTCTGGAATCACTTCCAGTTCTACATAATCCCACTACCGTTTTCTGAAAAAATCCATTTTTATTAAAACTGTGGCGAGTCAAGAACAATATAACTATTGATCTTCCAGATGGTAGAAAGTCAACCCTCGTCATAGCCCGGGTCAACCCACAAGCAGCCATTACAGAAACGTGCCTTGAGTTATCCAGAGTCTGGTTTTAAGCATAAGCCGGATAACTCCCCGTACCTTAACATCGTTAAGATATGAACCGTTCTATATCCAATATAGAAACAGAGGCACTAATTTAATTGAAACCAGATTCAAATCATGCAGCTGTCTTCAGTGCATGTCAACTAAATGGAAGGAGGCTGGTCAGCATTACTCAACTTAAGAGTGCTTCCAATTATGAGTAACCTGAAAGAGAAGCAAGTTCTCTTAATCATTACTATCAACTGAACACCATACACAAGTATCTACATCTTCGATCACCTTGAAGAATCCTGATACTTTCACTACCTAGTTCTCTACTTTATTCATATACCTATAACATCTCAAAACTTGGACCTTGTGTTTCTACGAAACACATGTCTAAGAACTAGAGAAGTCACAAGTAAACAGAATATAGTACGAGGACCAACCCCTCTGTCCTAATGGACACTGGACAACATACAATACTCTGTACAAGTCCCTTGAGTCTAATAACTCACTCTCTGTGTGTCGTAGATTGAAAACTATACTTATGGTTAAGAAGAATTACACCGTTGTTTAATGCTCCTTACCTAACCATCCACTGATATAGGTAAATGTCATGGGCTTAACTTCAAAAAAAGGTATATCCCACTCTATAAAAATAGACGTACAGATATATTAATTTGAAATTGGTGTATAACAACGGATATTCAAAACTAAATATTTGCCGTCTGGCAAACATTCCAGGCGATTACCTCAAATATCACTAATTACAACGAATTCCGATATAATGAGGATGATCACCTAATTCCCAATAACTTACTCACACTCATCATCTGTAAAATCATACAGATGTGAGAATCAAAGCTGGTAAATACATACCCTGGAGCAAGGACTAATTGGGAAATCTGTTTTCTATTAACAATGCATAGTGAAACTAAAACATGTAAATGTATCGAAGGGGTATCCGGGTATTCCTAGTAATGCCTCTTCCATTATCAGATTCACAACTATAACCGTATATTTCTTTGCCATCTCTCCAAATCCCTTCATATGTCTTTATTCATTACCTTCTGTACACCCTCTTAGGCTAAATGGTTTTCTTCCTTCCCTACCGTTCGGCACCAGCCTATGGTTTGGAAGAAGACTATCCAATAAGCGTAACAGGTGTACTGGCCTAATCCTAAGATCACTCGCAATGTGAGAGAAGATAAAGATAAAAGACAACCGAATAAACCTTATTCCTATTTCTCCTGAACCAGAATCCATCCCCGAACTGGAACAAGTTCCTTTCGAGTTCGTATATAACCATACGATGGAGTATCCAAATAAGTGTGGATCTTCGTAGTGATACGGAGTGTTCTGGAGAAATACAAAGGTGAAGTGGGAGTGGTAGTGAAATACTTGG
Organism: Agapanthus africanus; assembly: GCA_030015575.1. Lineage (NCBI taxonomy): Eukaryota > Viridiplantae > Streptophyta > Magnoliopsida > Asparagales > Amaryllidaceae > Agapanthus > Agapanthus africanus. The sequence goes on along the minus strand of JASDDO010000022.1, from coordinate 484,402,509 downwards.
TTTGTTCGTGAATAGCAGTCGCAATTTACTTTGCCCTCTTACTAATTCCTTTATTTGTCTTTACATAATACCTTCTGTACACCATTGTTAGGCTAATTAGTTTTCTTCATTCTCTACTGGTTGGCACTTGCCTATGCTTTGGAAGAAGACTATCCAATTTGCGTAATAGGTGTACTGTCCTCTAATCCAAGGAGCACTCACAACCTGAGAGAAGGTAAAAGGAAAAGACAACTGAATAGTCCTATTCGTTTTCTCTAGAACTGGAAACCATCCTCGAATCTGGAACAAGTTCCTTCGAGTTCATATATAACCATATGATGGTTTTATCCAATGGAAGTGGACGTTCTTTGTAATACGGGGTGTCCTGGAGAAAAGGGTAAAAGTAGGAGTGGCAATGGGGTAAGCAACTCAGAAAATCCAAAAGCCAGTGTTATAAGAAAGTTCGGTCAACTTGGTCACTGAGTCATAGTGAAGGGTCGGGTCATGGTCGCTGCCAAAGAGAGAGAGAAAAGAAACACTCAGCATGCACTCTAACCTAGATCAGAATGGTTATCAATTTATCTAATCAGGAAACCTCCCACTGTATCCTCAAATTCTCCTCCAAACCTGAAAGAAGAATTAGTCGGGATCACCCGAGGAGTAAACTAACTCATCAGTGGGAATCGGGACCTAACTATCATCGCACGATATCGTGATGGAATCCACTCACGTTATCACACTCCAGAAGATATGCGCATATCTGGCAAGTTTCAGTTTCTTTAGAAACTCCCGATGTGATTTTTACCCCAAGCGGCTTATGACCTTGACTAGGTCAACAAACCATAAACCGCTAGTCAAGTTCAACCCGTCATTATTCTGGATTGCATTAAACCCACCCGTACTTTCCCTTGACTAGGTCAACAAGGCCGCACGACTGTCCTAACCAATCCCACTTATGCAACAAATAAGTACCACTTAGCTACTGAACACTACGTCTTGACTAGGTCAACAAACGCAGCACGAATACTAAATAATACCCATAGGAAATGACGGAGGACTACGGCTGGTTTTTGGCGAAAAACTTTTAACTTAATGAACTTGATATCGTTGAAGGAACTGCATAACTTTTAAAAAAAATATAGTGGTGAAAACCCTTTGCTAAAGAGGTCACTCCCGGTGAAGGGATCTCGGCTCTTTCCCGTAGAATGAGGTGCAGGATATTCCAATTGAATACCACGATGCAAAGCAAAAAGTAATCGGCTATAGTGAAATTATTGCCCTGACGCAAACTTCTGTCCAAGGGGTCACCCCCGGTGAAGGGATCTCGGCCCTTGCCTCGTCGACTAAGGTGCTGGATATTCATAACCGAATACCACTGTGCAAAACAAAAGAGAACGTCCTTGCAATAACAGATTTTTGAAAAATGTTCCAATAACATCAGAATAGGTTTGTTTAGCGTGCATTGATCCGAATCAATGCAGTCCCATCAATTGATCATACCACAAAAGAACGAAAATACGATGTACGTATATGCCATCCGAATTCGCCACTGGGTCCCGTCATCACCCGTTAGGTTACTTAACTAACGACAGAGCGGGGACTGGACTAGCGCGGATGTAAAACATATACAACATCTACTAGTATATATATCAATATATAATATTCGCTGAAGGCGTGATAAAATGCAACATCATAGAAATGTAATAAGCATCACAGAACAATACAGATATCTGGGATCCCCGGGTTTCATAAAGCCGCTACTGAAACCCGACGTTCCCCTGGTCGTGTGGATAGCTTTCACGACCCGAAATTGGCACGTGATGGCCCTAATACTACGCAACGTCTACAGGCGTAACGCAGTAAAAGAATGCCAAAACCCAGAAATCTAAACCATTAAAATACCAGAAAAGATAAGAAACATTGTTTAAAAGTCTTTGCAATCACAACCCAAATTCTTTAAAAGTACAACTTTATTTCCTTTAAAATTCGGCAGCACCTCATTTATAAAAACTAACCCAAAAAATGGGTACATCATAAATATAAAGTAAAGCATCCCCAATAGGAGCAAATCCACGCCCAAAGGCGGAAAACAACCACCACCACAGATATACGACGCCGTAGCGAAGAAATATAAGACGATAGAAAGGAAACTGTATAAAAGACAACAAATCCAACATAATATACAATATCGTCCTCACCAAGTCTCTAAGTCAATATTAAAATAGTAGATGGAGAGTACATGGATACAACGAACATACAATACAACGAATAACCAAAAAACCCACCTAAGCAAATTGCACACTGTGAGCTGATGCGGTATCCGTAGCAAAAGATGATGAGATGTGTGATAATAGCCTGCCTCTGACTATACCGAGGAACACTTGCAAACACTGTGGCACAACGGGGGTGAGTTGCCAACTCGTGAATAGTAAATAACATATGCAGGTAATCGCAAGTATGCACGTAAAGCGTGAATCTAAGATATGCAATTAACCGTAATAACATGTCATATGAGTGCAGAATAATGGAAAGTACACTAGCAGGTACAACCAATATATATAAAGCAATAATGATATGACAACAGTATGCAATAATCATGCGATAGGGATATGAGAATGTAAATGTACAACAATCATGAAAGGTACACTAACAGGTACTACTAGTACATGAAGCAGTGCATAAACAGATAAGGTGAGGTATGGAGTGAAGTATGTCATTTCCATGGAATCCTGACATCGTGGTAGGATCACAATCCAGCAAGACAATTTAAATCCTAATTTCTCAAATCAGCCCCCAACTTGGCTCGCATATTATCTAAGTATCACATCTCCTCAATTGCACAATATCAAGTATATCTCATATATCCCGAATGTACAATCTCAAGTATATCTCACATATCTCGAATGTACAATCATCAAGTATATCTCGTATATATCGAATGTACAAAATCAAGTGGATCTCACATATTTCGTATGTACAATATGAAGTATATCTCATCTATCTCGAATGTACAACAGCAAGTAGATCTCATATATCTCGAATGTACAATATCAAGTAGATCTCACATATCTCGTATGTACAATATCAAGTAGATCTCACATATCTCGTATGTACAATATCAAGTATATCTCACATATCTCGAATGTACAACAGTAAGTAGATCTCATATATCTATCCAGTATCCAATCTCAAATGAATCTCTTATATCCTGAATCAAATCTCCAGCAAAATTCTAACATCTTAAATATAATGAAATAAATAAATATGATGATGTCAATACACATATATTAGCGTCCTATTCCACTAATATTGGTGTAAGGGTATATATAACAGCGGCTCAATCCCCTGTTATATATACAAAGGAGTAATTAGAAATATCATGAAACCAATGTGCCAAGCATCGACATAGAAATGCTGATCCATCAGGTGCTGTCTCCATGACTGGCCCCCTGATAGGTACGTATCATACGCTATCCCGAAAGCTCGAGTGCCTACCTCTGACCCTCGCCTCTCGACGTATCCATACGTACATGACTCCCGTCGGTATCCACATGATAGCCGCTGAGTCATTGGTCCTGTCACCGGATAGTATGGTTCCCCTAAGCCTCATCTCCTGACACCACAACATCGTTCTTGCTTCGGGGTACCTCCGGGCCCCACCATGTACCCGCACACGGACCCCTCCTTTCCTCGCGTCGGGTATACACATCGTAAACAACAAATCTCATGGTGGCTGCTGAAATATCATATCAAGGGAGATCGGGTTTTTCAAATAATGCATAATTTCATGAACTACCACGGTTCCCAAATCCAGAAAACATAATGAAAAATCCATATCTCAATGCGAAAATCCATGAATAAAGTATATGCATCATAAATCTGAAATGCGAGCATATAGAGGAAAAGAAGCAATTAACTGTAACAAGTTAATATAATATCATGCGGTTCCTAATCTCTCCAATTCTAAAATAACATCAAGTAAAGGTAAACATATAGCTATAACCAGATATATGTGCAACATAAAGGTATAGCAAGATATATGTATCTACCTATAAGTAAGTATGTAGTATACCCCCTGGGTATAAGTCAAATAGGTGTGCAAGGTATACCTGTAGCTATGTCATAAAGTGTGCATATACCTATCACTAATGGTACAATACTTTATAGGTATACAGGTAACTAGTATGTAAGTATGTCAGAACATATGTGTAAGCATGTAGGTATACATGTATGCTATAAGTCAATGCGTAAAGAAATATGAATCAAAGTCTCAATGTCCCTAACCAAGCAATATTATATCTATAAGTGGGTCATGCGTGACATGGCAATTATTGACGGTGTGTGTAGCATACAATCAGTGCTCGTGCAACATGAATCGTCAATAATATGTGCAGTGTCCTACTACTACTAGTCCAGGCACAACTACATCTAAGTAATAGGGTAAAGGCGTAATTCTAACAATAACGTAGAATATGCGACAAGTAATAAAATCTCTGGCCCTGACGCATAACGCCATGCGGGCGATTACCCTATAGATGTCAAATCTACTCACCAACGCTCCAAACTAGGTGAAACCTACCACCTGTTTCTCCGTGTCGTAGCGTCCGAAGTCCCCGCTTGCGAACCTAAAATTTCACAAACACATCACATAAGCATATATTCTACATCGACGAAAAGACATCGAAACGCAAGAATAACGTCCTGAAAATTACACCGCGCGCTTAGCGCATCTAACGCGCACGACATCGGCCAAAAATCCTAACTAGGGTCGCCAAACTACGAAACACCTAGTCTAGATTCCGATCGTCCCGATCGCGCATTCAAAACATAACAATAAATATGGTCTCAATATAAATAACATCGCAACGTCAAAAGAAACCCACGCCTAAAAATTACCAAAATCTAGTAAGCAGTATTTATCTTTTTAGCACAAAACTACAAGTTTTACCAAAACTATAATTTACAATTATCGTCAAATTGCAAGGTTAAACCAATTAAACCTTTACTAAAATTTTAGTATTCACTAATTAAGATTAGCAAAAGTTAAGTTTGCTAATTAGCTTAATTATCCGATTAGGAAGATATCATTTAGCATTTTCATAAAATATTTCACTTTTCCAAATCTAAGCTTCAAGATTAACCACTTTAACCATACAAAAACCTAACTTGCAATTTATACTAATTATCCTGAATTAACAAAACATGAATTTTTAAGCAATAATAAGCACTAAATAAGCAAGTTTAAAGATTAAACACAACAAATAAGGATTAGGGTTAGGATTTTTATACCTCCTTAAGAACACCAATAAGTGACTAACACCAAATTTGATCCTCCAAAAGACACCTTTTTCTTCAAGATCCGAGCTAGTTAGTGAAGAAGGATGATGGTTTAATTTTTTGTTTAGGAATTTTGTGGATTTATTTTAGGATTTTGATGAATTTGGAAAGCTTGAAGAAAAAGAAATGAGCAAGGAAAAATTTTGGGGCTGAAGTGGGAGGGCTCGACCAAATGATGAGGAGGGGGGTATTTTGTGTAATAAACATGAAGAAAATTCTAGCAATATGCAATAAATGCAACATTAAATGCAAATGCCACCATTTCATTCTTTTTCTTTTTCTTTAAAACAATTAAATCCTTTGACCAAAAGAAAATCTAGATATTTAAAGAGAAAGTTCTAAAATAATATAGTGATAATTTCCAAGAATTTTTATTTAAAAGAAATTTCCCGATTTACGTGCATATTTTACCGGCTAAAATATTATTTTATTTGGGAAAAAATCTATCTGAACCAAAACCTCTCAAATACCCCTAAAGTTCGCGCACAAGCTTTATTTTAGCTAAAAAAGGTGCCGGTAAGCTTATACGGATGTTTGATCGAAATCGGGTTAAAACGGGAAAAACCGACAATTTTGCCCTAAAACAGAAAAATTCGCAAAACGATTCTGAAACGTTACAATAGCCTGTGCAATGAAATCCTAGACCCTTATGAGCGCGGCAAGTTACCCGCCAAAACCTGAAGCGAGGCAGCCCCCTTCAACAACGTGAATGGACCACCCAGCACTTCTCGAAATCCGGTAACTTGAGCACCCCTCCTTGGGTCAACCTATTCCCCCTACGAGTGCGGCGAATAGCCCGCCAATTCTAGAGTGAGGCCCTCTCCGTCTCAACGCCATGAGATGCGGGCCCTTTGCCCTCCAGAATCCGGCTACCCGTGCACCCCACCGTGGGGTAATCCTAGTACAGAAAGTAAAATATACAACGGGTACATCGACCTCAGCCCGGTCGTGCCCCAAAAGAATAATATACAAACAGGCAGTAACGACAGTCCACATGTCGGACGTTCGCCCCGTAATATCAAATGTACATATACAACCAAAATGTACTAACATTGCATCCAGGCTATCCACCACGACAAATCCGCAATATCACAGCACAACACAGAACACCAACGTGAATGTTACGTTCATAAATCCATCTGAAACGGTTATAGCAGTTAGACAGGATTTACCGATCAAGTGACATTCACGGTCGCAGATATAATGTAAATACTGTGAACTAACATGTTTAAAATTTTCGATCGACTAAATTTTCCGAAGTGGGCCCCAAGCACAATACCCAGACTCAAAAAAAATCTGGGCCCAAACAAAGTTTACCAAAAACCCCATTTACAAGTCAGGAATCACTGTAGGAAAAATGGTCCAGAAATGTTACTGTTCGGCGGCGGAACCGCCGCCAAAAGGGGGTTATGGCCGCGGTTCCGCAGCGCTACAGTGACATCATGCAACCATTTTTCTTCAGTGTTCTCTAAAAACCCTGCCTGATTTTCTGCAATACACCAAATAATTTTTTGACAACAAAAAAATTTCGACAGAAACTGTGATTTAAAAATGCGGTTTTTAGAAAATTCGTTCGATCGAACTTGTAAACAAGTTAGAGCAAGCTAAACTAGCTTAATGGCGTGGCTCTGATACCATGTAAGACTACGGTAGCGCCCCGGCCGTCTTTCCGAGGCCAAAATGTGGAAACGGAAATTTTTCTTAACTTGAAAAACGACGCTATCGTATGCTTAAAACCAGGATCGGACCATTAACCTACTACTAGCAAACAAGAGAAAGGGTAGAAAGTTATACCGAGCGATCCGTGTCCTTCGGTCTTCGGCCACCATCCCGATCTCCTCGTGGAATCTACGGTCTCCATCTCCTCGTCGGAAAGGGCACCACATCGAGAAGTCTTTTTACGGGCTCCCGCTTTGTCCGAAGCAACTCGGGCACGAAGTGTGCTAGCCGACGTGCCCATGGTTGAAGTAGAGTATGTTGTGATCACTTTGTCTCTTTGATCCATGGCTTGGATGGAGGTTAAAGATGTTGCCATTGGAGGAAGATAATGAGCTAGAGGAAGAAGAAGAAGAAGAGAATGCTTTCTCATCTTTTATTTTCCTTTTGTTGCTATTAAAAAAATGAGAGTAAGAGAGAGTTAGAAAAAGAAATACAAGAGCTAACATATCATATGGTAGCCCCCTTCTCTCTCCTCCTCATTTCATGACATAAATCAATCCATTAATATGACACATTTTCTAAAAAAGAGACCATGACTCATAGTATATGTCTATGTCACATTAATGTATCTAATGATGATTTCTAGCTCACTAATTCCATTATCCAAACATTAATCCAAATGTTTGGTCCAACAAAAAGATCTGGCAACATCTAAAGTAAACTCATGACGGATCACAAGGATACCCTTCACCTGTATATACATACCTGCATCCGCATTCCGACTGAATGCGAATGCGATGAGAGTAAAGTAATCCAACAAATCTAATACTAGGATCCGGCTTAAACCAAAGCCCACTAGTATGATCCGTCCGATCATGATCCGTGCAATCCCGCACGTATAAGATCGAACCATGCCATATAACATACGGCCTCTACAACGTTTCGCCCGAAACTTGAGAAACTGTCTGTGGGGGACTCTAAAGACTCGTCAATACTTTGGCTGTGAATTTAACCACTAGCACGTCAGAGGTACTAGCCGTGCGTAACGGGCTACCAGGTATTGACCACAAGGGAGGTCGATGAGCGAACTCATCCTGACACCCTACTGAGCCTGTCAGTGACAATATCCGTACAGTCCGGTCCGTTCGTCTATGAGCATCGCATGGCGGGCCTAGGGGGTTAGTAAAAGTCAGACCCCCAAAAGCGGTACAAGTCGTGTCGGAGTGTGGCCCAGAACATCCTGAGATACTACTGGAATACCTACTAGTAAATCTCCTGCTTCGGCCGAGGGCTTTGTGTAATGGCTCTCCTAGACACAGCGCGATCTCACCCCAAATACCGGGAGAGATGAAACCCCTGCCGATCCGCTCACTGCTTCCATGTGGCTCGGGACTGTACCCAACTAAAACCTGTTTGCACGACTCCTTTGATCCGTGGTAGGGTAGTAATCAAAGCACAGTGGGAACTCACACGAGACAAATGACGATCTCACGTCGATGAACTAACCTGTACACATGTCACCAGGGAACTGCTATATGACGTCTGGTATAATCCTAACTAGCATGTTCCCGGCGAGTCCTGTCCGGTGTATTCATAACCCAATGAGCACCTGTATACATCTTAGCTGAACCAACTGACACCAGTGGCTTGTGAGACCGGCCACCGCCCCTCGTCGGGGTCTCGACTGTATACACTAGTCTACTCCGGAGTATCGACGCCCTGTCTTGAAACTCCCACGACTAGGCACCACTTTTAAGGATGTGCTTATGGACTACCCAACTCTCACGTATATGATCACCATCATACTGTTGGTAGTCAAGCAGGATCCTAAGGGCTCTATCAACGTGTAATAATGAACGTGTCACCTAAAGCTGTACTCGACTGATAAAGACAAACCATGGTAGCATACTATTCTCTATCAACGTGTAATAGTGAACTACAATGTCACCTAAAGCATGTACACGATGATAAAGACAAACCAGATAGTATACAAACCTCTCGAGTAAGATTGTCCTACCGGTATAGGTCCTCCCTCAATCATTGCAATCACGTGTCTGTGATCCAATAATTGACTCTGAGGGCACTATATCTAACAGAAATCACCTCCGCTAGTAGAAGTCCATGTGCTGCAAAAACCAGAGTAGCCTCGCCAAAGGTTCTCCTCACAAATACATAGGGTCTGGCGAAAAGTCCAAGACTCCGTGCTTGATGAAAATCAGTCTCGTTGACCCGAGAAACTTAAGGGCCAACAAGGAAAAGATCGCTCCTCTACCATACCATGGAGAGCCGTTCCTAAACAGGTGCCTGTCAAAATGACTCCTTCAGCTCCGACTTTGCATAAAAGAACGAGGCCGGAGAAAATCCTACCTCCTTCGGAAAATTCCAAAGGTGATGGATCTAAACGTCCCACGTCTGGGGGTGTTACTGTATATACGGTCTATATGAACAGTGGGAAAGAAGGGAGCCGTGCTTCGGTAAGTCACCGACCACAAACTTGGTCGCTGAAAAAGGCTCAGGAGCAACAACAAAAGCTCCAAGGGATGCTGAATAAAATGACGGCACTTACCGGACAGAAAGAAAGTCCAGATAAAGAGACCGAACAGAAAGAACGTCCGGACAAAGAGACCGAACAGCGCCAAGAGTAAGAGACCGATACAGAGTTTCTGCGAAGGGTGCTGGAGAGAAAGGACAAAGAAGCTTCTGTGCAAGCTGCTAACATAAAGCAGATGGTTTTCTTGTTCCAAGACATGGTTGGAATGATGATCTAACTAGAACCTCCAGCCGAAGATCCGCCGATAATCATTGAGGATGACAGCGGAGAAATATCAAACTCCCCTCCGGCCTTATCAACGGCTGAGGAAATGATATCCAAGGCAGCCTTGGATGATTACATTGCTCAGCAAATTAGAGCTCACCAAGTAAATGAAGCCGCCGGCCAAATTGTCAGAACTGGACGACCATATCCAGGCTGGTATAACCAAATCAAATACCCGCTGGGATATACGATCCCTAAGTTCCTTGTCTACAAAGGAACAGGCAACCCTTACCAGCATGTCGTACAATTCGGAGCTTTATGTGGCAATACTGGAGGTGGCGACAAACTGTTTCTTCACCAGTTCATCGGCAGCCTGTCAGAGACAGCTTTCGAGTGGTACTCAGAGCTCCCAAATAACTCCGTGAAAACTTTCGCAAAAATGGTTCTGCTGTTTACAAAGCGGTTTGCCAGCGCGAGCGAACGCACTCCGATCATGGCATTAATCAATGCCAGGGTAAAGCCGGAAGAAACATGGGTCCAATACGTGATCCGGTGACGGAACCTCTGGTCTAAGTGCAAACAACGCATTGGGATAGGTTCACCCTCCAGTTATCAGACAGCGCGAATTTTCCCTGTTAATACTGGTCTTCAACCCAAATTTTGAAGACGTACCAATTTTCAATTGGGCGGCTCACCATTCTGTGATAGGAGCAGTAATTAGGGTTGTTGACGTCATCAGATTAGGCTAGACGCCACATTCTGGGAATGTGATAAGGTTATTTCGCATTGCCAGCTCGGACAGTCTCCTCGTTTTATCACGCAGAAACGAGTAAGCGCGTCCTAGTCTTTCTTCTGAGGACGGGCACAGATGCGCGTTGTTTTGGCGAGCAGCTGGTTTTGGGCCACTCGGCTGTTGTTGAGTATTGGCAACGAAGGCTGCTTTCCTTTTACCCTTGTTATTCTGAGGGTCCTTGTTTGAGAAAGAAGGCCCATGACCCATCTAATCCATTTGGGCCAACTTGTCTATCAGCGCTTGGAAGGTGATGGGTTTGAAGAATGTCATGAATTGGGATACAGTTGATTGAGGATCAAGGGTCCCATAAATATGCCCACTGCTGGAGACTCCTTGAAGTACACTCCCAAAAAGGTGGACGCTCAGGGTGCATCATGCTCACTCATGGAAGAAACTCTATGGGAAGTCGTTCTTTCAGCAAAAACTAAAAGAATGCTGAAGGATCTTCAGGCATATCCAGCAATCAGGTGGAAAAGCCCACTTGAACCCGAAATAATCGAAGGGATGCTAAAATCTCGTCCCATATCAAAAATTGTTAACAAGGGGAAAATCCCTAAGTTAATCCTTCAAAGTTTTCTAAGAAAAAGAAGAAGACCAAGAAGCCTGTGTAGGCTGCCGAGTATGACGACAAGTGCACAGATCTACAAAAATACATAGATGCGCTAGAGGAGTATAACCAAAAGGCGTGGATAGCAGTCACACTCTAAGAATTCCTCAAGCATATTCCTGAGGGCGAAGACAGTGACAACGATAAGGGAAATGACTCATTAGAAGAAATCGAAGACTGTGTAGCAAATTGCCACATGGTCTCCCATTCGTCGTTATATGACGAAGAAGCTCTCTCAGCGTCAAAAAACAACGTAGAGGAATTGGGGGAAGAATCGACGCTAAAATCCCCGAAACTGCCAGAAGATGACCCGATTGAGAAGCTGCTAAACGAAGCCTTTCAAAAAAGCAAAGTTGACTGAGAGTGAGAGTCAGCCATATATGAAAAGGCTAAGAGTCAGCATTTAGATAAATAAGCAGCGGTGAGGACTAGTCGTAAAATACTCAAACCAAACCAAAGCACAACTGTAACAAATAAGAGCAGAATCAAAACAGAGAAGTGGTCCGCCAAAGCCCTGTCAATGGGAATGCAGCTGCCACCTTTCATAAAGAACACTTCTGGGGTCACATGCTTCGATGGGGAAGACTCACATACAGAATACTGTCTATACCATCGGAAGGTCATCGAAGAATGCAGTGCATTCAAGAAGTGGTGGCGATGATATGTTGTCCATCAAAAACACTTCAAGAGGATGAAGTACAAAGCTCGCGCTCGTCGACATCAAAATAGCGAGACGAACATGCATGAAGAAGCGACTGGCAACTGTCGTATGGTTGGTACCAGTTTGGGAGGAAAACCTCCAGTTCTTACGTTCGGGAATGATTCCGAGAACGAAACATCTTTCAACCCTCTCTTCAAAAACACCGCCTCCGAAAAAGAAGAGGAGGAAAAAATTGTGAGAATATTCAGCTGCGGAACTGCACGCTGCCTGAGAAAACTCTCGGACCTAGAAACAAAGGTTCGAACAAAAAAAACAAAGGGAAAGGGAAAATCCCCGAGAAAATTGCCCTCGATGAAGAAGTGGTGAAAGAGCTCACCACAAAGGAGCCGTCGAAGAAAAACAAGGTGGATTACAATGTCCTGGCACATCTGAGGAAAATACCCTCATAGTTAAGCATATTGGATGCTCTCCTCCTGTCCAAAGAGGCACGAGATTTCCTGATCAAGGCATTACAGTAGCTCGATCAGTTCCAAGCTTTCCTCGCGGAAGAGAAGATGAAAAATGAGCTGGCAGAGGTCCACCCGGCTGATATTACATTCAGCGATGAAGATCTACTCCTCGGTACGTGCGAACATAACCGCCCGTTATACGTCACCGGGTACTGCCACGACATCAAGATAGGAAAAATCCTCTCGACAATGGATCCTCCGTTAACCTTCTCAATGTGAGAGTGCTGAAGGAAATTTGTATGAACGTTCAGCACCTTGCCCGAGATAAAATTACCATCTCCGGGTTCGACTCATAGTCATCATGGACGCTTAGGTCCATAATACTGATGCTACGGTTCGGGCTGTTCGTCACTGACATCAAATTTCATGTCATTGACGCTAAAACTTGCTATAACGCTTTGCTCGGCAGGCCTTGGTTACACTAGTACAACGTCATCCCTTATATACAACATCAGTGTATGCAGTATTTCAAGGATGGCTCGGAATACACCGTCATGGGAGAGCTAAATCTGTTCTCCGTAAACGAAGTTCGGAAATACGAAGACGCAAAGTACTTTCTACCGGACTTCGAGGATACTGAAAGGTGCCACAGGCCGGAGAGTAAACAAAAATCCGTCGCCACTATCCCGATATTTGGGAGTGAGGAAGACAAAGAAATAGTTTACTCGGGGCAACCCCAAAAAGAAAAAAATAAGCCCGGATGATCTACCCCGATCCTGGTGTTCCCTGCCGAAAGACGCGGGCGAAGACGCGGCGGACGTCTCGTCTGAATTTCAGGACAGATGCTAATTGGTGCTATCCGTCCACCTCTCCGAAGATGCCAAGTTTAGGGACATCGTAGTCTATGAAGTTTAAGGACATCATAGTCAAGGACCCCACAGTCCGTAGAAATGTGTGGTTGTCGGGACTCGTCACCTCTCTGAAGACGTTGAAGGATTACAACGATGGATATCAACAGAGTAAAGAGATGTACCCTCGAACCGGTGTGAGTTGGTTGAAATATCGGTAATCCAGTTTGGGAATACGATCTGTTAAATATTCGTGAGCAGATGGGCTCAGTTCAATATAAGTTGAGAACTTATGGACAATATTGGGCTAAGTCCAATAAGATTAAAATGTTTAACATTTTATTGTTCTGGGCTGTGAGCTTTTATTTAGGCTTGGCCCTTTTAATAATGCTAAGCATTAGATCCTGACACATTTTTTTGTCTTGTATTGAATGCATAGCATTCATCAGAACAATGTGTGTTCTGACAGCGCGCCACGTGGTGCGCCAGGCGCTTTGCGCCAATTAAAGAGCGCATTGCGCTTCTGCCAAGTAACGCACACGAAAAAGACATGTGTCGCGCTTAGCGCTAAGCGCCAGTTTATAAGCGCATTGCGCTTTTAATTTATGAGCGCGTTGCGCTAGTTTAGTGGTGCACCAGTGAGTGACACGTGGCGCACTTGGCGTTGAGCGCCAGCCCATGAGCGCAGTGCGCTGTTTCAGAAGCGCAAAGTGGAAGTTGTATCTGTGATTGACATGTGGCACGTTCTGGCGCTGAGCACCGGTCCAAGGAGCGTAAAAGCGCAGTTCATGAGTGCAAGGAACTTTTCAGTAGCGCAAAGCGCATTTGATCAAATTTATGGTCAGAGAACAAGTTTATGTTCTTTTAAAAGAGACTTTGTCTCAAGATTCAAGAACAACAGTTCTTATTTTTGAAAGGGCTTTGCCTTTGTAGATCAATGATCTATGTGAAGAATATGTTCATCTGTATTATTTGATGAGATCTTTTGATCTCTTTTATGAAAGACCTTAGTCTTTTTTAGATCTATGATCTTTTTTTAGAAGATAGTTCTTCTTTTAATGAGATGATTTCATCTCTGTGTTCAAGAAATCATTCCTTTTACCTTGAAGAAAATGATCTTCTTTCAAGAGGTTGCTCTCTTTCTTTTAGTTTTTTCAGAGTTTGTAGGGGGGTTTTCTCTATTTTCAGACTTGAAGTTTTGGGGCCTTTATATAGGGCAAATTGATTTATTAAATCAGTTAAAGAGATCTTTCTCTGATTGATTTGGGGATGTTTCCCCACCGTTGGATCTTTGATCCTAGGGCTTCTGTTTTACAGAAGACAATTTTCTTGTTTTTAACAAGATTGGAAAGATCTTTCCATAACAGAATTTTAGTTCTGATTAATGATTTATCATTATTAGATCTTTTGATCTAACGGTGGGGAATTTTTAATTCCAGCGCTAGCGCACCTACGTTTGACACGTGGCGGGCAGCGCAAAGGACAACACAGCCTGCGCTAGCGCAGAGCGCAGCGCAGCCTGTGCTAGCGCACCCTTGTTTGACACGTGGCGCGCAGCGCGTCTAGTGCTAGCGCACTCATAGTGCACTGCCTAGGGCGCTGCGCGGCGCTAGCGCATCCGTGTTTGATACGTGGCACGCAGCGCACCCAGCGCTGGATCTGAAACGTTGCTTCAATTTTTTGAATTTTGAATTTTAAAACAGAGCTTTGCTCTGATTGGGGGAAACAGAAGCGTTGCTTCAACCTTTTGAATTTTGAATTTTAAAACAGAGCTTTGCTCTGATTAGGTGCACTGCCTAGGGCACAGCGCACCTGGTGCTAGCGCATCTGTGTTTGACACGTGGCACGCTGTGCGCTGAATCTGAAGTGTTGCTTCAACTTTCAAATTTTGAATTTTAAAACAAAGCTTTGCTCTGATTGGGGGAAAAAAATTCCCCCCCACCGTTGCGCTCACGTAGTGCACACGTGAATGCAGCGGTTGCTGCATCTGAACCCTTAGATCAACTCAGAAGTTGAAGATGCAGTTCAATGCCTATAAATAGGACCTTTGGTCCTTTAGATGATTCTGTTCATCTTCTTACTTAATTTTCTGAGAATTTTATTCTCTCATAGAGCATAGCTCTCCATCTTAAGAATTTTAAGAGTCAAAATTCTGCCAAAATTTTAGGTAAAAACTTTTTAGATAATCTAGGATTTTACCCGTTAATAGAGCCATGCTCTTCATAGATCTTTGATCTGAAGAAAACCCATTTAGGGTTTCATTAGCAGAGCTTTGCTCTTATGAACCCATAGATCTAAAGAGATCTTTTCTTGGGGTTTCTGAACCCATAAACAGAGCCTTGCTCCTTTGTCCATATGTAGATTTCTTAATCTTTAATGAAGAACTCTTAAGAGTTTTTTTTTTATTTATGGATATTGAAGATCTCAGAATTTTTAATTCATAAAAATTAATTGATTTTAATTTTCTTTTCTGATGGGTTTTGCCATCATCATTACAGAGTCAGGCTCTTTAAGGAATTTTATTCCCTCATGATCAGAGTTTAACAAGTGTCACTCTGTCATAGAGCTTTGCTCTCAAAGGGAGATTGTCTCCTTTTCATGAGGGATATCTCATTCAATGAGATTTTTCTTGAGGATTTCCTCATTAATTAGCAGTCTCATCCAATGATGAGGCTGTTTTATTAATTATTAATTGATGAATTGTCATCTAGATTTTCTGGGTCCCCCTTTGGTCCCCTTTCCACTGCATTGTAGTGTGGTACAACTTTTAAAATACCGAGTGTCAGAAATTTAAAATTAAATTATAGCACTGATAGTTAATTTCTGTCCCTCTTTTTTGCAGGCAACATGTCTTTCGATGCTTCGTTTCCGTTCGTTCGTTCAGAGGGAGGATTTTCTGGAGCACCTGTAGACCTGGAAGTCCTAGTTTTGATAAAAAATCATGACCCGGAACATAAGAATCTTCACCTCTGGGGGACATGGTATAATTATATTATTAAGGGTCGACAAAGCTTTTCGTGCGATGTACCCTCGGAGCCTATCATGGCGATTCATTACGTCGACCCACCCCCGGTGAACTATGCCGTGGAGATGGTTAATTGGACTTCAGAAGGTCTTCTTCAGCCCGCTATAGCTTCAATACCCGTTCAGCCTCCCATGGCTTTAGATACCTTGGGACGACGTATCTATCAAGACGAGGCGTGACCGTGGGGACAACCATATTTGATTGGTCTGATCCCTCGTCATCTGAGTAGTTATCTGCAGTGGGCTCGCTACATTTTATCAGCGAAGAAGTCGAAGTTGTTGAGGCTTGGGTTGTATCCCGCCATTTACGCTTCTCTTTTCCAGTATCCTACGCTTCCCGCCTGGTGGGTTAAAGCCTTTTTGGAGCAGTGGAATATCCCTACCCACACCTTCCTTTCGCTGAACCGAGAAGTATCAATCTCCTTAGAGAAATTTGCAGAAGTTTCCGGCTTACCGGTTATAGGGGAGCATTATAAGGAACTTCTTCCCACGGACGAATATGTTTTCGGTGCCAATCCAGTGATGATAGGCCTTACTCCGGTGAATGCCGTTCAATACCAATTTCCTAGTTTGATCAAAGTGTTGAATATCTACGAAGGCCTTTTCCTCGAACCTGGGAGCCACGGGGTTAGTTTCGAGGATTTCATCGCTCGCTTTCTTCACCCAAAAGTCTTCTCGAAGGAGGCTCTTAAATTTGCTACGCTTGACGACCTTTTTGGCTTAGGTTTAGACAACCTGCCAACGACGGAGGTAGATCATAATAGTTTCTTCCTTCCCAACTCTCCAGTTGTTCCTTTTGCGGAGATTGCAGTCTCTGGGATTGATGAGGAAACATTCTTCTTGGGATTTCTTGGGCTATGGTTGAGCTGGTTCGCGCTCCCGATGCACCTTCGCTGTATGAGGCCGTCTGTCTTTTATCCGGCTCACCGAATGACTATTGGGGTGAAAGTGGCTATCGGGGTCGCCGGTTTAGCCCATTTGTATTACGGCCTTAGTCAAGCGGCGGATACTATTGAACCCGAAGTGCAGCATGTGAAATTCTCGATGCATTACTTCATGTCATGGCTCGAGCTACATGCACTTGGCGTTTTTGGTATCCACAAAAGGCCTTCATTTTTTGACCGGTGCAGCTTCCCCTGGATTATGCGATTAGTTGGCGCATCAATTGTAAATCCGTCACCGCAGGATGCTAGAGGTTTGCTCCTTCATCCCCGCACGGTTGGAGACGGCATGACATTCACTGACAAGGTTTTAACCATCGGAAAAGAGTTTGCCACAACAGTGCGGCCATTGCAGGACATTTTTAAAGATGGAGCCTCAGTTTTGAAAGCTCGGAAGATCCTCCATTTATATTCTATTAGACCGAGCTTCCTAGTGTTTAGGCAAAATGATGCGGCGCTTTTCATGAGATCAATCCGCATCGTTTTACCCAACAATTGAGCTATAATCAAGGAGTGCCGCTGGAGGCTTTCTTGCTAGAACCCACTGCCACTAAAGAGGGGATGCGAAACGCGCTGCATCACTTCATGCGCTTGAATACAAGATCTCACTTCTTTATCAGCGAGCCGAGTTGCGTCCCGAGGGTCCTTGATGTGTACACGGCGTGGTACCAGCATTCGATGGGCGCCGTCATTAAGGAAGAAAGGCGGCTGCTGCTTGATCGCAAAAGTGCACCTCCTGCCGGTGATCGCTCCCTTTGAAGCGACGGACCACTGTCCCCCCTCCGCTAAGAAAGGCCACTGCAGTTGAGCCTCCACGTGTGCTAAGCCCTACGCGTGGGTTGCCCCCTTCCAGCACGACTGAGAAAGAAGTGGCTGCCGCGTTCCCTGAGGACAGGCCTGAGCTACCGGTGCCCCGTGCTCCCGTGGAGACGGTAAATGTAGCTTCTCTCGAATCTGGCATGGGCTCAGACATCGGGACTCACCGTCCCAAAGTGCCTACCAAGCGCAAGCTGGTGCTGGCTGCCACCGGAGCTCTCTCACAGAAGTGGAAGAAAAAGTCGGTCCTGTCCCTGGATGCTGTACTCGGCCTGGAGCCTCAGGCTCCTTATAACGAGGGCCTGAGCGAATATGGGACCAATGAGGGTCTCTTCATAGCGCCAGAAGACACTGATCTCGATGCCGCTATTGCAGCTTCTGTGCGATCCGCAACCCACCAAGCGGAAATAGCCACCCTCGAGCAATAAAGTAAACTTCAGTCGCACCTTGTTATTGCATTATATCTTTATTTTTATTATCATGTCTTGATTGACATTTTTCCTTTTGTAACAGGCTTTACTATTGAAGAGGCTATGGCGGCTTCCCTCAGGACCTTCGAGGAGGAGGAGAGGAATCGCGCTTTGTTGGGCATTGGTATGTCTCGGCTCATTGCATCTTCATTCTCTTTTCTTATGGCCAATCTAACCCCTTCTTTATCTTATCGCAGGGACCACAATGCCAATCCCGCAAGGTGATGCGGAGACTCTGTAAGTGCACGGCGGCGCCCCGGCCGTCAATCCGACGGCCAAATGCGGAAGCGGTGATAAACTTTAAATTTTTCTTGAACTGGAAAACCGCCGCGCACTAATACCCGGATCGAACCATTAATTAGTCCTAGCTAACTACAAGATGGGGAAGAGAGATATACCGACTGATCCAAGTCCTCCGGTCTTCTCGTCGTCGTCCCGATCTCCTATGGAAGCTCCGGTCTCCACCTCATCGCCGGAAGTGCACCACATCGCCTACTTCTTTTACGGGCTCCCACCTCAATGCCGAGGCAACTCGGGCACGAAGCTGGCTAGTCGACGTACCAAGATTTGCTGTAGAATATAGTGTAGAGGCTATGTCTCATTTTGGGATTCATGGAGGTGCCATTTTAGTGGAGGGATGATACAAGAATTATGTGGAGGAACTAGGGGATTTTTGGAGCATGAAATGAACAAAATTCCACCATCAAAAATTTTGGACAGCCCACCCTCATGGTGGCCGGCCATCACAATGGAGAGGGAGTGAGAATGGAGAGTGTGTGGCTTAATCAACAATGCAAGAGGAAAAACAATGTTATCATAAAAGGCAATGATCACAAAATAATTCCAACACTCAACCAACAACCATCATCTTTCCACAAGTCAAACCATCATGAAAACAAAGTCAAGGTATGGTCCACCCATCATGAACCATCATGAAGTCAAGAATATGCAAAGAACCCCTCTACAAATACTTATTTGCAACAATGCAAATAAGCCCTCCTCCACCAAACTTTGGCCAATGAACGATACAAAGAAAATTGGCCGAAACGAAAAGCAAACTGGCAACTCCAGAAAACTGGTCCCGTAATAAATTACAGGAAAAACCCCGATACTGTGCATACACACCCGCATTTGTATTCCGAGCGAAATACAGATGCAATGAGACAAAATCTACACTGTACTATACTAGGATCCGGCTTATAGCAAAGCCGGCTAGTATCATCCGTTCGATCCTGATCCGTGCAATACCGCACGTATCTGATCGAACCCTGCCATATATCCATATGGCCTGTAGTACAAACTGTCCGATCCTGATCCGTGCAATACCGCACGTATCTGATCAGACCTTGCCATATCTCCATACGGCCTCTACAACTTTTCGCCCGAAAGCTGAGTAACTGAATGTGGGGGACTCTAAAGACTCGTCAACACCTTGGTTGTGGATTTAACCACTAGCACGTCAGAGGTATAAGCCAATACGTAACGGGCTACCAGGTATTGACTAAAAGGGACGTCTGTGAGTGAACTCAGCCTGACAACCCTACTGAGCCTGTCAGTGACAATATCCGTACAGTCCGGTCCGTTCGTCTATGAGTATCGCATGGCGGGCCTAGGGGGTTGGTAAAAGTCAGACCCCCAAAAGCGGTACAAGTCGTGTCGGAGTGTAGCCCAGAACACCCTGAGATACTACCGGAATACCTACCAGTAAATCTCCTTGCCTCGGCCGAGGGCTTCGTGTAATGGCTCTCCTAGACACAGCACGACCTCACCCCCAATACCGGGAGAGACGAACCCCTGAAGATACGCTCACTGCCTCCATGTGGTTCGGGACTGTACCCAACTAAAACCTGTTTGCATGACTCCTTTGAGCCGTGGTAGGGTAGTAATCAAAGTACAGTGGGAACTCACACAAGACACATGATGATCCCCAGGTCGATGAACTAACCTGTACACATGTCACCAGGGAACTGCCATCTGACGTCTGGTATATCACCAACTAGCATGTTCCCGGCGAGTCCTGTCCGGTGTACTCATAACCCAATGAGCACCTGTATACATCTTAGGTGATCCAACTAACACCAATGGCTTGTGAGACCGGCCACCGCCCCTCGTCGGGGTCTCGACTGTATACACTAGTCTACTCTGGAGTATCGATGCCCTGTTTCGAAACTCTCACGACTAGGGACCATTTAAGGATATGCTTATAGACCCCAGCTCCCACTTATATGATCGCCCTCATAATGCTGGTGGTCAAGAAAGAATCCTAGGAGCTCTATCAACGTGTAATAGCGACTTGTAAGGTCACCTAAAGCAGTACACGATGATAAAGGTAAACCAGATAGCATACTATCATCTCGAGTAAGACTGTCCTACCGGGATAGGTCCTCCATCAATCATTGCAATCACGTACCTGTGACCTAATAATTGACTCTGAAGGCACTATTTCCAACAATCTCCCACTTGCACTCAAGGCTAATTATTGCGATGTCGCATACTCACAGCCCGTGTGATACCGAACACCCAACTCCTCTACTAGTCAGTCTCACAAAGCTCGTTTGCGAAACTATTGCGTTCGAGGAATAACCTCAGTGAGTGGATCCGCTTTGTTGTATCTTTCTATGTCTCTCTATATCTCAAGTTCGCGGAGAAAGCCATCTCCCGAAATGAGCAATACCTGTCTTAGAATGTGTCTGGATGTCTGATGGGACCTAGCTCATAAATGAACTCCAAATCCAAACTTCTTAGACTGTATCGTCAACTGAACTTAATCAGTATCTTGCGCCATGCCTCCCTCAGTATTGCCTTGGACCACCTGTCCAAAATACTGCCCCTCGTCAGAAGGAAAAACTATAACTCTGACAACCTCCTTGTCGTCCATGTCACCTTGGAAGCCTGGAATGATAACTGTCTCCCGAATGAGGCTGTCGTTATCATATCCCTAGAACATCCACTTATGTTCTAAAACTGCTTCCGACTGTTTCTCCAGGATTGGATCAATGTCAACTTATTGCATCTAGTGCAAGAACAACATCTGGTGTGGTACTTGACATCTCATGATTGACTCAATTGCCTGAGCAAGTGATCTGCCAATCATGCACTTCCCTCTCTACTTTAGTCTGTAAGACACCTTTAGAGAGGGTGACTCCATCACCTGCAGGTATACTACCATGCCAAGAGTCGTCCATTCTAAATACTCTTAGAATGCTGTCTAAGTACCCTGATTGGGAAACCACCCAAATCTAGATCTAAAACCATAGATCTAGTATCCAGTATGTCTGAAATAAAATCCATTTCCTTTGTGGAGAAACCACTGTGTGACGACCAAAGTATAACCGATTGTAGTATAGGAGTTTCTTTTCCTACTCTGTGTATGTCATCCAAATACCAGGATATCACACCCTACTACCTTCTCAACAGATCCATCCCCTATTCTGATGAAGTCAAACCCATGACTGTCATGTCAGAAATAGATGATCTATCTCCGCTACATCTGCTTTAGTCTATAGATAGACATAAGCTACCTGTCCACCAATGCTTCCGCTGCTCCCACTGACTACGACAACCCTCTGGCAGAGTCATATAGACGTACACTTCTAAATACTAGTTTAGAACGACGCTATACTCATCCTACCGCCGGGTCTCGCAGCCAGGAACAACAGCAATGGTAATTGTGGGTAAACAAGAACTTCCCTGTCACCGTCCTTGAGTCTACCGTAGTACCTCTCGGGTGCCTGAAGTTACCCACCTTATCTGAGGAGTGGCCAATGGAATGTCAAATTAGATTGAATTTTTAGGTTCCTATCAAATCTTCAGTAATCATTTGTGGTTCTGGAATCACTTCCAGTCCTACCACACTCCCACTACTGTTTTTCTGAAAAAAATCCATTTTTAATAAAACTGTGGCGAGTCTAGAACAATATTGCTATTGTTCATCCAGATGGTAGAAAGTCAACCCTCGTCATAGCCTGGGTCAACCCACAAACAGCCATTACAGAATCGTGCCTTGAGTTGTCCAGTGTCTGGTTTTAAGCATAAACCGGACAACTCCCCGTACCTTAACACCGTTAAGATATGAACTGTACTATATCCAATATAGAAACAGAGGCACTGATTTAATTGAACCAGATTCAAATCATGCAGCTATATCTAGTGCATGTCAACTAAATGGAAGGAGGCCGATCAGCGTTACTCAACTTAGGAACACTTCCAATTATGAGTAACCTGAAAGAGAAGCAAGATCACTCAATCATTACTATCAACTGAATACCATACACAAGTGTCTACATCTTCAATCGCTTTGAAGAATCCCGATACTTGCTACACCTGGTTCTCTACTCTATTCAAATACTTATAACTTCTCAAAATTCGGACCCTGTGTTTCCACGAAACACCTGTCTAAAAACTAGAGAAGTCATAAGTAAGCCGAATACAGTACGAGGACCAACCCCTCTGTCCTGATGGACCCTGGACAACATACAATACTCTGTATAAGTCCCTTGAGTCTGATAACTCATTCACTGTGTGTCGTAGGTTGAAAACTGTACTTATGGTTAAGAAGAATTACACCGCTGTTTAATGCTCCTTACCTAACCATCCACTGATATAGGTAAACGTCGTAGACATAATTTCAGAAAGGTATATCTCACTCTATGAAAATAGACGTACAGATATATCAATTTGAAATTGGTGCATAACTGCGGATATTCAAAACCAAATATTTGCCGTCCGGCAAACAACCCAGGTGACTTCCTCAAATATCACCGATTACAACGAATCCCGATATAATGAGGATGATCACCCAATTCCCAATAACTTACTCCCACTCATCATCTGTAAAACCATACAGATGTGAGAATCGTACCTGGTAAATACATACCCTGGAGTAAGTATCTAATCGGGAAATCAGTTTTCCTTTAACAGTACACAGTGAAACTGAAACATTGAAATGTTTCGATGGGGTATCCTGGTATTCATAGTAATGCCTCTTCCATTATCCAGATTCACAACTGTAACCGTGTAATTCTTTGCCACCTCTCCAAATCCCTTCATATGTCTTTAGTCATTACCTTCTGCATACCCCTTAGGCCAAATGGTTTTCTTCCTTCCCTACCGTTCGGCACCAGCCTATGGTTTGGAAGAAGACTATCCAATAAGCATAATGGGTGTACTGTCCCAATCCTAGGAACACTCGCAATGCGAGAGGAGGTGAAGATAAAAGACACCTGAATAAACCTTATTCCTATTTCTCCTGGACCAGAATCCATCCCCGAACTGGAACAAGTTCCTTTCGAGTTCGTATATAACCATACAATGGAGTATCCAAATAAACTGTGGATCTTCATAGTGATACGGAGTGTCCTGGAGGAATACAGAGGTGATTTAGGATTGGCGAAGAAATACTTGGTTTGGTCATGAATATATGTTGCAATTTACTTTGCCCTCTTACTAATCCCTTGCTTTGTCTGAACTTAATACCTTCTGCACACCATCGTTATGCTAATTGGTTTTCTTCATTCCCTACTGGTCGGCACCTGCCTATGGTTTGGAAGAAGACTATCCAATTTGCATAATAGGTGTACTACCCCTAAACCAAGGAGTACTCGTAACCTGAGAGAGGGTAAAAGGAAAAGACAACTGAATAGTCCTATTCGTTTTCTCCAGAACCGGAAACCATCCTCGAATAAATTCTTTCGAGTTCGTATCTAACCATACGATGGTTTTGTTCAATGGAAGTGGACGTTCGTAGCAATACGGGGTGTCCTGGAGAAAAGGGTAAAAGTAGGAGTGGCAATGAGGTTTGCAACTCTGACAATCCAAAAGCCAGTGTTAAAGAAGGTTCGGTCAATTTGGTCACTCAGTCATAGTCTTAGGGTCGGGTCAATGGTCGCCGCCAAAGAGAGAGAGAGAAAAGAAACACTCAGCGTGCACTCTAACCTAGATCAGAATGGTTACCAATTTATCTAATCTGGAAACCTCCCACTGTACCTCAAATTCTCCTCCAAACCTGAAAGAAGAATTAGTCGGGATTACCCGAGGAGTAAACCAACTCATCAGAGGGAATCGGGATCCAACTATCATCGCATGACAACGTGACGGAATCCGCTCACGGTATCACACTCCAGTAGGTATGCGCATATCTGGCAAGTTTCTGTTCTTTTGAAACTCCCGATGTGATTTCTGCCCCATGCTCTTATGACCTTGACGAAGGCCAACAAATCATAAGTCACATGTCAAGTTCTCCCCGTCATTCTCCAGGTTGATTTGAACCCACCCGCACAAGCCCTTGACGAAGGCCAACAAGGCTATACGACTGTCCCAAATCAACGCATCTATCTATGCTGCAGAAAGGCAACAAGCAGCTACCATACACTATGCCTTGACGAAGGCCAACAAACATAGCATGAATATGTCACGCCCCGCTTCCCAGTATACGGCGAAGGAGACGCGACGAGGCCCGCTACGTATATACTCAGAAGTACATACGCTAAGCGTAACTAAGCAATATAAATACACAAGAGACAAGAGTATAAAAGAACAACAACTTTTATTAATAACATTCTTTGTACAATGCATGAAAAGGAAAATACAACTGAAATGAAAAGCGATGCCTAAACAGTGGCATAACATGAAAATGAAAAAATACTGGAAAGAACAAGATACAATATCTAGAGCTCGAGGTCTTCGTGGAACCGCTACAAGTCTTCACTGGTGGGCTCGATCTCAGCTTGGTCCGACGCACCTGACGACATTCAAAGAAGAAGGAAATAGAATGTCGTCAGCAAACAGGTCGCTCGGTAAGTCCCAAAGATAATGGAGAAATAGACAGAGAGTAAAAGCGAGAGAGATAGTAGCTTTTAATGTTGTATTGTATTGTCATATTATAGTAGTATGGTGCTAACGCTGTTGTTGTAGCTTGGTACAGAAGGATGCCAGTGTATACGAGAGGGATCTCTATATGCTAGAGATCAGGGCAAATGGAAGTACAAGGCTCCGTTATACAACCCGGAACAACGGCAATTGGATTCAGGTTAGGTGTCTTAATCTTACCATCTCGTGCCACCTTTAACACCTTCCGTACCAATCTACCCCTTAAACCCCGCGATGTCTTGTTTGTATTGTTATCTTCTAAAATTTGTCATGATTTCATGATTGACTTGATTGACTGACCGAAACCATGATATCAGGAAACGGTTATAACCGTAGAGTCATGTAAATGGAATACTGGGAAACATGTAAAAGGAATATCCATGGTTCGGTTCAGTCAAGTAGATTGTTAACTGGATTCTGGGATTCATGTATCCATCTTGAGTTGAAATATAAAGAATATGGATTGACTTGAATCATATTCAAGTCAGAAATAGTCAGACGCTAACCCGAGTCAGACTAAAAGAAAGAGAATTTGAAGTTCTATAATTGGTTAGGGTCCTTATTGTAAATTATAAAACTTGAGGGGTTTTATGTAAAAAGTATTATTGTATATTTTTCAAAATACCTCAAGTATTTATTATTCGTCTTTATAGTTATAATAAGTGTGAATTTTATTTATTTTATTCTAGTGAATATATCCTAATAAAAGTATTAATTGATTTATTTGAATTTCAGGGTATTTTAATGTAACTTTTAAACTTGTAATTTTAGAAAAAGTGGAAACTTTATATTATAATAAAATAGGTGTCTAAATTATAATTAAATATATTTTAATACAAGAATAATTTTAAATATATATTTTATTTTCCAAAATCTCATTTTCCTTAAATGTCGTATTTTAAACCTTTCGAGACCGAATGCTCCTTGCGGAGGTCTGAATCTCGCACTACTAGCCCGCGGGTGCACGATGAACCGTACTATCCCTAACGGGTTCCCCAAAGGTGGGTTGTAGCGGCACTTTGCTTAGGTTTTATAAATACTTTTCATTTAGGAAAACGGTTTTATAAATATAGGGTGTTTATTTGCAAAAGAGTATAGTTTCCGTATTTTAGTTATTAGGGTTTCCTAAGCCAACTAGCCTATTTCTAGGGTCTAAACGATGAGTCATTAGAAGCCTCAAATCGCCTCTTCACCGTCAATTGCGGCCAGATAAGTGCCAGGTAAGTGGGAAGGAACCACAGTCGTGGGCCTAATTAAAAACCACTAGCCTTAGACACACTTGCCTAGACCCACAAGACAGTTTAGATAAACGATCGATGTCCATGAACAATCGTGCTTTCATTTTATATAAGATTTTATTTAGAAAAGTTTACAATTTAAAGATTTAACTAAAGGTTATAAAGGTTATGGTATTTTAGTGAAAAGTCCTGTAATTTCGTATTCTGTATTTTTGATATTTATCATTTAGGGTTATATTGAGTGTGTGTAAGGGTAGGTCATCACCCTGTCACTTATATTAGGTTTTGGTGAAGTTTAAAGGTGAAATAAGCTATGTTAAACCTAAATGTATTAAAGTGCAAAAATACGGTATTCGTAAACGTTATCATTTCATGTGTGAAATTTCATTCAAATTGATTGAAACAAGTTTAGTTATCACAATAAACATGTTTAGGAGTGAGGTACTTGATTACATTAAGAAAAATGAACTTCATGGTATTTTAATGAAAGAAATACGGTTTTGTAAAGAACTTATCATTTCATGTGGAAAAGTGTGATTAAATTGGTTTAAGGGTGATTAATAGTCAACATGCATATGGGTAGATAATATGTATTAGGTGACATGTGGAATTTTAAAGAAAAATCGAATCGGAAATCGGTTTGTCCGATTTCCGTCGGGTTCCAGAAATTCGTATTTTTACATTAAAGAAAAAGAAGGTAGAAGAGGTGGGACTTACGGGTTTTAAGCTCTTCTAAAGAGTAAAGAGAACTAGGGAGAAAGACCGAGGGGTGGTTTCGTCGCCGGTTGCTTCAAAGCACGTCGCCGGAATTCCGTCAGAATCTCGTCGGAGCTCGATTTCGAAGCACACTTCTTGTGGAAACTTTTGAGAGAGTGGCTCAAGATTTTGGGGGGTGAGAGGGTAGTGTGTAGGGTTGGTATTTATAGGGTTAGGCTAGGGTTAGGGTAGATGAAAAGTTAAAAAATAAAAATGTGATAAAATGTAATAAAAATGTATTAAAAGTGGAGTAATTGGGGGTTTTAAAGAGCTCTGGAAGTGGTATGAGGCTGAAACTTTGCAGGTGCGTAGGGAATACCAAAAGACACAACTTTCATATTGTGACCCTCGCCGGAATCGGCCGAATCGGGGGTGACTCGGCCGTGACTCGGTCGGATCACTGAGTCGGCCGAGTCAAGGCCGAGTTGGCCGATTCCCGACCGATTCCGGTGACCTGGATCTCCCCCGACGGTCCATCTACCCTCTGCAAGTGTTACATCTTTGGGTGTAGTGGGGTTTGTGTGAGATATGCACGTGTAAACTCTTGGTATTCTAAAGGTTTTTTTAAAAAATCCATATTAAAAATAATGTGGGGTATGGGATTTGAACTCTGGTGGCTTGGTTCAGCAATGCAAGGTATTACCAATGAGCTACAAGCTCCTTCTTGTAATTATTGAGTTATTTAGTTACTTAAAATGATAGCAGTAAGAGTAAATACTCCAAGTATACATTAAATTTAAAGTAATTTCTTGTACACTAAAAATGGATTTATTACATTCTTGTAGCTTGTAATTAAAAACAAAATAATTACCTATATCTTGTGCTCAGGCTAAAATACCCCTTTGTGGATTTTTGAAAAAAAAATATTTGAAAAATTTTGTATAGGAAATTTAGGGTTGTTACAGAATACTACGTGCTACCCGTCTGAAACGACGGAGGGCTACGAATGGTTTCAGGCGAAAACCTTTAACGTAAAGAACTTGATATCGTTGAAGGAACTGATAGCTTTTAAAAATATAGTGACGAAAACCTTCGCAAAAGAGGTCACTCCCGGTGAAGGGATCTCGGCTCTTTCCCCGTAGAATGAGGTGCAGGATATTCCAACTGAATACCGCGATGCAAAGCAAAAGTAATCGGCTATAGTGAAGTTAATACCCTGACGCAAACTTTTTTTTTCCAAAGGGTCACTCCCGGTGAAGGGATCTCGGCCCTTGCCTCGTCGACTGAGGAGCAGGATATTCCATCTGAATACCACGATGCAAAACAAAAGTGAACGTCCTTGCAATAACAGCTTTTTGAAAAGTGTTCCAACAACATCAGATTAGGTTTGTTTTTAACTTGCATTGATCCTAATCAATGCAGTCTCATCAATTGATCACACCAAAAAGAACGAAAATATACTGATGTACGTATATGCCATCCGCATTCGCCACTGGGTCCCGTCATTACCCGTTAGGTTAGCTAACTAACGACAGAGCGAGGACTGGACTAGCGCGGATGCAAAACATATACAACATCTACTAATATATATACCAATATATTATACTCGCTCAAGGCGTGATAAAAATGCAACATCACAGAAATGTACAGCATCACAGAAACAATACAGATATCTGGGATCCCCGGGTTTCACAGAGCCACTACTGAAACCCGATGTTCCCCTGGTCGTGTGGATAGCCTGTTCAATGAAATCCTAGACCCCTACGGGCGCGGCAAGTTACCCGCCAAAACCTAAAGCGAGGCAGCCCTCTTCAGCAACGTGAATGGACCACCCAGCACTTCACGGAATCCGGTAACTTGGGCACCCCTCCTGGGTCAACCTGTACCCCCTACGAGTGCGGCGAATAGCCCGCCAATTCTAGAGTGAAGCCCCCTCCGTCTCAATGCTATGAGATGCGGGCTTGTTGCCTTCTAGAATCCGGCTATCCGTGCACCCCACCTTGGGGTAATCCTAGTACAGAAAGTAAAATATACATACAACGGGTACATCGACCGCAACCTGGCCATGCCCCAAAATAATAATACAAACAGGCAGTGACGGCAGTCCACATGTCGGACGCTCGCCCAGCAGTATCAAATGTACATAATACAACCACAACTGTACTAGCATTGCATCCAGGCTATCCCCATGACCGATCCGCAACATCACAGCAATACATAGAACATCAACGTGAAAGTCACGTTCGCAAATCCGTCTAACCGGGCTATAGCAGTTAGACTGGATTTACCGATCAAGTGACATTCACGGTCGCAGATATAATGTAAATACTGTGAAATAATGTGTTTAAAATATCCGATCGATCAAATTTTAACAAGTGGGCCCCCAAGTATTACTGTAGCAGATCAAGAAATTCTGGGCCCAATATTAATATTCCAAAACCCCTATTTTCATCCCAGAAAGATACTGTAGAAATTTGGTGCAGGGAACCCAAAATAGAGCGGCGGAACCGCGGCCCAAAGGGGTGTTTGACCGCGGTTCCGCGCTCCTACAGTGGAGTTAGCGCATCGAATTTTCACAGAACTCTTATATTTTCTAGTAGATCACTTTTCTGTAACCTGAAAAATTTTTCGACACCAAAAAATTTCAACAGAAAACTGATGCAAGCAAAAATGCGGATTTTGGAATTTTGGTCGATCGGAAATGCAAAACACATTAAACAAAGCTATACTAAGTTAATGGCGAGGCTCTG
This sequence comes from Agapanthus africanus, assembly GCA_030015575.1. Lineage (NCBI taxonomy): Eukaryota > Viridiplantae > Streptophyta > Magnoliopsida > Asparagales > Amaryllidaceae > Agapanthus > Agapanthus africanus. The sequence goes on along the minus strand of JASDDO010000022.1, from coordinate 484,372,619 downwards.
ATACCACTGTAAGTGCACGGCGGCGCCCCGGCCGTCAATCCGACGGCCAAATGCGGAAGCGGTGATAAACTTTAAATTTTTCTTGAACTGGCAAACCGCCGCGCACTAATACCCGGATCGAACCATTAATTAGTCCTAGCTAACTACAAGATGGGGAAGAGAGATATACCGACTGATCCAAGTCCTCCGGTCTTCTCGTCGTCGTCCCGATCTCCTGCGGAAGCTCCGGTCTCCACCTCGTCGCCGGAAGTGCACCACATCGCCTACTTCTTTTACGGGCTCCCACCTCAATGCCGAGGCAACTCGGGCACGAAGCTGGCTAGTCGACGTGCCCAAGATTTGCTGTAGAATATAGTGTAGAGGCTATGTCTCATTTTGGGATTCATGGAGGTGCCATTTTAGTGGAGGGATGATACAAGAATTATGTGGAGGAACTAGGGGATTTTTGGAGCATGAAATGAACAAAATTCCACCATCAAAAATTTTGGACAGCCCACCCTCATGGTGGCCGGCCATCACAATGGAGAGGGAGTGAGAATGGAGAGTGTGTGGCTTAATCAACAATGCAAGAGGAAAAACAATGTTATCATAAAAGGCAATGATCACAAAATAATTCCAACACTCAACCAACAACCATCATCTTTCCACAAGTCAAACCATCATGAAAACAAAGTCAAGGTATGGTCCACCCATCATGAACCATCATGAAGTCAAGAATATGCAAAGAACCCCTCTACAAATACTTATTTGCAACAATGCAAATAAGCCCTCCTCCACCAAACTTCGGCCAATGAACGATACAAAGAAAATTGGCCGAAACGAAAAGCAAACTGGCAACTCCAGAAAACTGGTCCCGTAATAAATTACAGGAAAAACCCCGATACTGTGCATACACACCCGCATTTGTATTCCGAGCGAAATACAGATGCAATGAGACAAAATCTACACTGTACTATACTAGGATCCGGCTTATAGCAAAGCCGGCTAGTATCATCCGTTCGATCCTGATCCGTGCAATACCGCACGTATCTGATCGAACCCTGCCATATATCCATACGGCCTGTAGTACAAACTGTCCGATCCTGATCCGTGCAATACCGCACGTATCTGATCAGACCTTGCCATATCTCCATACGGCCTCTACAACTTTTCGCCCGAAAGCTGAGTAACTGAATGTGGGGGACTCTAAAGACTCGTCAACACCTTGGTTGTGGATTTAACCACTAGCACGTCAGAGGTATAAGCCAATACGTAACGGGCTACCAGGTATTGACTAAAAGGGACGTCTGTGAGTGAACTCAGTCTGACAACCCTACTGAGCCTGTCAGTGACAATATCCGTACAGTCCGGTCCATTCGTCTATGAGTATCGCATGGTGGGCCTAGGGGGTTGGTAAAAGTCAGACTCCCAAAAGCGGTACAAGTCGTGTCGGAGTGTAGCCCAGAACACCCTGAGATACTACCGGAATACCTACCAGTAAATCTCCTTGCCTCGGCCGAGGGCTTCGTGTAATGGCTCTCCTAGACACAGCACGACCTCACCCCCAATACCGGGAGAGACGAACCCCTGAAGATACGCTCACTGCCTCCATGTGGCTCGGGACTGTACCCAACTAAAACCTGTTTGCACGACTCCTTTGAGCCGTGGTAGGATAGTAATCAAAGTACAGTGGGAACTCACACAAGACACATGACGATCCCCAGGTCGATGAACTAACCTGTACACATGTCACCAGGGAACTGCCATCTGACGTCTGGTATATGACCAACTAGCATGTTCCCGGCGAGTCCTGTCCGGTGTACTCATAACCCAATGAGCACCTGTATACATCTTAGGTGATCCAACTGACACCAATGGCTTGTGAGACCGGCCACCGCCCCTCGTCGGGGTCTCGACTGTATACACTAGTCTACTCTGGAGTATCGATGCCCTGTCTCGAAACTCTCACGACTAGGGACCATTTAAGGATATGCTTATAGACCCCAGCTCCCACTTATACGATCGCCCTCATACTGCTGGTGGTCAAGAAAGAATCCTAGGGGCTCTATCAACGTGTAATAGCGACTTGTAAGGTCACCTAAAGCAGTACACAATGATAAAGGTAAACCAGATAGCATACTATCATCTCGAGTAAGACTGTCCTACCGGGATAGGTCCTCCATCAATCATTGCAATCACGTACCTGTGACCTAATAATTGACTCTGAGGGCACTATCTCCAACAGACTCTTCCCGGGCCACCCACCGAAGCCCCGGCCTCTTCGGCACTGCCGAAAGAGGCCTTACTCAAACGACCGATGACGGAAGCCTTGACGGCTCCAGAGGTAACCCTGGGTGAGGACGATGACGTCATGTTGATGGAGGCTTCAAGAAGGTCCGCTTTGACGGCCCGGGTGGAAAAGAAGTGCCGAATGCGTGCAGCAAGGGAGCGTAATGCTGCCTTAGCTGCAGGTGCGGGTTCGAGCACCGCTACCCCTGCCCCTACTCCTTCAGAGGAATCTTCGGCTGCCTTGTCCACTGCCTACATAAGGGCAACACGTGCGGCTCGGGAAGCAAACAGAAGACCAACTCAAGGTAATGTGACATGGGGCTCCGTTGTCAAAGTTTTAAATATCAGTTCTCATATATCTTATCTTGCAGGGCCGAGTCTTACCGAAGAAGTGGCGGTGACCGCTGAGCCTGGGGCAGCGGTAGAGGAGGTAGCCGTGATTGCTGAACCCGAGGTGGTGGTAGGTGAGGTAGCTGTGATCGCCGAGCTCGAGGTAGCGGCGGGTGAGATAGTTACGATCGCCGAGCCTGAGATGGCGGTAGGTGAGATGACCACCGTTGCCGAGCCCGAGGTAGCGATGGGCGAGATAGCCACAATTGTTAAGCCCAAGGTGGCCCTCCCTCTCAAGAGTCGGGCACCGCCCCAATCATCGCTCTTCCTGCCTGCAGCTCTTTGCCATCTCCTGGCGTCGCAAGCATTACGACGTCTCCTATAGAGTCAGGGGATGAGGCGACGGGAGGTGAGACCATCCCGATGGAGGAGGGAGAAGCCGTCGCTGTATCAAGTGACGCCCTCGTCGCGGTTCCGACTGGAGACTCACCAGGTAGATCTTGGGTCATTGCTTTTGTTTTTATTCTGCAATCCCTTTTAATCTTTCCTGACAGTATTTACCTTGTTTCTAATGCAGGCGTGGCGAGCGTTGAGGTTACGCTACCCGAGGCAACGCCCTCAATTACTGCCTTGACGGTGACCTCTCCTTTACCTTCTCTCGTACAATTTGGGATGTTGGAAGGTGCGAATTTATGACCCATCAGTCTTACTTCCAGGCTGTATAATTTATGCACTGACGTTGTATAACTACGTCTTTGCAGGAGTTCTTTTTGACCACCTGTATCAGGTGCTGCACCCACACTTCTCCTTCCTGTCAAAGATTAGTCCGCCTGCTGGTGTCAGTGAGTATCTTTTCTAAACGACGTCCTTTCTTTAACGTGCAGTCACATTATTGCTAATCCCTCTTTGTATTGCTTGTAGCCTTACAAATCGAAGGTTGGGATGAGGCTATCGTTGCGCCACCAGTACTCCCAGCTCTGCCTCCTGTTGCAGCCGGTATGGTAGACTCTATTTTTTCATGTATTTTCTTTATTTCTCGAGCCGTCATCTGATTGTGATTTGTTTTGCAGCGGTCACATCGACTCCAGCCCCGTTCGAGTCTCGCGTCATAATGCCGGCCGGACCCTTTTCCAGACGTCCATCCTCGAAGGGTGCCGCAAATAGTCTGCGCATGTTAAGCGACTATATTGAGGAGCTTGACGTGGAGGCTCCCACATTTGCTACGGACTTTGCTGCGGAGGTTAATCTAATGTTGGAGACACTTATGAACTTCCATAGTGAAGGCGTTGTCGAGTCTTGGGTTAACCACTGCCGGAAGATTGAGGCCTGCCTGCATGAGCTTGAGCTTATGCGTCCCGCTCCTGAGATTCTGGCTGTGAACTCTCAACGGGCTGCGTGGGTCGAGCAGAGCACTCTTTACTTCCGCCATCTTGAACAAGAAGCGGCCTTAAAGCATAAGGAATGTGAATAGACTTCAAGCGAATCTGCCCGACTGCATGCTCAGGTTGTCGTCAATGCTGTGCAGTTGAAAACCATCTTTGAGAGCCTTCTATGATGTATTTCCGATGGGCTAACGCTGAGGCAGAAGCTCGACTTCATCGAGCAGGATACACAGAGTCGTGAGGCAGCTCGGTAGGTCGTTGATGAGCGAATTTCGTCTTACTTGCAGCAACGAGCCCAAGTCGAAGCAGAGTTGGCCGCGACAGCTGACCAAGAAAAGGGACTGAGGGAAGTGCGCGAGCGGCTGATCGGACTATTGAAAGTGCTTCCCTCTCAATAATTGTTTTTTATACCATTTGTAATTTTGAATAAAATGTATCTATTTTTTTTATTCTTTCATATGATGTATTTTGTACCCAATTGAATTCATGAATAAAAGATACATTTCTTTCGCAATGTCTTGTGTCATCTCTTTGCTTTCTTCTTTCTTTTGTTATCAGCATGTCACTTTAGTAAGCATAGCCGGCAGATGATAGAGTGGGCATCTTGTTTTGGTTTCTTCGAGGGGTAGTGATGGCTTAGAAAGCAGGTTCAGATCTGCTGCCTAAGACTTTTCAACTTCATGAGCCGTGAGGGTCTCATAAAGAATTTTCTCCCTACGAGTCGAGAGGATCTCGTAGGTATATTTTCTCCTTAGGAATCGTGAGGATTCCTAAGCACGTTTTCTCTTGAGAGTCGTAAGGATCTCACAAGAGAATTTTCCCTCTTACAAGTCGAGAGGACCTGTTAGTGGTTATTTCCTTCATTATCGAGATTCGACTTTGGAGAGTGTGGCCCGTGAATAGTATGCAAGAGTCCATTTCGGACTGACCTGCAGGGCCCAGTGCTTAGGAAACAGGTCCTTATCCCCATTGCCTAAGGCTTTTCCCTATGAGTCAAGACGAGTCAAGAAGTTCTCGCAGGAACATTATTTTTTCCACGAGTCGAGATGAATCGAGAATTTCTCGCAAGGATTTCCTAACGTCACAGTTAACTCCTGCTAATAGAAGTTCGTTAGGGCCTGTGGTACTAGGGTTTTTACCCGTCACACCGTCGCGTTGGCTGGTGTATTCCTCGACGCATAATCTTGTTGTTCAAGTAGCCCCGCGATAGTCGTGTCTCTGATCCCTTCGGGGGCTGGAAAAGACGTCTTCAAGCAATCTTCCAGGTGATATTACCGTCGAAAGAGCAAGCGTTAGGGATATTCCATGTCGCTTTTTACTTGAGGTTAGGCTCAGTTTGGGAGCCCCGATGAGTCATAACCACTCCGCGCTGGTGTGTGATGATCTCTGATAGTCTTTCAGGTTTTATATGAGTTGCCATCAAGACCCTGAAGCTAGGAATATTTCCTTCTCTTCGTTTGCTGGCATTGCGTCTGCTGTATCGAGACGAATGTTGCGGTTTGTCTCTAGGTTGTTGGTGAACCGTCGGGACCTGGAACTAGGAACTTTGCCATGGCTCCGTTTTGCTGACGTCGTATATTCCAGTAGAGACACTGATTTCTCTGTGGGTCAACGCCAATTGAGAGGTTCTCGCCAAGGACGCTGATTTCCCTGAATCGAGGTTTTGTCAAGGACACTGATTTCCCCGGAGTTGAGACGAATCGATAGATTCCTGCAAAGACACTGATTTCTCTGCGGGTCGACGCGAATCGAGAGGTTCTCGCCAAGGACGCTAATTCCCTGAATCGAGAGGTCTTGCTAAGGAAACTGATTTTCCTGGGGTCGAGAAGAATCGAAAGATTCCTGCAAAGACACTGATTTCCTTGCGGGTCGACACGAATCGAAAAGTTCTCGCCAAGGATGCTGATTTCCCTGAATCGAGAGGTTTTGCCAAGGACACTGATTTCCCTGGGGTTGGTTGACTTGTTTTCGAGATGGAGCGTTGATCCGGTGGGGAAGTCATTGGTTGACTCTAGGTCATATGCGGACCTTAGAGTTTTGGAACTAGGACTTTGCCATGGCTCCGCTTTGTTGATGTCGCGTCCGAATCCTGTTGTGGGAAGAACGCTAGAGTGATATCGCGTTTGCTGTATCGAAACAAACGTCGAGGTGGTCTCTAGGTTGTTGGTGAACCGTCGGGACCTGGAACTAGGGACTTTGCCATGGCTCCGTTGTTGGATTGTCGCGTCTGAATCCTGTTGGGGGAAGAATGCTGGGGTGACATCGCGTCTGCTGTATCCAGACGAATGCTGAGGTGGAGCTGGGATTTTGCCGCCACTCCGCTTTGTTTCGACCATTGGGTCTTTTGTTGACGTCACGTCTGCATCCTACTGGAGTAAGGAGAAACGCCGTTGTTGATCTCTAAGTTGTCGATGTTGACGTTGAGACCCTGAAGCTAGGGATCTTCCTTCGCTTCGTTTGTTGATATTGTGTCTGCAATATTGCGACGGATGTCGAGATTGTCTCTAGGTTGTCTATGAACCGTCGAGATTTGGCTTCGCTTCGACGAAGCCTGGTGGGACGATATGATTCCCTTCTTATTTGTGCCCATGGATTGTATAAAGGGGTCAATGTGACCTCACCTGCAGGGCAAAAAGTTTCATTTCATTTCATCATTTTTTTATTCTTTCCGCGATGCTCTATCATTTCAGCTTTTATATCGCGAAGGTCGCGATTGCCCAACCATTTCGGCTATTTTTCGCGGTGCCCAATCATTTCGGCTATTTGTTTTTTACTCACTGATTTTTATTGTGAGTTGCCTAATCATTTCGGCTGTTTTTGTATGCATACATTTTTACTTGCTGATTTTATTGCAAGTTCCCCAATCATTTCGGCTATTTCATATGCATTTTTGGCTCGTTGATTTTTTATCGTGGGTGTGGAACTTAGAATCTGGTGCCAATCTCAGCATCAGCATCGCTGCGACTGGAATATTGCCAGGAGCGAATTATCATTTGCCGTGAAAGAACTAGGAATTTGATACTGATTTAGGCATCAGCATCGCTACAACCAGGATATTGCCAGGAGCGAATCATTATTTGCCTCTGTCGGTGTCGAACAAAGGTGGCTTAGCAAATAGGGTTAGGATCTCGTCGACTAAAGCTTTTGACTTCATGAGCCGTTAGGGTCTCATAAAGGTGTTTCTCCCTACGAGTCGTAAGGATCTCATAGGTGCATTTTCTCCTTAGGAATCGTGAGGATTCCTAAGTGTGTGGTCTCTTATAAGTCATAAGGATCTCACAAGAGTGCTTTCTCCTTATAAGTCAGGAGGACTTATAAAGGCTGTTCACTGTGCAAACATATCCATAGTCACGGATGGGACTTTGTTAGGGAAATGTTTATTCGTGCCCGTGGATTGTATACAAGGGTCAATACTGAACCATTTGTAGGGCAAAAAGAAGGTTCTGATGGCTTAAGAACAGGTTCAGATCCCTGTAGCTTAAGACTTTTGAATCTTATGAGCCGTGAGGGTCCTATAAGAGGGTTCTCCTTACGAGCCGTAAGGATCTCGCAAGTGTAATTTCTCCTTAGGAGTCGTGGGGATCGCTAAGTGTGTTGCTCCCTTGTGAGTCGTAAGGATCTCACGCAGGTGGTTTCTCCTCACAAGGTCGAGAGGACCTTGCAAGTATCTTTTAACGAGATTGCACCCTTTCGGGTTTTCACAAAACTCGCCGGTAGCCCTGCTGTTTTTACTCACGGAGCCCTGTTCCCCGCCGAAAGACGCGACGAAGACGCGGTGAACGTCTTGCCTAAAATTCGGGGCAGATGCTAATTGGTGCTATCCGTCCACCTCTCCGAAGATGCCAAGTTGATTTATGACACCATGTATCGAAGGTTTAAATGGATGCGACCGATGTAGCAGACTTCGTCAGATCCCCCCTCGTTCGAGGGGTTTTTGATTGTGGGGACGCTTTTCCCTGCAGGCGCAAGCCCCTGCAGTTAATTACGCTACCGCATCACGGTAACCACTTTCTCCTTCTCCAGATGGTCACTTCATGTCGTGGGTGTTTGTTTTGTTTTTGGTTGCCCGTGGATTGTATACGAAGACTAATTTATGTTGTCGCCCGTAGGACGTGGATTATTCTAAATCCGTATATTCTTAGATTTCGGTTTGGGGGTTTGGGTTTAAGGATACGTTAGCCTCATTTGAGACTAAGATCAACTTAACGGGATCGTTTAGATCCGACAACTGAGCGTTTGGGCTCTATTGTTTAGTTTAGGGACATTGCGATCGACTACCAGTTTAAGGACATGGTGGTCCAATGTTAGTTTAAGGACATCTCGGTCCAGGTTAAGGACATCATAGTCCATGAGTTTAAGGACCTCATGATTTGTCTCGAAAACTATCTATTACCGCAATCAAGAACGGCGTCGCATGCAGCTAGCCGGTGAGTACGGGTCGGTCCACAGGGATGTTGTGAATTTCCTAATCGCTCAAATGAGTTAATTTCGATGGGTGTCAGATCTTATTATCACTAAAAACCTAATTATCTAAATTAGGGCAAATAATTAAAAGTTATAACTAGGGCAGAGAATTAAATCTATACTAGGGAAGATAAATAAAATTTAACTAGGGCAGATAATAAATTACCTAGGGCAGATAAAGAATTGAAAACTACTTACTTTACAGATGGCTCTCTCCAAAAATCAACACAGGGTTGTCAGATCTGAATTCATGATATGAAAAGAGGCATCGATGCTCTCCAAAAGATTTTTAAATTTTATTCATAAAAAGAGGCATAGGGAGGCATAAGGTTTACAATGATTTAGAGTCCCTATTTATAGAAGATAGGAAACCCTAGGGTTACAATTGACCGCTTGTCTACATTTACCAAAATAGCCCTTAGGAAGATCGGTCAAAGACATAACGAATTATGGTAAAAATTTTCTTCCCACCAGGCTCCATACGGCCGCGGAACCGCGGCCTGGGTAGGCTTTGGGCCGCGGTTCCGCGGCCCATTGATCGGCTCAGATGCTGATCTTTTGTGGGCTTCTTCTGGGTCTTTTTAGTCTTCTGATTCTTTGGTTCATTTTTTATTTGGGTTTCTACATTGGTTCCAGATCTCCAGTAAACAATTTGCAGTGGACTTTTAACCGTTTGCCTTGTAATCTTGGATCTTGTGTTGCCTTATTAATTGTGAACTGTCCTTCGATGTAGGCTTGACTAAGATCCGTCTATTTGTTGGTCAAAAGTCCCTTTTCGTGACGTCTTTTGTCTTTTTCACTGTTTTCTGTCTAAGAACCTGTAACCTGTAACATGTAGCAGACATGCGTCAAAAGCACCTGTTTATTTATAAAAAGAATAAGAATGGGGAATATAATAATGCAATATTATGGTGTGAACAAATACCCCCAAACTTATCTTTTGCTCGTCCTCGAGCAAACTTATTTTTATTCACTAAAATCCTAACCGCACTTTCGCAGGGAAACACGATTGCACTGAGCTCCTGCAACAAGCCGTTAAACCTCTAGGTGTCCCTAGTAGGAGGAGTGTTGTCTCCTGAGGGTTTTCAGCGGATACTACCCACAAAATCCTATCAACTCGGCCCATTGATTTTTGTTCTCCAATTAAGTTTTCCAACAAGGAATTCTATTATCTTATACATGTAAATTATCCACCCACATTCTTCACACTTCCTTATTATTTAACTTAAGATTATATATGTTCTGTAGACTTACATAGCTTTCGGCATTTCTTAAGTTTTCCTTCTAGGGTTCCATCTCCACTTAGGAATTTCTATCAACTCTTCTAAAGATACAAGTTCTATTCTTCACTCCTTTCTCTCATCTAAACTCCAATCACATATCCCTACGAGTGTGTATAGATCACCCCTACACTAGGAAATTCAAATCAAGCAATTATACTCTTGTCCGTTGTCCAAAGTACTTATTAATATGTGAATTTTTAAATGAAATTTGCTTACACATCCTTCATGCGACCGTTAATACTTCTTGAGGTACCAACGACCGATTACAAAATGCGTTTGCACTTTGAAGCGTAATTCCTAGTTTTGCAACACCCAAGGCTTTTAGAAGTGACTCCCAAACCAGTTGGTCTATGGCACTAGGTGATGAAGCACCCTCGCTAAATATTTTTCTATTTTTACAGCCTTAAGTAATCACAAAAACCAGTGTTCATTTTTTTTTTCTTTATTCACTTTTTTCTTTTATTTTCTTCGTACTAAGGACTTTAGACAAGAGCATTTCAAGGTCTCATCTACTATTCCAAGTTTCAAGGTGCGTGAATGTGCAATTTGTAGGGTATACATTTTCAGAATCTAGACTTAAGCTAGGAATTATTTTTCAAACTCATACTTTAATAAAAACATCAATACTTTTCCTTCGTTTCGACTTAGCCCAAGAAGTGAACTCAAAATTTGCCTATTTCTAAATAAACTACAAAAACATATACTTTCTACCGTTAAACTCTAAGAAAGGTTATTTTTAGGGTTTTTAATTCACTAAGTCTAAGATCTAGTTGTTCCTAGCCAGTTAACCTATTTGTCAAACTCAAGTCAAAATAAGCCAAAATTGAATACAAGAATTTTTATAATTTTTCAATTTTTTTCAATTTTTTTGGGTTTTCAAATAAGTATGCAAATGCAAAAATATATACAAATGAATGCGAAGGAAGAAGACGTACCGAGCATACCCCCAAACTTGAACTTGACAGTGTCCTCACTGTCATGCTAAACCAAGAGGGTCAAAAATGCCGGTACTCCCCTGTTTATTTATTTATAATTTTTTTTTATTTTATTGTTTTGAATTTTTTTAAATATTTTTTATAGAAGAAGAAAACAAATATATATATATATATATATATATATATATATATATATATATATATATATATATACATATACATATATACAACAAGGTTCCCCCCAAACTTAAGCTTGGCCTTACACAAGCCAAAAGTTAGCACCAACCATTCAAAAATCTTATCGTGGTCATGGTCGAGTTGGTGAAAGAATGGAGTAGAAAGAAAAGAAATGAGAAGCACACAAGACCGAATGGGAAAAAGTGTGGAATATGGTCTCGGCGGAGGAGAAGAATGGCGGAAAAGAAAAAGAAGTGGAGTACGATCTTGAGGGTGTAAATCGAATGAATAAATTAGCGCAATATGTGATGACCGATGTGTTAAAAGCAATTGCGCTAACTTATCAACCTGTCGAGAAATAGGGTCAAATCCCTCAAGATTCGCAAGAAAGCATGGGTACGCCGAATTTGGTATAGGAGATGAAAGCGTAACAGTCTCTTGTACGGTCGGAACAATAGGAAGGACGAAAGGGAGTGAATTAGGGATATTATCATTCTCACCGTAGTAAATTGTCTCGAACTTGAAATATTCCATCAATGGTTCAAAACTACTGTAAACAACCGAGTTTGATGGTTCAACTAACTCATCTGAAAATGTAAAGGACTCAAACTCGGGCGGTGAGTCATCAACATCGTCCGAAAAAGTGAAACACTTGTAAGTGTTATCGTCTGTGAGAACTGTGTCAGATTCGAAGGAAAATTTTTCAAGCTCATAGTTTTCAAGCGTGGTCGGAATGATGGAAAGGAGGGAGGGTGATATAACAGTTAAAGGTTCAGGAGGATGAATTGGAAAATCAGACACATCAAACAAAAATGATTCAACCTCAATATTATCCTCAAAACTCTCCTCAAAATTCAACTAATCCATGCCATTATCATCAACATCAAGACGCATATGAAGTTCGGGAGAAACATCTAATGACTCAGGATGATGAGTTGAACATAAAATTTCAAGCAAATCGACAGGTTCATCATCCGAAATATTCCCGGCGTCTATATCCTCAATCAAGTGAAAATCAATTTCTTTAGACACCTCATCAAAAGTTTGGATATTTATCAATTTAGGTTCTAGAGTGGTGTAAAGATCGAAAGGATTAAGTGTAGTTTCACTCGAAAGGGGTTCTTCACAATTTGGCAAATCAAACACTACAAAGTCGCACAACTCATCATTTTGAACACATGTTTGAAAATTGGAGTTGTTGGATTCAATTGGGTATGGGTAGGTTTGATTTGGAAATCCTCTCTCATTCTCACTCTGTCCAACCGCCTCCTTATACATTGAAAATTTTGGAGCTAGCGGGAAACTAGCTATCGGTTCAGTAGGTTGCATAAGGACGTCCATGGACGCTTCCACATTCCTAACCATTTTGTTTGTTGCTGCAATGTACGCCTCCAACGACTCTTCCAAACTAGACTTGGGTGGTAAGGGGGTTTCGGTAAAAGATTCGAGATCGTGTGGATATGCAAAACTCCCAAAAGGCTGTGTAGAAACAGTGTCTAGTGAAGGTGGGAAGGTCGGGTAGGACTGGTAGGAAGTGGATGGTTGGGCAGGGGTAGGGTAAACATGTGGATAAAATGTGAATAATCGTGTGGGCCCCTAGAACTAGATGAGTGGAGAGGGGTGAAAGATCGGCTGCGAGATTGAGGAATATGCTCAGCAATGGACATCGGCTTAGGAGTGACAGAAGGACTCGAAAAAGTGGTGTCAATATATGGAGGTGGTAAAGGTTGACTTGGTTGACACAAGGTGGGTTGAAAAGTCGAACTGTTTCTCCTAGACGCCTCTATTTGATCTTTCAAATATATTTTAGGCATGGAAGGATCGTCTTTAAATTGACCGAACAAATTGACGTACGACGCAAAATTAGGTTCGGGATACCAAAGTTCGGCAAGTTATTTGTTATGTGGGGTACCCATGTTAGAAAAAAGGGTGAAAGAAAGAAAGATGGGTGGTGGTGCAAGGATTTATTTGCGGCAAAAGTTTGCAAGTTTTCTAATAAAAATTTTCCTTTTTTTTCTTTTTCTCTTTATTTGGAAATTGTTGCAAAAAAGATTTTGATAAAAGATATGCAACAGAAAAATATTACTTGCAATCTATTTCTAATTTAAACTAGGCGCAAAAATCCTGCACAAGATTTGTTATATGGAAGGGAATATATTTTATAGCTCACAGAATCCGGCAGGAATTTCCAGAAAAGATATTTCAAAATATACAGAGAAGAAACAGAGGAACTTACAGAGCAAATTTGGATAAATGCTGCTACCGAACTTACAGGAACTTACAGGCCAAACAGGGGGTCCCACCGCGGTTCCGCGGTTCTCTAGCTGGCACGGTTCCCAAAAAATTTTCTCACGTGCTAACTCATCGAGGTGGCCGCGGTTCAGCGGTACAAAGTAGGTTTCGGCGGCGGAAACGCGGCACGATGGGGGGGGGTTCAAATCTCCAGAAAAATTCTACTGTTCTGTTTTTGAAATCCTTCTCTGTTCTGATCTCCTGATTTTTGTTTCGCCTTCTGGAAATTTCCAGATCCGTCTCGATTGTTCCTGCATGATTCACACAACAAAGTACCCTTTCCAAAAAATAACAATTGATATATTTTTATAATTTTTGGATTTTTTTAGATTTTTATGATTTTTTTAATTTAAGATTAACCCGAAATTGCAAAAAGGAAATTTCTACGCCATCCCCGGCAATGGCGCCATTTGATTTGTCTCAAAAGCTATCTATTACCGCAATCAAGAACGGCATCGCATGCAGCTAGCCGGTGAGTACGGGTCAGTCCACAGGGATGTTGTGAATTTCCTAATCGCTCAAACGAGTTAATTCCGATGGGTGTCAGATCTTATTATCACTAAAAACCTAATTATCTAAATTAGGGCAAATAATTAAAAGTTATAACTAGGGCAGAGAATTAAATCTATACTAGGGCAGATAAATAAAATTTAACTAGGGCAGATAATAAATTACCTAGGGCAAATAAAGAATTGAAAACTACTTACTTTATAGATGGCTCTCTCCAAACATCAACACAGGGTTGTCAGATTTGAATTCATGATATGAAAAGAGGCATCGATGCTCTCCAAAAGATTTCTAAATTTTATTCATAAAAAGAGGCATAGGGAGGCATAAGGTTTACAATGATTTAGAGTCCCTATTTATAGAAGATAGGAAACACTAGGGTTACAATTGACCGCATATCTACATTTACCAAAATAGCCCTTAGGAAGACCGGTCAAAGACATAAAGAATTATGGTAAAAATTTTCTTCCCACCAGGCTCCATACGGCCGTGGAACCGCGGCCTGGGTAGGCTTTGGGCCGCGGTTCCGCGGCCCATTGATCGGCTCAGATGCTGATCTTTTATGGGCTTCTTCTGGGTCTTTTTAGTCTTCTGATTCTTTGGTTCATTTTTTATTTGGGCTTCTACATTGGTTCCAGATCTCCAGTAAACAATTTGCAGTGGACTTTTAACCGTTTGCCTTGTAATCTTGGACCTTGTATCGCCTTGTTAATTGTGAACTGTCCTTCGATGTAGGCTTAACTAAGATCCGTCTATTTGTTGGTCAAAAGTCCCTTTTCGTGTCGTCTTTTGTCTTTTTCACTGTTTTCTGTCCAAGAACCTATAACCTGTAACATGTAGCAGACATGCGTAAAAAGCACCTGTTTATTTATAAAAAGAATAAGAATAAGGAATATAATAATGCAATATTATGGTGTGAACACCTCACAATCCGTAGTTTAGAGACATCGTAGTCTATGAAGTTTAAGGACATCGTAGTCCATGAGTTTAAGGACCCCACAGTCCGTAGTTTAGAGACATCGTAGTCTATGAGTTTAAGGACCCCACAGTCCATGAAATGTGTGGTTGTTGGGACCCGTCACCTTTCTGAAGACGTTGAAGGATTGCAACGATAGATATCAGAGGAGTTAAGAGATGTACCCTTGAACCGGTGTGAGTTGGTTGAATGATCCGTAGTCCAGTTTGGGACTGAGATCTGTTGAATATTCATGAGCCGATGGTCTCAATTAAATATAAGTTGAGGATTTATGGCTAGAATTGGGCTAAGTCCAATTAAAATGTTTAACATTTTATTGTTCTGGCTATTGAGCCTTTATTTAGGCTTGGCCCTTTTAATATTGCTAAGCATTGGGTTCTGACATCTTTTGTCTTGTATTAAATGCTTGGCATTCATCAGAACAATGTGTATTCTGACAGTGCGCTACGTGGCGCGCCAGGCGCTTTGCGCCAATCAAAGAGCGTATTGCGCTTCTGTCAAGTAGCGCACACGAAAATGACACGTGTCACGCTCAGCGTTAAGCACCATTTTATTAGCGCATTGCGCTTTCAATTTATGAGCGCTTTGCGTCGGTTTAATGGCGCACCAGTGAGTGACACGTGGCGCGCTTAGCGCCAGCCCATGAGCGCAGTGCTCTGTTTCAGAAGTGCAAAGCGCAAGTTGTGTCTGCGGTTGACACGTGGCATGTTTTGGCGCTGAGCGCCGATCCAAGGAGCACAAAAGTGCAGTTCATGAGTGCAAGGCACTTTTCAAAAGCGCAAAGCGCATTCGATCAAATTTATGATCAGAGAAAAAGTTTATGTTCTTTTTAAAGGAGGCTTTGCTTCAAGATTCAAGAACAAAAGTTCTTATTTATAAAAAATGTGCTGCCTTTGTAGATCAATGATCTGTGAATGAAGTAAATACTTCTTTTTTATTTTTATGATGAGATCTTTTGATCTCCCCTTTTTTTTATCAAAGATCTTGGTCTTTTGTAGATCTATGATCTTTTTTAGAAGATAGTTCTTCTTTTCATGAGATGATTTCATCTCTGTGTTCAAGAATCATGTTCTTTACCTCGAAGAGATGATCTTCTTTTGCTAAAATCTTTCTTTTCTTTCTTTGAGTTTTCTCAAAGTTTGTATGGGGGTTTTCTATTTCTATATCAGACTTGAAGTCTTGGGGCCTTTATATAGGGCGAGTTGATTTGTTGGATCAGTTAAAGAGATTTTTCTCTGATTGATTTGGGAATATTTCCCACTGTTGGATCTTTGATCCTAAGGCTTCTGTTTTACAGAAGGCAATCTTCTTGTTTTTAACAAGTTTGGAAAGATCTTTTCATAACAGAATTTTAATTATGATTAATTAATAATTTATTATCATTAGATCTTTTGATCTAACATTGGGGAATTTTTAATTCCAGCGCTAGCGCACCTATGTTTGACACGTGGCGTGTAGCGCAGAGCGCAGCGCAGCCTGCGTTAGCGCACCCGTGTTTGATACGTGGCGCGCAGCACGCCTAGTACTAGCGCACTCATGGTGCACTGCTTAGGGCGCAGTGCATCTGGCGCTTGCGCATCCGTGTTTGTCACGTGGCGCGTAGCACACCTAGCGCTGGGTCTGAAGCGTTGCTTCAACTTTTGAATTTTGAATTTCAAAACAAAGCTTTGCTCTGATTGGGGGGAAACAAATGCCCCCCCACCGTTGCGCTTACGTGGTCCATACGTGAGCGCGGCGGTGGTAGCATCTCAGTCGTTGGATCAACTTTTGGAAGTTGAAACGGCTCTCAATGCCTATAAATATGACCTTTGATCCCTTAGATGATTTTCATCTTCTTCTTGAGAATTATCTCTTCTTCAGAGCATTGTTCTCCTGTTTAAGAACCTTTTAAGAGTCAAAACTCTCTTAAAATTTAGGTAAAGTTTAAAACTTTCACTAAATTAGGGTTTTACCTATTAACAGAGCCTTGCTCGTCATAGATCTTTGATCTAAAGAAAACCCTTTTAGGGTTTCATTAATAGAGCTTTGCTCTCTTGAACCCATAGATCTAAAGAGATCATTTCTTGGGGTTACTTAGCCCATGAATAGAGCTCTGCTCTTTTGTCCACATGTAGATTTCTTAATATTTAATGAAGAACTCTTAAGAGTTTTTTCAATGATCTTAAAGATCTCAGAATTCTTAATTCATAAAAATTAATTAATTTTAATTTTCTTTTCTGATGGATTTTTCCATCATCATTATAGAGCCAGGCTCTTAGCATTCTCAGGGAATCTCTTTAAATTCCTTTCATAATTGACTTTGACAGGTGTCATTCCTGTCTGCAGAGCATTGCTCTCGAGGAGTTTAACTCCTTGACCCGAAGGGTCGCTTATAATATGAGATTCCCTTTTTAGAATTTCTCACAAATTCAAATTTATTAGGTATTATAATTAGAATTTGTTTTCTCCATTACTGATCTTCTAATGATGTTTCTTTTCAGGCACTGTGGCTGTTCATTTATACAGTCTGAACGAGTTCATTACTTATGAGGATATCCGCGTACAGGGCCGTTGCCAAAACCAAGAGTTTACAGATGCCCAATGCGCGGAGCTTATGGAGCGTCTGTATGCACGCGTCAGTTGGTTGCTTCCTCGCCGTTCCGCTCTCTTGAAAATCATAGTGGGAGCCATTTGGAGAGCACTTTCGGGGCTTCACGAAGCCATGCCACTTAACGCGCTGGATGATACCAAAGACAAGGTGCATTCAATGTTCCTGTCGGGGCTGATTTCGAAGAAGCGGTGGGATAACCTCATCGATATTATGCATCAAACTTTCCAACATACGACGATAATCGCTTCTTATCGAAGGGAGGGGAGCATTGCCTAGAATCTCGACACTCATGAACGCGAGAGGATGCACACTAGAATGGTTAGAAAGGCCAGAAAGCTTCTAGATAACCTCACTTTTGAATTCCTCAATCCATGCCCTGGATCTGATGTTTTAGCATTATAATCATTTTGATAATGTTTTCATTTACTGCATTCATAATTGTAAGAACTTTTTCGAAGTATGATTGGCGAATTCTTCATTTCAGCGTGTTTTATTTTATGAATTAAGTCTTTTGCACATGTGTTAACGGGTATGCTTCGTGCGCTTAATCAAATGCGAATCAAATGTTCTCCTTGTCGCTTTCTTCTTTCTTTTATTATCAGCATGTCACTTTAGCAAACATAGCCGGCAGATGATAGGATGAGCATCTTGTTTTGGCTTCTTCGAGGGGTAGTGATGGCTTAGGAAACAGGGTTAGGATCTGTCACCTAAGACTTTTCAATTTTATGAGCCGTGAGGGTCTCATAAAGATATTTCTCCCTACGAGTCGTGAGGATCTCGTAGGTGTATTTTCTCCTTAGGAATCGTGAGGATTCCTAAGTGCGTTTTCCCTTATAAGTCGTGAGGATCTTATAAGAGAGCTTTCTTCCTCGAGAGGACCCGTAAGTGTTTAGTGGGATTGACGTGTAGATGACGTATTTCCAAAATGAGGTCATATAGATGACGTGTTTCCGTGACGGGGTCATATAGATGACGTATTTCTGAGCGGGGTCATGTGGATGGCGTATTTCCGAGCGGGGTCATGTGGATGACGTATTTCCGAGACGGGGTCATGTGGACGACGTATTTCCGAGACAGGGTCATGTTGACGACGTATTTCCGAGACGGGGTCATGTTGATGACGTATTTCCGAGACGGGGTCATGTAGATGACGTATTTCCGAGAAGGGGTCATGTAGATGACGTATTTCCGAGACGGGGTCATGTGGATGACGTATTTCTGCGACGGGGTCATGTGGATGACGTATTTCCGAACGGGGTCATGTGGATGACGTATTTCCGAACGGGGTCATGCGGATGACGTATTTCCGAACGGGGTTATGCGGATGACGTATTTTCGAGCGGGGTCATGTGGATGACGCATTTCCGAGACGGGGTCATGTGGATGACATATTTCCGAACAGGGTCATGTTGATGACGTATTTCCGAGACGGGGTCATGTTGATGACGTATTTCCGAGACGGGGTCATGTTGATGACGTAGTTCCGAGACGGTGTCATTTGATGACGTATTTCCACGACGGGGTCATATGGATGACGTATTTCCGCGACGGGGTCATGTGGATGACGTATTTCCTAAACGGGGTCATGTTGATGACGTATTTCCGCGATGGGGTCATGTGGATGACATATTTCTGAGACGGGGTCATGTTGATGACATATTTCCGAACGGGGTCATGTGGATGACGTATTTCCGAACGGGGCCACGTGGGTGACGTATTTCCGAACGGGGCCACGTGGATGACGTATTTCCGGACGGGGTCATGTGGATGACGTATTTCCGAACGGGGTCATGTCGATGACGTATTTCCGAGTGGGGCCATGAGGATGACGTATTTCCGAACGGGGTGATGTTGATGACGTATTTCCGAGCGGGGTCATGTTGATGACGTATTTCCGAACGGGGTCATGTTGATGACGTATTTCCGAACGGGGTCATATTGATGACGTATTTCCGAGCGGGGTCATGTGGATGACGTATTTCCGAGCGGGGTCATGTGGATGACGTATTTCCGAATGGGGTCATGTGGATGACGTATTTCCGAACAGGGCCATGTTGATGACGCAATTCCGAGATGAGGTCATGTGGATGACGTATTTCCGAACGGGGTCATATTGATGACGTATTTCCGAGACGAGGTCATATGGATGACGTATTTCCGAGACGGGGTCATGTTGATCACGTAGTTCCGAGACGGTGTCATTTGATGACGTATTTCCGTGACGGGGTCATATGGATGACGTATTTCCGCGACGGGGTCATGTGGATGACGTATTTCCTAAACGGGGTCATGTTGATGACGTATTTCCGCGATGGGGTCATGTGGATGACATATTTCTGAGACGAGGTCATGTTGATGACATATTTCTGAACGGGGTCATGTGGATGACGTATTTCCGAGACAGGGTCATGTTGATGACGTATTTTCTAACGGGGTCATGTGGATGACATTTTTCCGAACGGGGTCATGTGGATGACGTATTTCCGAACGGGGTCATGTGGATGACGTATTTCCGAACGGGGTCATGTGGATGACGTTGCGTCTGTTGTAATGAGACGAATATCGAAGTGGTCTCCAAGTTGTCTGGGAACCATCGAGATTTGGCTTCTTCTGGTGATGGAGCCTGAGGAGGGAAGGTGTGATTCCTTCTTTGTTTGCGCCCCTGGATTGTATCCAGGGATGGATGTGATATCACCTATAGGGCATAAATTTTATTTTATTTTGTTAGTTATATGTATGCCCTAGAGGCCATTACTGTACATTGGATGTATATTGTAGTGGATGCTGGAACATATATAGGTAGGACTTTCTTGCTCGACATGATAGTACGCTATCTGGTTACTCTTTATCTTAACATGTATACTTTCTGTCTCTCAGATTACATGTTGATAAATCCCTTAGGATATGTACTCGACTTCCAGGACTATGATGCAGATCATACTAGTGGGGCCTGGGTAGTCCATGAGTACATCCTTCAATGTTCTTAGTCGTAGGAATATCGAGACGGGGCATCGATATTCCAGAGTAGACTAGCGTATATCTTCTCGACCCATGCGATGGGCGATGGATGATCCCATATCCATTGGTGTTTGACATCAGAGATGGTATACGGGTGCTCAGTGGAGACTGGGTACACTGAACAGACTCGCCGAGAACTCCCAGATGGTATTATACCTCACGTCAGATGGCAGTTCTCTGGTGACACTGGTACAGCTTAGTCTGTTGACCCGAGATCGTCATAGAGTCTTGTGTGTCTTCCACTGTGCTTTGATTTCCACCCTACCACGGCTCTACTGAGTCGTGCAAACAGGTGGTTTTTTGGGTACAGTCCCGATTCACATGGAGGCAATAAATGATAGGAGGGGATTCGTCTCTCCCGGTATTGGGGGTTGATGTTGCGCTATGCTCGACTGGCCATAACAGGAAATCCCTGGCCAGGGTTGCAGTGATATACTGGTAAGAGTTATCAGTAGTTTCACGAATGTTATGGAACTTACGTCGGCATGACTTATCAAGCTACTGGGGTCTGACGTTTACCACTCCTAGGTGAGATATGCGACATATCAGACGAACAGATCGGACTGTACGGTAAGTGTTACTGGTTGGATTTATAGGAGTGTGAGCGAGCTTGCTCGTCGATCTTCTGATCGCTCAATACCCGGGTGGACGTTACGTTTAGCAGACTGCTTGCGGCTTGTGGGTGTTTGATATGATCATCACCTACTGCCGGCGTATTGACGAGTCTTTAGAGTCCTACACAGAGGTTTCCTGGCTCAAGTGAAATGAAATAGGAGCGCATATGAGATATGTGTGGGACCAAGAATAATACGTGTATATGATACCGTATTCTATTCTCGCGATGAATGTATCGAATGGTTGTATGTGATATAACCTAGTTATTGAATCGAGGATTGATTCGATAAGTCGATACGTTGGATATTAGTCGGTTATATGCGATATGACCGGATCGTTAAATCAAGTATTGATTTAATGATTTAATGCATAATTATATATTTGATATATTAGTTTGCATTAACTAGTATTGGTTCACTTTAAAAGGATTTTCTCACTTGATATGCACAAGTTGTATATGTGTTATACTTTTGTGCACTTGTTTGTATCATGTTTGATGATACATGCTCACTTGGGTTTGTGTAAAGAATTAAACCATGGTTAGTTAATGGTTAGGGTTTCATTTGATTTACTTATTCATTTATTTATTTATTTTGGCAAAAGAAAAATGATATGGTGGCTTTCTTTGTTTGCTTGTTGAAGCTTCATGAAGCTTTGAACAAGTCCACTATATTTGTCTCATGCTTAACCCTAATCATTCCATCTAACCATTGTCTATTCTCTACACCTAACCATGGTTGGTATATGATAAGTATTCATATTATTTTCCTTTTTGAATATACTTATCATATTCTTTCTTCTTCTTCTTCATCTTCAACAATGAAGAAAGCTTGCCTCCATCAATGACAACTTGAGAAAAAGAGTGAGAAATCCAATTCTAAAGTGAACCCACTTCTTATTTCTTCATCCTCTACCACTTGCCAAGTAGTATAGGGTGTTTTCTTCACAAGTTTCATGACTTGGTGAAGTTGGAGTTTGATCTTGAGTTGCCTCGACGTAGATCATCTTCGGCATCGAAGTCAACGACCTAGCCCGCCCATTTCTCCGATGAAGCCGATGCTAGAGTCATGGATTCGATTTGGACAGCGGAGGGACGTCATCACGGAGCCTAGGAGGTGGAGGACCGGATCTACAAAGGTTGTATCTTCTTTCCTTTAAGTTAAAGTTGCTTACTTGCATCGCATCACCTATAAATCTAGTTAACGATCCGTATTAGGGTTTGTAGGCACATGGAAAATTTTGAATTAGCCATGTTTGATCACTTGTGAGACCTCATTAGTGTGCCTAGGAACCCTCTAGTGGTATCAGAGCCTAGCTAGAGCCTTAGACGATGCGTAGACGGAGTTAGAAGTCCGATCGAACCAAAACCCTAACCCAAAAAAATGCTCTCTGTACATTTTTTGAATTCAGGGATTTTTGAGAATTAAAAATATGCAG
This sequence comes from Agapanthus africanus, assembly GCA_030015575.1. Classification (NCBI taxonomy): domain Eukaryota; kingdom Viridiplantae; phylum Streptophyta; class Magnoliopsida; order Asparagales; family Amaryllidaceae; genus Agapanthus; species Agapanthus africanus. Next base: position 484,350,345 of record JASDDO010000022.1, on the reverse strand, counting down.
AAAACTCAGCAGGAGATTCTAAGAATTACTGTATAAAACGGGACCCCTAATTCGATCATAGCGCGGCGGAACCGCGGAATTAGCATGGCTAATGCGGCGGTTCCGCGGCCAATTAATCTCTTCATTCAAAACTTTTTACACAATAACTTCTTTATTGCATTGCTGAGTTTCCTGGGAATTTTTAAATCTCACTCAAGAGTTGAGTTTTTTGGGTTGTATTGGGGACTCGGTGTTTCGATCGGATTGTCTAATCTTGTCTATGTGTTTTTCCAGATAATTTTAGAATATGTTAAAAAGTTCGGCCGGATATAAATACCCACTTTTTCCCCTGCTGGGAAATTTCCAATTGTTGGACTTTTCCGTAGTTTAATGACGTTCTAAGTAGTGCAAGTAACGCGATGGTCCCTCTAGAAGACAACAAACCTTAACTCGATTATGTGACCGTCTTGAACTGCCCTTTGAACCAAAGGGTTTGGGGCAGTACGGCGTGCCGCATGTGAGGCGTTGGCTTGACCCTTCTACGGCTGGACCGTTGGTACTGAGGCACGAAGTGAATGTTTTTAAACTTATTTCATGTGTTGAGATGTTTCGGGAAAACTTGGGTGTTCGAATGTTCGATCGGAAAGTTTAACATTTTCTATTTATCCGGAATGTGATACAATAATTGGAATTCACAAGTAGTTATGAGATAACTGAATGAATGTTATAAATCTAGCGGTTTAGTCTCACTTGATCGGTTGCCACAGAATTTTGATATGATCAGAAGTCCATCGCAATCACGTTGCGTACGCGGATACTCGCCGGGTAAACTTAATAGACTGCTACACCCCATAGCTCCGACCAAGTGACTGTAGGAGAACACTATCGCCGAAAGCATCCGTTCGGGTGCTCGCGGCAGCGGTGTTCCGCCTTGGTGCACTTCGTCGACGGCGTCGGGGGTGCAGCCGTCTACTAAAGTTTGCGACGAGTATTCGATCAGGATGTCGGGAATCTTGTTGAATTGCCCGACTTGATATTGAAAAGTGTTTTCGATAATGAGACTAAAATGAGGGGTTTATAATTGTTAGGCATGCGATGTCTTAGGAATTCATTTGGCTAGGCATGCGATGTCTAAAAAGGTTACTGATTCCAACTGTTGTAGTTTTACACTTTCTTTTCTGTGACCGTAAGTGTAATATGTGATATCGCCGGTTTCGTTGCTATATGTCGACGACAATTGGGATGCGCATATTTATTTACGTTGATGACATGTGATGTTATGTGTTGCTGGATATGTTATATTGGATCGTCGTGTTCGAATAGCCGGGGGGTTTTTATGTGAGATGAGTGTTTTTTTATTTTCATTCATGTAAAAACTTGTATGTAATATTCTTTTATTGGGGCACTTCCAGGTTGCGGATGATGTCACCATTTGTATATTATTTACTTTTCCGCATTAGGATAGACCCAAGGAGGGGAGCACAAGTAACCGGGTTCTAGGGTCCAGTGGGAGACCATCTCGAGGAGTCGAGTCCGGGTCTCCTAATCCTAGAATTGGTAGGGTTGCTTGCCGCTCTCGTAGGGGTCTAGGGGTGTGGGATTGGCTATTCATCACGACCGTGGAATCCGTGTTTTATACTGGCTCGTATTGAAAACATGGACGTCCTAGTATATCCAATATTTCATATGATATTTTCTGCTGCGTTATCTGTGATGTGATCATGTGATTTGTTCAGATAGATATAGTATATAGTATATATGATATATTATATAGACGTTGCTTATGTTTTACACCCGCGCTAGCCCTGCCTCGCTCTGGCGTTAGTTACCTAACCTAACGGTGCAGACGGAACATCGAGGCGAATGCGGATGGCATAAGCGTACGTTATATTTATCTGTGATGTTTAGGTGGACTTAATTGATGGGACATTCATTAATGAGATTAATGAAAAAAAATAAACCTAATTGATGTTGTGGAATCGAATTTCAAAAATAAAACAGGTAGCTACAGTTCTTGCTTTGCATCGCGGTGTTCCTTATAGAACATCCTGCACCTTATTCGATGAGGAAAGGACCGAGATCCCTTCATCGGGAGTGACTCCTTTAGCAATAACTGCCAGATGCTACAACCCTCGGTTTGTCTTTTGATCGCTTCTATAGTTTCTGCTTTGCACAGTAATATATATGATATATCCCGCACCTCATTCGACGAGGAAAGGGCCGACGATCCCTTCACCGGGAGTGCCCCCTTTAGCAAAACTAGAAAAGCCTAAAAAACATTCCATTTAAAAACCATTTGATTCCGCAACGAGATCAAGTTCAAAGCGTAAAGGTTTTCACAAAAACCATTCGCAACCCTCCGTCATTTTAGGAAGTAGAGTACTTAGTATTCGTGCTACGTTTGTCGACCATAGCCGAGGCGTAGTGTGCGGTAGCTAAGTGATGTCTTCCTACACAGCATATGATGCGATTAGTTAGGACAGTCATGTAGCTTTGTTGACCTCAGCCAAGGGTCATGTGGGTGGTTCTAATTAATCACGAAATGACGGGTCGAACTTGACTAGTGCTTATGATTTGTTGACCTTAGCCAAGGTCATAGGTGTTAGGGGTAAAAACCATTATCGAGAGTTTCAAGTGTTGAAATTTGCAATGAGATTGCATACCTTCTATGTGATAGTTGGATCCCGATACCCACTGCGAGTAATTGTTACTCCTGGGAGAGTTTTGCACTTTACAATTAGCCGATCAAGTAGGTGTCTAGAAAGGTGTCAACGGGGTTACGCCTCTGGGAAAACGAGGTTTACTGTAATTAGGTCCGTGCGAAAGCACGGGGAACCTCCCTTAAAGTACCAACACTGTCCTGGCTGAAAGATTGGCGAACTTGTAGAGTGTAATTAATCCCGGCTAGTCTTTCCTTTTAAGGTTTGAAGGAAGATTTGATAAAAACAGTGGGAGCCATCCTGATTAGATAAAATATATAACAAATCTGATCTTGCAAGAGCGCACGCTGAGTGTTTTCTTCTCTCTCTCCAGGTAGTGACCATATCACGCCTTAATCAAGATAATAATATGGATGTGTTGACCGAACCCGCTTGTTATATTGAGCTGGGAAACGTTGGTCCCGCTCCAACTTATAATTGTTATAAGACAGAGCAGGAAATAGGGGAATACCAGAATTCCTATGCCGCCCAAACGAAGAAAGTGCATATGATGCATCTCCTTCGAGTGTGTTCATTATAAAGAACTGTTTCTCAGTATCCTCTGAATCCTGGATATTTGATACCGGATCAGGATCCCAGATATGTAATCTGTTACATAGGGCTACAAAAGGGTAGAAAACTGAGATCGGGTGATAAGTTTCATGAGACAGAAAACGGGGCAAGTGTTGCAGCCAAGTCTGTTGGTCACTGTCACCCTGTATTACCAATACATTGATTCTGAACAAATGCTATTAGATACCGAACCTGATATACAAAATCATATACAAAATCATATCAGTCTCTTTATTAGTAAAGAAGGATATAATTTTGTATTGATGGATAATGTTTTGATCATTTCCTATATCAAAAGTTGATCGGTTCAGGCACGTTATCTAAAAGTATTGACGTTCTAAATCAAACTACAGTTCCTAGTATATAGAACACACACAAGAGGAAGAGTTCAGAAATGAACGGATCCTTCTTGAGGCATTGTAGACTAGGTCACATCAATGCGACCCGACTGGTTGAAGTTACATTTTAGATGCATATTTAAATCAGTTTGAATTTACATCTTGTGAAACTTGCCAGTCATGTCACAAAGATTAGATGACCATAGCCCTGTTTATTGGAAACAGAGAAAGAGTTAATGAACTCTTGGGACTGATACATGATGATGTATGTAAGGTCTCCTGTCTACACATGCTAGGACTGGTTCTTTATACTTCATTACGTTCTCTAATGATCTCTCAAGATTCAATCATGTGTTCCTGTTGAAACACAAGTCCGAACCTTTTGAGATATTCACAAAATATAAGCTAGAAGTAGAGAACCAATACGGGGATAAGTATTATGTCCTATGATAAGATCAGGGAGGAGGATACTTGTGTACGGAATCCTTGGACTATTCTAAAGGAAAATGAGATTCTCTCTCAGTATTACTCCTCTGAATACACCACAGCACAACGGTGTATCGGGGCGGAGCAATCTCACAATATTAGATATGGTGTGCTCTATTATGAGTATTACTGAGTTACCTATTTCCTTTTAGGGGTTGTGCACTTGAGAAGCTGCATACCTATTGAATTAGGTTCGAATCAAATCAGTGCCTACCACTCCATATAAGATATGGTATGGGAAGAGCCTATCTCTTAAATAAGTTAAGATTTGGGGTTGTCCGGCCTATGTCTAAAAGAAAAATTTGGACAAGCTCGAGGCAAGGTCTGTTATGTAGGACTGGAAATGTTCCAGCTATACAAACTGCAGCAAATGATTTGGTAGAACCAAAAGATTCAATAGTAACCAACGAACCTCAGCCTCTCCGCCGATCTAGTAGGGTTCTTCACCCACCTAAGAGTTACTTCGGTTTCTCTATGACAGTGGGAGCGAGGATTGCATCATGAGATGATGACCCAACTAGTTTCGAGCTGGCCATCAGGAGTGAGACTCTGTAAGAATGGCTGGATGTTTATCGATCTAAGATAGAATCCTTATACACCAACAAAGTATGGACTTTGGTTGCTATATCTGAAGGGTTAAATCCCCATCAGGAGCAAGTATATCTTGAGAAGATTACTTGGTGTAGATGGAAAAGTTGAGACTTTCAAAGCTAGACTTGTTAAAGGTTTTCGTCATCGACCAGGCGTGGATAATGATGAAACCTTTTTCCAGTGGCTATGCTTAAGTCCATCCAGATCCTACTTGCTACGGCTACATACCATAACTACGATATCTGGCGGTTGTGTGTCTTGACTGCTTTTCTAAATGATAATTTGGAAGAAAGCGTCTATAAGTACACAGCCAAAGGGCTTCGTAGACAGTGGGAGCAGCGGAAACGTGAGCAAGATGTTTTATATGATAAAGCAGGCATCGCGGAGTTGGAACATCTGTTTTGAGGTGGTAGTCAAAGAGTTTGACTTCATCAAAATGGTAGATGAACCTTGTATATACAAAAAGGTAGTGAGAGTAAGGTGGTCATCCTCGTATTGTACGTGGACAACATACTCTTGATAAGAAAAAAGTTTCATATTCTACGCACGGTCAATCTCCGCTTATCACAAGGATTCTCCAATAGGATCAGAGTGATACCTCCTAAATCCTGGGATTTGGGTCTATGAGATAGATCTAAATGGATGTTAGGATTCTCACTAGCTATAGTAAGATAGTATCAATCGATCCTGGGGAGAATCACTGGAAGTGTTCTAGGGTGATAAGGACGACTGAATGTCAATCAGAGGCATTGTCTTCACCCTCAGTGGAGGGACAGTATGTTTGAAGAGTTCCAAGCTAGATACCGTGGCAAACTAGACGATAAAGGCTGGTAACATCGCTATTAAAGATACTACCAAAGAGGCAGTTTGGGTGTATATTGGTTCATAAGATGAACTAGGTTCTTACCATTGTATGAAAATGGAAGTGTGGTTTTGGCCAAGGAACCCTGGTCCCATCAGTGACCCAGACAAATTCTGAGGCAGCATCACCTGATCATGGAGATAGATGATCTCCAGGGTGATCGAGGTTAGGAGAGTAGACTCAGAGGACAACATGGCGGATCCACTCACGAAGGCCTTTTCCGAAAGAGGGACTTTTAGGGGATGGTTGAGTATTAGATACTACAACTACTGCTACAGATGGCCCTAGTGCAAGTGGGAGATTGTTAGTTATATGTATGCCCTAGAGGCCATTACTGTACATTGGATGTATATTGTAGTGGATGCTGGGACATATATAGGTAGGACTTTCTTGCTCGACATGATAGTACGCTATCTGGTTGCTCTTTATCTTAACATGTATACTTTCTGTCTCTCAGATTACATGTTGATAAAGCCCTTAGGATGTGTACTCGACTTCCAGGACTATGATGCAGATCATACTAGTGGGGCCTGGGTAGTCCATGAGTACATCCTTCAATGTTCCTAGTCGTGGGAATATCGAGACGGGGCATCGATATTCCAGAGTAGACTAGCGTATATCTTCTCGACCCATGCGATGGGCGATGGATGATCCCATATCCATTGGTGTTTGACATCAGAGATGGTATACGGGTGCTCAGTGGAGACTGGGTACACTGAACGGACTCGCCGAGAACTTACAGATGGTATTATACATCACGTCAGATGGCAGTTCTCTGGTGACACTGATACAGCTTAGTCTGTTGACCCGAGATCGTCATAGAGTCTTGTGTGTCTCCCACTGTGCTTTGATTTCCACCCTACCACGGCTCTACTGAGTCGTGCAAATAGGTGGTTTTTTGGGTACAGTCCCGATTCACATGGAGGCAATGAGCGATAGGAGGGGATTCGTCTCTCCCGTTATTAGGGGTTGATGTTGCACTATGCTCGACTGGCCATAACAGGATATCCCTGGCCAGGGTTGCAGTGATATACTGGTAAGAGTTATCAGTAGTTTCACGAATGTTATGGACCTTATGTCGGCTTGACTTATCAAGCTACCGGGGTCTGACGTTTACCACCCCTAGGTGAGATATGCGACATATCAGACGAACAGACCGGACTGTACGGTAAGTGTTACTGGTTGGATTCACAGGAGTGTGAGCGGGCTTGCTCGTCGATCTTCTTATCGCTCAATACCCGGGTGGCCGTTACGTTTAGCAGACCGCTTGCGGCTTGTGGGTGTTTGATATGATCATCACCTGCTGCCGGCGTATTGACGAGTCTTTAGAGTCCTACACAGAGGTTTCCTGGCTCAAGCGAAACGAAATAGGAGCGTATATGGGATATGTGCGGGACCGAGAATAATGTGTGTATATGATACCGTATTCTATTCTCACGATGAATGTATCGAATGGTTGTATGTGATATAACCTAGTTATCGAATCGAGGATTGATTCGATAAGTCGATACGTTGGATACTAGTCGGTTATATGCGATATGACCAGATCGTTAAATCAATTATTGATTTAATGATTTAATGAATAATTATATATTTGATATATTAGTTTGCATTAACTAGTATTGGTTCACTTTAAAAGGATTTTCTCACTTGATATGCACAAGTTGTATATGTGATATATTTTTGTGCACTTGTTTGTATCATGTTTGATGATACATGCTCACTTGGGTTTGTGTAAAGAATTAAACCATGGTTAGTTAATGGTTAGGGTTTCATTTGATTTACTTATTCATTTATTTATTTATTTTGGCAAAAGAAAAATGATATGGTGGCTTTCTTTGTTTGCTTGTTGAAGCTTCATGAAGCTTTGAACAAGTCCACCATATTTGTCTCATGCTTAACCCTAACCATTCCACCTAATCATAGTCTATTCTCTACACCTAACCATGGTTGGTATATGATAAGTATTTATATTATTTTCCTTTTTGAATATACTTATCATATTCTTTCTTCTTCTTCTTCTTCATCTTCAACAATGAAGAAAGCTTGCCTCCATCAATGGCAACTTGAGAAAAAGAGTGAGAATCCAATTCTAAAGTGAACCCACTTCCTATTTCTTCATCCTCTACCACTTGCCAAGTAGTATAGGTTGTTTTCTTCACAAGTTTCATGACTTGGTGAAGTTGGAGTTTGATCTTGAGTTGCCTCGATGTAGATCATCTTCGGCATCGAAGTCGACGACCTAGCCCGCCCATTTCTCCGATGAAGCCGATGCTAGAGTCATGGATTCGATTTGGACAGCGGAGGGACGTCATCACGGAGCCTAGGAGGTGGAGGACCGGATCTACAAAGGTTGTAGCTTCTTTCCTTTAAGTTAAAGTTGCTTACTTGCATCGCATCACCTATAAATCTAGTTAACGATCCGTATTAGGGTTTGTAGGCACATGGAAAATTTTGAATTAGCCATGTTTGATCACTTGTGAGACCTCATTAGTGTGCCTAGGAACCCTCCATATTTTATTTCTTTCTGCGATGCTCTATCATTTCAGCTTTTATATCGCGAACGTCGCGATTGCCTAATCATTTCGGCTATTTTTCGCGGTGCCCAACCATTTCAGCTATTTATTTTTCTTACTTGCTGCTTTTTATTGCGAGTTGCCCAATCATTTCGGCTGTTTTGCATGCATACATTTTTTTTACTTGCTGATTTTGTTGCAAGTTGCGCCATCATTTCAGCTATTTCGTATGCATGTGTGGCTTGCTAGATTCTTGCTGCAAGCTTGGAGCTAGACACTGATTTCGGCATCAGCACCGCTACAACAGGAATATTGCCAGGAGCGAATCATCATTTGCCTTTGTCGATGTCGAATAAGGTGGCTTAGTAGACAGGGTCAGGATCCTATTGACTAAGGCTTTTGACTTCATGAGCCATAAGGGTCTCATAAAGGTATTTCTCCCTACAAGTTGTGAGGATCTTGTAGGTCCATTTTCTCCCTAGGAATCGTGAGGATTCTTAAGTGCATGTTCTCTTATAAGTCGTAAGGATCTTACAAGAGTGTTTTCTCCTTATAAGTCGAGAGGACTTACAAGGGTTGTTCACCATGTAGACATATCCCTAGTCACGAACGGGACTTTGTTAGGGAAATGTTTATTTGCGCCCGTGGATTGTATACAAGGGTCAATATTGAGCCGCTTGTAGGGCAATGTCGGAAGTTGTGGTGGCTACTTAAGAACAGTTTTAGATCCCTGTAGCTTAAGACTTTCAAATCTTATGAGCCGTGAGGGTCTCATAAGAGGGTTCTCCTTACGAGTCGTGAGGATCTCGCAAGTGTAATTTCTCCTTAGGAATCGTGGGGATCCCTAAGTGTGTTGCTCTCTTGTGAGTCGTAATGATCTCACGCAGATGGTTTCTCCATACAAAGTCGAGAGGACCTTGCAAGTGTCTTTTAACGAGATTGTGCTCTTTCGGGTTTTCGTAAAACTCACCGGTATCCCTGCTGTTTTTACTCACGGAGCCCTTTCGGGTTTTCATCCGTGCCCTTTTTGCTTATGGACATACCATTTTTTTTTTGTTAGCCTTGGGATGCTGCAATTCACAGTAGTTTATTGACATCTCGGTCAACGGCTAGTTTTAGGACATAGTGGTCCGTTGTTTGTTTAAGGACGTTTCGGTCCGTTGTTAGTTTAAGGACGTTTCAGTCCGTTGTTAGTTTAAGAACGTTTCGGTCTGCAGTAAAGGAAGCTGGTTACTACTTATAGAGTTTGGGCTTAGGAAGATAGCAAGCGAACATAGATGTCATCATCTATCATTGACCTAGGTCGTGACTCGTCAAGCGTAGTATTTCTTCAAGAAGCGACCGTTTATTATCCTGAAAGGTCTTTCACCATGCATGTCCATGAGTAGATAGGCCCCACCCTGATAGACCTTGTCTATGATATACGGGCCTTCATAGTTCGGTTTGAATTTCCCCCGTTTGGCACGATTGGGGATCATAGGTCTTTTGACCACTAGTACGAGTTCTCCTTGGCGGAATGTTCTTGGCCTAGTCAATCTTTCGCATGAGCGTGTCATCTTTGCTTTATAAGCCTCCATATTTTGTTGTGCTATGAGCCGGGTTTCATCAAGGGCATCGAGCTCCTCAAGCCGAAGGTGAGTATTCTCTTCGTCCGTTAGCTCGTAGTGAACTGCCACTCGTAGAGAGGGTAGCTCTATCTCGAGGGGATGTACCACCTCTGTACCGAATACCAATGCGTACAGAGTTGTGTTAGTAGCCGTTTTGAACTAGTTCGATATGCCCAGAGAGCTTCATGCAGTCTCTCGTGCCAGTCCCTCTTATTTCGAGACACCTTCTTTTTCACGATCTTCGTCAAGGTCTTGTTAAAAGCCTCAGCTAGACCGTTGCTCGGGGATTATAGACTGAGGAGTATTTCCAGTCTATGTTATGCTGTTGTGCGAAGCGGCTGATCTTGTGGCTTCTGTAGGCTGGCCCGTTATCGGAGATGATCCGTCTCGGAGTTCCAAACCGATAAATGATGTGTGTCTTGAAGAAATGGAGGATATTCTCCGTTTTCACCTCCCTCAGCGGTACTGCTTCTGCCCATTTGGATAAGTAATCAGTTGTCGCTAAAATGAATCGATGTCCTCTGGACGATGCTGGTTTGATGGGGCCGATTATGTCAGTCCCCCACATTTCGAACGACCAGCTAGCCACTGTTGGGTGTAGTGGATTTGGATGCTAATGGATAAAGTCCCCGTGAACCTGGCACGAGTGGCATTGCTTCGCGTATTCGAGGCAGTCCTGGATCATCGTGGGCCAATAGTAGCCCATCCTTTTGATCATCAGCTTCATCTTCGGGCCGTCTTGGTGAGAACCATAGAGTCCGTCATGAGTTTCTTGGACGACCCTCTTTGCCCATTCATGTCCCAGGCATCTTAGCCACAGAGAATCAAATGACCTTTTATACAGAGTATCATTGACGAAAGCAAAAGACAGAGCTCGTTTTATAAGCTGATGTCTTGAAGACGCATCTTCAAGTGTTCGACGGGATTTGAAGCAGTCTATAATCCGCAACCTTTTCCTGGTCTTTTATTTGTAGAGTCATTTGCTCGATCGCTCCCTTTTCTTCGGAAGACTCCGGAGATATTTCTGCTGGTGCGAGAACCCGACGGCTTTTCACAACAATCCTCACGTCATCGAGGTTTTCATCAGCCAGTTCTTTAGCGAGCTTAGCTAATGCATCCGCTTTGCTATTTTCCATACGCGGTATGCTTTCTAAGATGTAGGAAGGAATTTGAGTCAGCAGTCACTGTACTCTCTCACCGTATTTCACCAACTCAGGCTTGCACATCTGATAGTCGTCGTTTACTTGACTAACGATCAGTAGGGAGTCTCCGTATATGAGGAGGTTTTCAATTCCCATGTCGATGGCGATCTCGAGACCTGCTATCAAAGCTTCATACTCGGCTTCGTTGTTCGTCCTCGGCTCTGTTAAGGAGAAGGCAAAGCGTATTATCCTCCCTTGTGGAGTCACGAAGATGAGGCCTACCCCCGATTTGATTATAGGGGTGCTTTTTTTACGCTTCTTCATGGAAGACATCCCATTGAAGTAAAGTTCCCACCGGGTATCGCCCCTATCAATTGTGTCAAACGCATGTTCGTCTGGCAATTCGCAGTTCAAAGGAGAATCGGCAGGTATCGGATGCTCAGCGAGGAAGTCTATGATGGCCTGGACTTTCACTTTTTTAAGAGGCCGATAGCTTATCGAGAACTCCATCAAGAGCAAGGCCCATTTAGCGACCCGTCTTGTTAATATGGATTTTGACATCAAGTATTTGAGAGGATCCACTTTTGATATGAGATGGACCTCATGTGCCAACACGTAGTGTCTGAGCTTCGTTATTGCGAAGATCAACGCCAGGCAGTGTTTTTCAATGCGAGAGAAGTTGCTTTCTGCCTCCAGTAGAACTCGACTCAAGTAGTAGAGAGCTCTTTTTTTCGCTTGGTCATTTTCTTGTGCCCACAACGCGCCTAAAGAACCTTCAAGGGCTGTTGTGTATAGGACGAGAGGTTTTCCTTTAACGGGCGCGGCTAGTACTGGCGGATTCCGCAGGTATTGCTTGATTTCGTCCAGTGCGTCTTGGCATTTGCGATCCCAGACGAAAGGGGTTCCCTTCTTCATCAGGTGACTGTAAGGACAGCACTTACCGGAAAGATTGGCTATAAATCGCCGGATATATGCGAGCTTCCCTTGGAGAGACCGCAGTTGTTTAAGAGTCCTTGGCGGAGGGATTTCTATGATCGCCTTGATCTTTGACGGATCTATCTCGATGCCTCGGTGTCGGACGATGAATCCTACAAATTTGCCCGAGGAAACTCCGAACGCGCATTTGAGAGGGTTCATCTTCAAGTTATATTGCCGAAGGCGCTGAAACACGATCTTCAGATGTTCTAAATGTTCCTCGTATGATTTGCTTTTTACTACGAGGTCGTCAATATAGCATTTGACGATTTCATGTATGAGGTCATCGAAGATCTTCGTCATGGCCCTCTGATAGGTGGCGCCGACGTTCTTTAGACCGAAGGGCATCACCTTGTAGTAGAATATGCCTAAAGGGGTCCGGAAAGCGGTGTGCTTCTGGTCCTCGGGATGCATCTTTATCTGATTGTATCCTGATGAGCCGTCCTTGAAGGAGAAAACTTCGTGAGTGGACGTATTGTCCATCATCAGCTCGGTGACTGGTACTGGGAAGTCGTCCTTCGGGCAAGCTTTATTGAGATCCCGAAAGTCCATGCATATGTGCACCGTCCCATTCTTTTTCATCACTGGGACAATGTTGGCGATCCAGTCAGGATATTGAACCTCTTGGATGAAGCCGGAGTCGATTGGCTTCTTGACCTCGACGTTGATGCTCATCTTAAGCTCGAGCCGCATTCTTCTTGGCGCTTGTTTGATTAGTTTGACGTCCGGAGATATTGCCAATTTATGCACAGCGATCTCTGGATCTAATCTTGGCATCTCAGAATAGTTCCATGCGAAACAATCTTTATGCTGCATGAGCACGTCTTTTAGCGTAGCCACCCTTTCTTCGGACAACAACTCACTGACGAATATCGGCCGCGGGTCACTTGTTGTCCCCAAGTCAATTTTCTTGAGCTTATCTACGGTAGTATGTATTCCATCTTCCAGCTCTTTTGGCGCAGGTGGAAACTATGAAATTACCTTGTTATCGTCATTTTCGAAGCACTATGGGAGTTCATCCATATTCTCGGGCTCTTCTTCTGACAACATTATCATGTGACAGGTACAAGATCGTTTCCAAAACCGATGTGAATCTGGTTCTACCCTCATAGATTTGGGTTCATGTTTCTATGGCGGGGTTACCCTCCAACTGCTGGATAGAGCGAACCTGCCCTGTTGATATTGATCTTTGACCCAGTTCTTGAAGGTGAAGCAGTCTTCGAGAGGATGTCCTATTGCCCTGTGATATGAGCAATAGTCCGGGTGAGAGATTTCGCCTGCTTGTTCAGGGTGCTTTGACTCCGGGAGTGTAATCATTTGATGTTTTATAGCAAGATCAAGTATTTTCTTTGTCTTGTCTTGGGCGAAAGAGTATGCTTGACCCATCTTTTTCATAAGAGATGAATCTGGACTGCTCGATTTCTGATCGCGTGGCTTCTTGGACCCGCTTTGTCGCTGTCCAATGCCTTTCCCGCTCTTTAGTTTATTTCTGCCTCTGCATCGGGTCTTTATACAACAGGTTGACAAGGATGAGCATTTTCATTTTTCACAACCTGTTGAAGGAGGCGTTGCGTCCTGGCTTTCTCGTAGATGGCCATTTCGTGATTATGGTCGTCTCGAACCTTTTGACCTGCTTCCCTTATAAGCTTGTCCATTTGTTCTTCGAACGACGGACTGTGCATTTTCACGTCGGGAGATCTTTCTGGTTCAGGGTTAGCATCTTCCCATAGAGCATCTTCTTCTTCATCAAAGTCATATACGATGTAGCAGTCGCAGAGTAGCTCCCATTTCTTGGATTGAACATACCCAAGCACGGTCGTTTCCGTTCTCCCATTAGGCAACTTTCGCTGAGTTCCGGGGACGTTCCAGGTCCTGTCATAGAACTTAGATTTTCGAGCAGTCTGTTTGAAAGGTACGCCTTGGCGCTTTAACAGCCTTTTTAATCCATTCGTATAATATATGGGCAAATGGACGGGCTGTAGCCTGTCGAGTATAGAATCCGCACCGTGCCAGATTTCTTTCTCCACCTTGGTTTCCCTGGATCGGTAGAATAGGATCGCCTTTTCACCTTTTCGCATGGGAGGGACGTAGAATGTTTGCAGTTCTTCCACACTGTAGGTGTCGAGCACGTCTGGTTCTTTATGATACTTTGGCGGAACCATAGCAACTTGCAAACTTTGCTCTTCATCAGCGAAGGTTTGTATTGATGGCCGAGCAGAGAATATGGCATTGACCTCATCTTTCGAGTCGCTGCCGAAGATCAACATAGGAGCGGACGGTCCTGGCTTGTTGCACTGGGGTGGCCCTGAATAAACTATCTCTTCTTCCTCCTCGGTGTTGCTCCCGAAGACTGGAATGGTGGTGATAGCTTTGTTCTCTGGTTTGTGACATCTTTCTGTGTCCTCAAAGTCTGGTAAGAAGTATTTTGCATCTTCGTACTAGCTAACTTCGTTCACGGAGAATGGGTTTATCTCTCCTGTCACAGTATACTCGAGACCATCCTTGAAATACTTCATACACTAATGTCGTGTAGAAGGGATGATATTGTACTCGTGTAACCAAGGCCGGCCGAGCAAAGTATTGTAGCATGTCTTGGCGTCAATGACATGGAACTTGATGTCCGTGAAAAGCAGCCCAAAGCGTAGTGTCAATATTACAGACCCAAGCGTCCGTGATGATTGGGAGTCAAATCCGGAGATGGTGATTTTATCGCGAGCGAGGTGTTGAACGCTCATGCAAATTTCCTTTAACACCCTTACGTTAAGGAGATTGACGGAGGACCCATTATCGACCAGGATTTTACCTATCTTGATGTCATGACAGTATCCGGAGACATATAGGGGACGGTTGTGCTCGCATGTCCCAAGGAGGAGATCTTCATCGCCGAAGGTGATATCGACTGTGTGTACTTCTTCCAGCTCATCCTTCATCTTTTCTTCAGCGAGGAAAGCTTGGAATTGCTCGGGCTCTTGTAATGCATTGATCAAAGAATCTCTTGGTTCTTTGGATAACAGAAGGGCATCAAGAATGCTTAACTGCGAAGGTAGCTTTCTCAAGTGTGCCAGAACGTTGTAGTCCACCTTACTTTTCTTTGGCGGGTCCTTGGCTGTCAGCTTTTCGACAGCTTGGTCATCAAGGATAATATCCTCAGGGACTTTTTCTATTCCCTTATCTTTTTTATTTGACCCACTGTTCGAGGGCCCAAGATTCTTTTCGGGCAGCGTACGATTGCGCAGCTGAATATTTTCGCAGGTCTTCGGTTCTTTCTCTTTTCCCAAGGTGGATTCTTTAAAGAGAGGGCCAAGAGTCATTCTTCGTCAGAGTCGCTTCCGAAGGTGAGAATTTGCGATCCCCTGGTGTTGACCATGCGACAGTTGCCGGTAGTTCTTTTACGCTCCTCGGTTGTACTTCTTTGCTCCCGACGAGTTTTGCGTTTCATCCGCTTGAAATACTGCCGGTGAGCAACATATCCCTGCCACCATCTTGTAAAAGCGTTGTACTTTTCAGTGGGGTGCGCAATCTTTCGATGATGTAAGCAATAGCTAGGATGTGTTTCTGCTTCACCAAGAATATTTCCTTCGGAGGGTGGCAGCTTCATTCCAATTGATATGGCTTTGGCGAACCTTTTCCTCGTCTTGAACCTGTTTTTATTCATGGCAGATGTACTTTGATCTGGCCGGAGTGTTTCAACTCTTTCGTCCAGTCGTCGGCGTTTGGCCTTTTCAAATATGGCCATCTCACGCTCCCGATCAGCTTTACTTTTCAGAAGAGCTTCGTTTAGGAATGCATCAATCATTTCATCTGATGGCCTCAGAAGTTCCGGCTCAGGCCCTGCCCCCAGTTTCTCTGTGTAAGGAGCTTCCTCATCATCTATCGATGAGTGAGAGATCACATGGCAACTTGCCACAAAACCTTCAGATTCATCCGACGAGTCTTCTCCATCATCTTCGTCCTCAAGGACGTGGCGGAGAAACACTTGAAGTGTGACTGGAGTCCACGCCTTCTGGTTATACTCTTCCAGCGCGTCAATCTGCTTTTGCAGGTCCGTGCGATTGTCACCAGGCTTTACGGGCTTCTTGGATTTCTTCTTCTTCTTCTTCGAAGATTTCGATGGCTGGGTGTGAGTGCTTTGGCTATCACCATCGATGTTTGGAGTTAGACGCGACTTCAGCATCCCTTCGACGATCTCAGGCTCTACTGGATTCTTCCACCTAATTGCCGGACATGCATGGAGATCCTTCAGCATTCTTTTTGTCTTGGCTGAAAGAGCAACCTCCCATGGAGCTTCTTCTACAAAACCCATGGAGCTTCTTCTACAAAAGAGCATGATGCCCCCGATGTATCCGTATTCTTGGGAGTGTGTGGCTGAGGCTGGTTCACCTTCCAATTCTCAGATAATACGAATTTGCCCTGCTGATACTGATCTTCTATCCAGCTTTTGAAGATGTAACAATCCTCGATCGGATGGCGCAACATTCGGTGATAAGGGCAATAGTTAGGATTTCTAATGTCGCCTGGTTGCGCTGAGCGTCTTGGCTCTGGCAGATTAATGAGCCTGTTGTGCAGTGCAAGTTCGAATAACCTCTTCATCTTGTCTCGAGGGAACGAGTAAGGGCGTCTCATTTTATCTTCGAGAGATCGAGTTTTGTTATTTTGGCGATCAACTGGTCTCGGGCCACCGGGCTGCTGTTAAGCATTGGCGACATTTATCGCTTTCCTCTTTCCCTTTTCATTTCGAGAGTCCGGCTTTGGAGGAGACGGTCTATGACCCATCTGGTCCATTTGGGCCAGTTTGTCGATCAAGGCCTGGAAAGTAGTCGGCTTGAAGAACATCATGAACTGGTAGATAGCTACATGAGGGTCCAGAGTGCCCACGAACATACCCACCGCCGGTGCTTCTTCGATGCATTGTTCGCACTTCGACCATAGATTCCGCCATCGTATAGCGTATTGGACCCATGTCTCGCCTGGCTTCACTCTGGCATTGATCAATGCCGTTATCGGGGTGCGTTCACTAGCACTCGCGAATCGCTAGGTGAATAACAACTCCATTTCAGCAAAAGTCTTGACGGAGTCGTTTGGAAGTTTGGAGTACCATTCGAAGACCGTCTCCGACAAGCTGCCGACGAGTTGACGGAGTAGCAATTTATCATCATCTCCGGTGTTGCCACATAGAGCCCTGAACTGGGCGACATGTTGGTGGGGATTGCCCGTCCCCTTGTATACATAAAATTTGGGGATCGTGTATCCCGGCGGGTATTTTATTTGGTCATACCAACCCAGATAGGGTCGTCCAGTTTTAACGACTTGGCCGGCCTCTTCATTCGCCTGGTGAGCTCGTATTTGCTGAGCTATATAGTCATCCAGAGCGGCCTTGGAAACAGTTTCCTCTTTGGCTGCTGAAAGAGCTGGAGGAGGGTTAGATGCCTCCCCTCTGTCGTCTTCAATAATGATCGGAGGGTCTTCAGCTGGGGGATTCGGCTGTAACATCATCCCTACCATATCCTGGAAGAGAAGCGCCATTCGTTTTATATAGGCAGCTTGTTCTGCTGCTTCTCTTTCCTTCTTTTTGAGGACCCTGCGTAGGAAGTCAGCATCGGTTTCTTGTTCGTGACGCTGTTCTGATGATGCCTCCGAGCCTTTTTTTGGCCCGGTGAGTGCGGCCATTGTAGTCAGCATTTCTTGAAGCTTCTGCTGTTGTTATTCCTGAGCCCTTGTTATCGATCGGGTGAGCGGTCGGTGGCCCGTCGAAGTGGGACTTTCCTCTTTTCCGGAAGCCATGTAAACAGTATGCACCGTTATGCCCCCAGACTTGGGGCATTTAGGCTCAGCATTTTTGTGGTCCGCCACGTTCACAATGGCTTTCTCTGGCCTCCTTCTCTTTTGAGTGGTTGACGTTGAGGGGACCATTGCAGCAGGCACCCATGTAGTTGTTGTCCTTTGTGGCTTGCCCGGACGACTCTCTTCCTGTTGAACCTTCAGCTTCTTTTGTCAGTGAGGATAGTCTTGATCAATCACCGACTCCTGGATCCGTCGCCAGACTTTGTAAACTTTGGAGGACAGCCGCTGAAGAGGCTGCTCCGGCTTTGTTTCTGTAACATTCTCCACCGGTGGTGGAGATCTTTTCAATACGGCAGTAGGAAAGTTCCTGCGCACCTTGTTCAGCAATTCAAAGCTGTTTCGGTTGGAACAGCAGCATTGACTTCCACCGTTGGGGCTGGTGGAGTTAGCCCAGAGGAGGAGTTGCCCCCAACCTTCCTTACTCGGCGCCAGTGGCGACGTCGAGCGTGTCGAGCCGATGGTGTTGGTTCGGTAATGGGGATGACTTTATCATGCCCCCTGTTCTGGTGAGGCGCCACCGGTACCAGCCTCTTGAAGATCGACGTCCGTTGAGTAGCGGTATCCAATCTGTCAAAGACAGACTTTTGAGCAGGAACCGGAGCCGGAGTGGGAACCGGAACAGTCAGTCTTGTAAAGACCGACCGTCTGGCAGGAGAAGCCGCCTTGACGACTTCAGGAGCAGGGATGGCTATCCTCTTCGGAATAACCTTTTCTGGAACGGTAGGCTTCATCATGGGCCCGCATGAACTTTGGCCCAACCTGGCGAAGACCGAGGCGCTGGAGCTGGACGACCCATTGAGAGGGGCCGCTGTAGTTGTAAGCCGATCAAAGATCGACTTCTTGGGAGCTTCTTGTGTTGGTATAAGGTGCTGAAGCTCAACGGTGGGAGCATGGTCTCAAAGAACAATCCAGTGGTGGCCTGAGTCACCTGGTCCACCGGCATCGTGAACAAGGAGGCCGCTTGGGGCCCGTAAGCTATGCCTCAAGATGAGGTAGAGCGTGAGTTGCAGTTGCAGTTGGAACACTTCACGCAAGTAGACGCCATTGGTGTTTTTTGTTCTCTGAGCCAAGAAAGAAACCAAATCTTAGTATCTCGAACCCAAGGGCAACCATATCAAACCGCGATTCATTCACGAACACGACACACGAAGTGTGGAGTGGAAAGAGGAAAAGGTCCCACCGGGCGTGCTAGAATCTGTTCCCCGCCGAAAGACGCGACGAAGACGTGGTGAACGTCTTGCCTGAAATTCGGGGCAGATGCTAGTTGGTTCTATCCGTCCACCTCTCCGAAGATACCGGGTTGATTTATGACACCATGTATCGAAGGTTTAAATGGATGCGACCGATGTAGCAGACTTAGTCAGATTCCCCCTCGTTCGAGGGGTTTTTGATTGTGGGGACGCTCTTCCCTGCAGGCGCAAGCCCCTGCAGTTAATTACACTACCGCATCGCGGTAACCACTTTCTCCTTCTCCAGATGGTCACTTCGTGTCGTGGGTGTTTGTTTTGTTTTTGGTTGCCCGTGGATTGTATACGGAGACTAATTTATGTTGTCGCCCGTAGGACGTGGATTAGTCGAAATCCGTATATTCTTAGATTTGGGTTTGGGGGTTTGGGTTTAAGGACACGTTAGCCTCATTTGAGACTAAAATCAACTTAACGGGATTGTTTAGATCCAAAAACAGAGCGTTTGGGCTCTATTGTTTAGTTTAGGGACATTGCGGTCGACTACCGGCTTAAGGACATGGTGGTCCAATGTTAGTTTAAGGACATCTCGGTCCAGGTTAAGGACATCGTAGTCCATGACTTTAAGGACCTCACAATCCGTAGTATAGAGACATCGTAGTCTATGAAGTTTAAGGACATCGTAGTCCATGAGTTTAAGGACCCTACAGTCCGTAGTTTAGAGACATCGTAGTCTATGAAGTTTAAGGACATTGTAGTCCTTGAGTTTAAGAACCCCACAGTCCGTAGTTTAGAGACATCATAGTCTATGAAGTTTAAGGACATCGTAGTCCATGAGTTTAAGGACCCCACAGTCCATGAAATGTGTGGTTGTTGGGACCCGTCACCTCTCTGAAGACGTTGAAGGATTACAACGATAGATATCAGAGGAGTTAAGAGATGTACCCTTGAACCGGTATGAGTTGGTTGAAAGATCCGTAGTCCAGTTTGGGACTGAGATCTGTTGAATATTCATGAGTAGATGGGCTCAATTAAATATAAGTTGAGGACTTATGGCCAGAATTGGGCTAAGTCCAATTAAAATGTTTAACATTTTATTGTTCTGGCTATTGAGCCTTTATTTGGGCTTAGCCCTTTTAATATTGCTAAGCATTGGGTTCTGACATCTTTTGTCTTGTATTAAATGCATAGCATTCATCAGAACAATGTGTGTTCTGACAGTATGCCACGTGGCAAGCCAGGCTTTTTGCGCAAATCAAAGAGCGCATTGCACTTCTGTCAAGTAGCGCACACGAAAATGACACGTGTCGCGCTCAGCGCTAAGCGCCATTTTATTAGGGCATTGCGCTTTCAATTTATGAGCGCTTTGCGCTGGTTTAATGGCGCACCAGTGAGTGACAAGTGGCGCGCTTAGCGCCAGTCCATGAGCGCAGTGCTCTGTTTCAGAAGTGCAAAGCGCAAGTTGTGTCTGCGGTTGACGCATGGCATGTTTTGGTACTGAGCGTGGTTTCAAGGAGTGCAAAAGCGCAGTTCATGAGTGCAAGGCACTTTTCAAAAGTGCAAAGCGCATTCGATCAAATTTATGATCAGAGAACAAGTTTATATTCTTTTTAAAGGAGGCTTTGCTTCAAGATTCAGGAACAAAAGTTCTTATTTATAAAAAAGGTGCTGCCTTTGTAGATCAAAGATCTGTGAATGAAGTAAATAGTTCTTTTTGATTTTATGATGATATCTTTTGATCTCCCTCTTTTTTTTATCAAAGACCTTAGTCTTTTGTAGATCTATGATCTTTTTTAGAAGATAGTTCTTCTTTTCATGAGATGATTTCATCTCTGTGTTCAAGAATCATGTTCTTTACCTCGAAGAGATGATCTTCTTTTGCTAAAAACCTGCTTTTCTTTCTTTGAGTTTTCTCAAAGTTTGTAGGGGTTTTTTTCTATTTCTATATCAGACTTGAAGTCTTGGGGCCTTTATATAGGGCGAGTTGATTTGTTGGATCAGTTAAAGAGATTTTTCTCTGATTGATTTGGGAATATTTCCCACCGTTGGATCTGTGATCCTAAGGCTTCTGTTTTACAGAAGGCAATCTTCTTGTTTTTAACAAGATTGAAAGATCTTTCCATAACAGAATTTTAATTCTGATTAATTAATAATTTATTATCATTAGATCTTTTGATCTAACGGTGGGGAATTTTTAATTCCAACGCTAGCGTACCTATGTTTGACACGTGGCGCGTAGCGCAGAGCATAGCGCAGCCTGCGCTAGCACACCCGTGTTTGACACGTGGCGCGCAGGGCGCCTAGCGCTAGCGCACTCATGGTGCACTGCCTAGGGCGCATCGCACCTGGCACTAGCTCATCCGTGTTTGATACATGGCACGCAGCGCACCTAGCGCTGGGTCTGAAACGTTACTTCAACTTTTGAATTTTGAATTTCAAAACAGAGCTTTGCTCTGATTGGAGGGAAGCAAGCCCTCTCGGGTTTTTATCCGTGCCCTTTTCGCTTATGGACATACCGTTTTTATTTTTTCTTTTTTTTTATTCTTTTCTCTCTTTTTTTCTTTTGTGTCAGCCTTGGGATGCTGCAGTCTACATTAGTTTATCGACGTCTCGGTCAACAGCTAGTTCTTGGACATAGTAGTCCATCATTAGTTTAAGGACGTTTCGGTCCGTTGTTCATAGGTCGGACATGTTTGAAGATCTTTCAGCATTCTTTAAGTTTTTGCCGAAAGAACAATTTCCCATGGAGCTTCCCCTATAAAAGAGCATGATGCCCCCTGCGTGTCCATCTTTTTTTGAGCATGTGGTTGTGGCGGGTTCACCTTCCAGTTGTCAGACAACACGAATTTACCCTGTTGGTATTCATCCTCAATCCAGCCTTTGAAGACGTAGCAATCTTCGAGTGGGTGACCCATTACTCTGTGGTAGGGACAATAGTTAGGATGGTTAACATCACCTGGTTGCGACGGATGTTTTGGATCTGGCAGAGTGATGAGCCCGTTGCGCGCTGCCAGTTCGAACAGTCTCCTTATTTTATTCCTAGGAAATGAGTAAGGACGTTTCAACTTCTCATCGAGGGATCGCAGCTTGTTGCTTTGACGAACAGACGGTCTCAGGTTACTCGGCTGTCGCTGAGCGTTGGCGACAAAGGTCGCTTTCCCGTTGCCTTTTTCATTCCGAAAACCCACTTTTGAAGGGAAAGGCCTATGGCCCATCTGGTCCATTTGGGCCAGCTTGTCGATCAAGGCCTAGAAGGTGGTCGGCTTGAAGAACATCATGAATTGGGAGATAGTCGATTGAGGGTCAAGGGTCCACATGAACATGCCCACGGCAGGAGCTTCTTCTATGCGTTGTTCGCATCTCGACCATAGGTTCCGCCACCGGATTGCATACTGCACCCATGTCTCTCCCGGCTTTACTCTGGCGTTGATCAATGCCGTGATCGGGGTGCGTTCGCTGGCGCTTGCGAACCGCTGAGTGAATAGCAACTCTATTTCTGTAAACATTTTGACGGAGTCGTCGGGAAGCTCCGAGTACCATTCAAAAGCTGTTTCTGCTAAGCTACCGACGAACTGGTAAAGTAGAAGTTTATCATCACCTCCAGTATTGCCGTAAAGAGCCCTGAACTGAGCGACATGCTGATGTGGATTACCCGTACCTTTATATACGTGGAATTTGGGGATCGTATATCCCGGCAGGTACCTTATTTGGTCATACCAGCCCGGATAGGGTCGTCCAGTCCTGACAACTTGGCCAGCCGCTTCGTTCACTCGGTGAGCTCGTATTTGTTGAGCTATATAATCATCGAGTGTGGCTTTTGAGATGGTTTCCTCGGTGGCTGCTGACAGAGCCGGCAGAGGATTTGATGTCTCTCCTCTATCGTCTTCCATTATTACTGGAGGGTCTTCGGCTGGAGGGTCCGGCTGGATCATCATGCCCACCATATCTTGGAATAGAAGAGCCATTTTTTTTATATTGGCTGCTTGTTCCGCGGCCTCTTTGTCCTTTTTCTCAAGCATTCTCCGAAGGAACTCAGTATCGGTTTCTTGTTCCTGACGCTGCTCCGAGGTCTCTGGATTTTCTTTTGGCTCAGTGAGTGTGGCCATTGCAGTCAGCATCTCCTGAAGCTTCTGTTGTTGTTGCTGGGCTTTTGGCATGGATCGGGTGAGCGGTCGGTGACCCGTCGAAGCGCGGCTTTCATCTTTTTCGGAAGTCATGTAAACAGTATGCACCGTTATGCCCCCAGACTTAGGGCATTTGGGCTCAGCGTCTTTGCGATCTGCCGTAGTCACAAAGGCCTTATCTGGCCTCCTTCTCTTTTAAGTGGTTGACGTTGAGGGGGCTGTTGCAGCGGGCACCCAGGTGATTGTCGTCCTCTGTGGCTTGCCAGGACGGTTCTCTTCCTGCTGGACCTTCAGATTTTTCTGTCGGCGAGGATAGTCTTGATCAATCACCGACTCCTGGACCCGTCGCCAAACTTTGTAAACTTTGGAGGACAGCCGCTGAGGGGGTTGCTCCGGCTTTGTTTCTATAACACTCTCTACAGATGGAGGAGATCTTTTCAGTACGGCGGTAGGAGAGTTATTGCGCACCTTGTTCAGCAATTCAAAACTGTTCCCAGTTGGAACAGCAGCATTGACGTCCACCGTTGAGGCTGGTGGAGTTAGCCCAGAGGGGGAGTTACCCCCAGCCTTCCTTACTCGGTGCCAGTGGAGACGTCGAGTGTGTCGAGCCATTGGGATTATTTCAGCTCAGGGGGTGATTTCGTCATGCCCCTGTCTTGGTGAGGCGCTACTGGTACCAGCCTCTTGAAGACCGACATCCGTTGAGCAGCAGTATCCAATCTGTCAAAGACAGACCTTTGAGCAGGAACGGGAGCCGGAGTGGCCAGTCTCATAAAGACTGATCCTTTGACGGGAGAAGCTTCTTTAGTGACCTCGAGAGCAGGAATTGCTATCCATTTTGGGATGGCCGCTTCAGGTATCGTGGGCTTCTTGACGGGCCCATTGGAGTTCAGGCTCAGCCTATCGAAGACTGATGCTGTTGGCTTGACATTAGATGACCCGTTGAGAAGGGCCATGGTGGTAGTGAGCCGATCAAAGACCGACTTCTTCTGTGCTTCTTGCGGCAGCGAGATGTTAACGCTCACTGGTGGGAGCATGGTCCCGAAGAAGAATCCAGTGGTAGCCTACGTTACCTGCTCTACCAGCATTGTGAAAAGGGAGGCCGCCTAGGGCCCGTTAGTTACACCTCCAGATGAGGCGGAACGGGAGTTGCAGTCTCAGCTGGAGCATTTTGCGCAGGTAGACGCCATTGATCTTTCGTTTTCTGCACGGAGCAAGACACCAAATCTTAGTACCTCGAATCCCAAGGGAAACCATAGCAAACCACAATTCGTTCGCGAACACGACACATGAAGTGTGGAGTGGAAAGAGGAAAAGGTCCCACCGGGCGTGCCTGAATATGTTCCATGCCGAAAGACGCGGGAGAATACGCGGCGGACGTCTCGCCTGAATTTCGGGGCAGATTGTCACGACCCAAAAGTACGGAACATGACCGGCACTTAGACTACGAAACGTCTCGAGGCGTACGTAATCTAAGTAAGCCGAAAACCCAGAAATCCAAACCAAGTAGTAGAGTGAAGAAAACCAATTTAAATCAAGTAGTTTTAATAGCATAAGCCGAATTATGCGTTTTTAAAATATCGAATATTTCCTGAAAATTTCGGCAGAGTCTCCTTTGTAAATACTGGCCCCAAACGGGATACAACATGAATAGTATAGGAAATCAATAAAAGGCATTCCCAAGCAAGAGCTAGCTCTTCGTTAATCGACGGTCACAACCACACAAGCAATATAATATACAACGCCAAGGGCGAGGATCAAATCTCAAAAGGAAACTCAAAACCACAAGAAATATAACGCGCGACTCTAAGGTCGAAAGAATAACATCACTGGTCTCTATCTCAAAATAAATACATGTTTGGTTGATGGAACTTCTAGATACAACTGAATAATAATATATACCAAGTATACTGATGGGTACGATACAATAAACCCACCTACTAGCAATCACTCGGAAATGGAAGTAGTGCCAGCAAAGCCGTAATGAAACCTGTACGGCAAAACCTGCAAGAAACTGTGGCACAACGGGGGTGAGTTGCCAACTCGTGAATAGAAACATCTACGAATAGAAATCGCATGAACAACGCAATCCTAAGTCATACAATCATAATATATCCTCAAATATATAGCCAGCAGCCTATAACAATGGCTAGGGTATACCTCTAAACAACGGTAATACCAAGTGCTCGTGTCAGTGCCTCAGGTAGCAATGTATCATATGGATGATGTATGAATGCATGAAAAAGAATGCATGTACTGGAGAAAACTGCTTTCATAATTTAGTGAGATTTCTTATCTTTTTAAAAGAGGTATCATAAATAAAATCAGCATAAACAGTGTCTAGCATCGACACAAAACATAAATCTCAATGTCTCAAAATCTCAGGCTCCGGCTATCTGGACTGGCCTGTATCATAAAATCTCAGTACCTCAATATCTTGAAATCTCAATGTCTCAATCTCAATATCTACGGCACCGTCAGTCCAGACAGGCCCCTACCATCCATCTCAAGACTACGACGGTATCCTCCGGATATCCGACGCGTTGGGTAAAATCACTGGTCGGTAGTGCTCCCCTGCCAGGCTCAACGCCATCATCTGCGATCCTCTTGTCCCGGGGTACCGCACCGGGTCCACCATGTACCCGAAACGGTTCCTCCACTACTTGAACTCGGGTCTCGAAATCCATCAGCAAACTCATGGTGGACGATTTATACATCATGGGAAAACCGCGCTTTTCATTTAAAAAGAGAGAGAAGAAGTTTGTATAAGTTTTGCGGTTTTCCCCCAAATCCAGAAAATCTCATGGAAATCCGAATCCAAAACCTCAATAGCACGTAAAATAGTGAATATATGCATGAGAATCCATGAATGCGGCATAACAAGAAATAACAGTATGCATGAAGTGACAAGTAATAACTACAATGTCTAAAGTGGCATATAAGGCAGGTACACTAATATCATGTCAAACTACTAACTAACAAGCTAAATCAAGCAATAATATTTTCTAAGGTGTACGTGACATGGCAATTACCGATGAAGATGTGTGTGAGCCAGCAAGTGTACGTGGTACATACGCATCATCGGTAATGGTGCTGGTGTCCTAACAGCATAATATCAACAATGTAATATGAAATAGCAATGTAAGTATGCTATGCGGGGAAAAAAGCAATAATGAGCGAGAGCTAAATACTAGACACAACGGTAATTAATCTGCATTTAATATATATATATATATATATATATATATATATATATATACGTCATACTATGGTGCCATTTGAAATAACACAAATCGTGGGGTTTTGGAAATAAAGGCTACGGTGTTTTTAATAAAAGATACGCCTTTTGAAATATCCGTAGAATCCCTTGACCTGTCTTTTAAAATACCCACGATCCGTTAGTTTTGAAATAGGTAGGAGTCTAATCTAGTCTAACAACTATACTAAACTATACGGCTGAACTAACAAGCTGAACTACAGGTAAGGAAACCGCCTAACATCTGAGTCGATACATATACATACCTGTATATGTATAGTCGGTGATCCCGCCTCAATAATATCATATCCGATACCATATCTATAATCAGACATCCCAAGTGAAGAGTACGGATCAATCATTAATATATTCATGATCTGACTGCTGATCTACAGCCTCATACAAACCGATATCATCATCATATATCGTCATAAAGAGGTATACATCGCCTAATGCGACCTATTATAAATATCTTAACATATCTTATCTCATATCACGATCACATGTCAACCATTCAATGTATAACGCTATTCACATGTATCGTCGTCCCAAGATCCGCTATAATATCAGGACGTATCTCAAGTACGAATCCTGCCATATCACCGTTCTCGCGGTCTCAATCAAATCTTATCGACTCATCTCAAATCCCAATACTATCCTCAAATCCAGTATGTGAACATATAGTCCCATGCCCATGTGAACACATAACAATATAACCCCATATAAGCACATATGAAAGAAGAATGTATGCAAGTATGAGTGTGTGTGTGTAAATATGGTGCAACCTCTACTCTAGGGTCTCGCAACACTAAACCTATCCAATCACACCTAAAATCTATCTTTATCATCAACAAACTCAACAATGTAATCAATATATATATATATATATATATATATATATATATATGTGTGTGTGTATACGTATTCGTATACATCACCACGAACTGCGGGGGTGCTATACGCCATCCACCCGACTTCTCCCCGTAGATATAAATCTACTCACCTGGTCCTCGCTCGCCGGTGCCGACGTCGCCACGCGCTTGCTTGTCGTCTCGAAGTCCACATGAGGTACCTACATATCATAACGCACCGTATCGTATTAAAACCAAATTCGAAATCGAAACGGCATACGAAAATCAAATCGGCACGCGTATCACGCATAGGTCAAAACCTATCGCCTACGCATAAAAGAATAGCCAGACCTACCCTCGATGTCGATGTACAAACGTCAAACCATCGAGAAAAACCAAAACGCACTCATTTGCGCATTCACGAACACTAATTATAATATAAAATAGGTTAACATTCACAAAAACCCCAAATTCACTTTAAAAGCTATTTTTCCGAAAATCTAGCAAGCAAAAATTACCCGTTTTAGTACAAAACTAGACGTTTAAACAAATCTAGCGGCCATAATACTTATTAAACATCTTAAATAAGTTATAAAAACAATTTCCACAATTTAATCTCATTAAATTTCATTAACCCCAAAATTCTAGTTTACAATATACCCAATTTTAACAATTTTATACCAAAAATGCACAACAACAATTTAGCTTGGATTTTCATGAACTAAAGGCATTAAACCACTTATTATAATATTAATAATGACATGAAACCATAATTATATTTTAATCTAAAGCATTTAATAATTTTCCAAAAACCCTAGTTAGCAAAATAACTTAATTTAGACATTTTCCATGCAATAATTTGCAATCTAACTACTAGTTTACTTTCTATAAATCCTAAGATGGTAAGCTACCCATTATAACCATGATCAAACAATACAATCCCTAACTTGATCACAATCCACTCTCTTGAACTTTCAAACACACAATCAACAACAACCAAATTAACCCTTATAAACAAAATTATTTAAGCAACTAATCAACAAACAAACCATGGGGCACAAATTTATACCTCACAAATAGAGATCTACCATGCAAATCCTAGCCTCCAAAAGTAGCTTCCATGCTCCTAAATCCATGCTAGAAAGGCAAATGAGAAATGGGTAGGAGTTGGATTTTGGTTTTGAGTTTTTATTTTGGATTTTGGTGGAAATTTTGGGGTTTTCTTTGCACAAGAAGGAGGAAGAAGCAAGGGAAAGGGGGGCTGCTGGAATTTCAGCAGTAAGGGGGTGTGGGGGAATGAGGGAGGAGACAGAGTGAGATGGAGAAAGTGGGGGAAAAGTCAATGTCTACATTGACTTCTTTACTTTTCTTTTCTTTTCTTTTCTTTTGAAAGTGAGGTGATTGGAGAGAGAGGGGGGGAGGGGCTGTCCAAGTGGGGCCGGCCACATGGGGAGAGGGAGAGAGGGTGAGGGAGAGAGGGTGAGGTGTGGGTGTGTGGGTTAGGGAAAAAGATAAATGTATTACCCCAATTCCCATTAACACTAATTTCGCTAATTAAGCCTTTTTTCTTCGATATTTTCCAAATCATTTTGGCAAACCATTTCGTTTCAAAACCAATATTTTACATGTCAGTTTAGTGTGTCATGAATTATAAAATTTGTATCAACCCATTCCAATTTATAATTTTCCCTAATTAAATGTATTAGTGATGGCTTAAAATAATATTAAAACAATTAATTTCGGAAAATTTTCAGAAAATTTGAAATTTCACCAGTGGCTCAATAAACACCAAATACTAGCAATTATATAGCTAGAATATGTATATTTTATTTTATAATAAAGATATTTGTACTTTGACTTTTTACAGAAAACCCCCTTATTTTACCGATTTTCAGAAATTTCACCGAAACGATTTTCAAAACGTTACACAGATGCTAATTGGTGCTATCCGTCCACCTCTCCGAAGATGCCAAGTTTAGGGACATCGTAGTCTATGAAGTTTAAGGACGTCATAGTCCATGAGTTTAAGGACCCCACAGTCCGTAGAATGTGTGGTTGTTGGGACCCATCACCTCTCTGAAGATGTTGAAAGATTACAACGACATATATCAACAGAGTAAAGAGATGTACTCTCGAACCGGTCTGAATTGGTTGAATGATCTGTAATCCAGTTTGGCACTACGATTTGTTAAATATTCGTGAGCAGATGGGCTCAGTTCAATATAAGTTGAGGACTTATGACTAATATTGGGCTCAGTCCAATAAGATTAAAATGTTTAACATTTTATTGTTCTGGGCTGTGAGCTTTTATTTGGGCTTGGCCCTTTTAATAATGCTAAGCATTAGATCCTGACACATTTTTTTGTCTTGTATTGAATGCATAGCCTTCATCAGAACAATGTGTGTTCTGACAGCGCGCCATGTGGCGTGCCAGGCGCTTTGTGCTAATTAAATAGCGCATTACGCTTTTGCCAAGTAGCGCACACAAAAAGGACACGTGTCGCGTTTAGCGCTAAGCGCCAGTTTATAAGCGCATTGCGCTTTTAATTTATGAGCGCGTTGCGCTAGTTTAGTGGCGCATCAGTGAGTGACACGTGGTGCGCTTGGCGCTGAGCGCCAGCCCATGAGCGCAGTGCGCTATTTCAGAAGCGCAAAGTGCAAGTTGTATCTGTGATTGACACGTGGCACGTTTTGGCGCTGAGCACCGGTCCAAGGAGCGCAAAAGCGTAGTTTATGAGTGCAAGGCACTTTTCAGTAGCGCAAAGCGCATTTGATCAAATTTATGGTCAGAGAACAAGTTTATGTTCTTTTAAAAGAGACTTTGTCTCAAGATTCAAGAACAACAGTTCTTATTTTTGAAAGGGCTTTGCCTTTGTAGATCAATGATCTATGTGAAGAATATGTTCTTCTGTATTATTTGATGAGATCTTTTGATCTCTTTTATGAAAGACCTTAGTCTTTTTTAGATCTATGATCTTTTTTTAGAAGATAGTTCTTCTTTTCATGAGATGATTTCATCTCTGTGTTCAAGAAATCATTCCTTTTACCTTGAAGAAAATGATCTTCTTTCAAGAGCTTGCACTCTTTCTTTTAGTTTTTTCAGAGTTTGTAGGGGGTTTTTCTCTATTTTCAGACTTGAAGTCTTGGGACCTTTATATAGGGCAAATTGATTTATTAAATCAGTTAAAGAGATCTTTCTCTGATTGATTTGGGTATGCTTCCCCACCGTTGGATCTTTGATCCTAGGGCTTCTGTTTTACAGAAGACAATCTTCTTGCTTTTAACAAGATTGGAAAGATCTTTCCATAACAGAATTTTAGTTCTGATTAATGATTTATCATTATTAGATCTTTTGATCTAACGGTGGGGAATTTTTAATTCCAGCGCTAGCGCACCTCGCACTAGCGCACCTATGTTTGACACGTGGCGCGCAACGCAGCCTGCGCTAACGCACCCGTATTTGACACGTGACGCGCAGCACGCCTAGCGTAGTGCACTCATAGTGCACTGCCTAGGACGCAGTGCACCTGGTGCTAGCATATCCATGTTTGACACGTGGCGCGCAGTGTACCCCAGCGCTGGATCTGAAGCGTTGCTTCAATTTTTTGAATTTTGAATTTTAAAACAAATTTTTGCTCTGATTCAGGGAAATAGAAGCGTTGCTTCAAATTTTTGAATTTTGAATTTTAAAACAGAGCTTTGCTCTGATTGGGTGCGCTGCCTAGGGTGCAGCGCACCTGGCGCTAGCGCATCTGTGTTTAACACGTGGCGCGCAGCACGCCTAGTGCTGAATCTGAAGCGTTGCTTCAACTTTTAAATTTTGAATTTTAAAACAGAGCTTTTCTCTGATTGGGGGAAACACCTGGTTTTTGGCAGCGATTCTGAGGATGAAACTAATGCAGTATTCTCCGTCCGCCCGTCAATGCAGACTCTTACCGAAGCGGATCGAAGTCTACAAGTTACAATGGCTCCGCATCGACACTATAAGGAACTTGATGCACTCGATACATACAACAAACAAGAATTACAAACCTTCTACGAACCTCCTAGGTGAAGAGGTGAAAAGGCGATCCTCTTCTACAAATCTACGGAGACCAAAGTAGAGAAAGAAATTTGGCACGGTGCCGATTTTGCACTTGACAGGTTTCAACCTATCCATATGCCAAGATATTACGTGGAGGGATTGAAAGAGCTATTAAAACGCCAGGGCATACCTCTCGAACAAACTGTTCGACAAGATCAATTCTATAAAAAAGTTTGGAATATTCCCAGGACTCAACGAAAAAAGCCCAGCGGGAAGATGGAAAAAACTGGGCCGGGATACGTTCGGTCTAAGAAACAGGAGAAAATCTACAGTTTCCGTGTCATAAACAGCTTGAGTTGTCACGACCCGAAATAGCATGTGACTGGCACTTGAATCATATGAAGTCTATAGGACCCCATCTAACTCAAGTAAGCCAAAAGCTCAGGAATCTAAAACCATTTTAGAGAATAAATGAAGAAAAAAAATAGTTTTAAGAAGTGAAGAAAACATATTTTAAAAATAAGGTTTTTAAATAGGTAAGCCGAATATACATTTTTAAAATCCTCAATGTCTTTTCTGAAAATTTCGGCAGAGTTTCCTTTGTAAATACTGGCCCGAACGGGGTACAACATGAATAATATATATGCACAATAAAAATGCATCCCCAAGCGGGAGCTAGCTCTTCATTAATCGACGGTCACAACCATGAAAGCAATATAATATACAACGCCAAAAGGCGAGGATCAAAACTCAAGGAAAACTCAAAATCAGCATGAAAACCATAATACTACAATGCGTGACTCTAAGGTCGAAATAATATACAACTGGTTTTCTAAGTCTGAAACAATATACAAGTGTGGTTGATGGAATTTCTAGATACAACTAAATAATACATATACAATGGTGGTTCTGATGCAAAAGAATCCACCTACCATAGCAAGTCACCCGTAAGGAAAGCAGTGTGCCAGAAGAGCCGCAATGAAACCTGTATGGCAAAACCTGCAAGAAACTGCGGCACAATAGGGGTGAGTTGCCAACTCGTGAATAGAAAACATCATAGAGCAGAAATCGTATGTATGACACAATCCTAGGTCAATACGATCAGATATATATATAAACCTCAAATGAATAAGTCTGAAGCAAGATAAGGTGGCAATGTAACATCTATACATGAGTGTAGTGCCAAGTGCTCGTGCCAGTGCCTCAGGTAATAACATATCATAAATATGAGTTATGATCAAGGTCGACTATGTCGTGAAGTCTACAAGTGTGTGGATATCATCCAACTATGTAATCAATGTCATCATGTGTGTAGATCTCGTCCAACTATGTGATCAATGTCATCAATGTCAACTATATGTATGTGGATATCGTCCACGTGTCACCCAATGACAATAAACATCATGCATGTAAATATCATAAAGCATATGCATGGAAATATGAGGATATAGATTAACTTGTGTAGCTCGTGACATATCAAATCATAGAACCTGAGTGTCTTGCATCGACACTCGAAAAAATCATGAAAACTGTGCCTAGCATCGGCACGTAAATCCTCATATATATAGGGCCCCGTCAGTTCGGATCGGCCCATATCATCTCTCAACTCCGGTCGGTATCCCCCAGATATCCGTCGAGCTCAAATAATATCACCGGTAGGTAGTACTCCCCTGCCAGGCTCACCGTCTAACATATACGAGTCTTCTTGTCCCCGGGTACCTCACCGGGTCCACCATGTACCCTCAGACGATGCCTACCGCTCCTCGAATCAGGTTTCACATGCCACTCTCAGAACTGAGAAAACACATGGTGGACGCACTGAAATATCATATCAAGGGAAACCGGGTTTTTAAAACAATACATACTCTCTTTTAAAATACCCACGGTTCCCAAATCCAAAAATATCATGGAAACAACATATCTCAATGCGTATAATCAGAAGGCATGATGTATGCGACATATCAAAGAAATGTAAGCATATCAGTATGTCATGCAACATGGAATAGTAATATGCACATATTGAGGGAAACCGCTCTTTTAAAATGAATCAGTTTTAAAGAGTATCTTGCGGTTCCCAAATCTCCAAATCAAACGAGAATCATCTATGTATGTGCAAATGAGTATGTGTACAAGTATGGGTGTACAATATGTAAGTACACGAGTATGAATGTACAATAGGTATGTGCATAAGTATGAGTGTACGATATGTAGGTACACGAATATGAATGTACAATAGGTATGTGCATAAGTATGAGTGTACGATATGTAGGTACACGAATATAAATGTACAATAGGTATGTGCACAAGTATGAGTGTACGATATGTAGGTACACGAATATGAATGTACAATAGGTATGTGCACAAGTATGAGTGTACGATATGTAGGTACACGAATATGAATGTACAATAGGTGTGTGCACAAGTATGAGTGTACGATATGTAGGTACATGAATATGAATGTACAATAGGTATTTGCACAAGTATGAGTGTACGATATGTAGGTACACGAATATGAATGTACAATAGGTATGCCATGCAAGGGTCATATCCTGAATCCAACAGTACTACAGTGTAGTGACATGGCAATTATCGATGATGAAGTCTGTGAGCGGGCAAGCAGGTGTACGTGGAACATATGCATCATCGATAATGGTGCTGGTGTCCTAACAGCATGGATTTGATATAACAATAAACATATTTAACATGCAATGCGATGCAAACAGTAAGAATATGCGGCAAATGAATAATAACACAACAGTGCAGTATCTACATCAATGTATCTATGTCATACTATTTTTCTATTTGAAAGAAGACAAATCGGGGTTTTTAGGAAAATAAGGGCTACGGTGTTTTTAAAAAAAGATGCGCCTTTGAAAATATCCGTAGAATCCCTTTGTCTGTCTTTAAAATACTCCCAATTCATTAGTTTTTGAAATAGGTATGACATCGGCCTAGCCTAACATCTACCAGCAAAACTACAACTCTGACTAACAAGTCAATCAGGAGGGGTATTGAAACCACCTAAATCTGAGTCTCTCTCTCTCTCTCTCTCTATATATATATATATATATATATATATATATATAATAGTCAGTGATCCCGCCTCAAGGTACCGCGTACGATACAATATCATATGACATCCTCGAGTCATGAGTGTGGATCTATCATCAAATAAAGCTCGTACGGTAAATCATCGTACGACATCCCAAATCTGGGTACGGGTCAATATCACATTCATCTCATCAATTATCCGGTATCCTTATCATCATATCTCATGATCTGGGGTACTGATCTAAGTCTAGTACAAATCGATACCATCTATATAAATATATGTGCGTATATGAAAACACGCCTAAAGGCCCGCTAAAATCTCATGTCGTATCCTAAATACGAACCACATCATATCACTGATCTCATGGCACCATGCCCAATATCATCGACTCATCTCCAAATACCATCCACTATCCTCACCATCCAGGTATAACTATAACAAGCAAGCATGTGTGTGTGGGGGGGGGGGGTATAAACCTATTCTAGGGTTCGCATTTAGGAAACTATACTAGTTTACTTCTAAACCCTAATCTATCCATAGTACACCTAACCATATCTGGAATATCCAATTCACACATAACGCAATCATACATATATATATATATATAGTATTTATCTAGTATACTAAGTATCGAACTGCGGGGGTGCTATCCGCCATCCACCCGACTTCTCCCGTAGATATAATCTACTCACTTTGCATCCTGCGTGTCGGTGTCGCCTTCATCTTCTTCCTCGTATGAAGCCCTCGAGAAGGTACCTACAAGGTAACACAATCGCAATGTACCTTAAAATCACATCGAGAAATCCAAACGACGCGCTAAGGCCTATAGGGTAGAACCTATGGTTAGCTTTCACAAAACAACACGAAATCACTCGATATAGACGTACAAACATCACATAATCGAGATAACGCACAAATACAAAAATCTAGAAGTCGAAATATACCAAACGACGCGCTAAGGCCTATAGGGTAGAACCTATGGTTAGCTTTCACAAAACAACCCGAAATCACTCGATATAGACGTACAAATGTCACATGATCGAGATAACTCACAAATACAAAAATCTAGAAGTCGAAATACGAAAAACCACAACTCAATTCCAAACAGCAATTAGGGAAAGTGGTCCTAGATTTTGACTCAGGCCAAAACAGGGCAAGCAAACAACTCTGGGGTGATATATAGGGAGCATATGACCTACTGAAGCAATCTGGGCACCTACTTCGACAGGGGGGCCGGCCACATCACATAAAAATCTGGCCAGGCCGGATTTGTAGGGGAGTTAGGGGCTCGTATTGGTAGGGTGGCCTCCTGGTAGTCAATCTAAGCTCCTGAAGTTGTTTATTTGTCTCAGAACTTCCCCGGTTCATTCCAGATTTCTCTACACGCCAAATACCCTCACAAAACGGATATGGAAAGTTTCTGTTTTTCGTTTCGGGTTCTAGTTTAGGTTTGGTCTGGGTTTGCTAACAATTGGGAGGGGTTTAAGGTCACTAATAAGGTTTATTACGCCGTCTCTACTTAAATCAAACCTTAATTCTCAACTTGAGTTTTCAAAGCTCACTAAACTTTGCCAAAACGATATCAAACTTGAAATGAGGCTTAAGCACACGAAACACTACACTAATTGCGAAAGGGTTTACCTCATTTAGCTCCCAAGAATCTCCTACAGTGCCAAAATCGAATTTTTCTTGGTCCTTAAGGTAGCTTGTGAGCTAATGCACCTTTTTTGTGAAATGGGGATTATGTTTTGGAGTTGTTTTGGAGATGAAGTGAGTGGATTTGTGGAGGGTAGAATAGGGGCGGCAGCACCTAAGGAAATGGGGGGAGAAAATGATAGAGGAAGAAGAAAGAAACACATGGGCATAGCTCTCTTTTGACCCCTCACTTTCTCTCACTTGCCCATATCTCATTATAATATCATTCCTTTTCTTTTTCTTTCCTTTTCTCCTCTAATTTCTTTCTCTCGACAATAGTAACCCCAAAATAACAAGCCATGCACCCAAAATATGTAGGAAAATGCCACAAGTGTTAAAGAAAAGATATGGTGCATGTTTGCACAAAATACGCTTAAAGCGCGATTAGCGATTTTTAATCGCGATTAGCACTAAATTAATATATAATTAATCATAAAAACTTAAAATTTGCATAATTCACATAAAACACGCTCTTTCTAGTAATTTCTATAATTTTCCAATTTTTTCCCAATTTAACGGTATTTAATTATACCGAAATATTAAAATATTCATTTAAAATTAATATTAAATTATAAAAATTCCCAAAAATAATATTTTATTTTTTTAAGATGTTACAATCTTCCCTCCTTAAAGAAATTCGGTCCCCGAATTTAATTTAGAACCCCTCAAATACTAAAACATTTCAGTAAAAGACTAAGTCGTCGGGGCTCCGAAATCATCAATACATAAGACGCATCATAGCGCAATGCATGCGCATGAACAATGAGCAGATAACTCAAGATCAAATCTCCGTCAAGCCTTTCGCAATCATCGGAGTCATGGTAAAGACGCAAATGTCAAATCCAAAACAAAACCAATATGATATAAATCAGAACTATACCTGTAGACATCAAATCTATACATGTAAATAGCTGAAGTAAATGCATGACAAATCTTTTTAAGTCGCTGTGCGATGCGCATAATACTGCACAGTGGCGGACGTCTATTGTAAGAAAATAACCATATATGTATATATCTTTTGTTTAATAGGTACGTTCCGCCGTTTTGAAAACAATTTAGAAGGGTTCCTTTGTTTAAAACGTGTCATGTCATATCAGACATGTAGGTAAATACTGAGACTATAGCTCACTTTTTGGAAGTCCCTTCGATAACTATCAATGCATGCAAAATATATCCAGGTACTATTCTCTGACCAGTCCTGCTCAGTACGAAAACAAATAGCAAATATCCTAAAAACGTACTGCTCCATAAGGAATCAATCCCAAAAATGTATATAAGAATACCCTATGCGTCTGGTGCGCACGGAAATCAAAATCCATATATGTGCCATACATGTGCACAGAAATAACATCTAGGTGCAACGGGTGTGTACGAAACATCTGTCATAGGCAACGTGTGTGCCTGAAAGCAAAATCAGGTGCATCTGACATGCACGAAGAATCCCGATTTAGTGCATCTAGTGTGCACCAAAATCGTATCTCAAAACATGCGCTCAACACGCGTGAAAATCCAATCAGGTGCATCCATCATACACGAATAAAATCTAAATCATGCGCACTCAACATGCACGAAATCATGAAATCCAATATCAAGCGTCGAACATGCGCAAAGTCCAAATCAAATGCACGGAGTGCAAGAAATTAACATCAATATCAAAATCAAAATCGACGGTATACAATACGGCTCAATTAAAATCAGGTATACCGTGGTATATAAGCTCACAACCATGTGCATCAGCGTGCACAAATCAAATCAAAACACTAAAAGTGCATGTAAACGATGCCGAAGGCATAAGTCAAATCGCATGCATAACATAGGCATGAAATCAAAATCCATATGTCAAATGACATCAAATAGAAGTCAGGTGCAACCGTGGTGCACGAAATATGGATTCGGTGGAACAAAGGCACGAAATATAAATCTGGTGCGATAAACGCATGAAACATAAAACTGGTGCGACAAACGCACGAAATGTAAAACTGGTGCGACAAACGCACGAAATGTAAAACTGGTGCAACAAACGCACGAAATATATAACTGGTGCATCCTGTGCACAAAACCCAAACAATAACTCAAATGCGTAAATAGCAACACCGAGTGTACCAAGGTGTAAAAATCATAAACGTGTGCAACTGTGTGCATAAAACACATATCAATGCACTACAAGCACATATAAGCTATACCGAGTGCAAAAATAAAATCGTGTGTGCATCATATGCACAAAATCAACTCAACTGTATGAAATCCATGAAGTAATAAGCATGTGCAGCCAAGGTACGAAAACGATATCAGGTGCAATAACTGTGCACAAATCATAAATCAACACAACGGTGTAAAAAGCACATCTCAAGTGTAATAACTACGCGCAAGATATAAATGCCCAGTAGGTGCAACCATGGTGCACGAAAACAAATATCATGGAACTCAGCCATCAAGACTACATCAGGCGAATAAATCGCCTAAAATACCGAAATCCAAGGTGACGGATACGTGATAATCGAATCACAAAATCACAAATCATAAATATCGTCGTCGATATATCCTCCTTCAAAGTCGAGAAGGTGTCGGTGCATCCAATGCTAGCAGCGCAAGATATTTACTTGCCTCTTGCTCATGGTTTGGCGTCCTCTATCTCTGGGTCCTTATCTCCTCTGCGGATTAACAATCTAGCAATCCATCGGCTCATTGGCCCTATCAGGTGTACTAACGGAGACGATTCTGTTCTGGCACTTCTCTGGACATCTCTCGGTCAATCCTCACGACCACTTGTAAAGCAGCACATCGCCGGTGCCGACCTCTAGTCCTCTGAATACACATTACACATCTGCTCCTGGGTGCAAATCTTATTGCAGCAGTGTCCTGGAAGGAATCCTGCTCAAGGTCTCTCCCGATCTTGCCTATGCCAAACTGTACGGAGGCTGGTACTCTTGCATAATCTTTCCTCGCTCTCTGGACATCTGCGTTCTCAGCACAGCATTTTCTCGGAAGCTGGTCGCGTCCCAACGCCTCTGTGGACATCTCTGACCTTTAATCTTAACGGGGAGTAACAACAGCTCATCAGGATCTCGCACGAACCTCTTGTCCCATTTGTCTGTATCATCGTCCAGTTCGATGTCACGTCTCTATCTGCGCACTGCAAATGTTCTCGGCTACGGTCAATCCGATGTCTCTCACATCATGAACTCGGTATCTTCATCACTCTATGGAAGATAACTAGCCGAACACGTCCTCAGGAACTCGTCCCGACTTGCGGAGGTATACTCCATTCCCGTCCGTTCTTGATCAATTCACAACGCGTCTGGTTAAGGTCCTTTATCTGAACCTGGTCAACTATCTCGTCGACGATGCCGAACTCTGGCCTGCTCGGTGTGCGCAATATGACCACTCCTGCGTCCAAGTCTTCTCATATAGTATTCTAGAAAAGTCCTGTCGAGATCTCTCTCAAATCTTGTTTCTGCCGAATTGCCCGGAAGTTATCATTTTTTTTCTATATCTGTTTCTTGTTCCGGAACGGCTGCATACTCATCGCGACTCCTTCTGGAAGGTATATCCATATACAACGCCTCTGCATGCGTATCACATCTCTGATGTCAGCGGAGTGGAACGCCATCTCGTCAAATTCTCGTGCGACCTCTTTACACCACTCTGTTCCAATGTCGAATGATTCGGACTCGTGTTCTCGTGGTTGCGTGGACTGCGCTCCAACGGCTATGCTCTTATCTGGAGTCTCCCAAGCAATGTGTCCCATCACATGATATCCGAATGATGTCGAACTATCCAGTCGATTTGTCAGAACCTCATAATCCCCCAAAAGATCAACATCTTGAGTACAGTTTAATAGTATTCCAGTACATACCATAACACTTGTGGACCAACCGTAGAAGGGCAAATCCAAGCCTCACAAATGGCACCGCTAACTGCCGCAAACCCTAAGGTTCGGAGGCGTTCCATAGTCATTACGTCGAGTTAGGGTTTCATTCTTCTAGAGGGTCCATAGCATTACTTGCATTGTCTTCCGAATACTTTAAACTTGGAAATGGTTTCCTGACATTCGACCGTCTCTATCGACTCTCAACGAATCTGCGTGAAGTCGTCTCTAGCTGGAATCAATCTATCTGATGACCTCATCTCGGGGTAAGCGAACGAACCACTTGTCCTAGTCATTCATCCTCGGGTGACTAGCAACCTTCTATCATATCTCTAAGTATATACTCATGCTGCAGTAGCTCCAACATCTGGGCGATATCTCGTCATTTGCAGCAGCAACTGGCTCATTCGTCTATACGCTGAACAGCGCCTCAATCATCCTGAATAAGCAATATATCAATGGTCATCACATCCTGGCAGGCCTCTAGCAGTAGCCTGATCCTCTGGTGCTGATTTGCACGTCCGAGAAATCTCATAAAAGCGATCCGTCAAACGCTCATGGCTCGAAAATACAATAAAACGAAGCCTCTATGCAATCGTACGTCTCTGGAATCACACCCTGGTCAGTTCTCGTCCGTGACGAGTTCATGCTGACGCAACTCTAGCCGTAGCTCTCTTTGCCCGTGTAATCATGGCAGCAAAATCATAACCAATATCGATGGGGATAGATCATAGGAATGAATATAATACTGTGCAAGGAAATATACATCCTAAGATTTCTTAAGTGGAGTAGCGTATCGTAAATATGCCGCGGAACATACGTACGGTACGTCACTCTTTCAGGCTACCTACTCCATCAACCAAGGGCCATCCTACGCAATGAAAGTTCGGGTATAATACCCCCTCGACTAAGTCTAAGTTCCGTAAGGTCAGACCTAAGTTCCATATATATAAACGCTCTAGGTTCCACATAGTCAAACTTAGACTCAAACCAAGATTAACCTAGCACTCTAATACCAACTTTGTCACGACCCTAAATAGCACGTGACTAGCACTTGAATCATATGAAGTCTATAGGACTTCATCTAACTCAAGTAAGCCAAAAGCCCAGAAATCTAAAACCATTTTAGAGAATAAATGAAGAAAAAAAATAGTTTTAAGAAGTGAAGAAAACATGTTTTAAAAACAAGGTTTTTAAATAAGTAAGCCAAATATACATTTTTAAAATCCTCAATGTCTTTTCTGAAAATTTCGGCAGAGTTTCCGTTATAAATACTGGCCCTGAACGGGGTACAACATGAATAATATATATGCATAATAAAAAGGCATCCCCAAGCGGGAGCTAGCTCTTCTTCAATCGACGGTCACAACCACGCATGCAATATAATATACAACACCAAAGGGCGAGGATCAAAACTCAAGGAAAAACTAAAAATCAACATGAAAACCATAATACTACAACGCGCGACTCTAAGGTCGAAATAATATACAACTGGTTTTCTAAGTCTGAAACAATATACAAGTTTGGTTGATGGAATTTCTAGATACAACTGAATAATACATATACAATGGTAGTTCTGATGCAAAAGAATCCACCTACCAAAGCAAGTCACCCGTAAGGAAAGCAGTGTGCCAGAAAAGCCACAATGAAACCTGTACGGCAAAACCTGCAAGAAACTGCGGCACAACGGGGGTGACTTGCCAACTCGTGAATAGAAAACATCATAGAGCAGAAATCGTATGTATGACACAATCATAGGTCAATACGATCAGATATATATATATAAACCTCAAATGAATAAGTCTGAAGCAAGATAAGGTGGTAATGTAACATCTATACATGAGTGTAGTGCCAAGTGCTCGTGCCAGTGCCCCAGGTAATAACATATCATAAATATGAGGTATGATCAAGGTCGACTATATCGTGAAGTCTACAAGTATGTGGATATCATTTAACTATGTAATCAATGTCATCATGTATGTGGATCTCGTCCAAATATGTGATCAATGTCATCAATATCAACTATATGTATGTGGATATCGTTCACGTATCACCCAATGACAATAAACATCATGCATGTAAATATCATAAAGCATATGCATGGAAATATGAGAATATAGATCAACATGTATCGCTCGCGACATATCAAATCATGGAACCTGAGTGTCTAGCATCGACACTCGAAAACATCATGAAAACTATGCCTAGCATCGGCACGTAAATCCTCATATATATAGGGCCCCGTCAGTCCGGATCGGCCCATATCATCTCTCAACTCCGGTCGGTATCCCCCAGATATCTG
Source organism: Agapanthus africanus (assembly GCA_030015575.1). Lineage (NCBI taxonomy): Eukaryota > Viridiplantae > Streptophyta > Magnoliopsida > Asparagales > Amaryllidaceae > Agapanthus > Agapanthus africanus. The sequence continues at coordinate 484,308,380 of JASDDO010000022.1, read as the reverse complement.
CCGAGCTCAAATAATATCACCGGTAGGTAGTACTCCCCTGCCAGGCTCACCGTCTAACATATACGAGTCTTCTTGCCCCAGGGTACCTCACCGGGTCCACCATGTACCTGCAGACGGTGCCTACTGCTCCTCGAATCGGGTTTCACATGCCACTCGCAGAACCGAGAAAACACATGGTGGACGCACTGAAATATCATATCAAGGGAAACCGGGTTTTTAAAACAATACATACTCTCTTTTAAAATACCCACGATTCCCAAATCCAGAAATATCATGGAAACAACATATCTCAATGCGTATAATCAGAAGGCATGATGTATGCGACATATAAAAGAAATATAAGCATATCAGTATGTCATGCAATATGGAATAGTAATATGCACATATTGGGGGAAACCGCTCTTTTAAAATGAATCAGTTTTAAAGAGTATCTTGCGGTTCCCAAATCTCCAAATCAAGCGAGAATTATCTATGTATATGCAAATGAGTATGTGTACAAGTATGGGTGTACAATATGTAAGTACACGAGTATGAATGTACAATAGGTATGTGCACAAGTATGAGTGTACGATATGTAGGTACACGAATATGAATGTACAATAGGTATGTGCACAAGTATGAGTGTATGATATGTAGGTACACGAATATGAATGTACAATAGGTATGTGCACAAGTATAAGTGTACGATATGTAGGTACACAAATATGAACGTACAATAAGTTTGTGCATAAGTATGAGTGTACGATATATAGGTACACGAATATGAATGTACAATAGGCATATGCACAAGTATGAGTGTACGATATGTGAGTACACGAATATGCCATGCAAGGGTCATATCCTGAATGCAACAGTACTATAGTGTAGTGGCATGGTAATTATCGATGATGAAGTGTGTGAGCGGCAAGCAGGTGTACGTGGAATATATGCATCATTGATAATGGTGCTGGTGTCCTAATATCATGGATTTGATATAACAATAAACATATTTAACATGTAATGCGATGCAAAAAGTAAGAATATGCGGCAAATGAATAATAACACAACAGTGCAGTATCTACATCAATGTATCTATGTTATACTGTTTTGCCAAGAAGACGAATCGGGCTTTTTAGGAAAATAAGAGCTACGGTGTTTTTAAGAAAAGATGCGCCTTTGAAAATATCCGTAGAATCCCTTTGCCTGTCTTTAAAATACTACCAATTCGTTAGTTTTTGAAATAGGTATGATATCGGCCTAGTCTAATATCTACCATCAAAACTACAACTCTAACTAACAAGTCAATCAGGAGGAGTATGGAAACCATCTAAATCTAAGTCGATATATATATATATATATATATATATATAATATAATATAACAGTCGGTGATCCCGCCTCATGGTACCGCGTACGATACAATATCATATGACATCCTCAAGTCATGAGTGCGGATCTATCATCAAATAAAGCTCGTACGGTAAATCATCGTACGACATCCCAAATCTGGGTATGGGTCAATATCACATTCATCTCATCAATTATCTGGTATCCTTATCATCATATCTCATGATCTGGGGTACTGATCTAAGTCTAGTACAAATCGATACCCTCTATATAAATATATGTGCGTGTATGAAAACACGCCTAAAGGCCCGCTAAAATCTCATGTCGTATCCCAAATACGAACCACATCATATCACCGATCTCATGGCACCTTGCCCAATATCATCAACTCATCTCCAAATATCATCCACTATCCTCATCATCCAGGTATAACTATAACAAGCAAGCATGTGTGTGTGTGGGTGTAAACCTATTCTAGGGTTCGCATCTAGGAAACTATACTAGTTTACTTCTAAACCCTAATCTATCCATAGTACACCTAACCATATCTGGAATATCCAATTCACACATAACGCTATCATACATATATATATATAGAATTTATCTAGTATACTAAGTATCGAACTGAGGGGGTGTTATACGCCATCCACCCGACTTCCCCCGTAGATATAATCTACTCACTTTGCATCCTGCGTGTCGGTGTCGATGTCACCTTCATCTTCTTTCTCGTATGAAGCCCTCGAGAAGGTACCTACGAGGTAACACAATCGCAATGTACCTTAAAATCACATCGAGAAAACCAAAAGTAGCAGTATAAAGACGAGGACGAGGAGATCTCAGAATTTCCACCAGCACCAAAAGAGCTGAAAGATGGGATATAAACCACAACAGACAACCTAAGGAAAAATGACTTAGGGACGGAAAATGATCCGAGAACAACATTCGTCAGTGAATAAATATGTAGCTACGTTAAAGGACGTGCTTATGCAGTTTAAAGATTGCTTCTCCTGGAACTACTCTGAAATCCCGCGTATAGATCCAAAAGTAGCAGTGTGTAAACTAGCTATATCGGTAGGTATAAAGCCAATCAAACAGGCCCCAAGAAGGATGCGACTCGAGCTTGAGATGAGTATCAACGCTGAAGTCAAGAAACTAATCGACTCCGGTTTCATCCAAGAAGTTCAATATCCTGACTGGATCGCCAATATCGTTCCAGTGATGAAGAAAAATGGAACGGTTCACATCTGCGTGGACTTTCGGGACCTCAACAAAGCTTTCCCGAAGGATGACTTTCCAGTACCCATTACCGAGCTGATGATCGATAACATGTCTACCCATGAGGTCTTCTCTTTCATGGATGGATCTTCATGATACAACCAAATAAAAATGCGTCCTGAAGAACATAAGCATACCGCCTTCCAAACCCCGTTGGGCATATTCTGCTATAAGGTGATGCCTTTCGGTTTGAAGAACGCCGACTCTACTTACCAGAGGGCCACGACAATGATCTTCGATGACCTCATACATGAGATTGTCGAATTCTATATTGACGACCTTGTAGTGAAGTGCAAATCTCATGAGGAGTATTGGGAACATCTAAAAATAGTGTTCCAACATTTTCAGAAATATAATCTAAAGATGAACCCTCTAAAATGGACGTTTGGAGTTTGTTCAGACAAATTCCTGGGATTCATCATACATCACCGGGGTATTGAAATCGATTCCTCAAAGATTAAGGCGGTTCATAACCAACCTCTCCAGAAAATGCCGTCCCTACAGTCATTTGATGAAGAAAAGGACCCCGTTCATCTGAGATCAAAAGTGCCAAAATGCACTAGACGAAATCAAACAATACCTGCAAAATCCGCCGGTATTGGCCGCTCCGGTCAAGAGAAAACCCCTTATCCTATATACAACGGCCCTTGAGGGTTCTTTAGATGCATTATGGGCACAAAAGAACAATCAGGGAAAGGAGAGAGCTCTATACTATTTACGTCGAGTTCTCCTCAGGGCAGAAAACAACTATTCCCCCATCGAAAAGCAATGCCTGGCGCTGATCTTCGCAATAACGAAGCTCAGACATTACGCCTTGGCACATGAGGTATATCTCATATTGAAAGTAAATCCTCCCAAATATCTAATATCAAGGGCCATACTAATAGGAAGGCTTGCCAAATGGGCCCTCCTCCTGATGGAGTTCTCGATAATGTATAGACCCCTCAAAGCAGTGAAAGGTCAGGCCATTGCCGACTTTCTCGCGGAGCATCCGATACCAGTTGACTCCCCCTTAAATTATGAGTTGTTGTATGAGCATGCGTTCGACGCAATTGAAAAAGAAAAAGAAGAAGATAAGCCTCAATAGGAGCTTTACTTCGATGGAGCATCCTCCATGAAGCGGAGAAAGCAAAAATATCCCCATAATCAAAGCTGGGGTGTGTCTTATCTTCGTGACCCCGCAAGGAGGGATACTGCGTTATGCCCTCTCCTTACCAGAGCCAAGGACTAACAACGAAGCTGAATATGAAGCTTTAATAATAGGTCTTGAGATCTCTATCGACATGAGAATCAAATACATCCTCATATATGGAGACTCCTAGCTGATCGTTAGCCAAGTAAACGACGACTATCAGATATGCAAGGCAGAGCTGATAAAGTATGGCGAAAGAGTGCAGCAACTGCCGACACAGATCCCGTTCTATACCTTAGAAAGCATACCGCAATAGGAAAATAGCAAAGTGGACACGTTGGCCAAATTGGCTAAGGAATTGGTCGATGAAGACCTCGATGACGTAAGGATCATTGTGCAAAACCGCAGGGTCCTCGTGCCAACAGATATATCTTCGGAAGACCTGACAGAGCCATCCGAAGGGAAAGGAATGACCGAACAAGTAGCCCTTCAAATAGAGGACGAAGAAAAGGTCAAGGATCGGAGAGAGATCTTCATAGACTACTTCAAGTCCCAACGAACGCCCGAAAATGCGTCATCTAGATAGCAACTCATGAAACAAGCTTTGTCATTTGCCTTTGTCAATGATACTCTATATATGAGATCGTTCGATTGCCTATGGATAAGATGCTTGGGGCCGGAGGAAGCAAAAAAAGTCATCCAAGAAATACACGACAGACTTTGCGGTTCTCATCAAGCTAGGCTAAAGATCAAGCTGAAGATAAAGAGGATGGGCTACTACTGGCCCATAATGATTCATGACTGCCTCGAATATGCGAAGCAGTGTCACTCATGCCAAATTCACGGGGACTTCATCCATCAACATCCGAATTCGCTGCACCCGACGGTGGCCAGTTGGCCGTTCGAGATGTGGGGAACATATATAATCGGTCCTATCAAACCAGCATCATCCAAAGGACACTGCTTCATATAGGCAATGACCAACTACTTATTTAAGTGGGTAGAAGCAATACCAATAAGGGAGGTGAAGACAGAGAATATCCTCCATTTCTTCAGAACCCATATCATCTATCGGTTCAGCACTCCGCGACGAATTATCTCGTATAATGGACCGGCTTACGGGAGCTATAAAATAAGCCACTTTGCACAGCAGCATAAAATAGATTGGAGATACTCTTCAGTCTATAATTCTCGGGCTAACGGTCTAGCTGAAGCTTTCAATAAGACCTTGACAAAGATTATAAAAAAGATGGTGTCCAGAAACAAAAAGGACTGGCACAAAAGGCTGCATGAAGCTCTCTGGGCATACCGAACAACGTTCAAGATGGTCACGAATATAACACCATACACATTATTGTTTAGCACGGAAGCAGCGGTTCCATTGGAAGTAGAACTCCCCTCTCTACAAGTAGTGGTTCGATACGAGCTGACAGATGAACAAAATGCTCATCTTAGGCTTGAGGAGCTCGACACCCTTGACGAAACTCGCCTTATAGCACAGCAAAATCTGGAGGCTTATAAGGCAAGGATGACACGGTCATATGAAAGATTGACCAGGCCGAGAACATTCCGCCAAGGCGAACTCGTGCTAGTCGTCAAAAGACCAACGATCCCTAATCGTGCAAAATGGGGAAAGTTCAAGCCGAACTATGAAGGCGCGTACATCATAAACAAAGTCTACCAGGGTGGAGCTTACTTGCTTATGGATATGCATGGTGAAAGACCCTTCCGGCCAATAAACGGCCGATTCCATAAGAAGTACTTCGCCTAAAAAATCATGATTTAGGTCAATGATAGATGACGACGCTTGTGTCCGTTCGCTATCTTTCCGAATCATAACTCTGAGAGTAGTATCCAAAAAGCCTCGTCGCCCCAAAATATGGCGATAAAGGACCGTCATGTCCTTAAACTCACATGTTTAGCCCTACGGTGAATCCCCATATCGATTACCATATACAATCCACGGGCATAAACGATTCATAACTCACCCAGGTCCCACATGATGTAGTCCTTTGAAGAAGACCGGGGCATACAGCTAATGGCGCATTACCTTACAGGCCGCCTAAAAAAGGGTATGTCCACAAGCAAAATAGGCACGAATGAAAATCCGAAAGGGCGCCGTGAGTAAAAACAGTAGGACTGCCAGTGAGCTAGTGAAAACCGAAGAGGGCGCGAACTCGTAGAAAAAAAAACAACACTTACAAAGCCCTCACGACTTTATAAGGAGAAAGCACTTGCGTGAGATCCTTACGACTCACAAAGGAGTAACACACTTGGGAATCCATATGATTCCTAAGGAGAAAATACACTTACGAGATACTCACGACTCGTAAGGAGAATATACCCTCTATAAGACCCTCATGGCTTATAGAATTCAAAAGTCTTGAGTTATAGGGACATGAACTTATTCTTAAGCCATCAAAACCATACAAAACTTTCTTGCCCTACAAGCGGTCCAATATTGACCCTTGTATACAATTTACGGGCATAAATAAATATTCTCCTACCAAATTCCACTAATGGCGAGAAATGTCCCCATATGATGAATGACACTTATAAGTCCTCTCGACTTATAAGGAGAAAATACTCTTGTAAGATCCTTACGACTTATAAGAGAAAAATACATTTAGGAATCCTCACGGCTCCTAAGTAGAAAATACACCAACAAGATCCTCTCGACTCCTAGGGAGAAATACTTTTATGAGACCCTTACGGCTCATAACGCCAGAAAGCCTTAGTCGACAGGATCCTAATCTTGTTTGCTAAGCCACCTTTGTCCAAACTTACAAAGGTAAATGATGATTCACTGCTCGCAATATCCTAGTTGTAGCGATGTTGATACCTAAATAGGTATCAAATTTCAAGTCCTCTCACGGAAAATGATTATTCGCTCCTGACAATATTCCAGTGATATCGATGCTGATACCAAGATTGGTATCAGATTCTAAACCTCCAACTTGCAAAAAAGGCCGAAATAATAGGGCAACTCGCAATAAAAAAATGAAACGACATAACCAAAATGATTGGGCACCGCGATAAATAGCCGAAATGATTGAGCAATCACGGCTTTCGCGACATAAAAAGCTGAAAAGATAGAGTATCGCGGAAAGAAATAAAAAGAAAAAAACGAAAAAAAAACTTTTTTGCCCTGCAAGCAGATCCATATTGACTCTTGCATATGATCCATGAACACAAATAAAAGAAAGGGAACCGTATTTTCCCACCACGCTTCATCAAAAGAAGAACCTGAAAGTGTATCCTAGCACCACCACAAGGTTTATACCGGCATCAAGCATGCAATTTTAAAATTTTCAAGGTGCTAAGCTACACTAACCTAGAATCTAACTAGAGTATTATGGTTTTGTCACGACCCAAAGTTTGGCCCGTGACCGGCACTTAACCACGTAACGTCTACAGGCGTAACGCGACTAAGTAAGCCGAAAACCCAGAAATCTAAAACCCTTTTTAAGAATAAGTAAAGAAACTGGTTTAAAGAGGTGAAGAAATACATGTTTGAAATCAAGGTTTTTAAATAACTAAGCCGAAGGTACGTTTTGAAAACAATAAAGTCTTTTCTAAAAATTTCGGCAGAGTTTCTTTTGTAAAACTGGCCCCGAATGGGGTACAACAAGAATAACAATATATATGCAATGATAAAGGCATCCCCAAGCGGGAGCTAGCTCTTCGTCAATCGACGGCCACAACCACACATGCAACAATGATATAATATACAACGCCAAGTGGCGAGGATCAAATCCAAAAGAAAGCACAAAGCAACAAGAAAACCGCAATACTACTAAGCGCGACTCTAAGGTCGAATAATACAACACTGTCTCTAAGTCTGAAAGAATATACAAGTTTTGGTTGATGGAAATTCTAGATACAATGAGTAAAATGAATACAAGGGTGGTTCTTGATGCGAAAGAATCCACCTACCAAAAGCAAGCCACCCGCAAGAAGTAGTGTGCCAGAAATGCCGCAACAAAACCTGTACGGCAGAACCTGCAAGAACTGTGGCACAACGGGGGTGAGTTGCCAACTCGTGAATAGAAACATCTACAAGCAGAAACCGAATGCAAGACATAACCTAAGTCAACAATCAGTAATATAATCCACAAGAGTACATCTGAGTGTGATAAGGTGGCAAGGTAACATCTAAATATGTATGTGGTGCCAAGTACTCAGGTAATAACATGTCATCAGTATAAGGTATGTCTGCAGGAAGTAAATATGATGCAGTAAATATGATATCAATACACATATATTAGTGTCCCATACCACTAATATTGGTGTAAGGGTATATATAACAGCGCCCTCATACCCTGTTATATATACAAATGAAGTATGATCAGTGTAAATCCTGTCTGTATATGATCCATGTCTGTATATGATCCCTGTCTGTATATGATCCATATCTGTATATGATCTATATCTGTATATACGTGGAACCCGTCCACCCGTCACCCAATGACAATAAGCATCATGTATGCAATATGAGGATGTAAACAATATCATGGTAAAACATCATGAAACCCGTGCCAAGCATCGACACGTAAATCCTCATCCATATGGGGCTCCGTCTGCGGTATCGGCCCTCGGCCCCGGCAGTACGAGTCAACCCATGTCCATCTCTGGGCTCCGTCTGCGGTATCGGCCCTCGGCCCCGGCAGTACGGGTTTGCCCATATCCATCTCTGGGCTCCGGTCGGAATCCTCCAGATATCCGCCGAGCTCAAGTACAATCACCGGTAGGTAGTAGTCCCTCTGCCGGGCTCACCGTCTATCACACAGCGAAACCGTTCTCGCCCCGGGGTACCATACCGGGTCCACCATGTACCCGTAATCGGCCTCAACCGCCTCCTCGATTCGGGTTTTTATATATCACTCTAGCACCGAGAAAACACATGGTGGACGCACCGAAATATCATATCAAGGGAACCGGGTTTTTAAATGATTACATATTTGAAATAGCCACGGTTCCCAAATCCAGAAATCACATATAATCCAAACCAAAATGTAAGTCACTAATCTGATATGATATGTGCGTCAAACATAAATATCATATCAAGTCACATATAGATGAGCTACAATATAATGATCAGGTGTGATATAAGCATCAATGTGAGTATCAAGTCATGTCACATATAAATGAGCTACAATATGATGATCAGATGTGATATAAGCATCAATGTGAGTATCAAGTCATGTCACATATAAATGAGCTACAATATGATGATCAGATGTGATATAAGCATCAATGTGAGTATCAAGTCATGTCACATATGAATGAGCTACAATATGATGATCAGATGTGATATAAGCATCAATGTGAGTATCAAGTCATGTCACATATGAATGAGCTACAATAAGATGATCAGGTGTGACATATGTATCAGGTATGAATATCACGTCAAAATCGTATATATTTGTGTACAGGTCTATGCGTACAATACGCCATGCGGAAATCATACCATGAATGCAGCAGTACTACAGTGTAGTGGCGTAGCAATTATCGATGATGAAGTGTGTAAGCCGGCAACCAGTGTACGTGGAACATACGCATCATCGATAATGGTGCTGGTGTCCTAACAGCATGATGGTAATATAACAATAAGCACAAGTAATGCCATGCAAAATAGAATAAACAGGTGCAATCGAAATAAGCAACGCAACAGTGAAGAATCTAACTCAAAAGCTATAGCATGCAACCTTGCCTTTTGAAATAAGACGAATCGGGGTCTTTGGTAAAACAAGGGCTACGGTGTTTAGAAAATAGACTCTACACATTTGAAAATATCCGTAGAATCCCCTTTTTCCTATCTTGCAATATTCCCGATTCGTTAGTTTTGAAATAGGTATGACTCTGGTCTAATCTAACATCTACTATGCAACTACTGATCTAAGTATCATGCAAGCCTGGAGGGGTATGGAAACCGCCTAAATCTGAGTCGATACATATATAAGGGTAAATAGTCGGTGATCTCGCCTCAATGTCATATCATAAGATATCCTCGAGTTATGAGTGCGGATCTATCATCAATATCGGCTCGTACGGTAATCATCGTACGGCATCCCAATAGCTGGGTACGGGTCAACATCTCACTATCTCCTCATATAACAGGTATCACTATCATCAGATCACATAGCCTGGGGTACTACTCTATGTCTAGCACCAACGATACCATCAGTGAAGTATGCATGCGGGGGTAAACACATATCCCAAGCCCGCAAGAAATCACAAGTCATATCCCACATATGAATCGTACCCAATCACCGATCTCACGTCATCAAGTCCACATCATCGACTCATCTCCAAAGTCAATCCATATCATCAAACACCGTGTAAGTACAAGTAATATGCAAGGGTGTGTGTGTAGGTGTAATTCTATCCTAGGGTTTGCGACTATAAACTACACTAGTCACTTCTACCCTACACTATCCATAAAACACCTATCACAAAGCTACAACACACTATAACTATCATATAACCACTATATATATTATACTAACTACGGACTGCGGGGGTGCTATACGCCATCCATCCGAGTTCCCCCTGTAGATATGATCTACTCACCTTGCATCATCATTTGCGGACGTCACTATGCATTTGCTTGTCGTCCTGAAGTCCTCATGAGTACCTACACATCAAATATCGTATATGCGCATTAAAACCAAATCCAAGCTAAAACGGCGCATGAAATCCAAAACGATACGATAAGGGGCCTATAGGTGAGAACCCATGGCACGCCTTCAAAACCATCAATAAATCCTCTATATCGTCGTATAAACGCCAAATAGTCGAGGTAAAACGAAACACACCAATGCAGAAATGAAAATACGGAATACGGAAACTAAAGTCCAAAACAGCAACTCATGAAATATGCCCCAGATTTTACCCCAGGTCACTTTATACAAATCTATAAATACCAGGGGCCTAAACTAACAATGTAGAAGCTACAGAATCAACACGAAACAAAAAGGTGGGACCCAGGCCGCAATTGGCGGCCAAAAGGGAAGAATTGGCGGCCGGGAAAGGGAGTTGGGGGCTAGGGTTTTGGGTGTTGCCTCTATGGTGCCTGCACATCTCAATTTCCACTCAAAATTATTTTAGGGGTCTCGGGGTGATAGCAGATTCCATTTAACCCTCACAGATTTCACATTTTCCCCGATATCGGTTTCTAAAATCCGTATTCTATGGTTTGGTTCTCAGGTTAGGGTCTCAATTCATGCACTAGGGTGTTTACAAGTCCTCTACTGAGCTCAATTTCACATTACAACTCAAGTTCCTCTCAAACCCTAACTAGATTATCCACAAGTCCATAATATCACACGATATCGATTCAAACACAACATGGGGTTATAGGACAAGCGACAATTGAGCTAAGGGTTCAGAATTTACCTCACTTGGCAACTCAAGAACTTTCTTGAGTTGCCCTCTAGTGGCCAAATCCACGCTTTCTTGGTCCATCATGTAGATCTCGAGCTTGTGCATCTTTTTTATGAAAGGAGATCGGGGTTTTAGTGTTGTTTTGGATGTGTTTTGGAGCTTGAAGAGGGGAGGGAGAATGAGGTGCAGAGCAGCAGCAGCAAGGGGAGAGGAAGGAGGGAAAAATGAAGGGAGGAAAATGCTAAGGGTTAGTCAAACAAGCCCATGCCTCTCTCTCTCTCACCCACTACACATTCTTTATTCTTTTTCTCTTTTTCTTTTCTTTTCTTTTACTCCAAAATTCCCTCTTACAAGAATAGTAAACCCAAAATGAGAAACCATGGTAGAAAGTGCACAAGTGTAGGAAAAAGTGATATGTGCAAGTTTTGCACAAAATTGCCAAAAAACCCGATTAGCGATTTTAATCGCGATTAGCGCTAAATTAGTGTCAAACTAATCACAAAAACTTAAAAATGTCATAATTCACTAATTTACCCTATTTTAGAATTTTCCATAATTTTTCATAATTTTTCTAACATTTTTCCTATTTATTTGCATTTAATATTAAAATAATCAATAAAATAATATTAAATTATAAAAATTCCCAAAATTAATATTTTATATTTTTGAAAATGTTACAATCTATCCCCCTTAAAGAAATTCGGTCCCCGAATTTAAATTTAAACCCCCACTACTAAAACAATTTCAGTAATAATCCATTTGTCGGGGCTCCGAAACATCAACACATAGAGAATATCAAAAAAATAAAAATGTACTACTCTACTAGCAATCAATCCCCAAAAATGCATATATAAGAATATCCTGTGCGTCTGGTGCGCAGGGAATCAAAATCCATATATGTGTCAAACAGGTATAGAAAACAACATCTAAGTGCAACGGGTGTGTACGAAACATCTGTCGTAGGCAACGTGTGTGCCTGACAGAAAAAATCAAGTGCATATGAAATGCACGAAGAATTCCGATTTAGTGCATTCGGCGTGCACCAAAATCGTATATCAAAACGCTAAAGATGCATGAAAACTACGCTGGAAGTGCAAATCAAATCACTGAATACGATAGGCATGAAATCTCAATCAATATCTCAAATGTAATAACTCAGCGCAAAATATATAAATATCCAGTGGGTGCATGAAACCAATATCATGAAACTCAGTCATCAAAACTAAATCATGCAAACAGAACGCACAAAATACCGAAATCCTAAACGACGGATACGTGATAATCGAATCACAAAATCACAAATCATAAATACCGTCGTCGGTAGTTCCTCCTTCAAGGTCGAGAAGGAGTCGGTGCAATCCACTGCTAGCAGCGCAGGATATCTACTTGCTTCTTGCTCACGGTCTGGCGCCCTCTGACTCTGGGTCCTTATCTTCTCTGCGGATTTCCTATCTCGCAGTCAATCGGCTCATCGGCTCTGTCAGGTGTGCTAACGGGGACGATTCCGTTCTGGCACTTCTCTGGTCACCTCTCGGTCAATCCTCATGACCACTCGTAAGGCAGCATATCACCGGCGTCGGCCTCTGGCTCTCTGAATGCACGTCACACATCTGATCCTAGGTGCAAACATCATTGCAGCAATGTCTTGGAAGGAATCCTGCTCAAAGTCTCTTCCGATTTCGCCTATGCCGATCTGCACAGGGGCTGGCTTTCCTGCACAACCTCTTCTCGCTCAAAGACACCTGTGTCCTCAGCACAATATTTCTCAGAAACTGGTCACATCCCAACGTCTCTGTAAGCAAATCAGGTCTCTAGTCTCGACGGGAAGTAATGACAGTTCGTCAGTGTCTCACACGAACCTCTGGTTCCACTTGTCTCCATCGTCGTCCACTATGACGTCACGCCAAGCTACCTTGCACTGCACTGTTCTCGGCCACGGCCAATCTGAAGTCTCTCGCACGGACTCGAAATCGCGTACTCTGTAGCTTCATCATTCTGTAGAAGATGTCAGGCCGAAAAGATCCTCGGGAACACGTCCCAACCATCGGAGGAATACTCGTCACTCGTCCGCCCTTAATCAATTCGCAACGCATCTGGTTAAGTTCCTTTATCCGCACCTGGTCAACTACCTCGTTGACAATGCCGAACTCTGTCCTGCTGGGTGTGCGCAGTACGACCACTCCCGGGTCTAGGTCTTCTCGTATCGTACTCCAGAAAAGTCCTGTCGGGGTTCCCTTCACAAATCTCATTCCTGCCGAAATGCCCGGAAGTCGTCATCCAATGCTGAAGCTAAAGCTTATTCCGGAACGGCTACATACTCATCGCGCTTCTTTCTGGAAGATATATCCATATACCAAGCCTCTGGGTGCGTATAACATCTTTGATGTCAGCGGAGTGGGACGCCATCTCGTCGAAACCTCGTACGAATTCTCTACTCCACATTGCTCAATATCGACTGATTCGGACCTAACTCATCGTGGCTACATGAACTGCGCTCCGACGGCTACGCCCGCATCTGGAGTCTCCCAAGCAGTGTCCCATCACGATATCCGAAAGATGTCGAACCATCCGATCGACTCGTCAGATCCTCAAAATCCCCCAAGAGCTCACATCTCGGGTATAGTTTAATAGTATCGAGTACATGCCACAGCGTCGGTGGTCTAGCCGTAGAAGGGCAAACCCAAGCCTCACTAATGGCGCCGCGGAACCGCCGTAAACCCTAAGGTTCAAAGGCTGTCACACGGTCATTAAGTCGAGTTAGGGTTTCATTCTTCTAGAGGATCCATAGAATCACCTGCATGTCTTTCCGTATACTTTAAACTTGGAAAATGGGCTCCTGACATTCGATCGTCTCAATCGACTCTGAACGAACCTGCGTGAAATCGTCTCTAGCTGGAAACGATCTATCTGATGACCTCGCATCGGTAACGAACGAACCACATGTCCTAGTCATTCATCCTCAGGTGACTAGCGACTCGCTATCATCTCTCTGAGTATATGCTCACGCTGCAACAGCTCCAATCATCTGGGCGATATCTCATCATTTACAGCAGCAACTGGCTCATACGCCTATACGCCGAACAATGCCTCAATCCTCCAGGAAAGGCAACACATAGGCAGTCATCTTTGAATCGGTCTGCTCTAGATCTGAGTAAGACTCTCCACACTGGAAATCTTCAACTCAACTGGGCCCGCTCTGGCGCAAAATCGGACGAATCACCTTCGTCTTTCAAATCGGGTAGACTAGCTATCATCTGTCACATATCTGCCTGAAAGCTCCGGCAATCTCAGCTCGTAAGCTCCGAAAGCAACATCCTGTCGATCTCAGCAACAGCTGGTCCATCTGTCTGCACGATAGGCGACATCACAATCTCTGAGGTATGTTGTACATCAACAGTCCTCTTTCAACAGGCAGCTCTAACAATGGCCCGATCATCCGGTGCAGAACCAAGCACTCGCCTCCACTAGAGGTCACAATCACCAATACTAACTCGAGACATTCCCATGTCACCAGAAAACACAAAGGTCGGCCCTCGTACCAAACGAGCTCACACCGGCCGTAACCCTAGCAGCAGCCCAAACTGCGCTCAACCATGGTGACAGGAATCTCAATCGAGTATCAAAAGGGCACATCAGTGACAAGAAGGAAACAACAGATCCAAAGTGGATACATGATCATAGAAAGGAACAGCATCAATGAAGATATGATCATGAACTAATAGAATCGGGAATCTCAAATGGATGTATAATCCTGGATATGAAGAGAATCACTGATCTCGAAAAGTATGCACATCATAAGGTTCCTTAAGCGGAGTGGCGTGTCGTAAGTATGCCGCGGAACATACCAACAGTACGTCACTCTACTTTAGTCACCTATTCCATCAACCAAGGGTCATCCTAATACGACGAAAGTTCGGGTCTAATACCCCCTCGACCAAGTCTAAGTTCCGTAAGGTCAAGCCTAAGTTTCGTATATATATATAAACGCCCTAGGCTCCACATAGTCAAACTCAGACTCGAACCAAGGTCAACCTAGCGCTCTGATACCAACTTTGTCACGACCCAAAGTTTGGCCCGTGACCGGCACTTAACCACGTAACGTCTACAGGCGTAACGCGACTAAGTAAGCCGAAAACCCAGAAATCTAAAACCCTTTTTAAGAATAAGTAAAGAAACTGGTTTAAAGAGGTGAAGAAATACATGTTTGAAATCAAGGTTTTTAAATAACTAAGCCGAAGGTACGTTTTGAAAACAATAAAGTCTTTTCTAAAAATTTCGGCAGAGTTTCTTTTGTAAAACTGGCCCCGAATGGGGTACAACAAGAATAACAATATATATGCAATGATAAAGGCATCCCCAAGCGGGAGCTAGCTCTTCGTCAATCGACGGCCACAACCACACATGCAACAATGATATAATATACAACGCCAAGTGGCGAGGATCAAATCCAAAAGAAAGCACAAAGCAACAAGAAAACCGCAATACTACTAAGCGCGACTCTAAGGTCGAATAATACAACACTGTCTCTAAGTCTGAAAGAATATACAAGTTTTGGTTGATGGAAATTCTAGATACAATGAGTAAAATGAATACAAGGGTGGTTCTTGATGCGAAAGAATCCACCTACCAAAAGCAAGCCACCCGCAAGAAGTAGTGTGCCAGAAATGCCGCAACAAAACCTGTACGGCAGAACCTGCAAGAACTGTGGCACAACGGGGGTGAGTTGCCAACTCGTGAATAGAAACATCTACAAGCAGAAACCGAATGCAAGACATAACCTAAGTCAACAATCAGTAATATAATCCACAAGAGTACATCTGAGTGTGATAAGGTGGCAAGGTAACATCTAAATATGTATGTGGTGCCAAGTACTCAGGTAATAACATGTCATCAGTATAAGGTATGTCTGCAGGAAGTAAATATGATGCAGTAAATATGATATCAATACACATATATTAGTGTCCCATACCACTAATATTGGTGTAAGGGTATATATAACAGCGCCCTCATACCCTGTTATATATACAAATGAAGTATGATCAGTGTAAATCCTGTCTGTATATGATCCATGTCTGTATATGATCCCTGTCTGTATATGATCCATATCTGTATATGATCTATATCTGTATATACGTGGAACCCGTCCACCCGTCACCCAATGACAATAAGCATCATGTATGCAATATGAGGATGTAAACAATATCATGGTAAAACATCATGAAACCCGTGCCAAGCATCGACACGTAAATCCTCATCCATATGGGGCTCCGTCTGCGGTATCGGCCCTCGGCCCCGGCAGTACGAGTCAACCCATGTCCATCTCTGGGCTCCGTCTGCGGTATCGGCCCTCGGCCCCGGCAGTACGGGTTTGCCCATATCCATCTCTGGGCTCCGGTCGGAATCCTCCAGATATCCGCCGAGCTCAAGTACAATCACCGGTAGGTAGTAGTCCCTCTGCCGGGCTCACCGTCTATCACACAGCGAAACCGTTCTCGCCCCGGGGTACCATACCGGGTCCACCATGTACCCGTAATCGGCCTCAACCGCCTCCTCGATTCGGGTTTTTATATATCACTCTAGCACCGAGAAAACACATGGTGGACGCACCGAAATATCATATCAAGGGAACCGGGTTTTTAAATGATTACATATTTGAAATAGCCACGGTTCCCAAATCCAGAAATCACATATAATCCAAACCAAAATGTAAGTCACTAATCTGATATGATATGTGCGTCAAACATAAATATCATATCAAGTCACATATAGATGAGCTACAATATAATGATCAGGTGTGATATAAGCATCAATGTGAGTATCAAGTCATGTCACATATAAATGAGCTACAATATGATGATCAGATGTGATATAAGCATCAATGTGAGTATCAAGTCATGTCACATATAAATGAGCTACAATATGATGATCAGATGTGATATAAGCATCAATGTGAGTATCAAGTCATGTCACATATGAATGAGCTACAATATGATGATCAGATGTGATATAAGCATCAATGTGAGTATCAAGTCATGTCACATATGAATGAGCTACAATAAGATGATCAGGTGTGACATATGTATCAGGTATGAATATCACGTCAAAATCGTATATATTTGTGTACAGGTCTATGCGTACAATACGCCATGCGGAAATCATACCATGAATGCAGCAGTACTACAGTGTAGTGGCGTAGCAATTATCGATGATGAAGTGTGTAAGCCGGCAACCAGTGTACGTGGAACATACGCATCATCGATAATGGTGCTGGTGTCCTAACAGCATGATGGTAATATAACAATAAGCACAAGTAATGCCATGCAAAATAGAATAAACAGGTGCAATCGAAATAAGCAACGCAACAGTGAAGAATCTAACTCAAAAGCTATAGCATGCAACCTTGCCTTTTGAAATAAGACGAATCGGGGTCTTTGGTAAAACAAGGGCTACGGTGTTTAGAAAATAGACTCTACACATTTGAAAATATCCGTAGAATCCCCTTTTTCCTATCTTGCAATATTCCCGATTCGTTAGTTTTGAAATAGGTATGACTCTGGTCTAATCTAACATCTACTATGCAGCTACTGATCTAAGTATCATGCAAGCCTGGAGGGGTATGGAAACCGCCTAAATCTGAGTCGATACATATATAAGGGTAAATAGTCGGTGATCTCGCCTCAATGTCATATCATAAGATATCCTCGAGTTATGAGTGCGGATCTATCATCAATATCGGCTCGTACGGTAATCATCGTACGGCATCCCAATAGCTGGGTACGGGTCAACATCTCACTATCTCCTCATATAACAGGTATCACTATCATCAGATCACATAGCCTGGGGTATTACTCTATGTCTAGCACCAACGATACCATCAGTGAAGTATGCATGCGGGGGTAAACACATATCCCAAGCCCGCAAGAAATCACAAGTCATATCCCACATATGAATCGTACCCAATCACCGATCTCACGTCATCAAGTCCACATCATCGACTCATCTCCAAAGTCAATCCATATCATCAAACACCGTGTAAGTACAAGTAATATGCAAGGGTGTGTGTGTAGGTGTAATTCTATCCTAGGGTTTGCGACTATAAACTACACTAGTCACTTCTACCCTACACTATCCATAAAACACCTATCATAAAGCTACAACACACTATAACTATCATATAACCACTATATATATTATACTAACTACGGACTGCGGGGGTGCTATACGTCATCCATCCGACTTCCCCCTGTAGATATGATCTACTCACCTTGCATCATCATTTGCGGACGTCACTATGCATTTGCTTGTCGTCCTGAAGTCCTCATGAGTACCTACACATCAAATATCGTATATGCGCATTAAAACCAAATCCAAGCTAAAACGGCGCATGAAATCCAAAACGATACGATAAGGGGCCTATAGGTGAGAACCCATGGCACGCCTTCAAAACCATCAATAAATCCTCTATATCGTCGTATAAACTCCAAATAGTCGAGGTAAAACGAAACACACCAATGCAGAAATGAAAATACGGAATACGGAAACTAAAGTCCAAAACAGCAACTCATGAAATATGCCCCAGATTTTACCCCAGGTCACTTTATACAAATCTATAAATACCAGGGGCCTAAACTAACAATGTAGAAGCTACAGAACCAACACGAGACAAAAAGGTGGGACCCAGGCCGCAATTGGCGGCCAAAAGGGAAGAATTGGCGGCCGGGAAAGGGAGTTGGGGGCTAGGGTTTTGGGTGTTGCCTCTATGGTGCCTGCACATCTCAATTTCCACTCAAAATTATTTTAGGGGTCTCGGGGTGATAGCAGATTCCATTTAACCCTCACAGATTTCACATTTTCCCCGATATCGGTTTCTAAAATCCGTATTCTGTGGTTTGGTTCTCAGGTTAGGGTCTCAATTCATGCACTAGGGTGTTTACAAGTCCTCTACTGAGCTCAATTTCACATTACAACTCAAGTTCCTCTCAAACCCTAACTAGATTATCCACAAGTCCATAATATCACACGATATCGATTCAAACACAACATGGGGTTATAGGACAAGCTACAATTGAGCTAAGGGTTCAGAATTTTCCTCACTTGGCAACTCAAGAACTTTCTTGAGTTGCCCTCTAGTGGCCAAATCTACGCTTTCTTGGTCCATCATGTAGATCTCGAGCTTGTGCATCTTTTTTATGAAAGGAGATCGGGGTTTTAGTGTTGTTTTGGATGTGTTTTGGAGCTTGAAGAGGGGAGGGAGAATGAGGTGCAGAGCAGCAGCAGCAAGGGGAGAGGAAGGAGGGAAAAATGAAGGGAGGAAAATGCTAAGGGTTAGTCAAACAAGACCATGCCTCTCTCTCTCTCACCCACTACACATTCTTTATTCTTTTTCTCTTTTTCTTTTCTTTTCTTTTACTCCAAAATTCCCTCTTACAAGAATAGTAAACCCAAAATGAGAAACCATGGTAGAAAGTGCACAAGTGTAGGAAAAAGTGATATGTGCAAGTTTTGCACAAAATTGCCAAAAAACCCGATTAGCGATTTTAATCGCGATTAGCGCTAAATTAGTGTCAAACTAATCACAAAAACTTAAAAATGTCATAATTCACTAATTTACCCTATTTTAGAATTTTCCATAATTTTTCATAATTTTTCTAACATTTTTCCTATTTATTTGCATTTAATATTAAAATAATCAATAAAATAATATTAAATTATAAAAATTCCCAAAATTAATATTTTATATTTTTGAAAATGTTACAGGTTTATATGATGATATAGTATGCTTTACACTAAGAAAAAGAGACTACAACCTTTGTAGACCAAGTCCTTCTCTTCTATAGCTCCGGGTAGTAATCCCTACGACTTCTTGTTACGCCCCGCTTCCCAATGTACGATGAAGGGGACGCGGCGAGGCCCGCTACGTATTTACTCAGAAGTAAACACGTTAAGCATATCTAAACAATATAAAATGAAATGTAAACAAGAGACAAGATATAAATAAAACATCAACTTTATTTATTAACATTCTTTTTACAATACATCTGAAAAATAAATATATGGAATTGAAAGCAATGCCTAAACAGTGGTATAACAGAAATGAAAAATACAGAAAATGTAAATATGTACAAGGAATCTAAAGCTCTGGGTCGTAAGCTAGCTGGTCCAAGTCCTCGCTGGTGGGCTCGATCTCCTGAAGGTCCGATCCACCTGACAATATTCCAAAGAAGAAAGAAGATGAATGCCGTCAGCGAACAATCGCTCGGTAAGTCCCAAAGATGAGGGAGAAATAGAATAAACAGAGAGAGAGTGCAACTTTTAAAGTTGTATTATATTATTAACGCTGTTGTTTGTAGTTTGGTACAGAAGAGGCCAGTGTATACGAGAGGGGTCTCACTATACCAGAAACTACAGTATACGGAGTACAAGGAACCATTCAGCTACGGTACAACGACAATGGAGATTCAGGTTAGGTGTCTTATGGTTGGAGTCCCGTGCCACTTCTAACACCTTCTGTACCAATTTACCCCTTTAAACCCCGCGATGTCTTGGTTTGTGTTGATTGTATTGTCTTGTATTGTAAATTATATAGATGGATGATTTGCCAAAACTATGATATCAGTAATGGAATGGATATAATAGATGAACATGTAAATGGAATATATCCATAGTTCGTTTCAGTCAAGTTGTATAGGTTGAATAGATACATTCATATTGAATCATGTTGTATTATAGTTTGTACTTGAATCTCATTCAAGTCAGATTGATTAGGTTGAGACTCAGTCTGAGTCAGACACTTTAAAAGAACTTGAAATCCTGATTGTTTTGATGTTATCGGTAACTGATGCACATGGACGGCAGGATTTGTGTCTTTTTCAAAGACAATTACCGTGTTGATAACACCGTTTGTTAGAATGTCTATCTTAAATAGGCAAGCACCCATATCTCCGGCTCCCTGAGGCTCAAGAGACTGGTTCCGCTTAAACCTATGTTTACTAGAGTCCTTATTGTAATTTAGCGTAACTTGAGGGGGTTTTATGTAAAAATAATTTTTGTATAATTTCAAAATACACCTAAACATTTAATTATCGTCTTTAGGGTTTTCATTGATGTATATTTTATAAATGTAACATTTTTAGTGAATAAAATCTAATTTCATAATATATGGTATTTTATTTGTAATATAGATATTGTTTTGAATTATCAAAAGCAAATTAATTTTATAACGTTTGCTTAGGCTTAGGTACTGATTTCTGTATTTTTAAAAAAAATTGTACAGAAAGTTCTGGGTTGTTACAGACTCCGCATCAGAAATAGCCTTTCTATAACTAGAGAGCTCAGGAGATCCTGCCTCTTCAGCCGCATTAAGCGCATATGCTACCAAATCATCATAACCATACATTCGAGGGGGACGTCTGCCTCCACAGATGGTCGGTGTAAATACTGTACGGTTGTTGCTGAGGTTGCTGTTGTGTACCTGGCTCAGGTACATTCTCCTTATCAGACTGAAATGGAGTGATTTCAAACTCCACCTGTTTGCTGACATCCTTCTCTTTATCTTTAGGGACATCAAGCACTTTTCTCGGGTGAGTCATAGAATTTTCATCAAGAGTCACATCTCTACTATGTACAACTTTCTAATTAGAAAACTAAATTCTATAACCTTTGACCCCAATACCATACCCGAGAAAATACCCTTCTTTGTCCAAGGCTTTAGCTTTCCCTCACTGACATGATAATGATAATAAGCAGGGCAACCAAATACTCTAAGAGTAGAATAATCAACAGGTTTTCCGGTCCATATCTCTATAGGGGTCTTGCAATCAATGGATATTGAGGGAGAGCGATTCACCAAGTAACACGACATAGTAACAGTCTCGGCTCAAAAATCCTTAGACAAGTCAGCTTTAGAAAGCATGCACCGTGTTGTCTCTAATGACGTTCTTCTCATACGTTCTGCAACACCATTCTGTTGCGGAGTATCTCTGATTGTACAGTGCCTTGCGATGCCCCTATCTTTGTAGAACTCATTAAACTGATTTGAACAGAACTTCATACCATTATCAGCACGAAAATGCTTAATCTTCCTCTTGGTCCGGTTCTTTACCAAAACCTTCCACATCTTGAAGGCCTTAAAAACATCGCTCTTGTGCTTTAGTATAATGACCCAAACCAACATGGAGTAATCATCAATCAGAGATAAGAAATACCGAGCACCACATTTTGATGGAACACGAGAAGGTAGTCAAGCATCACCTTCGTCCTATGCACTTCTTTGCCGAACTGAATTCGATACTGTTTGCTAAAAATACAATACTCATAGAAGTCGACTGTCGCTATCTTGTGGCCTCTAAGCAAGTCTTGTCTGCTGAGAACCGCCAAACCCCTCTTGCTCATGTGTTCAAGTCATATATACCACAACTTGATCTTATCTGCCTTTGATTCTTCTGTAGACGAGACTACTGCAGAACTTGTCACTGTCTTTCCTTTCGAGAGCTGAATAACTCCACCTCTAATCACACATCGGTAACCTTTGGAGTCCATAATGCCCAAGGAAATCAAATTATTTTTCAGATCTGAAACAAATCGAACATCAGACAAAGTCATCACCACACCATCGTGCATACGAATCCGAAAAGAGCCAATATTAATAGCCTTGCAGGGCACATTATTACCCATCAAAACATTACTGCCATTGAACTCATCATATGTTGAAAATCAATCCCGATTGGGACACATACGATAAGAACAACCGGAATCTAGCACCCTTTCGTTCATTGGCCGGACATAATAAAAAACAGATAAAACTTGCTTGGTTTCACCAGAGGACTCATCTTTTGCTACACCAACAACCAAAAAATTGTTCGCCTTTTTTCCATCTCTTCCTTCTTAAGGCATGAATACTGCATATGTTCCTTCTTTTTGCAGTAATGGCATATAATATTCTCATCACGAGTCCTTGACTTTGATCTGCCTCTCCACTTCTGTTTGCTTTTGTCCCTATTAGAATGTTCTTTTTTATTAGAACGCCATCTTTGATCGGAACGTTTCACCATCAATCTATCCTCCTGACTCTCCTCATTGCTTCTTGATACCTTGTATCGAAGTTCATGAGAATGAAGCACTGATCTGACATCTTCTAGTTTAACATCCAAGTTATGATGTCCTTACCGACAATAAAAGAATTTACGAAATTCTCAAAAGACGGTGGTAAGGAGCATAACAGAATTAGGACAGAATCTTCATCCTCTAGTTTAACATCCAAGTTCTTCAAATCCATGTGAGTCGTATTTTGCAGATCAAGATGTTCTTTTAGAGGCATGTCTTTTTTCATACGGAGAGAATAATCGTTATTTTAGATACAACTTGTTCGTGAGGGATTTCGTCACGTACAAATTCTCCAATTTCAGCCAAAGACCCGACGCGGTCTCCTCATTTACAACTTCACATAAAACTGCGTCTTCTAAACATAGTTGAATCATCGCATGTGCATTCTCCTCTATCATTTTATAGTCTTTATCAGTCATCGACTCCGGTGTCGTTCCAGAAAATATCGTCCACAGATCCTGTTGCTACAACGAAGTGCGCATCTTAAAGCGCCAGTGACTGAAACTGTTCTTTTCGGAAAACTTGTCGATCTTAATATTGTGCGATGCCATCTTTGTACTCGATCAGTAAAATCAACGCAAGTTCTCATACCAGCTTGTTTCGGATGATCGAGATAAACGCGGAAACAAAAATCAATCAAATCGTAGAAAACAGAAAAGATTAATTCAAGGAGACGCATAGATTTTACATGGAAATCCAAACGGAAAAACCACATGAAGCGGAAGAGAACATTTTACTATTTATGGAGAATTACATAATTTCTTCTCTCTCAATTTCCCCCCTCTCTAATCCTAAACAATTGGTTTCATATTTGTAACCTACAGTTAATCCTTAGAGATAAATATAAGATTTAAATTTGGATCTAATCAAATATACAATTTAAATTAAATATCCAATTTAAATCTCATCTCCAAATTAAAACTTCTCTAAATATCTAATTTGGATTTATCTTTAATAAACAAATCCTAAAGCAAATTGGATTAGAATTATAAATCAATTCTAACACCTTTAACTTAGGAAACTTCTTTTAGCTTTATGTTTCCAAAAGTGTATGCGTCTTTTGAGTAATAATTGATGTGTTTTTGCTTTCTATTTAGTGAACTTGTTTATTTTTATAATGGACGGATTTTGTCTACAAATGATTGCTCACATATGAATGATATGTAAGATTCATGCTTCAAAATATATAAAAGGAGTTTGATTAGTCTTCTATTGATACAAAATTAAAACTTGAATACAAATATTACCGACCAATTTGGTTCAAAACTTTTCGCTACCTGACTAATATTAATCTTATGTACATTTCTCAGACAATACTCCTTCCCCAAGACCAAGTTGAGCACAGGAACCTGGATTATTGAAGGGAAAATAGCTTCAGATATATGCAACCATGTTTTCCGAACTGGCAGCGGATGTGTGGTTTCAATAGATACTGCATACCGGATGCGAACGGGTATCCAAACTGCCAGTACCCTCCGAATTATTCTCTGATAGACCCCGCAAGAAAATACAAAGGATGCAAGCCCGATTTCGCCATGCAAACTTGCGAACCGGGTGGCGAGGCATCGTTCAATTTCTCGATGGTTCTTAATGTAGACTGGCCGCTGTCGGATGCCGAAGAGTTCAGCCCCATGAATGTGATGGAATGTCAGGATAACTGCTTAAAGGACTGTTTCTGTATGGTCGCGATATACTATGGTGACTATAACAGTACTAGAACTTGTTGGAAGAAGAAAATCCCTCTTTGAATGGGAGGCTCAACAGTGGTGTCAACCGAATAGCTTACATAAAGTTTTCCACGGTAAATAGTTCGATGAGCCTTGGCTGAGACCTTCCATGAAGAAGGTGGTGCAAATGCTGGAAGGAGCCATCACGGTTTCTATCCCGCCAAATTTGCATTCGGTCCGAATGTAGACTTGGTTCGTTTATGAATTTGAATAATTGTAGAACAAAATGGTCGCTCATTGTTTAGGATTTCCTGAATGAGGCATGACAATAGATAAACCTATTTCAGTCCCTTTGATGTTGTTGTAACTGCTCTGGAGCCGCTCTGTGTTGTGTTAGAATATTTGTGTTCTCCTTTTGTTGCTCTAGCATAAGACGTGTTGATGTATTATTGTGTTAGGATGCCTGCATAATTTTTATGGTTCATCGACTCTCTATATATGAATTTAGGTGGCACCATTTGTTTTCAAAAAAAGAAAAGAAAAGATTAACCTTTAATTCGAGCTATAATATTCTGTATATTCTGAGTATTGAAAATTAAAGAGATTGAAAGAAAAGGAAAGGTTACCTAAATTGGTAAGTGATGGATGTCCTTTTCGGCTCTCCGTCAGATGTTGTCTTCCGTCGATCTTCCGGTGGATCTTGGAGGTGATCTCCTATTGTGTGTGGGTCTCAATAAGTTTTGAGAAGATTGGTGGTTTTGAGGAGTCAACTCCGAGTACCTGCAAAGAAGTCCCGGGATGGTTTGGTACTACCGAGGACCTTCCGACGATCAAGTTAGTACGAGATCCGAATAGAATAACGGCTAAGTGGGGTGAAAAATGGCTTACTTGACCCCTCTGTGATGGGAGTTTATATAGTGGCGGCAGCACGCAGCAGCAGGCGCGAGAATCTCGCCGGCAGTTACGCTCCCGACGTCACGCCCGCGTAAAGAGCGGATCGCCCGTTAATGGGAATCATGATGGCGTGGAACGTGGGATGTTGCTGGCGGAGAATCTACGCATGGCGAGATTTGCGGAGCGGCGGTTACGCCTGTGAGTGGTGGAGTTGGTCGGTCGGAGGACCGAGGAAGATGGCCTCGGCTGGGGAGCTCGGGGACGAGCGAGAGGGCTGAGGAGTCTTGGTTCTGTAGCAGCTCAGGGCGAGCTGAGAGGCAGAGGAGGCCAATTTCTAGGGGCTCTGCGGAGAGCCAGCTTGTGTTTGCAAGTCGAGTACAGGGGTGGCCTGATCGGCCCGTGTAGGCCCTTTCTTCTGAGTTCTGAGACACGTCATCTGCCACGTGTCCTGGTCTTAGAGATCGTCAATATTGAGCATCATCATTAGCCCCCCACTCTTATCCCGACCAGCTAGTGGGTCGGGTTAGGAGTGGACTGCCGGGCAGCCCGGGGTGAGCTCCCTCCTAAGGTTT
The DNA here is from genome assembly GCA_030015575.1 of Agapanthus africanus. Taxonomy (NCBI): domain Eukaryota; kingdom Viridiplantae; phylum Streptophyta; class Magnoliopsida; order Asparagales; family Amaryllidaceae; genus Agapanthus; species Agapanthus africanus. The sequence continues at coordinate 484,282,027 of JASDDO010000022.1, read as the reverse complement.
CGTCGGGACGCATCCCTGGGCTGTCAGCTGTCTTTTCTGCCAGCGAATCAGGGCGAGATCTCTGCATTTAAGGAAGAAGCGCCGGTTCGTGCATCCCGCTACTGAAGCGACGGTCCATATGTCAAGCGTCGGTTGGCTGACGCGACGTATGCAGACTTACGGCGTCTGATGGGGTGCGGTCCAGTGTGGGAACGACAAGTGGAGCAATCAGAGCGGTTGGAAGCGAGGAGGTGTTTTGGCGGGAGATGAAGGGCGCCCTTAGATGAGGGCGATTGCAGTGACAAATAAGGGTGGGGCCCACTCCAGGATCCCTAATCCTTCATATTTCCTCGCTATAAGCCCTGGTTGCTTGGCGCTCATCTTCTTTCTTTTGTTTTCGTTTCCCGATGATCCCTTTTCTTCAGATTAGATGTCTTCTTTCATGGAATCTGTAGAGGTCGTAGGAGTAGGTTCTAGGGACCCTTTAGTTGAGCCTGGGTCTTCTCGGGGAGTAGGGATCAGACACTCTTCTCGGGATCGTGCAGCGGGGGCAGCCCCAGGGAGGAGGCGGTAGATGCTGCCCCCGGCGCCTCGTGTTGGGTGAGGTAAGAGGAAGAGCTTGCCAATGCTCGGGCTCGCCTCCACATCCCCCCACGCTATACGCTTCGTCTGGCCAAGGAGGGAGAGAGGGCAGACCAAGTACGGGGTAGGGAGATCGCCCTGTACTTGGAAGCCTTTTGGGGTGGAATGCGCCTGCCCTTCTCTCCCGAGGTCGTCGAAGCGCTGAACTTTTTCGGGCTAGCCCCTGGCCAGTTAGTGCTGAACTTGTGGAGGATTCTCCTCGGGTTCCTGATCCGCCTAAAGTTACAGGCGGTCCCCTTCAGCCTCTCCATCCTTGATTCTTCCCTCGTTTTCAAAAATCATCCTGGGGGTCGAGCGGGCGACCCAAGGTATGTCTACCTCTCCTTTAGAAAGCGACAGGGGGGCGCCTCCGAGACAGGGGTTATAGCCCTGCCTTATTCCATTCACGATTGGAAGAAGAAGTTTTTCTTCATCACGCCGTCCGAGGGCGAGGACTGGCCCGTGCTCACTAGGTGGTCGAGGAAAAAATGCATGCTGGGGAACCAGTCCAATGACCCTGCCGCGGTGAGAGTGGCGTCGTAGGAGCCCATCCCCCGATTCGACGTGCTGCTGTCTGAGATGGTCCTGAGTTGGGCCGGGCTCAGCCCCGTTGAGTTCGTAGGTAAGTTAGGCTTGCTTTTTTGCTTGTATATTGCTTGTGTCGCTGACTCCTTTGCATTTGGTTTTGTGTAGGACCCATGGATATGGACGAGCTCCGAGTCTCCATGTGCCAGCCGAGGAAGGTCAAGAAGGCTGGAGGCGCCAGCTCTTCCCACTCGAAGCCCGCCCCGGCTCCTTCTCCTCCGATGGTCGCATCCCATGAGCGTTCGGGGGCGGATCCCGACCCGGGGCCTAGCAGAGCGTCAAGACGGAAGCGGGCTCGGATTCTGGAGGACCCGGTCTCGGAGGAGGAGATCGGCTCTCCATCAGAGCCGCACAAGAGGGGTTTCTGGAGGTCTTCCCGGGGACCGCCCTCGCCGAGGAGGAGGGGGGCCTCCAGTTCGCGGTGTCTCCGTCGCGGATAGCCTGCTACATGAAATAGAGAAATCGGCGGGGGGTAGGGTCCCCGGGGAACCTTCAGGGCCCAGATGGCGTCCATCGCCCAGGAGTCCGTGCAGGTAAGTATTTAGTTTTTTGTGAGATTCGGTGCCTTTTAGGATTCCCTAGCACCTACTATAGAGTATGGAAGCATCACACATGCCACTTTAAAGTTTTAGAGGTGCTAAGCAAACGAAGTAAGGATCTTTAACTAGAATACTAGGGTAACAACACTTGTATCTCATACAAAAACTATTCTATCACCAAGAGAAAGGAGTACAACCTTTGTAGTCCTCTTTATAGTGACTCCTAGGATCGTTGAGAGTTGGAAAATCTTGCAAGTGAGCTTCTTTGTCCACGATGTTCCACCCGAAGTCCACTTTGTCCAAGCTCCTAACTTCACTTGATCAAAGAAGATGATGAAGCCAAACACTCTAAACTAATTGGCTAGATTAGAGTAGAATGAAGAGGTGGTTTGTTTTCTCTAATCAAAACCCAATCTTTTTCACTAACTCACTTTCTTTTCAACCCAAGAGAGCAAGGAGGAAGAAGAAAATGAAAGCAAAAGCTTTTGTCTAAATGATAATGATAAAAACTTCAATGAGAAAATAGAAAAGATAGTATATATATTTTCTATTTGTCATCCCAAACCATGGTTAGCTAATTTAGATATTATTGCATATGAGTTAAAAGGCAAAAGGAAAACTAATCCATGGTTAAACAGTGAGTGAACAATGGTTAACTTCAAGAAAAGTGTAGAAGATAACCATGGATGAATATTTCCTTTTCTTTTTCTTTTAACTTAAATGCAAAATGAATATATATAAATATAAGTTCCATGTGAGTCTTGTATTGCCTTCAAAGGTGTATCATCAACCATGATACTTTGTATGTATGTGTCCAGGCACATCAACATGTGCATACATGCACATCAACGTGTGCATACATACATGCATTCTTCCTCTTTAATAAAAAAAAGGGGGTTTGAATAAAGAATAAAAGTAAAAGTCAAATGTTAAATCAACAATTGATTTAACAATCCGGTCATATCTCATACGACCCGACTAATAGAAAAACGCCCGATTAACATACGGTATCACATAGTCGTATTCAATCGGGTCCCAGTGCAAATCACATATACACACCACATCGTTTCGCCTGGGCTAGGGAACTCCTGTATGGGACTCTAAGACTCGTCAATAACCTGGTGAAGCTAAGATCAACTATATTCGAGCCGGTAGTAGGTGATGATCATATCAAAAACTCACAAGCCGCAAGCGGTCAGCTAAACGTAACGGCCACCCGGGTATTGTGCGATTAGAAGAAAACCAGCAAAGCTGTCAAAACTCCCGTCGAGCCATCTGGCAACACTTACCGTACAGTCGGGTCTCCTCGTCAGATATGTTGCATATCGAGTCTAGGGATGGTATCGTCGACCCTAATAACTCAATAAGTCATGCTGGTGTATGGCTCATAACAGATCGAGAATCTACTGATAACATTTATCAGTAAATCTCAGCAGCCCTGGCCAGGGACTTTCTGTTATAGCCAATCGAGTATAGAACAACATCAACTCCCAATACCGGGAGAGACGAAACCCCTCCTATCGCTCATTGCCTCCATATACCTCGAGACCGTACCCAAAATCCACCTGTTTGCACGACTCAGTAGAGCCGTGGTATGGTGGAGATCAAAGTACAGTGGGAGGACACATAAGACTCTATGAAGATATTGGGTCTACAGACTAACCTATTCCAGTGTCATCTGAGAACTGCTATCCGACGATAGATATAATACCATATAGGAGTTCTCGGCGAGTCCGTTCAGTGTATCCAGTCTTCACTGAGCACCCGCATACAATCTTTAGTGTCACCTCACCAGATGGATATGAGATCATCCATCGCCCATCATATGGGACAAGAATGGTATACGCCAGTCTACTCTGCAATATCGATGCCCGATCTCGATACACCCACGACTAGGAACAGTTCAAGGATATGCTTATAAACTACACGTGCCCCATTAGTATGATCCGCATCATAGTCACAGTAGTCAAGCAAATATCCTGAAGGCTTTATCAACATGTGCAAATGAATAAAAGCATGATCAAATCAATATGTCAGATAAAGTAAACCAGATAGCATACTATCATATCGAACAAGAAAGTAATCTTTATATATATACATGTCCAAGCATCCACTATACATATAATGACCTTTAGGGCATACATATATCCAACAATCTCTCACTTGCACTAAGGCCAATTATTGGCGTATCTCATACCCAATATCTCAAAAAGCCGCTCATGCTGCGGCTGTGAAAGGGCCTTGGTGAGTGGATCCGCTGAGTTGTTCTTTGCATCTACTCTTCGAATCTCGATCTCGTGGCGATCTACTATCTCCCGGATCAAATGATATCGCCTTAGGATGTGTCTGAACTTCTGATGGGATCTGGGTTCTTTGGCTAACGCCATAGGCCCATTATTATCACTATACAATGGTATTGGATCAACTACTCCTAGTTCCGTGACGAACTTCTTCATCCATACGGTTTCCTTGGCAGCATCATTTGCAGAAATATACTCAGCTTCTATCTTGGAGTCTGCAGCGGTATCCTGTTTGGAACTCTTCCAACTAACCGCCCCTCCATTGAGGGTAAATACAAACCCTGAGATAGATTTGTTGTCATCCTTATCACTTTGGAAGCTGGAATCGGTAAAGACCTCCATTTGGAGATCTCCATTACCATACACCAAGAACAATTCTTTAGTCATTCGCAAGTACTTAAGAACGTTCTTCACTGCTTTCCAATGTTTCTCCCCTGGGTTGGATTGATACCTGCTTACTACAGCTAGTGCATAAGCAACATCAGGGCATGTACATAACATCGCATACATTATAGATCCTACGGCTGAAGCGTAGGGTATAATGCTCATGCGAGCTCTCTCTTCATCAGTCTTCGGACAGAAGTCCTTGGAGAGAGTGATTCCATGACAAGCGGGCAGGGCACCATGCTTGGAATCTTCCAAACTAAACCTTTTAAGGGTGGTGTCAATGTACTTTGATTGGGACAATCCCAATAATCTCTTGGATCTATCTCTATAGATCCTTATGCCCAAAATGCTCGAGGCATCACCCAGGTCCTTCATGGAGAACCTTTGTGATAAGAATAGTTTGCCTGATTGCAGCATAAGAATGTCATTTCCTATAAAGAGAATGTCATCCACGTACAATACGAGGAATGTGACAGTACTCCTTACAATCTTCTTATAAATGCATGGTTCATCTATATTTTTGATAAAATCAAACTCTTTGATTGTATCATCAAAACAGATGTTCCAGTTCCGTGGGGTCTGCTCTAATCCATAAATAGATTTAAGCAATCTACATGCTTTCCCGCTGCTCCCACTGTCAATGAAGCCCTCTGGCTGATCTATAAAAACACATTCTTCTAAATCACCATTTAGAAATGCAGTTTTAACGTCCATCTGCCAGATTTCATAATCATGGTGAGCAGCAATAGCAAGTAGGATCCGAATGGATTTAAGCATTGCTATTAGAGAGAAAGTTTCATCATAGTCCATTACTGGCCTTTGACGAAAACCTTTCGCTACAAGCCTTACTTTAAAGGTCTCTACCTGTCCATCTACACCAATCTTTCTTTTAAAGATCCATTTGCACCCAACGGGTTTTATCCCAGGAGGTGCAATGTCCAAAGTCCATGCTTTGTTGGTATACATGGACTCCATTTCGGATCTCATGGCTTCCAGCCACTTCACTGAGTCTCCACTCATGATAGCTTGATGAAAACTAGTAGGGTCATCATCATCCATGATGCAATCTTCTCTATCACCATCAATGAGAAACCCATAGTATCTCTCTGGTGGGTGAGAAGTTTTATTAGATCTCCGGAGCGGCTGAGCTTCTTGAAGATCTACTGTAACATCAATTTCAACCAATTCGTCCTGAGTAATTTGTGTCTTTAGAGCCTCTTCTAGTTCTACCGCATTGCCATCAGTACTGTCTGTAAAGATTTCATTTTCCAAAAATGTGGCATGCTGAGCAATAAACGCCTTCTGTTCCTCCTTGTGGTAGAATAAATATCCATACGAGTGTTTTGGATATCCCACAAATTTACACATGACCGATCGTGTCTCGAGTTTGTCTGGATTCTGCTTTTTAACAAAAGCCGGACAACCTCAAATCCTAACTCTTTTAAGAGATGGTCTCTTTCCACTCCATATCTCATATGGAGTGGTAGACACGGTCTTGGTTGGAACCCTGTTTAACAGATACATTGTTGTTTCTAATGCATGCCCAAAAGGAAAGCGGTAACTCAGCATCACACATCATGGATCGTGCCATATCTAATAGGGTACGATTCCTCCGTTCTGACACACCGTTGTGCTGTGGTGTGTAAGGAGGAGTGAGCTGAGAGAGAATCCCATTCTCTTTTAAGAAGTCTAAAAACTCTGTACTTAAATACTCTCCACCTCGATTTGATCGAAGTTTCTTGATGCTCAAGCCTGTTTGTTTTTCTACTTCAACTTTGTACTCCTTGAATTTCTAGAAAGCTTCGGATTTGTGCTTTATTAAAAACACGTGTCCAAATCTTGAGAAATCATCAGTAAAAGTAATGAAGTATAAAAAACCGCATCTTGCATGTGTAGACATTGGTCCGCATACATCACTATTTATGAGGCTTAAGAGTTCCACAGCTCTTTCTCCGTGTCCACTAAACAGAGTTTTGGTCATTTTACCTTTGATACAGGACTGGCAAGTCGCATAAGATTTATATTCAAAAGGATTCAAATATCCATCTTTATTTAGATTGCTTAGTCTTGTTTTATTAATATAACTGAGTCTACAATGCCAAAGAAAAGCTTCATTTATATCTGTAAATTTTCTTTTATTAGTATGTTGTATGTTGAAAACTGTGTGTTGGTTCAGGACGCAAATACCGTTATTTAGTGTACCATACCCAATCAACTCTTGATTCAAGTTAATGTTTATAACATTATTTTGCAACACAAAATGATATCCTTCATTGTCCAATAAAGAAACGGATATTATATTACATAGCATAGTTGGCACAAAATAACAAGGGTTCAAAACCAAAATACAACCCGAAGGCAACCCCAGATGATACTCTCCTACGGATACAGCATGTACATTGGAACCATTTCCAACCCATAGAGTATGGTCTCCAGTCTTCAAAACTCTACTGTTTCTCAACCCCTGAACACAATTGCAGATGTGAGAACCAGAACCGGTATCTAATACCCAAGATGCAGAGTTAATTGAAAAACATTTCTCAGTTACAAACACACCTAAAATGGAAGCATCACCATGCTTCTTCTTCTTGAGATCAGCAAGATACACAGCACAGTTGCATTTCCAATGTCCCGACTTGTGGCAGTAGAAATATTCCCCTTTTCCATTTCCCTCGGCCCCAGATTTGTCTTTCCCCTTCGCCTTTTTAACTCCACCTTTCTGTTTTATGGGCTTCTTCTTCTTCTTTCCCTTGGCCTTGGCTTTTGGGACGGAAGAGGAAGATAGCCCAACAATCAGAGCGAGAGTCTTCGCTGTTTTCAACATGCTCTCTGCACTTCTCAACATATTGAGAAGTTCAGGCAATGATTTCTCCAAATAGTTCATATTGAAAATCACTATGAACGGAGTAAAGGCGGGAGAGAGAGACTGTAGAACAACATCTGTATATTGCTCATTATCCATAGTCCATCCCAGTTCCTCAAGTTCTTCTATAAGACCAATCATCTTCAGGACATGGTCTCCTACTGATGCACCGGGGGCCATCCGCATCTGAAACAACTTTTGAGATGCCTCGTATCGCAAAGTACGAGATTGCTCTTCATACAACTCCTTTGTATGAAAAAAGTTGGATTGCACATCAATCTTCTCGTGCTGTTTCTGATGGATGTTGTCCATAGAAGCAAGCGCGAGGCACCTGGCCGTGCTGCAATCAATATCCCATGTTTTTCGGATCTCCCTATCCGAAACAGATGATTCAGGTCCTGGGACGGGTGGGGCTTTGGTAGTGAGGACATATGATACTTTATCATATGCGAGTGCAATGTTCAAGTTCCTCAACCATTCTTTATAATTCGGCCATGTCAGTTTGTTTTTCTCTAGTAGAAGCTTAAGTCCCGTCATCGGTATCTGCCATTAGGAGAGAGAAAAGAATATACTCAGCGAAATGCTCTCGCAAATAATTAGATTGGTTATTATCTTATCTAATTGATGTCTCCAACTATTTTAATCAAATTTTCTCTCAATACCTGAAAAGAAAACTAGCCAGGATTAATTACATTCTACAGTTTCGCTAACCGGTCAGCCAGGCCAGTGTCGGTACTTTGAGGGAAGTTCCCCGTGCTTTCGCACGGACCTAATTAAAATAAACCCCGTTTTCCCATAGGTCAAACCCCGTTAACACCTTTCTAGACACCTACTGGATTAGCTAATTATAAAATGCAAAACTCTCCTGGGAGTAACTCTTACTCACAGTGGGATCGGGATCCAACTATCATATAGATAGTATGCAATCTCATTGCAAATTTCAATTCTTGAAACTCCCGATATGGTTTTTACCCCTAGTTACTTATGACCTTGGCTATGGTCAAAATATCATAAGCACTAGTCAAGTTCTACCCGTCATTTCGAGATTAACTAGACCCACCAATATGACCATTGACTATGATTAACATAATCACATGAATATCCTAACTGATCGCATCATATGCTTTGTAGAAAGACATCACTCAGCTACCGTACACTACGTCTTGACTATAATCAAAATACGTAGCACGAATACTAAGTACTCTACTTCCTAAATGACAGAGGATTGCGGATGGTTTTTATGAAAACCTTTAACGCTTTGAACTTGATCTCGTTGTAGAATCAAAACGGTTTAGAAAAGGAGTGGCTTAAGCTCCGCATCTTTTGAAACTTGCATTTTTCATAAAAAAGGCCGAGTGGGTTTCAAATCCGATTATACAAAATCTTTTAGGTTTCTTTTACTTTACATTAATCTTATTAATATAGTCTCATCATTTAAGTTCCTAAGCCATCACATAAAAGAAATGAAAATAGAACGTATACTTATACCATTCGTATTCGCCACAGTGTCCCATTATGCACTGTTAGGTTACTTAACTAACGGTATAGCGGGGCGGGACTAGCGCGGGTGTGAAATATAAGCAACGTTTATTATATATCATATATATAATAATAATCCATTCGTCTCAGATACTAAGTAATCACATTACAAAATATCAACAGCAGCAGAAGCACATAAGAAAATAAAAAAGGATGTCTAGGAGATCCGCATTTTGTATTCAGCCAGCAATAGAAAATACAGATTCCACGGTCGCGATGAATAGCCAAGCCTACACCCCTAGACCCCTATGAGAGCGGCAAGTGATCCTGCCAATTGTAGAGTTTAGGAGATCCGGTCTCGACTCCTCAAGATGGCCTCCCACTGAACCCTAGAACCCGATCACTTGTGCTCCCCTCCTTGGGTCTATCCTAATGCGGAAAAGTAAATAATATACAATAATGGTGACATCATCCTCAACCCAGAAGTGCCCTAAATAAAAGAATATTACATACAATTGACTTTTACATGAATGAAAATAAACACTCTCATCTCACATAAAACCCCCGGCTATTCGATAGCGACAATCCTGCAAATCATATCTCAGCAACACATAATATCTTATATCATCAACGTAAGCAAGTATATGTATCCCGATTGTCGTTGATGTATAGCAACGAAACCGGTGATACACCACATACTACACTTACGGTCGCAGAAAAGAAAGTGAAAAACAACAATTGCAATTATCACAATCTCACATATCAAGACGATGTTTAACGTTTCGATCGAATCAACATACACTCACATTTTACCCCAAGAGCTCAACACTTGAGAAAAGTTACAAATACCCAAAAATGCGCCACAGTGTCTATGGACCAACCGTAGAAGGAGTTAACCAACGCCTCATCTATGACACCACGGAACTACGACAAACCCAAAAGTTCGATCGCGGTTCCGTGGGCATAGAATCGAGTTAAGGTTATTATGGTCTTCTACAGGGTCCATAGGATACTTGCGCGACTATTGAATATAAAGTTAACTTAGGAAAATTACAACACTTGGAAATTTCAGCGGGGTCAAAAAGTGGGGTTTTGAAGTTCGTTCGAACTGCGAAACATTGTCAAGGTTACCAATACAATGCTAGATTATACGACTACGAAACACTACGAAATAGCCCCAAGTATAAACAATCATCACATGAAAATTGGGCTAAACAAACAATACTAGAAACCCTAACTTGCAATCAAAAGAGCATAGGAGAAACAGGAAATGCACTAGGGGTAGGGGGCTGGCTAGGCCGGATTCTGGGGCTATGTGCTCGGCAAAAATCCGAGCACAAGCCCCCCGTATTCCTCCTGTGTTCTTATGTTTGCCCAAATAGTCCTCTGCAATTGTTAGAAAAAATTTTAGACGACCTTTTTAAAAATTTCCAGAGAGCATTTCTAGGGTTCCGTAATATCGTATTTTCAGAGTCGGTTTCGTTTTCGTATTAGTTCTAATATTGTGTCCAGAATTCTAGCTTGGCTCTGATACCATTGTTAGGATTCCCTAGCACCTACTATAGAGTATGGAAGCATCACACATGCCACTTTAAAATTTTAGAAGCGCTAAGCAAACAAAGCAAGGATCTTTAACTAGAATAATAGGGTTCGGGGCGCCAAAAAGGGGGCTTCGAAACGGGTTCACTTGTATCTCATACAAAAACTATTCTATCACTAAGTGAAAGGAGTACAACCTTTGTAGTTCTCTTTGTAGTGACTCTTAGGATCGTTGAGAGTTGGAAAAGCTTGCAAGTGAGCTTCTTTGTCCACGATGATCCATCCGAAGTCCACTTTGTCCAAGCTCCTAGCTTCACTTGATCAAAGAAGATAATGAAGCCAAACACTCTAAACTAATTGGCTAGATTAGAGAAGAATGAAGAGGTGGTTTGTTTTCTCTAATCAAAACCAAATCTTTTTCACTAACTCACTTTCTTTTCAACTCAAGAGAGCAAGGAGGAAGAAGAAGATGAAGGCAAAAGCTTTTGTCTAAATGATAATGATAAAAACTTCAATGAGAAAATAGAAAAGATAGTATATATATTTTCTATTTGTCATCCCAAACCATGGTTACTTAATTTAGATATTATTGCATATGAGTTAAATGGCAAAAGGAAAACTAATCCATGGTTAAAAAGTGGGTGAACAATGGTTAACTTCAAGAAGAGTGTAGAAGATAACCATGGATGAATATTTCCTTTTCTTTTTCTTTTAACTTAAATGAAAATTGAATATATATAAATATAAGTTCCGTGTGATTCTTGTATTGCCTTCAAACGTGTATCATCAACCATGATACTTTGTATGTATGTATCCATGCACATCAACATATGCATACATGCACATCAACATGTGCATACATACATGCATTCTTCCTCTTTAATAAAAAAAGGGTTTGAATAAAGAATAAAACTAAAAGTCAAATGTTAAATCAACAATGATTTAAAAATCCGGTCATATCTCATACGACCCGACTAATAGAAAAACGCCCAATTAACATACGGTATCACATAGTCGTATTCAATCAGGTCCCAATGCATATCATATATGCACACCACATCGTTTCGCCTGGGCTAGGGAACTCCTGTGTGGGACTCTAAGACTCGTCAATACGCCGGTAGTAGGTGATGATCATATCAAACGCCCACAAGCCGCAAGCGATCAACTAAACGTAACGGCCACCCCGGTATTGTGCGATCAGAAGAAAACCAGCAAAGCTGTCAAAACTCCCGTCGAGCCATCTGACAACACTTACCATACAGTCCAGTCTCCTCGTCAGATATGTTGCATATCGAGTCTAGAGATGGTATCGTCGACCCCAATAACTCAATAAGTCATGCCGGTGTATGGCTCATAACAGATCGAGAAACTACTGATAACACTTATTAGTAAATCTCAGCAGCCCTGGCCAGGGACTTCCTGTTATAGCCGATCGAGTATAGCACAACATCAACTCCCAATACCGAGAGAGACGAAACCTCTCCTATCGCTCATTGCCTCCATGTGCCTCGAGACCGTACCCAAAATCCACCTGTTTGCTCGACTCAGTAGAGCCGTGGTAGGGTGGAGTTCAAAGTACAGTGGGAGGACACAGAAGACTCTATGAAGATCTTGGGTCTACAAACTAACATGTACCTGTGTCACCTGAGAATTGCTATCTGACGATAGATATAATACCATATAGGAGTTCTCGGCGAGTCCGTTCAGTGTACCCAGTCTCCACTGAGCACCCGCATACAATCTTTGGTGTCACCTCACCAGATGGATATGGGATCAAATATCGCCCATCATATAGGACAAGAATGGTATACGCTAGTATACTCTGGAATATCGATTCCCCATCTCGATACACCCATGATTAGGAACAGTTCAAGGATATGCTTATAAACAACACGTGCCCCACTAGTATGATCTGCATCATAGTCACAGTAGTCAAGCAAATATCCTGAGGGCTTTATCAACATGTGCAAATGAATAAAAGCATGATCAAATCAACATGTCAGATAAAGTAAACCAGATAGCATACTACCATGTCGAGCAAGAAAGTAATCTTTATATATATACATGTCTAAGCATCCACTATACATATAATGGCCTTTAGGGCATACATATATCCAACAATCTCCCACTTGCACTAAGACCAATTATTGGCGTATCTCATACTCAACATCTCAAAAAGTCGCTCATGCTGCGGCTGTGGAAGGGCCTTGGTGAGTGGATCCACTGTGTTATTCTTTCTATCTATTCTCCGAATCTCGATCTCGTGGCGATCTACTATCTCCCGGATCAAATGATATCGCCTTAGGATGTGTCCGAACTTCTGATGGAATCTGGATTCTTTGGCTAACGCCATAGCCCCATTATTATCATAATACAATGGTATTGGATCAATAATAGTTGGAACTACTCCTAGTTCCGTGACGAACTTCTTCATCCAGACGGCTTCCTTGGCAGCATCATTTTCAGCAATATACTCAGCATCCATCGTGGAGTCTGCAACGGTATCCTGTTTGGAACTCTTCCAACTAACCGCCCCTCCATTGAGGGTAAATACAAACCCTGAGATAGATTTACTGTCATCCTTATCACTTTGGAAGCTGGAATCGGTAAAGGCCTCCATTGGAAGATCTCCATTACCATACATCAAGAACAATTCTTTAGTCCTTCGCAAGTATTTAAGAATGCTCTTCACTGCTATCCAATGTTTCTCCCCTGGGTTGGATTGATACCTGCTTACTACAGCTAGTGCATAAGCAACATTAGAGCGTGTACATAACATCTCATACATTATAGATCCTACGGCTGAAGAGTAGGGTATAATGCTCATGCGAGCTCTCTTTTCATCAGTCTTCGGACAGAAGTCCTTGGTGAGGGTGATTCCTTGACAAGCGGGCAAGACACCACGCTTGGAATCTTCCATACTAATCTTTTTAAGGATGGTGTCAATGTACATTGATTGGGACAATCCCAATAACCTCTTGGATCTATCTCTATAGATCCTTATGCCCAAAATGCACGAGGCATCACCCAGGTCCTTCATAGAGAACCTTTGTGATAAGAATAGTTTGACCAATTGCAGTAAAGGAATGTCATTTTCTATCAAGAGAATACCATCCACGTACAATACGAGAAATGTGACATTACTCGCTACAATCTTCTTATAAATGCATGGTTCATCTATATTTTTGATAAAATCAAACTCTTTGATTGTATCATCAAAACAGATGTTTCAGCTCCATGAGGCCTGCTTTAATCCATAAATGGATTTAAGCAATCTACATACTTTCCTGCTGCTCCCACTGTCAATGAAGCCCTCTGGCTGATCCATAAAAACGCATTCTTCTAAATCACCATTTAGAAATGTCGTTTTAACATCCATCTGCCAGATTTCATAATCATGGTGAGCAGCAATAGTAAGTAGGATCCGAATGGATTTAAGCATTTCTACTGGAGAGAAAGTTTCATCATAGACCAATACTGGCCTTTGACGAAAACCTTTCGCTACAAGTGCAACAACCGAGTTCAGTTATACCAATTTCTGTTGCTGTATGTGTTGTTTGGGGCGTTTACTTCATTTACCATGTTTGGTTGTGAATGGTAGTTTACTTATATTCGAACCGCTTGATTGAACTTGTTGCTTTATAGTTATGGAATACCCTAACATTACACATTTTGCATATAACAATTTTAAGTCCCTTAAAATAATTTAAAAATACATGACATGGCCTGTTTGATACCCCTAACCCTGTGGTAGCGTTCTTACATCGTGTTCTCGTCCTATTCAGTGGAACGGACGCATTTGGATGGCTACGCGCACGTACGTGCATCCATTCTTGGGGGTATGCCTTTCTGTTGCATAATCCTTTATTTTAATTTTTGGAACTTGCTAAAAATTATCGTATTTCAAATCTAAAGCTTTAGACCCGATCCGGGCACTTTTTTGAAAATATTGTTTCCCGCTAAAATAATCCAATTATTTAAATCTTTTTAAACCGTTTACTAAGCTCTGTATATATTTACTAAAACTAACTTAAATCTTTTTATAAACAACTTAAATTTTTGTAAAAGGGCAGCAAATCTTTCGTCAACAAATTCTTCTCTCTCTCCCCTCCGTTCCACCAATAAATTTCCTTTCTTTTGAGTTGGTGGCCCCACGAGATCTCTCTCCCTCTTCTTCTCTCTCCTTCTCTTTCTCTTCCTCTCTCTCTTTCTCCGCAGCACTCTCTCTCCCTCTCTCAAGCCTTTCTCTCCCCTCTTGCTTCCCCCTCTCTCTCCTCTCGCGGTGAGCGGAGTCCCAACACCGCTTCCCTTCCTTATCATCACCGCCCTTCTTTTCTCCTTCTTCTTTATCTCGCAACGCTACGAAACCCATTAGAATGAAACCCTAACCCTAGCCGCCTCCTCTGCTTCCTCGAACCCAACCTCGTCACCATCTCCATCTCATCTCCTCCTCCTCCTCCTCCTCGTCATTTTCTTTTCTTTTTCCTCTATCCCGAGCACCCACAGAACCCTGCACACCCGACCTCGCCGCCACCTCATTCCGTCGCCGACCACCCCTCGCCGTCGCCTCCTCATTCATCTCCTTTCCTCTCTCCCTTCTCTCCTCATCTCCCTTATTCACCAAGAACCAACCCGCGCACCCTCTGCACAACAACCAACCAACATCAACCGACCCCAAACCCTAACAACCAACCCACTTCGCCGGAGCTCCGACCACTGCTGTCGACATCATCACCCCCTCTGCAAACACAAAGTACAAGCACAGTAAGCCTTCTTCTTCTTCTTTCTTCTTCTTTTTCTTCCTCCTTCTTATTCCTTCTCTTTCTTCATTCTTGAATGCTTTGTTTTCCGTAGTTCGCCGGAGCCGTGCTTGACGCCGATGATCCCGATGACCCAGCGGAGACCTCTGACCCGTGTGATCCCATTGTTCGTTGTTTGGACTCATTCCGAGTACCGTGCGCGCGTCGCGACTTTTCTCGCCGACGTGTGACGTTCCGTACGCCGTTTCTTGAATCCGTCGAGGCAAGTTAATTTTGCTACATGCTATTTAAACTATCTTATACCTATTTAAATATAGATTATACCTGTAGTGTAAATCTAGTACAACATGTTTCATTTTTATAACACTTCGATGTTCCGTTGCATTCGTTTATACCATTTTAGATCTAGGTCATGGAAAACATATCTAGTTGCATATTAGATTACATTAATTGCATCCATACCAATGTTTATATCCCATAGTGTTTATTTGCATAGCCCATAGTACCTTTTTTAGTTCCTACCCTGTCGGACGACCGTTCGCGTACATCTAACCTGATTTATAGTCCATTGCATCTTTAGATTAATTAGTATATATTAACCTGATTTAACATCCATATTGTTATGCTGTAGTTAAGTAATGTTGAAACTATCTCTTAACCACAAAATGATAACCATGCATCAATATAATGTAATCTGTACATAGTTGCATATCATATTCCATGTTCCAGTTTATTGTTCTGTTAGTACTCATGCTTGGTTACTTATAATCTTGTTTATGTTAGTTTGATTATAAGCACCCACATGACATCTTGTGCTTCCTGACATGACTTGTTGCCCCTATTACTTGACCCGATATGGTACCGTACAACTCTTGACATGACATGACACCTATATACATTATTTGACTTGACCTGATGTACCATGACTTTACCTGTTACCTGATCTTGTGTCTAGTGCCAACAAACCTGACCTGTTGTCCTTACGGACCGTTCCTGTTGTCTATCCAGACAAACCTGTACCCGCCTGATCCTGTGTTGGCACTAGCTCTAGATTATTCAATATATGACTTGGACACATATAACTTGGGGGTATGGGGAAATCAATGATGAAACCTGACATGTAACTCGACAGTGCTACCTTTACCGATCAGTTTTAGAGGCTGGGCCAGCCTTGGGATGATGCTGCTGACATCATCCATCGTTATCCATTACCTTTTAGAGGCTAGGCCAGCCTAGGGATGATGCCATGGACATCATTCATCTTTACCCTTTTCCTTTAGTACCCAGCGGCATGTCTCGGTTTCAGCCCGAGAATCTTCACCGTGATCCCAGGCACGCACGGGATACTATTGAGTTACATCGATGATTCATCAGACTAATTTCAAAGACTTGAGAGTAGATAACCCAAAAGACCAGTTTAGTTTACTCACTGCACACTACCCTTCACTGCCCTGATTTATATTGCTGTTACACCTGCTTTACCATTTACCATTATACTTGCATGTCTTGTTACCCTGTTTATATTTTATTGCTTGATGACATAACGCGGTGACGTCTGGGTTTTGCATGGCTTAGATCCCGTACCTTTGTTGCAGTCCGAGCAGAAGTACTTCAGCCAGCAGGCTGATTAATGAGGAATCTTAGTAGTTAGTTCTTTTACTTTTCAGTATTTTATTCCTGATGTGAGCCCTCATTATGGGACATACATTCCAGTTATTCTTTTATTGGATCTTTTGCTTCTGCATTATTTATTCTTGACTCATTTTATTTTGGCTTATGGACATGTGCTAGATAGTTTTATTTTTGTTCTTGATATCTTTACAGCCGTAATGTGACTGTGGAAGGATAATTCCTATCCACAGGTAGCATGGTTGGCTATGTCACGTGCCTACCTTAGCGTACTCTGGGAAGCGAGGCGTTACATGGTTCTTTTTGGTATCAGAGTCATAGGTTAATCGGGTTTGATTCTTTTGTAGTTGGGTATTGGACCCAATACACGAATCAGAATACTCGTGATTAGGAAACATGACCTGCCACCTTACCGTCTTACCATTTTTGAATCTTAATCTCCTCCTGATTATACTTGTACGGTATGAGAACCTCCTTTGCATACCGACTGGAAACCTGGTTCCTTTTTGGTTATCTCTAGAACTTAGGTGACTTGGGTGGAGTTATGTAATTTTAGCTATGATACCGCGGCATAGTTACAATGCGGTACTCTGTTTAAGTAACTTGGAGTTCTAGCCTTGATTCATATCCTTGATCTACATTTTGAATTTGTATCATACTAATCCCCTTTGGTGTCTTAGTTGAAGTATTATGGAAGCCAGGGATGTACAATCGTACCAGAGGTGTATGGATGACGCCACTCTGCTTGGAATAATTCGTGACTTACTTGAGGACCACAAGCAGCAGACCGAGTTGAAGCAGGCGTTGGCACCAAATCAAACGCCCGTATGGAGAAGTATTCCGGTAAGCCGACGCGGCGTGGCACCAATGAAGAAAACAATCATTGCTGGTCGGAGAAGGAGCGTGATCTGTGACTTTTTCAGTTTGCCTGGGCATGTGCAAAGGGAGTGTCGGAGAAAGCGTGGACTCTGTTTGGTCTGTGGATCGGTGGATCATACTATCAATGCTTGTCTGTCGAAGCTTCGTAAGAAAGAGAATGTTCGGAGGCCAGTTTTGCCCAAGCAAAAGGGAAGGGTGTTGTGTGATTACTACCAACGGCCGAGTCATTATCGAAGAGATTTTCGTAAGAGGCTTGGACTTTATCTTATTTGTGGATCTGCAGATCACACCATTGATACCTATCCGTCGAAGCTACGGGTAAAGGAAGATACTCAGAAGCCACCGCAGAGACAGTTTCAGGAGCCGAAGCAGTTTCCGGAGCAGGAGCAATTAACTCAGGGAGCTAATCAGGCTCAAGCTTTTACCCTGACGGATGAAGAGGCTAAAGCTTCAGAGGAAGCCGTTTTAGGTACCCTACTTGTTCATGGTTTTCTCGCATTAGCGTTATTCAATTCTAGTGCATCCAATTGTTTTATGTCGTGCAAGTTTATAGCTACACACTCGATTTCCTGCACGACCCTGTCTAGTTTCTAGGACATACACACTGGGAATGGGAAAATTATAACTAATATAGGGTATAAGGATTGTACTGTTGTTGTTGGCGGACGGGAGCTATTTACAGATTTCGGGGTGATTGTTATCGAAAATTATGAAGTCGTCTTGGGAATGGATTTTCGACACTTTCCACGCTCACATTGAGGGTAGAGAAAAGAAAGCGAATTTCCAGATTCCCAGACATCCAGAGGTTGTCTAGAGGAAGCAGTTCTGTCGGGCCAGTTGAGTTTAGGGCTAGGCCGACAAATAGTGTTTTTCATCGTTGGAGGTTGATAAAGATGAAGCGTCAGCTGTCGTTCGAGATTTCATGGACGTGTTCGAAGACATATCTAGATTACCGCCAAAGCGAGACGTAGAGTTCAAAATTGATCTTATTCCTGGTGCATCGCCAGTTTCTAAAGCGTTTTATCCAATGGCACCAGTGGAGTTGGAATAAGTTAAGAAGCAGGTTACCGAATTACTTGTGAAGGGTTGTATTCGCAGCAGTGACTCGCCTTGGGAAGCTCCAGTTCTCCTACTCAAGAAGAAATACAGCACGAGGAGGATGTGCGGGTTTTGGCGTGATGAAGTGAAGTTTTGGGGCATGTCGTGTCCGGAGATGGAATCTCTGTTAATCTCAAGAAGATTGCAGCAGTTCGAGATTGGCTGATTCCGAAGAACGTTGCTGAGATAAGAAGCTTCCTTGGACTCGCCGGGTATTACAGACGGTTGGTGGAGAACTTTGCTCGTATGGCGGAGCCGTTGACCAAGCTTACGCGCAAAGAGGTAACATTTGTGTGGACGGATAAGTGTGCGTCAGCTTTTGAGACGTTGAAGCTGAGTTTGATAACCGCTCCTATTCTGACCGTGCCAGACAGTTTCGGAGGTTGGTAATTCACGGCGACGCATCTGGGAAAGGATTAGAATGTGTTTTGATGCAGCATGGGAAGGTTATAGCGTGCGCATCGAGACCGTTGAAGACCCAGGAGAAGAATTACCCAACTCATAGCTTGGAGCTTGCAGATATGATCTTCGCTTTGAAGATTTGGAGATACTACCCTTTTGGGCGAAAGAGTCGAGATTTTCACGGATCATAAAAGCTTGAAGTATGTGTTCACGCAGATAGAGCTTAATATGAGGCAACGTAGATGGTTGGAGCTGATGGCTGACTACGATCTTGATCTTAAGTACCATCTGGGAAAAGTTAATGTTGTGCCGGATGTGCTCAGTCGGTTACTAGCAATTCAGATGTGGACTGCACAGAAGGAACTCATTGAAGACTTTCGAAGATTTGATTTAGAGGTTGTGCTACCTCATCCTTCAGGACAGTTGATGCAGCTGCAGGCGCATTCTTCGTTGATTGAGAATATTAAAGCAGCGCAATCGCGGGACCCTAGATTGCAAAAGTTCCGAGAACAGGTTGAAGCTGAACTTCGAACTGACTTATTGGTCCATGAAGATTGTTCGTTGAGGTATGGTAGCCGTTTGTGTGTGCCAAAGGGAGATATTCGTGAGGAATTTATGAATGAGGCACACAGTTCAGCATATTCCGTACATCCAGGAGGCACGAAGATGTACCGAGATATACGACAACAATTCTAATAGGAAGGCATGAAGAGGGTGATTGCCCGCTTTGTGGCAAAGTGCTTGGTGTGTCAGCAAGTTAAGGCTGAACATCAGAGGGTTGCTGGTTTATTGTAACCACTTCCGATTCCTCAGTGGAAGTGGGAACATATAGCCATGGATTTCGTGATAGCTCTACTATGGAGTCCAAAGGGCAACAATGCAGTTTGGGTGATTGTTGATCGTTTAACCAAGGCAGCTCATTTCATTCCTTTTCGGGTTGGTCAATCAACAAAAACTTTGGCAGGACGGTATATGCAGGAGATTGTAAGATTGCATAGAGTACCGGTGCGCATAGTGTCCGACCGTGACACTCGGTTCTTATCACACTTTTGGAGGAGCTTACAGGATGGTTTGGGGACTCGATTGAAGTTTAGCACGGTTTATCATCCTCAAACAGATGGCCAGTCGGAGAGAACGATCCAAACTCTTGAAGATATGTTGAGAGCTTGCATGTTGGACTTCAAGGGTTCATGGGAGGATCATCTACATTTGGTGGAGTTTTCTTACAATAACAGTTTCCAGGCAACTATTCAGATGGCTCCATTCGAAGCTTTGTATGGTCTCAAGTGTCGTTCCCCTGTTTGTTGGGACGATATCGGTGAACGAAGATTGTTGGGACAGATTTGGTGGTGCAGACAGTTGAGAAAGTTAACGCTATCCGAAATCATATGAAAACGGCACAAGACAGACAGAAGGGTCGGGCAGATACATCGAGAAGACCTCTAGAGTTCGCCATGGGTGATTTGGTATTCTTAAAGATATCACCGACTAGAGGGATGATTCGTTTCGGAAGTCGAGGAAAGCTCAGTCCTCGATTCGTTGGACCTTTTGACATTTTGGAGCGTGTTGGTGAGGTAGCGTATCGATTGGCATTACCGCGATCTTTGGCGAATGTTCATGATGGGTTTCACGTAGCTCAACTCCGTAAGTAGGTGCGAGATGAAACACATGTATTGGATCACTCGGAACTGACCGTACGGGAAGATTTGACTTTTGAGGAGCGACCGATGTCGATTTTGGATCGAAGGGAAAAGGTTCTTAAGAATAGGGTTATCCCTCTTGTATTGGTTTCCAGGGGTAATCGCTCACATGGAGAGTCAACTTGGGAACGAGAAGATGAAATTCGGAAGAAGTTTCCTCATCTTTTCTTGTAGCTTGCTGGTCAGTTATCCCTTTTGTATTCTTGGAATTTCGAGGACGAAATTCTATTGTAGTTGGGTATAATGTAACAACCGAGTTCAGTTATACCAATTTCTGTTGCCGTATGTGTTGTTTGGGGCGTTTACTTCATTTACCATGTTTGGTTGTGAATGGTAGTTTACTTATATTCAAACCGCTTGATTGAACTTGTTGTTTTATAGTTATGGAATACCCTAACATTACACATTTTGCCTATAAAAACTTTAAGTCCCTTAAAATAATTTAAAAATACATGACATGGCCTGTTTGATACCCCTAACCCTATGGTAGCGTTCTTACATCGTGTTCTCATCCCCTTCAGTGGAACGGACGCGTTTGGATGGCTACGCGTACGTACGTGCGTCCGTTCTTGGGAGTATGCCTTTCTGTTGCATAATCCTTTATTTTAATTTTTGGAACTTGCTAAAAATTTTCGTATTTCAAATCTAAAGCTTTAGACCCGATCCGGGCACTTTTTTGAAAATATTGTTTCCCGCTAAAATAATCCAATTATTTAAATCTTTTTAAACCGTTTACTAAACTCTGTATATATTTACTAAAACTAACTTAAATCTTTTTATAAACAACTTAAATTTTTGTAAAAGGGCAGCAAATCTTTCGTCAACAAATTCTTCTCTCTCTCCCCTCCGTTCCACCAATCATTTTCTTTTCTTTTGAGTTGGTGGCCCCACGAGATCTCTCTCCCTCTGCTTCTCTCTCCTTCTCTTTCTCTTCCTTTCTCTCTCTCTCCGCAGCACACTCTCTCTCTCAAGCCTTTCTCTCTCCTCTCGCTTCCGCCTCTCTCTCCTCTCGCAGTGAGCGGAGTCCCAACACCGCCTCCCTTCCTTATCGTCACCGCCCTTCTTTTCTCCGTCTTCTTTATCTCACAACGCTACGAAACCCATTGGAATGAAACCCTAACCCTAGCCGCTTCCTCTGCTTCCTTGAACCCAACCTCGTCACCATCTCCATCTCATCTCCTCCTCCTCCTCTTCGTCATTTTCTTTTCTTTTTCCTCTATCTCGAGCACCCACAGAACCCTGCACACCCGACCTCGCCGCCACCTCATTCCGTTGTCGACCACCCCTCGCCGTCGCCTCCTCATTCATCTCCATTCCTCTCTCCCTTCTCTCCTCATCTCCCTCATTCACCAAGAACCAACCCGTGCACCCCGTGCACAACAACCAACCAACATCAACCGACCCCAAACCCTAACAACCAACCCCCTTCGCCGGAGCTCCGACCACTGCTGTCGACATCATCACCCCCTCTGCAAACACAGAGTACAAGCACAGTAAGCCTTCTTCTTCTTCTTTCTTCTTATTCTTCTTCCTCCTTCTTATTCCTTCTCTTTCTTCATTCTTGAATGCTTTGTTTTCCGTAGTTCGCCGGAGTCGTGCTTGACGCCGACGATCCCGACGACCCAGCGGAGACCTCTGACCCGTGTGATCCCACTATTCGTTGTTTGGACTCATTCCGAGTACCGTGCGCGCGTTGAGACTTTTCTCGCCGACGTGTGACGTTCCGTACGCCGTTTCTTGAATCCGTCGAGGCAAGTTAATCTTTCTACATGCTATTTAAACTATCTTATACCTATTTAAATATAGATTATTCATGTAGTGTAAATCTAGTACAACATGTTTCATTTTTATAACACTTCGGTGTTCCGTTGCATTCGTTTATACCATTTTAGATCTAGCTCATGGAAAACATATCTTGTTGCATATTAGATTACATTAACAGCATCCATACCAATGTTTATATCCCATAGTGTCTATTTGCATAGCCCATTTTTTAGTTCCTACCCTGTCGGACGACCGTTCACGTACATCTAACCTGATTTATAGTCCATTGCATCTTTAGATTAATTAGTACATATTAACCTGATTTAACATCCATATTGTTATGCTGTAGTTAAGTAATGTAGAAACTATCCCTTAACCACAAAATGATAACCATGCATCAATATAATGTAATCTGTACCTAGTTGCATATCATATTCCATGTTCCAGTTTATTGTTCTGTTAGTACCCATGCTTGGTTACTTATAATCTTGTTTCTGTTAGTTTGATTATGAGCACCCACATGACATCTTGTGCTTCCTGACATGACTTGTTGCACCTATTACTTGACCCGATATGGTACCGTACAACTCTTGACATGACATGACACCTATATATATTATTTGACTTGACCTGATGTAACATGACTTTACCTGTTACCTGATCTTGTGTCTAGTGCCAACAAACCTGACCTGTTGTCCTTACGGACCGTTCCTGTTGTCTATCCAGACAAACCTGTACCCGCCTGATCCTGTGTTGGCACTAGCTCTAGATTATTCAATATATGACTTGGACACATATAACTTGGGGGTATGGGGAAATCAATGATGAAACCTGACATGTAACTCGACAGTGCTACCTTTACCGATCAGTTTTAGAGGCTGGGCCAGCCTTGGGATGCTGCTGCTGACATCATCCATCGTTATCCATTACCTTTTAGAGGCTGGGCCAGCCTTGGGATGATGCCATGGACATCATTCATCTTTACCCTTTTCCTTTAGTGCCTAGCGGCATGTCTCGGTTTCAGCCCGAGTATCTTCACCGTGATCCCGGGCACGCACGGGATACTATTGAGTTACATCGATGATTCATCAGACTGATTTCAAAGACTTGAGAGTAGATAATCCAATTGACCAGTTTAGTTTACTCACTGTACACTACCTTTCACTGCCCTGATTTATATTGCTGTTACACCTGCTTTACCATTTACGATTATACTTGCATGTCTTGTTACCCTGTTTATATTTTATTGCTTGATGACATGACGCGCTGACGTCTGGGTTTTGCATGGCCCAGATCCCGTACCCTTTTTGCAGTCCGAGCAGGAGTACTTCAGCCAGCAGGCTGATCAGTGAGGACTCTTAGTAGTTAGTTCTTTTACTTTTCAGTATTTTATTCCTGATGTGAGCCCGCATTATGGGACATATATTCCAGTTATTCTTGTATTGGATCTTTTGCTTCCGCATTATTTATTCTTGACTCATTTTATTTTGGCTTATGGACATGTGTTAGATAGTTTTATTTTTGTTCTTGATATCTCTACAGCCGTAATGTGACTGTGGAAGGATAATTCCTATCCACAGGTAGCATGGTTGGCTATGTCACGTGCCTACCTTAGCGTACTCTGGGAAGCGAAACGTGACAACAAGCCTTGCTTTAAAGGTCTCTACCTGTCCATCTACACCAATTTTTCTTTTAAAGATCCATTTGCACCCAACGGGTTTTATCCCAGGAGGTGCAACGTACAAAGTCCATGCTTTGTTGGTGTACATGGATCCATTTCGGATCTCATGGCTTCCAGCCACTTCACTAAGTCACCACTCGTGATAGCTTGCCGAAAACTAGTAGGTTCATCATCATCCATGATGCAATCTTCTCTATCGCCATCAATGAGGAACCTATAGTATCTCTCTGGTGGGCGAGAAGTTCTACTAGATCTCCGAAGCGGCTGAGCTTCTTGAAGTTCTATTGTAATATCAATTTCAACCAATTCACCCTGAGTAATTTGTGTCTCTAGAACCTCTTTTAATTCTACCGCATTGCCATCAGTACTGTCTGTAAAGATTTCATTTTCCAAAAATGTGGCAAGCTGAGTAACAAACTCCTTTTGTTCCTCCTTATGGTAGAATAGATATCCATACGAGTGTTTTGGATATCCCACAAATTTACACATGACCGATCGTGTCTCGAGTTTGTCTGGATTTTGCTTTTTAACAAAAGTCGGACAACCCCAATTCCTAACTCTTTTAAGAGACTGTCTCTTTCCACTCCATATCTCATATGGAGTGGTAGACACGGTCTTGGTTGGAACCCTGTTTAACAGATACATTGCCGTCTCCAATGCATGCCCCAAAAGGAAAGTGGTAACTCAGTATCACACATCATGGATCGTACTATATCTAATAGGGTACGATTCCTCCGTTCTGACACACCGTTGTGCTGTGGTGTGTAAGGAGGAGCGAGCTGAGAGAAAATCCCATTCTCTTTTAAGAAGTCTAAAAACTCTGTATTTAAATACTCTCCACCTCGATCTGATCGAAGTTTCTTGATGCTCAAGCCTGTTTGTTTTTCTACTTCAAGTTTGTACTCCTTGAATTTCTCGAAAGTTTCGGATTTGTGCTTTATTAAAAACACATGTCCAAATCTTGAGAAATCATCAGTAAAAGTAATGAAGTATAAAAAACCGCCTCTTGCATGTGTAGACATTGGTCCACATACATCACTATGTATGAGGCTTAAGAGTTTCACAACTCTTTCTCCGCGTCCACTAAACAGAGTTTTGGTCATTTTACCTTTGATACAGGACTGGCAAGTCGCATAAGATTTATATTCAAAAGGATTCAAATATCCATTTTTATGTAGCTTGGTTAGTCTTGTTTCATTAATATGACCAAGTTTACAATGCCAAAGAAAAGCTTCATTTATATCTGAAAATTTTCTTTTATTAATATGTTGTATGTTGAAAACCGTGTGTTGGTTCAGGGCGTAAATACCGTTATTTAGTGTACCATACCCAATCAACTCTTGATTCAAGTCAATGTTCATAATATTATTTTGCAACACAAAATGATATCCTTCATTGTCCAACAAAGAAACGGATATTATATTACATAGCATACTTGGCACAAAATAACAAAGGTTCAAAACCATAATACAACCCGAAGGCAACCCAGATGATACTCTCCTACGGATACAGCATGTACATTGGAACCATTTCTAACCCGCAGAGTATGGTCTCCAGTCTTCAAAACTCTATTGTTTCTCAACCCTTGCACACAATTGCAGATGTGAGAATCAGAACCGATATCTAATACCCAAGATGCAGAGTTAATTGAAAAAGAGTTCTCAGTTACAAATACACCTGAAGCGGAAGCATCACCATGTTTCTTCTTCTTGATATCAGCAAGATACACAGCACAGTTACGTTTCCAATGTCCCGACTTGTGGCAGTAGAAACATTCCCCTTTTCCATTTCCCTCGGACCCAGATTTGTCTTTCCCCTTCGCCTTTTTAACTCCACCTTTCTGTTTGATGAGTTTCTTCTTCTTTTTTCCCTAGGCCTTGGCCTTTGGGACGAAAGAGGAAGATGACCCAGCAATTAGAGCGGGGGTCTTCGCTGTTTTCAGCGTGCTCTCTACACTTCTCAACACATTGAGAAGTTCAAGCAATGATTTCTCCAAATCGTTCATATTGAAATTCATTGTGAATGGAGCAAAGGTGTCACGCCCCGCTTCCCAAAATACGGAATACAAGGGGCTGACAAGGCCAACCATACTCCTACGGTCAAGAAAAATCCTGCCGTAGTCATACTTCGGCTTCTAGCACTACGTGGTAATCAGTAATCAATGCACAGGTAATGAGAAATACAGTCACAAAATCAAAACAAATATAAAACACTAACCAGATAGAGATCAAGAAAGTATAGCTCTGAGTCGCTAGTCCAGATATCTGGAATGTCCTCGAGGTACGTCAGGTCCTGGTCCAAGCTAAATCCACTTCTCACTCTGAGCATGCATACTCAGGTCGTCAGAGCGACACAATAGCAATATATATATATATATATATATATATATGCAAAGTAAACACAGGCAATAATGATGAACATGAAGCAGTAAATATAGAATGATTTCGCACATGAAATAATCGGTACGGTACAGGTAAACAGTAAGGTATGTATATCAAATCAGTAAGCAATGCATGTCAATGTCACTAACCCTATCAGTCTCTAAGTCTTACTGTCCAGATCGCTAAACCTATCGTCAGTCCAAGTGTGAGAGTCAACCACTCGTGAGTACCCCCCACCCAAGGGTAGGACCCAAGGGAAAGGGAACACGAGCCCGAGTCGCTCGCTAATAATCAGTAATATCATCCATATATCTTCAGAATCGCTGTATGTACCGGCAATGGGACTCCCGAGATTCTGTTGAACTCACACTCAAACTACCCCATACCCCGTGGTCTACATTAAACACCAACCATAAACTCAAATAATAGTCGGTCCATGACAAGTCTACGCGAGAACTGGAGACAGGATCTCCATCAAGCATGTCTCGACTGATATCCAAGATAAATAGACAATGTTTAGTGCCTTACCTATGAACCCATATAAGTGCTTCCATAATCGTCCCATACCAATTATAGTTACACTTATACATGTCACATAGACGTCGACAATGCAATAAATCAATAGGGTCCGCTGATTGTGCAAAAGTACGTGTCACTTTGCTTATTCATTCACACTTCAACACGGGAGTACTTGCCACAATCAAAACACTAATATCTAACACTGGGTAATATACACGATCACTAGGCTACCAATGCATATGAGCTTTACATGATATGATGAGAATGCAATAATTAATGTATGAAAAAGATATCATCAGTCAGTGTCCGAACACTTACATAATTCACAATAAATCATACATGCAAAATTAAACGAAATAATATAAAAGGGATAAGCAGTGTGTTTAATTATCTATCCATCAAAATTGGTTTCGTACCAATCGGGTTTCAGGTTTGCTATATACGGCCATTTCAATTTAAGTGTTCACTGCTGGAAATCCGATTTCAGAATAGGAAGTCCGTTTCATAACACATTTTAATTCCAGTTGGGATCGTAATTAAGTGAGGCTATAGTTGAACAATATTTAGGGTTATCAGTTAAGTTTTCAATGTAATTGGCATATCAGTAATATCCTAAATACAAAAGGAGTTATGGCTAGGTTTAGGTTGATGTGTAAAATCTGTTACTACAGAATTCAGCAGAACATGCCGACATTAAAAAATGTGTTAAAATTATCATACAGTTGAGGAATCCAGTGACATTAGTGGGATGAGGAATCTAACTCAATTCTATTCGTAACGATATAGGGTTCCGCATATTTCGCATTTGAGCAAGGAAAAACAGTGAGCTAAAAACAGGGGTTATCTGGAATTACCGCTATGGACTGCAGTCCAGAATCGTAATTCACAGCAGTTTTCTCTATCGTAACTAGTTCAATATTAGATATCAATTATAGGGTTCTGTATATTATCCCGTTGGCTTCGATACAAACTATGGAACGCCAAAATCCGATTCGTAAAAGATTTAACGTGAATTTAACGGTCTAGCATGTTCAGGAAATTCAGATTTCGTAATGATTATCGGGATTAACATTTCATAGGTGAAACGACCGTGGTTTTCAACCAAATTATTACAGAACTTAAGTAAAAAGTAGACGGGTCTAATGATCACAAGTTCCGCCATTTAAGGTTTTCACATATAGTTTCGTATCAAAAACTTGTATTCATTGGCTCGCACGAGATGTATATATACGATATTAACATCTAAACTGATTTAAATACGAACTAATAGCATGAAGCAAGTAATATACTTGCCTGACGACGTGTTGACGACGGTACGGCAGCGGCAACGGCGTGATCGCGACACACGCGCAGCACGGCAACTCGACTTGGCTCGAACTCGAGTCTCAGCGGCGGCGGCTTGGTTGCCAAGGTCTTGACAGCGAGGGTGGTGGTCATTGGTGTCTGCGCTTGATGGTGAGGCAGCCAGGGATGTAGGCTGCGGTGGCCGAAGGAGATTGCTGGCAAAGGGGGAAGTCCGAGTTGGAGGCGATGGGTGTCGGGTCCTTGGTATGCAGGGAATGTTGTCGTCGGGGTTGGGTGATGGTGGTGGTTGTTGAAAGGAGATCGGTGAGAGAGGGGGAGGAAGTTGATGCATGAAGAAGAGCTTGCTGAGGTGATGGGGTCGGCCGGAGGATGGTCGAGGCAGTGCTCGGCAAAGGTGGTGGCCTGGTGCGGCGTGGGGCGGTTATCTAGATGCTCGGGGTTCGTCGGCGCTCTGGTGCTTGCAGGGGTGGTCACTGTCGCTCTGGGAGGTGGCCGGCGGCAGGGGTGTGTGAGGAGCTTGGGTAGGTTCGTCGGTGGTGAGAGGGGGTGCGGTGGGGAAGCTCGGTGAAGGGGTGCAGTGAGGAGATGGGCTTTGGATAGAAGGAGGTGGTAGAGGTGAGGGAGCTCGGCTGGTATGAGCGAGAGAGGGAGACGAGGTGGCCGGCGGCGAGAGGGGACGACGATGATGTCGGAGGGACGATGGTGCTCGGTGGTGTTGAGAGGGAGAACGAGAGCGAGGGGAAGGAGGAGAGAGAGAGCTCGGGGTTGCAGTGAGGTGGCCTCAGGGTTTTGGCGAGGGAAGCTAGGCGATCCCCGGTCGTGATGGCGACAGGGGCTGCTCGGTGAAGAAGTGGGTGCGTTGAAGAAGTGAAGTGAGGTGATGGGGGTTGGAGGAGATGGGCGAAGGGAGCGCTGTGAGGAGGGAGCGAGTGACAGGGGAGGACGTAGGGGAGAAGGTGAGGTCGCATAGCGCGGGTCGTGGGCACGAGGGAGGCGGGGGCGTGGGAACGTCCGCGACGACATGGGGGATGGGAAAAGAAGCGGGAAAAAGGAAGAGGGAGTGGGGAAGAAGCGGGTCAGGTTGGGCGAAAGGTGAAGGAAGGAGCGGGTCGGGTGAGAAGCATGGGCCGAGTTTGGGGTGAAAAGAATTAAAAGAGAGTTAGACAGGGAGTGGGCTGGGCTTGGATTTGTTTAGGGAAAAAGAATTTAAAAGGGAATAGAAATAGGGTTAAGGTTATAAAAAGGAAACAAAATAAAATGAAAATTTTAAAATATTTAAAATAATTATAAATATAAAAGAGTAAATTTTGTAAGTAACCCTTTTATAAAAATACGAATATTGGTGTATAAAAGAACTAGGTATTATATCATACCACCCTTACAAAAATTTTGTCCTCGAAATTCAAAATAAACAATAACCTATAAAATAATGTGCAAAAAGCCACAAAATCAAGTACTAACATATAGTGATTTACTTAAAATCAGTTATATAAAATCCAAAGTCTATATACGTATAAGAAATAATGCAACTAAAAGGATAGGTCTAAGTAAGCACAAGGCAAAACTATCTATAAGGATAAACTATATGTACAACACCAGAGAATAAAATAGCAATAACAAACAATAGTGAAGGGTTTGCCGATAGGCCAAAATATTTTAGAATAAATATATCAATCAAACAATTTTAAAATAACTTGAGAAAATCCATATGGCGAAATGAGAAAAATAGTATGTGCGGCATATACTTACGCTATTGAAAATGTGAAGAATAGTAAAGTATTCAGAAATAGTAAAACGGAAGTAGTTAATAACACTCAAATATATATATATATATATATATATATATATATATATATATATATATATATATATTTATATATATATATACAGTAACGAAAACTAGATTTCAAATAGTAATGTCACTGAATGTAATTATGGTAATAGGAGATAGCACTAAAAATGTACAGGGGCTAGGCAGGATAGGGATTACAATGGAGTATGGTCCATTCAAAAACTCAGATAGTGGTATTTCAATCTGAATGTCGAAGAGGCTGGGGTCGGATCAGCACAGAGTGCAAGGGTGAAAAGTAATGAATCTCAGAAGGGAAGGAAATTTATTGTGGAGGGAAAACGGCCATTGCATCATGCGAATCAAAAATCAAAAGATTAGCGAACTCAGAAATTTTATTATATTCCAGAAAATTTCAAACAAAGCATTCTCGAAAGATAAAAAGTGGCCCTAAGCTATACATAGATTTATTTGGCCAGAGAAAACAAAAGATAAATCGCGTCAGTCGCGGTTGTGGAAGTTCAGCAGGTTACGGTAAGCTCGCGCGCTAAGATAGGGGCATCCATTTTCGTAGCGCCTCGCAGGGATTGCCACTGGAGGTTCTTCTGCCGTGGGGTCTTCTTCTTCTGGTCATTTTGCCTCGGCTGGAGCTTCTTCATAATGGTATGCTTCTACATGACCCGCCTCTTCTGGATCTTCTTCCACGAGATTTTCTTCCACTGGATTCTCCTCAAGGTCTTCCTCGGGATCTTCCTCTATCGGGTCCTCTTCGGGGTCCTCTTCTTCGTTGTCAGGGTCGCTGATCATGTCGACTTCTGGGTTTGCGACTCCCTCATCCTCGGAATTGCTGTTTCCGAAAATAACCTGTGGGCTATTGATCTCGTCATCTGAACTTACCAGCATGCAGTCCAAGAAAATGCACGACCGCGTGTCCTCATCTAAAGGCGGCGCTGCTCCATAATGGGCCATGGCCTGAAAAGAAAGAGTCATGATTAGACAGTGGAACACACCAAGAAAATAACCAAGGATACGGAGTACAAGGAAAATATGCGGTAGGTAAGGACTGAAAAATCAAAATTTAGAATACTGATGCCATAAGTAGTATAAGGAAAATGTGTGGAAAGGGGACGATACATACATCACAACTCAAAATTTTATTGCATTCAAACTAAAAAGCTCAACGGATATAAGATTTTAAACGAAAAGAAACATTTACAAAAGGGTGACAATATTTTTATTGTAAGGAGAAAAGGCAATAGTTCTTCATTGGTATCTAGACCGCTGCATTCTCGTCAAGCGAGTGGAATCCTGCGCTGGGTTCATACCATCCTCGAAGCTTGAACTACGAAATAACCAAGTCACTTAGAAGTAGTGGAGAATGTTGACGAATCTCCTCCTTGCAGCTCCTTCCTTCTAGGGCAACCATTGACAAGATGTTCGTCGGATCCACAAATCAATCATTGTCCTTTGGCGTTGCGACAGTCTCTTTGAAGGTGTCCTGGCTTCTTACAGTATCCACAACATTGAGTCCTCCGCTGCTTCCGTTGCTGAGAAACAAGTGGGCGATTCGTCTTCACTTCTTTTCCTTTTTTAATAGGGATTCCCTTACGATTGAAGGCTTCCGCTGGTGCCTGAGTCATCTACCTTCTTAATCCTTCAGCTAACAGGTCGTTCTTTCGCTCCTGGGCTTCCTTCAAACCTTGCAGTACATTCAAAATCTCGACGGTCTGATTCTGGGGAGTGGAGATAGAAGAAGAGTCGTTGGAAGACATGATCCTGAAACAACAATTTTAGGACGGCATAAGGTACAAGCTATAAGAATCAGAATACAATATAGATTAGGCAAGGAAACAAGAATATCGGGTGAGGTGAAATTCAAATGAGTGGAAATCAAATGTAGTGCTCCAAATCACTCAAACAGAGTACAGTATTGTAACTATGCTGCAGGTCATAATTACAATCTCATAACTCTACTAAGTCACCCAAAACTCTAACGGATGGAGTCAAAATATGGCATGACGAATAATAAAGATTCAAGTCAAAGATAACAGTTCACAATCTGGACCGAAAGAGTAACTTAAATTGTCAAGATCTACTCGGAAACTGCAATCCCAATCATATCAAAACCTGGCTCTGATACCAACAAAACCATGTCATGCCCCGCTACCCAAAATACGGAATACAAGGGGTTGACAAGGCCAGCCATGTTCCTACGGTCAAGGAAAATCCTGCCGTAGTCACACTTCGGCTTCTAGCACTGCGTGGTAATTAGTAATCAATGCACAGGTAATGAGAAATGCAGTCACCAAATCAAAACAAATATAAAACACTAACCAGATAGAGATCAAGGAATTATAGCTCTGAGTCGCTAGTCCAGATATCCGGAATGTCCTCGAGGTACGTCAGGTCCTGGTCCAAGCTAAATCCACTTCTCATTCTGAGCATGCATACTCAGGTCGTCAGAGCGACACAATATCAATATATATATATATATATATATATATATATATATATATATGCAAAGTAAACACAGGCAATGATGATGAACATGAAGCAGTAAATATAGAATGATTTCGCACATGAAATAATCAGTACGGTACAGGTAAACAGTAAGGTATGTATATCAAATCAGTAAGCAATGCATGTCAATGTCACTAACCCTATCAGTCTCTAAGTCTTACTGTCCAGATCGCTAAACTTATCGTCAGTCCAAGTGTGAGAGTCAACCACTCGTGAGTATCCCCCAACCAAGGGTAGGACCCAAGGGCAAGGGAGCACGAGCCCGAGTCGCTCGCTAATAATCAGTAATATCATCCATATATCTTCAGAATCGATGTATGTGCCGGCAATGGGACTCCCGAGATTCTGTTGAACTCACACTCAAACTACCCCATACCCCGTGGTCTACATTAAACACCAACCATAAACTCAAATAATAGTCGGTCCATGACAAGTCTACGCGAGAACTAGAGACAGGATCTCCATCAAACATGTCTCGACTGATACCCAAGATAAATAGACAGTGTTTGGTGCCTTACCTATGAAACCCATATAAGTGCTTCCACAATCATTCCATACCGATTATAGTTACACTTATACATGTCACATAGATGTCGACAATGCAATAAATCAATAGGGTCCGCTGATTGTGCAAAAGTACGTATCACTTCGCTTATTCCTTCACACTTCAACACGGGAGTACTTGCCACAATCAAAACACTAATATCTAACACTGGGTAATGTACACGACCACTAGGCTACCAATGCATATGAGCTTTACATGATATGATGAGAATGCAATAATTAATGTATGAAAAAGATATCATCAGTCAGTGTCCGAACACTTGCATAATTCACAATAAATCATACATGCAAAATTAAACGAAACAATGTAAAAATGGTAAGCAGTGTGCTTAATTATCTATCCATCAAAATTGGTTTCGTTCCAATCGGGTTTCAGGTTTTCTGTATACGACCATTTCAATTTAAGTGTTCACTGCTGGAAATCCGATTTCAGAATAGGAAGTCCGTTTCGTAACACATTTTAATCCCAGTTGGGATCATAATTAAGGGACTCTATAGGTGAACAATATTTAGGGTTATTAGTTAGGTTTTCAACACAATTGGCAGATCAGTAATATCCTAAATCCAAAGGGAGTTATGGCCAGGTTTAGGTTGATGTGTAAAATCTGTTACTGCAGAATTCAACAGAACATACCGACATTACAAAATGTGTTAAAAATAACATACAGTTGAGGAATCCAGTGAGACCAGTGGGATAAGCAAGATAACTCAATTATCTTCGTAACGATATAGGGTTCTACGCATTTTCGCATTTGAGAACGAAAAAACAGTGAGTTAAAAACAGGGGTTATCTGGAATTACCGCTCTGGACTGCAGTCCAGAATCGTAATTCACCGTAGTTTTCTCTATCTTAACTAGTTCAATTTTAGAATTAAATTATAGAGTTCTGTATATTATCCTGTTGGATTCGATACGAGGCATGGAACGCCAAAATCCGATTCTTAAATGATTTAACGTGAATTTAACGGTCTAGCATGTTCAGGAAATTCAGATTTCGTAATGATTATCGGGATTTACATTTCATAGGTGAAACGACCGTGGTTTTCAACCAAATTATTATATCACGTCGGTAAACAGTAGAAGGGTCAAATGATCATAAGTTCCGCCATTTAAAGACAGGTTTTCATATATAGTTTCATATCAAACACTTGTATTCATTGGCTTGCACGAGATGTATATATACGATATTAATATCTAAACTAATTTAAATACGAACTAATAGCATGAAGCAAGTAATATACTTTCCTGACAACGTGTTGACGATGGTATGGCAGCGGCAACGGCGCGATCATGACACACGCGCGGCACGGCAACTCGACTTGGCTCGAGCTCGAGTCTCGGCAACGGCGGCTTGGTTGCCAGGGTCTTGACGGCGAGAGTGGTGGTCGTTGGTGTCGGCGCTTGATGGCGAGGCAGCCAGGGATGTGGGCTGCGGTGGCCGGAGGAGGTTGCTGGCAAAAGGGGAAGTCTGAGTTGGAGGCGATGGGTGTCGGGTCCTTGGTGTGGAGGGAATGTTGTCGTAGGGGTTGGGTGATGGCAGTGGTTGTTAAAAGGAGATCGGTGAGAGAGGGGGAGGAAGTTGATGCACGAGGAAGAGCTTGCTGAGGTGATGGGGTCAGCCGGAGGGTGGTCGAGGCAGTGCTCGGCAAAGGTGGTGTCCTGGTGCAGCGTAGGGCGGTTAGCTAGATGCTCGGGGTTCGTCGGCGCTCTGGAGGTTGCAGGGGTGGTCGCTGTGGCTCTGGGAGGCGGCCGGCGGCAGGGGGTGTGTGAGGAGCTCGGGTGGGTTCGTCGGCTGTGAGAAGGGGTGCGGTGGGGAAGCTTGGTGAAGGGGTGCAGTGAGGAGATGGGCTTTGGATAGAAGGAGGTGGTGGAGGTGAGGGAGCTCGGCTGGTATGAACGAAAAAGGGAGAAGAGGTGGCCGGTGGCGAGAGGGGACGACGACGAGGTCGGAGGGACGATGGTGCTCGGTGGTGTTGAGAGGGAGAGCGAGAGCGAGGGGAAGGAGGAGAGAGAGATCTCGGGGTTGCAGTGAGGTGGCCTCGGGGTTTTGGTGAGGGAAGCTAGGCAATCCCCGGTCGTGATGGCGGCAGGGGCTGCTCGGTGAAGAAGTGGGTGCGGTGAAGAAGTGAAGTGAGGTGATGGGGGTTGGAGGAGATAGGGGAAGGGAACGTTGTGAGGAGGGAGCGAATCACGGGGGAGGACGTTGGGGACAAGGTGAGGTCGCGTGGCACGGGTTGTGGGCTCAAGGGAGGCGGGGGCCTGGGAACAACCGCGACGACGTGAGGGAAGGGAAAAGAAGCGGGAAAAAGGAAGAGGGAGTGGGCAAGAAGCGGGTTAGGTTGGGCGAAAGGTGAGGGAAGGAGCAGGTCGGGTGAGAAGCATGGGCCGGGTTTGGGGTGAAAAGAATTAAAAGAGAGTTAGAGAGGGAGTGGGCTGGACTTGGGTTTGTTTAGGGAAAAAGAATTTAAAAGGGAATAGAAATAGGGTTAGGGTTATAAAAGGAAACAAAATAAAATGAAAGGATTAGGGTTTTAAAATATTTACAATAATTATAAATATAAAAAAGTAAATTTTGTAAGTAACCCTTTTATAAAAATACGAATATTGGTGTATAAAAGAACTAGGTATTATATCATACCACCCTTACAAAAAATTTCGTCCTCGAAATTCAAAATAAACAATAACCTATAAAATAATGTGCAAAAAGCCACAAAATCAAGTACTAACATATAGTGATTTACTTAAAAGCAGCTAGATAAAATCCAAAGTCTATATACGTATAAGAAATAACGCAACTAAAAGGATAGGTCTAAGTAAGCACAAGGCAAAACTATCTATAAGGATAAACTATATGTACAACACCAGAGAATAAAATAGCAATAACAAACAATAGTGAAGGGTTTGCCGATAGGCCAACATATTTCAGAATAAATATATCGATCAAACAATTTTAAAATAACTTGAGAAAATCCATATGGCGAAATGAGAAAAATAGTATGTGCGGCATATACTTGCGCTATTGAAAATGTGAAGAATAGTAAAGTATTCAGAAATAGTAAAACGGAAGTAATTAATAACGCCCATACACACACACACACACACACACACACACACACAATAACGAAAACTAGATTTCAAATAGCAATATCACTGAATGTAATTATGGTAATAGGAGATAGCACTAAAAATGTATAGGGGCTAGGCATGGTAGGGATTACAATGGAGTATAGTCCATTCAAAAAGTCGGATAGTGGTACTTCAATTTGAATATCGAAGAGGCTGGGGTCGGGTCAGCACAGGATGCAAGGGTGAAGAGTAATGAATCTCTGAAGGGAAGGAAATTTATTGTGGAGGGAAAATGGCCATTGCATCATGCGAATCAAAAATCAAAAGATTAGCGAACTCAGAAATTTTATTATATTCCAGAAAATTTTAAACAAAGCATTCTCGAAAGATAAAAAGTGGCCCTAAGCTATACATAGATTTATTTGGCCAGAGAAAACAAAAGATAAATCGCGTCAGTCGCGGTTGTGGAAGTTCAGCAGGTTACGGTAAGCTCGCGCGCTAAGATAGGGGCATCCATTTTCGTAGCGCCTCGCAGGGATTGCCACTGGAGGTTCTTCTATCGTGGGGTCTTCTTCTTCTGGTCCTTCTGCCTCGGTTGGAGCTTCTTCATCGTGGTATGCTTCCACACGATCCGCCTCTTCTGGATATTCTTCCACGGGATTTTCTTCCACTGGATTCTCCTCAAGGTCTTCCTCAGGATCTTCCTCTATCGGGTCCTCTTCGGGGTCCTCTTCTTCGTTGTCAGAGTCGCTGATCATGTCGACTTCTGGGGCTGCGACTCCCTCATCCTCGAAGTCGCTGTTTCCGAAAATAACCTGTGGGCCCTTAATCTCGTCATCTGAATTTACCAGCATGCAGTCCAAGGAAATGCACGACCGTGTGTCCTCATCTAGAGGCGGCGCTGCTCCAGCGTGGGCCATGGCCTGAAAAGAAAGAGTCATGATTAGACAGTGGAACACACCAAGAAAATAACCAAGGATACGAAGCACAAGGAAAATATACGGTAGGTAAGGACTGAAAAATCAAAATTTAGGATACTGATTCCATAAGTAGTATAAGGAAAATGAGTGGCAAGGGACGATACATACATCACAACTCAAAATTTTATTGCATTCAAACTAAAAAGTTCAACGGATACAAGATTTTAAACGAAAAGAAACATTTACAAAAGAGTGACAATATTTTTATTGAAAGGAGAAAAGGCGATAGTTCTTCATTGGTATGTAGACCGCTGCATTCTCGTCAAGCGAGTGGAATCCTGTGGTGGGTCCGTACCATCCTCGAAGCTTGAACTATAAAATAACCAAGTCACTTAGCAGTAGTGGAGAGTGTGGATGAATATCCTCCTTGCAGCTCCTTCCTTCTAGGGCAACCATTGACAAGATGTTCGTCTGATCCACAAATCAAGCATTGTCCTTTGGCACTGCGACAGTTTCTCTGAAGGTGTCCTGGCTTCTTACAGTATCCACAACATTGAGTCCTCCACTGCTTCCGTTGCTGAGAAACAAGTGAGCGCTTCGTCTTCACTTCTTTTCCTTTTTTAACAGGGATTCCCTTACGATTGGAGGCTTCCGCTGGTGCCTGAGTCATCTACCTTCTTAATCCTTCAGCTAACGGTCGTTCGTTCGCTCCTGGGCTTCCTTCAAACCTTGCAATACATTCAAAATCTCGACGGTCTGATTCTGGGGAGTGGAGATAGAAGAAGAGTCGTTGGAAGACATGATCCTGAAACAACAATTTTAAGATGGCATAAGGTACAAGCTATAAGAATTAGAATATAATATAGATTAGGTAAGGAAACAAGAATATCGGTTGAGGTGAAATTCAAATGAATGGAAATCAAATGTAGAGCTCCAAGTCACTCAAACAGAGTACAGTATTATAACTATGCTGCAGTTCATAATTACAATCATATAACTCTACTAAGTCACCCAAAACTCTAACGGATGGAGTCAAAATATGGCATGACGAATAATAAAGATTCAAGTCAAAGATAACAGTTCACAATCTGGACCGAAAGAGCGACTTAAATTGTCAAGCTCTACTCGGAAACTGCAATCCTAATCATACAAAACCTAGCTCTGATACCAACAAAACCATGTCACGCCCCGCTATCCAAAATATGGAAAACAAGGGGTTGACAAGGCCAGCCATGCTCCTTCGGTTAAGGAAAATCCTGCCGTAGTCACACTTCGGCTTCTAGCACTACATGGTAATCAGTAATCAATGCACAGGTAATGAGAAATGCTGTCACCAAATCAAAACAAATATAAAACACTAACCAGATAGAGATCAAGGAAGTATAGCTCTGAGTCAGGTACGTCAGGTCCTGGTCCTAGCTAAATCCACTTCTCACTCTGAGCATACATACTCAGGTCGTCAGGGCGACACAATAACAATATATATATATATATATATATATATATATATATATATATATATGCAAAGTAAACACAGGCAATGATGATGAACATGAAGCAGTAAATATATAATGATTTCGCACATGAAATAATCGGTACAGGTAAACAGTAAGGTATGTATATCAAATCAGTAAGCAATGCATGTCAATGTCACTAACCCTATCAGTCTCTAAGTTTCACTGTCCAGATCGCTAAAGCTATCGTTAGTCCAAGTGTGAGAGTCAACCACTCGTGAGTATCCCCCACCCAAGGGTAGGACCCAAAGGCAAGGGAACACGGGCCCGAGTCGCTCGCTAATAATCAGTAATATCACCCATATATCTCAAGAATCGATGTATGTACCGGCAATGGGACTCCCAAGATTCTGTTGAACTCACACTCAAACTACCCCACACCCCGTGGTCTACATTAAACACCAGCCATAAACTAAAATACTAGTCGGTCAATGATAAGTCTACGTGAGAACTGGAGACAGGATTTCCATCAAGCATGTCTCGACTGATACCCAAGATAAATAGACAGTGTTTGGTGCCTTACCTATGAAACCCATATAAGTGCTTCCATAATCGTCCCATACCAATTATAGTTACACTTATACATGTCACATAGACGTCGACAATGCAATAAATCAATAGGGTCCGCTGATTGTGCAAAAGTACGTGTCACTTCGCTTATTCATTCACACTTCAACACGGGAGTACTTTCCACAATCAAAACACTAATATCTAACACTGGGTAATGTACACGATCACTAGGCTACCAATGCATATGAGCTTTACATGATATGATGAGAATGCAATAATTAATGTATGAAAAGATATCATCAGTCAGTGTCTGAACACTTGCATAATTCACAATAAATCATACATGCAAAATTAAATGAAACAATGTAAAAGGGGTAAGTAGTGTGTTTAATTATCTATCCATCAAAATTGGTTTCGTGCCAATCGGGTTTCAGGTTTGCTGTATACGGCCATTTCAATTTAAGTGTTCACTGCTGGAAATCCGATTTCAGAATAAGAAGTCCGTTTCGTAACACATTTTAATCCCAGTTGGGATCGTAATTAAGCGACGCTATAGTTGAACAATATTTAGGGTTATCAGTTAGGTTTTCAACGCATTTGGAATATCAGTAATATCCTAAATCCAAAGGGAGTTATGGCCAGGTTTAGGTTGATGTGTAAAATCTGTTACTGCAGAATTCTGCAGAACATACTGACATTACAAAATGTGTTAAAAATAACCTACAGTTGAGGAATCCAGTGAGACCCATGGGATAAACAAGATAACTCAATTATCTTCGTAAAGATATAGGGTTCTGCACATTTCCGCATTTGAGCAAGGAAAAACAGTGAGTTAAAAACAGGGGTTATCTGGAATTACCGCTCTGGACTGCAGTCCAGAATCGTAATTCACCGCAGTTTTCTATATTGTAACTAGTTAAATTTTAGATATCAATTATAGAGTTCTGTAGATTATCCCGTTGGCTTCAATACGAGACATGGAACGCCAAAATACGATTCGTAAAAGATTTAACGTGAATTTAACGGTCTAGCATGTTCAGGAAATTCAGATTTCGTAATGATTATCGGGATTAACATTTCATAGGTGAAACGACCGTGGTTTTCAACCAAATTATTACATCATGTCAGTAAATAGTAGATGGGTCTAATGATCATAAGTTCCTCCATTTAAAGACAAGTTTTCACATATAGTTTCGTATCAAACACTTGTATTCATTGGCTCGCACGAGATGTATATATACGATATTAACATCTAAACTGATTTAAATATGAACAAATAGCATGAAGCAAGTAATATACTTGCCTGACAACGTGTTGATGACGGTGCGGCAACGGCGCAATCGCGATACACACGCGGCACGGAAACTCGACTTGGCTCGAGCTCGAGTCTCGGCAGCGGCTGCTTGGTTGCCGGGGTCTTGACGGCGAGGGTGGTGGTCGTTGGTGTCGGCGCTTGATGGCAAGGCAGTCGGGGATGTGGGATGGGATGGCCGGAGGAGGTTGCTGGCAAAAGGGGCAGTCCAAGTTGGAGGCGATGGGTGTCGGGTCCTTGGTGTGTAGGGAATGTTGTCGTCGAGGTTGGGTGATGGTGGTGGTTGTTGAAAGGAGATCGGTGAGAGAAGGGGAGGAAGTTGATGCACGAGGAGAAGCTTGCTGAGGTGATGGGGTCGGCCGGAGGGTGGTCGAGGCAGTGCTCGGCAAAGGTGGTGGCCTGGTACAGCGTGGGGCGGTTAGCTAGATGCTCGGGATTCATCGGCGCTCTGGAGGTTGCAGGGGTGGACATTGTGGCTCTGGGAGGCGGCCAGTGGCAGGGGGTGTGTGAGGAGTGTAAGTCGATGTACAACACCCCACGACTTGCGGGGAGGCGGAAATATGAAAAACGATCTTGTTCTTTGCTTAAACATCGACTAACCGCATGAATCGAAGCTAAACGATAAATAACATCAAACATAGAAGTTAACAACTACTATGTGAAGGGATTATACCTAAAGAACCGTGTCCTTCGTCTTTACGAACTCCACCTCCTCCTCGGCCTTCTCCAAGTAGTAGACGATCCACCACGAGAGCTAAACTCCAAGCTTTGCCTCTAAACTTGAGACAACTAGGTATCTTTAAGTGCTAATCAAAGTACCTAGATGAAATAGAGTATGGTTATGGATTAAGTAGTCTAACTAATCCTTGTACTCAACACATGAGAGGGGAGGATTAGGGTTTGAAGAGAGAGAGCTTGAGGAGAGAGAAGATGAACATAATAATGAGAAGAGAAAATGAGTTATCATAATATATATCAAGCATTTTTATTTATCAAGAAAAGAAAAGAAAATGATTTACAACCATGCTTGATAAATATCTTGTGGTGATTCATCCCCATGAGTCATTAAGCAATTATGAAGCATTAATGACATGGATGAATCATCCATATGACTCACTAATCTCATTCAATGTATATGCCACCTAAACCTCCTTAGTCACCATCTTCTAGAAGCTTCTCGCGCAATTACGAGAACGCCCCTCCTATCCGTGAAAACACGAAAAACTTTAGGCTGTATAAATCCAATAACCGGATACTAGTAACTGGCTTAAACCAAAGCCGACTTGTAAAACTGTCCGAAAGTCGTACGTGCGTAAACACACGTATGCGTCCGAACCCTTGTCTTAAAACCATACGACCTCTATATCGTTT
This sequence comes from Agapanthus africanus, assembly GCA_030015575.1. NCBI lineage: Eukaryota > Viridiplantae > Streptophyta > Magnoliopsida > Asparagales > Amaryllidaceae > Agapanthus > Agapanthus africanus. The sequence continues at coordinate 484,240,051 of JASDDO010000022.1, read as the reverse complement.
CGCCTGGAGTAGGGAAACTCTCTGCGTGGGACTCTAGAGACTCGACTACTACGCTGGTAGTGGGTTTAACCACAGACCGCAAGCGGCACTAGCTGTACGTAACGGTCCCCAGGTAGATGTCGATAAGAAGGCCGATGAGGAAACCCATCCGAACTCCTACTGAGTCTGATGTGACAATCTCCGTACAGTCCGGTCTGTTCGTCTAAGACTATCGCATATCGGGCCTAGGGGGGCAGCAAGCGTCAGTCCCCTAATAGCGGTATAAGTCGTGTCGGAGCGAAGCCCATTACATCCTGAGAAACTACTAGAATCTACCAGCAAATCTCGCTTGCCCTGGCCAGGGACTTTGCGTAATGGCTCTCTGACACAGCGCGATATCAACCCCCAATACCGGGAGAGACGAATCCTGTCTAACCGCCACTGCCTCCAAGTGCTCGGGACTGCACCCAACTGCTACCTATTTGCACGACTCCTTTGAGCCGTGGTAGGGTAGCAATCTAAGAACAGTGGGACACACTCGAGGCGAAGTAGCAGTGTCAAGTCTGCGGACTAAGCTATACTCATGTCACCTGGGAACTGTTCACTGACGACTGGTATAAAACCAACCAACAGTTCCCTATGAGTCCTGTCCGGTGTACTCGTAACCTAACGAGCACCTGCATACTATCTCCAGTACGACGTACTGACGGCTGTGGGACAGACCATCTCCCCAACTGGGATGAGAAGCGTACACACTAGTCTACTCTGGAGTATCGATGCCCTGTCTCGATAATCCAACGACTAGGGACCTGAATAAGGATGTGCTTGTAGACTACCCAGCCCCCACTAGTGTGACTGCCATCACAACGTTGGTAGTTAAGCAAGATCCTAAGAGCTCTATCAATACGTATACTCACATATTAAGATAAAAAAACCAAGTAGCATACTACCATGTTTAGCAAGACTGTTATATACATGTGAATATCCCAAGCTTCCATTAAGTAATATACAAACTAGTATGATACAATAATGGCCCCTAGGGCATATACACTAACAATCTCCCACTTGCACTAGGTCCATGTACTGGCATATCGAAGACCGATGATCTCGAGTAGCCTCTCGAACTGAATCTGAGGTAGGGCCTTTGTGAATAGATCAGCAATGTTCTCTTCAGAAATAACTCTCCGAATCTCGATCTCCCGACGATTAATGATCTCCCTGATCAGGTGATACCGCCTTAAGATGTGTCTGTACTTCTGATGGGACCTTGGTTCCTTTGCTAAAGCTATGGCTCCGTTGTTGTCGCAATACAGAGGTATTGGATCACCTATGGTAGGAACCACCTGAAGTTCTGTTAGGAACTTCTTCATCCAGACTGCTTCTTTTGCGGCATCGCAAGCAGCTATATACTCCGCTTCCATCGTCGAGTCAGCAACGTTGTTCTGCTTGGAGCTCTTCCAGCACACCGCCCCTCCATTGAGGGTAAAGACATAACCCGACATGGACTTGGAATCATCCTTATCACTCTGGAAGCCGGAATCAGCAAAGGCCTCCAACCTGAGGTCTTTTCTGCCGTAAACCAAGAACATCTCCTTAGTCCTTCTCAGGTACTTGAGAATGTTCTTTACTGCTATCCAGTGCTTCTCCCCTGGGTCTGACTGATACCGGCTTACCACGCTCAGTGCGTAAGCTACATCTAGTCTGGTACACAACATCGCATACATTATAGAGCCTACCGCAGAAGCGTAGGGTATAATTGACATGTGTTCCCTTTCCAAATCAGTCTTGGGAGACATCTCTTTGGAGAGGGTGATTCCGTGACAAGCCGGTAGATTACCTCGCTTAGAATCTTCCATACTGAATCTTTTCAGTACAGTGTCGATATACCTGGACTGCGAAAGTCCCAACATCCTCTTGGATCTATCACGATAGATCCGAATCCCCAGAATGTAAGAGGCATCACCCAGGTCTTTTATGGAGAACCTGTGTGACAAGAATCCTTTGACAGATTGTAGAATAGGAATGTCATTTCCTATTAATAGAATGTCATCCACTTACAAGACGAGGAATACGACATTTCTGGCTACAACTTTACTATATATGCACGGTTCATCTGGATTTTTGATAAAGTCATATTCTTTGACTGTCTCATCAAAATAGATGTTCCAACTCCATGATGCCTGCTTTAGTCCATAAATGGACTTAAGCAGCTTGCATACTTTCCCGCTGCTCCCACTCTGATTGAAACCCTCTGGCTGATCCATATAGACGCACTCTTCTAAATTTCCATTCAGAAAAGCCGTCTTTACGTCCATCTGCCAGATTTCATAATCATGGTAGGCAGCAATAGCAAGAAGGACCCGAATGGATTTGAGCATAGCCACTGGAGAAAAAGTTTCGTCATAGTCCAAACCAGGTCTTTGACGAAAACCCTTTGCAACAAGTCTAGCCTTATAGGTTTCCACCTGTCCATCTACACCAATCTTTTTCTTGAAGATCCATTTGCATCCTATGGGTTTTACCCCATCTGGAGCAAAGTCCAAAGTCCATACTTTGTTGGTGTACATGGACTTCATTTCGGTTTGCATTGCATCTAGCCATCGTACCGAGTCGCCGCTCTGGATGGCCTGCTGGAAGCCAGTAGGTTCATCATCATCTATGATGCAATCCTCTCTATCCCCATCTATGAGAAAACCGTAGTATCTCTCAGGCGGATGAGACGGCCTACTACTCCTGCGGAGGGGTGCGGGAATGTCCTGTTCTTCTTGAACTACCGGTTCTACCAAACTTTCAGTATTAGTTTGTGGTTCTGGAATTTCTTCCAGTTCTATTTCGCTCCCACTTGATTCCTTTTCTAAAAACTGATGTTCTAGAAAATGGGCATTACGAGAAACAAATACATTTTGTTCCTCTGCGTAATAGAATAGATATCCCCTGGAGTTCTTTGGATATCCCACAAACTTACACTTTACTGATCGTGCCTCGAGCTTGTCCACATGCTGCTTTTTAATAAAAGCTGGACATCCCCAAATCTTTATATACTGTAGATGGGGTTTCTTCCCGCTCCACATCTGATATGGAGTGGTAGGCACAGTCTTGGTAGGTACCATGTTCAAAAGATATGCCGCTGATTCTAGCGCATAACCCCAGAAAGATCGCGGTAACTCGGCATTACTCATCATGGATCGTACCATATCCAATAGGGTTCGATTCCGTCTCTCCGATACACCGTTATGCTGTGGAGTGTATGGAGGAGTAAACTGAGAGAGAATTCCTTTCTCTTTTAGGTAACCTAGGAACTCGGCACTCAAGTATTCACCACCTCAATCAGATCTTAGTGTCTTGATACTTTTGCCGGTTTGGTTTTCTACTTCATTCTTATACTCTTGGAATTTCTCAAAAGCCTCGGATTTATGTTTTATCAGAAAAATGAATCCTTACCTTGAGTAATCATCCATGAAAGTAATGAAATAGGAAAAACTACCTCTTGCATGTGTAGACATTGGACCACATACATCGCTGTGTATGAGTCATAAGAGCTCGCTCGCTCTTACTCCATGTCCAGTAAATAGAGTCTTTGTCATCTTTCCTTTGAGACAAGATTGACAAGTGTCATAAGTTTGATATTCGAACGAGTCCAAATATCCTTCTCTATGCGACTTAGTCAACCTTCTCTCATTGATGTGACCCAGTCTACAATGCCATAAGAAAGCTTTATTTAAATCTGGAGACTTTCTTTTTAGTGTGTTCTGGACATTGAAAATTTAGAGTTGGTTTAAAACATATATACCGTTATTTAGTGTACCGGACCCAATCAAACCATGATTAAGGTGGATGTTAACAACATCTCTTACAAACGTGAAATCATAACCTTTATTTGATAACAAGGAAACTGATATGATATTACACGTTAAGCTTGGTACAAAAAAACAGTTATGTAAAACCAAAATGTGTCCACTCGTCAATCCTAGGTGATAATCCCCGACGGACGCAGCTCCCACGCTAGCTCCGTTAGCAACCTTTAGGGTCATATCACCTTCCTTCAGCACTCTACGGTTTCTCAGTGCCTGCAATGAATTGCAAATATGAGATCCTGATCCGGTATCCAATACCCAGGAAGTAAAGTTAATTGACAGACAATTCTCAATTACAAACACACCTGAAGTCGAAGCCACAGCTTGCTTCGGTTCCTGGTTCTTGGCGTTCCACGCCTTACAATCTTTCTTCCAGTGCCCTTTCCTGTGATAATGGAAGCACTCAACCTGGCCCACTACCGGTACCGCAAACTTTTTCTTTCCCTTCCCTCCCACCTTACTAACACCTCCTCTAGGTTTGGTGGCGGCCTTCTTCTTCTTTCCTTTGGCCCTAGCCTTGGACCCGGAAGAAGATGCACCGCTAACAAACATAGCGGGTGTTTCCCTTGCTTTCTGCACGGTGCCCTCTGCACTCCTTAACATGTTCAGGAGTACCGGAAGTTCAACTTCTTTTCTTTGAATGTTGAAGTTCAGGATAAACTGGGCGTAGGTGGAAGGAAGGGACTGGAGAATAAGGTCTGTATAGAGCTCATTATCCAAAGTCGTCCCAAGGTCTGCGAGCTCTTCTATATAGCCGATCATCTTTAGGACATGTTCTCCTACCGATGACCCGACAGCCAACCTCGCTCGAAACAAGTTCTTAGAGGTCTCGTATCTTGCTATACGAGATTGCTCTCCATAAAGTTCCTTTGTATGGAGAAATATGGCATCTAGTTCCATATCCTCGTGCCTCCTCTGATGTTCATTGTTCATCAAGGCAAGCACGATGCACTTGGCTTTCGCGCAATCGAAATCCCAGGTTTTGCGGATTTCCTTATCCGCATTACTGGATTTGGGACCAGGGACAGCAGGTGCCGTAGCGGTGAGGACGTACCCTAATTTGTCATAGGCCAAAGCCATTTTGACATTCCGCAGCCAATCTTTATAGTTTGGCCCTGTCAGTATATTATTCTCTAAAAGTAACTTAAGTCCAGTCATTTTCAGGGTCGCTGCAATTAGGAGAGAGAGAAGAAAACTCTTTAGCATGATGCTCTTGTAAGTTTAGAGTGGTTTTTAGTTTATCTAAACTGGATGGCTCCCACTTTTTCTCGAATCCTTCCTCAAACCATAAAAGAAGAATTAGCCAAGACTATTCTCACTGTACAATTCTTGCTTAACCGTTCAGCCAGGCTAGTGTCGATACTTCGAGGGAGGTTTTCCAACACTTTCGCGAAGTTCCTTAATTAAAGAACCTCTTTTCTCTGGGGGCGTAACCCCGCTGACACCTTTCTTGACACCTACTTGGTTTATAGCATTGATCGTTAAGTGACGAATATCCTGATAAGTAGCATATACTCACAATAGGATCGGGATCCAAATATCATCGTATGATAATGTTGAAGGAATGCTACCAACATTCATCAAACTCCAAATGGTATGCATCTCTTTGCAAATTTCAGTTTCTTTAGAAATTCCCGATATAAGTTTTTGCCCCATGCTCTTATGACCTTGGCGTTAGGTCAAAATGTCATAAGTCACATGTCAAGTTCTACCCATCATTATCTTGTCAATTTGAACCCATCCGTATATATCCTTGACGTTCGGCCAAAATGATAATACGACTGTCCCAAACTAACTCATCTATCTATGCAACAAATGAATATCCAGTAGCTACCAAACACTATGCCTTGGCGTTAGGTCAAAATACATAGCTTGAATACTACTGAATACCCAGATGAAATGACGGAGGGCTACGAATGGTTTTGGCGAAACCGTGAACGTAGTGAACTTGATATAACCGAAGGAACCTGATAGCTTTTAAAAGGAGTGGTTAAAGCTCCGCATTTTAAAAGAATATCTGTTTTAAAATTAACCGAGTGGTTTCTTTTAAATTATTCCAACGATTAAACATTTGGTTTATTTTCTTTGCATTATAAATAATGCGTCCCATCATTAACCTATCATTGCAGAAAACAACGAAAATACAACGTCCTCTTATGCCATCCGCATTCGCCACGGGGTCCCGTCATCACCCGTTAGGTTACTTAACTAACGGTAGAGCGGGGGCTGGGCTAGCGCGGGTGTAAAACATAAGTGACATCTAAATAGCTATCATATATAGATATTGTACATTCGTCAGACGCAATAATAGGCATTCCAGATCACAGATGAACTTTATTGGATTTGCAAGCAATCCGTGTTTGTTTTGAGCCTGCATCAAAAGACGGATTACACAGTTGTGATAAATAGCCATTACCCCACCCAAGACCCCAACGGGTACGGCAAACTACCCTCCCGGCAGTTTGTGCACCCCACCTTAGGTCTGTCCTAGGAGCATAAACAGTAAAATGAAATAATACAACGGTGGCTACAACCGCAACCTGGATGTGCCCCGCAAAATAATATTACAACAAATTACATTTATATCAAATGAATTAAATAATAACCCATCACATAACCCCGGCTATACATCACAACAGTCCAACACATTTCATATCCACAAACAGTAAAAACCATTACAGAGATGTGCAACCCCCTGCCATCCGACATACTAGCAGTAAGGGGAGGTTTACGAACACATTATTCAAACACAGATATAATCCAACAAGCAAATACCGTATAATTTCGATCGATTAAACACATTTAATTTTGCTCCAATACTTCTCTGTAAATTTGAAACCTGAGCAAAAAATTAAAAAATTCCAGAAAATACCAAATATCACATAGAACTAACACAGGAAAATTGGGCAGATGAATCGGCAACTCGGCGGCGGAATCGCGGCGGATCGGGGGGATTTGCCGCGGTTCCGCGGCGCTTTAGCCGATTCATGAGCCCAGTTTTCTTGGGTGTTCTAATACTATCATTTAGGGCTTTCTGAAGGTCCCTGAAAAATTTTTGGACCTCATTTAAAAATCGACAGAAACTCATGATATCGGGGTTTTCCGGTTTTGTTTTTTCCGTTCGAAATTCATACAATTTTGCAAGTGAGTTAATTATTGTTTAGCGAGGCTCTGATACCACTGTAAGTCGATGTACAACACCCCACGACTTGCGGGGAGGCGGAAATATGAAAAACGATCTTGTTCTTTGCTTAAACATCGACTAACCGCATGAATCGAAGCTAAACGATAAATAACATCAAACATAGAAGTTAACAACTACTATGTAAAGGGATTATACCTAAAGAACCGTGTCCTTCGTCTTTACGAACTCCACCTCCTCCTCGGCCTTCTCCAAGTAGTAGACGATCCACCACGAGAGCTAAACTCCAAGCTTTGCCTCTAAACTTGAGACAACTAGGTATCTTTAAGTGCTAATCAAAGTACCTAGATGAAATAGAGTATGGTTATGGATTAAGTAGTCTAACTAATCCTTGTACTCAACACATGAGAGAGGAGGATTAGGGTTTGAAGAGAGAGAGCTTGAGGAGAGAGAAGATGAACATAATAATGAGAAGAGAAAATGAGTTATCATAATATATATCAAGCATTTTTATTTATCAAGAAAAGAAAAGAAAATGATTTACAACCATGCTTGATAAATATCTTGTGGTGATTCATCCCCATGAGTCATTAAGCAATTATGAAGCATTAATGACATGGATGAATCATCCATATGACTCACTAATCTCATTCAATGTATATGCCACCTAAACCTCCTTAGTCACCATCTTCTAGAAGCTTCTCGCGCAATTACGAGAACGCCCCTCCTATCCGTGAAAACACGGAAAAACTTTAGACTGTATAAATCCAATAACCGGATACTAGTAACTGGCTTAAACCAAAGCCGACCAGTAAAAACTGTCCGAAAGTCATACGTGCGTAAACACACGTATGCGTCCGAACCCTTGTCATAAAACCATACGACCTCTATATAGTTTCGCCTGGAGTAGGGAAACTCTCTGCGTGGGACTCTAGAGACTCGACTACTACGCTGGCAGTGAGTTTAACCACAGACCGCAAGCGGTACTAGCTGTACGTAACGGTCCCCAGGTAGATGTCGATAAGAAGGCCGATGGGGAAACCCATCCGAACTCCTACTGAGTCTGATGCGACAATCTCCGTACAGTCCGGTCTGTTCGTCTAAGACTATCGCCTATCGGGCCTAGGGACGGAAAGCGTCAGTCCCCTAATAGCGGTATAAGTCGTGTTGGAGCGAAGCCCATTACACCCTGAGAAACTACTGGAACCTACCAGTAAATCTCGCTTGCCCTGGCGAGGGACTTTGCGTAATGGCTCTCTGACACAACGCGATATCAACCCCCAATACTGGGAGAGACAAATCCTGTCTAACCGCCACTGCCTCCAAGTGCTCGGGACTGCACCCAACTGCTACCTGTTTGCACGACTCCTTTGAGCCGTGGTAGGGTTGAAATCTAAGAACAGTGGGACACACTCGAAGCGAAGTAGCAATGTCAAGTCTACGGACTAAGCTGTACTCATGTCACCTGGGAACTGTTCACTGACGACTGGTATAAAACCAACCAACAGTTCCCTGTGAGTCCTGTCCGGTGTACTCGTAACCTAACGAGCACCTGCATACTATCTCCAGTACGACGTACTGACGGCTGTGGGACAGACCATCTCCCCAACTGGGATGATAAGCGTACACACTAGTCTACTCCGGAGTATCGATGCCCTGTCTCGATAATCCAATGACTAGGGACCTGAATAAGGATGTGCTTGTAGACTACCCAGCCCCCACTAGTGTGACTGCCATCACAACGCTGGTAGTCAAGCAAGATCCTAAGAGCTCTATCAATACATATACTCACATATTAAGATAGAAAAACCAAGTAGCATACTACCATGTTTAGCAAGACTGTTATATAAATGTGAATATCCCAAGCTTCCATTAAGTAATATACAAACTAGTATGATACAATAATGGCCCCTAAGGCATATACACTAACAAGGAGCTCGGGAGGGTTCGTCGGCGTTGAGAGGGGGTGCAGTAGGGAAGCTCGGTGAAGGGGTACAGTGAGGAGATGGGCTTTGGATAGAAGGAGGTGGTGGAGGTGAGGGAGCTCGACTAGTATGAGCGAGAGAGGGAGACGAGGTGGCCGGCGGCGAGAGGGGACGACGACGAGGTCGGAGGGACGATGGTGCTCGATGGTGTTGAGAGGGAGAACGAGAGCGAGGGGAAGGAGGAGAGAGAGAGCTCGGGGTTGCAGTGAGGTGGCCTCAGGGTTTTGGCGAGGGAAGCTAGGCGATCCCCGGTCGTGATGGCAACAAGGGCTGCTCGGTGAAGAAGTTGGTGCGGTGAAGAAGTGAAGTGAGGTGATGGGGGTTGGAGGTGATGGGGGTTGGAAACGTTGTGAGGAGGGAGCGAGTCGCGGGGGAGGACGTTGGGGCGATGGTGAGGTCGTGTGGCGCGGGTCGTGGGCACGAGGGAGGCGGGGGCGTGGGAACGACCGCGACGACGTGGGGAAGGGAAAAGAAGCGGGAAAAAGTAAGAGGGAGTGAGGAAGAAGCTGGTCGGGTTGGGCGGATGGTGAGGGAAGGAGCGGGTCGGGTGAGAAGCATGGGCCGGGTTTGGAGTGAAAAGAATTAAAAGAGAGTTAGAGAGGGAGTGGGCTGGGCTTGGGTTTGTTTAGGGAAAAGAATTTAAAAGGGAATAGAAATAGGGTTAGGGTTATAAAAGGAAACAAAATAAAATGTAAAGATTAGGGTTTTAGAATATTTAAAATAATTATAAATATAAATAAGTAAATTTTGTAAGTAACCCTTTAATAAAAATACCTATATTGGTGTATAAAAGAACTGGGTATTACAAAAGGCGGGGGAGAGAGGCTGCAGAACAACATCTGTATATTGCTTATTATCCATAGTCCATCCCAGTTCCTCAAGTTATTTTATAAGACCAATCATCTTCAGAACATGGTCTCCTACTGATGCGTTGGGGGCCATCCGTATCTAAAACAACTTTTGAGATGCCTCGTATCGCAAAGTACGAGATTGCTCTTCATACAACTCTTTTGTATGAAGAAAGATGGATTGCACATCCATCTTCTCGTGCTGTTTCTGATGGATGTTGTCCATAGAAGCAAGCGCGAGGCACCTGGCCGTGTTGCAATCAATATCCCATGTTTTTCGGATCTCCCTATCCGAGACAGATGATTCAGGTCCTGAGACGGGTGGGGCTTTGGTAGTGAGGACATATGATACTTTATCATATGCGAGTGAAATGTTCAAGTTCCTCAACTATTCTTTATAATTCGGCCATGTCAGTTTGTTTTTCTCTAGTAGAAACTTAAGTCCTGTCATCGGTATCTGCTATTAGGAGAGAGAAAAGAATACACTCTGGGAAATGCTCTTGCAAATAATTAGATTGGTTATTATCTTATCTAATTTATGTCTCCCACTGTTTTAATCAAATTTTCTCTCAAAACCTGAAAAGAAAACTAGCCAGGATTAATTACATTCTACAGTTTAGCTAACTGGTCAGCCAGGCCAGTGTCGGTATTTTGAAGGAGGTTTCCCGTGTTTTCGCACGGACCTAATTAAAATAAACCTCGTTTCCCCAGAGGTCAAACCCCGTTAACACCTTTCTAGACACCTACAGGATTAGCTAATTGTAAAGTGCAAAACTCTCTTAGGAGTAACTCTTACTCATAGTGGGATTGGGATCCAACTATCATATAGATAGTATGCAATCTCATTGCAATTTTCAACTCTTGAAACTCCCGATATGGTTTTTACCCCCAGTTACTTATGACCTTGGCTATGGTCAAAATATCATAAGCACTAGTCAAGTTCTACCCGTCATTTTGAGATTAACTAGACCCACCCATATGACCCTTGACTATGATTAACATAATCACATGAATGTCCTAACTGATCGCATCATATGCTTTGTAGGAAGACATCACTCAGCTACCGTACACTACGCCTTGACTATAATCAAAATACGTAGCACGAATACTAAGTACTCTACTTCCTAAAATGACGGAGGGTTGCGGATGGTTTTTATGAAAACCTTTAACGCTTTGAACTTGATCTCGTTGTAGAATCAAAACGGTTTAGAAAAGGAGTGGCTTAAGCTCCGCATCTTTTGAAACTTGCATTTTTCATAAAAAAGGCCAAGTGGGATTCAAATCCGATTATACAACATCTTTTAGGTTTTTTTTACTTTACATTAATCTTATTAATGTAGTACCATCATTTAAGTTCCTAAGCCATCACATAAAAGAAACGAAAATAGAACGTATACTTATACCATCCGCATTCATCACAGTGTCCCGTTATGCACCGTTAGGTTACTTAACTAACGGCATAGCGGGGCGGGACTAGCGCGGGTATGAAATATAAGCAACGTTTATTATATATCATATATATAATAATAATCCATTCGTCTCAGATACTAAGTAATCACATTACAGAATATCAACAACAGCAGAAGCACATATGAAAATAAAAAAGGATGTCTAAGAGGTCCGTATTTTGTATTCAGTCGGCAATTGAAAATACGGATTCCACGGTCGCGATGAATAGCCAAGCCCACATCCCTAGACCCCTACGAGAGCGGCAAGTGATCCTGCCAATTCTAGAGTTTAGGAGACCCGGTCTCGACAACTCGAGATGGCCTCCCACTGAACCCTAGAACCCGATCACTTGTGCTCCTCTCCTTGGGTCTATCCTAATACGGAAAAGTAAATAATATACAATAATGGAAATATCATACTCAACCCGAAAGTGCCCCAAATAAAAGAATATTACATACAGTTGACTTTTACATGAATGAAAATAAACACTCTCATCTCACATAAAACCCCCGGCAATTCGATCGCGACAATCCTGCAAATCATATCTCAGTAACACATAATATCTCATATCATCAACGTAAGCAAGTATGCGTATCCCGATTGTCGTTGATGTATAGCAACGAAACCAGCGATACACCACATACTACATTTACGGTCGCAGAAAAGAAAGTGAAAAACAATAATTGCAATTATCACAATCTCACATATCAAGACTATATTTAACGTTCCGATCGAATCAACATACACCCACATTTTACCCCAAGAGCTCAACACTTGAGCAAAGTTACAAATACCCAAAAATGCGCCACAGTATTTATGGACCAGCAGTAGAAGGAGTTAACCAACGCCTCACCTATGACACCACGGAACTACGGTAAACCCGAAGGTTCGATCGTGGTTCCGTGGGCATAGAATCGAGTTAAGGTTATTTTATTATGGTCTTCTAGAGGGTCCATAGGATACTTGCGCGACTATTGAATATAAAGTTAACTTAGGAAAATTACAACACTTGAAAATTTTAGCGGGGTCAAAAAGTGGGGTTTTGAAGTTCGTTCGAACTGCTAAACATTGTCAAGGTTACCAACAGTGCTAGATTATACGACTACGAAACACTATGAAATAGCCCCAAGTCTAAACAATCATCACATGAAAATTGGGCTAAACAAACAATACTAGAAACCTTAACTTGCAATCAAAAGAGCACAGGAGAAACAGGAAATGCATTGGGGATAGGGGCCGGCCAGGCCGGATTCTGGGTCTATGTGTTCGGCAAAAATCCGAGCACAAGCCCCCGTATTCCTCCTGTGTTCTTATGTTTGCTCATATAGTCCTCTGCAGTTGTTAAAAAAAATTTAGACGACCTTTTTAAAAATTTCCAGAGAGCATTTATAGGGTTCCGTAATATCGTATTTTCGGAGACGGTTTCGTTTTCGTATTAGTTCTAATACTGTGTCCAGAATTCTAGCTTGGCTCTGATACCATTGTTAGGGTTCCCTAGTGTTCCCCTCCGAATAGGCGGCACGACAGACGTCTTGCCTGAAATTCGGGACAGATGCTAATTGTTGCTATTCGTCTACCTCTCCGAAGATGCCAAGTTGATTTATGGCACCATATATCGAAGGTTTAAACGGATGTGTCCGATATAGCAGACTTCATCAGATTCCCCCTCGCTTGAGGGGTTTTTGATTGTAGGGACGCTCTTCCCTGCAGGCGCAAGCCCTTGCAGTTAATTACGCTACCGCATTGCGGTAACAACTTTCTCCTTCTCCAGATGATCACTTCGTGTCATGCGTGTTTATTTTGTGTTTGGTTGCCCGTGGATTGTATACGGAGACTGAGTTATGTCGTCGCCCGTAGGGCGTGGACTAGTCCAAATCCGTATTATCTTAGATTTGGGTTTGGGGGTTGTGTTTAAGGATACGTTAGCCTCATTTGAGACTAAGATCGACTTAAACGTTTGTTAAGGATACGTTAGTCTAGTTTTTAGACTAAGATCAACTTAACGGGATCGTTTAGATCCAACAAGAGAGCAATAAAGAAGGGCTTTGTTGTTTAGTTTAGTGACGTTGCGGTCAATAGGTAGTTTAAGGACATTGCGGTCCATGAGTAGTTTAAGGACATTGCGGTCCAATGTTAGTTTTAAGACGTTGCGGTCAAGGTTAAGGACCTCATAGTCCGTGGATTTAAGTACTCCACAGTCCGTTGTTAGTTTTAAGACATCCCGGTCAAGATTAAGGACCTCATAGTCCGTGGATTTAGGGACTCCACAGTCCGATGTTAGTTTTAAGACATCACGGTCAAGGTTAAGGACCTCATAGTCCATGAGTTTAAGGACCCCACAGTCCGTATCAATATGTGGTCATTGGGACCCGTCACCTCTTTGAAGACGTTGAGGAATTACAACGCCACGTATCAAAGGAGTGAAGAGATGTACCCTTAAACCGAGGTAGATTAAATAATCTTTGGTCCAATTTGGAACCAAGACCAATTAATTATATTATGAGCTCATTGGCTCAGTTGAATTTGAATTGAGGACTTATGGCCAGCTTGGGCTAAGTCCAATCATGTTTAGGCTATTGGCCCTCTGTTGGTCCATTAGAGGAGAGGCTTTGCCTCTGGATACGTAGCCAATTGGGTTGAAGTTAGTGTTAAACACTAGCAACAGGGGGTTCAAATTAGTGTTAAACACTATAACAAATCAGTGTTAGACACTAGCAACAGAGATCTCAAATTAGTGTTAAACACTAAGATAATCAGTGTTAAACACTGGTGACAGAGATTTTAATTTGGTGTCGAACACTAAGAAAATTAATGTTAAACTCTGTTAACAGAGATTTAATTTAGTGTTAAACACTAAGAAATTCAGTGTTAAACACTGCAAGAAAGGCTCTTCGATTAGTGTTGAACACTAAGGCAAAACAGTGTTAAACACTAGATTCAGAGGGTCCAATTTAGCGTTAAGCACTAAGGTAAGAGGGGTCACGTGGTAGCACGTGAGGGCGCCCTCCCCTTTATTTGTTCTGCCGAGAGTATTGAATACTTTGGAGCATCACGTGCTGTCACGTGATGGGCATTTAATTGTTTGTGTGTTAAAGCTTCTGCCAAGGTCACGTGGGTCACGTGAGGCATTGCCTCAAAGCCCTTCTCTGTGGAACTTTTCAGGGGTCACGTGTTAGCACGTGATGCCTCTTCTGTAGGCTTTCCTGATTTTAAATCAGGAAACAAATGCCCCCACAGTGTTGTTCTCACGTGTCTGCACGTGAGTGCAACGCCGTCACCTTTTGCGACCGTTGGATTCCTCTAGGGATTTGGGGAGATGAAGCGTTTCCATCACCTTCTATAAATATTGGGGTCATTTCAGAAGAGCCTCCACTTTGCTTATCTTCCTCCTTGCAAACTTTTTCTGAGAATTTAATTCTCTTCTTCCAGAGCTTAGTTCTCTACCTTGAAACAATTTTCAGAGTTTAACTCTGTTCGAAAAGAATTCTTTTCCTCGGGTAATGTCCTTGAACAAACGATGAACTTTCACATTCCTCTGGATTTTAAATCCAAAACAAGGGTTTTTACCCTTTTTTAACAAAGAATCCATTTTTTCTTCAAGCTTTTTAACCAAAGTATGAAACCATTTTAGCCTTCAAAAGTAGATCTCTTAGGGTTTAGATGATCTTTGGGGAAATAATGGTGATAATCCATGGAGCTTAACCCCGTTCACAGAAAAAATGTTTCTGGGGATTTAATTCCTTTTTCTTAATAAGGAATTTAATTCCTATGAAGAACATGGTTTCTTCACATGGAGGCTTCTTAGGGTCTCTTGGCCCGAGGTTGTCCTTCTGCAATTAATGGAACAGAAATTTGCAAAGATATCTTCTGTGGGAATTTAATTCCCTTGATCCCGTTTGATTTGTTGTAGAGTCCGAGGTAGATTTGTCTTCTAGGGGGTGTGCAGGGCCACTTGAAACCTACTTTTTACTTAATAAGGGTATCCCCTTTGTTTTATTGCAACTGCTTGGCCTCATTATTAACGAGCCGTCATCTTGATTCTGTGCGGCCCATGTGTTTTGTAGCCAATGGTCCAAAAAAAAGTCTATTGTTGTTTTCTTCAACTAGTCTTCATGTTCATGCATGGATATATATATTGCTGACTTTGCTTTTAACGGTCTTCTTTCATTCGATTTCAGGTGCGATAGCTTCTGCTCCGTGTTTTCCCTTTACTCGTTCGGAGGCCGCTTTCCCTCAATCACCATCCGATGAGGAAGTGATGGCGATGATCCGGGCTCATGACCCGAACTGCACCAACTTACTTCTATGGGGAACTTGGTACAGTCATATTATCCGGGGTCGCCGGAGTTTCCTTTGCGCAGTACCAATAGAGCCTACTTTCCCATTTTCGCCGATGGATCCTCCGAAGACGGTTTTTGCTGTGGAGATGCCCAACTGGACTCCAACGGGGAGGCTTGAGCCTTCGACGACCGGTATCCCGAACCATCCGATCCCGGCTATAGATATCTTGGGGCGGCGTATTTGCCAGGGTGAGGCTCACAAAGACACCGAGAAAGAGCTTGAAGCTCGGCTTACTTCATATCAGGCCCAGCAAGCTCAGGCGGAGGCTCGTCTTCTGGAGATCCTGCATCATAAAGCCGTGGCTCAACAACAAAACGATGAGCTGGTAAAATTGCTACAGCGCCCGCCGGCTTGAAGACTTGTATCTTTTCCTGCCTTCTTGTATATACTCGTAGATGAGAGTATTTTCTTTTGTTCTTTCATGAATTGTACTTTGTATCCATCTTGGTTTATGAATAAAAGATATATTTTTCTTCTCAATGATGTGTCTCTTTTATCGAATGTATTCTGCGGACAATTTATCTTGGCCTACTTGCGGGGCAGCGATGGCTTAGGATTCAGGGTTAAGATCTGCTTCCTAAGACTTTTTGCACTTTATGAGCCACGAGGGTCTCATAAAGAGTTTTTTCTCCCTACAGGTCGAGAGGATCCCATAGGTGTGAGTTCATCTTAAGAATCGTGAGAATTCTTAAGCGGGTTTTCCCTTGAGAGTCGTAAGGATCTCAGAAAAGAGTTTTTCTTCCTTACAGGTCGGGAGGACTTGCAAGTGCTGGATGTGGTCACCCTTATTCGTGTTTCACGAGGTCAGGGCTTGCTCA
Organism: Agapanthus africanus; assembly: GCA_030015575.1. Classification (NCBI taxonomy): domain Eukaryota; kingdom Viridiplantae; phylum Streptophyta; class Magnoliopsida; order Asparagales; family Amaryllidaceae; genus Agapanthus; species Agapanthus africanus. The sequence continues at coordinate 484,223,635 of JASDDO010000022.1, read as the reverse complement.
AGGCATCGTAGTTTAAAGACGTTGCGGTCAAGGTTAAGGACGTCATAGTCCGTGGATTTAAGGACTCCACAGTCCGATGTTAGTTTTAAGACATCACGGTCAAGGTTAAGGATGTCATAGTCCGTGGATTTAGGGACTCCACGGTCCGATGTTAGTTTTAAGACATTACGGTCAAGGTTAAGGACCTCATAGTCCGTGGATTTAGGGACTCCACAGTCCGATGTTAGTTTTAAGACATCACGGTCAAGGTTAAGGACGTCATAGTCCGATGTTAGTTTTAAGACATCACGGTCAAGGTTAAGGACGTCATAGTCCGTGGATTTAGGGACTCCACAGTCCGATGTTAGTTTTAAGACATCACGGTCAAGGTTAAGGACCTCATAGTCCGTGGATTTAGAGACTCCACAGTCCGATGTTAGTTTTAAGACATCACGATCAAGGTTAAGGACCTCATAGTCCGTGGATTTAGGGACTCCACAGTCCGATGTTTGGCTGCGGGGACCCGTCGCCTCTTTGAAGACGTCGAGGAATTACAACGTCAGGTATCAAAGGAGTGAAGAGATGTACCCTTAAACCAAGGTAGAATCTGTACGGAATCAGGGTGGTTGATTGTTAGTTTTAAGACATTACGGTCGAGGTTAAAGACGTCATAGTCCGTGGATTTTAAGGACTCCACAGTCCGGTGTTTGCTCTGGACGCTTCACACGGGTTCACTGCCGTGCTTGGCGAGGACCAGGCTCCTCTCTGGGCGTTTTCCGCGGGGTCAAAGAGTGACATTATCCGCATTCCATGTGACCAGGAATTTTACACTAGATGCTTCACACGGGTTCACTGCCGTGCTCGGCGAGGACTAGGCTCCGCTCTGGATGCTTCATACGGGTTCACTGCCGTGCTTTGCGAGGACCAGGATCCGCTCTAGACGTTTTCCACGGGGTCAAAGAGTGACGTTATCCGCGTTCCACATAACCAGGAATTTTTCACTAGATACTTCACACGGGTTCACTGCCGTGCTCGGCGAGGACTAGGCTCCACTCTGGATGCTTCACACGGGTTCACTGCCGTGCCCTGCGAGGACCAGGATCCGCTCTGGACGTTTTCCAAGGGGTCAAAGAGTGACGTTATCCGCGTTCCATGTAACCAGGAATTCTACACTAGATGCTTCACACGGGTTCACTGCCATGCTCGACGAGGACTAGGCACCGCTCTGGATGGTTCACACGGGTTCACTGCTGTGCTCTGCGAGGACCAGGATCCGCTCTGGACGTTTTCCATGGGGTCAAAGAGTGACGTTATCCGCGTTCCACGTAATCAGGAATTTTGCACTAGATGCTTCACACAGGTTCACTGCCGTGCTCGGCGAGGACTAAGCTCCGCTCTGGATGCTTCACACGGGTTCACTACCGTGCTCTGTGAGGACCAGGATCCGCTCTGGACGTTTTCCACAGGGTCAAAGAGTGACGTTATCCGCGTTCCACGTAACCAGGAATTTTGCACTAGATGCTTCACACGAGTTCACTGCTGTGCTCGGCGAGGACTAGGCTCCGCTCTGGATGCTTCACACGAGTTCACTACCGTGCTCTGCGAGGATCAGGATCCGCTCTGGACATTTTCCACGGGATTAAAGAGTGACGTTATCCGCGTTCTATGTAACCAGGAATTTTGCACTAGAGGCTTCACACGGGTTCACTGCCGTGCTCGGCGAGGACTAGGCTCCGCTCTGGATGCTTCACATGGGTTCACTGCCATGCTCTGTGATGACCAGGATCCGCTCTGGACATTTTCCACGGGGTCAAAGAGTGACGTTATCCGCGTTCCACGTAACCAGAAATTTTGCACTAGATGCTTCACACGGGTTCACTGCCGTACTCGGCGAGGACTAGGCTTCACTCTGGATTCTTCACACGGGTTCACTACTGTGCTCTGCGAGGACCAGGATCCGCTCTGGACGTTTTCCACGGGGTCAAAGAGTGACGTTATTCGCGTTCCACGTAACCAGGAATTTTGCACTAGATGCTTCACACGGGTTCACTGCCATGCTCGGCGAGGACTAGGCTCCGCTTTGGATACTTCACACGGGTTCACTGCTGTGCTCTGCGAGGACCAGGATCCGCTCTGGACGTTTTCTACGGGGTCAAAGAGTGACGTTATCCGCGTTCCATGTAACCAGGAATTTTGCACTAGATGCTTCACATGGGTTCACTGCCGTGCTCGGCGAGGACTAGGCTCCGCTCTGGATGCTTTACACAGGTTCACTGCCGTGCTCTGCGAGGACCAGGATCCGCTCTGGACGTTTTCCACGGGGTCAAAGAGTGACGTTATCCGCGTTCCATGTAACCAGGAATTTTGCACTAGATGATTCACACGGGTTCACTGCCGTGCTCGGTGAGGACTAGGCTCTGCTCTGGATGCTTCACACGGGTTCACTGCCGTGCTCTGCGAGGACCAGGATCCGCTCTGGACGTTTTCCATGGGTTCAAAGAGTGAAGTTATCTGCGTTCCACGTAACCAGGAATTTCGTTGATTGTATTCGTATTTCACGGAATTGAGATTTGACTTTTCGGTGATCAGGATATCGCCGAGCCATAGAACTGGGAGTTGCCGCTATTCCGTTTCGCTTGAAGTCGTGTCCGTCGTTACGAGACGAGTGTTGGGATGATCTCTAGGTCGCTTGTGGCCCGTCGAGGTTTAGCTTCTTTCTTATGGTGAAACCTGGGGGAGAAGCATGATCCCTTTTCTGTTTACGCCTTTGGATTGTATATAGGGTGTGATGGAACATCACTTGTAGGGCATAGATTGAAACTTTTATTTTATTTTATTTCTTTTTTCGCGATGCTCTATCATTTCAGGTTTTATATCGCGGAGGTCGCGATTGCCCCATCATTTCGGCCATTTTTCGCGGTGCCTAATCATTTCGGCTATTTATTTTATTTTTACTCGCTGCTTTTTATTGCGAGTTGCCCGATCATTTCGGCTATCTGTCATGCATACATTTTTACTTGCTGCTTTTTATTACAAGTTGCCCCATCATTTCGGCTATTTCGTATGCATGTGTGGCTCGCTAGCTTTTTCGCTGCAAGCTTGGATTTTAAACACCGATTTCGGCATCAGCACCGCTACAACTGGGATGTTGCCAGGAGCGAATCATCATTTGCCTCTGTCGATGTTGAACAAAGGTGGCTTAGTAAACAGGGTTAAGGGTCCTGTCGACCAAGGCTTTTGACTTCATGAGCCGTAGGGGTCTCACAAAGGTATTTCTCCCTATAAGTCGTGAGGATCTTGTAGGTGTGTTTTCTCCTTGGGAATCCTGAGGATTCCTAAGTGCATGTCCTCTTGTAAGTCATAAGGATCTTACAAAAGGGTCTTCTCCTCACAAGTCGAGAGGACTTACAAGGGTTGCTCACCATATGGACATATCCCTAGTCACGGGTGGGACTTTGCTGGGGAAATGTTTATTCGCGCCCGTGGATTGTATACAAGGGTCAGTATTGAGCCACTTGTAGGGCAATATCGAAGGTTGTGGGGGATTTGCTTAAGAACAGGTTTAGGTTTCTGTAACTTAAGACTTTCAAATCTTATGGGCCGTAAGGGTCCCATAAGAGAGTTCTCCTTACGAGTCGTGAGGATCTCGTAAGTGTATTTTATCCTTAGGAATCGTGGGGATCCCTAAGTGTGTTACTCCCTTGTGAGTCGTAAGGATCTCACGCGGGTGGTTTCTCCTTACAAGGTCGTGAGGACCCTGCAAGTGTCCTTTAACGAGGTTGCGCCCTTTCGGGTTTTCACAAACACTCGCCGGTAGTCCTGCTGTTTTTACTCACGGAGCCCTTTCGGGTTTTCATCCGTGCCTTTTTTGCTTACGGACGTACCATTTTTATTTTTTTCTTCTTTTTTTTTTACGAGGTCGCGCCCTTTCGGGTTTTCACGAACACCCGCCGGTAGCCCTGCTGTTCTTACTCACGGAGTCCTTTCGGGTTTTCATCCGTGCCCTTTTTGCTTACGGACGTAACATTTTTTTTTTATATTTTTTTTGTCAGCCTAAGGATGCTGCGGTAGTAGTTTTAAGGACGTTTCGGTCCGTCGTTAGTTTAAGGACGTTTCGGTCCGTCGTTAGTTTAAGGACATTTCGGTCCGTTGAGGAGAGGGCCAGCTACTACTTATAGAGCTTTGATCTTTAGGAAGATAACGAGCGGACATAGTCGTTGTCATCTATCATTGACCTAGGCTGTGGCTCATTAAGCGTAGTATTTCTTTAGGAAGCGGCCGTTTATTGGCTTGAATGGCCTTTCACCATGCATGTCCATGAGTAGATAGGCCCCACCCTGGTAGACCTTATCTATGATGTACGGGCCTTCATAGTTTGGCTCGAATTTTCCCCGCTTGGCGCGATTGGGGATCATAGGTCTTTTGACCACTAGTACGAGTTCGCCTTGGCGGAATGTCCTCGGCCTGGTCAATCTTTCGTACGAGCGCGTCATCTTTTCTTTGTAGGCCTCCAGATTTTGTTGCGCTATGAGCCGGGTTTCATCGAGGGAATCAAGCTCCTCAAGCCGAAGGTGAGTATTTTCTTCGTTTGTCAATTCGTGGTGGACTGCCACTCGTAGAGAAGGCAGCTCTATCTCGATGGGGAGTACCGCTTCCGTACCGAATACCAATGCGTATGGCGTTGTGTTCGTGGCCGTCTTGAACGTAGTTCGATATACCCAAAGAGCCTCTTGCAGTCTCTTATGCCAGTCCTTCTTATTTCGGGACACCGTCTTTTTTATGATCTTTGTCAAGGTCTTATTGAAGGCCTCGGCCAGACCGTTAGCTCGTGGATTATAAACTGAGGAGTATCTCCAGTCTATATTATGCTATTGCGCGAAGCGGCTAATTTTATGGCTTCTGTAGGCTGGCCCGTTATCGGAGATAATCCGCCGTGGAGTTCCAAACCGATAAATGACGTGCGTTTTGAAAAAGTGGAGGATATTCTCCGTCCTCACTTCCCTTAGCGGTACTGCTTCCGCCCATTTGGAGAAGTAATCAGCCGTCGCCAGGATGAAACGATGTCCCCGGGACGATGCTGGTTCGATGGAGCCGACTATGTCAGTCCCCCACATTTCGAATGGCCAGCTATCCACCGTCGGATGCAGTGGATTCGGATGTTGGTGGATGAAATCCCCATGGATTTGGCATGAGTGGCATTGCTTCGCATACTCGAGGTAGTCCTGGATCATCGTGGGCCAGTAGTAACCCATCCGTTTAATTTTTAACTTCATCTTCGGGCCTGCTTGATGAGAACCACAGATTCCATCATGAACTTCCTGAACGACTCTTTCTGCTTCGTCTGGTCCTAAACATCTCAGCCACAGAGAATCAAACATCCTTTTATACAGAGTATCATTGACTAAAGCGAAAGATAGAGCTCGTTTCATGAGCTGATGTCTTGAGGATGCTTCTTCAGGCATTCGGTGGGACTTAAAGTAGTCTATGAAGACTTCCCTCCAGTCCTCGGCCTTCTCACGGTCTTTTATTTGTAGGGTCATCTGCTCAGTCGCTCCCTTTTCTTCGTATGATTCCGGGGATATTTCTGCTGGGGCGAGCACTCGACGGCTTTGTACCATGATTTTAACGTCATCGAGGTTCTCGTCAGCCAATTCTTTAGCGAGCTTAGCTAATGCGTCCGCTTTGCTATTTTTCGCGCGTGGTATGCTTTCCAAAGTATAGGAGGGAATTTGGGTCAACAGTTGTTGCACCTTTTCGCCGTACTTCACCAACTCCGGTTTACACGTTTGGTAGTCACCATTTACTTGACTAACGACCAGTCGAGAATCCCCGTATATAAGGAGGTCTTTAATTCCCATGTCAATGGCGATCTCGAGGACCACTATCAAAGCTTCGTATTCGGCTTCATTGTTCGTCCTTGATTCCGTTAAGGAGAAAGCAAAGCGCATTATCCCTCCTTGTGGGGTCACGAAGATAAGGCCTACTCCCGACTTGACTATAGGGGTACTTTGTTTGCACTTTTTCATGGAAGATGCTCCATCGAAATAAAGTTCCCATTGGGTATCACCACCGTCGACCGCGTCAAATGCATGTTCGTCCGGCAAATCGCAATTTAGAGGAGAGCTGGCAGGTACTGGATACTCAGCAAGGAAGTCGGCAATGGCTTGGCCTTTCACTGCCTTAAGAGGCTGATAGGTTATTGAAAACTCCATCAGGAGTAAGGCCCATTTAGCGAGTCTCCCCGTCAATATGGCCTTCGACATTAGATATTTTAGGGGTCCACCTTTGATATAAGACGGACTTCATGTGCCAATGCATAGTGCCGGAGTTTTGTTATCGCAAAGATTAACGCCAGGCAATGTTTTTCGATCGGGGAGTAATTGCTTTCTGCCCCCAGAAGAACTCGACTTAAGTAGTAGAGTGCCTTTTCTTTCCCCCGGTCATTCTCTTGCACCCATAAGGCGCCTAAAGAACCTTCGAGGGCGGTTGTATAAAGAATGAGAGGCTTTCCCTTAACCGGGGCAGCCAACACTGGGGGGTTCTGCAGGTACTGCTTGATCTCGTCCAGTGCGCCTTGACATTTGTGATCCCAAACGAATGGAATTCCCTTCTTCATCAGGTGACTGTAAGGACGGCACTTGCCTGACAGGTTGGTGATAAACCGCCGGATGTACGCGAGCTTTTTCTGGAGAGACCGCGGCTGTTTGAGAGTCCTCGGAGGTGGCATTTCCATGATCGCCTTAATCTTAGATGGATCTATTTCGATACCTCGGTGTCGGAAGATAAATCCCAGGAATTTACCCGAGGAGACTCCGAACGCGCATTTGAGGGGATTCATCTTCAAATTATATTGCCGAAGGCGCTGAAATACGGTCTTCAGATACTCTAAATGCTCTTCGTATGACATGCTCTTCACTACGAGGTCATCGATATAGCACCCGACGATTTCATGTATGAGATCATCGAAGATCTTTGTCATGGCCCTTTGAAAGGTGGCACCAGCGTTCTTTAAACAGAAGGGCATCACCTTGTAGCAGAATATACCCAAAGGAGTCCTGAAGGCGGTGTGCTTCTGGTCTTCGGGATGCATCTTTATCTGATTGTACCCTGATGAACCGTCCATAAAGGAGAAAACCTCGTGAGTGGACGTGTTATCTATCATTAGCTCGGTTACCGGTACCGGGAAATCGTCCTTCGGGCAGGCTTTATTGAGATCCCTGAAATCCACGCATATGCGCACCGTCCCATTTTTCTTCATTACCGGGACGATATTGGCAATCCAGTCAGGATATTGGACTTCTTGGATAAATCCAGAATCGATCAGCTTCTTGACTTCGGCGTTGATGCTCATCTCAAGCTCGAGCCGCATCCTTCTCGGCGCCTGCTTGACTGGCTTGATATCCGGGGATATTGCTAATTTATGCACAGCAATCTCTGGATCTAATCCCGGCATCTCGGAATAGTTCCACGCGAAGCAATCTTTATGCTGTAGAAGCACGCCCTTTAACGCAACCACCCTTTCTTCAGATAGCAGCTCGCTGACGAATGTCGGTCGCGGATCGTCTGCCGATCCCAACTCAGTCTTCTTGAGGTTATCTGCAGTAGTATGTATGCCATCTTCCAGTTCTTTCGGAGCCGGTGGAAATTCTGAGATTACCTCATTGTCATTGTTTTCGAAGCACCAAGGAAGGACATCTATGTCCTCGGGCTCTTCTTTTAACATTGTAATCATGTGACAAGTGCAAATCCGCTTCCAAGACGGATGTGGTTCTGGCTCTGCTCTTGCGGCTTTAGGTTCGTGCTTTTATAGCGGCGTTACCCTCCAGCTGCTGGATAAAGCAAATCTGCCTTGCTGGTACTGGTCTTCGACCCAGTTCTTGAACGTGAAGCAGTCTTCGATAGGGTGTCCTATGGCTTGGTGATAAGAGCAATAGCCCGGATGGGAAACTTTGTTAGCTTGCTCAGGGTGCTTAGACTCCGGAAGTGCAATCATTTGATATTTTATAGCGAGCTCGAGTAGCTTCTTCGTCTTGTCTCGAGGGAAGGAATACACTCGACTCATCTTCTTCATGAGGGACAAATCCAGACCGCACAATGCCCGATCACACGACTCTCTAATCCTGCGTCGTTGTTGTCGGCTCCTCTTTCCGCTCCTTGACTTACTTCTGCCTCTGCGTCGGGCCTTTTGCACAACGGGTTGACAGGGAGGAGCATCTTCGTCTTTTACAGCCTGTTGAAACAGATGTTGCGTCCTGGCCTTCTCGTAGATGGCCATCTCACGGTTGTGGTCTTCCCGAGCCTTTTGACCTGCTTTCCTGATAAGCTTGTCCACTTGTTCTTCAAATGACGGACTCGACACTTCACTCGCGGGATCCAGTTTTGACGAGGGGTTAGCATTCCCCGACAGGGTGTCCTCCTCCTCATCGAAGTTATATATGGCGTAGCTGCCGTGGACTCGCTCCCGTTTCCTGGATCTCACATATCCAAGCCCAAGCGTTTCCATTCTCCCGTTGGGCAATTTGCGCTGAGTCCCAGAGACATTCCAAATCCTGTCGTAGAACCGAGCTTGTCGAACAGTCTGTTTTAAGGATACTCCTTGGCGCTTCAATAGCCTCTTTAGTCCATTTGTGTAATATCTGGGCAAACGGATGGGTTGGAGTCTGTCGAGTGTAGCATCCGCGCCATGCCATATCTCTTTCTCCACTCTCATCTCTGTGGATTGGTAGAATAGGATCACCTTTTCACCCTTTCGCCTGGGAGGGACATAAAACGTCTGCAGGTCCTGCACATTGTGAGCTTGAAGTGCGTCGAGATCCTTATAGTGTTTCTGCGTCACCATGGTGACCTGTAAACTCTGATCATCGCCGGGGGATGCTTGTATTGACGGCCGATTGGAGAACACGGCATTAACTTCATCTTTCGAGTCACTTCCGAAGATCAACATGGGGGCAGACGGTCCCAGGTTGTTGTGTCGGGACGGACCGGCGTAAACTATCTCTTCTCCTTCTTCGGTATCGCTCCCGAAAACAGGGATGGTGGCGGCGGCTTTGTTCTCCGGCTTGCGACACCTTTCTGTATCCTCAAAATCTGGCAAAAAGTACTTCGCATCTTCGTACTTGCGGACTTCGTTCACGAAAAACGGGTTCAGCTCACCTGTTACGGTATATTCGAAGCCATCCTTAAAGTATTTCATACACTGATGCTGTGTAGAAGGGATGATATTGTACTCATGTAACCAAGGACGACCGAGCAAGGCGTTGTAGCAGGTCTTGACGTCAATGACGTGAAATTTGATGTCCGTGACGAGTAGTCCAAAGCGTAATGTTAGTATTACGGATCCGAGAGTCCGTGGCGACTGGGAGTTGAAACCGGAGATGGTAATTTTGTCACGAGCGAGGTGCAGTACGCTCATGCAGATTTCCTTCAACACCCGAACATTAAGGAGATTGACTGAGGATCCATTATGCACCAGGATCTTGCCTATCTTGATATCATGGCAGTATCCAGAGACATATAGGGGACGGTTGTGGTCGCACGTCCCGAGGAGGAGGTCTTCGTCACCGAAAGTGATGTCGGCCGTATGCACTTCTTCCAGTTCATTCTTCATCCTTTCTTTGGCGAGGAAGGCTTGGAATTGCTCGGGTTCTTGTAACGCCTTGATTAATGAATCTCGCGCTTCTTTTGATAATAGGAGGGCGTCGAGAATGCTGAGCTGAGAAGGTAGCTTTCTTAGGTGCGCTAGGATGTTGTAGTCCACCTTACCCTTCCTGGGGGTCCTTGGCAGTCAGCTCTTTCATGACTTAGTCATCTAAGGCGATATCCCCAGTGACCTTCTCCTTTCCCTTATCTTTTCTATTTGCGGGCCCGAGATTCTTTTCCGGGAGCATGCGATTGCGCAGCTGAATGTTTTCGTAGGCCTCTGGTTCTTCCTCTTTCCCTAAAACGGATTCTTTAAAGAGAGGGCCCAGAACCATTTCCTCATCAGAGTCACTCCTAAAGGTGAGAACTTGTGATCCTCCGGCGTCGACCACGTAACAGCTGCTGGTAGTTCTTTTGTGCCTGTCGGTTGTACTTCTTTGCTCCCGACGAGTTCTGCGTTTCATGCGCTTGAAATGTTGCCGGTGAGCAACATATCCCTGCCACCATATCCTAAAAGCGTCACACTCCTTCGTAGGGTGTGAAATTTTCCGACGATATGAGCAATAATTAGGTTGCCTCTCCGCCCCATCGAGCGTGTTTTCTTCCGAGGGTGGTAGCTTCATTCCCATTGACATGGCTTTGGCAAACCTTTTCCTCGTCTTGAATATATTTTTATCCGCATCGGATGTCTTTTGATCTGGCGGGAGTGCTTCGACTCTTTCGTTTATTCGCCTGCGTTTGGCTCCTTCCGATGCAGCCATCTCACGCTCCTGATCGGCTTTACTCTTCAAACGAATCTCATCTAGAAAGGCGTCGATCATTACATCTGTCGGCCATACAAGTTCTGGCTCAGGCTGTGCCCCCAGTTTCTCAGTGCCAGGAGTTTTCTCATCTTCCGAGTGGGAAATCACATGACAACTCGCCACATATCCCTCGGATTCATCTGATGAGCTCTCTCCATCTCCTTCCTCCTGAAAGACGTGGTTGAGGAACTCTTGTAGCGTGACGGGAGTCTGCACTTTTTGATTGTACTCTTCCAGCGCGTCAATCTGTTTCTGTAAATCCGTGCGCTTGTCTCTAGGCTTCATGGGCTCTTTGGGTTTCTTCTTCTTTTTCTTCGAAGATTTTGACGGTCGGGTGTGAGTATTTGGGCCATCACCACGAATCTTTGTAATTGGACACGGCTTCAACATCCCTTCGATGATTTGAGGTTCAAGCGGGTTCTTCTATTCGACCGCCGGGCACGCATGAAGGTCCCTCAACATTCTTTTGGTTTTAGCTGATAGCGCGACCTCCCATGGAGCTTCTTCAATAAAGGAACAAGTTGCTCCTGGTGCGTCCGTCTTCTTAGGAGTATGCGGCTGTGGTGGGTTCACCTTCCATTTTTCAGATAGTGCAAACTTCTCCTGGAGGTATTGATCTTCAATCCATCCTTTGAAAACGAAGCAATCCTCAATCGGATGGCTTACCGTTTGATGGTAAGGGCAATAGTTGGGGTTATTCACCTCAGTGGGTTGTGGCGGTCGCCTTGGATTTAGCAAGTTTATAAGTCTGTTGCGTACTGCCAGCTCGAATAAACGTTTTGTCTTGTCCCATGGGAACGAGTAGGGGTGCTTCATCTTCTCATTATAATACCGGCGTCTTTCTTCCAGTTGATCCGCCAGCTTTGGGGCACTAGGTTGCTGCTGAGCATTCACGATGAAGGTTGCCCTTCCTTTACCCTTGTCACTCCGAGGCTCGGGCTTCGGGGGAGACGGTCTATGACCCATCTGGTCCATCTAGGCTAACTTGTCGATTAGAGCCTGGAATGTGGTTGGCTTAAAGAACATCATAAACTGGGAGATAGTTGCGTGAGGGTCTAGGGTTCCCACGAACATGCCCACCGCGGGCGCTTCCTCAATGCGCTGCTCGCATTTCGACCATAAATTTCGCCAGCGTATAGCGTACTGGACCCACGTTTCGCCTGATTTTACCCTGGAATTAATCAATGCCATTATTGGAGTGCGTTCGCTGGCGCTCGCGAACCGCTGAGTGAATAGCAACTCCATTTCAGCGAACGTCTTGATAGAATCATTTGGGAGTTCTAAATACCATTCGAACGTTGTTTCTGATAAGCTGCCTACGAACTGGCGAAGCAACAGTTTATCATCACCGCCGGTGTTACCGCAAAGGGCCCTGAACTGGGCAACATATTGATGGGGATTGCCGGTCCCCTTATACACGTGGAATTTTGGTATTGTATAACCTGGCGGATATTTGATTTGGTCATACCAGCTCGGATATGGTCGCCCCGTTTTTACGACTTGACCAGCTACCTCAGTCGCATGATGAACCCGGATTTGCTGGGCTATATAGTCGTCCAAGTCAGCCTTAGAGATTGTCTCCTCCTTGGCCGTTGAGAGAGCCGGCGGTGGATTTGACGTTTCTTCCCTGTCGTCTTCAAGGACGATCGGAGGATCCTCAGCAGGTGGGTCTTGTTGGATCATCATTCCTACCATGTCTTGGAATAAGTGGGCTATCTGCTTTATATTGGCCGCTTGTTCCGCAGCCTCTTTATCCTTCTTTTCCAACATCGTCCGGAGGAACTCGGCGTCGGTTTCCTGTTCTTGTTGCTGATCCAAGGACGCCTCGGGGCTTTCTTTCGGCCCAGTAAGCGCAGCCATTGCGTTCATCATTTCCTGGAGCTTTTGCTGTTTCTCCTGAGCTTTGGTTATTGACCGTGTAAGCGGTCTATGACCTGTAGACGCACGGCTGTCTTCCTTCCCCGACACCATGTACACAGTGTGGACCATCCTGCCCCCAGCCTTAGGGCGTCTAGGTTCAGCGCTTTTAGCTCTCGTTGCAGGCCCGGGGATCTTCTCCGGCCTCCTCTTTTTATGAGCAGTGGAAGTTGAGGGAGCCGTTGAGGTGGGCACCCAGACAGTTTTTCGTGGCTTAGCCTGGCGACTGGGTTCCTGTTGGATTTTCAGCTTCTTGTGCTGGCGGGAGAAGCTTGGATCGATCATCGAGTCTCGGGCCTGCCGCCAGACTTTATAGATTCAGGAGGACAGCCGTTGAGGAGATCGGGGCTGTTCTGTCTTTACTTCTATAGCTCTTTTCAGCGGATGGGGAGACTTCTTTAGCGCCGCGGTAGGAGAATTCCTACGCACCTTATTTAGCATCTCAAAGCTGTTTCCAGTTGGAACAGCAGCATTAACTTCTGCCATCGGGGCTGGAGGAGTTAGCCCAGAAGGGGAGTTGCCTCCGGCCTTTCTCATTCGGCGCCAGTAACGACATCGAGCGCGTCGTACTGATGGAACCGGCTTGGTGAGGGCGATAGTCTTGTCTTGCCTCCTGTGTAGGTGGGGGGTCACTGCTGGTGTCAGCCTGTCAAAGACCGATGTCCTTTGGGTAGCAGGAGCGGGAGCTGGAGCCGTCAATCTTGTAAAGACCGACTTTTTGGCAGGGGAAGCCACCTTGACGACTTCAGGAGCAGGACTGGTTAATTTCTTAGGAGCGGCCTTCTCTGGGATTGTAGGCCCCATTGCGGGTCCACAGGAGTTCTGGCCTAATCTAGAGAAGACCGAGGCGCTGGTGTTGGGCGACCCGTTGAGAGGGGCCGCGGTAGGTGTAAGCCGATCAAAGACCGACTTCTTGGGAGCTTCCGTTGTCAGCTTAGGGGCGGTGAAGCTCGTTGGCGGGAGCATGGTCCCAAAAAACAACCCTGTGGTGGCTCGAGTGACCTGTTCCATAGGTATGGTGAATAGCGAAGCAGCTTGGGGTACGTAGGCTACACCTCCTGGCGAGGTAGGGCGCCGGTTGCAGTTGCAGTTGGAGCATCTCGCACAAGTAGAAGCCATCGATTCATTGCTTTCTGCAATAAGCAAGACGCCAAGTCTTAGTACCTTGAAACCCAAGGGCAACCATTAGCGAACCGCGATTGGTTCGCGAATCACGGCACACGAAGTGTGGAGTGGAAAGAGGAAAAGGTCCCACCGGGCATGCCAGAATCTGTTCCACTCCGAATAGGTGGCGCGACGGACGTCTTGCCTGAAATTCGGGGCAGATGCTAATTGGTGCTATCCATCTACCTCTCCGAAGATGCCAAGTTGATTTATGCCACCATGTATCGAAGGTTTAAACGGATACGTCCGATGTAGCAGACTTCATCAGATTCCCCCTAGCTTGAGGGGTTTTTGATTGTGGGGATGCTCTTCCCTGCAGGCGCAAGCCCCTGCAGTTAATTACGCTACCGCATTGCGGTAACAACTTTCTCCTTCTCCAGATGATCACTTCGTGTCGTGCGTGTTTATTTTGTGTTTGGTTTCCCGTGGATTGTATACGGAGACTGAGTTATGTCGTCGCCCGTAGGGCGTGGACTAGTCCAAATCCGTATTATCTTAGATTTGGGTTTGGGGGTTGTGTTTAAGGATACGTTAGCCTCATTTGAGACTAAGATCGACTTAAACGTTTGTTAAGGATACGTTAGTCTAGTTTTTAGACTAAGATCAACTTAACGGGATCGTTTATATCCAATAAGAGAGCAATAAAGGGGGGGCTCTGTTGTTTAGTTTAGTGACATTGCGGTCAATAGGTAGTTTAAGGACATTGCGGTCCATGGGTAGTTTAAGGACATTGCGGTCCAATATTAGTTTTAAGACGTTGCGGTCAAGGTTAAGGACCTCATAGTCCATGGATTTAAGGACTCCACAGTCCGTTGTTAGTTTTAAGACATCCCGGTCAAGGTTAAGGACCTCATAGTCCGTGGATTCAGGGACTCCACAGTCCGATGTTAGTTTTAAGACATCACGGTCAAGGTTAAAGACCTCATAGTCCATGAGTTTAAGGACCCCACAGTCCGTATCAATATGTGGTCATCGGGACCCGTCACCTCTTTGAAGACATTGAGGAATTACAACGCCATGTATCAAAGGAGTGAAGAGATGTACCCTTAAACCGAGGTAGATTAAATAATCTTTGGCCCAATTTGGAACCAAAACCAATTAATTATATTATGAACCCATTGGCTCAGTTGAATTTGAATTGAGGACTTATGGCCAGCTTGGGCTAAGTCCAATCATGTTTAGGCTATTGGCCCTCTGTTGGTCCATTAGAGGAGAGGCTTTGCCTCTGGATACTTAGCCAATTGGGCTGAAGTTAGTGTTAAACACTAGCAACAGGGGGTTCAAATTAGTGTTAAACACTAAAACAAATCAGTGTTAGACACTAGTAACAGAGATCTCAAATTAGTGTTAAACACTAAGATAATCAATGTTAAACACTGGTGACAGAGATTTTAATTTGGTGTCGAACACTAAGAAAATTAATGTTAAACTCTGTTAACAGAGATTTAATTTAGTATTAAACACTAAGAAATTCAGTGTTAAACACTGCAAGAAAGGCTCTTCGATTGGTGTTGAACACTAAGGCAAAACAGTGTTAAACACTGGATTCAGAGGGTTCAATTTAGCGTTAAGCACTAAGGTAAGAGGGGTCACGTGGTAGCACGTGAGGGCACCCTCCCCTTTATTTGTTCTGCCGAGAGTATTGAATACTTTGGAGCATCATGTGCTGTCACGTGATGGGCATTTAATTGTTTGTGTGTTAAAGCTTCTGCCAAGGGTCACGTGGGTCACGTGAGGCATTGCCTCAAAGCCCTTCTCTGTGGAACTTTTCAGGGGTCACGGGGTAACACGTGACCCTGCTTCTTTGCATGTTTGTTTATCTTTTAAGAATTAAATTCTTCATAGGGTTAAACCCTAGCTATAACTTTAGAGGAATTTAATTCCCACTTTTCTTTTTGAAGAATTATATTCTTAGATGGAGTTAAACCCCGGCTTTTCTTCTGTAGGAATTAAATTCCTGATGTATGTGAAGAACTGAATTTTATCATAGGGTTAAACCCTAATTTCTTCTTTCTTAAGGGAATTAAATTCCTATTATTTTGACAGAATTAAATTCTTAACTAGGGTTAAACCCTGATTCTGTTCATTCTGAAGGAATTATATTCCTACAACATTGGGTTAAATCCTAAGGAATAAAATTCCTATAATTCTACGAGAATTAAATTCTCAAACATTCATTCCCTCTCTATGCTTTGGGTCTGCATGGCAGGATCTTAACCCAATGAGAATTAAATTCTCAATTCGTGGGGAGATATGCACTTTGCAGATCCTCTGCTAAAGAGAGAACTAAGTTCTTCTTTTTAGTATCAGAGTTAAACTCTTTCGAGAATTAAATTCTCTTTTTTCTTTTGAAAGCCTCCCCCTTCTTACCTAAGGTTTTCTTTGCAGAAGATCCAAATTCCTCCAAAGTCTCAAGGCTCTATTTTTCTCTCTCTCTATGTATCGATCTCTGTATATCCCTCTGTGTGTCCCTTAGCTCCTATTTATAGGAGAAGGAGCAGAATCAATTAGTTTCGATGAATCAGTCATTGAGGGATCTGATTTGTATTCGTTAGAGATTTGATTTGCATTCATCAGTCATTTAGACCTTTGGATTATTAGGTGAATTTTATTCACCATTGGATTTTAAATCCAAAGATATTCCTTTGTTATTCCGGTTAGATTTTAAGGGGAAATCTTTCCAAGTTCAAGATTTTTCCTTAGATAGGTGATATTTAATCACCTTTTAATGTTTAGTCCAATCGGTTCCAAATAATCATTTTCCTTTGGAAAGATTTGACTGATCTCTTCAGAATTTGATTATGTTAAATAAATAGGCTTTGAAAGCCGGTCACGTGTGGCCACGTGACCTGTAGTCACGTGTAGGCACGTGACCCCTGGTCACGTGTAGGCACGTAACCCCCCTTGGAACGAGCTTTCCTCTGCTTTCTGCTCTTTGTCTCCTAGCCGCTGTTCAGCTGTCACGTGCCAGCACGTGACCTCTGGTCACGTATGAGCACATGACCTCTGGTCACGTGTGAGCACATGACCTTTTCTGTGCCTTTGCCGCCGCTTTTAAATGTCATGTGCCAACACGTGGCTTCTGGTCACGTGTGAGCACGTGACCTTTTCTGAAGCCTTTTTCTTGATTCGATCTGGGAACTGATGTACCTTTGCCGCTGCTTTTAAATGTCTCGTGCCAACACGTGACTGCTGGTCACGTGTTAGCACGTGATGCCTCTTCTGTTGGCTTTCTTCTTGATTCGATCTGGAAACTGATGTACCTTTGCTGCTGTTTTTAAATGTCTCATGCCAACACGTGACTGTTGGTCACGTGTTAGCACGTGATGCCTCTTCTGTAGGCTTTCCTGATTTTAAATCAGGAAACACCTAGCACCTACTATGGAGTATAGAAGCATCACACATGCCACTTTAAAATTTTAGAGATGCTAAGCAAACAAAGCAAGGATCTTTAACTAGAATACTAGGGTAACAACACTTGTATCTCATACAAAAACTATTCTATCACTAAGTGAAAGGAGTACTACCTTTGTAGTACTCTTTGTAGTGACTCCTAGGATCGTTGAGAGTTGGAAAAGCTTGCAAGTGAGCTTCTTTGTCCACGATGATCCACCCGAAGTCCACTTTGTCCAAGCTGCTAGCTTCACTTGATCAAAGAAGATGATGAAGCCAAACACTCTAAAATAATTGGCTAGATTAGAGCAGAATGAAGAGGTGGTTTGTTTTCTCTAATCAAAACCCAATCTTTTTCACTAACTCACTTTCTTTTCAACTCAAGAGAGCAAGGAGGAAGAAGAAGATGAAGGAAAAAGCTTTTGTCTAAATGATAATGATAAAAACTTCAATGAGAAAATAGAAAAGATAGTATATATATATTCTATTTGTCATCCCAAACCATGGTTACTTTATTTAGATATTATTGCATATGAGTTAAAAGGCAAAAGGAAAACTAATCCATGGTTAAAAAGTGGGTGAACAATGATTAACTTCAAGAAGAGTGTAGAAGATAACCATGGATGAATATTTCCTTTTCTTTTTCTTTTAACTTAAATGCAAAATGAATATATATAAATATAAGTTCCATGTGAGTCTTGTATTGCCTTCAAAGGTGTATCATCAACCATGATACTTTGTATGTATGTGTCCATGCACATCAACATGTGCATACATGCACATCAACATGTGCATACATACATGCATTCTTCCTCTTAAATAAAAAAAGGGTTTGAATAAAGAATAAAACTAAAAGTCAAATGTTAAATCAACAATTGATTTAACAATCCATTCATATCTCATACGACCCGACTAATAGAAAAATGCCCGATTAACATACGGTATCACATAGTCGTATTCAATCGGGTCCCAATGCATATCACATATGCATATCGTTTCGCCTGGGCTAGGGAACTCCTGTGTGGGACTCTAAGACTCATCAATACGCCGGTAGTAGGTGATGATCATATCAAACACCCACAAGCCGCAAGCGGTCAGCTAAACGTAACGGCCACCCGGGTATTGTGCGATCAAAACACCCGTCGAGCCATCTGGCAACACTTACCATACAGTCCGGTCTCCTCGTCAGATATGTTGCATATCGAGTCTAGTGATGGTATCGTCGACCCCAATAACTCAATAAGTCATGCTGGTGTATGGCTCATAATGTTAGTTATGTATATGCCCTAGAGGCCATTGTTGTACATATGATGTATATTATAATGGATGCTTGGATATATATAGAGATGACTTTCTTGCTCGTCATGATAGTATGCTATTTAGTTTCACTTTATCTTAACATGTTGACTTGTATTGGTTTACTATTTTTCTCTCACATGTTGATAAAGCCCTTAGGATCTGTACTCGACTACTGGGACTATGATGAGATCATACTAGTGGGGCCATGGTAGTCGATGAGTACATCCTATAACTGTTCCTAGTCGAGGGTATATCGAGACAGGGCATCGATACACCAGAGTAGACTAGCGTATACGCATCTTGACCCATATGATGGGCGATGGATGATCCCATATCCATCGGTGTTTGACATCAGAGATGGTGTACGGGTGCTCAGTGGAGACTGGGTACACTGGACGGACTCACCGAGAACACCCAGATGGTGATATACCACACGTCAGATGGCAGTTCTCCGGTGACACTGGTACAGGGTAGTCTGTAGACCCGAGATCGTCATGGAGTCTTGTGTGATTCCTACTGTGCTTTAATTTCCACCTTACCACGTCCAAGAGGGCATGCAAAACGGTGGCTTTTGGGTACAGTCCCGAATCACATGGAGGCAATGAGCGATAGGAGGGGATTCGTCTCTCCCGGTATAGGGAGTTGACGTTGTGCTGTGTTCGATTGGCTATAACTGGAAGTCCCTGGCCAGGGCTGATATAGAGATTTACTGGTAAGTGTTACGAGTAGTTTCTCGACCCGTTATGAGCCACACATCGACACGACTTATCGGTTACTGGGGTCTGACGTATACCACCCCTAGACTTGATATGCGACATATCAGACGAACAGACCGGACTGTACGGGAGTGTTACTGATTGGATTCACAGGAGAACGCACAAGCTAGCTTGTTGATCTTCTGATCGCTCAATACCTGGATGGCTGTTACGTTTAGCTGACCGCTTGCAGCTTGTGGGTGTTTGATATGATCATCACCTGCTACCGGCGTATTGACGATTCTTTAGAGTCCTACACAGAGGTTTCTTGGCTCAGGCAAAACGGAGTAGAGGCACATATGTGATATGTGCAGGACCGAGGATAATGCGATATGAGATACCGTATTATATTCTCGCGATATTTAGATATGAACTGGGACATCGGATCAAGTGTTGATTCGATGAATCCGTACATGATATATTAGTCGGTAATATTCGATATAGCCGGATCATCGAATCAAGTGTTGATTCGATGATTTAATGTATAATAATATATATGATATATTGTATTACATTATCTAATATTGGCTCGCTTTATTATTTCATTTTCTCACTGGATGATACATTGATATATATGCGATATATGTTAATTGTATTATTTTCTTTTGTTGCAAATATATAATATATATGTGATATATATTATTGTGACATGATATGATTTATTGTTAAACATGTTTAAGGATGATTAAATGAGGTTAGGGTTTGATTGGGGTTAGTTGCTTCATGCACCTTCTAGAAGCATTTTCTTTTGTCATGGTTAAGATATTTTTTGATGACACATTTCTAACCCAACCAAACTCTAACTCTAGTTTATTCTCTACAAAATCTTAGCCACTCATCCTTGACCATGGTTTATATATCAATCATATACATTTCTTTCTATTCATCACAAAAGGATTTATTATTATCTTTTCCATTATCATCTTCTTCTCTCTTGAAAAAGCTCACTAGAAATTCTTTATGTGATGAATAAATATGAGAAAATAATTTAAAAAGAAAGCATAAATACTACTCTCTCATCCTCATCTCATCTAGCCCATGAGATTAGTGTGTTCATCTCTTTAGAGTGAGAAAGTTTGAGTCTTTGCAACTTCGACGTAGATCATCGGAGATTTGGAACACTTCAAGCTAGCCTGGATCGTTCGAGTCGTGGAGCCTCTCATGAGTCCGGGAGATCGTGGATCACGGCAAAGGGACTTCTACTCGGAGCTTGTGAAGCGAAGGAGCGGACTACAAAGGTTTTAATCCCTCACACTTAGATAAAAGTTATCATCTTGTATGCTTAACCCTAATAATCTAGCAAAGATCCCGGCTTTGGGTTGTTCGGCACGTCTAAATTTTTATCCGGGCATGTTTGATGCCTTATGAACCTTCACAAGAGTGCCTAGGAACCCTACAGTGGTATCAGAGCCTAGCTAGAGCATTAGGCGACGTGTTTACGAAGTTAAAACTCCGATCGAACCCGAACCGACGAAATTTACCCCCTCTCTGGAAATTTTTCAAAATCTGGGGTTTTTCTGAATTAAAAATACCTGAAAAATACGGCAACAAAATATAAGAATTATTGTGAAATTCGTGCCTCTAATTCGACCAAGTGGCCGCGGAACCGCGGGTTCCGCGGCAGTATAAGGGAATTAACCACGGTTTTGTGCACAGTAATTCTTGTCTCTGTGTTTACTATTTTATGGATATTTTTAATCTGACTCAAGTGTTGAGTATTCTGGGGTTTATTTTGTAATCGCAGATTCGATCGGAATATTTAAATTCGTATTTCTTTCCGGATATTTAGAAACTGTTAAACTATTTGAACGGATATCATTAACTCACTGTTTCCCGGTACGGCAAACTTTCAAGTGTTGAATTTTTATAGGGTTTAAATCTTTCGGAAAAATTGTACAAGTTAAGCGGTGGACCCTCTAGAAGACAACAAACCTTAACTCGATTATGTGACCGTCTTGAACTGCCTTTTGAACCTTCGGGTTTGGGGCAGTACGGCGTGCCACATGTGAGGCGTTGGCTTGACCCTTCTACGGCTGGATCACCGATACTGTGACATATTCTGGGATTATTTGAACTCCGCTCAAGTGTTGAGCAATTTAGGAAATTTTGGGTATTTGATTATCTGTTCGGAAAGTTTAATACTGTCTATTTATCTGGAATGTGATACAATATGTGGAATTCATAGAGTTAGGCATGAAATGCGAAGTATGTGATATTTCGGATTTACGATGTCTAAAAAGATTGTGGATTCCAAATGTTGTAGTTTTACATTTTCTTTTCTGTGACCGTAAGTGTAATATGTGATATCGCCGGTTTCGTTGCTATATGTCAACGACAATTGGGATGTGCATATTTACTTACGTTGATGATATGTGATATTATGTGTTGCTGTGATATGTTATATTGGATCATCGTGTTCTGAATAGCCGGGGGTTTTATGTGAGATGAGGGTTTTTATTTTCATTCATGTAAAATTCATTTGTAATGTAATATTCTTTTATTTGGGGCACTTCCAGGTTGAGGTTGATGTCACCAGTGTATATTATTTACTTTTCCGCATTAGGTAGACCCAAGGAGGGGAGCACAAGTAACCGGGTTCTAGGGTCCAGTGGGAGGCCATCTCGAGGAGTCGAGACCGGGTCTCCTAACCCTAGAATTGGCAGTGTTACTTGCCGCTCTCGTAGGGGTCTTGGGATGTAGGTTTGGCTATTCATCGCGACCGTGGAATCCGTGTTTTATACAGGCTCGTATTAAAAACACGGACGTCCTAGTATATCCAATATTTCATATATGTTCTTCTGCTGCAATGTTCTGTGATGAGATCATATTACTGCCTGAGACGAATGCTTATACTATATATATATATGCTGATATATAAATATTACTGCTTTCGTTTCTTCTGTGATACTTAGGAAGCATAAGCTGATGGGATTTTATTAATAAGATTTATAAAAAGAAAAGAAACCTAAAGATGTTGTAGAATCAAAACTTTACAAAAAGGGTAGCTACAGTTTTGCTTTGCACAGTGATATATATGATATATCCTGCACCTTATTCGATGGGGAAAGAGCCGACGATCCCTTCACCGGGAGTGACCTCTTTAGCGAAACTGGCAGATGCTACAAAACTCGGTTTGTCTTTTGATTGGTTTTAGTGATTTGCTTTGCACAGCGGTATATATGATATATCCTGCACCTTATTCGATGAGGAAAGGGCCGACGATCCCTTCACCGGGAGTAACCCCTTTAGCGAAACTAAGAAAAGCCTCAAAAACACTCCTTTTTCAAAATCACATGATTCTACGACGATATCAAGTTCATTACGCTCATGGTTTTTCTGGAAAAAAAACTGCGTAGCCCTCCGTCATTTCAGATAAAGACTATTTAGTATTCGTGCTACGTTTGTTGACCTCTGTCAAGACGTAGTGTGCGGTAGCTAACTAGTAATTATCTGTAAAGCATGTGATGTGATTGGATTAGGGTAGTCGTACGACCTTGTTGACCTCTGTCAAGGGTCGTACGAGTGGGTTTGATTCAATCAAGAAATGACGGGTTGAACTTGACTAGTGCACTGTGGTTTGTTGACCTCTGTCAAGGTCATGGCACACTAGGGGCAAAATATTATCGGGAATTTCAAGTGTTGAAATTTGCAATGAGATTGCATACCTTCTATGAGATAGTTGGATCCCGATACCCACTGCGAGTAAGATTTACTCCTGGGAGAGTTTTACACAGGACAATTAGCCGATCAAGTAGGTGTCTAGAAAAGTGTTAACGGGGTTACGCCTCTGGGAAAACGAGGTTTACTTTAATTAGGTCCGTGCGAAAGCATGGGGAACCTCCCTCAAAGTACCGACACTGATCTGGCTGAAAGATTGACGAAATTGTAGGGTGTAATTAATCCCGGCTAATCTTACCTTTTAGGGTTTGAAGGTAGATTTGATAAAAACAGTGGGAGACATCCTGATTAGATAAGATAATAACCACTCTAATCTTGCAAGAGCGTACGCTAAAGTGTTTTTCTTCTCTCTCTCTCCAGGTAGCGACCATGTCAGGCCATAATCAAGATAATAATCTGGATGTATTGACTGAACCCAATTATTGTACTGAGCTAGGGAATGTTGGACCCGTTCTTTCTTATAAGAGTTATAAGACTGAACAGGAAACAGGAGAATATCTGGATTCTCAAGCCGCCCAAAAGAACATGCATGTTGATGCATCTTCTTCGGGTGTGTTAGTTATTGAGAACTGTTTCTCAGTTCACCCTACGTCCTGGGTATTAGATACCGGATCAGGATCCCACATATGTAAATTGTTACATGGGCTACGAAAAAGTAGAGAACTGGGAAAAGGTGATCATTCCGTTCAAGTAGGGAACGGTGCAAGTATTGTAGCCAAAGCAGTTGGCGAATATCACCTTGTATTACCAAGCCGTAATATACTGATTCTAAATGAGTGCTATTATATACCGAACATGATTTGCAACATTATATCAGTTTCTTTATTAAATAAAGAAGGATATAATTTTGTAGTAAAGGATAATATTATGAACATATTCCTAGATCAAAAGTTGATTGCATCAGGCTCGTTACATAATGGCATATTCATTCTAAATCAGAATACAGTCCTAAATATACAAAACACACACAAGAGGAAAAGTTCAGATATGAACGAATCCTACTTGTGGCATTGTAGACTTGGTCATATCAATGCGACACGACTGGCTAAGTTACATAAGGATGGTTATTTGAATCCGTTCGAATTATCATCTTATGATACTTGCCATTCATGTCTCAAAGGAAAAATGACCAAAGCTCCGTTTAGTGGTCACGGAGAAAGAGTTAATGAACTCTTAGGACTGATACATAGTGATATATGTGGTCCCATGTCTACGCATGCCAGGAACGGTTCTTCCTACTTCATTACATTCACTGACGATCTCTCAAGATTCGGACATGTGTTCCTGATGAAACACAAGTCTGAAGCTTTTGAGAAATTCAGAGAATATAAGCACGAAGTAGAGAAACAAACAGGCAAAAGTATTAAGATCCTTCGATCTGATCGAGGAGGAGAATACTTAAGCAATGAGTTCTTAGATTATCTAAAAGAGAATGGGATTCTCTCTCAACTTACTCTTCCTTATACACCACAGCACAACGGTGTATCGGAGCGAAGGAATCGCACCCTATTAGATATGGTGCGCTCTATGATGAGTACAGCTGAGTTACCTATTTCCTTTTGGGGGTATGCGCTTGAGACAGCAGCATACCTATTGAATCAAGTTCCAACTAAATCTGTACCTACCACACCATATGAGATATGGAGTGGGAAGAGACCATGTCTTAAACTAGTTAAGATATGGGGTTGTCTGGCCTATGTCAAAAGGCAAAATCCAGACAAACTCGAGGCACGGTCAGTTCTATGTAAGTTTGTGGGATATCCTAAACATTCAAATGGATATTTTTTCTACCACAGTGAACAACAAAAGGTGTTTATTGCTCAACATGCCACCTTTTTAGAAAAGGAATTTCTTGAAAAAGAGATTAGTGGCTCTGAGGTAGAACTGGAAGAAGTTCCAGCAACACAAACTGTAACTGAAGATTTAGTGGAACCAGAGGATTCAGTAGTACCCGACGAACCCCAGCCTCTCCGCCGATCTAGTAGGTTTTCTCGTCTATCTGAGAGATACTGCAGTTTTCTCATTGATGGTGGAAGCGAGGATTGCATCATGGAAGATGATGACCCAACTAGTTTCGAGCAGGCCATCACGAGTGATGACTCTGTGAAATGGCTGGATGCAATGCGATCTGAGATGGAATCCATGTACACCAATAAAGTATGGATTTTGGAAAATGCTCCTGAAGGGGTAAAACCCATTGGGAGCAAGTGGATTTTTAAAAGGAAATTTGGTGTAGATGGAAAAGTTGAGACTTTCAAAGCTAGACTTGTAGCAAAGGGTTTTCGTCAACGACCAGGTATGGATTACGACGAAACCTTTTCTCCAGTGGCTATGCTTAAGTCCATCCGGATCTTACTTGCCATTGCTGCATACCATGCCTATGAAATCTGGCAAATGGATGTTAAGACCGCCTTTCTAAACGGTGATTTAGAAGAGAGCGTGTACATGACTCAGCCAGAGGGCTTCGTAGATAGTGGGAGCAGCGGAAAGGTGTGCAAGCTGCTTAAATCCATTTATGGGTTAAAGCAAGCATCGCGGAGTTGGAACATCTGTTTTGATGTTGTAGTCAAAGAGTTTGACTTCATCAAAAATATAGATGAACCTTGTATCTATAAGAAGGTAGCAGAGGATAAGGTTGTCTTCCTCGTATTGTACGTGGATGATATACTCTTGATAGGAAATGATATTCCTATACTACAATCAGTTAAACTCTTCTTATCACAGAGATTCTCAATGAAAGATCTAGGTGATTCCTCCTGCATATTGGGAATTATGATCTATAGAGATAGATCTAAACGGATACTGGGATTGTCCCAATCCAGGTACATTGACACCATACTAAAGAGGTTTAGTATGGAAGAATCCAAGCGTGGGAACCAACCCATGATCTCTGGACTCACTCTCTCCAAAGAGATGTCTCCCAAGACTGATTTGGAGAGAGCTCGCATGCAAGGGATACCCTATGCTTCGGCAGTAGGCTCTATCATGTATGCGATGCTATGTACCAGACCCGATGTAGCATACTCACTAAGTGTAGTGAGTCGGTATCAAGCAGATCCTGGAGAGAGTCATTGGACAGCTGTGAAGAACATTCTCAAGTACTTACGAAGGACTAAGGAGATGTTCTTGGTGTATGGTAACAGAGAACTCCAGGTCGAGTCCTTTACCGATTCCAGCTTCCAAAGTGATAAGGACGACTCTAAGTCGCGCTCGGGTTTTGTCTTTACCCTCAATGGAGGGGCGGTATGTTAGAAAAGTTCCAAACAGGATACCGTTGCAGACTCGACGATGGAGGCTGAATACATCGCTGCCAAAGAGGCTGTCTGGATCAAGAAGTTCATTAGTGAACTTGGTGTGGTTCCATCCATTGAGCATCCAATACCTCTGTATTGCGATAACAATGGAGCTGTGGCTTTGGCCAAGGAACCCAGATCCCATCAGAAGTCCAGACATATTCTGAGGCGGTATCACCTGATCAGGGAGATAGTTGATCGCCGGGAGATCGAGGTCAGGAGAGTAGATACGAAGGACAACACTGCGGATCCATTCACGAAGGTTATTCCCCAGATACAGTTTGAGA
The DNA here is from genome assembly GCA_030015575.1 of Agapanthus africanus. Taxonomy (NCBI): domain Eukaryota; kingdom Viridiplantae; phylum Streptophyta; class Magnoliopsida; order Asparagales; family Amaryllidaceae; genus Agapanthus; species Agapanthus africanus. The sequence goes on along the minus strand of JASDDO010000022.1, from coordinate 484,197,428 downwards.
CATTATTCGGGATGCTAGGTATGAGATACTACAGCAGCTGGCCTTAGTGCAAGTAGGAGATTGTTAGTTATGTATATGCCCTAGAGGCCATTGTTGTACATATGATGTATATTATAATGGATGCTTGGATATATATAGAGATGACTTTCTTGCTCGTCATGATAGTATGCTATTTGGTTTCACTTTATCTTAACATGTTGACTTGTATTGGTTTACTGTTTTTCTCTCACATGTTGATAAATCCCTTAGGATCTGTACTCGACTACTGGGACTATGATGAGATCATACTAGTGGGGCCACGGTAGTCGTTGAGTACATCCTATAACTGTTCCTAGTCGAGGGTATATCGAGACAGGGCATCGATACACCAGAGTAGACTAGCGTATACGCATCTTGACCCATATGATGGGCGATGGATGATCCCATATCCATCGGTGTTTGACATCAGAGATGGTGTACGGGTGCTCAGTGGAGACTGGGTACACTGGACGGACTCGCCGAGAACTCCCAGATAGTGATATACCACACGTCAGATGGCAGTTCTCCGGTGATACTGGTACAGGGTAGTCTGTAGACCCGAGATCGTCATGGAGTCTTGTGTGATTCCTACTGTGCTTTGATTTCCACCTTACCACGTCCAAGAGGGCGTGCAAAACGGTGGCTTTTGGGTACAGTCCCGAATCACATGGAGGCAATGAGCGATAGGAGGGGATTCGTCTCTCCCGGTATAGGGAGTTGATGTTATGCTGTGTTCGATTGGCTATAACTGGAAGTCCCTGGCCAGGGCTGATATAGAGATTTACTGGTAAGTGTTACGAGTAGTTTCTCGACCCGTTATGAGCCACACATCGACACGACTTATCGGTTACTGGGGTCTGACGTATACCACCCCTAGACTTGATATGCGACATATCAGACGAACAGACCGGACTGTACGGGAGTGTTACTGATTGGATTCACAGGAGAACGCACAGGCTAGCTTGTTGATCTTCTGATCGCTCAATACCTGGGTGGCTGTTATGTTTAGCAGACCGCTTGCAGCTTGTGGGTGTTTGATATGATCATCACCTGCTACCGGCGTATTGACGATTCTTTAGAGTCCTACACAGAGGTTTCTTGGCTCAGGAAAAACGGAGTAGAGGCACATATGTGATATGTGCAGGACCGAGGATAATGCGATATGAGATACCGTATTATATTCTCGCGATATTTAGATATGAACTGGGACATCGGATCAAGTGTTGATTCGATGAATCCGTACATGATATATTAGTCGGTAATATTCAATATAGCTGGATCATCGAATCAAGTGTTGATTCGATGATTTAATGTATAATAATATATATGATATATTGTATTACATTATCTAATATTGGCTCGCTTTATTATTTCATTTTCTCACTGGATGATACATTGATCTATATGCGATATATGTTAATTGTATTATTTTCTTTTGTTGCAAATATATAATATATATGTGATATATATTATTGTGACATGATATGATTTATTGTTAAACATGTTTAAGGATGATTAAATGAGGTTAGGGTTTGATTAGGTTAGTTGCTTCATGCACCTTCTAGAAGCATTTTCTTTTGTCATGGTTAAGATATTTTTTGATGACACATTTCTAACCCAACCAAACTCTAACTCTAGTTTATTCTCTACAAAATCTTAGCCACTCATCCTTGACCATGGTTTATATATCAATCATATACATTTCTTTCTATTCATCACAAAAGGATTTATTATTATCTTTTCCATTATCATCTTCTTCTCTCTTGAAAAAGCTCACTAGAAATTCTTTATGTGATGAATAAATATGAGAAAATGATTTAAAAAGAAAGCATAAATACTACTCTCTCATCCTCATCTCATCTAGCCAATGAGATTAGTGTGTTCATCTCTTTAGAGTGAGAAAGCTTGAGTCTTTGCAACTTCGACGTAGATCATCGGAGATTTGGAACACTTCAAGCTAGCATGGATCGTTCGAGTCGTGGAGTCTCTCATGAGTCCGGGAGATCGTGGATCACGGCAAAGGGACTTCTACTCGGAGCTTGTGAAGCGAAGGAGCGGACTACAAAGGTTGTAATCCCTCACACTTAGATAAAAGTTATCATCTTGTATGCTTAACCCTAATAATCTAGCAAAGATCCCGGCTTTGGGTTGTTCGGCACGTCTAAATTTTTAACCGGGCATGTTTGATGCCTTATGAACCTTCATAAGAGTGCCTAGGAACCCTACACATAACAGATCGAGAAACTAGTGATAACACTTATTAGTAAATCTCAGCAGCCCTGGCCAAGGACTTCCTTTTATAGCCAATCGAGCATAGCACAACATCAACTCCCAATACCGGGAGAGACGAAACCCCTTCTATCGCTCGTTGCCTCCATGTGCCTCGAAACCGTACCCAAAATCCACCTGTTTGCACGACTCAGTAAAGCCGTGGTACGATGGAGATCAAAGTACAGGGGAGGACACACAAGACTCTATGAAGACCTTGGGTCTACAGACTAACCTGTACCAGTATCACCTGAGAACTGTTATCCGACAATAGATATAATACCATATAGGAGTTCTCGGCGAGTCCGCTCAGTGTACCCTGTCTCCACTGAGCACCCGCATACAATCTTTGGTGTCACCTCACCAGATGGATATGGGATCATCCATCACCCATCATATGGAACAAGAATGGTATACGCAAGTCTACACTGAAATATCGATGCCCCGTCTCGATACACCCACGACTAGGAACAGTTCAAGGATATGCTTATAAATTACACGTGCCCCACTAGTATGATCCGCATCATAGTCACAGTAGTCAAGCAAATATCCTGAGGGCTTTATCAACATGTGCAAATGAATAAAAGCATGATCAAATCAATATGTCAGATAAAGTAAACCAGATAGCATACTATCATGTCGAGCAAGAAAGTAATCTTTATATATATACATGTCCAAGCATCCACTATACATATAATGGCCTTTAGGGCATACATATATCCAACAGTGCCTCCTTCGTCTTTCCGATCTCTTTCCTATTTTTCAGGTTCTCCAGCACGTTACCCTCGCTTTACGCATGGAAGCTGATGTGATATCCCCAGTGATGAAGGTGCGGGCCAGCTTGCCTTGCTGGAAGAGAGCTCCAAGCGGAAGCGGGAGCTAGAGGCGGTGATGGCGAGGGTTGCCGCCCTGGAGGGCGAGGTGGAGGCCGGGAAATGGGAGGTTTCCCGGTACCGCGAGTCCGCCGTGGCTGCCGAGGGCAAACTTGAGGATTCTCAGGTGTTCGTCGGAAACCTGAAGAATACGGTGAAGACCCTCCAGAAGGAGCTGGGGGGCGGCGGCCGAGGCAGCTAAGTCTGCCGACCTGAGAGCGGCGAAGTTGGCCTACCTCTCGGCGGCGAAGGCGGTGGAGGGCTACAAGAAGTCGAAGAGCTTCTATGATGACCTGGCCATGGCCACAACCTACATCTGGCACGAGTCCCTCGACGCCGTTAAGGCCCGGATGCCGGAGTTCGCCGACGAAGAGCTTCGGGCCGAATACCCTCTCGAGGACGCCGATGAGCAGGGGGAAGAGATTCCTGACGAGGAGGTCGCCGATGACCTGCTCATCTCATGGTGGATGTCGACCCCGAGGTCATGCCTGACCCCGAGGCCTAAAGCACCCGTCTTCCTCCTCCTTTTATTTTGTTGCTTCTGGAATTTTTGTAAGCCTCCGGGCAGTTTGTAAGGCCGGGGAGCCCAAAATACCCTTTGTAAAGACTTTGCCTTTGGTAATAAATTTTTTTTCTTTGGTTTCATCGGTTTGCACTTTATCTTCTGTTTGTGAAGAATGCTCGTAAAATATCTTTGCTTGCACTGTTGGGCTTCCATGTCAGGTCGGATATCTGTCTAGCAATCGTTCGTCAAGTTGATTTCGATCACTTGCCAAGCATGCTAAGCGCTGCTGAGAAGGAGGTATCTCCATGGCCCCGAAGTTGAGGGGGATCGCTCAGACTTGGATAGACCTGATGCCCCTTGTTGGGGCTTCGGATCCTCTGCATGTGATGGGCAGAGGGATGTCAGTCGTATTTGTGCCGAGCATGGATAGGCTCAGAGGATGAATGAGAATGAATGGGAAGCTGCTCGGTCGCCCCTTGGCGAGGGCCTTTGACTTCTGGCGTTGCGAGCAACGACCACTAGCTAGGGATGGTCGAGCAAGGGTCGGGCTCGACTGCCTCTGGGAGGACTTTTGATCCTTAGCGTTGGAGGGGCTGTAAGAAGCCCAGTAAGGATGACCGGGCAGTGAAGCTGCGCAGTCGCCTCTTGGCAAGGGCTTTGATTTATGGCGTCGTGGGTAGGCCACTACCAGCCTGGGATGACTGAGCGGGGTAGCCATTCGGATGCCTCTTGCGGGGGCTTTGATCCCTGGCGTCATGGGTAGGGAGCTACCGGCCGGAGATAGCCGGACAGGGTAGCTGCTGAGCTGCCTCTAAGGAGGACCTGGATCCTTAGCGTTGGAGGGGCCGTAAGAGGCCTGTCAAGGATAACCGGGCAGTGAAGCTGCGCGGCAGCCTCTCGATGAGGGCTTTGATCCCTGGCGTTGCGAGTAGGGAAGCTACCGGCCAGGGATAGCCGAGCAGGGAGGCCGCTCGGCTGTCTCTATGGAGGACTTTGATCCTTAGCGTTGGAGGGGCTGTAAGAAGCCCACTAAGGATGACCGGGCAGTGAAGCTGTGCGGTTGCCTCTTGGCGGGGGCTTTGATCTCTGGCGTCTTGGGTAAGAAACTACCAACCTGGGATGACCGAGCAGGGTAGCCGCTCAGATGCCTCTTGCGAGGGCTTTGATCCCTGGCGTCATGGGTAGGGAGCTACTAGCCGGAGATGACCGAGCAGGGTAGCTGCTCGGTTGCCTCTTGCGAGGGCTTTGATCCTTCACGATGGGGACTGAGCAGGGTTACTTCCCAGTGCCTCTTGGCGAGGACTTTAATCCCTGTCGGTTGTGGTAGGAAGCTACCAGCCGGGGATAGCCAAGCAAGGGCTCGACTGCTTCTGGAAGGACTTTGGTCCTTAGCACGGGGGGGCTGTAAGAAGCCTACCAAGGGCCCTTGGCCGGGCAGGGTTACTGCCCGGTGCCTCTTGGCGAGGAATTTTTTCCTGAAGGATAGCCGAGCGAGGGTCAGGCTCGACGGCCTCTGGGAAGGCTTTTGATCTCTGTCGGTCGTTGTAGGAAGCTACCAGCCGGGGATAGCCAAGCAGAGTAGCTGCTGAGCTGCCTCTATAGAGGACTTGGATCCTTAGAGTTGGAGGGGCCGTATGAGGCCTGCTAAGGATATTCGGGTAGTGAAGCTACGCGGTTGCCTCTTGGCGAGGGCTTTGATACCTGGTGTTGCGATTGTGGAGCTGATAGCCGAGCAGGGAAGCCGCTCGGCTGCCTCTACGGAGGACTTTGATCCTTAGCGTTGGAGGGGATGTAAGAAGCCCTACTAAGGATAACCGGGCAGTGAAGCTATGAGGTTGCCTCTTGGCGAGGGCTTTGATCCCTGGCGTTACAAGTGGGGAAGCTACCGGCCAAGGATAACCGAGCAGGGTAGCAGCTCGGCTGATTCTTTATGAGATTTCGCCCGACCATCCAGTTGCAGGTATGGGGAACAGGAACGGTCGCGGCGAATGTGCGCGTAGCATGCACATTGAATGTGGAGGGAGGCAAAGCGCCAGGGTCGCATCGTTTCGATTCCGCCAGAGAAGGCTCGATGATCGCCGCGTGGCAGCGACTTTTTGGGAGAAAGCGGGCGACTGTTGAGTTCCATTGGGGAGCAGTGGGCTATATAAGGCTGAAGGAGCACTGGTCCTTCCTTTCTTCGTAGACAGATCGTTGAGAATGCAAGACTTCCCCTTTACCATTCCCGGTATCATACACTTCGAAGACGTATACCTCTATGACCAGAACTGTACCGAGGACACGGTGCAATTGGTCTATGGGAGTATCGAAGACCACTTCGACCGGCTGCTCCCTCGACGCTCCTCCCTGCTGCAGCTGCTGATGTACTCCATCTGGAGGCGTCGCCGGGGCTTTACAACCCCTGGTCCGAGCAGCTCTATGATGAGACCGTAGGAAAGCTGCAGTCTCTGAGGCGCTTCGGCCTGATCTCCACAGATCAGCTGGCTCGCTCAGTGGTGCTCGTCCGTGAGTGCTACGAACTGAACCTCGGGGTCAACGCGTGCGGGGGAATCGAGGACTGAGGTTGGATCTCGCGAGGCCTCAGCTGGCGGAGGTCTTTACAGAGTACCATGAGCAGTGCTCTCTGCACCCCCTTTCCCCCGTTGCTATAATTTTCTTTTTCTTTTGTATGTATGGCTGTGGAGCACATAATACCTTTTGAATAAATGAGACATTTCCTTCTTTTTCGCAATGTTCCATTGATCTTTATTAAATTAACAACAGACCCTAGGAAGAGTTTACATTCCCCTAAAAGAAAAGTACATGCTAATAGATGACCTTATTAGCGTGGCCCGAGCTCCCCGGAGGCTTGTTAGTCTCCGTGCTCGGCACCGGGTACGGGGCTGCCTGAGCGCCGTATTGGTCATCTGCCGAAACAAGCATGATCTGGCCGATGGTCAGCTCGGCGGGAGGGGGACGCTGCTCCTGCTCGCGTTCGACCTGTCGTTTGTCCCTTAAGTAGGCAGCGAGGTGCCCCGATCGGATGAGCTCCTCGATGTAGTCCCGGAGTTGCTTACAATCCTCTGTGGCGTGGCCCAGCGTCCAATGGAAGGCGCAGTAAGGGCCCCGGATTCGCTTCGAGGCCTGGCGCGGGATTGGAAGGAACTTGAAGAACCCCTCGCCCTGGGCCTCCTCTAGTAACACTGCGAGGGAAACGTTGAGCGGGGTGTACTCCTGAAAATTCAGATGATAGGGCTGCTGACGCTCCGGCCTCTCTTCCCGAGCCCTTTTCTTCTGGTCGGACCGTTCTGCTCGGGGGAGGTTCGCGTTCACCTTGGACTCCAGCTGAACCTCGTGCTCGGTGCATGCCTTGACCTCGGCCATGGTCTTAGGCTGTGCCAACGCAAAAGAGCGCAACCACTCCTTGTGCCTAAGACCAGATCTGAGCGCCGTGATGACGGTCTCGTCCCGGTGCTCGGGGACCTCGAGGAGAGCGTTGTAGAAGTTGGTGATGTAAGCCTTGAACGTCTTCTTATCCCCGCTCTTAATTGTGAAGAGGTAGTCGACCGTGCGCTTCTGCCGACGGTTCCCAACGAAGTGGCCGAGGAACTGAGTAGCCAGCTCATCAAAGGTCGAGATTGAGCGAGGCTCGAGTCCTCGGAACCAGTCCCGACCAGAGCGGATGAGGGTGGCTGGGAAGGCCCTGCACTAGGCGGCATCGGAATGGTCCTAGAAGCTCATCCACGCGGTGAAAGCATCCAAATGGTCTTTCGGGTCAGTTTTCCCGTCGAACAGAGAGGCCTTCGGGCACTTGTTGCGCGAGGAGACGTGGACAGCGAGCAGTCCCTTGGTAAACGGCTTGGTGAGCAATTCGGCGGCGTACTTAGCCCCGTCGCCCGAGAGGTGACCTTCCCGGCGCATGCCCTCGATCTTCTTTTTGAGGGCGTCAAGTCGGCCGTGGTACTCTGAGGATTCGGCGCCTTGTGATCCATGTCCCCTGCTATGGGAGACCTGTGTCTGGGCGCGGCCCCGGTTCCTCTCGATGAGGTTCTTCAGATCCCCGGGCGAGGTAGCCCTCGAACAGTCGTGGCGAACCCCTTCTATGCGACCCCGTCGAGGGAGGGGTGTCGATCATGCCTGTGACAGGCAAGGTGACCGACATCTCCTCAGGGGTGTAAAGGTCGCGAGGAGGCTCGAGGCGAGGCGCTCTGGTGGCGGATCTTGGTGTGGAGCCGTGGGGCGCCCAGCGGGCCTCAGAGAGTATCGGCCCGTGAGATCTATGGCCAAGGGTCGTAGCCTGCCGGTGGTTGTAAGTCCATGTCACGCACCCCACGAACTTGCGGAGAGGCGGAATATATGAAAAACGATTATCAAAACTTAGTAACACGGACTTGAGTGCATGAATCGTGTCTAAACCGTTACTATCAAACTACGAGAGGTTTAACTACTCGGATTCGAAGTTATACCTCACGTTACTTGTCTTTCGGGTCTTCATCGATGTCCTCCACTCCTCGTAGGCTCCTTGGAACATCGGCACCTCAACGGCCTCCTCGAGTCAAAGACGATCCACCCGAAAGCTCCTACTCTAAGCTTGATCTCTAACTTGAGATAACTAGGTTGATCAAAGTGCTAATCTAAGCTACCTAGGGGATATAGAGTTAGATTAGGGATGTGTTAATCTAGCTAACCCTTGATCTCAACACATGAGAGGTTAGGGTTAGGGTTTGAAGAGAGAGAGCTTGAGGAGAGAGAATGTGAGAAAATGAATCCTTTTGGATGAATGAAATCATTTGTGTATATATGAAACATATGATAATATTAAGTAAATAACAAATAATGAATTATCACCATGTTTCATTAATACACTAAGTGATTCATCACATGAGTCATATAAAACATTAAATGAATCATTAACTCAATGTATGAATCACTACATGACTCATTAATTCAATTAATGAAAATGCCACCTTAGCCTCCAACTCATCATACTTCTAGTAGCTTCTCAAAAAATTACGAGAACGCCCCTCCAATCCGTGAAAACACGGAAAAACTTTAGACTGTATAAATCCAATAACCCGATACTAGAATCTGGCTTAAACCAAAGTCGGCTAGTATAAACTGTCCGAACGTCGCACGTGCGTTTAAATACGTATGCGTCCGAACCCTTGTCGTAAAACCATACGACCTCTATATCGTTTCGCCTGGAGCAGGGAAACTCTCTGTGTGGGACTCTAAAGACTCGACACTATGCTGGCAGTGGGTTTAACCACAGACCGCAAGCGGCACTAGCTGTACGTAACGGTCCCCAGGTAGATGTCGATAAGAAGGCTGATGAGATAACCCATCCGAACTACTACTGAGCCTATCCGTGACAATATCCGCGCGGTCCGGTCTGTTCGTCTAAGAGTATCGCATGTATGGTCTAGGGAGGTGGAGAACGTCAGACCCCTAATAACCGTACAAGTCGTGCCTGGTATGGCTCAAGACCATTTGAGAATCTACTGATCAGTCCACCAGTAATTCTCCATCAGCCCTGGCCAGGGACTTATGGTAATGACCAACCGATCATAGTGCGATATCAACTCCCTATACCGGGAGAGACGAATCCCTAACAGTCGCTCACTGCCTCCATGTGGCTCGGGACTGTACCCAACTAAAACCTGTTTGCACGACTCCTTTGAGCCGTGGTAGGGTAGTAATCAAAGCACAGTGGGAACTCACACGAGACAAATGACGACTTTAAGTCAACAGACTATCTGCACACATGTCACCTGAGAACTGCTATCTGACGTTAGGTATAATACCATCCAGTCGGTTCTCCTGCGAGTCATGTCCGGTGTACCCGTAACCTAACGAGCACCTGTATACTATCTCCAGTACGACGTACTGATGGCTGTGGGACAGACCATCTCCCCAACTGGGATTAGAAGCGTACACACTAGTCTACTCTGGAGTATCGATGCCCTGTCTCGATAATCCTACGACTAGGGACTATTATAGGATGTTGCTTATAGACTACCCAGCCCCCACTAGTGTGACTGCCATCACAACGCTGGTAATCAAGCAAAGAACCTATGGGCTCTACTAATATGTATAAGTGATACGTTACAAGAAACATATGCACATATTAAACTAGACACAAACCAAGTAGCATACTACTATATTTAGCAAGACTGTCAATACAACTGTGAATATCCCAAGCTTCCATTAAGTAATATGCATGCTAGTATGATACAATAATGGCCAGTAGGGCATATACACTAACAGTGGTCAGCTGTGCCGATGAGGGCAGAGCCTTCTGGAGGCGGAGGAGCGGCGATCTGGGGCCCTGGCCCGGCCGTTTGGACATGGACGAGCGCCTCCACAAAGGACTGTAGCCGATCTATTCGGCTGGCGAGGGCGTTGATGATGGTCGCCGGGGGAGGTTCATCCGCGCCTCCGGTGAGGGGGAGGCAGCGGCTGGTACCTGGATCTTCAGGGTGGTCGCTTGCCATGTGGATGGAGATCGGAAGGCCAACTTTGTTTTTTATGGAGTTTAGTTTCCCACAGACAGCGCCAACTGATGGAGGTCATTTTCGGGTCTCTGTCAGATGTTGTCTTTAGTCAATCTCCCGGTGGATCTTGGAGGTGATCTCCTGTTGTGTGTGGGTCTCAATGGGTTTTGAGGAGATTGGTGGTTTTGAGGAGTCGACGCCGAGTACCTGCAAAGAAGTCCAGGGTTGGTTTGGTACCACCGAGGACCTTCCGACGATCAAGTTAGTACGAGATCCGAGCAGAGTAACGGCTAAGTGGGGTGAAAAATGGCTTACTTGACCCCTCTGTGATGAGGGTTTATATAGTGGCGGCAGCACGCAGTAGCAGGAGAGAGAATTTCGCCGGCAGTTACGGTCCCGACGTCACTCCCACGTAAAGAGCGGATCGCCCGTTAATGGGGATCGTGATGGCGTGGAACGTAGGATGTTGCTGGCGGAGAATCTGTGCATGGCGAGATTTGCGGAGCGGCGGTTACGCCTGTGAGTGGTGGAGTTGGTCGGTCGGAGGACTGAGGAAGATGGCCTCGACTGGGGAGCTCGGGGACGAGCGAGAGGGCCGAGAAGCCTTGGTCCTGTGGCCGCTCGGGGCTAGCTGAGAGGCCGAGGAGGCCAATTTCGAGGGGGCTCTGAGGAGAGCCAGTTTGTGCTTGCAGGTTGGGTACAGGGGTGGCCTGGTCGGCCCCTGTGGGCCCTTTCTTCTGAGTTCTGGGATACGTCATCTGCCACGTGTCCTTATCTTGGAGATCGCCAATATTGAGCATCATCAGTAAGTCTCATCGCACATAGTTAATAATTAATAACATTGACAGGGAAAATTTCAAGGAAATTTTTTCCTCTGTGTTTCATCATCATAAGCCAATTCTGCTTTCTTCCTGTTTCCATATTCAGAACTTCTATATTTTGTTATTTAATGACAAACCTATAATCTGAAGATTTATATTTTAAATAGGAAATGTTAAGTCCGAGAACAAAATTTCACTTGTAGTTTCAAAATATCCAAAACAAGAAATTCTCAGCCGCTAATCGTTCTAAAGAAACTTTTGGAACAACTAAAACCCGATATCTTGATATAGTTTTGCAATTTCGCAGCTGCTGCCAGAATGTTTCAGAATTTGTCGGACAGAAATAGCAATACTAATTCAAAAATTGACAATGTACCATTCATTAAGAAAGTCATAAAAGCAAACCATTTTATTTACGAAAAGAACCAAAATCTTCAACATTCGCAGCTGCGGCCTCCGCCAGTGTCTCATCCTGCTCGACACCGCCTTCGGGGGGCGGGGTTTCCACCTCCGTGGCCGCCTCTCCCCCGACCGCCACTTGCGGCGCGTCCTCGGGGAGCGGGAACTTTGAGCGGAGCTCAATGTCGGAAAACTCCGGCATTGACGCCTTAACGGCATCAAAAGCCTCATGCCAAACGACGGCCGAGGCTTCGGCGAGGTCCCTGTAGAACTGGTCGGACGCCTTGTACCTCTCCATGGATTTCTTCTCTCGGAGCTCGGCAAGCTTCACCGCATCGAGCGCCCCAAGGGTATCCCTCCTGCTCGCATGCCTTGACTTCTCCATCGTGGCATAGAGCTTGCTAACCTCCTCCAACTTAGCCTGGAGGGCCTTGTTGGACTCACTCAGAAGTCGGTGAGACCTTATACACTTGGAGTTCGTCAACTCCTAGGCGGCTACCCAAGTTTCGAGGGCGTCTATCCTCTCCTTCTCCTGCTGCATCTCAAGGCGCAGGTCCTCCACCCACGAGGACAATTCTCCCGCCTTCCTTATGGCTGGGGCGATCTCCTCAGGTTCCATATTGACGATAAGGGTGCGGTGTTGGATGACCTGAAAAAAGCAGCAGAAAGGGTTAGAAATGTTCAAACTGAGGAGAAATACTCAAGAAAATTCTTAAAGAAAAACGGGTGCCAACCTGAACTGCCTCCTGAGCAATAGCGGCCACTTGGGCCTTCAAGGTCCCCCGAGGAATCTTTGTCCCGGCCGATTGCTCCATGTCGGAGAGCAGGCTATCAGCGATGGAAAGCCCCGAGGGCACCTCAAAACAGACATCCCCCTCCTGCATTGGATCTCGATGGATGGCGATCGAGAGATCGTTCTTTTGTGCCTCTTGAGGGGGACCTCGCTGGGATCGGCTTCATCCTCCACCTCCCTCGCTCGGGACGCCAGTCCCCATGCCTGCTTCTGGCTCTCCCCGCGGCGGACCTCCAGGGCTCGGGACGCGGTGGAAGGCTTCGCCGGTGGAGTCGGTTCCGGGGCTGAGCTCGGTCCGGGTCTGGACAAGCTTCCTCCCCCGGTCTTCTTCTGTGACATCGCGGCTATGGCTACCAGAAGCTTTGACCGGACTATTTGTCCTGCAAGGGAGAATACACAAATAAAGAGGGTTAGTGATGCCAATGGGACAAAAGGAATTTATCCAAGTCTAAACAGATCGTCCAAAGACCTAACTTACCCAGGAAGTGCGCGGGGCTGAGCCTGGCCCAACTAAGAGCCTGCTCGGAAAGCAGGATGTCGTCCCGCTGGATCGGCTCCCATATAGATACCACCATCGCCTTAGGTGAGGACGACTGCTTCACCCTCGGGCAGTCGGCCCTGTGCCACTGTGTAGGCACAGGCCAATCCTCGCCCTCGGATGGCCCAACGAATAAAAACTTCTCCTTCCATTCATGAATGGAAGAAGGAACGACTACCACGCCTGACCCGACCACCCCACCCTTGCGTTTTTTGATGGAAAAATACACCCAGCTCGGCTCATTCTTGTTGGTACCGAGGTGATTCTTATAGCAAAGGAAAGAAATAATGAGGGTCAAGCTGAAAAGGATGTTTTCAAGTTTCAACCGAACCAGAAACCCGAGGAGGATTCTCCACGAGTTCGGCGCTAGCTGGACCAAGCCAAGTTGGAAGCAACGAAGCACCCCACATATATCGGTTGGAAAGGGAAGATGCATTCCTGCCCAGAATGCTTCCAAATACAGGGCAATCTCCTTGCCCTGCACCAGATCCGCCCGTTCACCCTCCCTAGCTAAACGAAGCAAATAGTTAGGGGGAATATGGAATTGATCTTGAATCTTGGTAAGCTCGTCCACGTCCCTCAGGACGTAGGGCGCATCGCGAGCGTTCCTGATGCATACCTTAGAGGCCCTTGCCGCCGCCTGACAGCGAGTGACGCGGGTAACCCTGACCCTATGGGGCGAGCCCGACACAGATGAAGCAGTAGGAGAACCCTCTTGGCTGTCAGCAGCTAAAGAGGTGGAAGACTTTGTAGACTTAGCTCCAACAACTGGAACCTTATTGTCCGACTCAACCCTAACTATTTCTACAAACTTCTCAGATGAAGACATCCAATCTGATTCAAAGGAATGGCTCGCCGAGGAAAAAACACAGGTGACCCGATCTAAGAGGAAGGAACGCCGAGCAACCTTCGACAACAAAGGAAATTATGGTGGAAGTGTTAACCCTAGTGGGTTCCCTCCTATTTATACACCTCAAAGAAAGCATCTGACGGCTCAGATCGATTCCTGCCAAAACGAAACGCCGCACCTGCCGTCCGTCAAAGCTCCACGTGGCGATCGGCCATTAGGGACTTCCCTTCGGTTGTAGATGACAGCGACAGCCTGTTACGTCCGCCAATCAGGACCGGACACGTGGCCTGTAGCCCAACAGTCGAACGAGCGAATCGGCACCCTCTCTTTATTGCACGATCATTTCGCCGATCCGCTAATATCATCGGAGATACGCGCGAAGATCCAGGCGCTCGGGGATACACCACGTGGGCTCAGAGATCTGAACGACGTAACTTCCTTACACCACGTCGCCTCGGAAATCCGTACCAAGGATTCTCGGCAACAGACTGGACCAAGAAAACCGAGCAGGCCACTCTCGACCCGGCCCATAAATAAGTCGGAACGAGAGTGGGGGGCTAATGGTGATGCTCATAAGTGGGAATTCCTCAGATCGCTACACGTGATGAATGACGTGTCACCCGCGACAGCTCACTAGACTCTTGGGGCTACCGATGAAAGTCTGTATGGAACATTGACGACTCTCCTCGATTCATCCCCGAGCTTAAACTCCACCTCTTACCCAAGAGCAACCCAGCCGCCGAACTGGCGCTCATCCTCTTATGCTCGTCTCCAAGCTACTGCAGAGCTGAGCTTCCTCAGCCTCCCGGCTCGTTTCCGAGCCTCCGCCGGACCAAGCCTCCCCACCTCTCCCAATCAAACAAGAGCACGGGGCCTCAGCGCTTCCGCAACGGCTCCGCGTATCTTGCCGAAGTGAGATATCCGCCGCCCCACGTCTCACGTCCTACGCTGGTGCATCCCCCCATTAATAAGCTTATCCCATCATTCACGTAAGCATAATGTCAGGGGCGTAACCGAAGGCGAATATTTCGCACTTGCTCGCTCCATGCGACCACTATAAAAACCGCTCTCTCAGACGACTCAGGTAACACAATCTTAATCTAACAAGCTACTACTCTGCTCAAATTCTCGGCTAACTTGATCGTCAAAGGATCCTACGGTGGTCACCCACCCCAGGACTTTTCTGCAGATAGCTCGGTTTCCACTTCAAAACCAACCCATTGAGATCCACGCACTCAAGGAGACAACCTTGAACTCAAATCTTAACCGTTCAATAACGATCGTGACAGATCGACGGAGGACAACATCTGAACGAGATCACAGCCTCCATCAGCAACTCCATCTGGAACTTCTCCTCTTGGAAAAACACCCCCTTAGAACATGTAACTCAACTAAATCAACCATTTAATTAAATGCCATCACTAATTTTGTTATAACTAGCCATTGGAGTGATAAAAAGACATTTGTTAGATACCTCTCACATTTAGATCCCTGAATATTTCATATTTTGAAGATCCGACATTGTCACGGAAGATTCAAAGATTTGGTGTTATCAGTAAGGCAGACGTCTGAAGCTCATCTTCGACAGACATCTGCCTCCGCCTCGTAGCGCGATCTTCTTTTATGCAGACGTCTGTCCCGTTGAGGTTCAGACTCTGCTAAACGCTCTGTTATTTCGATGAGAATACCAGACGTCTGACATATCCTTGTTCAGACGTCTAGATAGGCTCTGGAGTTTCGTGACTATAAAGGCAAACATCTGCCAATCTCTTGTGCAGATATCTGCTGTATGTCTGGATCGGATATTTACTTTGTTTGGAAATTTGTTATTTATGGAAATCTTTGTATGCTATATTTATATAATACCTTATTTTATACTTAGATCTGATGCCCTTTGATAATTAGAGAGAACCCATTGATAATTTTTAGAAATCTAAGATTTGAGAGGGATTTGTATTCACCATCAATTTATACTCCTCCGATATTTGATTATTAATAAAGTTTCGCCTTCGTCTAATTTGTAAGTTCTCGTATTTCTTTCTTGTCTGTGATTTGTTCTCTTCTCTATATCGTTTGGTTTTTATTTTGTGATTGTCTTATATGCAGCAACAATTTTATCCCCCTAATGGACACTACTTTTCGTTGAAATACCCAATCTATTCAAGCTTATTATTGTTTATAAAAGCTAACAAAAAACCCAAACCAAACAATATTCGTCCATCTCAACCCAGGTTTTATGTTGTTGAATATAGGGGTTTTTTTATGAAATTTTGAAACTGGGATGGCCAACCCAGGTAATTTATTATTATATTTTCGGAAATTTGAAACTGGGCTTGACAATCCCTTATTTAATTAACAATTACATAAAAAGAAAAGAAAAAAATTAATCTGGTAGGAAAGTAGGTCAATGTTGAAAGTAAGAAAATGACCAAGTCGATTTTCCTAATTATATATTAAATAAGGATTTTCTATAAAAAAAAATTGTCCTTATAAATATGAAAACTTATGTGAGATGTACATACGTATGGACATGTTTCATTCCAAGCGCACCCTAAGGAATGTAGATTAAAAGAAAAATGAAATGGATGTAAAACTTGGACAAGGGCTTATAAGTTTAAGCATGAACACCATATAAGCATGAATTTCCTGTACATATTTTGATGAAAATGTCTTCTAATACATATATTGTATCGATATGCTTCGACAAAGTAATGCTTCATCAATTTTGCTAGCGAGGATGGATTATTCAATGCCAGAGACCAAATATAAATAACGGACACCAAATTCTTCAAACTTATATGGCAATAACGATAATAAAAGTAAATCCAGATATAAAATCAATGAACGGAAAATTGACAAAACAAACCTGAAAGGATGGAAAGAAGCTCCTTAAGTAAATTTATAAATGAGCGAAAAAGAAGCACTTGCAGAAAAATAACTCTGTAGTCTTTTCTTAATAGAAAAAAAGCGCAACTCCTTCACAGGAATTTTCGGAATTGACTCATCATCTTTCGGCGGCCTTTTAGGTAATATCCATCTTGATTCCCCATAAGTTCTACACTTATTTAAGTTCATATCATCATCTGTCATGAATAACATGCAGTCATTTGGACATGCATCGATTTATTGATAACTGAAACCGATGTCGGCAATAATCTTCTTCATCTCTTGAAAATTTGCAGGGAGATGGGAATTCCGATAAGCCTCCTTCTCTACTTTTAGAAAGTCATCGACCGACTTACTGCTCTATAAACTTTTACATTTAAGATGAAACATGTGAACCATTCAATCCAACTTCGTCATTATCGTACACTTGTAAAGAGCATTCTTAGCATTCTCCATATACTTAAAAAAACTAGCAGATTCGGAATCTGAAACCGCATCGTCAGTAGAGGTATCATTGTTCATGCCATCATATAACTCATCCATCATATTATTTAAACCGGTGGTTGATGGGGTTCTCATAGGTGGCGGTAACAGACGATGCGCACTGATTTTTATAGTTCATAACCTCTCCATGCAAGTGCCAGATAGTGTAATCTTCATAAAATCCGTTAGCAAATATATGCGGTCGAATCGCCTCTCGACTATCACTTTGTAACGACCCTAAAATTTCTATACACTTTTATTGACCCAATGTTAATAAAACAGTGTATTTCTGTTCTGGTTTCGAGTTATTAGTTATTTTTGATGACTTATGTACAAGAAACACCTTATAGCTCACTGGTTAAGCATTTTCGAATCCCATCAGTTCCAATATTTTTTCTTTTTAATTTTTCAGAAGCTTAAGAGTTACACGTGCATTACACGGAGCAACGAAAAGTTGCAAATAAATCAAAGAATAAAAACGAGATATAAATAACCAAATGAATGCACTGCACAAATCCGAGACCCAACTCTTCTTTTTGGCCGCCTAAATCCCTTCAAAAACCGCTACCGACAGGTGGAATAGCCCCAAACCCTTTCATTTTTTGCCTGTGCACCCCTTCAGCTCCCCTCTACTCTAATTTTTTGTTTGATTTCTCTGATTTTAACCAGAGACTCTTCAATTCCCCCCATTAACACTATTTCAATTCTTTTAATTCAATTCTTTAAATTCACACACCTTCATTTTTTCTCCTATAAATACCTAGAACAGTCCTAACTCTTCCTCTAGGCATACCTCTCAAAACTCTCTCTAAAATCCTAACTCCCAAGTTCTTTCCAAAAAGCTCACTCTCGATTCCGTCAACTCTCATTATTCTTCACACTCTTACCTACGCTACGCTACACTACATGTTGCCGAGAGGAAGCCGGAAGCTCAAGCTCGTCATCCTGCGTTCATCATCAGTTTCAGTTTTTCAAACCAAGGCTACTTCTCTCTTTTCTCGCTCGTACGAGTACGAGTGGTACAATAAGTCTTTTTTCTCTTTCTCCATTTTTACTCATTTCTTGTTGAATCTCTTATTGACATATCGCCACTCCTCATCACTCGTAACTGTGCCAAGTCCTCCTTGACTTCTTTTCCTTTGCCCCCTCATCGTCATCACAATATAATTCATAGGATAATTTATCTTAATTTATTTTGCAACCTTTTACATGTTCACAAAATTTTCCAAACTATATTAATAAGAAAATACAAGTTTACCACCTTCATCTTGTAACTCATGTGTAACACCCTAATTCATTTATAACAGTTCTATTTTGGACATTTCTTTATTTATGATTATTTCTTAATTTATTGTGTTTTTGATGTGAATAGTGTAATTAATATCTGTGTTTGCAATCGACCCAACCCGCATGCTTGAAACCCGTGTTGATTCCTATTTATGATTTATTCCGGCTAGTTATGAGAATCCGTGTACTTTCATGTTGTATAACTGCATTATATCTGGCATCTGCATTTTTTTAATACAACATATAAAGTCAAATAAAATATTTTAAAAATATCTTGCATGGCCTGCATCATACCCCTAACCCTGTTGTAGCATCCGTATATCGTGTTCTCGTCCCGTTCGGTAAAACGGACTCGTTTGGATAGCTACGTGCACGCTACGTGTATCCGTTCTTGGGGGTATGCATTTTTCGTTACCCGGTTATCCTATTTTGGTTTTGGTTGACACGTATATTTTCCATATTTTCAAACCATAATTTTAAACCCAAGCCGGGTATATTTTGGAATATTTTGTATTAACCTGAAAACTCAAATTTAACGAATATTATATTCTTATAATATATTACTGTTAAATATAAATTATTTCCGTTTACAAATTGATTTTTAAAACATAAATAAATATATATATATATATATATATATATATATATTCTAAAAAGATTTTTCTAAATCCTAATCTTAACTACTGCCTAACTTTCTCTCTCTCTTCCTCCTTCTCTCTTTTTTCCCCTCCTTCGTCACTACAAAACCCACGCTAAACCCAGCCACCACCATCGCCCTGCACCCTCACTGTCGTCAACCCCTCCTCAGTCACCTCTGATCTCCCTCTCTCGTCCCCATCAATCCACGACCACCATAACCGGAGCAAGAACCCCGGTAACTCACATCCTCGACGAACCCATCACCGAGCACCCAAAGAAAGCCCTAACCCATCGTCGGAGCTCCGACCCCTCGTCATCACCATCATCATCTCCCTTCACCTCTCTTCCACGACGTCTCGAGACCACCCTCACCTTCAGCCCCGACCAACCCACTGCAACCAAACCTAAGAACCCTCGCCTGCACCCCCTCCTCACTGCCGACTACCCTAGTCGGCCTTACCCCATCTCCACCACCTCCATCTTCTCCTTCTCCTCTCCTCCTCGCCTTCAATACACGACACCAAGAAACCCCGACTGCACAGAACTGAACCCGATCCTGACTTCAAGAAACCCACAACTTCCTCGTC
This sequence comes from Agapanthus africanus, assembly GCA_030015575.1. NCBI lineage: Eukaryota > Viridiplantae > Streptophyta > Magnoliopsida > Asparagales > Amaryllidaceae > Agapanthus > Agapanthus africanus. The sequence goes on along the minus strand of JASDDO010000022.1, from coordinate 484,178,009 downwards.
GTGAAACCTCGCCGGAAAACCCACGACCCATCGTCTCCATCCCCTCGCCTTCTTCTCTACCCCAGAACCCAGAACCCAGAGCCACACCAAACCCCAGCCCTTCCTTTTCTTCTTCTTCTTCTTTTCTTCTCTTGCTTTCTTGGATTCACGTTTCCGGTGATCGCCGGAGCCATGCCACCGCCGACGATCCGGGCAATCCAGTAGACATCCCCAGCCGGCGTGGTCGTGTTCTTGCATTGCTTGGTTCAGCACGTGTGTATTGCGACGTTTACCAACGTCGGACACGCCGTACGCACCCCGTATTAAGATCCGATCAGGCAAGTTTATCTTGCTACATGCTATACTACTATATTTTACATCCATGTGAATAATAACATTACATATTGTTTAGTTATGCATCCCACATTACCATTTTACTGTTTTACGATAGCCGTTCGTATCCGTATCATTTATCACATATATAGTCGCATGCAAGTTTACCTTTCTACATGCTATGATACATATTTTGCATCCATATGAATAAAAATATCACATGTTCATTGTATTGTATATCCATGTTACTGTTTTATTGTTTTCGGATAGTCGTATTTATCCATACCGTTATTTACATATCTGGTAGCATGCATGTTTATCTTGCTACATGCTATGATATTATATTTATATTCATATGAATGAAAGTATTACATGTCGTTTAATTATGCATCATATGTTACAGTTTTACATTTTTACAATACCCGTTCGCAACCGTATCATTTATTGCCTCTCTAGTTACATGCCATATCATATAATTTCATATTACTGTTATGTTAGTATCACATGCTTGATAATGTACATCATATGACTCATTGACTCATGTTATGATATCACTGCTTATTACTCGTGCATCCATGCTTTTACCGTGATTCGCTACTTACTACAGTTTTACTTTAAGCATCCGTGTGATATATATGCACCACATGACATGACCTGATACACCACTGCTTGACCTGCTACTTGATCATGTTACTAATGCCGACAATCCTGACTTGTTGTCCCGACGGACATATCCTATTGTCTATTCTGACAAAACCTATACCTGCTTGATTCTGTGTTGGCATTAGCTCCAGATTTATCAATACCTGACTTGAACACATAACTTTGGGGGTAAGGGGAAATCAAGAATGTAACCGAATGTAACTCAAAAGGTTATTATATTGTTTGCCGCTTTTCCAGGCGTTACGGAAAAATCTTGTTACCGTGGTCCCGTGGGGAATGAACGGGGCATAGACCGAATAATTCTGTTGCCATGGTCCCGTGAGGAATGAACGGGGCATAGTCTGATGGGTTACGATGAGGATTACATTAATTGATTTCGAAGACTTTAGATTAGATAACCTAGAATCCATAAATAGGCTGCACACCACATGTACATACACCTCACTGTTTCATTTCCGTGTTTACTTTCTATTCATGTCATCGTCTATATTCATGCCTGCATATCTCATGTATCTTGTTTATTTATTATTGTTGATATCGTGATACACTGACGTCTGGGTTCTGCATGGCCCAGATCTTTTATCTTTGTCGCAGGCTGATCAGTAGTATTTCCGCCGTCAGGCCGAGCGGTGAGGATCTTGTTAGTGTAGTTTAGTTTTTTTTTTTCGTACTTTCATTTCCAGATGTGAGCCTGTATTTGGGACGTACTTTCCAGATGTTATTGCTTATTGGATTTATTACTTCCGCATATTATTTCTTGACTCGTTTATTCTGGCATATGGACATGTACTAGATAGTTTATTTTATTTTACTGTTCTTGATATCTTATAGACAACCATAATGTGACTGTGGAAGGATGTTTTCTAGCCACAGGTAACATGGTTGGCTCTGTCACGTGCCGATCTTAGCGCACTCTGGGAAGCGGGTCGTCATAGGGTTTGTTTGGTATCAGAGCCTAGGATTTAGATTAATCAGGTTTGATTCTCTTGTAGTTGGGTATTGTCCCCAATACACGAATCAGAAAACCCGTAATTAGGAACATGTCCTGCCACATTGTTCTTGTGATTCTTGAATCTTATCTTTCTCTTGACACTTTGTCTTGACGATATGCAAATAACTTTGCATCTCGGCTTGAAATCCTTTTGTTCCTTATTGTTTCTCCCTACCTATTCTATCGATTCTAGTTTTAGGATTTGGATGACTTGAACGGAGTTATGTGATTGTAACTATGAACTGCAGCATGGTTACAATGCGGTACTTTATTTAAGTAACTTGGAGTCCTAATCTTGATTCATTTCCTTAATTCATGGTCGTGATATTACCTTGCTTCTCTCGGTTTCATTGCTTACCAGTTCATGTTTTATCGCAAGCTTGAATCTTTTTTACCATGCTTATCTTCTTCAGTGTTTGGTTTCAGGTGAAGTCATTTCGGGTATCCTACTTGTTCATGATTTTCCTGAATTAGTATTATTCGATTCTGGTGCATCCCATTGTTTTATGTCATCCAAGTTTATTACTGCACATTCGATTTCTTGCACGACCCTGTCTTGTTGTTGGGACATACACACTGGGAACGGGAAGATCATATCTAGTAGTGAGTGCAAGAATTGTTCGGTTGTTATCTGCGGACGTGAGTTATTCACAGATTTCTTGGTGATCGATACCGACAGTTATGATATTGTCTTGGGAATGGATTTTCTCGACACTTTCCACGCTCACATTGATTGTAGGGCAAAGAAAGTGATTTTCCAGATTTCCCGACATCCGGATTTTGTTTTTGCTGGAGGTAGAAGTTCTGTCGGGCCAGTTGAGTTTTGGGCTAGGCCGACAAGCGCTGTTATTCGTCGATGGAAGTTAATAAGGAGGAAGCACCAGTTGTAGTTCGAAAGTACATGGACGTGTTCGAGGACATCTCGGGTTTACCGCCAAAAGGAGATATGGAGTCTACGATCGATCTTGTTCCTGGTGCAGCGCCAATTTCAAGGGCGTACTATCCGATGGCACCAGTGGAGTTGGAAGAAGTAAAGAAGCATGTTATAGAATTGCTAGAGAAGGGTTGGATTTGCAACAGAATTTCACCTTGGGGGGCTCCAGTTCTTCTAGTCAAGAAGAAAGATGGCACAAGGAGGATGTACATCGATTATCGAGAACTAAACCAGGTGACTATTAAGAACAAGTACCCGATCCCTCGCATTGGCGAATTGTTCGAGCAACTCAGTGGCGCGAAGGTATTCTTGAAGCTGGATTTACGATCCGGATATCATCAAGTTCGAGTTAAATCAAAGGATATCTGCAAGACTGCGTTCTGAACTCGATATGGACGTTACGAGTATTTAGTGATGCCATTCGGAGTCACGAATGCATCGGCAATATTTATGGACTTGATAAACCGAATCTTTTCACCGTTCTTAGACCAGTTTATAGTGGTGTTCATCGATGGTATTCTGCTTTACTTGAGGAGCCTAGAAGAGCATGCAGAATTGTAACAACTCCAATTTTTGTATACCAAAATTTGCTTTAAATATGATGTATACTTGGAGTATTGATGCTGCTGATAACATTTTAAGTATCTACTTTCCTACAATAATTACAAGAAGGAGCTTGTAGCTTACTGGTAATACCTTGCACTGCTGAACCAAGTCACCAGAGTTCGAATCCCATGCCCCACATAATTTTTATATCATTTTCTTTTAATTTTTTTTTGAGAAGTCAAATGATCAAACAGCCATAACTCACAAATTAATACAATATATGAAAAATAAAGTGCACCAAAGTTCCCCCAAGAAAATTCCCAATCCAACGAGACCCGACTCGGCCCTGACTCGGCCGAATCGGCCGGCGCCGCCGGCCGGACTCGGCCGGTCGGCCGAGTCGTCAACACGAAAAATATTCGTGTTGACTTGGTCAACCCTCCTGTATGGTCCATTTTCCTAGAACTGTTACCAAATGCCCATTACACCTCTTTTAATCCTAAATTTAATGAAATTTTTAATGAAATTTATATTTTTTTAAATATTTTTTAATCCAAACCCTAACCCTAGCCTAGCCCTGTATAAACACCGCTACCCTCTACTATTTCACCTCACAACTCTAAGTCCACTCTCCCAAATTCTCAGGAAATCGGTACAAAGAGCGAGAAGCGCAGCGCTGCCGAAACCGACGACGGATTCCGGCGATCGGACTAGAACCTTTGCGACGTTTTCGACGCATCGACAACCACCACTTCCCTTAGCCTCCTTAGCTTGTCCAAACCCGTAAGTCCCATCTCTTCTATCTCTCTTTTCTTTAATATAAAAATACGACTTTTTGGAACCCGACGGAAATCGGCACAAAATGATTTCCGATTCGGTTTTTCAGCAAATTTCCACTTGTCACCTAATACATAATACCTACCTATATTCATGTTGACTATTAATCACCCATAAACCAATTTAAACAAACTTTCTCACATGAAATGATAGCTTCTTTGCAAAACCGTATTCTTTTCATAAAAATACCATAAAGTTTATTTTTCTTGTTCTAGTCAATTCCCTCACTCCTAAATATGTTTATCTTGATAAATAAACTTGTAGAAGTCAATTTGAATGACTTTTCACACATGAAATGATAACGTTTTCAAATACCGTATTCTTGCGCTTTAATACCTTCAAGTTTAACATATCATATTTAACCTCTAAACTTCATCAAAACTTAAAATAAGTCACGAGGTAATGATCTACCTCTACACGCACTCAAATATAAGCCTAATTGATATATTTCAAAACATAGAATACGAAAATACAGGACTTTTCACTAAAATACCATATTCTTTATAAACCTTTTCTAAAAGCTTTAAGTTGTACACAATTCTAAATAAAATCTTTTAAAATGAAAGCACGATAGGTCATGGACATCGATCGTTTATCTAAACTGTCTTGTGGTGTCTAGGCAAGTGTATCTAAGGCTAGTGGTTTTTAATTAGGCCCACGACTGTGGTTCCTTCCCACTTACCTGGCACTTACCTGGCCGCAATTGACGGTAAAGAGGCGATTTGAGGCTTCTAATGACTTGTCGTTTAGACCTTAGAAATAGGCTAGTTGGTTTAGGAAACCCTAACAACTAAAATATGGAAAACTATACTCTTTTACGAATAAATACCTTTTATTTATAGAACCGTTTTTTCTAAATGAATAATATTTATTAAATCTAAGCAAAGCGCCGCTACAACCCACCTTTGGGGAAACCGTTAGGGATAGTACGGTTCATCGTGCACCCACGGGCTAGTAGTGCGAGATTCAGACCTCCGCAGGGAGCATTCGGTCTCGAAAGGTTTAAAATACGACATTTAAGAAAAATGAGATTTTTGAAAATAAAATATTCATTTAAAAACTATTCATGTGTTAATATATATATAATTATCATTTTAAACGCCTATTTTATTATAATATGAAGTTTCCGCTTTTTCCTAAAATTCCAAGATTAAAAGTTACATTAAAATACCATGAAATTCTAATAAAACAATTAATACTTTTATTATGATATATTCACTAGAATAAAACAAATAAAATTCACATTCATTATAATTATAAAGACGAATAATAAATACTTGAGGTGTATTTTGAAGACTATACAAAAGTACTTTTTTACATAAAACCCCCTCAAGTTTTACAAATTACAATAAGGCCCTAACTAATATTGAACTTCAAATTAGCTTTCTTTTAGTCTGACTCGGGTTAGAGTCTGACTATTTCTGACTTGAATATGATTCAAGTCAATCTATATTCTTTTATATTCTAATACAATTTGAATACATGAATCCCTGAATCCAATTAACAATATATTCATTTTGACTGAATCAAACCATGGATATTCATCCATTATCCTGATATTCCATTTACCTGATTATACAGTTACAACATGTTTACTGATATCATGGTTTTGGTCAGTCACCCAAATTACATATTCCATTACAACAATACTGTTAAAACACTACGGGGTTTAAGGGGTAGATTGGTGCGGAAGGTGTTAAAGGTGGTACGAGGTGGTCAAATTAAGACACCTAACCTGAATCCTATTGCTGTTGTACCGTGGCATAACGGTTCCTTGTACTTTCCTTTTGCCCTGATCTCTAGCATATAGAGATCCCCCTCGTATACACTGGCATCCCTTTGTACCAAGCTACAAACAACAGCGTTAAACAATGTTACATAATATTCAACCATATAATACTTTAGAAAATACTTTTACACTGTCTTTCTAATTCCTCCTTATCTTTGGGACTTACCGAGCGACCTGTTCGCTGACGAGATTCTATTTCTTTCTTCTTTGAATGTCGTCAGGTGCTTTGGACCAAGCTGAGATCGAGCCCACCGGTAAAGACTTGGAGAAGTTCCACGAAGACCCAGAGCTCTAGATATTGTACCTTGTTCTTTCCAGTATTTTTCATTTATTGTTATGCCACTGTTTAGGCATTGCTTTTCATTTCAGATGTATTTTCTTTTCATGCATTGTACAAAGAATGTTATTAATAAAAACTGCTGTTATCTCTATATCATTCGTCTCTTGTGTTTTACTTTATATTGCTTAGCTACGCTTAGCGTGTGTACTTCTGAGTACATACGTAGCGGGTCTCGTCGCGTCCACTTCGCTGTATACTGGGAAGCGGGGTGTGACAGGTTTTGTTGGTGGCCCATGCAGGTCAGAGCTGTATGAATCCCTGTCATGCAGTTCTGGTCTGTGTGAACAACCTAAGCAATATAACACAAGAGCCAGCAACTAAAACATTCTTTACAATTCATGTCCTTTGAATCTTGCAAATCTATATTCTTTGAATCTTATCATTTCATGTATTTGAATCTGCCCTAATCCAAATTTTTCTTCAGGGTTATGGATTCCCCGAACAACACCAGCACTAACGTCAACAACACCCCTCCAGCACTACCTCTCACACCAGTTGTTCCTGCACCACCCACTGAGCAAACGATGCTATTTGAGGCGATCCGCAGCCTTCTCGAGGGACAGCAACAACTTTTGAATCGTCCCGAGACAGATGCACCGGGAATAAAGCAATTCAGAGCTTTGCACCCAAAGCAATTCTCGGGTAAAGGAAGCCCTCTTGAAGCGGAAGAATGGGCACAAAGCATCGAAGACGATCTGGCGGCAGCTCAAGTGCCAGATAACGCTTGGGTCCGTGTAGCAAAACTACAGCTCACGGATAATGCTCGCAATTGGTGGAAGGCGGAAGAAACCCGTCTAGTACAGCCGATTGAATGGAAGACATTTCGCGAGAAGTTCGACGCGAAATATTTCCCTGTGACTGCCAGGTTCACTATGGAGCAGCAGTTTATTCATCTACAGCAAGGATAAATGTGGGATAAATCGGTAGATGAATATGATGCTGAGTTCACTATGTTGAGCCGGTAAGATATGTCACAATAGTTCAATTTTTTTAAATATCACATACTATACAGCTAACACAATCTTTAAACAGATTCGCGGCACACTTGATACCGACGGACGATATCAGAGCCCGTCGCTTTCAACAAGGTTTGGACACAGAGATTAAGGCTGCTCTAGCCACAGGAAAGTTTTTGACTCATGAGGATGCACTAGAAGCTGCTCGCAGTTATGAGGCAGTGATAAAAGAGAGGGGCAGACCTCAGTCTGCTGGAGTCAAACGCCCTGCCAACCAAATGGCAGGTGGAGCCACGTCCAGACCATCTTTCGTGCCAAGGCGACCCGGAGTACCAACTCATCGTCCTAGCCCATCCTTTTGCACTTACTGCAAGAAAACTGGACATATGATGAAGGACTACCGTCGAGCCAACCGCCTCTGCTTAATCTGCGGTTCAGCTACTCACAGTATTGGATCTTGTCCCCAAAGACAGAACCCAGTTTCTGCACCCAGGCCAGCAAATACTTATCAGCAGAGACCAGCTCTTCAGGCACCTGCTCCCAGACTTGCACTGCCTGCACCACCCAGGGGACCACAAGCTGCACCACCTCCTCGACAGTTCCATCAAACTCAAAGGAACGTTCCGAGGAATGCTCCTCAAGCCAGGAGGAATGTGCCAAAGCGTCAGGCTTTCATGGTGTCTGTGGAAGAAGCTGAGGCCACTGGCCAAGTCATTACTGGTAAACTTTCTTTCTCAAACTTATCTTTTAGTTTTGGTTACCTACACACTTTCCCTATACCTAAAAACCTATCCCTTATACCTTAGGTACAATCCTAGTAGCTTCACTACCTGCATTTGCACTGTTTGATACTGGAGCATCCCACTGCTTTATGTCGCAACGGTTTGTCCGAACCCATGCGATTCCAGTCTCACCGCTTGTATCCAGCTGGAACGTCAGTTCCGGAAATGGTGTTCTAAAGGCAACTATAGGATACAGCATGTGTCCAGTCGTCGTCTGCAGTCGAGAATTTTATGCTGACTTCAAGGTACTGGATATACTGAACTTCGATGTGGTTCTAGGAATGGACTGGCTTGGAACCTTTTATACTACCATCGATTGTCGCCAAAGGAGGGTAGTATTTGAGATTCCAGACCATCCGGTTTTCTATTTCAAGAGTGGAGATCGTACCCTGGAACAAAGTACTTACAAAGCAAAGCCAAGGGAAGCAGTAGTTGCAGCAGCTCAGGCAGAGGAAGAATCAAGACCGGAGGTAGTTCGAGAGTTCGATGATGTATTCCCTAACGATATATCAGGTTTGCCTCCCGATCGAGCTCTTGAATTCAGTATTGACTTAGTACCAGGAGCACAACCAGTGATCAAAGCACGTTATAGACTAAGTCCGGAAGGTTTGAAGGAAGTACGAACACAGTTGGACGAATTACTGGCGAAAGGATGGATTCGTCCCAGCACTTCAAGTTGGGGAGGACCTGTACTATTGGTGAAGAAGAAGGAAGGTTCATATAGAATATGCATCGACTATAAGTCCTTGAACGAAGTTACTATTAAGAATAAGTATCCACTCCCGCGCATCGATGATTTATTCGATCTGCTAAGTGGATCTTGTGTCTTCTCTAAACTAGATCTTCGTTCAGGTTATCATCAAGTGAAGGTTAAGGAAGCTGATATTCACAAAACAGCTTTCAGAACTCACTGTGGACATTATGAATTTTTAGTAATGCCATTTGGAGTGACCAATGCACCAGCAATCTTCATGAATCTTATGAACCAAGTTTTCCGGGAGTATTTAGACAGGTTCGTTGTCATCTTCATCGACGACATCCTGGTATATTCTAAGAATCGGAAAGAACATGCGGAGCACCTACGAATTGTCCTGGAAACTCTTCGACAACATAAGCTTTATGCCAAATACAGCAAGTGAGAGTTTTGGCTAAAACAGGTTGGTTTTCTTGGACACATCGTATCAGGAGAAGGGATTTATGTGGATCCAGCAAAAGTTTCAGCAGTCAGCGAATGGCCTACACCGAAGTCAGTGAAGGATATTCGAAGTTTCTTGGGCTTAGCTGGATATTACAGAAGGTTTATTGAAGGCTTTTCGAAGATCGCAACACCCCTGACCAAGCTCACACGAAAAGATGAAGAATTTGTATGGTCAGAAGCATGCGAGCAAGCTTTCGTAGAACTCAAGTCAAGACTGACATCTGCACCTATTCTCGTCATACCGGATCAATCTGGAGGATTCAAACTGCATTGTGATGCATCCGGTAAGGGACTAGGATGTGTTCTACATCAGCACGGTAAGGTTGTGGCTTATGCTTCAAGACAACTGAAGACTCATGAGCGCAATTATCCGACGCATGATCTGGAGTTGGCAGCCGTCATTTTTGCTCTCAAAATTTGGCGCCACTACTTACTTGGTGAACGAGTGAACATCTACACAGATCATAAAAGTATGAAGTATGTGTTTACTCAGAAGGAGTTGAATATGCGGTAGAGAAGATGGTTAGAACTTATGGCGGACTTCGACATCAATTTGCAATATCATCCAGGAAATGTGAACGTAGTACCTGATGCTCTTAGTCGCCAACCATTAGCAATGAATCTCACCGCCCAGTGGAAGCTTCAGCAAGACCTACATCAGATAGAGATTGAACTAGTCATGCCAGGTGATGTTTCAAATTTGATGAATCTACAAGTTCAATCAACTATTGTCAATCAGATCAAAGCAGCTCAAGCCAGCGATACTAAGTTGCAAAAGATCAGAGAATAAGTGGAGAATGGACTCAGAACGGATTTCATCATCCATGAAGACGGATCTTCGAGAAACGGCAGCAGATTGTGTGTACCAAAGGGTCCTGTTCGGGAAGAGTTAATGAAAGAAGCTCACAGCTCTCCCTATTCAGTACATCCTGGAGGTACCAAAATGTACAAGGATCTACGTCAGAATTATTGGTGGCATGGAATGAAGCGTGAAGTATCTAGAAGCATCGCAAAATGTTTGGTGTGTCAGCAAGTAAAGGCTGAACATCACAGGACAGCTGGACTACTTCAACCGTTACCAATCCCAGAATGGAAGTGGCAGCATATCACTATGGACTTTGTAACTGCTCTTCCTCGCAGCACAAAGGGTAATGATGCGATTTGGGTCATTGTGGATCGACTCACAAAGTCGGCTCACTTCATCCCATTTCGAGTTGGCCAATCAACTGAGACACTAGCGAAGAAGTACATGGAGGTAATAATCTAATTTAGATTTTTAAAAAAAAACTCTTCATAATATACTATCTCTGATACCCATGAACTCATACAGGAAATTGTGAGACTTCATGGAGTACCGGTCTGCATTGTCTCTGATCGTGACACCAGGTTCCGATCGCAATTTTGGCAGAGTCTGCAAGCTAGCTGGGGAACAAGTCTGAACTTCAGCACGGCTTATCATCCACAAACAGATGGTCAGTCGGAACGAACTATTCAGATCTTGGAGGATATGCTTAGAGCATGTATGCTCGACTTCAAAGGATCGTGGGAAGATCACCTGCATCTTGTGGAGTTTGCGTACAACAACAGCTACCAAGCAAGTATAGGAATGGCACCTTTTGCAGCATTATATGAAAGGAAGTGTCGATCGCCATTAAGTTGGGACGACATCGGAGATAGAGAACTCCTTGGACCAGAGATGATAGTAGCGACCGTTGATGTGGTCCGTACTATCAGGGAAAGAATGCGCATAGCCCAAGATAGACAGAAACACTGGGCTGATGCAAAGAGACGACACTTGGAGTTCTAGCCAGGAGACCATGTATTCTTGAAGATATCTCCGAACCGCGGAGTGATCCGATTTGGAAGACGGGGAAAGTTGAGTCCGAGATACATTGGACCGTTCGACATACTCGAACGAGTCGGTGAAGTGGCATACCGATTAGCGCTTCCACCCACATTGGAAGGAGTGCATAACGTGTTCCACATATCCCAACTCAGAAGGTATGTGAGTGACCCCGGCCATGTACTTGATCATTCCGAGCTCACGATACAGCCCGATTTGTCTTGTGAGCAACAACCTGTGGAGATCCTGGACAGGAAAGTGAAGACACTTCGGAACAAAGAAGTTAATTTGTTCCGGGTAATGTAGAGGAAAGACACTCCAGGAGAATCCACGTGGGAAAGGGAGGATGAGATGCGTGCAAGGTATCCGCACCTTTTTGTAAACCAGTCCTCAAATAAAAGTTGTAAATTTCGAGGACGAAATTTTTATAAGGAGGGTAGATTGTAACAATTCCAATTTTTGTATACCAAAATTTTCTTTAAATATGATGTATACTTGGAGTATTGATGTTGCTGATAATATTTTAAGTATCTACTTTCCTACAATAATTACAAGAAGGAGCTTGTAGCTCACTGGTAATACCTTGCACTGCTGAACCAAGTCACCAGAGTTCGAATCCCATGCCCCATATAATTTTTATATCATTTTGTTTTAATTTTTTTTGGGAAGTCAAACGGTCAAACAGCCATAACTCACAAATTAATACAATATATAAAAAATAAAGTGCACCAAAGTTCCCCCCAGAAAATTCCCAATCCAACGAGACCCGACTCGGCCCTGACTCGGCCAAGTCGGCCGGTCGGCCGAGTCGTCAACACGAAAAATTTTCGTGTTGACTTGGTCAACCCCCCTGTATGGTCCATTTTCCCATAACTGTTACCAAATGCCCATTACACCTCTTTTAATCCTAAATTTAATGAAATTTATATTTTTTTTAATATTTTTTAATCCAAACCCTAACCCTAGCCTAGCCCTATATAAACACCCCTACCCTCTACTATTTCACCTCACAACTCTAAGTCCACTCTCCCAAATTCTCGAGAAATCGGTACAAAGAGCGATAAGCGAAGCGCTGCCGAAACCGACGATGGATTCCGGCGATCGGACTAGAACCTTCGCGACGTTTTCGACGCATAGACAACCACCACTTCCCTTAGCCTCCTTAGCTTGTCCAAACCCGTAAGTCCCATCTCTTCTATCTCTCTTTTCTTTAATATAAAAATACGACTTTTTGGAACCCGACGGAAATCGGAACAAAACGATTTCCGATTCGGTTTTTCTGCAAATTTCCACTTGTCACCTAATACATAATACCTACCTATATTCATGTTGACTATTAATCACCCATAAACCAATTTAAACAAACTTTCTCACATGAAATGATAGCTTCTTTGCAAAACCGTATTCTTTTCATAAAAATACCATAAAGTTTATTTTTCTTGTTCTAGTCAATTCCCTCACTCCTAAATATGTTTATCTTGATAAATAAACTTGTAGAAGTCAATTTGAATGAATTTTCACACATGAAATGATAACGTTTTCAAATACCGTATTCTTGCGTTTTAATACCTTCAAGTTTAACATATCATGTTTAACCTCTAAACTTCATCAAAACTTAAAATAAGTCACGAGGTAATGATCTACCTCTACACGCACTCAAATATAACCCTAATTGATATATGTCAAAACATAGAATACGAAAATACAGGACTTTTCACTAAAATACCATATTCTTTATAAACCTTTTCTAAAAGCTTTAAGTTGTACACAATTCTAAATAAAATCTTTTAACATGAAAGCACGATAGGTCATGGACATCGATCGTTTATCTAAACTGTCTTGTGGTGTCTAGGCAAGTGTGTCTAAGGCTAGTGGTTCTTAATTAGGCCCACGACTGTGGTTCCTTCCTACTTACCTGGCACTTACCTGGCCGCAATTGATGGTGAAAAGGCGATTTGAGGCTTCTAATGACTTGTCGTTTAGACCTTAGAAATAGTCTAGTTGGCTTAGGAAACCCTAACAACTAAAATACGGAAAACTATACTCTTTTACGAATAAATACCTTTTATTTATAGAACCGTTTTTTCTAAATGAATAATATTTATTAAACCTAAGCAAAGCGCCGCTACAACCCATCTTTGGTAACCCGTTAGGTATAGTACGGTTCATCGTGCACCCGCGGGCTAGTAGTGCGAGATTCAGACCTCCGCAAGGAGCATTCGGTCTCGAAAGGTTTAAAATACGACATTTAAGAAAAATGAGATTTTTGAAAATAAAATATTCATTTAAAAACTATTCATGTGTTAATATATATATAATTATCATTTTAAACACCTATTTTATTATAATATGAAGTTTCCGCTTTTTCCTAAAATTCCAAGATTAAAAGTTACATTAAAATGCCATGAAATTCTAATAAAACAATTAATAGTTTTATTAGGATATATTCACTAGAATAAAACAAATAAAATTCACATTCATTATAATTATAAAGACGAATAATAAATACTTGAGGTGTATTTTGAAGACTATACAAAAGTACTTTTTTACATAAAACCCCCTCAAGTTTTACAAATTACAATAAGGCCCTAACTAATATTGAACTTCAAATTATCTTTCTTTTAGTCTGACTCGGGTTAGAGTCTGACTATTTCTGACTTGAATATGATTCAAGTCAATCTATATTCTTTTATATTCCAATACAATTTGAATACATGAATCCCAGAATCCAGTTAACAATATATTCATTTTGACTGAATCAAACCATGGATATTCATCCATTATCCTGATATTCCATTTACCTGATTATACAGTTACAACATGTTTACTGATATCATGGTTTTGGTCAGTCACCCAAATTACATATTCTATTACAACAATATTGTTAAAACACTACGGGGTTTAAGGGGTAGATTGGTACGGAAGGTGTTAAAGGTGGCACGAGGTGGTCAGATTAAGACACCTAACCTGAATCCTATTGCTGTTGTACCGTGGCATAACGGTTCCTTGTACTTTCCTTTTGCCCTGATCTCTAGCATATAGAGATCCCCCTCGTATACACTGGCATCCCTCTGTACCAAGCTACAAACAACAACGTTAAACAATGTTACATAATATTCAACCATATAATACTTTAGAAAATACTTTTACACTGTCTTTCTAATTCCCCCTTATCTTTGGGACTTACCGAGCGACCTGTTCGCTGACGACATTCTATTTCTTTCTTTGAATGTCGTCAGGTGCTTTGGACCAAGCTGAGATCGAGCCCACCGGTGAAGACTTGGAGCAGTTCCACGAAGACTCAGAGCTCTAGATATTGTACCTTCTTCTTTCCAGTATTTTTCATTTATTGTTATGCCACTGTTTAGGTATTGCTTTTCATTTCAGATGTATTTTCTTTTCATGCATTATACAAAGAATGTTATTAATAAAAGCTGTTGTTATCTCTATATCATTCGTCTCTTGTGTTTTACTTTATATTGCTTAGCTACGCTTAGCGTGTGTACTTCTGAGTACATACGTAGCGGGCCTCGTCGCGTCCACTTCGCTGTACACTGGGAAGCGAGGCGTGACAAGAATACTTGAGGATTGCACTAAAGACATTGAGGCATGAAAGATTGTATGAAAAAATGAGCAAGTGCGAGTTTTGGCTTGAAAAAGTGAAGTTTTTAGGGCATGTCGTATCCGGAGATGGAATCGCCGTTGACCCTGAGAAGATTGCAGCAGTTCAAGACTGGCCGATTCCGAGGAATGTAGCGGAGATCAGATGTTTTCTGGGACTTACAGGATACTACAGAAGATTCGTGGAGAATTTTGCTCGATTTGCTGAGCCTTTGACCATGCTTACACGAACGGAGGCACTGTTCGTATGGACGGATAGTTGTGCGTCAACTTTTGAAGCGTTGAAACAAAAATTGATAACCGTTCCTATTTTGACCGTACCAGACGGTTCCGGAGGATTGGTGATTCACAGTGACGCATCTGGGAAAGCTTTGGGATGTGTTTTGATGTAACATGGGAAAGTCATAGCCTACGCATTGAGACAGTTGAAGACCTATGAGAAGAATTACCCAACTCATGATTTGGAGCTTGCGGTAGTGATTTTTGCGTTGAAAATTTGGAGACACTATTTATTGGGCGAAAGGGTCAAAGTATTCACCGATCACAAAAGCCTAAAGTATGTGTTCACGCAGAAAGAGCTTAACATGAGACAGCGTAGATGGTTGGAGCTGATGGTTGACTATGATCTTGATCTCAAGTACCATCCGGGGAAAGTTAATGTAGTGCCGGATGCTCTTAGTCAGTTACCAGCAATTCGGATGTTGACTGCACAGAAGGAGCTTATCGAAGATTTTTGGAGATTCGAGTTGGAAATCGTGCTACCGCATTCTTCGGGACAGTTGATACAGCTGCAAGTACAGTCGTTGTTGATCGATATCATTAAAGCAGCACGGTCACAGGACCCAAGATTGCAAAAGTTTCGAGAACAGGTTGAAGCGGGACTTTGAACGGAATTGTTAATTCTTGAAGATAGTTCGTTGCGATATGGTAGCCATTTGTGTGTGCCGAAAGGAGACATTCGTGAATAAGTTATGAAGGAGGCGCACAGTTCCGCATATTCTGTACATCCAGAAGGCACGAAGATGTATCGTGATCTACGACAGCATTTCTGGTGGGAAGGCATGAAAAGGGAAATTCTCCGCTTTATAGTGAAGTGCTTAGTGTGTCAGCAAGTTAAGGCTGAATATCAAAGAGTTGCTAGTTTATTACAACCACTTCCAATTCCTCAGTGGAAGTGGAAACATATAACCATAGATTTCGTGACAGCTTTACCGCGGAGTCCAAAGGAAAACAATGCAATTAGGGTGTTTGTTGATCGATTGACCAAGGCAGCTCATTTCATACCATTTCGAGTTGGTCAGTCAACGGAAGCGTTAGTAGAACAGTACATGCAGGAGATTGTGAGATTACATGGAGTACCTGTGAGCATCGTTTCCAATCGTGATACCCGATTCTTATCGCACTTCTGGAGGAGTTTACAGGAAAATTTGGGAACGCGATTGAAGTTTAGCACTGCTTATCATCCCCAGACAGATGTCCAGTCGGAGAGAACAATCCAAACTCTTGAAGACATGTTGAGAGCTAGCATGTTGGACTTCAAGGGTTCATGGGAGAATCATCTACACTTGATGGAGTTTTCGTACAATAACAGCTTTCAGGCGACTATTCAGATGGCTCCATTCGAAGCATTGTATGGCCGCAAGTGTCGCTAACCCGTCTGTTGGGAGAAGGTTGGAGAAAGAAGATTGTTGGGATCAGATTTGATCATGCAAACAGTAGAGAAGGTTAATACTATCTGGAATCACATGAAGGCAGCATAGGATCGGCAGAAGAGTTGGGCCGATACATCGAGAAGACCTCTAGAGTTCGATGTTGGTGATCTTGTATTCTTGAAGATATCACCGACTAGAGGGGTGATTCAATTTGGGAGTCGAGGCAAGCTTAGTTCTCGATTCGTGGGGCATTTCGATATTATTGAGCGTGTAGGAGAAGTAGCTTACAGATTGGCTTTACCACCATCTTTGGTGAGTGTTCATGACGTGTTTCATATATCTCAACTCCGTAAGTATGTTCGAGATGATACGCACGTGCTAGATTATTCAGAGCTGACTGTAAAGGAGGATTTGACCTATGAGGAACAATCGATGTCGATTGTTGATCGAAGAGAAAAAAGTCCTCAAGAACAAGGTTATCCCTCTCGTACTGGTTTCTTGGGGGAATCGCCCGCACGGAGAATCGACTTAGGAACGAGAAGACGAGATTCGACAGAAGTTTCCACACCTCTTTTCCTAGAATCATGCTTGTTTTTCTTTTCTTGTTCCAGGAATTTCGAGAACGAAATTCTTTTTGTAGTTGGGTATAATGTAACACCCTAGTTCATTTATAACAGTTCTATTTTGGACATTTCTTTATTTATGTCTATTTCTTGATTTATTATGTTTTGGATGAGAATAGTGTAATTGATATCTGTGTTTGCAATCGACCCGACCCGTATGCTGGAAACCCGTCTTGATTCCTATTTATGATTTATTCCAGCTAGTTATGAGAATCCGTACACTTTCATATTGTATAACTGCATTATATCTGGCATCTGTATTTTTTTAATATAACATATAAAGTCAAATAAAATATTTTAAAAATATCTTGCCTGGCCTGTATCATACTCCTAACCCTGTTGTAGCATCCGTACATCGTGTTCTCGTCCCGTTCAGTGAAACGGACTCGTTTGGATAGCTGCGTGCACGCAACGTGTATCCGTTCTTGGGGGTATGCATTTTTCATTACCCGGTTATCCTATTTTGGTTTTGGTTGACACGTATATTTTCCGTATTTTCAAACTATAATTTTAGAACCAAACCGGGTATATTTTGGAATATTTTATATTAACCTAAAAACTCAAATTTAACGAATATTATATTCTTATAATATATTAACTGTTAAATATAAATTATTTACGTTTACAGATTGATTTTTAAAACATATATATATATATATATATTCTAAAAAGATTTTTCTAAATCCTAATCTTAACTACTGCCTAACTCTCTCTCTCTCTTCCTCCTCTCTTTTTTCCCCTCCTTCGTCACTACGAAACCCACGCTGAACCCAGCCACCACCTTCGCCCTGCACCCTCACCATCGTCGACCCCTCCTCGGTCACCTCTCACCTCCCTCTCTCGTCCCCGTCAACCCACGACCACCACAACCGGAGCAACAACCTCGGCAATCCACATCCCCGACGAACCCATCACCGAGCACCTAAAGAAAACCTTAACCCATCGCCGGAGCTCCGACCCCTCGTCACCACCGTCATCATCTCCCTTCACCTCTCTTCCACGACCTCTCGATACCACCCTCACCTTCAGCCCCGACCAACCCACTGCAACCCAACCCGAGAACCCTCGCTTGCACCCCCTCCTCGTCACCGACCACCCTAGTCGGCCTTACCCCGTCTCCACCACCTCCATCTTCTCCTTCTCCTCTCCTGCTCGCCTTCAACACCCGACACCAAGAAACCCCGACTGCACAAAACCGAACCCGATCCCGACTTCAAGAAACCCATAACTGCCTCGCCGTGAAACCTCGCCAGAAAAACCACAACCCATCGTCTTCATCCCCTCACCCTCTTCTCCATCCCAGAACCCAAAACCCAGAGCCACACCAAACCCCAGCCCTTCCTTTTCTTCTTTTCTTCTCTTGCTTTCTTGGATTCGCGTTTTCCGGTGATCGCCGGAGCCGTGCCATCGCCAACGATCCGGGCGATCCAGTGGACATCCCCAGCCAGTGTGGTCATGTTCTTGCTTTTCTTGGTTCAGTTCTGTACGCACGTGTGTACTGCAACGTTTATCGACGTCGGACGCGCCGTACGCATCCCGTATTGAGATACGATCAGGTAAGTTTATCTTGCTACATGCTATACTACTATATTTTACATCCATGTGAATAATAACATTACATATTGTTTAGTTATGCATCCCACATTACCATTTTACTGTTTTACGATAGCCGTTCGTATCCGTATCATTTATCACATATATAGTCGCATTCAAGTTTACTTTGCTACATGCTATGATACATATTTTGCATCCATATGAATAAAAATATCACGTGTTCATTGTTTTGTACATCAATGTTACCGTTTTACTGTTTTCGGATAGCCGTACATATCCATACCGTTATTTACATATCTAGTCGCATGCATATTTATCTTGCTACATGCTATGATATTATATTTATATTCATATGAATAAAAGTATTACATGTCATTTAATTATGCATCATATGTTACCGTTTTACATTTTTACAATACCCGTTCGCATCCATATCATTTATTGCATCTCTAGTTACATACCATATCATATAATTTCATGTTATTATTATGTTAGTATCCCATACTTGATAATGTACATCATATGACTCATTGACTCATGTTATGATATCACTGCTTATTACTCGTGCATCTGTGCTTTTACCGTGATTCGACACTTACTACAGTTTTACTTTGAGCATCAGTGTGATCTATATGCACCACATGACATGACCTGATACACCACTGCTTGACCTGTTACTTGATCCTGTTACTAATGCCTACAATGCTGACTTGTTGTCCCGATGGACATATCCTGTTGTCTATTCAAACAAAACATGTACTTGCTTGATCCTGTGTTGGCATTAACTCTAGATTTATCAATACCTGACTTGAACACATAACCTTAGGGGTAAGGGGAAATTAAGAATGTAACCGAACGTAACTCAAAGGGCTATTATATTGTTTGCTGTTTTTCCGGGCGTTACGGAAAAATCCTGTTACCGTGGTCCCGTGGGGAATGAACGGGGCATAGACCGAATAATTCTGTTACCGTGGTCCCGTAGGGAATGAACGGGACATAGTCTGATGGGTTACGATGAGGATTACATTAATTGATTTCGAAGACTTTAGCTTAGATAACCTAGAATCCAGAAATAGGTTCCACACCACATGTACATACACCTTACTGTTTCATTTCCGTGTTTACTTTCTATTCATGTCATCGTCTATAGTCATGCCTGCATATCTCGTGTATCTTGTTCATTTATTATTGTTGATATTGTGACGCACTGACGTCTGGGTTCTGCATGGCCCAGATCCGCTATCTTTGCCGCAGACTGATCAGGAGTATTTTCGTCGTCAGGCCGAGCAGTGAAGATCTTGTTAGTGTAGTTTAGTTTTTTTCCCCGTACTTTCGTTTCCAGATGTGAGCCCGTATTTGGGACGTACTTTCCAGATGTTATTGTTTATTGGATTTATTGCTTCCGCATATTATTTCTTGACTCGTTTATTCTGGCATATGGACTTGTACTAGATAGTTTATTTTATTTTACTGTTCTTGATATCTTATAGACAGCTGTAATATGACTGTGGAAGGATATTTTCTAGCCACAGGTAGCATGGTTGGCTCTGTCACGTGACGATCTTAGCGCACTCTGAGAAGCGGGTCATGACATCATGCCTCATATAATATTTACATGTAATTAAAAAATGAAATTACTATGGTTTAAAGCCAAATACTAGAATGAAAATAACGTTAAAATGCCATCATTATTTATTCTTGTTAAAATACTAGTTTCTAAAATATTTTAATGTAGATCAATCACGGGTAACGATCTACCCCACACGTACACTTTTGATTCATAACACAATATTTAGATGTATGTATAATTTAAAAGAATACGTTTTTCAAATAAATACCATCACTTTATAAAAACCGGTTTTTATTGATATTGTAACCGCCTTTTGCAATTGTGCATCTGCAACCCTCATTAAGTGACCCACTAATGGATAGTGCGGATTATCGCACATCCTAGAAGCAGTATAGCTAGATGCAGAACTCATCACAGAGTATTCAGTCTCGAAAGGAAATAAAAATACTGTTTTTTTTTAAATACGATCTTTTCTAAACAAAAAAATCTTTGAAAACTTATATAAAACCACCAATCCGTATTTTCAATAAACCAACTTGTGAAAATATATTTTTAAAAGGAAGATTAGAATTTTTAATAAAATACCATCAAGTTTCCAAAAGAGCTAATTTTCATAAAAATACCATAAACTTTTAAAAGTTAGGTTTTATCACTAAAATACCACAATAATTAAAATACATATTCATAAAAAACCCTAAATATTATAAATCATTCTCGAGATTTATTTTTTAACCATATTAAAATATTTTTCATAAAACTCCTCGAGAAATGCAACCAATATAAATACATCACAATATTAAATATTAAGAACTCTAGATTAATATAGGCTTAAGCGGTATCAATTTTCTTGAGTCTCGGGGAGTCGGAGAAAATGAGTGCTTGCCTATTCAGGTTAGACAAGCTTAACGGAGTTATCAATGACAATTGTCCTGGCAAAAGACACAAATCCTGCCGTCCATGTGCAGCAGTTGCAGATTACTCCCGGACCTAAGAAATCAAGAGCTGAATCCTTTTATAAGATATTTACTCTAACCTGAATACAAACTCAACCAGGATCCAAATTTTTACATAAACTTGAACCCTTGATCATGAATCAGAACACTGGAACTTGAATATCCCAAAACTTAAATACTAGAATACTATGACTTGACATAAACTTAACATGAATACCAGTACACAATGGTTGCTATTGAAACTAACTTGACTCGAACCATGAATACAACTTGACATGAACACTTGACACGAATACTTGACATTGATATAAACTCAATCTTGCACTTTGATGTATTCATGGATTTAAGTATGCCTGGTAATTTTAACTGTAATTTAAGATACACGGGGTGTTGAGGTAGTTCAAGTATGAATCCAATGAAATCTCAAGAGTCCTCTAATTTATGAATCCATATCTACTAATACAAGCAAGCTATCATGAGGGCTAGTGTTTCTTTACTCTTGGATTATAGCCTATTGAGTTTGGAATACTTCAACACTAGGTTGAAGTCCCGTTATTAACATTTGATTCGGGTCCGTGGTTCCTTATCCCTGGATTATAGCCTATTGAGTTCGAGAACACTCTTGAGATTGATTGATATTCACCCTTGAACTTACGTTAAATTAGTTTACCCATGTAGAGACCTTTTAGGATACTTACATACACTTCATATTCACTATACCTACACAACACGGCCATACTATTCCATGCTCATGTTACTTTGCCATGATATATATAGAACTGCATGTTAAATAAAATTGTTATGTTTAAATTAAATGACATATTTAAAGACCATATCTCATAGTCCATTTCTTCATGATATCCATTTTTCTTTGTCATTAAACTTTTATACTTCGCACCCTTTTTCTTAGGGACTTACCGAGCGAAAGTTCGCTGACGTGCATTCCACCCACCTTATTTCTTGGAATATTCATCAGATACTGTGGAGACTGAGAAGGTGCACACCACAGAGGAGGAGCACGATCGGATCGCGACTCAGGCCTAAACTAGTTATCCTCTCTTTCAATTTATGTATGCCACATGTTTAGACATTTCTTTTCTTGTATTTTCTTTCAGTTGAACTCATGTATTGTAAATGTATCAAGTTAGATGTAAATAAATTTGTTGAAGTTTAAATCTCATATTAATTTCTTGTCATTTTATATTGCTCAATTACGCTTAGCGCATTTATTCCGGGAAATGATCTTCTCGAAATAAATACGTCGCGGGCCTCGTCACGTACCTGCTTCCATCTTTTAGGAAGCGGGGCGTGAAACACTTCTACCATTACAACATTTCGTACAGGGACAGGGATTCGACTACCACCCACTCTTGACGAGAATTGTATAAACTCTTCTATACCGATTTTAAATTCAGAGCCAAACTTGTTCTTATTTATCCAAGTCTTATCCATTCTTGTTCGATACGTAAAATCTAATACAGTTTACAATTAATTATTATATCATAACAAACATATTAAAATCATAAACGATATTAACAATTCTAACCTGCAGTGAGAAAGCTAAGAACGAGATGGTTATAAACAAAGAAGATAATGACAACAGTGTCTCGGAAATACATTTGAGTGATTTATCATGGCTGGAAATAATATTAACGCTTCTAACTTAGATGTCAATGGGTAACGGTTGTCGGAAGTAAGGATTCTATCCCATCAAGAATGTATAACGCATAAACCTCTGGACTTATGCTTTCATTCACTTCGAGAAAATTTCGGTAGCACCTCCTCGCGGTTTTTCGAGTACACTGCAATAAAAGAGATAAACATCTCAATACTATCAGTATTGAGATGATCATCTCAATTATATTTGTACACGGAGGACAAGCGGAAAGGCACTGACGAAATTCATCTCCAAACGAATGAAAAGTATAAGTATGCAGAGAAGTGTATACGTTATACATTCTTAACTTATCCAAAATGGGATAAATTTATTGGTTATTGTACGACTAGTATTCTCGTCGTATAAACTACGGGATGATTGTCAACGAAGAACGATCAACGTTCAAGATTGACAGCACACGCGTAGTTTTATATCACGAAAATAAACGTACGCATATAACTGATAGACAGGTTCTAAGTCGCGATAATTTTTCAATGTGAGATACTTGATGACGATATGTATCGGTTTACTTTTTTCATCATCGAGTATCATGCACTTAGTTAGATTAGATTTGATAGTTATCGTTTTAGTATCATCGGTTATTTAACTATTTTGTTTAAGGTTTTGGAATTTTCAGTTTGAATGGTAAGTTCTCAAACAATTGATATTATTAACGAAATATCTGCATTCGTTAAAATAAATACGTATCTATACAACAAAAATTACATAAAGGTAAGTCTTACACACACTCTCTCTCACACACAAACATATGTTTTTAGGCTAACTTTAGTGTGCATAAAGCTAATTGGTTTATGGCATGTCAAGTATCTATGTTTTCGGTTTAATTAATATTTAATTGGTGGCTTAATCTAGATACGGTGACTTAGGCTAATTTTAGTATTTAAGAATTAAAGGTGATAAACTTGTGTACCGGAAACTGGCGAATATAGAATGCGAAGAAACATAAGCAATCACGCCGACATGAAACCTATAATCACACAAATTTTTAGTTACATATGCTATACATCTCTATAAATAACAACAACAATACACACACGCGCGCGCGCACACATACACACTCCTAATTATAATTAACTAAAATTAGCAACCTAGCCCAAACTCTAAACCTAAAATTAACCCTAATTAGAAATTACCCCAAACCCTAAATAAAAATCACCCTAATACTAACCATAAAATTAATTAAAATCAACGAATTATTAGCCCTAACCTTTACACTAACCTAAAATTAACCCTAACCCTAACCCTAAACCTATAATTAATACATCCCATAAACCTAAAATTGACACTGTCCCTGAAATTAATCCAAACACTAGGCATAAAATTAATTAAATTTAACAAAAATCTAACTAATTAATTAAATTAATAAAACTACTCACGAATTTTAAGGTCAGAGGCATTAGAGTGGAGGCCAGGGCTCAGAGAGGAGGGGGCTAAAGGAAAGGTGTGGTAGATTGGAGAGGTCGGGGCTCGGAGGGACGCGATCAATTGTGCGCGGGGGCTGAGGGCTCAAAGGCAGGGAGGGGGTGCGGTCGAGTTGGCTTGGAGGGGCTCGGAAGGCTTGAAGGCGGCCGGCGAGGAGCGGATCATGGTGGCTGGAAGGGCTTGGGCCACGGTCGAGTGCTTGGAGACGGGTGAGGGAGGAGGAGCAGATATTATGATAGGGGGGAAATTTCATAAGGGGGTGTTCCCTTCTGAACGGCGGCGCGACGGCGGACGTCTCGTCTGAGGTTCGGGGCAGATGCTAATTGGTTCTATCCGTCTACCTCTCTGAAAATGCCAAGTTGATTTAAGGCACCGTGTATCGGAGGTTTAAACGGATGCGTCCGATGTAGCAGACTTCGTCAGATTCCCCTTCACTTGAGGGGTTTTTGATTGTGGGGACGCTCTTCCCTGCAGGCGCAAGCCTCTGCAGTTAATTACGCTACCGCATCGCGGTAACCACTTTCTCCTTCTCCAGATGGTCACTTCGTGTCGTGTGTGTTTATTTTGTGTTTAGTTGCCCGTGGATTGTATACGGAGACTGAGTTATGTCGTCGCCCGTAGGGCGTGGACTAGTACAAATCCGTATTATCTTAGATTTGGATTTGGGTTTAAGGATACGTTAGCCTTGTTGAGGACTAAGATCAACTTAAACGTTTGTTAAGGATATGTTAGCCTAGTTTTTAGACTAAGATCGACTTAACGGGATCATTTAGATCCAACAATAGAGCAAGTAAGGGAGCCCCGTTATTTAGTTTAGTGACGTTGCGGTCAATAGGTAGTTTAAGGACATTGCGGTCCAATGTTAGTTTTAAGACGTTGCGGTCAAGGTTAAGGACATCGTAGTCCGTGGATTTAAGGACTCCACAGTCCGGCGTTAGTTTTAAGATATCACGGTCAAGGTTAAGGATGTCATAGTCCATGGGTTTAAGGGCCCCACAGTCCGTTGTTAGTTTTAAGACATCACGGTCAAGGTTAAGGACGTCATAGTCCATGGGTTTAAGGACCCCACAGTCCGTTGTTAGTTTTAAGACATCTCGATCAAGGTTAAGGACGTCATAGTCCGTTGTTAGTTTTAAGACATTCCGGTCAAGGTTAAGGACCTCATAGTCCGTGGATTTAAGGACCCCACAGTCCATATCAATGTGTGGTCATCGGGACCCGTCACCTCTTTGAAGACGTCGAAGAATTACAACGCCAAATATCAAAGGAGTGAAGAGATGTACCCTCAGACCAAGGTAGATTAAACAGTCTTTGGCCCAGTTTGGGATCAAGACCAATTAATTATGTTATGAGCCCATTAGCCCAGTTAAGTTTGAATTGAGGACTTATGGCCATCTTGGGCTAAGTCCAATCATATTTGGAATATTGGCTTCCTGTTGGTCCATGAGAGGCTTTGCCTCTAGACACTTAACCAATTGGGCTAAGGTTAGTGTTAAACACTAAAGACCAACAGTGTTGAACACTGGGAACAAGTTAGTGTTTTAACACTAAAAGATAGTTGGTGTTAAACACCAGCAACAAGGGGTTCAAATTAGTGTTAAACACTAAAATGAATCAGTGTTAAACACTAGCAACAGAGATCTCAAATTAGTGTCAAACACTAAGATAATCAGTGTTAAACATTGGTGACAGAGATTTTAATTTAGTGTTGAACACTAAGAAAGTTAATATTAAACTCTGTTAACAGAGATTTAGTTTAGTGTTAAACACTCGAAAATTCAGTGTTAAACACCGCAAGTAAAGCTCTTTAATTAATGTTGAACACTAAGGCAAAACAGTGTTAAACACTGAATTCAGAGGTTCCAATTTAGTGTTAAACACTAAGACAAAAGGGGTCACGCGGTAGCACGTGAGGGCACCCTCCCTTTATTTGTTCTGCTGAGAATATTGAATACTTTGGAGCATCACGTGCTGTCACGTGATGGGCGTTTAATTTTTTGTGCGTTAAAGCTTCTGCCAAGGGTCACGTGGGTCACGTGAGGCATTGCCTCAAAATCCCTTTTCTATGGATCTTTCCGGGGGTCACGTGGTAGCACGTGACCTTGCCTCTTTGCAATTTCTGATTAAATTCTTCATTAAATCCCCATTTTCCTCTGAAGAATTATATGTTCAGAGTTGAACTCTGATTTTCCTGTAGGAATTAAATTCCTCATATATGTGACGAACTGAATTTTATCATAGGATTAAACCCTGATAAAAGCTTTAGAGGAATTATATTCCCATTCTCTTTTAGAGAATTATTCTTAAATAGGGTTAAACCCTAATTTATATTCTAAGGAATGAGATTTTGTCATAGGGTGAGACCCTAATTTCTTCTTTCTTAAGGGAACTAAATTCCTGTTATTTAGAACTAAGTTCTTAACTAGGGTTAAACCCTGATTCTGTTCATTCTGAAGGAATTAAATTCCTATAACATAGGGTTAAACCCTAATTTTTTCTCAAAGGAATTAAATTCCTATAATTCTGTGAGAATTAAATTCTCAAATTTCCATTCCCTCTCTATGCTTTGGATCTGCATGGCAGGATCTCAACCCGATGAGAATTAAATTCTCAATTCATGGGGAGATGCGCACTTTGCAGATCCTCTACTAAAGAGAGAACTATGTTCTTCTTTTAATATAAGAGTTAAACTTTTTTGAGAATTAAATTCTTTTTTAGAGGCCTTCCCTTTCTTACCTAAGATTTTCTTTTGCAGAAGATCCAAATTCTTCCAAAGTCTCCAGGCTCTATATTTCTCTTTTTTTTATCTCTCTTCCTCCCTCTCTCCCCCTGTGTTTCTCTTGGCTCCTATTTATAGGAGAAGAAGCAGAATCAATTAGTTTTGATGAATCTTTCATTGAGGGATTTGATTTGTATTCATTCAGAGATTTGATTTGCATTCATCATTCATCTGGTCCTTTGGATTATTAGGTGAATTTTATTCACCATTGGATTTTAAATCCAGAGATTTCCCTTTGTTGTTTCGGTTAGATTTTAAGGGGAAATCTTTCCAAGTTCAAGATTTTTCCATAGATAGGTGATATTTAATCATCTTTAAATCTTTAATCCAATCGGTTCCAAATAATCATTCTCCTTTGGAAAGATTTGAATGCTGTTCAGTATTTAATTCTGTTAAATAAATAGGCTTTGAAAGCCGGTCACGTGTGGCCACGTGACCCCTGGTCACGTGTGGCCACGTGACGACCCCTTGGAACGAGCTTTCCTCTGCTTTCTGTGCTTTGTCTTCTAGCCGCTGTTCTGCCGTCACGTGTCAACACATGACCCCTGGTCACGTGTGAGCACGTGACCTTTCCTGAAGCCTTTTCCTTGATTTGATCAGGGAACTGATGTGCCTTTGCCACTGCTTTAAAGTGTCACGTGCCAACACGTGACTGCTGGTCACGTGCTAGCACGTGATACCTTCTTCGTAAGCTTTCCTGATTTTAAATCAGGAAACAAATGCCCCCACAGCGTTGTTCTCACGTGTCTGCACGTGAGTGCAACGCTGTCACCTTGGTGACCGTTGGATCCCCCTAGGGACTTGGGGAGATGAAGTGTTTTCCATCCCATTCTATAAATATAGGGGTCATTTCAGAGACGCCTCCACTTTGCTTGTCTTCCTCCTTGCAAACTTTTTTCTGAGAATTTAATTCTCTTCTTCCAGAACTTAGTTCTCTGTCTTGAAACCATCTTCAGAGTTCAACTCTGTTCAAGTGACCTTTATCCTCAGGTAATGTTCTTGGACAAACAGTGAACTTTCACGTTCCTCTGGATTTTAAATCCAAAACAAGGGTTTTTACCCCTTTCTGAGTATGAACCTATTTTTTTCTTCAAGTTTTTCCATAAGAACAGAAAACCACCTAACCTTCAAACTGTAGATCTAGTAGGGCTTAGATGATGATCCATGGAGTTTAACTCCGTTTACAGAAAAAATGCTTTTGGGAATTTAATTCCCTTTTCTTAATAAGGAATTTAATTCCTATGAAGGACTGAGTTCTTCCCATGGAGGCTTCTTAGGGTCTCTTTGCCCTAGGTTGTCATTCTGTAATTAATGGGACAGCAGCTTTGTAATGATGTCTTCTGTGGGAATTTAATTCCCATGATCTCGTTTGATCTGTTGTAGAGCCCAAGGCAAATTTGTCCTCTAGGGGGGAAATGTGTAGGGTTACTTGAAACCCGCTTTTTTATTAAATGAGGATATTCCCTTTGTTTTATTATAACTGCTTGGCCTCATTATTAACAAGCCGTCATCCTGATTCTATGGGGCCCATATGTTTTGTAGCCAATGGTCCTACCAAACAAGTCCTCTGTCGCTTTCTTCAACTGTCTTCATATATCTATGCCCATATGTGTGTGTGTGTGTGTGTGTATGTATATGCACATATATATACATATTGCTGGCTCCGCTCTTTACAGTTTTCCTTTATTTTGTTTCAGGTGCGATGGCTTCTGTTCCATGCTTTCCCTTCGCTCGCTCGGAGGCTGCTTTTCCTCAGTCACCATCTGATGAGGAAGCGATGGCGATGATCCGGGCTCATGACCCGAACTGCACCAACTTACTCCTATGGGGATCTTGGTACAGTCATATCATCCAGGGTCGCCGGAGTTTCCTTTGCGCAGTACCGACAGAGCCCACTTTCCCATTTTTGCCGATGGATCCTCCGAAGACGGTTTTTGCTGTGGAGATGCCCAACTGGACTCCAACGGGGAGGCTCGAGCCTTCGACGACCGGTATCCCGAACCATCCGATCCCGGCTATAGATATCTTGGGCGGCGTATTTGCCAGGGTGAGGCCCACCCGTGGGGGAAAATTTATAAGATAGGGCTCACTCCTCGACACCCTATGGGCTACCTTCTCTGGGCTCGCTACATCCTTTCTGCCCATCGTGCACGGCTGCAGAAGGTCGGGCTTTACCAGGCGATATATGCGTCGCTATTTCACTACCAATCTCCGCATGTTTGGTGGGTTAAGGCGTTCTTGAACCAATGGAATCTTCCCACCAACACTTTCATTCTAGGAGATCGCGAGGTCTCGATCTCTCTGGCAGAATTCTATGACATCTCGGGATTGCCAATCAGGCGTAGTCTGTATGAGGAGTTGCTGCCCTCTGACGAGTACATCTTTGAGCCCGAGCCCGCTCCGGTCGACGGCCTGTCTGTTGAGAATGCCGTCCGCCATAAACGTCCCAGTTTGATCAAGGCACTAGGTATCTTCGACCGATTGTTCACCGAATCCGAAGAACAGGGAGTTACTTTCAAGAGCTTCATTGCTTGTTTCCTTCGCGAGGATGTCTTGTCGAAGACCGCTCCAAAGTTTGCCGACATTAGAGACCCCTTTGGGTTTGGTCCGAAGAAGCTGCCGACCACTGAATCGGATCTACCACAGTACTACATCCCTATTATGTCGCCGACGTCTTTTGAATCCATCGCTGCTCCCGGCATGGACGAGGAGACGTTCTTCGTGGGGTTTGTTAGTGTCTGGCTCAGTTGGTTTGCCATCCCCATGCATCGTCGTTTTATGAGAGCTTCGGTTATCTACCCGGCTTATTGTATCGCTGAGGGGACACGGTTGGCCATCGGCATCCCGGACTTGGCGCACTTTTATCATGGGTTGGGTACCGCAGCTAATACCTCTACTCCCGGCGTGGATGTAGTAAACTTTTCGCTTCATTATTTCACGTCTTGGGTCGAAATGCATGTGCTGAGGGCTTTCACTATGCATCAGAGGCCCGCGTTCTACGACGCCTACCCTTTCCCGCGACTTATGCGATTGGTGGATGCTTCTGCCGCCGACCCGACTCAATTCGGGGCTATTCGGGTGCTGATTTCTCCTCACGCCGCCGCTAGCGGGATGGTTTTTAACGATCGGGTCCTGTCTTCTCCTTCAGGTCCAGTTCAGCAACTATGGGACCGGTCAAAAGACAATGCACCCTCTCTGAGGCCTCAGGAGGCCGTACACTTGTATACTATTAGACCAAGCTATTTGGTATTCCGCCAGGACAGCGCGGCTCTTTTCATGCGGTACAATCCGCATCGCTTCGCTCGACAGCTTGGATACGACCAGGGCGTTCCCTTTGAGGCTTTCATAGTTGCGCCGGTCCCTTCACTTGATGCCGTTCGCGATGCCGCACATCATTTCGTGAGGTTGAACACCGGCTCCCACTTTATGATCCCTGAAGCTGAGCATACGCCCCGATGCGTGGGGGCGTTTACGGGATGGTATCTCCATCGGGTGAACCCGATTATTCTTGAGGAAAGAAGGGTGCTTCTTGGTCATGATGCCCCTCCTCAGGTTCCGGGAGCTAAGCTGCGACCGAGGGCTCCGGTCCGCTTCCCTCTGAGGGAGATTGGCACCGCGCTCATTCCGGGGGAGTTAGGGGTGGACCTTACTCCAACAGCTGGTATGCCTCTAGATACCCGATCATGGGGTAGACGGGCCCCAGTAGCAGCACCACCGCCTGCGGCAGCATTGCCTCCCATGGCATCGACAATGGCGGTGTCATCCTCGATTGTGGCACCAAGAAAGAGTAATAGGGACGATGGTGTTGAAGGCGACGTGGGTCGCCGCCGCACCAAAGCTCCGCGAGAAAAGAAGCGGTCATCTTCGGCTGCCAGTTCTGGATCTAAGAGGCAGAAGAGGGTGGCCACCAACCTACTTGATTCTTTAACGGAGTCGGAGCCCCTACTTCCAGATGAGTCGCTGGCCATGCAAGAGTCAGACGCTAGACTTCTTTTCCCGAGTTCGGCCGATGAGGAAGCCGCACAGTTGGCCGAGGCCATACGTCGTTCCAAAGACATGTCTCATAACGCTAGGGTTCTGAAGAAGCCTTATCCCGCTGTAATCTTTTATGAAGACCCCTCATAGATTCGGCAGAAGTTCATTGGCCCTCTGGAGGAATGGGGAGAAAGGGCCCTGAAACAGGCCGCTTCGGAGGATGCTGCAGACGCGCTTTCCCTATGGACCGGCGGCCATGAGTCTACCCTCGAACCTCGGCGAGCACGCCTCCTTGAGAAGGAGCATCAGCTTGAAGAAGCCATACTGAAGGCTTCCCTGCGCATTGGTATGCTCTTATATTTCTTTGCAGTTCTTCAGATTGCTTATGCTTATATATATGTATCCTTATTTTGTGCGACTTGTGCAGAGTCTTCGGCGATGGGAGAGATCCCCACTGGCTTGCTGCAGCTAGAGCCTGTTGACATTCCCGATGCAGCCTTACTCGATGGGGCCGACAATGTCATTCCTCTCGCAATAGAACCTCCGGTGGCGGCTCTTGATTCCAGGGTACTCGCTCCTTTTGGAGAGGTTCCCTCGGTGATCGCCGTCCCAATGACTCTACCCGAAGGCGGCCCAGAGGTCGAGATGGAGGTAGTCGGGACTACCCTCCCTTTGTTGGAGCCTGAGGTCACGACAGAGGCCGTTGAAGCTGCTATCCCCCGGGCTCATAATGGGAGGAGTGTCGAAGGTAACCTTCCACGTTTTGAGCTAGTAATCTTTATGTTACCTGAACTCTTTTGTCTTTTCAGAATTGCGTGGACCGGCGGCCTCCATTGTCGATCTGTCTCCTCGGCAATCCTTCCAGCGTCTTTTGGAACTGGCCGCCCCGCAGGCAGTATCTCCTCAACGCATCGTCCTCTCGTCTGGACAAGGTAAGTGTTGTTCATCACTTCCCATAGCATCGTTTTTATTTTGCGCATTGACATTGATGTTCTCTACAGTTTTGGAGGCCGATGATGAGGTCAAGGTTATCGAAAGGCCAGGGGAACCATCAGCTCCTACTTGCATGACCGTAGGTAAGTGGCATTCCGGTATAGCCTCACTTGTTCCTTTGCTTAAGAGTCTTGCTAATATTTTTCAACTCTGAACAGCCTTGCCAGCTCCAATAGCGTTGGAATCGCATGTCGTCATGCCGCCTGGCCCTTATGCTTTGCGAGCTTCAGAACGCTTGGCCCAATTGAGCCTTGTCTCCCTGTCGTCTTTGATCGCGGAGCTTCGTGCTGGCAGTGCAACCACAGCTAAAGCATTTGCTGCCGAGGCTAACGGTTCTCTTCTTTTTTTTGCCACCTACCATAGAGAAGAGGTGGTGCGAGTCTGGGTGGAGTTCTGTTAGCAGGTGGAGGCTTGCTTGCATGCACTTGAATGTTCTCGTCTTTCCTCGGAGGTCATGGCTGCAAAGGCGGACTTGCGAGGGCTGATAGCGTGGTGCGCGGCAAACATGACATCATGCGAGAAGAGGCTCGGCCGCAAATTCTCGGAGAGAGAGATGGCTTCTAAAGCGCTAAGCGAGCTTCAAGCGAGTCTTACTGCCAAGGACAACAAAGCATATGAACTCTGGCGGGTTCTTCAAGAGTCTATCAGGAAGGTGGTGACTCTTGATAAAGCTGCCACGTTCACTCATGAGAGGGTCGAGGCTCATAAGGCCACCGAGAAAGAGCTTGAAGGCCGGCTCGCCTCGTATCAGGCTCAGCAGGCTCAGGCAGAGGCCCGTCTTCTGGCGATCCTAAATCATGAGGCCGTGGCCCAACAAAAGCAGGATGAGCTGACTAGGCTGCTAAATCGTCCACCAGCTTGAAACATTTGTATCTTTTCCTTTCTTTTTTTTTGTACATACTCATGGATGAAAGTATTTTCTTTTTGTTTCTTTCATGAATTGTACTTTGTATCCATTTTGGTTTATGAATAAAAGATACATTTTTCTTCTTAATGGCGTGTCTCTTTTTATTGAATGTGTTTTGCGGACAATTTATCTTGATCTCCTCGTAAGTCAGCGCTGGCTTAGGATTCAGGGTTAAGGTCTGCTTCCTAAGACTTTTGCGCTTTATGAGCCATGAGGGTCTCATAAAGAGTTTTTCTCCCTACAGGTCGAGAGGATCCTGTAGGTGTAATTCCTTCTTAAGAATCATGAGGATTCTTAAGCGGGTTTTCCCTTGAGAGTCGTAAGGATCTCACAAGAGAGTTTTCTTCCTTACAGGTCATGAGGACCTGCAAGTGCTGGATGTGGTCGCCCTTATCCGTGTTACGCGGGGTCAGGGGTTGGTCTGGGATGGTTTCCAGGGGTGTCGTAGTTTAAAGACATCGCGGTCAAGGTTAAGGACCTCATAGTCCATGGATTTAGGGACTCCACAGTCCGATGTTAGTTTTAAGACATCACGGTCAAGGTTAAGGACGTCATAGTCCGTGGATTTAGGGACTCCACAGTCCGATATTAGTTTTAAGACATCACGGTCAAGGTTAAGGATGTCATAGTCCGTGGATTTAAGGACTCCACAGTCCGATGTTAGTTTTAAGACATCACGGTCAAGGTTAAGGACCTTATAGTTCGTGGATTTAAGGACTCCACAGTCCGACGTGAGTTTTAAGACGTCACGGTCAAGGTTAAGGACCTCATAGTCCATGGATTTAAGGACTCCACAGTCATATGTTTGGTTGCAGGGACCCGTCACCTCTTTGAAGACGTTGAGGAATTACAACGCCAGGTATCAAAGGAGCGAAGAGATGTACCCTTAAACCAAGGTAGAATCAGTACAGAATCAGGGTGGTTGATTGTTAGTTTTAATACATTACGGTCGAGGTTAAGAACATCATAGTCCGTGGATTTTAAGGACTCCACAGTCCGGTGTTTGCTCTGGATGCTTCACACGGGCTCACTGTCGTGCTTGGCGAGGACCAGGCTCCGCTCTGGGTGTTTTCCACGGGGTCAAAGAGTGACGTTATCCGCGTTCCACATAACCAGGAATTTTGCACTAGATGCTTCACATGGGTTCACTGCCGTGTTCGGCGAGGACTAGGCTCCGCTCTGGATGCTTCACACGGGTTCACTGCCGTGCTCTGCGAGGACCAGGATCCGCTCTGGATGTTTTCCACGGTGTCAAAGAGTGACGTTATCCGCGTTCCACGTAACCAGGAATTTTGCGCTAGATGCTTCACACGGGTTCACTACCGTGTTCGGCGAGGACTAGGCTCCGCTCTGGATGCTTTACACGGGTTCACTGCCGTGCTCTGTGAGGACCAGGATCCGCTCTGGACGTTTTCCATGGGGTCAAAGAGTGACGTTATCCACGTTCCACGTAACCAGGAATTTTGCACTAGATGCTTCACACGGGTTCACTGCCGTGCTCGGCGAGGACTAGGCTCCGCTCTGGATGCTTCACACGGGTTCACTGCCGTGCTCTGCGAGGACTAGGATCCGCTCTGGACATTTTCCACGGGGTCAAAGAGTGACGTTATCCGCGTTCCACGTAACCAGGAATTTTGCACTAGATGCTTCACACGGGTTCACTGCTGTGTTCGGCGAGGACTAGGCTCCGCTCTGGATGCTTCACATGGGTTCACTGTCGTGCTCTGCAAGGACCAGGATCCGCTCTGGACGTTTTCTACGGGGTCAAAGAGTGACGTTATCCGTGTTCCACGTAACCAGGAATTTTGCACTAGATGCTTCACACGGGTTCACTGCCGTGTTCGGCGAGGGATAGGCTCCGCTCTGGATGCTTCACACGGGTTCACTGCCGTGCTCTGCGAGGACCAGGATCCGCTCTGGACGTTTTCCACGGGGTCAAAGAGTGACGTTATCCGCGTTCCACGTAACCAGGAATTTTGCACTAGATGCTTCACACAAGTTCACTGCCGTGTTCGGCGAGGACTAGGCTCCGCTCTGGATGCTTCACACGGGTTCACTGCCGTGCTCTGCGAGGACCAGGATCCGCTCTAGACGTTTTCCACGGGGTCAAAGAGTGACGTTATCCGCATTCCATGTAAGCAAGAATTTTGCACTAGATGCTTCACACGGGTTTACTGCCGTGTTCGGCGAGGACTAGGCTCCGCTCTGGACGTTTTCTACGGGGTCAAAGAGTGACGTTATCCGCGTTCCACGTAATCAGGAATTTTGCACTAGATGCTTCACACGGGTTCACTGCCGTGTTCGGCGAGGACTAGGCTCCGCTCTGGATGCTTCACACGGGTTCACTGCCGTGCTCTGCGAGGACCAGGATCCGCTCTGGTCGTTTTCCACGGGGTCAAAGAGTGACGTTATCCGCGTTCCACGTAATCAGGAATTTTGCACTAGATGCTTCACACGGGTTCACTGCCGTGTTTGGCGAGGACTAGGCTCCGCTCTGGATGCTTCAAATGGGTTCACTGCCGTGCTCTGCGAGGACCAGGATCCGCTCTGGACGTTTTCCACGAGGTCAAAGAGTGACGTTATCCGCGTTCCACGTAACCAGGAATTTTGCACTAGATGCTTCACACGGGTTCACTGCCGTGTTCGGCGAGGACTAGGCTTCGCTCTGGATGCTTCACACGGGTTCACTGCCGTGCTCTGCGAGGACCAGGATCCGCTCTGGACGTTTTCCACGGGGTCAAAGAGTGACGTTATCCGCGTTCCACGTAACCAGGAATTTTGCACTAGATGGTTCACACCGGTTCACTGCCGTGTTCGGCGAGGACTAGGCTCCGCTCTGGATGCTTCACACGGGTTCACTGCCGTGCTCTGCGAGGACCAGGATCCGCTCTGGACGTTTTCCACGGGGCCAAAGAGTGACGTTATCCGCGTTACACGTAACCAGGAATTTTGCTGATTGTATCCACATCTCACGGAACGGGGGTTAGACTTTTGGTGATATGCGTATCGCCGAGCCATGGAACTGGGGGGTTGCCGCTGTTCCTCTTTGCTTGAAGTTGTGTCCGTTATTACGAGACGAGTATTGAGATGATCTCTAGGTCACTTGCGGCCCGTCGAGATTTGGCTTCTTTCTTTGATTAAACCTGGGGGGAAGTATGATCACTTCTTTGTTTACGCCCTTGGATTGTATACAGGGTGTGATGTAACATCACATGTAGGGCATAAATTAAAACTTCTCTTTTTTTATTTTATTTCTTTTTCCGCGATACTCTATCATTTCAGCTTTTATATCGCGAAGGTCGCGATTGCCCTATCATTTCGGCTATTTTTCGCGGTGCCCAATCATTTCGGCTATTTATTTCATTTTTACTCGCTGCTTTTTATTGCGAGTTGCCCCATCATTTCGGCTATTTTTCATGCATACATTTTTACTTGCTGTTTTTTTTTGCAAGTCGCCCATCATTTCGACTATTTCGTATGCATGTGTGGCTTGCTGACTTTTCACCGTAAATCTGAAAGTAGACACCGATTTCGCCATCAGCACCGCTACAACTGGGATATTGCCAGGAGCAAATCATCATTTGCCTCTGTCGATGTTGAACAAAGGTAACTTAGCAAACAGGGTTAGGGTCCTGTCAACTAAGGCTTTTGACTTCATGAGCCGTAAGAGTCTCACAAAGGTATTTCTCCCTACAAGTCGTGAAGATCTTGTAGGTGTATTTTCTCTCTAGGAATCATGAGGATTCCTAAGTGTATGTTCCTCTGTAATTCATAAGGATCATACAAGAGGGCTTTCTCCTTAAAAGTCGAGAGGACTCATAAGGGTTGTTCACCATAGGGACATACCCCTAGTCACGGGTGGGACTTTGCTGGGGAAATGCTCATTCGCGCCCGTGAATTATATACAAGGGTCAGTATGAGCCGCTTGTAGGGTATTGTCGAAGGGTATGGAGGATTTTGCTTAAGCACAGGTTTAGGTCTCTGTGACTTAAGACATTCAAATCTTATGAGCCATGAGGGTCCCATAAGAGAGTTCTCCTTACGAGTCGTGAGGATCTTGCAAGCGTATTTTCTCATTAGGAATTGTGAGAACTCCTATGTGTGTTGCTCCTTTGTGAGTCGTAAGGATCTCACGCGGGTGGTTTCTCCTTACAGGGTCGTGAGGACCCCGCAAGTGTCATTTAACGAGGTTGCGCCCTTTCGGGTTTTCATAAACACTCGCCGGTAGCCCTGCTGTTTTTACTCACGGAGCCCTTTCGGGTTTTCATCCGTGCCCTCTTTGCTTAAGGACATACCGTTTTTTTTTATTCTTTTTATTTTATTATTATTTTTTTTACGAAGTCGCGCCCTTTCGGGTTTTCACGAACACTCGCCGGTAGCCCTGCTGTTTTTACTCACGGAGCCCTTTCGGGTTTTCATCCGTGCCCTTCTTGCTTATGGACATACCGTTTTTTTTTGTTTTTTTTAATTATTATTTTTTTATTTTTTTTATCTCATCAACCTAAGGATGCCGCGGTAGTAGTTTTAAGGACGTTTCGGTCCATCATTAGTTTAAGGACGTTTCGGTCCGTCGTTAGTTTAAGGACGTTTCGGTCCGTCGTTAGTTTAAGGACATTTCGGTCCGACGTTAGTTTAAGGACATTTCGGTCCGTCGTTAGTTTAAGGACATTTCGGTCCGTCGTGGAGAGGGCCAACTACCACTTATAGAGCTTGAGCTTAGGAAGATAGCGAGCGGACATAATCGTCGTCATCTATCATTAACCTAGGCTGTGGCTCATTAAGTGTAGTATTTATTTAGGAAGCGGCCATTTATCGGCCTGAAAGGCCTTTCACCGTGCATATCCATGAGTAGATAGGCTCCACCCTGATAGACCTTGTCTATGATGTACGGGCCTTCATAGTTCGGCTCGAATTTTCCCCGCTTGGCGCGATTGGGGATCATAGGCCTCTTGACCACTAGCACGAGTTCGCCTTGGCAGAATGTCCTCGGTCGGGTCAATCTTTCATATGAGCGCGTCATCTTTGCTTTATAAGCCTCCAAGTTTTGTTGTGCTACGAGCCGTGTTTCATCAAGGGCATCAAGCTCCTCAAGCCAAAGGTGAGCATTTTCTTCGCCTGTCAACTCGTGGTGGACTGCCATTCGTAGAGAAGGTAGCTCTATCTCGAGGGGGAGTACCGCTTCCGTACTGAATACCAATGCGTATGGCGTCGTGTTCGTGGCTGTCTTGAACGTAGTTCAATATGCCCAAAGAGCCTTCTGCAGTCTCTCGTGCCAGTCCCTCTTATTTCGGGACACCGTCTTTTTTATGATCTTTGTCAAGGTCTTATTGAAGGCCTCGGCTAGACCGTTAGCTCGTGGATTATAAACTGAGGAGTATCTCCAGTCTATATTATGTTGTTGCGCGAAGCGGCTAATCTTATGGCTTCTGTAGGCTGGCCCGTTATCGGAGATAATCCGCCGTAGAGTTCCAAACTGGTAAATGACGTGCGTTTTGAAAAAGTGGAGGATATTATCCGTCCCCACTTCCCTCAGCGGTACTGCTTCCGTCCATTTGGAGAAGTAATCAGTCGTCGCCAGGATGAAACGGTGTCCCCTGGACGATGCCGGTTCGATGGAGCTGACTATGTCAGTTCCTCACATTTCGAATGGCCAGCTAGCCACCGTTGGATGTAGTGGATTCGGATGCTGGTGGATGAAATCCCCATGGATTTGGCATGAGTGGCATTGCTTCGCATACTCGAGGCAGTCCTGGATCATCGTGGGCCAGTAGTAACCCATCCGTTTAATTTTTAACTTCATCTTCGGGTCTGCTTGATGAGAACCACAGATTCCGTCATGAACTTCCTGAACGACTCTTTCTGCTTCGTCAGGTCCTAAGCATCTCAACCACAGAGAGTCAAATGACCTCTTGTATAGAGTATCATTGACGAAAGCGAAAGATAGAGCTCGTTTCATGAGCTGATGCCTTGAGGACGCTTCTTCGGGCATTCGGTGGGACATAAAGTAGTCTATGAAGACTTCCCTCCAGTCCTCAGCCTTCTCATGGTCTTTTATTTGTAGAGTCGTCTGCTCAATCGTTCCCTTTTCTTCGGATGATTCCGTAGATATTTCTGCTGGGGCAAGCACCCGACAGCTTTGCACCACGATTTTAACGTCATCAAGGTTCTCGTCGGCCAGTTCTTTAGCGAGCTTAGCTAACGCGTCTGCTTTGCTATTTTCCGCGCGTGGTATACTTTCCAAACTATAGGAGGGAATTTGGGTCAACAGTTGTTGCACCTTTTCACCGTACTTCACCAACTCCTGTTTGCACGTTTGATAGTCGCTGTTTACTTGAGTAACCACCAGTTGAGAATCCATGTGTATGAGGAGGTTTTCAATTCCCATGTCAATGGCGATCTCGAGGCCTGCTATCAAAGCTTCGTATTCAGCTTCATTATTAGTCCTCGGCTCTGTTAAGGAGAAAGCTAAGCGCATTATTCCTCCTTGTGGGGTCACGAAGATGAGGCCTACCCCCGACTTGATTATAGGGGTGCTTTGTCTGCGCTTCTTCATGGAAGATGC
Source organism: Agapanthus africanus (assembly GCA_030015575.1). Lineage (NCBI taxonomy): Eukaryota > Viridiplantae > Streptophyta > Magnoliopsida > Asparagales > Amaryllidaceae > Agapanthus > Agapanthus africanus. The sequence continues at coordinate 484,138,529 of JASDDO010000022.1, read as the reverse complement.
TCCATCGAAATAAATCTCCCATCGGGTATCACCTCGGTCGATCGCGTTAAACGCATGTTCGTCTGGCAGATCGCAATGCAAAGGTGAATCAGCAGGTATCGGATGCTCAGCGAAGAAGTCGGCGATGGCCTGGCCTTTCACTACCTTGAGAGGTCGATACGTTATCGAGAACTCCATCAAGAGCAGAGCCCATTTAGCGAGTCGACCTGTCAATATAGCCTTCGACATCAAATATTTAAGGGGGTCCACCTTCGAGATGAGACGGACTTCGTGCGCCAATGCATAATGCCTGAGCTTTGTTATCGTAAAGATCAACGCCAGGCAGTGTTTTTCAATGGGAGAATAGTTGCTTTCTGCCCCCAGAAGAACTCGACTTAAGTAGTAGAGTGCTCTTTCTTTCCCCTGGTCATTCTCTTGCGCCCATAATGCGCCTAAAGAACCTTCTAGGGCGGTTGTATAAAGAATGAGAGGCTTTCCCTTGACTGGAGCAGCTAACACCGGCGGGTTCTGCAGGTACTGCTTGATCTCATCTAGCGCGCTCTGGCATTTTTGGTCCCAGACGAATGGGGTTCCCTTCTTCATCAGGTGGCTGTAAGGACGGCACTTGCCTGACGGGTTGGCGATAAACCGCCGGATGTACGCAAGCTTCCCCTGGAGAGACCGCAACTGTTTGAGAGTCCTTGGGGGTGGCATTTCAATGATCGCCTTGATCTTAGATGGATCTATTTCGATACCTCGGTGTCGGATGATGAAACCCAGGAATTTACCCGAGGAGACTCCGAACGCGCATTTGAGGGGATTCATCTTCAAATTATATTGCCGAAGGCGTTGAAATACGATCTTCAGATGCTCTAAATGCTCTTCGTATGACCTGCTCTTCACCACGATGTCATCGATATAGCACTCGACGATTTCATGTATGAGATCATCGAAGATCTTTGCCATGGCCCTTTGATAGGTAGCGCCGGCGTTCTTTAGACCGAAGGGTATAACTTTGTAGCAGAATATACCCAAAGGAGTCCGAAAAGCGGTGTACTTCTGGTTTTCGGGATGCATTTTTATCTGATTGTACCCTGATGAACCGTCCATAAAGGAGAAGACCTCATGAGTGGACGTATTGTCTATCATCAGCTCGGTGACCGGTACTGGGAAATCGTCCTTCGGGCAGGCTTTATTGAGATCTCGGAAGTCCACGCATATGCGCACTGTCCCATTCTTCTTCATTACCGGGACGATGTTGGCGACCCAATCAGGATATTGTACCTCCTGGATAAACCCAGAATCGATTAGTTTCTTGACTTCGGCGTTAATGCTCATTTCAAGCTCAAGCCGCATCCGTCTCGGCGCCTGTTTGACTGGCTTGATATCCGGGGATATTGCTAATTTATGTACCGCAATCTCTGGATCTAATCCTGGCATCTTAGAATAGTTTCATGCGAAGCAATCTCTATGTTGTAGAAGCACGTCTCTTAACGCCGCCACCCTTTCCTCGGATAGTAGCTCGCTAACGAATGTTGGTCGTGGATCGTCTTCCGATCCTAACTCAATCTTTTTGAGGTTATCTGCAGTCGTATATATGCCATCTTCCAGTTCTTTCGAAGCTAGTGGAAATTCTGAGATCACCTCATCATTGCTGTTCTCAAAGCACCAGGGAAGGTCATCCATGTTCTCGGGCTCTTCTTTTAATATTGTAATCATGTGACAAGTGCGAATCCGCTTCCAAGACCGATGTGGATCTGACTCTGCTCTTGCGGCTTTGGGTTCGTGCTTTTGTGGCGGCGTTACCCTCCAGCTGCTGGATAAAGCAAATCTGCCTAGCTGGTACTGGTCTTCGACCCAGTTCTTGAACGTGAAGCAATCTTCGATAGGGTGTCTTATGGCTCGGTGATAAGAGCAATAGCCCGGATGGGAAACTTTGTTAGCTTGCTCAGGGTGCTTAGACTTCGGAAATGCGATCATTTGATATTTTATAGCGAGCTCGAGTAGCTTCTTCGTCTTGTCTCGAGGGAAGGAATACACTCGACTCATCTTCTTCATGAGGGACAAATCCGGACCGCGCAATGCCTGATCACACGACTCTCTAATCTTGCGTCACTGTTGTCGACTTCTTTTTCCGCCTCTTGACTTACTTATGCCTCTGCGTTGGGCTTTTTGTACAACAGGTTGACAGGCAGGAGTACCTTTGTCTTTTGCAGCCGTTGAAACAGACGTTGCGTCCTGGCCTTCTCGTAGATGGCCATCTCACGGTTGTGATTTTCCCGAGCCGTTTGACCCGCTTTCCTGATAAGCCTGCCCATTCGTTCTTCAAATGACGGACTCGGCATTTCGCTTGTAGGATCCAGTTTTGACGAGGGGTTGGCATTGCTGGACAGGGCGTTTTCCTCCTCATCGAAGTCATATACGGCGTAGCTACCGTGGATTCGCTCCCGTTTACCGGATCTCACGTATCCAAGGCCGAGCGTTTCCATTCTCCCGTTGGGCAATTTGCGCTGAGTTCCAGGGACATCCCAAATCCTGTTGTAGAATCGAGCTTGTCGAACGGTCTGTTTTAAGGGTACCCCTTGGCGCTTCAATAGCCTCTTTAGTCCATTTGTGTAGTATCTGGGCAAACGGATGGGTTGGAGCCTGTCAAGTGTAACATCCGCGCCATGCCATATCTCTTTATCCACTCTCGTTTCTGTGGATTGGTAGAATAGGATCACCTTTTCACCCTTTCGCCTGGGAGGGACGTAAAACGTCTGCAGGTCCTGCACATTGTGAGCTTGAAGTGCGTCGAGATCCTTGTAGTGTTTCCGCGGCACCATGGTGACCTGTAAACTCTGATCATCGCCAGGGGATACCTGTATTGACGGTCGATTGGAGAACACGGCATTAACTTCATCTTCCGAGTCACTTCCGAAGACCAACATGGGGGCGGACGGTCCCGGGTTGTTGCATCGGGACGGACCCGCGTAAACTATCTCTTCTCCTTCTTCGGTATCACTCCCGAAAATAGGGATGGTGGCGGCGGCTTTGTTCTCCGGCTTGCGACACCTTTCTGTATCCTCGAAATCTGGCAAAAAGTACTTCGCATCTTCGTACTTGCGGACTTCGTTCACGGAAAATGGGTTCAGCTCACCTGTTACGGTATATTCGAAGCCATCCTCAAAGTATTTCATACACTGATGCTGTGTAGAAGGGATGATATTGTACTCATGTAACCAAGGACGACCGAGCAAGGCGTCGTAGTAGGTCTTGGCGTCAATGATGTGAAATTTGATGTCCGTGACGACTAGTCCAAAGCGTAATGTTAGTATTATGGATCCGAGAGTCCGTGACGATTGGGAGTCGAAACCGAAGATGGTAATTTTGTCACGAGCGAGGTGCTGCACGCTCATGCAAATTTCCTTCAACACCCGAACATTAAGGAGATTGACGGAGGATCTATTATCAACCAGGATTTTGCCTATCTTGATATCGTGGCAGTATCCGGAGACGTTTAGGGGACGGTTATGGTCGCACGTCCCGAGGAGAAGGTCTTCGTCACCGAAAGTGATGTCGGCTGTGTGCACTTCTTCCAGTTCATCCTTCATCCTTTCCGCGGCGAGGAAGGCTTGGAATTGCTCGGGTTCTTGTAACATCTTGATTAATGAATCTCGCGCTTCTTTTGATAATAGGAGGGCGTCGAGAATGCTAAGCTGAGAAGGTAGGTTTCTTAGGTGCGCCAGGATGTTGTAGTCCACTTTACCCTTCCTGGGAGGATCTTTGGCAGCCAATTATTTCATGACTTGGTCATCTAAGGTGATATCTTCAGTGACCTTTTCCTTTCCCTTATCTTTTCTATTTGCGGGCCCGAGATTCTTTTCCGGGAGCGTGCGATTGCGCAGCTGAATGTTTTCGCAGGCCTCCGATTCTTCTTTCCCTAAAACGGATTCTTTAAAGAGAGGGCCCAAAGCCATTTCTTCATCAGAGTCGCTTCCAAAGGTTAGAACTTGCGATCCTCCGGCGTCGACCATGTAACAATTGCCGGCAGTTCTTTTGTGTCCTTCGGCCGTACCTTTTTGCTCCCGACGAGTCTTGCGCTTCATGCACTTAAAATGTTGTCGGTGAGAAACATATCCCTTCCACCATATCCTAAAGGCGTCGCACTCTTCCGTAGGGTGTGAAATTTTCCGATGATATGAGTAATAATTAGGGTGTCTTTCCGCCCCATCGAACGCGTTCTCTTCCGAGGGTGGTAGCTTCATCCCTACTGACATGGCTTTGGCGAACCTCTTCCTCGTCTTGTACCTGTTTTTATTCGCATCAGATGTCTTTTGATCCGGCGGGAGTGCTTCAACTCTTTCGTTTAGTCGCCTGCGCTTGGCTCCTTCCGATGCAGCCATCTCACGCTCCTGATCGGCTTTACTCTTCAAACGAATCTCGTTTAGAAAGGCGTCAATCATTTCATCTGTTGGCCATACAAGTTCTGGCTTAGGCTGTGCCCCCAGTTTCTCAATGCCAGGAGTTCTTTCATCGTTCGCAAACGAATGGGAGATCATATGACAGCTTGCCACATATCCCTCGGATTCATCTGACGAGCTTTCTCCATCATCTTCCTCCTGAAAGACGTGGTTGAAGAACTCTTGCAGTGTGACGGGAATCCGCGCCTTTTGATTGTACTCCTCCAGCGCATCAATCTGTTACTATAAATCCGTGCGCTCGTCTCTAGGCTTCACGGGCTTTTTGGATTTCTTCTTCTTTTTCTTCGAAGATTTTGACGGTTGGGTGTGAGTATTTGGGCCATCACCACGAGTCTTCGTAGTTGGGCACGGCTTCAACATCCCTTCGATGATTTGAGGTTCAAGCGGGTCCTTCCATTTGACCGCCGGGCACGCATGAAGGTCCCTCAGCATTCTTTTGGTTTTGGTTGACAGCACGACCTCCCGTGGAGCTTCTTCAATAAAGGAACAGGTTGCCCCCGGTGTATCTGCATTCTTAGGAGTATGCGGCTGTGGCGGGTCCACCTTCCACTTTTCGGATAGTGCAAACTTCCCCTGGAGGTATTGATCTTCAATCCATCCTTTAAAAATGAAGCAATCCTCAATTGGACGGCTTACCGTTTGATGGTAGGGGCAATAGTTGGGGTTGTTCACCTCAATGGGTTGTGGCGGTCATCTTGGATTTGGCAGGTTTATAAGTCTATTGCGTACTGCCAACTCGAATAACCGTTTTGTCTTATCCCGCGGGAACGAGTAGGGACGCTTCATCTTCTTGTTGTAATACTGTCGCCTTTCTTCCAGCTGATCCGCCAGCTTTGGGGCACTGGGTTGTTGCTGTGCGTTCGCAACGAAGGTTGCCTTCCCTTTCCCCTTGTCATTCCGAGGTTCTGACTTCGGGGGAGGCGGCCTGTGACCCATCTGGTCCATCTGGGCCAACTTGTCGATTAGAGCCTGGAATGTGGTTGGCTTAAAGAACATCATAAACTGGGAGATAGTTGCATGAGGGTCTAGGGTTTCCACGAACATGCCCACCGCAGGTGCTTCCTCAATGCGTTGCTCGCATTTCAACCACAAATTTCGCCATCGTATAGCATACTGGACCCACGTTTCTCCTGGTTTCACCCTGTCATTAATCAATGCCGTTATTGGAGTGCGTTCGCTGGCGCTTGCGAATCGCTGAGTGAATAGCAACTCCATTTCAGCGAACGTCTTAATAGAATCGTTCGGGAGTTCCGAATACCATTCAAACGCCGTTTCTGATAGGCTGCCCACGAATTGGCGAAGCAACAGTTTATCATCACCGCCGGTGTTACCGCAAAGGGCCTTGAACTGGGCAACATGTTGGTGGGGATTGCCGGTCCCTTTATACACGTGGAATTTTGGTATTGTATAACCCGGCAGATATTTGATTTGGTCGTACCAGCTCGGATATGGTCGCCCCGTTTTTACGACTTGACCAGCTGCCTCAATTGCATGATGAACTCGGATTTGTTGGGCTATATAGTCGTCCAAGTCAGCCTTGGAGATTGTCTCCTCCTTGGCCGTTGAAGGAGCCGGTGGCGGATTTGACGTTTCTCCCTTGTCGTCTTCAAGGACGATCGGAGGATCCTCAGCAGGTGGGTCTTGTTGAATCATCATTCCCACCATGTCCTGGAATAAGTGGGCTATTTGCTTTATATTGGCCGCTTGTTCTGCAGCCTCTCTATCTTTCTTTTCCAGTACCCTCCGGAGGAACTCGGCGTCGGTTTCCTGTTCTTGTTGCTGATCCGAGGACGCCTTGGGGCTTTCTTTCGGTCCAGTAAGCGCGGCCATTGCGATCATCATTTCCTGGAGCTTTTGCTGTTGCTCCTGAGCTTTGATCACCGACCGTGTAAGCGGTCTATGACCTGTAAACGCACGGCTGTCTTTCTTCCCCGATGTCATGTATACAGTATGGACCATCCTGCCCCCAGCCTTAGGGCGTCTGGGCTCAGCGCTTTTATCTTTCGTTGCAGGCCCGGGGGTCTTCTCAGGCTTCCTCTTTTTATGAGCAGTGGACGTTGAGGGGGCCGTTGAGGTGGGCACCCGGACTGCTTTTCGTGGCTTAGCCTGGTAACTGATTTCCTGTTGGATTTTCAGCTTCTTGTGCTGGCGGGAGAAATTTGGATCGATCGCCGAGTCTCAGGCCTGCCGCCAGACTTTATAAATTCGGGAGGACAGCCGTTGAGGAGATTGGGGCTGTTCTGGCTTTACTTCTATAGACCTTTTCAGCGGATGGGGATACTTCTTTAGCATCGCGGAAGGAGAATTCCTACGCACCTTATTTAGCATTTCGAAGCTGTTCCTAGTTGTAACAGCAGCATTAACTTCTGTCATCGGGGCTGGAGGAATTAGCCCGAAGGGGAGTTGCCCCCGGCCTTCCTCACTCGGCGCCAGTAACGACGTCGAGTGTGTCGTGCTGATGGCATCGGCTCGGTGATGGCGATAGCCTCATCCTGCCCCCTGTGTAGGTGGGGGGTCGCTGCTGGTGCCAGCCTGTTAAAGACTGATGTCCTTCGGGTAGCAGGAGCGGGAGCTGGAACAGTCAACCTTGTAAAGACCGACTTTTTGGAAGGAGAAGCCGCCTTGACAACTTCAAGAGCGGGACTGGTTATTTTCTTAGGAGCAGCCTTCTCTGAGATTGTAGGCCCCATCGTGGTTTCACAGGAGTTCTGGCCTAGTCTGGAGAAGACCGACTTCTTGGGAGCCTCCGCTGTCAGCACAGGAGCGGTGAAGCTCATTGGCGGGAGCATGGTCCCGAAAAACAATCTTGTGGTGGCTCGAGTGACCTGTTCCACGGGCATTGTGAACAGCGAAGCAGCTTGGGGCCCGTAGGCTACACCTCCTGGCGAAGCAGAGCTTCGGTTGCAATTGCAGTTGGAGCATGTCGCGCAAGCGGAAGCCATTGATTCTTTGCTTTCTGCAATAAGCAAGATGCCGAATCTTAGTACCTTGAAATCTAAGGGCAACCATTGGCGAACCGTGTTTGGTTCGCGAACACAACACACGAAGTGTGGAGTGGAAAGAGGAAAGGGTCCCACCGGCGTGCCAGAATCTGTTCCCCTCCGAACGGCGGCGCGACGGTGGACGTCTCGCCTGAGGTTCGGGGCAGATGCTAATTGGTGCTATCCGTCTACCTCTCCGAAGATGCCATGTTGATTTATGGCCCCGTGTATCGGAGGTTTAAACGGATGCGTCCGATGTAGCAGACTTCGTCAGATTCCCCCTCGCTTGAGGGGTTTTTGATTATGGGGACGCTCTTCCCTGCAGGCGCAAGCCTCTGCAGTTAATTACGCTACCGCATCGCGGTAACCACTTTCTCCTTCTCCAGATGGTCACTTCGTGTCGTGTGTGTTTATTTTGTGTTTAGTTGCCCGTGGATTGTATACGGAGACTGAGTTATGTCGTCGCCCGTAGGGCGTGGACTAGTCCAAATCCGTATTATCTTAGATTTGGGTTTGGGGTTTGGGTTTAAGGATACGTTAGCCTCATTGAGGAGTAAGATCAACTTAAACGTTTGTTAAGGATACGTTAGCCTAGTTTTTAGACTAAGATCGACTTAATGGGATCGTTTAGATCCAACAATAGAGCAAGTAAGGGAGCCCCGTTGTTTAGTTTAGTGACGTTGCGGTCAATAGGTAGTTTAAGGACATTGCGGTCCAATGTTAGTTTTAAGACGTTGCGGTCAAGGTTAAGGACATCGTAGTCCGTGGATTTAAGGACTCCACAGTCCGGCGTTAGTTTTAAGACATCACGGTCAAGGTTAAGGACGTCATAATCCATGGGTTTAAGGGCCACACAGTCCGTTGTTAGTTTTAAGACATCATGGTCAAGGTTAAGGACGTCATAGTCCATGGGTTTAAGGACCCCACAGTCCGTTGTTAGTTTTAAGACATCTCGGTCAAGGTTAAGGACATCATAGTCCATTGTTAGTTTTAAGACATTCTGGTCAAGGTTAAGGACGTCATAGTCCGTTGTTAGTTTTAAGACATTCCGGTCAAGGTTAAGGACCCCACAGTCCATGGATTTAAAGACCCCACTGTTTCGCCCAATCAGAGTAAAGCTCTGTTGAAATTCAAAATTTAAAATTTTGAAGCAACGCTTCAAATCTCGGGCGCAACGCGCCACATGTCAGGCGGTGATACGTCAGCACAGCGCCCAAGAATTCGCGCCCAATCAGAGCAAAGCTCTTTTTAAAGGAAGCAATGCTTCAGTTGCGCATGCACTGCGCTGCGCGACACGTGTCAGCGCAGATGCGCTAGCGCAGTTGCGTTGCGCTGTGCGCTGCGCGACACGCGTCAGCGCAGATGCGCTAGCGCAGTGCGCTGCGCGACACGCGTCAGCGCAGATGCGCTAGCGCAGTTGCGTTGCGCTGTGCGCTGTGCGCTGCGCGACACGCGTCAGTGCAGATGCGCTGGCGCAGTTGCGCTGCGCTGCGCGACACGCGTCAGCACAGATGCGCTGGCGCAGTTGCGCTGCGCTGCGCGACACGTGTCACGCGCTGGGGCATCTGCGCCAAACAGAATTAAATTTCTAAGAAATCTTTTCTGTTCTTGTTAAAACAAGAAGATTTTCTTCTGTAAAACAGAGGCCTTTGGATCAAAGATCCAACGGTGGGGAAAATTCCACAAATCACTCAGAGAAAGATCTTTTTAACAAATTTAACTAATTTATGGGCACTATAAAAGGGACCCTAGGCCTCAATTCAAAGGCATTAACATTTCTTAAAAAAAGTCAAGAGCTTCAAACAGAGAGAACTCTGAGAAAATTTCAAGAAAGAGGTAAAAAAACCTTCACGAGAGAGAAGAAAACTCTTTTAAATAAATCATTGATCTCAAAACCAGATCAATGTTTTCACATAACAGTGCTTTGCACTTCTTTTTGAACCACTGGTTCTTTAAAAACAAGAAAACAACAAAATAAAAAAATAGTGCTTTTATGAACCTCTGGTTCTTGAAACAAAAAAAGAAAAATTTATTTTTCTTTGATCTAATTTAGATCAAGAAATTAAATAATGCTTTGCACTTCTGTTCTTGAATCTAAAAGATTCTTAGTACTCTGCACATACAAACTGCGCTGTTGCGCTCTTAAGAGAGCGCCACGTATCAGCTATAGAACCACTTGCGCTACGCGCTCTTGAAATAGAGCTATGCTCTCTGGAATTGGCGCAACTCACCAGAGCACGCCACGTGTCACCAGCGCAACAGCGCAGCGCACTAGCGCAGCGCACTGTGCTTTTGCGCTTGCGCTCACCAGAGCATGACACGTGTCACCACCATATGAGTTTGCGCTCATTACTTAGCGCAAAGCGCCTGACAAGCCACGTAGGGCACTGTCAGAGTATTTAATGCTCTGCATTATTAAAGAAAAGGGACAGAGCCCAATTAAAAGGCCTAACAGGCCTAATAAAAAATGCTATGCATTTTAAAAGGGGGGCAAAGCCCAAACAAAAAAAAATAGATGCTCTGCATCATTTATAAAAAGAGCAAAGCCCAACCAAAACAAGAATAATGCAGTGCATTACTAAAAAAGGGTAAAGCCCTAGCACAGGCCAAAGACAAAAAAATGTTGAAACTGGACTTAGCCCAATTTTGGCCGTAAGTCCTTAAATAAAATTGACTGAGCAAGATTGCCCTTTTAAATCAATTTACGACGGGTTCGAGGGTACATCTCCGAACTCCTCTGACACCTATCGTTGTAATCCTTCAACGACGACAGAGAGGTGACGGGTCCCGACGACCACACACTAATAGTGGACCGAAACGTCCTTAAACTAATATTCGTCCCAAAATGGGAATATTGGACCGAAACGTCCTTAAACTAATATTGGACCGAAACTTCCTTAAACTAATATCAGACCGAGACGTCCTTAAACTAATATTGGACCGAGACGTCCTTAAACTAATATTGGACCGAGACGTCCTTAAACTAAAAATTGCCCCTAAATGGGAACGACGGACTGAAATATCCCTAAACTGGCGATGGACCACCACGTCCCTAAACTGGCGATAGACCACCACGTCCCTAAACAGGCGATAGACCACCATGTCCCTAAACTAGAACATGGAGCACTACGTCCCTAAACTGGAATAATAGAGCTTCCAAATGCTCTTCTGCCGGATCTAAACGGTCCCGTTTAAGTTGATCTTAGCCCCAAACACGGCTAACGTATCCTTAAACATTCAAAATGGACTATAAAACTCCAAATCAACCTTGGTTCAAGGGTACATCTCTGAACTCCTCTGACATCTGCCATTGTAATCTTTCAACGACGTTAGAGAGGCGACGAGTCCCGATGGCCAGATATTAAATGGATTATCACGTTAAGTTGATCTTAGTCTCAAACAGGACTATCGTATCCTTAACGAATGTTTAAGTTGATCTTAGCCGCAACGCGACTAATGCATCCTTAAACTAAAAAACACCAAACCCAAATCTAAGTAAATACGGATTTGGACTAATCCACGTCCTACGGGCGACGGCATTACTCAGTCTACGTATACAATCCACGGGCAACCACAAACAAAACAAACACCCACGACACGAAGTGAAATTCTGGAGAAGGAGAAAGTTGTTACCGCGATGCGGTAGCGTAATTAACTGCAGGGGCTTGCGTCTGTAGGGAAGAGCGTCCCCACAATCAAAAACCCCTCACCCTGAGGAGGAATCTGACGAAGTCTGCTATATCGGCCGCATCCGTCTAAACCTCCGATACACGGTGCCATAAATCAACTTGGCATCTTCGGAGAGGTGGACGGATAAAACCAAATAGCATCTGCTCCGAATCTCAGCGTAAGGACATCGCGGTCCTGTGCGCCGCCATTCGGAGAGGAACAATTCTGGCACGCCCGGTGGGACTTTTCCTCTTTCCACTCCACACTTCGTGTGTCGTGTTCGCGAACGAATCGCGGTTTACTGTGGTTGCCTGTGGATTCAAGGTACTAAGATTTGGTGTCTTGCTTCGTGCAGAAAACAGAAGATCAATGGCTTCAAACTGCACTGCCTGCAACTCTCGCTCGGTCCTTGCTGGAGGAGTGACTTATAGGCCCCAAGCGGCCTCCCTTTTCAAAATGCCGGTGGAGCAGGTGGCTCAAACCGCCACTGGACTATTTTTTTGGACCATGCTCCCACCAATGAGCTTCAACGCCCCAATGACATTGCAAGAAGCTCCAAAAAAGTCGGTCTTCGATCGACTTACCACTGCCGCGACCCCTCTCAACAGGTCGCCCAACTCCACTGCTTCAGGTTTCAATGGATTAGGCCAGAGCTCTATCGGGCCCATGAAGAAGCCTGCCATACCAGAAGACGTTATCCCAAAGCGGATAGCCATCCCAGCTCCCGTTCTTGGCAAAGTCACCAAGGTTGCTTCCCATGCTCGGAAGTCCGCTTCTGACAGGTTGGCCGTCCCCGTTCAACGGACGTCGATCTTTAAAAGACTGGTACCAGCATATTCTGGCCAACACGGGAGGCATGAGGAGGTCACCCCTATAGCTGAAACAACTCCATTAGCACAACATGCTCGACGTCGCCACTGGCGCCAAGTAAAGAAGGTTGGGGGCAACTTCCCCTCTGGATTTACTCCTCCAGCTCCAACGGTGGGGATCAATACTGCTGTTCCAATCGGGAACAGCTTTGAATTGCTGAACACGGTGCACAGAAACTCTTCTACTGCAATGTTGAAACGAACTCCTTCAGCTGCGAAGAGTACTCCAGAGAAAAAGCTAGAACAGCCCCCTCAACAGCTGTCCTCTAAAATTTACAGAGTCTGGCGACAGGTCCAGGAGTCAGTGATTGATGAAAACTATCTCCGCCAACGGAAAAAAATGAAGGTTTGGCAAGAGAAGGATTACTCCGTCAAGCCCCAAAAACCAATAGTTACCCGGGTGCCCATTACAACGGCCCCCTTAACTCCAATCACTCAGAAGAAAAGGAGGCCGCAAAAAGCCCCTGTGAACATGGCGAAGCATAAAAGCGCTGAACACAAACGCCCCAAATCTGGGGGCATGGTGGTGCACACTATTTATATGGCTTCTGGAAAGGAGGAAAGCCGCACTTCTACGGGCCACCGACCGCTCACCCGATCCATGACGAAAGCCCAGGAGCAACAACAAAAGCTTCAGGAAATGATGACTACAATGGCTGCACTCACTGAGCCAAAAGAAAGCTCTGAAACGTCTTCGGATGAGCGTCAAGAACAAGAAACCGACGCTGACTTTTTACGCAGAGTCCTCGAAAAGAGGGACAAAGAAGCTGCAGAGCAAGCGGCTAACATAAAACAGATGGCGCTCCTCTTCCAAGATATGGTAGGGATGATATTACAGCCGGACCCTCCTGCTGAAGATCCTCCGATCATCCTTGAAGACGACATGGGAGAAACGTCAAATCCTCCACCGGCTCTGTCAACAGCCAAGGAGGAGGCAATCTCCAAAACTGACTTGGAAGAATATATAGCTCAGCAGATCCGGGTTCATCAGGTGAATGAAGCGGCTAAGCAAATTGCTAAAACCGGACGACCGTATCTGAGCTGGTACGACCAAATCAGTTACCCGCCGGGATATATGATCCCTAAATTCCACGTATATAAAGGGACAGGGAATCCGCATCAGCATGTCGCTCAATTCAAGGCCTTATGCGGCAATACTGGAGGCGATGACAAATTGTTGCTACGTCAATTCGTCAGTAGCTTAGCAGAAACAGCCTTTGAATGGTATTCGGAGCTACCTAACGACTCTGTCAAAACATTTGCGGAGATGGAGCTACTGTTCACACAAAGATTCGCGAGTGCTAGTGAACGCACCCCGATAACAGCACTAATAAATGCCAGAATAAGGCCAGGTGAAACGTGGGTCCAATACGCAACACGATGGCGAAACCTATGGTCGAAATGCGAGCAACGCATAGAAGAGGCACCTGCGGTAGGCATGTTTATGGGCACTCTCGATCCGCAGGCGACCATCTCGCAATTCATGATGTTCTTCAGGCCGACCACCTTCCAGGCCTTGATCGACAAATTAGCCCAAATGGACCAGATGGGCCATGGACCGTCTCCTCCAAAACCAGATTCCCGAAATGAGAAAGGAAAAGGGAGAGCGATCGTCGTCGCCAATGCTCAGCAACAGTCGAACAACTCAAAGCCGGTCGTTCGCCAAAACAACGTGCGTCCACGTCCTTCTCTCGAAGAGAAGCTAGGACGTCCTAACTCGTTTCCTCAAAATAAAACGAGAAGACTGTTCAAGCTGGCAGTGCGCAACAGACTCATTAATCTGCCGAGTCCAAAGCGTCTGTCACGGCCAGGCGATCTTAATAATCTCAATTATTGCCCTTACCACCAAACGGTAAGTCACCCGATTGAGGATTGTTTCGTCTTTAAGGGATGGATCGAGGATCAATACCTACAAGGCAAGTTCGCGCTGTCTGAAAGCTGGAAGGTGAACCCACCACAGCCGCACTCTCCAAAGAAGACGGACACGCCGGGGGCAGCTTGTTCTTTAGTCAAGGATGAAAACGATGGAGAAAACTCATCAGATGAATCTGAGGACTACGTAGCGACTTGTCATGTGATTTCTCACTCACTGGAAGACGTTGAAGAGGCTCCTTGCACTGAGAAACCAATAGCGAATCCTGAGCCGGAGATCCTATAGCCATCAGACGAGTTGATCAATGCCTTCCTAAATAAAATTCGTCTGAAAGCAAAAGCCAATCAAGAGCATGAAATGGCCGTACTGGAAAGAGCCAAGGCATTCCCGTCAAATCAAAAGCCATAAACTGCGGGTAAAAACAAATTCAAGACGAGGAAAAGGTTCGCCAAAGCTCTATCAGTAGGAATGAAGCTACCGCCCTCTGAAGAAAATACCCTCGCTGAGGTAGAGATGCACCCTAACTTCTGTTTATATCATCAGAAGATCATACATCCTACCGAAGACTGCGAATCCTTTAACTGTTTGTGGCAAGGGTATGTCGCTCAAAAGCAACACTTCGACAGGACAAAGTGTGAAGCTTGTGGACATCGGAAAAATGCGATATATGAGCGCAAAGGAGCCGCCGCCGAATGTCATATAGCCGACTTCAAGGGATCGCAAATTATCACCTTTGGAAGCGACTCTGACGAAGAAGCTACCCCCAACTCTTCCCTCGGGGAATCTATTTCAAAAACAAAGGAATTGAGAAGCTGCGAGAATGTTCAGCCATGCAATCGCATGCTACTCGGAAAAAATCCCGGCCCCGCAAACAACGGAGCGAACAAAAAGGATAAAGGAAAAGGAAAAACGGCTTTCATCGCCAATGCTCAACAGCAATCAAGTGGCCCTAGACCGGTTGTTTGCCGAAACAACAAGAAGCAACCCCTCCAAGAAAAATTGAAACGTCCTTACTCGTTCCCGCAAGATAAAACAGGGGGACTGTTCGAGCTGGCAGTGTGCGACAGACTCATTAATCTGCCGAGTCCAAAATGTCCGTTGCGGCTAGGCGATGTTAATAATCCTAATTATTTCCCTTACCATCAAACCGTAGGTTATCTGATCGAGGATTGCTACGTCTTCAAGAACTGGGTTGAAGACCAATACCAACAAGGCAAGTTCGCGCTGTCCGAAAATTGGAAGGTGAACCCGCCACAACCGCATGCTCCGAGAAAGATGGATACGCCGGGGGCATCATGGTCAGTCATAGAGAAATACCCATAGACCGAAAAGTCAATAAACTAGATATTCGCCTCAAATACGGCGACGGCGAACCGAGATGTCCTTAAACTAATGATAGACCGCAATGTCCTAAAACTTGCAAATGACCGAAATGTCTTTAAACTACTACCGCAGCATCCTTAGGCTGACGAGATAAAAAAAAATATATAAAAAATATATATATATAAAGAATAAAAAAAAGAAATAAAAAAAAGGTAAAAAATGGTATGTCCATAAGCAAAACGGGCACGGATGAAAACCCGAAAGGGCTACGTGAGTAAAAACAGCAGGACTACCGGCGAGTGTTCGTGAAAACCCGAAAGGGCGCGACCTCGTAAAAAAAATATATAAAAATAAAAAGAAGAGAAAAAAACGGTATGTCCATGAGCAAAATGGGTACGGATGAAAACCCGAAAGGGCTCCGTGAGTAAAAACAGCAGGACTACCGGCGAGTGTTTGTGAAAACCCGAAAGGGCGCAACCTCGTTAAAAGACACTTATAGGGTCCTCTCGACCTTGTAAGGAGAAATCACCCGCGTGAGATCCTTACGACTTACAAGGGAGCAACACACTCAGGGATCCCCACGATTCCTGAGGAGAAAATACACCTACAAAATCCTCACGACTCGTAAGGAGAACTCTCTTATGAGACCCTCACGGCTCGTAAGATTTGAAAGTCTTAAGTTACAGAGACCTAAACCTGTGCTTAAGCAACCCCCAACCTTCGATATTGCCGTACAAGTGGGTCAGTACTGACTCTTGTATACAATCCACGGGAGCGAATAAACAGTTCCCTAATCAAGTCCCATCCGAGACTAGAGATATGTTCGCTTGGTAAACAACCCTTGTAAATCCTCTCGATTTATGAGGAGAAAACCCTCCTGTAGGATCCTTACGACTTACAGAGGCATAAATACTTAGGAATCCTCACGATTCCTAAGGAGAAAATACACCAACAAGATCTTCACGACTTGTAGGAGAAATACCTTTGTGAGACCCTTACGGCTCATGAAGTCAAAAGCCTTAGTCGACAGGACCCTAACCCTGTTCGCTAAGCCACCTTTGTTCAACTTCGACCGCAGCAAATGATGATTCTCTCCTGGAAATATTCCAGTTGTAGCGATGCTGATGCCTAAATCGGTATCAAATTCCAAGTCCTTTCATGGAAATGATGACTCGCCCCTGGCAATATTCCAGTCGTAGTGATGCTGATGCTAAGATTGGCATCAGATTCTAAGTTCCACACTCGCGATATAAAAAAAAATCAAATCAGCGATCCAAAAATGCATATGAAATAGCCGAAATGATGGGGCAACTTGCAATAAAAGCAGCAAGTAAAAATGTATGCATGTAAAATAGCCGAAATGATGGGGCAACTCGCAATAAAAAGCAGCGAGTAAAAATAAAATAAATAGCCGAAATGATTGGGCAACTCGCAATAAAAAGCAGCGAGTAAAAATAAAAATAAATAGCCGAAATGATTGGGCGACTCGCAATAAAAAGCAGCGAGTAAAAATAAAATAAATAGCCGAAATGATTGGGCACCGCGAAAAATAGCCGAAGTGATTGGGCAATCGCAACCTCCGCGATATAAAAGCTGAAATGATAGAGCATCGCGGAAAAAGAAATAAAATAAAAATGAAATTTATGTCCTACAAGTGAGATCACGTCGATCCTTGTATACAATCCAGGGGCACAAACGAAGAGGGAACCATACCTTCCCAACAGGCTCCGTCAGAAAGCGAAGCCAAATCTCGACGGTTCATAGACAGCCTAGAGACAATCTCGACATTTGTCGCAATATTGTAGACACAATATCAACAAACGAAGTAAAGGAAGATCCCTAGCTTCAGGGTTTCGACGTCGATATCGACAAATCAGAGATCACCAACGGCATTTCTCCTCATTCTAACCAGATGCAGACGTGACGTCAACAATCGACCTCAAAGTCGCAACGAAACGAAACCATAGCAAAGTCCCTAGTTCCAAATCTTAACGGCAATATCTACAGCCTAAGAATCAGCAATGGCGTTCCTTTGCAATCCAGCAGGATGCAGATGCAACGTCAACAAAAGACCCCACGGTCGAAACAAAGTGGAGTGACGGCAAAATCGCAGCTCCACCTCAGCATTCGTCTCGTTACAGCAGACGCAATGTCAACAACGGCGTTCCTTCGCAATCCAGCAGGATGCAGACGCAACGTCAAAACAAAGCGGAGTGACGGCAAAATCCTAACTCCACCTCAGCATCCGTCTCGTTACAACAGATGCAATGTCAACAACGGCGTTCCTTCGCAATCCAGCAGGATACAGACGCAACGTCAAAACAAAGCGGAGTGACGGAAAATCCTAACTCCACCTCAGCATTCGTCTCAATACAGCAGACGCAATGTCAACGACGGCGTTCCTCCACAGTCCAGCAGGATACGGATACAACGCCGACAAAGACCTCACGGTCAAAACAAAGCAGAGCTGCGGCAAAATCCAAGCTCCACCTTGACGTTCATCTCGATACAGCAGATGAAATTTCACCCCAGCGTTCTTCCCCCAGCAGGATTCGGACGCGTCAAAGCAAACGAAGCGAAGGCCAAATTCCTAGCTTCAACGTCTTGACGGTAACTCATATAAAACCGAAAAGACAATCAGAGATCATCCCACATGGAGTGGTCACCACCACGACATTCGTCTCGATATAGCAGACGAGATGTCAACAACAGCGTTCCTCCTCCAATAGGATTTGGACACACTAAAGCAAATGAAGGAAAGGCCAAATTCCTAACTTCAGGGTCTTAACGGCGAGTCATATAAAGCCTGAAAGACAACCGGAGATCGTCTCACATCAGTGCAGAATGGTCACCACTTCGACGTTCGTCTCAACACAGCAGACGCAACGTCATCAAACGAATGGAGCCACGGCAAAATCCCTAGTTACAAACCTCGACGGCTCACTAGCGACCTAGAGACAGCCGCGACATTCGTCTCAATACAGTAGACGCAATGCCAGCAAATGAAGCAAAGGCCAAATTCCTAGCTTCAGGGTCTTAACGGCGAGTCATATAAAGCCTGAAAGACAACCGGAGATCGTCTCACATCAGTGCGGAATGGTCACCACTTCGACGTTCGTCTCGACACAGTAGACGCAAGATCATCAAACAAAAGGAGCCACGGGAAAATTCCAGCTCCACCTCGACATTCGTTTCGATACAGTAGACGAGTTGTCACCCCAGCGTTCTTCCTCCAACAAGGATCAGACGCGACAATCAAACAAATAGAGCCACGACAACATTCCAGCTCCACCCCGACGTTCGTTTCGATACAGTAGACGAGTTGTCACCCCAGCGTTCTTCCTCCAGCGGGATTCGGACGCGACAATCAAACAAATGGAGCCACAGCAAAATCCCTAGTTCTAAACCTCGACGGTTCATCAGCAAACTAAAAACAACCGCGACATTCGTCTCGATACAGCAGACGCGATGCCAGCAAAACGAAGCAAAGGCCAAATTCCTAACTTCAGGGTCTTGACGGCAACTCACATAAAACCTGAAAGACTATCGGAGATCATCCCACACCAGCGCGGAGTGGTTATGACTCATCGGGGCTCGCCAAAATGAGCCTAACCTCAAGTAAAAAGCGGCATGGCAAATTCCTAACGCTTGCTCTTCCGACGGTCAAACTGCCTAGGAAGATTGCTTGAAGACGTCTTGTCCAGCCCCCGAAGGGATCAGAGACACGGCAGTCGCAGGGCTACTCGAACAGCACGATTGCCTATCGAGGACTATATCAGCTTATGCGACGGTACGATGGCCAAAACTGTCACGCCCCGCTTCCCAAAATACGGAATACAAGGGTAGACAAAGCCAGCCATGCTCCTACGGTCAAGGAAAAGTCCTGCCGCAGTCACACTTCGGCTTCTAGTTTTTCATGGTAAACAGTAAATGATGCGCAGGTAATGAGAAATGCAGTAACTGAAAGAAACAATGTAAAGACTGACCTGAAGTGGAACAAATGAAAGTAACTCGGAATGGAAAGTCAAGAAGTCTGTGATGCACGTCTAGTTCTGGTCCAGGCTAAATCTTCTCCTCACACGGAGCATGCATACTCAGGTCATCAGAGCGACACAATAGCAATATAATATGTATAAAATCAAGTGACAGTTCTAACAGTGGTAATAGATATGTGAAGCAGTAAATCAATGACATCATGAGAATGAATGTGCGGTAATCAATGCAGCGGAACAGTAAAGCAGTAGAACGATATGTCACGTATGTCAACACAGTATATAAGGAATATAAATGCCAGTATCCCTATCAATCTCTAAGTCTCACTGCACTGGTCACTAAGCCTATCGTCAGTCCAAGTGTGAGAGTCAACCACTCGCGAGTGTCCTCCACCCAAGGGTAGAACCCAAGGGCAAGGGACCACGGGCCCAACATGTAACGAGAATATCACGGTGTATATATCACATACCCTGTAAATCTCCATATAACTCCCTAAATATATAAGCCGGCATGGGACTCCCGAGATTCTGTTGAGCTCACACTTAAACTACCCCACACCCCGTGGTCTACATCAAACGCTAACCACAACCCTAAATACTAATCGATCCGTGACAAGTCTACGCGAGAACTGGAGGCAGGACCTCCATCAAGCACGTCCCGACTAATACCTAAGATAAATGGCAGTGTCGGATGCCTTATCTGTGACACCCGTGCAAGAGCTTCCATAAGTGTCCCATATCACTTATAGTCACACGTACACGCATCCTACAGACGTCGACAATGCAATAAAATAATAGGTCACTGATTGTGTACAAGTACGTATCACTTTCACTTAATCACGAATACACGAACACTGATGTACTTGCCACAATCATCGCTAGAAACTAACACTGGGTAAATGCACGATATCACTAGGTTATCACTACAATGTTATGGGCATGATATGATGCGTGAACAGTATATGAACATGATCAAGATGTTATGAAACAGTATTCTATCACTTGCACGATTTATCATGAAACGTACATATATATTTTAGCGAAACGATAAACAGATAATATTTAGCATGTTCAGTTGTCCATCATTCGAATTTAGTTTCAAGCCAATCGGGTTCCAGGATAACTAGTTATAACCATTTCATTTTAAGCGCTCGCGGCTGGAAATCCGGTTTCAGAATCAGAAATCCATTTCGCAACGCGTTTTAACCCCAGTTGGGATCAGAATTTAGCTATGCTAGAGTTGAATGAATTCTAGGGTTTTCAGTAAGGTTTTCAACGCAACAGACGGATCTTCAATCGCATCTACAAGTCAGGAGATATACAATATTTAACCCTAACATGTCAATTCTGATTCTGTTGGGACTGTTATGCGTCCCGATCTTTTAAATTACAGAATAAATATCAAATGGTAACGAAACAGAATGAAATCGATTGTGTTGTCTAGCTAACAGGTTTTCCTACAATGAACAGAAGAGTTCCGTAACCTACGAGTTAAGTAAACAGTGTGGTACCCAAAACGGGACAGCAAGCAACGACTGGAGTCGCTCTGGACTGCAGTCCAGAGTCGCACTCCGATACGAATATCATCACGGTTTAAATACATAAATGTCTGGAAACTGGTATAGGGCTAAATTCCATCGAGTCGTCTTCGATTTGAGACCTCGAACGCACCATTCTAATGTGTATATAATTTATGGTGAATTTAACGATTTTCAGGTACAATAAAATTTCAGTTTTACGATTAAACTTGGGGGTAGTCGTTTTAATCTTTAACAGTCGTATTTTCTAATGAAATTTGCACACATTAACCACCTCTACAAGGGACAATGTAATTTATTCAGTTCCGTCAAATTTGATAAAGATTTCCTAAGAGAACAAGTATCGAACAGTTGTATCGAATAATTCAACGGAAAGGTAAAGCATAATTTATATACGATGTCAATTTGTAACATAGATAAAATAGCATGTAAGCAAGTAAAGAACTTCCCTGGAAACCTGTCGACAAAGGTACGGCAGCGGCAGCGGCACGATCGCGACACACGCGCGGCTCGGCACTTGACTTGGCTCGAACCCGAGTCTCAGCAACGGCGGCTCGCAGTTTGGTGGTCGGGGCTCGGCTGTGAAACTTGGCCCTTGTGCGTCAAGGGTTCGACGATGGGTGATGATGACGATGGTGAAAGTTTAGAGAGAGAGAGAGAGAGAAAGTTAGAGAGTGAGAGAAAGAAACAGATAGGGTAGTGGGATAGGAAGAGAGAGAGAGAGAGAGAGAGAGAGAGAGAGAGGAAGTTGGAGAGAGAGAGAGAGAGAGTGAACTGAGAGAGAGAGGGAATGAGGACAGAGAGAAAGTGAGAGAGAGTTAGAGGGAAAGGAGAAGCAGTGAGAGAGAGAGAGAAAGAAAGAGAGATTGCAGGGAGAGGGGAAGAGATCTGAGATCGAGAGAGCAGAATGAGAGGGGTGGTTACGACGACGACGTCGACGACGATGATGATGAGGATGATGCCGCGGGGGAGGAAAAGTCGACGAGACTTAGGGAGGTGCTCGCCGGCGAGGGACGCAGGGAAGTGGGGTGCTCGTGATCGAGGGTGGAGGTGAGGAAGAGATCAAGAGAGAGAGAGTCGAGGATGGTGGTCGAGGGAGGCGAGCTCGGTGGGTGATGGGGTGTGCAGTGGGTTCGAAGGTGGGAGCGAGAGAGGAGGAGGAAAGAAAGGAGGGGAGAGGGTCGTGGGGGAAAAACGCGCGCGTCGCGGGTAACGCTGGCACGAGCGAGGGCGACGGTGGAGGCGAGAAACGCGCTCGCGAGCGGGAGTTAGGGAAAGAGCCGTTGGAGAAAATTTAAAGAAGATGAACAGGGTCGCGGGTCGGGTTGGAGCGCGAGCGGGTGCTGGGGAGGTGAGTGGGCTGGCCAAGGAAAAAGAAAAAAAATAAGCTAAAGGAGTGAGGGGTTTAGAACGGGCCGGGCTAAGGATTAAAAGGAAAAAATCAGTGGAAAATATAAATGAAGTGGGCTGAAGGGAATGCTGGGCTGAAGGGAATGCTGTGGGCCGGGGGTTAAATTTAATCAGGGATTTATTTAAAAATGAGTGGGCTGGGGTTTTGGACTATGGGAATTAAAGAAAAAATTTTGATGATAATAAAAGGGGTGGACTTAAGGAATTTATTTGGTTTTGGAGTTTAGTGTTAAGTAGATAAAGGAAATGCTTGAAGGGGAAAAATTTTCAAATAAAAATAAAATGGGACTTTAACATAAATAATTAATTATATAAGAATAGATAAAATTATAAATAAAATCATTAAAATTATAAATAAGAGTAAATAGGATTCTAGAGAAAAATACAGACTTGCAAGTGATAATTTATATAAATACGGACATGGGCATATAAAAGGGAACCGAGTATTACATCATACCACCCTTACAAAAATTTCGTCCTCGAAATTTAAAATAGACAATAAATTATACAAACATAAGTGAAAGCTATTATATTGCACATTAACACAAAGGATTTATTAACAGTACGTGGACGAAAAACTTGAAATAGATATAAGTAAGAACCACATGCGGAAAGGTAGGTCTGCGTAGGTATAAGGCAAAAATAACTATAAGGGCAACTATGAGTACGAGAATATACATATCCATAACGAACATTAATAAAAAAAAATGTGTTCGTTAAAGGTCGAAACCCACATAAGTGCACATCTAAGTCTATCAAAAGCAAGCAGAAAATAAGTATAAGGCTCAACACTCCAACATAGTAATCATAGGCACAAAATCAGAAAATAAAGTACTGACAATAAAGTAGTGAAACATTTTGTGGGTAGGTTATAACGTTTTAGGATAACGTATCGAAAAATATGTTAATAAAAATGATTTAGAAAACTTGTACAGTGAATCTAAGAAACATGGAACAAAATTTGCGCGGTGTAAGGGTGCGCTACTGAAAACTGAAGATAAACGTAGTGTGCTTACAATACATAAAACTAATTAATCAATAACTCTTCGATAAATGCAAATTACTGGAAACCAAATCTCGAATAATAAAGTCCCTATATATATATCTAGGGTAATAGGAAAACACACAAAAATGTAGCCTAGCTAGGGTAATGACTACAAGGAAGTGTGGATCATTCAAAGGTCAGTGGATGGCGGCTTTAGGTTGAAAATCAAGGAGACTATGATCGGGTCTGCACAGGAAGTAAGGATAAGCAACAAAGGATACCAAAGAAAAGTATGGGAGAAAACAACAGTCGGTACACCACACGAATCAATATTTGTAGAGTTAGTGAACTCTGAAGTTTCACCAGAGCTGTTCTCCTCCCAGAAGGATCTCAACGGGGCACAGACGAGGGATGGAGGGTGGCTCATTCCAAGGATCAGGGTGCGGTACTTTCAAATCGAAACGAGTGTGAAAGCTATACCATGAGTAGGGGTGGACAGTCAGGGAACTCAGCAGAAGAACAAATAGATATGGGCAATAATCAAGTATCAAGCGAACCAATAATCAAAAGGTTTACGAATTCAGAAGATTTATTTCATTCAAGAAAATTTGAAACAAGGCATTCTCAAAGACGGAAAGTGGCCCTAAACTATACACATTTTATTTGGCCAGAAAGACAACATCAAAAGAAATTCCGTCAGTCGCGGTTGTGGAGATTCAGTAGGTTGCGGTAGGCTCGTGCACTCAGGTAGGGGCGTCCATTTCCATATCGTCTTGCAGGCATTGCCACTGGAAGTTCTTCCACAGCAAGGTCTTGATTTTCTGGTTCTTCTTCCTCGGATGGAGCTTCTTCATCGAGGTCCGATTCCATGTGATTCTCTTCTTTTGGATTTCCTTCCACGGGATTTTCCTCAACTGGATTTTCTTCTATCGGGTCTTCATCGGGATCTTCCTCTATCGGGTCTTCCTCTATAGGGTTCTCTTCAGGGTCTCCTTCTTCTTCGTCGGAATCAGCTAACACGTTAAACTCTGGGGCGGCTGCTTCTTCATCCTTTGAATTGTTGTCTCCAAAGTCGACCTGGGGACCGTTGATCTCATCGTCAGAACTCATCAGCGTGCGGTCTAAGGAAACACAAGATTGTGCATCCTCGTCTAGATGTGGCGCTGCTCCAGGGTGGGCCATGGTCTGAAAAGAAAAGTCATGATTAGACGGTGGAATATATCAAGGAAAAAGCTCAAGGTACGAAGTATAGGAAAATATGCGGTGGCAGGAATTTTAAAAGAATCAAGATTAAAATATTGTGATAATGAATAGTATGAACAAGGGAAATGACAAGGGAATGATGCATATATTACGATTCAAATTTTATTTCATTCAACTAAAAGTTCGACGGATACAAAGGTTCAAGCGGAAAGAAATGTTTATAAGAAGATGACAACATTACAACCGAAAGTAGAATACATGAAAAATTCTTCTTTGATTGTTAGACTGCTGCATTCTCGTCATGCGAGTTGAATCCTGCGTTAGATCCGCCTTATCGTCGAAGTTCGAATTATGCGATAATCCTCACTTGGCAGAAGTGGGGAGTGTGGACGAGTTTCCTCCTTGTAGTTCTTTCCTTTCTGGACAGCCATTGATGAGATGTTCGCTGGATCCACAAATCAGACATTTCTCTTGGGCGCGGCGACAATCCCTCTGAAGATGTCCTGGCCTCTTACAGTACCCACAACACAGGGTCTTCAGCTTCTTCTGTCGCGGGGAAACAAATTGGCGCTTCATCTTCCTCTCTTTTCCTCGTCTAACGGGGATCCCTTTATGATTGGAGACAGCCGCTGGTGCCTGATTCATCTGTCTTCTCAGTCCTTCAGCCAACATGTCGTTTGTTCGCTCCTGGGCTTCCTTTAAACCTTGCAGTACACTCAGGATCTCAAT
The DNA here is from genome assembly GCA_030015575.1 of Agapanthus africanus. NCBI lineage: Eukaryota > Viridiplantae > Streptophyta > Magnoliopsida > Asparagales > Amaryllidaceae > Agapanthus > Agapanthus africanus. Next base: position 484,113,515 of record JASDDO010000022.1, on the reverse strand, counting down.
GGTCTGATTCTGGGGAGCGGATATAGATGAAGAGTCGTTAGAAGACATGATCCTGAAACAACAATTTTGAGGATGATATAAGTCACAAGCTAAACGAATCAAAATATAATATGGATAGGACGAAGATTCAAGAATATCAGAGGTGTTGAATTTATTACAAGAGGGGAATCAACTGTATGACTTTAAGTCACTTGAATAGGGTACGGTAGTGCAATTGCAAACCACGTAACCTTGCCAAGTCACCCGAAACCATAGCGAATGGATAGCTGAACACACGATGTGAATAAGGATCAAGAATGACAAGTTTAAAATCTAGACCGAGGGATGTCTTAGATTGCCAAACTGTACACGGAAAACTGCAATCCCAATTGATGCAAAACCTGGCTCTGATACCAACTAAACCATGTCACCCCCCGCTTCCCAAAATACGGAATACAAGGGTAGACAAGGCCAGCCATGCTCCTACGGTCAAGGAAAAGACCTGCTGCAGTCACACTTCGGCTTCTAGTTTTTCATGATAAACAGTAAATGATGCGCAGGTAATGAGAAATGCAGTAACTGAAAGAAACAATGTAAAGACTGACCTGAAGTGGAACAAATGAAAGTAACTCGGAATGGCAAGTCAAGAAGTCTGTAATGCACGTCTAGTTCTGGTCCAGGCTAAATCTTCTCCTCACACTGAGCATGCATACTCAGGTCGTCAGAGCGACACAATAGCAATATAATATGTATAAAATCAAGTGACAGTTCTAACAGTGGTAATAGATATGTGAAGCAGTAAATCAATGACATCATGAGAATGAATGTGCGGTAATCAATGCAGCGGAACAGTAAAGCAGTAGAACGATATGTCACGTATGTCAACACAGTATATAAAGAATATAAATGCCAGTATCCCTATCAGTCTCTAAGTCTCACTGCACAGGTCACTAAGCCTATCGTCAGTCCAAGTGTGAGAGTCAACTACTCGCGAGTGTCTTCCACCTAAGGGTAGAACCCAAGGGCAAGGGACCACGGGCCCAACATGTAACGAGAATATCACGGTGTATATATCACATACCCTGTAAATCTCCATATAACTCCCTAAATATATAAGCCGGCATGGGACTCCCGAGATTCTGTTGAACTCACACTTAAACTACCCCACACCCCGTGGTCTACATCAAACGCTAACCACAACCCTAAATACTAATCGATCCGTGACAAGTCTGCGCGAGAACTGGAGGCAGGACCTCCATCAAGCACGTCCCGACTAATACCTAAGATAAATGGCAGTGTCGGATGCCTTATCTGTGACACCCGTGCAAGCGCTTCCATAAGTGTCCCATACCACTTATAGTCACACGTACACGCATCCCACAGACGTCGACAATGCAATAGAATAATAGGTCACTGATTGTGTACAAGTACGTATCATTTTCACTTAATCACGAATACACGAACACTGACGTACTTGCCACAATCATCGCTAGAAACTAACACTGGGTAAATACACGATATCACTAGGTTATCACTACAATGTTATGGGCATGATATGATGCGTGAACAGTATATGAACATGATCAAGATGTTATGAAACAATATTCTATCACTTGCACGATTTATCATGAAACGTACATATATATTTTAGCGAAACGATAAACAGATAATATTTAGCATGTTCAGTTGTCCATCCATCGAATTTAGTTTCAAACCAATCGGGTTCCAGGATAACTAGTTATAACCATTTCATTTTAAGCGCTCGCGGCTGGAAATCCGGTTTCAGAATCAGAAATCCATTTCGCAACGCGTTTTAACCCCAGTTGGGATCAGAATTTAGCTATGCTAAAGTTGAATGAATTCTAGGGTTTTCAGTAAGGTTTTCAACGCAACAGACGGATCTTCAATCGCATCTGCACGTCAGGAGATATACAATATTTAACCCTAACATGTCAATTCTGATTCTGTTGGGACTGCTATGCGTCCCGATCTTTTAAATTACAGAATAAATATCAAATGGTAACGAAACAGAATGAAATCGATTGTGTTGTCTAGCTAACAGGTTTTCCTACAATGAACAGAAGAGTTCCGCAACCTACGAGTTAAGTAAACAGTGTGGTACCCAAAACGGGACAGCAAGCAACGACTGGAGTCGCTCTGGACTGCAGTCCAGAGTCGCACTCCGATACGAATATCATCACGGTTTAAATACATAAATGTCTGGAAACTGGTATAGGGTTAATGTTCATCGAGTCTTCTTCGATTTGAGCCCTCGAACGCACCATTCTAATATGTATATAATTTATGGTGAATTTAACGATTTTCAGGTACAATAAAGTTTCAGTTTTACGATTAAACTTGGGGGTAGTCGTTTTAATCTTTAACAGTCGTATTTTCTAATGAAATTTGCACACATTAACCACCTCTACAAGGGCCAATGTAATTTATTCAGTTCCGTCAAATTTGATAAAGATTTCCTAAGAGAACAAGTATCGAACAGTTGTATCGAATAATTCAACGGAAAGGTAAAGCATAATTTATATACGATGTTAATTTGTAACATAGATAAAATAGCATGTAAGCAAGTAAAGAACTTGCCTGGAAACCTGTCGACAAAGGTATGGCAGCGGCAGCCGCACGATCGCGACACACGCGCGGCTCGGCACTTGACTTGGCTCGAACCCGAGTCTCAGCAACGGCGGCTCGCAGTTTGGTGGTCGGGGCTCGGCTGTGAAACTTGGCCCTTGTGCATCAAGGGTTCGACGATGGGTGATGATGACGATGGTGAGAGTTTAGAGAGAGAGAGAGAGAGAGAGAAAGTTAGAGAGTGAGAGAAAGAAACAGAGAGGGTAGTGGGATAGGAAGAGAGAGAGAGACAGAGGAAGTTGGAGAGAGAGAGAGAGTGAGTGAACTGAGAGAGAGGGGGAATGAGGACAGAGAGAAAGTGAGAGTGAGTTAGAGGGAAAGGAGAAGCAGTGAGAGAGAGAGAGAGAAAGAAAGAGAGATTGCAGGGAGAGGGGAAGAGATCTGAGATCGAGAGAGCAGAATGAGAGGGGTGGTTACGACGACGACGTCGACGACGATGATGATGAGGATGATGCCGCGGGGGAGGAAAAGTCGACGAGACTTAGGGAGGTGCTCGCCGGCGAGGGACGCAGGGAAGTGGGGTGCTCGTGATCGAGGGTGGAGGTGAGGAAGAGATCAAGAGAGAGAGAGTCGAGGATGGTGGTCGAGGGAGGCGAGCTCGGTGGGTGATGGGGTGTGCAGTGGGTTCGAAGGTGGGAGAGAGAGAGGAGGAGGAAAGAAAGGAGGGGAGAGGGTCGTGGGGGGAAAATGCGCGCGTCGTGGGTAACGCTCGCGCGAGCGAGGGAGACGGCGGAGGCGAGAAACGCGCTCGCGAGCGGGAGTTAGGGAAAGATCCGTTGGAGAAAATTTAAAGAAGATGAACATGGTCGCGGGTCGGGTTGGAGCGCGAGCGGGTGCTGGGGAGGTGAGTGGGCTGGCCAAGTAAAAAGAAAAAAAAAAGCTAAAGGAGTGAGGGGTTTAGAACGGGCCGGGCTAAGGATTAAAAGGAAAAAAATCAGTGGAAAATATAAATGAAGTGGGCTGAAGGGAATGCTGGGCTGAAGGGAATGCTGTGGGCCGGGGGTTAAATTTAATCAGGGATTTATTTAAAAATGAGTGGGCTGGGGTTTTGGACTATGGGAATTAAAGAAAAAAATTTGATGATAATAAAAGGGGTGGACTTAAGGAATTTATTTGGTTTTGGAGTTTAGTGTTAAGTAGATAAAGGAAATGCTTGAAGGGGAAAAATTTTCAAATAAAAATAAAAGGGGACTTTAACATAAATAATTAATTATATAAGAATAGATAAAATTATAAATAAAATCATTAAAATTATAAATAAGAGTAAATAGGATTCTAGAGAAAAATACAGACTTGCAAGTGATAATTTATATAAATACGGACATGGGCGTATAAAAGGGAACCGGATATTACAAAAACCCTAAGTACCACCAACCTTAACGGGCTTCTGTCGTAAAGAGCAGAGGTTAAATGCGATGTTAAGATGTTCTTGCGAGAAACGCTCGCTTCGTCTCGACTTGTGAAGAAATTGTTGAGGCGGCTCGACTCGTGAGATAAAGCCTTAGGCAGTAGGCATAAAAGAAGCCTGTTTCCTAAGCACTGGGACCCTACAAGTTGACCCAAAACGGTCTCTTGCATACCATCCACGGGTCTCACTCTTCAAAGTCGAGTTTCGACAGGGAGGGAAACAACCGCTGACGGGTCCTTTCGACTCGTAAGAGGGAAAAATTCTCTTATGAGATCCTTACGAATTATAAGAGAAAACCACACTTAGGAATCCTCACGATTCCTAAGAAGAAAACCCACCTACGATATCCTCTCGATCCGTAGGGAGAAAAATCTCTATGAGACCCTCACGGCTTATAGAGTTAAAAAGTCTTAGGCAGCAGATCTGAACCTGCGGCCTAAGCCATCACTATTTCTTAAGAAGGTCGGGATACTCGTCCTAATCATCCGTCAACCATGGTTACTAAGGTGGCATGCTGATAATAAAAGAAAGAAAAAACGGAGAAAATGACACATTACAAAAACAGGTGTATCTTTTATTCATAAACTTGATTGGATACAGGATACATTATGTCAAAGGAAAAAATATACATATATACATTCTTTTACCTATGAGTACAAATGATACAAAGATAGATAGCTACTGAGGAGGAAGTGTCTTCAGTAAATTCACAAGATGCTCTCGCACTTCCTTCAGCGCTTCCTCCTGAGTGACAGCCGCAGCCACCTCCGCCTCCGCCTGGGCCCGCTGCTGTAAGAAGGATGAAAGTTGCTCCTCCGCCGCCTTCTGGGCTGCTTCCTGGCTAGGTGCATCTCGCTCGACAACGTCAAGTTGTTGCCTCAATGATAACCCTTCGGAAAGACATTGCAGAAGGCCCTCAAAGACAACATTCAGCCGTGCGGCGTTGGCCTCCACCCGAGCATGCAATTGGGCAGACTTGCTCGAAGTCTCACCACGCTCCTTACGCCTTGAAATGACTTCTTGTTCGAGATGGAGGAAGTAAGGAGCGCTCTGCTCGATCCACGCTGTTCTTTGATTACTGGCAGCCAAGGTCTCGGGAGCGGGACGCAGCGACTCCAAATGATATAGGCGACCCTCGATCTCCCTACAATGGTTAACCCAGGATGAGATGATGCCCTCATCATGAAAGTTCACGAGTATTGCAAGCATCGGGTTAACCACCATAACGAAGTCTGCGGCAGATGTAGGAGTTTCAACGTCGAGTTCCTCGACGTAGTCACTCAACATGCGCAGACTATTCGCGGTGCCTTTTGAAGACAGACTCCTCAGATAAAGACCCACCGGCATTGTAATACAGGCTCGAAGGGCGCCGAGGCCGGAACGACAGCTGAAAAGAAACAGGATGCGATCAGATAACAGTACAGAAAATAAAGAGAGGGAAGTTACCAATGTGATGGTCGCTGTACCAGTTGAGACAGGTGGCAAGGTCGGAAGGGCCGATGGCGCAGCTGATCTTTTATCCCCTCCTTCAATCTGTAGCACTACAGTTGAAATGAGAAAAAGAGGATTAGAGGTAATACCATCAATAAAAAAGAAAGAAAGATGTCAATGGAAATCATACTCACCAACGCCACCAGAGGAAGAAGCAAGTTCGGATGGGAAAGAGAAGTGTGGGAGCAACATCTGATATACATGATCAAAGAGCACTCCTGAAGAAACACGACAATATGACTTTAGTACATGAATTATATGTCTGAAGTATAGGATTAATAAATTGCAAACCCATACCTTCCAGCATCTTAGATGGTATGAGAGAGGGTTGAGAGGTGACCACCGCCAAAGCAGTTGTTGAAGGCGCTCCCTCAAGCAGTGGAGCATCAGCACTGGCTGCACCTGTGTTACAACAAATGCGAATTTGTCAGAAAGTATTGTAAGATAAAAAAAAAGGATAGCAACTTGGGATTTACCTGATGAGCTGCCGGCTGAAACGGAGGCGATTCCCTCCTCTATTGATATGAGACCACCGCCCGTGGCCTCATCACCCGACTCAATGGGAACCGTTGTGGTGCTCGCGAGACCTGGAGACGGCAGAGGACCATAGACGGGGAGGGCTATGACTGGAGTATTGCCGGATTCCAGAGAAGGAGCGGTTGGCTCGTCCTCGGGAATCATGACCACCTCACCCACTACTCTCTCAGGTTCAGTAGTCGCGGTTGTATCGTCCACCATCACCACGAGATCGCCGGCCTCGAGCGCCTCATCCGCCACCATCCTGGACTCAGTTATAATGATCATATCATCTGCCATCACTTCAGGTTCGGCATCAATGACCTTCTCGGCGGTAGGCCCCTCGACCTCCACCTCAGGTTCCAAACCCACAACGACGTTGCCCACCATCGGCTCGAGTTCGGCAGGTACCGCCTCCTCTGTTTCTTTGGGATCAACGGTTTCCGCCTCCCCCTCGATCGGACTTGGCCCTGCAAGATAAGAGATGTAAGGACCAATGACATTAAAATCCTTATAACAAAAACTCTGAGAGAAATATTACCTGAAGCGGATTTACCGTTTGCGCTCCGAACTGCGCACGCCACCTCTCTGCGGGCAGTGGATAGGGCGACAGGGGCCTCTTCAGATGGAGTATCAGCACGAGGGGCAGTGTTGGGACCCACTCCCATAGCCAAGGCAGCCCTGCGTGCCTCGCCTCACGCCTCAGCCGCTTCCTTTCCTGCTGGGCTGTCGCGATAGACCTTTGTGACGCCTCCTTCAAGGCGTCATCATCCTCGTTCAGGGATGCCTCCAGAGCCTTTAAGGCATCTCTCATCGGCTCTTCAAGACGAACCTCCTGCAGGGGCCCAGAGGAAGCAGGAACATCGACAGCTGGTAGAACATCTGCGTCACTTGGAGGGAAAGGCATTGAGGTTCCTGTGATTAAAAAGGAAAGGTTAGATCGACCATAACACAAGGAAAATGAAAACTTGATGAGTCGAAACTTACTAAGGCCCATAGATGCTCTAAGACGTTCCTCCTCCTGGAAAGTCTTCAGAGAAGCGGCAATGGCTTCTTCATCAGTGATGCCTGTTGAAAGAAAGGAAAGAAAAGCGTTAGTCAAAGGCAATGAAGAGGATATGTTGCAATAAAGAAAAGGCGACTAGTAGTTACCTGATTGCGCAAGCTTAGCTAACCACGCGTCACGCCTCGCCAACCATGCTGAAGCTTTGAGAGCAGCCTCCAAGTCTGTATCGTCCGGCGGCGGCATCACTAATCCTTCGTTAGTCCCGTATTCGAGCAGGCCCTTGGCATAGGGAGCATGGGGTTCCTGACGGAACACGACGTCTGCAGCGAAGAGCGACTTCTTTTTCTTTTGCCCTCCGACCCTAGGCTCACGGGGGATCGACTTCCGTTTAGCAGCCACTTTGGGACGACGGGTCCCGATATCCGCACCCACGCCAGACTCCGGCGAGGGTACAACCACTGTCTCCACTGGAGCACAGGGTACGGGAGGTGCATCTGTGATATCAGGGAGCGGCAGCTCACGTGGAGGACTTTGCGCATGCGATGGTCTGCTTCCGGCATCTTTTAGAGGAGGAGCCACCGAGGTCCTTGGCACTAAAGGAGCGTTACGGTTGGTGCCGGGGGTACTTCTTTACGGTCGATCAACACTCGCCTCTCTTCCTTTATAACAGCCCCCGTCGCATGATTGTACCACTCTTTATATACATTAAGGAGTCGTGGAGCGCAGGCCGGCGTGCTGATGAAAAAACGAGAACCCGTGTTCAGGCTCATGAAGTGATGTAACGCGTTCTCCATCCCTTCTTCATTGGCAGCAGGTTCCAGTAAGAAAGCTTCCAAGAGTACCCCTTGATCGTAGCCCAGTTGTTGGGCAAAACGATACGGGTTATATCTCATGAAGATTGCTACACCGTCCTGCCTGAAGACTAGGAAGCCCGGTCTAATAGAATACAAGTGGAGGGTCTCCCAGACCGTTAACACTGAAGCTCCATCCTTAAAGGAGTCCTGTAATGGTCGCACCGCAGTGGTGGACGCTTTTCCAATGGTTAATACCTTGTCAATAAAGGACATCCCGACTCCAACGGTGTGAGGGCGAAGCAGTAAACCCCTGGCGTTCTGTGGTGAAGGGGTCACGATTGATGAGCCAATCAACTGTATAATGCGAGGAAAACCGCACTTGTCAAAGAATGAAGGCCTTTTATGCATGCCGAAGACACCCGCCGTGTGTAGCTCGAGCCACGATGCAAAGTAGTGCATCGAGAAGACCACGTGCAGTACCCCGGGCTCATTGGCATCCGCTGCTCGGCTGAGGCCATGATATAGGTGCGCCAAGCCAGCGATCCCCACAGCCACCTTTACCCCTATGACCATTCGGTGGGCTGGGTAAAAGACAGAAGGCCGCATGCGATGAGAGTGCATTGGGATCGCGAACCAACTCAGCCACAGTCCGAGAAATCCTAAGAAAAAGGCCTCCTCATCCATTCCGGGAGCCGCAATTTCGGCAAAGGACATGGTTGGGGAGTTAGGAAGAAAAAAGTCCTTTTGGTCTATGTCTCTCGCTGGCAGGTTATCCAAACCTAAACCGAAAGGGTCCTCAAGGGTGGCAAACTTGGCAGTTTCTGCCGAAAAGACGTTTGGATAAAGGAACTGAGCAATGAAATCCTCAAAATTAACTCCGCGGCTCCCGCGTTCGATAAAGAGAGATTCATAGATGTTCAACACCTTAATCAAGCTCGGGAATTGGTGTTGAACGGCATTCTCCAGCATGACCCCCCTTACCACTGGCCTAGCGCCAAAGACGTACACATCTGTCGGGAGCAGCTCCTCATAATGTTCTCCCATGACCGGTAGGCCGGATACCTCCGCGAATTCCTCCAAAGAGATAGACACTTCCCGATCCATGGCAAGGAAAGTGTGGGTGGGAATATTCCATTGCTCCAAGAAAGCCTTGAACCACCAGGTGGGGAGCGTAGGATATTGGAAGAGAGAGACGTAGACCGCGGTGTACAGTCCTAGTCTTATCAACTGCGACTTCTTCGTCGACAGCATGTACCGAGCCCACGGCAGATAGCCAATCGGGTGACGGGGAATCAAACCAAGGTTATATGATTGCCCCCAGGGCCGTACTTCTCCTTGACAAATACGGCGTCCTAGGATATCCAAGACCATAGGACGCTGAACTAGAACCGCATCCATAGCGGGATGAAGAAAGCTGTTCGCGGTCCAATCTATCATCGCCAAGGCATACTGCACTGAAGGTGGGGTAGCGTAGTGAATTGCCGTGATGGGCTCAGACGGCACTGCGCATGTGAAGCTGCGTCGACCCATAATAATCTGGTTATACCAAGACCCCCAAAGGTAGAGTTTCTTGTACTCCGGGTCGTATTCTCTAATCATGGTCAGGACTTCACGGTCCGAGGGTGCCTCGGGAAATCCCTCCTCCAAGCGGACGAACGGGAATGAAGTGTCTAGAGACATGATCGCTGCAAAAGAACAATTTAGCCGTTAGTGTTGTAATTCTAACGTTTGGCGTATAAAAAAGAAAATGCATTAATTAAATTAAATTAAAATTAATTAATTACACCACATAGCAGTGCAGTGAGTAGGAGACCAAAGAGGGACCCACAAAATCTGGATGACAATACGTCAGTTAATAAGACAAACTCATCATTGGATGAGATTGTCAATTGGTTCCCAGGAAAACATTCCTATTAATAAAGAATCCGTAGAGATAAGGAGAAAATCTCCTCTTTCAGAGCAAAGCTTTGTCACAGAGTGACACTTGTCAAACTCTGGTCTCGGGGAAATAAGATTCCTTAAAAGAGCATGGCTCTGTGGTAATGATGGAAAAAGTCCATCAGAAAATTTTTGGAATCTTGAAAGATTCATGAAAAATTTATAATAAAAAAAAGACTCTTCATTTTTCAAATCTAAAAGAGCTGTTTTTTTAGATCTATGAGCAAAGCTCTGTTCATGGGTTAAAACCCATGAACAAGATCCCTGTAGATCTATAAAATTTTGAGAGCAGAGCTCTGTTTATGAAACCCCAATGGGGATTTCTTTAGATCAAAAGATCTATGAGAGCAAAGCTCTTTGGTTAAGATTAATTTAAATTAATTTGATTTAAGTTAATTTTTTACCTAAAGTTTGGGAAGGAGCAAAGATCTGAAGTTCTTAAGAAAGAGCAAAGCTCTGTTGAAATCAAAAATCTTAAAACGGTAAGATTTTTCTAAGGGCCAGTGGCCCTATTTATAAGGCGCTTGCGCCCCTTGAGCTCACCCCTTGATCCAACGATCAGGAGTTTGCCACCGCTGCACTCACGTGCACGTCACGTGAGCGCAACGGTGGGGGGCATTTGTTTCGCCCAATCAGAGCAAAGCTCTGTTGAAATTCAAAATTTAAAATTTTAAAGCAACGCTTCAAATCTCGGGCGCAACGCGCCACATGTCAGGCGCTGATACGACAGCACAGCGCCCAAGAAGTCGCGCCCAATCAGAGCAAAGCTCTATTTAAAGGAAGCAACACTTCAGTTGCGCATGCACTGCGCTGCGCGACACGTGTCAGCGCAGATGCGCTCGCGCAGTTGCGCTGCGCGACAGCGCAAATGCGCGAGCGCAGTTGCGCTGCGCTGCGCGACACGTGTCACGTGCTGGGACATCTGCGCCAAACAGAATTAAATTTCTAAGAAATATTTTCTGTTCTTGTTAAAACAAGAAGATTTTCTTCTGTAAAACAGAGGTTTTTGGATCAAAGATCCAACGGTGGGGAAAATTCCCCAAATCACTCAAAGAAAGATCTTTTTAACAAATTTAACTAATTTATGGGCACTATAAAAGGGACCCTAGGCCTCAATTCAAAGGCATTAACATTTCTTGAAAAAAGTCAAGAGCTTCAAACAGAGAGAACTCTGAGAAAATTTCAAGAAAGAGGTAAAAAACCTTCAAAAGAGAGAAGAAATCTCTTTTAAATAAATCATTGATCTAAAAACCAGATCAATGTTTTTCACATAACAGTGCTTTGCACTTCTTTTTGAACCACTGGTTCTTTAAAAACAAGAAAACAACAAAATTAAAAAAAATAGTGCTTTTATAAACCTCTGGTTCTTGAAACAAAAAAAGAAAAATTTATTTTTCTTTGATCTAATTTAGATCAAGAAATTAAATAGTGCTTTGCACTTCTGTTCTTGAATTTAAAAGATTCTTAGTGCTCTGCACTTACAAACTGCGTTGTTGCGCTCTTAAGAGAGCGCCACGTGTCAGCTATAGAACCACTTGCACTACGCGCTCTTGAAATAGAGCTATGCTCTCTAGAATTGGCGCAACTCACCAGAGCGCGCCACGTGTCAGCAGCGCAGCGCACTAGCGCAGCGCACTGCGCTTTTGCGCTTGCGCTCACCAGAGCGTGACACGTGTCACCACCATATGAGTTTGCGCTCATTACTTAGCGCAAAGCGCCTGACAAGCCACGTGGGGCACTGTCAGAGTATTTAATACTCTGCATTATTAAAGAAAAGGGACAGAGCCCAATTAAAAGGCCTAACAGGCCTAATAAAAAATGCTATGCATTTTAAAAGGGGGGCAAAGCCCAAACAAAAAAAAATAGATACTCTGCATCATTTATAAAAAAAAGCAAAGCCCAACCAAAACAAGAATAATGCGGTGCATTACTAAAAAGGGGTAAAGCCCTAGCACAGGCCAAAGACAAAAAAATGTTGAAACTGGACTTAGCCCAATTTTGGCCGTAAGTCCTTAAATAAAATTGACTGAGCAAGATTGCTCTTTTAAATCAATTTACGACGGGTTCGAGGGTACATCTCCGAACTCCTCTGACACCTATCGTTGTAATCCTTCAGCGACGACAGAGAGGTGACGGGTCCCGACGACCATACACTAATAGTGGACCGAAACGTCCTTAAACTAATATTCGTCCCAAAATGGGAATATTGGACCGAAACGTCCTTAAACTAATATTGGACCGAAACGTCCTTAAACTAATATTGGACCGAAACGTCCTTAAACTAATATCAGACCGAGACGTCCTTAAACTAATATTGGACCGAGACGTCCTTAAACTAATATTGGACCAAGACGTCCTTAAACTAAAAATCGCCCCTAAATGGGAACGACAGACTGAAATGTCCCTAAACTAATAATGGACCACCACGTCCCTAAACTGGCGATGGACCACCACGTCCCTAAACTGGCGATGGACCACCATGTCCCTAAACTAGAACATGGACCACTACGTCCCTAAACTGGAACAATAGAGCTTCCAAATGCTCTTCTGCCGGATCTAAACGGTCCCGTTTAAGTTGATCTTAGCCCCAAACACGGCTAACGTATCCTTAAACATTCAAAATAGACTATAAAACTCCAAATCAACCTTGGTTCAAGGGTACATCTCTGAACTCCTCTGACATCTGCCGTTGTAATCCTTCAACGACGTCAGAGAGGTGACGAGTCCCGATGGCCGGATATTAAATGGATTATCACGTTAAGTTGATCTTAGTCTCAAACAGGACTATCGTATCCTTAACGAATGTTTAAGTTGATCTTAGCCGCAACGCGACTAATGCATCCTTAAACTAAAAAACACTAAACCCAAATCTAAGTAAATACGGATTTGGACTAATCCACGTCCTACGGGCGACGGCATTACTCAGTCTCCGTATACAATCCACGGGCAACCACAAACAAAACAAACACCCACGACACGAAGTGAAATTCTGGAGAAGGAGAAAGTTGTTACCGCAATGCGGTAGCGAAATTAACTGCAGGGGCTTGCGCCTGCAGGGAAGAGCGTCCCCACAATCAAAAACCCTTCACCCTGAGGGGGAATCTGACGAAGTCTGCTACATCGGCCGCATCCGTCTAAACCTCCGATACACGGTGCCATAAATCAACTTGGTATCTTCAGAGAGGTGGATGGATAAAACCAAATAGCATCTGCCCCAAATCTCAGCGTAAGGACATCGCGATCCTGTGCGCCACCATTCGGAGGGGAACACCCACAGTCCATATCAATGTGTGGTCATCGAGACCCGTCACCTCTTTGAAGTCGTCGAGGAATTACAACGCCAAATATCAAAGGAGTGAAGAGATGTACCCTCAAACCAAGGTAGATTAAACAGTCTTTGGCCCAGTTTGGGATCAAGACCAATTAATTATGTTATGAGCTCATTAGCCCAGTTAAGTTTGAATTAAGGACTTATGGCCATCTTGGGCTAAGTCCAGTCATATTTAGAATATTGGCTTCCTGTTGGTCCATGAGAGGCTTTACCTCTAGACACTTAACCACTAAAGACCAGCAGTGTTGAACACTGGGAACAAGTTAGTTTTTTAACACTAAAAGATAGTTGGTGTTAAACACCAGCAACAGGGGGTTCAAATTAGTGTTAAACACTAAAACGAATCAGTGTTAAACACTAACAACAGAGATCTCAAATTAGTGTCAAACACTAAGATAATCAGTGTTAAATATTGGTGACAGAGATTTTAATTTAGTGTTGAACACTAAGAAAGTTAATATTAAACTCTGTTAACAGAGATTTAGTTTAGTGTTAAACACTCGAAAATTCAGTGTTAAACACCGCAAGTAAAGCTTTTTAATTAATGTTGAACACTAAGGCAAAACAGTGTTAAACACTGAATTCAGAGGATCCAATTTAATGTTAAACACTAAGACAAGAGTGGTCACGTGGTAACATGTGAGGGCGCCCTCCCTTTATTTGTTCTGCTGAGAATATTGAATACTTTGGAGCATCACGTGCTGTCACGTGATGGGCATTTAAGTGTTTGTGCGTTAAAGCTTCTGCCAAGGGTCACGTGGGTCACGTGAGGCATTTCCTCAAAAGCCCTTTTCTATGGATCTTTCAGGGGGTCACGTGGTAGCACGTGACCCTGCCTCTTTGCAATTTCTGATTAAATTCTTCATTAAATCCCCATTTTCCTCTGAAGAATTATATTTTCAGAGTTGAACTCTGATTTTCCTGTAGGAATTAAATTCCTCATATATGTGAAGAACTGAATTTTATCATAGGGTTAAACCCTGATAAAAGCTTTAGAGGAATTATATTCCCATTCTCTTTTAGAGAATTATTCTTAAATAGGGTTAAACCCTAATTTATATTCTGAGGAATGAGATTCTGTCATAGGGTGAGACCCTAATTTCTTCTTTCTTAAGGGAACTAAATTCCTGTTATTTAGAACTAAGTTCTTAACTAGGGTTAAACCCTGATTCTGTTCATTCTGAAGGAATTAAATTCCTATAACATAGGGTTAAAGCCTAATTTTATCTCAAAGGAATTAAATTCCTATAATTCTGTGAGAATTAAATTCTCAAATTTCCATTCCCTCTCTATGCTTTGGATCTGCATAGCAGGATCTCAACCCAATGAATTAAATTCTCAATTCATGGGGAGATGTGCACTTTGCAGATCCCTACTAAAGAGAGAACTATGTTCTTCTTTTAATATAAGAGTTAAACTCTTTTGAGAATTAAATTCTCTTTTAGAGGCCTTCCCTTTCTTACCTAAGATTTTCTTTTGCAGAAGATCCAAATTCTTCCAAAGTCTCCCGGCTCTATATTTCTCTTTTTTTTTTATCTCTCTTCCTCCGTCTCTCCACCTGTGTTTCTCTTAGCTCCTATTTACAGGAGAAGAAGCAGAATCAATTAGTTTTGATGAATCTTTCATTGAGAGATTTGATTTGTATTCATTCAGAGATTTGATTTGCATTCATCATTCATCTGGTCCTTGGATTATTAGGTGAATTTTATTCACCATTGGATTTTAAATCCAGAGATTTCCCTTTGTTGTTTCGGTTAGATTTTAAGGGGAAATCTTTCCAAGTTCAAGATTTTTCCATAGATAGGTGATATTTAATCATCTTTAAATCTTTAATCCAATCGGTTCCAAATAATCATTCTCCTTTGGAAAGATTTGAATGTTGTTCAGAATTTAATTCTGTTAAATAGATAGGCTTTGAAAGCCGGTCACGTGTGGCCACGTGACCCCTGGTCACGTGTAGGCACGTGACCCCTTAGAACGAGCTTTCCTTTATTTTCTGCGCTTTGTCTTCTAACCGATGTTCTGCCGTCACGTGTCAACACGTGACCCCTGGTCACGTGTCAACACGTGACCCCTGGTCACGTGTGAGCACGTGACCTTTCCTGAAGCCTTTTCCTTGATTTGATCAGGGAACTGATGTGCCTTTGCCTCTGCTTTTATGTGTCACGTGCCAACACGTGACTGCTGGTCACGTGCTAGCACGTGATACCTTCTTCGTAAGCTTTCCTGATTTTAAATCAGGAAACAGGGGGAATAAATTTTTAGAATGGGGATAAGGGGGTGTGAGGTTATGGGGAGTTATTTTGACGCGAGATTGGCGATGAAATTTACGTTGACTGTAGTCAACAAAATCTTCAACTTTTTCGTCGGATATATAGACCTATTTCGACACCTTAATACCGTCGAAATATCCCTCCAAAAATTGCCGATGCAATAAGGCCCAATTTCCTGTAGTACCCTTGCATGTAATATTTGTATGGTTGCTTGCAATATCTAATTTCCTGCATTATGTGCAGTTAACTGACATATCTATATAGTTTTCTGCAATATGTATGTCCTAACTAGATATTGCAGACAAGGGATTTTTGACAGCGGAGAATATTTCCAGGGTTTTTTCCTGATGAGATCCTTTGGGCCAGAAGTTTTATGGCATCGTAAAACTTTTCTGATTTTTTTATATTGCAATTTACCCTTAATTAAAACTTTTGATTTTTCTTGCTAACCATCATTAATACTAACTTAGAGTTAATTCAGAGACTGAATAAACCTGAAAACACCATGTGGGTCCAGAGGAGCCCTCATATAATAACTATCTCCGATATCAGAAGTTACCGGTAATATCAAATGACCAGTATTGTTGGGAATAGACAGATACATGCATCCACTCTCATTAAACACAAGAAATATCCCTTTACCGGTTGTCGACGTAGCAAAATACGCTGTTTGAGGGTTCGTATACGAACCAGGAAAAGCTCATCTTGCAAAATCAACTCAAAACTCCCCTTTGAAAAGTCATCATCCGTAAGCCTAGCATAAACCCTGCTCCCTTGGCTCAGGACCTGCCTAGGTAAAGCAGTATCCGTAGGGTTTTCGAAAGTCTACCAAATTACGCTAGAATCTGAACTTGAGAGTATAAAGTTGCCTGTTTCGAGCATCGAGGCATAGGTGGCAGCGGTGTTTGATTCAAGGCCTGTTGGTAAGTAGTAAGAAAAATGAAAGTCGGAAAGCGAAAAAATTAGTGAGAGAGTAACATAAAAGGAAAATAGTAAAAGCCTTCTATTTTTTGGACGGGGTTGGCATCATTGGTCGTCCATATATTATAGTTTTGGATGGGATTTTGTTATAGTAGACAGCAAGAAGGAAAATGGATGTTCACTGCCGAAAAACCGAACCGAGACGTTTGGACGTATGGCCTGAATTTTGGGGCAGATACTATTTGGACTTATCCATCCACCTCTTCGAAAATACTAGGTTGATTTATGGCACCATATATCGGAGGTTTGGACAGATACGACCGTTGTAGCGTGACTTTATCAGATCCCCCTCGTTTGTGAGGGGTTTTGGTTGTGGGGACGCTCTTCCCTGCAGGTGCAAACCCGTGCAGCTAATTACGTTACCGCATTGCAATCACCACTTTCTCCTGCTCCTGCGGTTCACTTCGTGTCATGTGTTGTTTGTTTTATTTTGGATTGCCCGTAAGTTGTATACGGAGACTAATTTATGCCGTCGCCCGTAGAACGCGGATTAGTCCAAATTCGTATATTTTAGATTTAGGATTTTGAACTTAAGTTATATTTTTCCTTTAGTTTAAAATATTTTATTTGGTTTAAGGACCGTTAATCTAATTTGAGATTAAGATCAACTTAAATATATGAGCGTTTCGGTCCAATTTATTTTAACTAAGAATGTATTAGTCTTATTTGAAACTAATATCAACTTAGTAATATTTTCAGGGTCCTTAAATTTTATTAAGGTCCAATCAACAGAGCATTTGGGCTCAGCTGCAAGAGACTTAGCCAATTTGGGCTTACTCTGCTTGGTCTTTTTTTTTTTCAAAAGTGCTAAGCACTTATTTAGGATCTATTTGTTCAGCCCTCTTTTTTATGCAAAATTGCTAAGCACTTATTTGACGCTCTGACGCTCACATGGGTATCATGTGAAGCCTTCAATTATGGGCGCTGCCAAATCAGTGCTAATCACTCGGTTATATATATAGTGCTAAACACTTTTTTTATATGGCGTCCACATGAAAAGCACGTGCGGCGTTGGGCGTCGCCCAATTAGTACTAAACATTCAGTCGTTTTGACTGTATATGAAGTACGAAACACATTTTGTATAACGACCATATTTTCTAATACTTAATAAAATATATTTCTACTATCAAATAATTATTTACGCGTTTCTTTTATATAAAAATAATTTTTAAAGTAATGTTAATAATTTTCAAAGAATTAAATATGATTAAAGGAAATTTCTAAAATCTATTTATTGTTTTTATAGGCTTAAAATGTTTTAATAAATTTTATAACGCCTTAAAATAATCTACATATTTTTATTATCAATAAAAGTAATTAATTCGTAATTAAAAATATTTTAAAGATGAACTAGATATTATATAATTATTATAATTAGCTAAAAATTTAGAAATAGATATACTAATTGTTTTTAGCCCAAAATTATTTTAATACTAAAGAAAATAATAAAATATATTTTCTGAAATTTTTCCATAATTTTCCCGTATTTTTAACTATTTTTAACAAATTTTTAAAGCCAGATCCAATTTTTAAAATAATAAACAGAATATTATTTTATATATAAAAAATAAAATAAAAAAATAATATTCCCTTTAACCTGGACCGTTGGATCACAAGATCCAACGGCCCAGAGACGCTGACGGCGCCCACGTGGTGGGGACCACGCGAAAGCGCGTGATCCCCACACACGGCTGTGGACGAATCGCGTGGCGTGGCGGTGGCGCGTTCTGGGCCGTTGGAGGCAGATCCAATGGGCACGAATTAATGGCGGCTGGCGCAATCATCATCTGATGATTAGGGCGGCGCAATCTCAGCCGTTGATCTCAATCCAACGGCTGAGATAAAAGACGGCGGCAGCTGATCATTAACGAATGATTCGCAAATGATTGAGGCACAGATTTTCGTGTATCTTTTAACGGAAATTTTGGATTTTTATGGTTGGTGAAAACGCTATAAATAGACACCTTCAAACCAAGATTTCTCACACCACCGAACTCCAAAAATTTTGGAAAAAAATACCGGTGCCTTCGTATCGACGACGCCGACGCCACGGCTCCATCCAATCGCAGAGGAAAAATCGGGACACGGAGCTATTGAGGATTTAGTACGAGACTACGTTTTCAACTCTTCGGCATCCGACTCAAACAAAAGGTAGGATCCGCCTCTCTCCCTTTTTCCTGTCACCTTCTTATATCTCAATAACCTAGTTCCAACTTCTAATCATCAACCCTCATTTAAAATAGTGTTATAATATTTGTGCATACCCTTTTTTCTTGTACCCTTAATCATGATAATGTTAACCCATATTTTAAAACGGTGTTTAAATTTTCTCTGTACACAAAAGTATATTGCACACCCATAATACCTGGAGTTTGTCATAACCCATGAATTGTTATTTTCACCTCTGACATACCCATACTATAAAAATGATTTCGAAATAGGTTACTTCCACAAGATACCCTCGTTTAATTTAAATATTATATTTGTTTAAAATATCTATAAGAAATAAAGATATGTAAAATAAATATTTTAGATACAGTATACGTATATTTTACTTACAAATATTTTTAAAAACCCCTCAACTTTTTAAGAAAGAAAATATTAAATTTAATTAAATGATATCTTTTCAAAAGGGAATATTTAGTATCTTTTAAAAGGTAATTTTAAAATAACACCAATTTAGGACAAAGGAAAGGTTGTAGGCATCGATCGTTTATCTAAATCAGACTTTGTGGTGTCTAGGCAAGTGTGTCTAAGGAGAGTGGTTACTTAATTAGAGCCACTACTTCTAGTGGAGAGCCTCCCACTCACCTGGCACTTACCTGGCCGCAATTGGCGGTGAAGAGGCGATTTGAGGACCTCATAACTTGTCCTTTGGAATATTAGGAGCAGTCTAGATTTTTAAATAAAAACCTCTTGTAAAAGATTTTCAAATAAACACCACAACCTTTTATCAAAAGGATATTTTCTGTAAAACCTTATGCTTTTCCAAAATAATAAATATCCCAAATATCATGGTTTTTCTTAGAAGTAATACAAGATATTTAAACCTTATTATTTTAACTAAGCTTTCTCTAAAGGACACGAAGTACTTTACAAATTCTAGAAAATAAAACGAGTGGTTGTGGAAGGCCATATTAAACGAGATCAATACTTTTTAAATTTTCAGTTTATGACAACATGACATATACAAAACATGATACGGTTAGGGTTAGAATGCGCGGACCTAGGTATGGAATACTATATGAAGATCCCTGCAGGCAGGGTGAACAGTCCAAAGTGTGGACGACTTACAAATATGAAGATCCCTGCAGGCAGGGTGAACAGTCCAAAGTGTGGACGACTATACAAATATGAAGATCCCGATATTCCGGATGAACAGTCCAAAGTGTGGGCGACTATACAAATATGAAGATCTCGATATTCCGGGTGAACAATCCAATATATGGGCGACTATACTATGTGGAAATTCCATGCCTAGAAGTATACGCACTAACTCTAATTCGTCAAAACCCTTATACTGAATCACGTGGATGGGTAGTTTGATTAGGCAAGGATAATTCGGAACTTGGATTCCCCTACTACTCGATCATGATCCCGGGAAGTGAAACGGTACATTTCACTTCCCCAGTTGTTGTTCCGTGGCCACAACGGAACAATCGCGAGTATCCGGACCCTTGTTTAACAAACTAAAACGTTTACAATACCTATTGATACTCAACACCAAACCCACATCATGTGATACACCTACCTGTTACCTTATCTACCTTTCTTCATGAGACACGAGTTATTCAGTATCTTGGATGTGGATATTTTACCAGTTTAGACTTGTTGTTTATTATGGAACCGAGGGATCGTATTACCTGTGCATTTGAGTGATATTCACGCTAGACAAAGCTCCATCGTAGTCATGGGACACCTTTCGGGGATGTTCACGCTACCACATTGATTGCCATTACAGGCACGAGCACCAGCTCATACTGCTTCCAGCTAGTCATGGGATACCTCAAGGATACGGGTATGTTCACCCGTCAATTCCATCCATACACACCTTGTTTAACCTGATCCAACTCTTAGATTGAATATCCGTTTGACTTGACTTGAACCTTTACCAAACATAAACAACCTACTCATATTCACATATCTAATTTGTATATAACCTCATACCTTTATACATATGTTCATCATATTCATTATATACACCTATTCGTTTCTATACCTTTACTTTCTTATGAGGCAATCCTACCCGAGTGTAACTCGCTGACGGACCTTCCTTTTCTTTCTCTATCTTTGGAATGTCCGTCAGATAAGAATGAGTATTACAGCGAAGATCAAGGTGTGAAGCCAACTTATGAAGATTATGCAGACTAGACGATGGAAGATTAGCTAGTTTTAATTTTTGTTATTGCCCATATGTTTAGGGCTTTTGTTTCTCCTTTGATGTAATTAAACTACTCAGTTTCTTTTACTCTTTCTTTTGGGATGTAATAAAGTTTGGTTAATGGAAATAAAATACCTTTCGCTTTTATTATTTTTGTTTTGGTACACATCCTGCATATTAAATATTCATACGCTTAATGTAACTGTATTAAATAGACCACCTTCAATACAGTTAGGTTGAGGACCTTGCCACGTCATCCTTCTCCTTCTTTTGGGAAGTGGGGCGTGACAGGTTTTTGTGGTGGCCCATGCAGGTCCTCTTGTGTACTAAAATGAAACCGTTAACTGACTTATTATATTTGTGAATCTCATCCATCTATACCGATATCATAGTTTTCCTATGTCCCTTGTCCCTTCCTTGACATTCTGTATCCTGACCATGACATTTCTTTCTGGACATGGCAAATCTTTCCAACGAGAATGACATGTCTGATATTACCTTGAAGCTACATCTGGAGATTCAGACGACAAAGTCGTAGACTCTTAAGCGGTTTCCGACAGCGACTCGAAAGACGAAGAAGTCGATACTGCAACTCCGGATTCTATGATGGTTAATGACTCCGAAGACGAAGAAGAAGATCCCGTGGAAGAGGAGCATATAAGGATGGGCTAGAAAAAGAAGGCTCCTGCAGAAGAAGAAAACCCTATAGAGGTGGAATCAGAGAGCGAGGCTCCTGCCGAGGATAAGTCGAAGGACAACGTTTCGAGTGAGGAGGAACTCGAGACCGAAGAAACTCAGGCAGTTGTCCCCACAAGGCACCGTGGGAATGGCCGTACCTTTCTTAGTGCGAGGACCTATCAGTACTTGTTGAACTCCTATAATCGAGACTAATAAGTCTTTTTCCTTTTCTTTGGCCGAATAAAAACATTAAGGGCATGTCCTTACTTCCGGTTGTACTCTCTATATTGAAGTTGGATAATAAAATCTTAGTTTCAAGCAAAAAAATCTCTCTTGTCTCTCTTGCTCTTCTTATTAGTCTCTCCCTTGCATAAATTGTTGTTCTTCCATGCAAGTTATTATCTTGTCTCACCTCAGCCCGTTCTGATTCAGATCATCAATGGCTGGACAACACCATCACCGCAACCGAAGGGGAAACGAAGACAATGAAGCCACTGCTCAACACGCAGCGATGCTACAAATGCTGCAAGGACTACTGGAGCAACAGCAGCAGCAGACAGCCGCCCTTCATCAGAAGCTACGAGAAAGTAGGCAGCAGCAAGCAGAGATTTTAAGTAAAGCACTAGTCCCAGTTCCTCAAGGTTCGGCGGGAGTGAAGAAGTTCAGATCACTCCGCCCTAAGACTTTTTCGGGGAAGGAAACTCCTTTAGAAGCTGAAGAATGGCTTAAGGGAACAGTCAATGATCTCAGTGCCGCCCAAATTCCGGAGGACGCGTGGGTGAACATCGCTAAGCTATAACTTACGGATAATGCCAGGATATGGTGGGAGGCAGAGGAAAGTAGATCGAAGGAGCCCATCGACTGGGAAAGGTTCAAACAGCGTTTTGATACCCAATACTTTCCAGTCGTGGCACACTTAAAAATGGAATGAGAGTTTATACAATTCTAACAGGGGAGTATGTGGGATAAGTCGGTGGACGAGTATGCTTCGGAGTTCACAAGGTTAAGTCGGTTTGCGCATCACCTGGTGGCAACCCCGGAGCTTTATGCCAAAAGATTCCGACAAGGATTGGACCTGAAGACACAGTCCTCCATGTCTTCTGCTACCTTATCAACTTATGATGAAATTTTAGAGGCAGCACGAAACTTTGAAGACCTTCAGAGACGCATAAGGAAGGATGATCTTTGTCTGGCATTAAACGACCAGCCAATCAAATTCTTGAGGGATCATCTTCCAGATTCAACGGGAGACAACCACCTAAGAAACCAGCAGTACCAACTATCTTCGGAAAAACAGCCGTTGTATGCAACCATTGTGGTAGGACCGGACACTACATGAGAGATTGTCGCATTTTGAATAAACTTTGCATAGTCTGTGGGTCTCCGGATCATGCCATTGGGAACTGTCCTCAGAGAGGGAGACATTCAGGCCCCGTCAACAAGTCGGCTAATTATGGGGCACCCACACAAGGAAACCGGCCACTTTCCGCCACTAAACCAACCGGTCAAGGGGCAACATCACTAAAGGGACCACCCTTGCCATCACAGGAGCGTGTCTTTCAGCAAGCGCAAAGGAATGGACCCAAACGTCAAACCTTCACCATGACGGCCGAGAAGACTGATGCCACGTGGAAAGACAACAGAGATACTCTTTCTTTTCGCAACCTTTCTTCCGATACCATTCTTATTTATCTTTTAATGAAATTCTTAGTTGGACTCACCATAATTCCCCTAGTTTTCGTAATTTCGACTAGTTGCCTTTATGTTATAGCTCTCATGTTGTCCATCAATTCATATCTTTCCTTCAACTTCCAAACTTTTCCATCCGGAAGCAACTACCAATTTTATAACTTCCAATTCCTTATACCTAACCCTTCCAGACTTTCCATTCATCAAGTGATACACCAACTCACGGGAGCGACATATGCAGCAAAGAGGATTCCTGGTAGCGTTACTGATTTCCATGCCTAGTAGTGGCTACTCCTTTGAAAATTTCAAGTATGAAATTATTTTAAGGAGGGTAAATCGTAACTATTACAACCATTCTTGAAATTCTTAGCAAACCCAGAAGTTTTAAATATCCACAACGATTTTTCGGAGGAGTGACTTGGTGATGTAATGTAGCAGCACGGCGATATAGTCGCATTAGCGTCAAGACAACTAACGATTTGTGGATGCAAATATTCCTATCCAGAATCAGAACCGACGATGGTAAATGTTCATCTTGAAGACATAGAAACACTACTCTAAGGAGAATATGGGAACACGGATGGTTGAAACGCATGAAGCAGATGAGAAAGGTCAAGTTTTATATGGGAGAAGTACCGATCGGTTGGAAAGACCCTGAAGATGGAGAATTTGTAAGATAATAGTAGAAAAAATGGATATGGTCATACAATGCAGCAAGCACGGAAAGCTCAACCCGCGACTCATTTTCCGTTTAACATCTTGGAAGGAGACAGTGGGTTTATGTATAGCCTACTTTTGCTACTTTCGTTGGAGGGTATGCTGGAAACCCTAGCCATACTTTTGGAACGTTTCGAGATCACGAAAAGGTTAGCATAACCTACGAGCAGCAATCGGTCGAAATACTAGAAGGATGAAACCTTGAGCGATAAGACAATCCAGCTGGCTAGAGCTGTATGAAGGAAGAACTACTAGGCAGACATACACGAAAGCGAGGAAACGGGATTGTTGGGGTAAAAATTTACACCCCCATTGACCGAGTCAAAGTCAAGGTCAACCCCAAGCCAGGTGGGCCCAAGCCCAGGTCAAGCGGGCCCATGCCCAAGTCAAGCCCACGGCCAGCCTCCCCATGGCAACGACAAAATCATGTAATAAATAATTATTATGTAATTTTTTATACATGAATGTATGTAAAACGGGCATAAAGCCAATATTTTGTAAGCCCATGGCTTATGTGCAAAAAGAAATGGCACATGAGCCATGGGATAGGCAAAATGCCATTTTGTGAAGCCCAAGGGGCTATGTGTAAAATGTATGGCCTATAAAGGCAAAGATAATGAAATATCTCAACAACTTTTTCTCTCTCTAAAAAAAAAAGTTTCCAGATCTGAGATCTATTCTTCTTCTTCAAGGTTCCAAAACCTTCTTCTTTCTCTTGAATTAAATCAAGAGTTTTACTCTTATTTTTATAAAACAAATTAGTTTTTCACCACAAAACCCACAAAGGGGAACTTGGATCTGTCATCAGATCTTAAAAAGGAGAGATTTTGAGATTTCACATCTCTTGATCTTCAAGATCCAGCAAGCAACAGGAGGAAGAAGAGGAACCACTTCCATTAAACCCAAAACACATTCAGGAGCTCGACTCCTCTCTGATTTCTCTTTTGAGAAATCTTTCTTCAGGCTAAAAGCCTCTTGTCCTCTCCGGCGCGCAGCGCAAGTGCGCAAAGCGCCCACGTGCCGACACGTGGCGCGCGCGCTTGCGCTCCAGCGCACAGCGCAAGGGCGCAAAGCGCCCACGTGCCGACACGTGGCTACGCGCTTGCGCAAGTGCGCAAAGCGCCCGCGTGCCGACACGTGGCGTGCGCGTGCTTGCGCTCCAACGCGCATTGCGCAAAGCGTCCACGCGCCAACACGTGGCGCACGCGCGCGCTTGCGCACCTGCGTGCAGCGCTCATGTGCAAAGCGCCCACATGCCGACACGTGGCGCGCGCGCTTGCGCACCTGCGCGCAGCGCTCATGCGCAAAGCCGACACGTGGCGCGCTTGCGCCTGAGCGTACAGCACCTAAGCGCACAGCGCTCAAGGCGCTGGCCCCCACGCATCCCTTGGATGCCTTTTCCCTCTCTTTTTATGTACATACATATACATATACATATGTATACAAATTCACACATATACATACTCCGCCACATTCTCTCCTTTCAAAAAATTTTCGGGCCGGGGCGCTGCCCCGAACCCCGCAAGGGGGCTGCTAGCCCCCTTGACCCCCAGCCCGCTATCCGGGTAGCGGGACCCCCGTAAAAACTCTGCGTGGCTCCCGATATATCCAAAACCCCCTTTCAAAACAAAACACACGCACACTGCACATTGAGTTCGCATGACCAATTTAACCCGTTAATCGGAGGTTCCCTCGCCCCAAAGGCGAGGGGTAATTAACGGCAGCTTAGTCCGCGGCTGCCGGAGATTCGGATCCCCACAATCATTAAACCCCGGCCTACCCTAGGCAGGGGGAATCTGTAGTACGCCTGACAAGCGCTCGCGTATTCCCATCTCACTGGGGTGACGAAAAACACCCTACAGATTCTGGCACGCCCGGTGGGACCAATCTCTCCTCCCATATTTCGGGTTAAGCGTTCATGCGAACTCAATCAATATACATACCTATATTTATACTAAAAATAATATTTTTTTTCATGCAGATTTTCAAGTAATCACCTTCCGACGATGTCTTCGATGATGAACTCAGCTCCCGTCTCCTACACGATGAGGATAGACTCTAGGACGGTCCTTCCGGCTAGTCTCGGGCGACAATGGGAGGAGCCGCTGCTACCATTTGGCTCTATTATGTTCATGCCAGTTGGCGCCATCCCAGCTCCTCAAGCCCCGGTGGCAGACAAACCGGTCTCGAAAGGCAGGAGACCAAATGTGGTGATCTCAAGGGCGCCCCAACCCAAACGCAAGTCAGTATTTGAACGACTTTCCTTGGCCCCAGCTAGGGGCAAGGCCATCAATACCAACAAAGCTACAACGCGTCCCGAGCAAGCTCCAGCGGCGCCCCTGACAAATGCTCGATCGGGTGTCTTCTCTAAGCTCCCCGCTGATCAACTCACAATGGCTCCCCGGGTAGCGAATGCCCGCCAAGCCTTCAAAATTGAGGAGCTGAGGGAGAAAAGGCTCAGATATAGAGCCAACAAAAGGGCTAGGGCTCCTGCCAGGCTGAACCTCATGAGGTTCGAAGAACAGGGTTACCCCGCCGAAGATAAGGAAATGGCTGGGTATATGGTCCACACTGTCTACACGGTGGGCACGCGCAGCAAGAGCAAGGACGGGGCTACCACATCTCAAACCCAATCTGGCTTGAATGTGGTGGCCGCTTCCCAAGAACAGCTGCCTCTGCTGGGTAATGAAAACCCTCTTGATGAGGATGATAGGCGGAAAGACCCTTCGGTCCGTGAGGAGTCAGGCTCGGAAAGCGAAGAAGAGCCGACTTTCCGCCCTAGGACCGCGGAACAAGAGCTGCTTCAAGAGCTCCGAAAGCAGCTCAGAAACAAAGACAAGGAGATGGACAAACTCCACTCCAAAATCGATGACTTGACGAATGTCGTGATGCAGCTCACGGCCCGACTTGCCTCTCAGCCGCCCAATCAAGCGGAGGGCTCTGCTCGTGAACCGGGAAATGGTGTCCCAAAGCAGCCGACGCCTATTCCCTCAAGTCCAAAAGTGGGCGAACTACATGAAAACCAGTCGCATCCTATCTCGGGAAATGTCTTGGCTACCGATGACAGTAGCCCGCTAACTCAAGATCAAATCATGGATTTGGTTGCCAGCAAAGTCAAAACATTGGTGGCCGAAGCCGAAGCGCAAAAATATATCAGCAGTAGTGGGAGACCATATCCTGCTCAGTATGATCTGGTAGAATTTCCTAGCGGCTATGTCATCCCCAAATTCGGAAGATTCGATGGGACGGGAAATGCGAATCAACACATCGCCCACTTCAAAGCCTCATGCGGGAATACTGGGGGCAATGTTGCGCTTCTCCTCCGCCAGTTCGTTAATAGCTTGACCGATGTTGCTTTCGACTGGTACGCGAGCATACCGGATGGCTCCGTTACTACTTTCGTCCAAATGGAATCTTTGTTTCGGCAGAGGTTCATGAGCGTCAGCGATAAGATTACCATTGCCGAGCTTGTAAAGACCAAGCCCAAGAACAACGAAAGCAGTACGGATTTTATAACCCGATGGCGCAATCTCTCCGTCAAATGCGAACCGCCGATAGAGCAGGACCAATCTGTCAGTCTCCTCGTCGGAAATCTCAACAATTGGATGGCTCCGTTTTTATGCACCGCGGGTCTCAAAACATTCCAAGAGCTGACCAGGAAAGTCCAGATGCTGGAGCGCTTAAAACAGGAGTCCTCCTCGGATTCTCAAAATAACAATAGGTCCTGGAGAAACCGGAAGGACGATAATCGCAAAGGCGGAAACTCCGATGATTCTGAATCTTTCAACACTTCAGCTAACCGAAATAAGCAAGGGATGAGCGGACCTAGCGCCAACCAGCCTCGGAAGCCAATGTTCGGAGAGGGAGGAGAATCTCCACTGAAAGAGAAGCTGGATAAGGTCTATTCCTTCAGAAGGGACAAAATCCGTAAAATATTCAAAGACGCCCTGAAGAACGGTCTACAACTGCCAGAGTCAAAAAGACCGCAGGAAGCGAATAGGACCGACGACCCCAAATACTGCCCCTATCACAGAGTGATAGGTCATGCCATTGAGGACTGCTTCGTCTTCAAAGATTGGGTCGAAAAGCAATACAAGGCAGGAGAGATAGAACTGTCCAAAGGCGTGTTAACAAACAGTCAAGCTGCAATCGCCAATCTCATACAAATGGAGACCGAAGTTCTTCGTGAAACCGATTCTCTCAGACATCTGCCTTTCTCTGAGAACAGTCGACCACCACGTCATTAAACTGGGAACAGTCGACCTCTAAGTCGTTAAACTGGGAATGTAAAAAAAAATGTAAATAAAAAATGTGTAAATAAAAGAAAAATAAAGAAAAGCCGAAATGATGGGGCAACTCGCAATAAAAATCAGCGAGTAAAAATGAAAATGAAAATAAAGCCGAAATGATGGGGCAACCGCGAATAAATAGCCGAAATGATAGGGCAATCGCGACCTTCGCGATAAGAAAAGCTGAAATGATAGAGCAATCGCGGTAAAACAAAAACAAAAACAAAAAAACAAAACAACGGCGAATGATGAGTCGCTCCTGGTACCATATTCCAGTGCAGCGATGCAGACGCCAAACAAAAATTCAAATTTCCAAAGTTCTCCCAGCCCTACGGCCAGTCCCCAAATTGACTGCCGTATACAATCCACGGGCTTAAATAATTCTCATCACGTACATGCCCCACCACGATTACCGGTTACGCGGCTGGTCTCCGCCTCTGGAATTATGCTCCATTGAGAAGACCCACTCATGTGTCCTCACGATACATGAGGAGAACAAACCTTTGTGGGATCCTTACGACTCATAAAGGAAAAACACACTTGGGGGTCCTCACGACTCCTAAGGAGAAAATGCACCTACGGGATCCTTACGACTCGTAGGGAGAAAATACTTTATGGGACCCTTACGGCCCATAGAATTGAGAAGCCTTAGGTGATAGGGATCCAAACCTGTCTTCTAAGCCATCGCTCCCCAATCCCCAAGTGGCGAATGATGAGTCGCTCCCGGTACCATATTCCAGTGCAGCGATGCAGACGCCAACCAAATTCCAAATCCCATGCCCCAATGGCGAATGATGAGTCGCTCCCGGTACCATATTCCAGTGCAGCGATGCAGACGCCAACCAAATTCCAATACCATACCCCACGTGGCGAATGATGAGTCGCTCCTGGTACCATATTCCAGTGCAGCGATGCAGACGCCAACCAAATTCCAAATCCCATGCCCCAATGGCGAATGATGAGTCGCTCCCGGTACCATATTCCAGTGCAGCGATGCAGACGCCAACCAAATTCCAATACCATACCCCACGTGGCGAATGATGAGTCGCTCCTGGTACCATATTCCAGTGCAGCGATGCAGACGCCAACCAAATTCCAATACCATACCCCACGTGGCGAATGATGAGTCGCTCCTGGTACCATATTCCAGTGCAGCGATGCAGACGCCAACCAAATTCCAAATCCCATACCCCAATGGCGAATGATGAGTCGCTCCTGGTACCATATTCCAGTGCAGCGATGCAGACGCCAACCAAATTCCAATCCCATGCCCCAATGGCGAATGATGAGTCGCTCCTGGTACCATATTCCAGTGCAGCGATGCAGACGCCAACAAAGTCCCGAAATTTGTATGGCCCTACGGTCTGGATCATACATCCTGCAAAACCGTATAAATCCACGGGCGTAAAACAATTCCAATTCCCCCCAAGTCCTACCGGTGAGACCACATTCAAAGTCCCACCGGCGGTGAAGATTCAAAAAAAAAGGGTATGTCCACAAGCAAAATGGGCACGGATGAAAACCCGAAAGGGCTCCGTGAGTAAAAACAGCAGGACTGCCGGCGAGTTTGTGAAAACCCGAAAGGGCGCAAACTTGTGAAAAAGAGATGAAATGCACTCGCAAAGTCCTCTCGACTTTGTGAGGAGAAAATTCCCGCGTGAGATCCTTACGACTCACAAAGGAGCAACACACTTGGGAGTCCCCACGACTTCCAAGGAGAAAATACACTTACGGGATCCTTACGACCCGTAGGGAGAAAATGCTTTGTGAGACCCTCACGGCTCACAAAATTGAAAGGTCTTAGGCGATAGGGACCTAAAACCTGTCTCCTAAGCCATCGTTTCCTAATAAGCAAACGCAAATGATGATTCGCTCCTGGTACCATATTCCAGTGTAGCGATGCTGATGCCAAACAAAAAAAAAACAACAACTCCCAAATCCTCTCCCATGACAAATGATGATCCGCTCCTGGTACCATATCCCGGTGTAGCGATGCTAATGTCAATCCAAATCAAATCAAACCAACAACCTCTGCGGCAGAATCATGCTTCGTCCCAGAATTTACCCCGTGTCGAAATCATGCTTCGCCTCGGGATAACGACCTTCTCGTCGGAATTATGCTTCATCTCAGAATACACCCCGTGTCGAAATGATGCTTCGCCTCGGTGTACCTGCCTTCCCTGTCGAAATTATGCTTCGTCTCGGAATCAAGTCAGCCAACAAGCTCTGCGCCGGAATCATGCTCCGTCTCAGAATATACCCTGTGTTGAAATCATGCTTCGCCTCGGAATATTTTCCTCCCTTGTCGGAATTATACTTCGCCTAGGAATCTACCTCTGCATCGAAATCATGCTTCGGCCAGAATGTCTGCCGATCATCGGAATAATGCTCCGATCTCTGGAATTATGCTCCGCCCATCGGAATGATGCTCCGATCTCTGGAATTATGCTCTGCCCATCGGAACGATGCTCCGAACTCTGGAATCATGCTCCGCTCTTCGGAAAGATGCTCCGAACTCTGGAATCAAGCTCCGCCCATCGGAACGATGTTCCGAACTCTGGAATCATGCTCCGCTCTTCGGAAAGATGCTCCGAACTCTGGAATTATGCTCCGCCCATCGGAATGATGCTCCGAACTCTGGAATCAAGCTCCGCCCATCGGAACGATGCTCCGAACTCTGGAATCATGCTCCGCTCTTCGGAAAGATGCTCCGAACTCTGGAATTATGCTCCGCCCATCGGAATGATGCTCCGATCTCTGGAATTATGCTCCGCCTATCGGAACGATGCTCCGAACTCTGGAATCATGCTCCGCTCTTCGGAAAGATGCTCCGAACTCTGGAATCAAGCTCCGCCCATCGGAACGATGCTCCGAACTCTGGAATCATGCTCCGCTCTTCGGAAAGATGCTCCGAACTCTGGAATTATGCTCCGCCCATCGGAATGATGCTCCGAACTCTGGAATCAAGCTCCGCCCATCGGAACGATGCTCCGAACTCTGGAATCATGCTCCGCTCTTCGGAAAGATGCTCTGAACTCTGGAATTATGCTCCGCCCATCGGAATGATGCTCCGATCTCTGGAATTATGCTCCGCCTATCGGAACGATACTCCGAACTCTGGAATCATGCTCCGCTCTTCGGAAAGATGCTCCGAACTCTGGAATCATGCTCCGCTCTTCGGAAAGATGCTCCGAACTCTGGAATCATGCTCCGCTCTTCGGAAAGATGCTCCGAAATCTGGAATTATGCTCCGCACATCGGAATAATGCTCCGATCTCTGGAATTATGCTCCGCACATCGGAATAATGCTCCGATCTCTGGAATTATGCTCCACCCATCGGAACGATGCTCCGAACTCTGGAATCATGCTCCGCTCTTCGGAAAGATGCTCCGAACTCTGGAATCATGCTCCGCTCATCGGAATGATGCTTCGATCCTTGGAATTATGCTCCGCAAATTGGAATGATGCTCCGCTCATCGGAATGATGCTCCAATCCTTGGAATTATGCTCCGCTCTTCGGAAAGATGCTCCGAACTTTGGAATCATGCTCCGCTCTTCGGAAAGATGTTCCGAACTCTGGAATCATATTCCGCCCTTCGGAATGATGCTCCGAATCCTGGAATTATGCTCCGCTCTTCGGAAAGATGCTCCGAACCCTGGAATTATGCTCCGATCATCGGAATAATGCTCCGATCTCCGGAATGATGCTCCGACCCTGGAATTATGCTCCGTGCTTCGGAATGATGCTCTGACGTTGGAATTATGCTCCGTGAATCGGAATGATGCTCCGATCCTCGGGAATCATGCTCCCCGGGATGATGCTTCGCCTCCGGAATGATGTTCCACCTCGAAGTTCAGCTTCAAGATCCATCAATTTCATGCACACAAACTTAAATGTGCGGTGTGCATTTATTGATGGGGGCACTTTGTTGGGGTAAAAATTTACACCCCCATTGACCGAGTCAAAGTCAAGGTCAACCCCAAGCCAGGTGGGCCCAAGCCCAGGTCAAGCGGGCCCATGCCCAAGTCAAGCCCACGGCCAGCCTCCCCATGGCAACGACAAAATCATGTAATAAATAATTATTATGTAATTTTTTATAAATGAATGTATGTAAAACGGGCATAAAGCCAATATTTTGTAAGCCCATGGCTTATGTGCAAAAAGAAATGGCACATGAGCCATGGGATAGGCAAAATGCCATTTTGTGAAGCCCAAGGGGCTATGTGTAAAATGTATGGCCTATAAAGGCAAAGATAATGAAATATCTCAACAAATTTTTCTCTCTCTAAAAAAAAAGTTTCCAGATCTGAGATCTATTCTTCTTCTTCAAGGTTCCAAAACCTTCTTCTTTCTCTTGAATTAAATCAAGAGTTTTACTCTTATTTTTATAAAACAAATTAGTTTTTCACCACAAAACCCACAAAGGGGAACTTGGATCTGTCATCAGATCTTAAAAAGGAGAGATTTTGAGATTTCACATCTCTTGATCTTCAAGATCCAGCAAGCAACAGGAGGAAGAAGAGGAACCACTTCCATTAAACCCAAAACACATTCAGGAGCTCGACTCCTCTCTGATTTCTCTTTTGAGAAATCTTTCTTCAGGCTAAAAGCCTCTTGTCCTCTCCGGCGCGCAGCGCAAGTGCGCAAAGCGCCCACGTGCCGACACGTGGCGCGCGCGCTTGCGCTCCAGCGCGCAGCGCAAGGGCGCAAAGCGCCCACGTGCCGACACGTGGCGCGCGCGCTTGCGCAAGTGCGCAAAGCGCCCGCGTGCCGACACGTGGCGTGCGCGCGCTTGCGCTCCAACGCGCATTGCGCAAAGCGTCCACGCGCCAACACGTGGCGCACGCGCGCGCTTGCGCACCTGCGTGCAGCGCTCATACGCAAAGCGTCCACATGCCGACACGTGGCGCGCGCGCTTGCGCACCAGCGCTCATGCGCAAAGCGCCCACGTGCCGACACGTGGCGCGCTTGCGCCTGAGCGTACAGCACCTAAGCGCACAGCGCTCAAGGCGCTGGCCCCCACGCATCCCTTGGATGCCTTTTCCCTCTCTTTTTATGTACATACATATACATATACATATGTATACAAATTCACACATATACATACTCCGCCACATTCTCCCCTTTCAAAAACTTTTCGGGCCGGGGCGCTGCCCCGAACCCCGCAAGGGGGCTGCTAGCCCCCTTGACCCCCAGCCCGCTATCCGGGTAGCGGGACCCCCGTAAAAACTCTGCGTGGCTCCCGATATATCCAAAACCCCCTTTCAAAACAAAACACACGCACACTGCACATTGAGTTCGCATGACCAATTTAACCCGTTAATCGGAGGTTCCCTCGCCCCAAAGGCGAGGGGTAATTAACGGCAGCTTAGTCCGCGGCTGCCGGAGATTCGGATCCCCACAATCATTAAATCCCGGCCTACCCTAGGTAGGGGGAATCTGTAGTACGCCTGACAAGCGCTCGCGTATTCCCATCTCACTGGGGTGACGAAAAACACCCTACAGGGATGAGAGTGCGAGACCAAAATATTTAACCGCGATAATCTCTTCTTAGTGATTTCTTTCTTCTCTTGACCTACCTTCTGAAATTTCGAGGACGAAATTATTTTAAGGAGGGTAGATTGTAACGACCATGTTTTCTAATACCTAATAAAATATATTTCTGCTATCAAATAATTATTTACGTGTTTCTTTTATAGAAGAATAATTTTTAAAGTAATGTTAATAATTTTCAAAGAATTAAATATGATTAAAGGAAATTTCTAAAATCTATTTATTGTTTTTATAGGCTTAAAATATTTTAAAAAATTTTATAACGCCTTAAAATAATCTACATATTTTTATTATCAATAAAAGTAATTAATTCATAATTATAAATATTTTAAAGATGAACTAGATATTATATAATTATTATAATTAGCTAACAATTTAGAAATAGATATACTAATTGTTTTTAGCCCAAAATTATTTTAATACTAAAGATAATAATAAAATATATTTTCTGGAATTTTTCCATAATTTTCCCGTATTTTTAACTATTTTTAACAAATTTTTAAAGCCAAATCCAATTTTTAGAATAATAAACAGAATATTATTTTATATATAAAAAATAAAATAAAAAAAACAATATTCCCTTTAACTTTGACCGTTGGATCACAAGATCCAACAGCCCAGAGATGCTGACGGCGCCCACGTGGTGGGGACCACGCGAAAGCGCGTGATCCCCACGCACGGTTGTGGACGAATCGCATAGCGGCGTGTGGCGTGGCGGCGGCGCGTTCTGGGCCGTTGGATGCAGATCCAACGGCCATGAATTAATGGCGGCTGGCGCAATCATCATCTGATGATTAGGGCGGCGTGATCTCAGCCGTTGATCTCAATCCAACGGTTGAGATAAAAGGCGGCGTCGGCTGATCATTAACGAATGATTCGCAAATGATTGGGGCGCAGATTTTCATGTATCTTTTAACGGAAAGTTTGGATTTTTATGGTTGGTGAAAACGCTATAAATAGACACTTTCAAAGCTACATTTCTCACACCACCGAACTCCAAAAATTCTGAAAAAAAATACCGGTGCCTTCGTATCGACGACGCCGACGCTACGGCTCCATCTAATTGCAGAGGAAAAATTGGGATGCGAAGCTATTGAGGATTTAGTATGAGACTACGTTTTCAACTCTTCGGCATCCGACTCAAACAAAAGGTAGGATCCGCCTCTCTCTCCTTTTCCTGTCACTTTCTTATATCTCAATAACCTAGTTCCAACTTCTAATCATCAACCCCCATTTAAAATGGTGTTATAATATTTGTGCATACCTTTTTTCCTTGTACCCTTAATCATGATAATGTTAACCCATATTTTAAAACGGTGTTTAAATTTTCTCTGTATACAAAAGTATATTGCACACCCATAATACCTGGAATTTGTCATAACCCATGAATTGTTATTTTCACCTCTGACATACCCATACTATAAAAATGATCTCGAAATAGATTACTTCCACAAGATACCCTCGTTTAACTTAAATATTATATTTGTTTAAAATATCTATAAGAAATAAAGATATGTATAATAAATATTTTAGATACAGTATACGTATATTTTACTTACAAATATTTTTAAAACCCCCTTAACTTTTTAAGAAAGAAAATATTAAATTTAATTAAATGATATCTTTTCAAAAGGGAATATTTAGTATCTTTTAAAAGGTAATTTTAAAATAACACCAATTTAGGACAAAGGAAAGGTTGTAGGCATCGATCGTTTATCTAAATCAGACTTTGTGGTGTCTAGGCAAGTGTGTCTAAGGAGAGTGGTTACTTAATTAGGGTCACTACTTCTAGTGGAGAGCCTCCCACTCACCTGACACTTACCTGGCCCAATTGGCGGTGAAGAGGCAATTTGAGGATCTCATAACTTGTCCTTTGGAATATTAAGAGTAGTCTAGATTTTTAAATAAAAACCTCTTGTAAAAGATTTTCAAATAAACACCACAACCTTTTATCAAAAGGATATTTTCTGTAAAACCTTATGCTTTTCCAAAATAATAAATATCCCAAATATCATGGTTTTTCTTAGAAGTAATAAAAAATATTTAAACCTTATTATTTTAACTAAACTTTCTATAAAGGACACGAAGTACTTTACAAATTCTAGACAAATAAAACGAGTGGTTGTGGAAGGCCATATAAAACGAGATCAATACTTTTTAAATTTCCAGTTTATGACAACATGACATATACAAAATATGATACGGTTAGGGTTAGAATGCGCGGACCTAGGTATGGAATACTATATGAAGATCCCTGCAGGCATGGTGAACAGTCCAAAGTGTGGACGACTTACAAATATGAAGATCCCTGCAGGCAGGGTGAACAGTCCAAAGTGTGGACGACTATACAAATATGAAGATCCCGATGTTCCGGGTGAACAGTCCAAAGTGTGGGCGACTATACAAATATGAAGATCCCGATATTCCGGATGAACAATCCAATATATGGGCGACTATACTATGTGGAAATTCCATACCTAGAAGTATACGCACTAATTCTAATTCGTCAAAACCCTTATACTGAATCACGGGGATGAGTAGTTTGATTAGGCAAGGATAATTCGGAACTCGGATTCCCCTACTACTCGATCATGAACCCGGGAAGTGAAACGGTACATTTCACTTCCCCAGTTGTTGTTCCGTGGCCACAACGGAATAATCGCGAGTATCCGGACCTTTATTTAACAAACTAAAACGTTTACAATACCTATTGATACTCAACACCAAACTCACATCAAGTGATACACCTACCTGTTACCTTATCTACCTTTCTTCATGAGACACGAGTTATTCAGTATCTTGGATGTGGATATTTTACCAGTTTAGACTTGTTGTTTATTATGGAACTGAGGGGTCGTATTACCTGTGCATTTGAGTGATATTCACGCTAGACAAAGCTCCATCGTAGTCATGGGACACCTTTCGGGGATGTTCACGCTACCATATTGATTGCCATTACAGGCACGAGCACCAGCTCATACTGCTTCCAGCTAGTCATGAGATACCTCAAGGATACGAGTATGTTCACCCGTCAATTCCATCCATACACACCTTGTTTAACATGATCCAACTCTTAGATTGAATATCCGTTTGACTTGACTTGAACCTTTACCAAATATTTACAACCTACTCATATTCACATATCTAATTTGTATATAACCTCATACCTTTATACATATGTTCATCATATTCATTATATACACCTGTTTGTTTCTATACCTTTTCTTTCTTATGAGGCAATCCTACCCGAGTATAACTCGCTGACGGACCTTCCTTTTCTTTCTCTATCTTTGGAATGTCCGTCAGATAAGAATGAGTATTACAGCGAAGAACAAGGTGTTAAGCCAACTTATGAAGATTATGCAGACTGGACGATGGAAGATTAGCTAGTTTTAATTTTTGTTATTGCCCACATGTTTAGGGCTTTTGTTTCTCCTTTGATGTAGTTAAACTACTCAGTTTGTTTTACTCTTTCTTTTGGGATGTAATAAAGTTTGGTTAATGGAAATAAAATGTCTTTCGCTTTTATTATTTTTGTTTTGGTACACATCCTGCATATTAAATATTCATACGCTTAACGTAACTGTATTGAATAGACCACCTTCAATACAGTTAGATTGCGAACCTTACCACGTCATCCTTCTCCTTCTTTTGGGAAGCGGGGCGTGGCATTTTGTGTGGCTCCCATGTGAGGAGCACGTGAGGCGCTAGGCGCTGCCCAATCAGTACTAAGCACTCAGCCGTTTTGGCTGTATATGAAGTGCTAAAAAAATTTATTCAGCGCCCACGTGTGTTTCATGTGAGGCGCTGGCATTCTACTTTTGAGCGTCCGCGTGTTTTTCACGTGAGGCGCTGGGCGCTATTGAGAGGACGCCCACGTAAGGAACACGTGCGGCGTTAATCTCTTTTCTTTTTTAGAGATTAAATCTCTGTTAATACCATTTTGGTCATTAATAATCATCAAGATCTCTATATTGAGGACCTTAGATCGTTTTTTCTTCATTGGAGAACTAAGTTCTAATTTTTTTATAAGAACTAAGTTCTTTATATAGGGTTGAACCCTAATTTTGAAGGTATTAAATTCTCAGAACATGTGTTCTTTTCCTTTTTCTTTCTTTTTAACCGAGTTCTTTTCTGAATCTTTGATTCTCAAGAACAAGATCTTCCTGATGAGAATTAAATTCTCAACTTGTGAGAGATTTGTCTTGTGGATCTCTGATCCAGAAGAAGAACTAAGTTTTTTGAGAAGAGTTAAACTCTTAGATAGGTAAAAAGAAATATTTTGATTTCTATGTTTTCTTTTACCTAGGGTTTTGAGGAAAGTCTTCTTCTTTCTTGAGAATTGAATTCTCTGTTGTTTTGAAAACATTCTATATTTTTCAGAAGCTTATGGGGTTTCTCTCTATATGAGACTTGAAGTCTCGGGTCATTTATATAGTGGAGGCAGATTGTTAATTAATTTTTTTAGAAAATCTCTCATTAAAAGATTCTAATTGATTTAATTGGTCTCAAAATTGTTCGGGGGATTTTATCCACCGTTGAATTTTTGATCCAATAATTTTTGTTTCACAGAATATGTTTTTTTGTTTTTAACAAGATTGGAAAAATATTTTCCCATATACAGAATTTTATTCTGTCAAATGGTGATTTTTTAATCACCCTTGGATTTTTAATCCAAGGGCTCTCTGTTTTACAGAGAGCAATCTTCTTTGTCTGTAAAAATTGAGAACAAGTGTTTCTCAGAATAGAATTTAATTCTATTGTTTGATGATTTATCATCACTATTGGATTTTGATCCAACGTCTCTGTTTAATAGTGAGTATCCCAACTTTTTGTTAGGGAAATGTAGAATTTAATTTTACTAATGTAAACTTGGACGCCGGCGCTTACGTGTTGTGCACTTGGATGCCACTTAAGAATTAAATTCTTATTTATGATAGGCGTTTCTGTGCTTTGCACATTGGCACCCACATGTAGGATTTAATCCTACAAGATTGGCACTGACGCCCTTGTGAAGAGCACGTGAAGCGTTGCCTCATTAATAAAGATTTATTTTCACAATTCTTCTCTGCTTTTTCTGGGTCAAACTTTCTTTTCCAATGCCTTCTTTTGTCAGAGTTTTACACAACATTTTCTGTACCGAGACTTAAATGCCTTTCTTTATAATCTGAAGAAATGCTCATCTTTTCTCTCACTTTCAAAGAATCATTTTAACAGAGAATAGTCATGACTTGCAATCGTTACATGCTCACCGGCAGCCGTGGGAGGTGCCTATCGAGCAAATTGTTTCTCGTTTTGTTACACGCTTGGTGAATCCCGCTCCCACGGATGACCAATGCAATACGGTGCTGCACGAGCTCTTGACTTGTAGAGAATCTCCTCTCCCCATCGGCTCCATTTGGATCCGAATGATCTTTCTGTCCGTGCTCGATGACATTCCCCCTCATCTAGTGGAGATGACTCCGGCGATACTCGATGCAGCAGAGGACAAGATCGAGTGCTTTCATGAGGCACTTTTGATTACCAAGCCTCTGAGGGATCGCTCTGTCCAGTTGCTAAGCTAGATACGGGCTCAGCGGGCCATCATGGCTGCTTTCGCCGATGAACACGGCACTGATCGATGGGGAGCGACTCCTTGCGAAGATCGTCGCTTCGACATGGTGGAAAAGGCTGAGAGGGTTTTAGAAAACTTTATTCATAATTTTGTAAATCCTTATACTTTTGATCCTGTGTTTGGTGATTTATTTCCTATAAAAATAAAATGTCTATTTGAATGCTTTACTTTTATCGTTGGCCACCGAGTGCTTCATTTCTAGCATATGTTCTTCCTTTGATTATATTGTTTAAATATACGTGCAACCTATATGTGTGCACGTGCACTTCATCCTTAGGGATTTTTGCTAAGTGCAAACGCCACTAATGTGCTCGTGTCATGCACTAAAGCTCCACTCGCGTATATGAATGAGCATGCTTTCACATATATCTGTAAACGAAATTTAAACCGGTGTAAATAAGGAAGAAGTTTGTTTTGAGGGGAACAAATCCGAAGGCGAAGTCAGGGGATATGGGGAGAGCCAAGAATTTGTTAGGGAGGGTTAAGGTGGTGCCTAGGCTTATGTTTGCATATGTTTGGGATGAGACTTTGTTGAGCGGGAGAAGGAGAGAAAGGAGGAACAAGTCATTATAGGAGAGAGAGATGCCATTTTGTATATATTCGGAGAATATGGAGCCAATGAGTCTTTCTTTAATAAGAAGAGTCTCAAAATTGATGTTAGGCATAATTACAGTTAATATTAGCTATATATACCCCTTTTAGGAAAACGAAACGTTGGCCTCCATTTTAGAAAGAAAATTCTTATTGTATGAGCTCCCAACAGGTCACTCACGGTACTTTCCCTTTAGTTTAGTTGTTTGTATAGAGTTTTACAGGCACATCAAACACGGAGAGTGACAGCCTATGCTTTGATTAATTCAAATCTTTTACATTATACACACACATCACGGGTAGTGATGAGATTACTGAAGAACACAAGACATTGCAAGCGAAATAGGCGATCAGAAACCTTTTAACTATGCTTATCTTTATTTTATTCCTTCCATCTGTACGGCTTTTTAGGAAGACGAAACAGTGACCTCTCATTTTGGAAAAGAAATTCTTAGCACATGAGCTTCCAACCGGTAACTATGCTTATCTTGAATGGCCACATTTAGTTCGATTGTTGTTTTGGTACATCAATAGCTGATAGTAAGAGACTATATGCTTTGACAAATTCAAATACTTTCTGCATGAATTTTCTACCATACTAATTAACTGTTCTACGGTGCCTTTCATTGCCACATTGATGCAAAATAGTCTAAAGCATTCATTCAAATGGAAAAAAGGATTCAAAGACCAAGTCCTTAGCCTTGTCAAATATATATATGGGCAATCTTCTTCCATGTTTGTTTTCCGGTCAAAACATTTAATTGTTTGTCTTAAGAACAGATTTATATTATAAAATTTTACCGGACGGGCAAGATATATCCTAGGATTTCTTAAAATAATAAAGATTTATAAAATTCTTAAAGACTAATGACTTTATACAAATGAGTTTTCTTTCGAGTTAATTCATACAAAAGAGTTACATTCAGGTCTCTTAAAAATGAGGGGGAATCTAATAAAATTCCAACTAAATAAAATCTAAAGGTATCAAAGTAAATAAAATCGTTCATCATATACCAAATAAGAAAAGTAAACAAAATCTATCCTGCAATTATTGAACTACTTCTTGGGGGAGGAGGAATTCAATGTTGTTCCTAATATATAAGAGGTCGCATGTAAATCTAGTGTTTCTAGAAGCAATACCAAAATAAAATTAATTCCTAAATTTACAATCTTTGTAATGTATCCGTTTTGTCATTTTTCATTTTTTAATTTTCTTCTTAAACATAACCACTCGTTTTTATACCAAGAAATTTCATAAAACATGGAACATCTCAATATACGAGAAATGCTGGCATGAAAGACATTGAAGAGAGTTTCTTTTCTAATCGATTGAAACAGAGCAAACTTCAAACCCACCCGTCAGACCTCTTTTGCTTTAAGCTATTAAGGTCAAGATGGATAGTGTCGATTATTAAATAGTACCGAACATTGAATAACAAAGTTATGAAAATTAAACTTTTTGATCAACATGTGAATCGTTCCAAGGAAAAATTGTTTCCGCATCCAGTTTCATAACTTGATTTATTTTTTAAACCCAAAGTATTCCAAAATCACAGAAAAACCTAAAATTAAATTATTGAATTTCTTTTAAAAACCAAAGCTTTATTTGTGTATTTGTGTATGTATACTGCCAATAACACTCGTCGTAAGTAAATAAGTGTTATGATTTGATAAATAATGTTATAAATTTAAAATTTAGTGTCATGACATGATAAATAATGTTTTGTTTAATAAAGTTACTAAAGTTAAAATACATATATCTTGGAAAATGGAAAAAATATCTCGGGTAGAAAAGGTATGGGATTACTAATGTTTCGTATTAAACAATATTAGAAACACGTGGGTTTAAAAATAAAGCATTTCTCAAAACCAGGTCCGGAAATTTCCCTCTCCCAACATAAATGCCAAAAACCAAATAATACCCAAAATGCCAAAAACCAAATAGTCTACCGCACCAAAATGCAATGACATAAAATTCCATGAAGAAAAAACGGTTAATTGCTAAATAATACCCGATGTTTTATCTACTTTGCACTCATATATCTTATTGAGTTTTTTGCTGCATTTATATACTTAAAAGTACAAACCGTTAATATTTTGCTCCTTTCAGTTGATCATCAAATCCATCGTTATGTTAAACAAAATACATACGGTTTGTATTTTAGGGTATTAAAGTGCGGCGAAAAAATTAGTAAGGTATATAAATACCTCGACGGCAGGAATGGGAGATTACCGGTAAGCCAGATGCTTCGCGAACCACCGGTACATTTCGTTGCACTTAAATCACCTACAAAGTAGGTGAAACACACTACTACAAATATGGTTTGCCCCTACGGATTTATCGGTAGGGGCAACCCACTGCCCCTACGGATATATACGTAGGGGCGAAAAAAGACCCCGTAGGTCCAAAGGCCGCAGGTGCAAGTTGAGGTCCTGAACGTGCCCCTACGGACAAATTTATGCCCCTACGGATAACTCGGTAGGTGCTATAGCCCCTACGGAGTACCCCGTAGGGGTAATAAAATCATATATTTAATTTTTTTTTTGAATATATTGTATGTACCTACGGATATAACCGTAGGTCCTATTACGTCCCCTACGGATACAGCCGTAGGGGATATAAAGTAGCCCCTACAAATATATCCGTAGGGGCCACTCCCAACACACTGCACTGAGATCGGGGGGAAAATATCAGGGAACCTGATATTTTGCCCCTACGGTTATATACGTAGGGGATAAACAGTGGCCCCTACGTACATATCCGTAGAGGCACCCCCAACACCCTGCACTGATATCAGGTGGGAAAATATCAGGTTTCCTGATAGTTTGCCCCTACGGCTAACGCCGTAGGGGCAACATATATACCTACGGATTAATCCGTAGGTACATTTTGTCTGTATTTTTTTTTAAAAAAGGGCTGCTAGATTTTTTCCCGCCCTGTGCACAATACTATATACATCAATCAAATCATATATTGCAGTATTCATAATCACATCCCACGCATATATATAATATACAAAAGAAACCCAAAAACTGAATATAATATAAATTCAAACCAATATCAATATCGTTTCAAAATGTAGTACAATGTGATATAAATAAATACATGTTTCAAAAAATAAGAACCAAAAAGCTACCCTAGTTCGGTCCAGCTCCACCTCCGAATAACGTTAAAATAACGCGCGCCTGCTCCTCGGTAAATACACTCTCCAATGCTACAGATAAGGGAGTCTGAGCGGCATGTGGAGCTGGCGTTGTGGTCTGCGCAGCCGCCGTCGAGGTAGTCGCTTGCGGAGCCGCGGCTGCGGGAGTCTGAGTGGGCGGTGGAGCTACAGGAGCTGTCTGCGGAACCGCAGCCGATATAGTGGCTTGCGGAGCCGCAGCCAAAGGAGATGCATGTGGAGGCTCGGCCGATCTACCCTGTCGCGTCTGGACATAACGTGTGTAAGAAGCGTGTAAGAACTGTGTATTATTCGAATTCGTTTCATTATTAAGTTATTTCGAAACCCTGTTTGGATATCTAGTTTGGAAAAGCGTTGTTTATTTTAATTACATATGTATGTATGATTAATCAAACTTAATTCTAAAACCAAATAAGCTCAAGCTACGTACTAATTATGGATATGTTGATATGTATATAATATGAAATGATATTTTACTATAAAATAGTATACATACCAGCATCTCCTTCAACTCCTGAACGGTGGCCCTCAAGCTATCCAGTTTCTGATGGACATGCCGGCCACTGGAGACGGAGGAAGTAATCGCCGGGGTGGAGTCCAACCTCATATGGGCCCTGCTGGGGCCCAATCCCCGGCCTCTCTCCCAACCTCCGTGGTGCCCTCCGTGTGCGGCGTCCAGAACTGGGGTCAGCAGCCTCGGATCGTTCTGTCCGGTAAAATCGATCCCCGAGGCCTGGGCCTGCTCAACCACCCGCTCCTACACCCACATTAAGCAGTAAAGTATAAGTATAAAATTTAAACTTGAACCTTCCAAAACTAAAATTTCAAATTTGGGTAGAAAAAATATTAACACTTACGCAGTACTCCTGGGTAGCGACGTCGGGACATCGAAGCTCGCCCGTGGCGGGATCTGTCGAGGTGCCGTGGACGGCAAGATATGCGGACAGCACGCTCGGTGTACCACCTGACGCCACGGTCCGAGCTGTCTGCAATATTAGAAAGTAACTCTTAATATTAGAAATATTAGAGAATAACTCTTAATATTGCAGAATATTAGAGAATAACTCTTAATTTACCGATAACTCCATGGCTCGAGTAATGTTCCTCGAACCACCTGTGTAAGTGGGGCGACCCCTCTTCGCCGACTTCCTGTTCTCCGTATTCTGAGCGGCCTGTTTCTGCACAACGCATTAACATTTAGTTTTCTAATTAAGAAACACAAAGAAATAAATTATATCATAAATAATGAATTAAATTTAAAATACATACTCGTTTGCGTTCGGAGTCGAAATAAGCGCACAATATAGGCCATGTCTCTACGTCGACTCTCGCAAACGCCGGAGTAGATAGGAGGGCCGCTCTCTCTGCCTCGGGGGTCGCTATCCACAGGGAGTAGCAGTCGGCCTTCAGCTCATTCCTGTTGTATCGGACCTTGGCCTGCATGTTCTTCATCAGGCCATTGTACAGAGCATGAAGGTCGAGCACCCTCCCCGGGTGATCAGGGTCGGCTACAGGCTGAAAATCGTAATCCAACTGAAAATACAAAAAAACATTGTTATTAGATTGCAAGTGTTAATAATAAATATATTGGATAGATCAAATGAAAATATATATTAATACATACCTGAGCCTGTTCAAAGAAGAGGGCGAATGAGCGCTGGTGCTGCTCGCCCCACTCAACGTGAAGTGGATAGTTCTTCACGATCCGGCTCTCGTCCCCCAAATACCGGCCGAACCTCTCGGCATGAGGACCGGTATAACGATAGTCAAGGGTAAAAAATAGGGGGAATGCTGCCTCCCCCCTAGCTCTATCAGGCCTCAGCCTATGGGACTGATTCGGGTCTCGAGTCCCCCTCTGGGGGTGGAGAGGCCCTGCGT
The DNA here is from genome assembly GCA_030015575.1 of Agapanthus africanus. Taxonomy (NCBI): domain Eukaryota; kingdom Viridiplantae; phylum Streptophyta; class Magnoliopsida; order Asparagales; family Amaryllidaceae; genus Agapanthus; species Agapanthus africanus. Next base: position 484,068,577 of record JASDDO010000022.1, on the reverse strand, counting down.
CTGCACGAAATATCAAGACAATCAATAATAAGACAAAGTTGTATTAAGAATTCAAGTGTGATATATACCTCCGGTGAATAGCGCACGAGCCTGGGCCCGAGCAGCAGCACGAGCGGGACGATAGTTCCTCCGGTGAGGAACAACCGGGGTCCCGGACGCATCCCCTCCAACTGTAAAATAAACATCGACGCTAAATCTCCATGAAGTTCATATTTATTCTATAGAGCATATGTAAAATAAATAAATATTTTAAATTTATTCATACTAACCTGCAGACGATGCGGAGGGTATGGAAGCGGCAGGAGTGGCCCCTGTGGAAGGTGTGGACGCACCACCTATAATTAGACAATTAAAAATAGATTTTATAAGTAATTGCAAAAATAATGTGTAGATCAATAATATAACGTTCTAAATCAATATGCATGCACTATAGGACATATAAACATACCCGCAGGTGCGGTGGTGTCACCACCTACAGCTAGACTATAATAAAAATTGCTAAGTAAGAGCAAAAGGAATGTGTAAATTTATGATATAGCATTCTAAATCAATATACATACACTATATGATATATAAACATACCTGGAGGAGCGGGGGTGGCCTCTGTCCCAGATGTGGACGCATCACCAACAACTAGACAATCAAACATTGACAATATAAGTAATTTTTACATAAACATGCATGAATATCTGTAATATTACATTCAAAATGGATATGCGTGCAGTATACCTGGAGGTGTGGCCAAATCAACACGGAAGGAGGCATCCGAAGGGGTCTCCGATCTGGGTGCAAGACCGGCCCTCTGAAGCTCCCTACGGAGCTCTCCGGGCGGCAGAACCGCTCTGCCTCTGCCTCTGCCGCGGCTGGAGCTCCTGCCGCCCCTCGCTGCTCCCAACATCGTCATCAAATCTAGATAAACGGTTCGTGGACGCATTAGACAATCATTAAAAGTATTGACTATATATGATCTAGAGGGTAAAATGTGAAGTAATAATATAACATTACTGATAACCTTTTTCGTTTCGTGGGCGCATCATACATATCTACTTGGATTTCATCGTCGATGTCATTTCTAACCCACGTAACTTCATGATCGGTCGAAGACAACCCGTCCTTCGAAACAGACGGTCGGAGCACTTTAAGCCTTCTCTCTTCTTCGTCCTCATCGCTGTCCTCGTATTCTGGGACATCGTAGACATCTCTAGGTTTCCATCGGCATACAACACTCCACCCCGGATGCTTCAAACACTGTGAGTAGTATACTTGGAACGCTTGGTTCGGAAAGATAAACGGATCGTCCTGACCGTAAAATTGAAGTGTGTTCACACTGGTCAATCCATATTCATCTTTCCAGGTCCCAAGACTGCTTCTCCACTTGTCTGTATCGGTTCGCGGATCGTACCAAGTACAGTGGAATATATAAAAGGGTTCTGATCGTCCGGGATAGTAGATGCCGAGTATACAATTTAAGTACCCATAATAAATCACACCGTCCGATCCTACCGTCGCAATCCCACTATTCTGAGTAATTCTAGATGTTTCTATGTCCTTAACTTCGAATTTGTATCCAAGGACACCAAATCCTTTGTAATGTGCAACCTCCATACTAGGAAATTGAACTAAACATCTTGAATCACTCTCAAATGATGCAGACAAGTTCGGATCGTGGATCTAACAAAACAAATTTTACGATAAATACATAACGATACAAGTTTAGATTAAAACCGATAGCAATAAAATGTAATTCGAATAACTTACATGCTCTGTGATCCAATCACAAAAATTATCCTGATGGTATTTTTCCAAACGCTCTTCGTTCCAATCAGGATGCCCCTCACGTACCTCGTTAAAATGAGTTCTGTTTTCGACAAATAATTGTGACATTAATATTATGTCATTTCATACACACAAACACAGATATAACAATTAATCCAAAAGAACTTACTCTCTAATTTGTTCAAGACATACGCAATTAAGCAAGATAAACCGGTATATCTTGTTGATAAACATAGTTTCTACCCTCTTATACTCGGCTTTACCATATGGCCCGTCTTGAATTCTTCGTGGTCGGTTAAGCCTTGTCTCAATGTTCTCGTCCAGATAGCGGGAACAAAATATGGTTGCTTCATCAAGAAGATAACCTTGCATGATAGAACCCTCTGGTCGATTTTTATTGCGTATATACTTCTTAAGAGTGTAAAGGTACCTAATGAGAATATGTTGAATAAATAAACACGGGCATACATGACAAAAATAAATTTATAAATTGCGCGAAACGAAAAATTTAACGTACCTCTCGACGGGATACATCCATCGATATTGTACCGGTCCGGCTAATTTCGCCTCAGTTGCAAGATGAACCGTCAAGTGTATTATGATATCGAAGAATGACGGTGGGAAAATACGCTCAAACTTGCAAAGTATCAACGCAATAAAATTTTCTAGTTTATCCAGCATCGCAACCTCCAGCGTTTTAGCACACAACTCCCTGAAAAAACAACATAGGTCGTTGATTACCAGACCAACCGAGTCCGGGAGAGAAGTCCTGAGGGCTAATGGAAGAAGGTGCTCCACGATAACATGGTGGTCATGACTTTTCAGCCCATCGATCTTGCCCTTCACAATTTTTATTTTCTTGCTGAATGATCCTGAGAAGCCTGTGGGGACTTTCAAATCATGCAACACCTGCAGGAATCTTTTCTTCTCCGGTTGTGACATATGATAAGCGGCATTGGGAAGTACAAACTTGCCCGGTTTACCCGCTACCGGTTTAGGGTGCAGTTCACTTCTTATTCCCCACTCTTGTAGATCCATCCGGGCATTCATGTTGTCTTTCGATTTCCCGTCTTTACACAGAAGCAAGTTAAGTATGTGCTCTGATACTCCCTTCTCTATATGCATGACATCCAGACAATGACGCACTGAATTTGTAGACCAGTACGGAAGCTCGAAGAAAATGCTTAACTTGTTCCAATATTGTGGTTTGACCTGTCTCGTCGGATCCATCCCGAAGGTCACGTTATTGTAACCATCCCATTTAGCAGTCACGTCCTCTCCGGACAATGGGGATGGAGGCCCAAGAAGCTCCTGATGACCATCAAAGTGAACCGTGTCTAACCTATAGGGGTGGTCTGGAGGCAGAAAACGTCGATGGCCGCAATAACAAACCTTCCTGCTAAAATTCAAAAATTTTGATGTTGTGTGTTCATGGCAATGAGGACATGCTTTGTGACCATGTACGGACCAACCTGAAAGCATTCCATACACAGGAAAGTCATTAATTGTCCACATTAAAGCCGCACGCAGTATGAAGGTTGTATTTGTGTTTGAATCATATGTCTCTACACCATCAATGAACAAAGTTTTCAGCTCCTCAATCAGAGGTCGGAGATAGACGTCGATATTGTTCCCCGGTGAGTTTGGTCCGTCGATAAGAAGAGGCATCATAAAGTATGATTGGTCCATAGCCAACCAAGGCGACAGATTATAAATTATCATTACAACGGGCCATGTACTGTGACTTCCAGCCATATAGTTGAATGGGCAGAAGCCATCGGCAGCCAGTCCGAGCCGGACATTGCGAGGATCGCTACTGAATATTGCGTGCCTCCTATCGAAATCCTTCCATGCCGGTGAATCTCTTGGATGGCTCATTTTTCCATTTTCGCTTGGAGGAGCACGGTGATGCCAAATCATTGCCTCGGCTGTTTTCTTGCACCTAAATAGCCTCTGTAGCCTCTGTGTTATGGGAAAATATCGTGCTATCTTCACAGGTATATCAGGCTTCTTATCAGAATCTTTCGGCTTATACCTGGCCTCTCCGCATGTTGGACACTCTTTCAAATCTGAATTCTCTTTCCGGTACAACACGCAATTTTTAGGACATGCTTGAATCTTCTCGCACTTTAGACCCAAATCAGACATCATTTTCTGGGCTTCGTACCAGCTTTCGGGCACATTATTTCCCGGAGGCATAGAATCTTTCAAGAACGAAAGAAGCATTGTGAATGACTTGTTGCTCCATCCATTTAGGCACTTAATTTGGAAAAGTTGGACGAACCATGAGAGGGTGGAATACTTCGCATTCTCATAAATTGGTTTCCTAGCATCATTCATGAAATTTTCATATTTATCCGCACGCGGTCCTTGACCGGAAGGAATGTCATCTTCGGTACGAATAGATTCACCTAGGGCAGCCTCTACCATATCCTCCATTTCTTCTGATGGAAATAAATTTCCGTATCCTGCCGTATTACCGAATTCTTCTTCTTCTCCTGCCGCATTATCGTGTTCTCCTTCTTCTACCGCAGTACTGCATTCTTCTCCTTCCCCATGATATTTCCAAATTGAATAAAGTCTAGTAAACCCATATTTTACAATATGAAGCTCTGCCAATTCTACCTTCCGCCAGTACTTATTGCCACATCTATCACACGGACAGAGAATCTTCTCTATTATGATCTTATTATGTGCTCGTGCAAATTCAAGGAAAGCAGCAACTCCTGCGACAAACTTAGGTTGCATACGTTGTTTCCAATCCACATACATCCAGTCCTTAACTCTGACGTACTCATGGGCCATGTTAGACTGAATAACATATAAATTGTAGGTTATGCTGACTATATTGAGAAATATAAGAATGGGATAGTTACTGACAAAGAAGAAAATTCATGTATATGCTTTGTGTGTGCGTTTGTCGTTGAAAAGAATAAATTATCGCACGTTATGTTGACCGATAGACGGGGACTAAGTAGCGCTTTTAGTTTCATATATGGGTATCGATGGGAATATGAAGGTTTCATATTATCATATATTGGTTTTAACCCGAACATCTCGAGTCGCTCTCTGATTATGCGTTTGTATGTATGTGTTCCGGCTGTCGGGGGTAGGCTTCTATCCCATTAAGAATGTATAGAGCGAACGCCCATCACTTGTGCTTTCAACCGTTTCGAGTAAATTTCGGCAGCACCTCCCCGCTGTTCTCCGAGTACACTGTAATAGAATAGATAATCATTTCAAAGCTGTGAAACACGTTGAAATGAACATCTAATCTATCTTTGTACACGGAGAACCAGCGGAAAGGTACCGACGAAATATCTCGAAACGGATGAAAACACAAGTGAATGAAGGCGTTTGCTTTATACATTCTTAACTTGTCCACACGGGACAAATCTATGGGTTACCATACGATTGAATTTTCTCGTCGCGTAGACTATACGACGGTTGTTAGTATCGAGCTATACTGTCCGATATTTAACAACCTTCGTATAGTTCTAGGTTACGACGAGCATCGCACGTATGTTAACCGATAGACGGGGACTAAGTGGCGCTTTTAGTTTCATATACGGGTATCGATGGGAATATGAAGGTTTCATATCATCATCGAGTATCATATATTGGTTTTAACCCGAACATCTCGAGTCGCTCTCTGATTATGCGTTTGTATGTATGTGTTCCGGCTGTCGGGGGTAGGCTTCTATCCCATTAAGAATGTATAGAGCGAACGCCCATCACTTGTGCTTTCAACCGTTTCGAGTAAATTTCGGCAGCACCTCCCCGCTGTTCTCCGAGTACACTGTAATAGAATAGATAATCATTTCAAAGCTGTGAAACAACGTTGAAATGAACATCTAATCTATCTTTGTACACGGAGAACCAGCGGAAAGGTACCGACGAAATATCTCGAAACGGATGAAAACACAAGTGAATGAAGGCGTTTGCTTTATACATTCTTAACTTGTCCACACGGGACAAATCTATGGGTTACCATACGATTGAATTTTCTCGTCGCGTAGACTATACGACGGTTGTTAGTATCGAGCTATACTGTCCGATATTTAACAACCTTCGTATAGTTCTAGGTCACGACGAGCATCGCACGTATGTTAACCGATAGACGGGGACTAAGTGGCGCTTTTAGTTTCATATACGGGTATCGATGGGAATATGAAGGTTTCATATCATCATCGAGTATCATATATTGGTTTTAACTTGAACATTTAACGTGAATAAGTTTTACGTTTACGTTTCGTTATTAAGAGTTCGAAATTTCATGTTTAGGGTAAATTTTTCTTGCGTTTGTGGTAAAGTTGTACGTTTATGTTGTCATCGAGTATCCTATTGTAATGAACTAGTGTATCCTACTAAATAAATTAGTGCACCATAAACCTAAATAACCCAAATTAACCTAATTAACCACAATTAACCATAATTGTTACCCTAACAAAAATTATCACTAATTAACCCAATTTACCCAAATTAACCTAATTAACCCTAATCAACCCAAACTTAACCAAATTTACCCAAATTAACCAAATTAAGCCTAATCAACACCCTAACCTTTTCAAATTATCACTAATTAACCCAAATTAACCCTACACTGCAATTAACCCAAATTAACCATAGCCTCTAACCCTAAACATGACCCTAACCCTAACACTAACCCTAACCCTAAATACCATAACCCTAACCCTAACCCTTAACCCTAACCACAACCCGGCCAACACCAATCCCAACCCCAACCGAACCCTAATCCCAACCCCAACCCCAACCGGCCCCCTCCAAACCCTTACCCTAACCCCAACCCCAACCCCAATCGAACCCTAACCCTAACCACAACCCGGCCAACACCAATCCCAACCCCAACCGAACCCTAATCCCAACCCCAACCCCAACCGGCCCCAACCAAACCCTTACCCTAACCCCAACCCCAACTCCAATCGAACCCTAACCCTAACTGACCCGATGCCACCCCTACCCGAACCCAGATCCCTGAACCCTACCCCTAACATCATCAAAAGAGGGAAATAACAGTATTAAATTAGAAGTAAAAATTGGAAATTTACTAACCGCGGTGGAGGAGACGACGGAGGAGGCCAGTAGTCGACGATGCGATCGGCGACGAGTCAAGCACGGTTGCGACGTGGAAGTCGACGAGTCAAGCACGGTTGCGGTGGCAAGGTCAGGATGAGGACGTCGATGGCCGACGAGATCGGGATCGAGACGCGGGAACGGTCGTCGCGAGGCGCGGAAGAATAAGAGAGAAGAAAAATTTGGGAACGGTGAGGGATTTTCTGTGCCTTTTTTTTTATTATTAACCCGTATACATGCCCCTACGGACTTAGCCGTAGGTTCTTTGTTTGCGCCACCGTAGGGCCAAACAACAAATTATGATTAAATATTTTTAAATTAAAATATAGAAAACCGTAGGGACAACAGTGGGCACCTACGGATTAATCCGTAGGGGCAATAAAAAATTGCCCCTACGGATTCCTTTATCCGTAGGGGCAACCCCTATTTGTAGTAGTGACATTAGGGCATTACTCCCTCCATCCCATTTTAAAAGTCGTATTAGAGATTTTTTTTGTCCCACAATTCTAGTGGTTTTATGTAATTGAGATTACTTTATCAATTGACTATGGAATTTATCCTTCATTAAAATCAAAAGCAGGTCACTTGTTGCACTTTGGGTTTTGTGATCGAGATTGCTTTAAGAGAATAATGGAGGAAAGATGCCATAGGAGTGAATTTCCTCCTATGGTGTCTAAAATACACACCCTCCATCGTATTTTACGACTATCGGAATGCATCATCCTCATCGTTATCATCTAAGATATGTGTACACCAAATTTCATGTGATTTTACAACTTTTTCAACGTTGAATTGGTGGGTTCAAAATTAACGGTTTACCGATAATAGAACTTTTTACATTACTAAATCAACGGTGAAAAAGTTGTAGAATCACATGAAATTTGGTGTATCCATATATTAGATAATAACGATAAAGATGATGTATTCCGATGATCAGAAAATACGATGGAAAACCTATTTTTTTTTAGGAAATTCACTCCAATGGGCTCTTCCTTTAATTAGGGGCCATCTTCCCAGCACCAACCATGGACTTCCAAGTCAACCCCCCATTATTCAATGATTCTCAATCAATCAAAAGCCTGTTATGATTATAGAAACCAATGGCTCAATGATCCATTGGCTTCATAGTACTCTCCCAAACAACAATGGCATCTCTCTCTCCTCACCCCCTCCTCCTCTCTCTCCTCCTCCTCCCTCTCCTAAACAAAGTATCATCACAATACACAAACATAAGCCTCGGCTCTACCCTCACCCCCCTCACTAATCCTTGGCTCTCCCCGTCATCTGACTTTGCCTTCGGCTTCCTCCCCCTCGAAACAAACTCCTCCCTCTTCCTCCTCGCCGTCTACTTCAACAAAATCCCATCCAAGACAATAATATGGACCGCCAACGGAGCCAACCCCGTCTCAAACCTAGCCAAAGCCGAGCTGACCGCCGTCGGCCAGCTCTCTCTCAAAGACCAAACCAACCAAGAAGTTTGGAACGCGTTTGGTAAGTGGAAAGGCAAACCAACAAACAAAACAAAACCTGAAAAAATTGCTTTTCCAATTTTTTTAGGTCTACTCTCTCACTTTCCGATTTTCTTCTTCTTTTTCTGTTTCTAATTGCCAAACAGGATCTAACACAAACAACGGTGCCAGCTACGCATCGATGCTTGATTCCGGCAACTTTATACTCTCGGCTTCGGATTCTAGCATCATCTGGCAGACCTTCAACAACCCTACGGATACTATTATGCCTGGGCAAAGTTTGAGCCAAGGGAGTAGGGTTTTCGCTAAGCTTATGAACGACGATTATTCGACAGGGAGGTTCCAGTTGATATTGCAAGCCGATGGGAATCTCGTGATGTATGCTGTGTCTTATCCTACTTTGTTTATGCACGACCCCTATTTTGCTACTGCGACTTTTGGGACAGGGATGCTGCTTGTGTTCAATGAGACTGGAAGCATGGATGTTGCTTTTCCCAACAACACGAGGCATTCAATACTTTCAGCTCCAAATGATGTTGGAGATAGTTATATGAGGGCTACTCTGGACCCAGATGGTGTTTTCAGGTTTGACGTCCTTCTTTCATCTGCCGATTATTAATTAATCGATGAAAATTAGGATTAATGATCATTAGCATGCAAATTTTGAAGTATATATTTCACCACCGATATATAGAACTGTCAAAATTAATTGCAGGCGGCTTCTTTTATTCTTGGCAGTATAGCAAGAAACCGATAAAACTACTTGGAATTTCCAAATTTGGTGTGTTAATTAGTCTTTTCTTGTCTATAGTTCTGTCGCTTTTTCCTGTAAAAATTTGATGTAGATGACACCATTAATTATAGTTATTTTATAAAGTCTATATCTTTTGGGTAAATTTTTTTTTGAGATATATAATAAGTGGTTCATTAGCCCACCATGATTTCATTAAAAGTAGTTGACGATTACAAAATACATCACAGTTCAACATACCCTATCCATATGCTGCCACCAACACAGCAAGATACAATTAAAAGTCTTAATTAACACAACCCATGCAAAGAATAGAAAAAGCAGCAAAAGTAAAAGAACAGAGCAGCCTGGAACCTCCCTTTCCATCACATTTCTGCATCAGCTACTCGTACGCAGACGTCGAGTCCTCCCCACTCTGTTGCTGCGTCCTCAGGACCCTTGCCCTGACTTGCTTCACAAGGTCTCCAGTCCCTTAAGTACCCTTTTAATTCTTCCAAATCATTCGATTCAATCACTGATAATGTTCGTTTGAAAGCTAGTCGCCATCTTTGTCCTGTCCAGCTCTCATGTACCGTCTTGTTTTTATCTCTCGTTATGATATATTACAATCTTTTAAAGCGATAATGCAGCGCCGTATCCCCACACCAAACGTCTTTCCAAAAGTGTAAGTGTCTTCCAGATAGTAAATGTTGCCCCAGTGAAGAATATTCTTTTTGTTACGGATGATGGAGATAAATGCGGAAACAAAGATCGAACAATTCGCAGAAAATAGAAAAGATCAACTCAAGGATATACAGAGATTTTCCATAGAAACCCAAACGGGAAAAACCACATGCAGCAGCAGAGAACATTTCACTATTTGTGGAGAATTACAGAATTTATATCCTCTCTCAATTTTCTCTGTCTAACCCTAAATAATTGGTTTCATATTTATAGCCTATAATTAATGCTTATAGATAATTATAAGATTTAAATTTGGATCTAATCAAATATACAATTTAAATTAAATATGCAATTTAAATCTTATCTCCGATTTAAATCTTCTCTAAATAACTAATTTGGATTTATCTCTAATAAACAAATCCTAAAGAAAATAGGATTAGAATTATAGAATTAATTCTAACAATCTCTATCTTGATTTTAAAATCCGTCAGCTGTAAACCGTCCTGTCAGAAGTCTGCTGTTGCCAATCGCCCCTTAGGGCTATCTCCATTTATCAACACTGAGCAAGTTCAAACAACATCCGAACTTGCGAATAGGTACCGGCTTAGTACACATATCTGCTGGGTTATCTTCTGTACCAACCTTCTATATCTTGATCATTTTCTCAGTCCGGATGAAGTGATATCTCACGTCGATGTGCTTAGTTCTGTTATGAAGCAGTTGATTCTTTGCTAAACATATAGCACTCAAGTTGTCACAAAACAGTATAACTTGATCTTGATGTAAGCTGAGATCACCAGCTAAACCTTTTAACCAGATGTTTTCTTTCGCTGCTTCCGTCAACGCCATATACTCTGTTTCCATATAGATAAGACGACCAAAGGCTGTAATGTAACCTTCCAACTAACGACAGAACCCGCTAATGTGAAAACGTTGCCAGTCACTGATCTTCTCTCATCAAGATCGGCTGCTTAATTCGAATAAGAATAACCTGCTACTTCACAACATGTATCAACTCCTCCGTAAATCAGACCAACGTCCGCCATCCCCTAAGATATCGGAATGTCTACTTCACTGCTTGCCAATGCTCATTTACAGGCTGAGCTATATACTTGCTAACTGCGTGTGCAATAACCGGTTTATTGCATACCATAGCATACATCAAACTTCTCACAGCACTAGCATATAGAACTTGAGACATGATTTGCTTCTTCTTCTGACTGAGATGAGAAAGCTGCCGAAAGACGAATATTAGCAGCCAATGGAGTATTCACATGGTTCGCATCTGACATGTTGAACCTCTTCAATATCTTCTGAATGTATCTCTTGAGATCAGAAAAACTTCCGCTGCATGTGATTTCTGTATATCTCCATACCCAAAAAAATTTGAGCTGCTCCAAGATCCTTCATCTCGAACTCACTACTAAGAAGCACCTTCAATTTGTGAATCTCTGGTCTGTCTCGAGCTGCAATAAGCATGTTATCTACATATAGAAGTAAATAAACAAATGATTCGTCCTTCAGTCTTCTATGATAAACGCAACAATCATACGGACTCTTATTGTAGTCATGCTCCACTATGAACCTGTCAAATCTCTTGTACTGCTATCTTGATGACTGCATTAACCCGTACAATGATTTCCGCAATCTGCAAACACGATTTTTCTTACTGTGAACAGTGAACCTCTCTGGCTGACTCATCAAGATATCCTCCTCTAACTCTCCATGAAGAAAAGCCATCTTTACGTCGAGTTGTTCTAACTCCAGGTCCCGACGTGCTGCCATAGCAAGCAACACACGAATAGAAGTATGCCTTACAACGGGAGAAAGTATCTTGTTGTAATCTACTCCCTCCTTCTAAGTGTAGTCTCTAGAAACTAGACGAGCCTTGAATCTTGTTTCTTGTTCATCTAAGATTCCAGACTTCTTAAAGATCCACTTGCATCCCATAATTTTCTTCCCTTTGGCGGCTTGAAAAGTTTCCATGTTTGATTCTTATGAAGAAATTTTATCTCTTCTCCTATTGCAGCAATCCACTGAATAGACTCGGCATCAGACATAGCCTCTCTATAACTAGAGGGCTCAGGAGACCCTACCTCTTCAGCTGCATTAAACGCATATGCTACCAAATCATCGAAACCATACATTCGAGAGGGACAGATCTTCCTCCGCAGACGGTCGGTGTCAATACAGTACGGTTGTTGCTGAGGTTGCTGCTGTGTACCTCGCTCAGGTGCATTCTCTTTATCAGACTGAAATGGAGTGATTTCAAACTCCACCTATTTGCTGGCATCCTTCTCTTTATTTTTAGAGACCTCAAGCTCTTTTCTCAACTGAGTCATAGAATTTTCATCAAAAGTCACATCTCTACTATGTACAACTTTCGAATCAGAAAACTAAATTCTATAACCCTTGATCTCAATACCATACTCGAGAAAAATACCCTTCTTTGTCCAAGGCTCCGGCTTTCCCTCGCTGACATATAATGATAATAAGCAGGGCAACCAAATACTCTAAGGGTAGAATAATCAGCATGTTTTCCGGTCCATACCTCTATAGCGGTCTTGCAATCAATGGCTATTGAGATAGAGAGAGAGAGATTCACCAAGTAACACGATGTAGTAACAGTCTCGGCTCAGAAATCCTTAGACAAGGCAGCATAGAAAGCATGCACCGTGTTGTCTCTAATAACGTTATGCTTATACATTCTGCAACACCATTCTGCTGCGGAGTATCTCTGATTGTATAGTACCTTGCGATGCCCTCACTTTTGCAGTACTCATTAAACTGATTTGAACAGAACTCCATGCCATTATCAGCATGAAAACGCTTAATCTTCCTCTTAGTCCGGTTCTTTACCAGAACCTTCCACCTCTTGAAGGCTTTAAAAATATCGTTCTTGTGTTTCGGTATAATGAACCAAACCATCCTGGAGTAATCATTAATCAGAGATAAGAAATACCGAGCACCACCTTTCGATAGAACACGAGAAGGTTCCCAAACATTAACATGAATGTAGTCGAGCATCACCTTCGACATATGTACTGCCTTACCGAACTGAATTCGATGCTGCTTGCCGAAAACACAATACTTGCAGAAGTCGACTTTCACTGTCTTGTGGCCTCCAAGCAAGCCTTGTTTGCTGAGAACCACCAAACCCCTCTCGCTCATGTGTCCAAGTCGCATATACCACAACTTGATCATATCTGTCTCTGATTCTTCTGTAGACGAGACAACTGCAGAACTTGTCACTGTCTTTCCTTTCGAGAGCCGAATAACTCCACCTCCAATCATACATCGGTAACCTTTGGAGTCCATAATGCCCAAAAAAATCAAATTATTTTTCAGATCTGAAACAAATCGAACATCAGACAAAGTCATCACCACACCATCGTGCATACGAATCCGAAAAGAGCCAATATTAATAGCCTTGCAGGGCACATTATTACCCATCAAATATTACCACCGTTGAACTCATCATATGTTGAAAATCAATCCCGATTGGGACATATACGATAAGAACAACCAGAATCTAGCACTCATTCGTTCATTGGCTGGACATGATCAACAACAGATAAAACTTGTTCGGCTTCACAAGAAGACTCATCTTTTGCTACACCAACAACCAAAGAATTGTTCGTCTTTTTTTCCATCTCTTCCTTCTTAAGGCATGAATACTGCATATGTCTCTTCTTTTTGTAGTAATGACAAATAATATTCTCATCATGAGTTCTTGACTTTGATCTGCTTCCCCACTTCTGTTTGCTTTTGTCCCTGTTAGAATGTTCTTTTTTATTAGAACGCCATCTTTGATCGGAACCTCTCACCATCAATCCATCCGCCTGACTTTTCTCATTGCTTCTTGATACCTTATATCGAAGTTCACGAGATTGAAGCGATGATCTGACATCTTCTAGAGATATGATGTCCTTACTGGAAATAAAAGAATTTACGAAATTCTCGAAAGACGGTGGTAAGAAACATAACAGAATTATGACAAAATCTTCATCCTCTACTTTAACATCCAAGTTCTTCAAATCCATGAGAGTCGTATTTAGCAGATCAATATGTTATTTTAGAGGCATATCTTTTCTCGTACGGAGAGAATAATCGTTATTTTAGATACAACTTGTTCGTGGGGAATTTTATCATGTACAAATTCTCCAATTTCAGCCAAAGACCCGACGCGGTCTCCTCATTTGCAACTTCACATAAAACTTCGTCTTCTAAACATAGTTGAATCGTCGCATGTGCATTCTCCTCTATCTTTTTATAGTCTTTATCAGTCATCGACGTCTGTGTCATTCCAGAAAGTATCGTCCACAAATCATGTTGCTTCAACGGAGTGCACATTTTAAAGCGCCAGTGACTGATACTATTCTTTTTGGAAAACTTGTCAATCTTAATATTGTGTGATGTCATCTTTGTGCTCGATCAGTAAAATCAACGCAAGTTCTGATACCAGCTTGTTTCGGATCTTCGAGATAAACACGGAAACAAAAATCAAACAAATCACAGAAAACATAAAAGATTAACTCGAGGAGACACATAGATTTTCCGTGGAAACCCACGGAAAAACCACATGCAGCGGCATAGAACGTTTCACTATTTGTGGAGAATTACAGAATTTCTCCTCTCTCAATTTTCCCCATTTCTAAGCCTAAATAATTGGTTTCATATTTATAGTCTACAATTAATGCTTAGAGATAAGTATAAAATTTAAATTTGGATCTAATCAAATATACAATTTAAATTAAATATCCAATTTAAATCTCATATCTGATTTAAATCTAATCTAAATAACTAATTTGGATTTATTTTTAATAAACAAATCCTAAAGCGAATAAGATTAGAATTATAGAATCAATTCTAACACCTTTCACTTAGGAAACTTGTTTTAGCTTTCTGTTTCCAAAAGTGTATGCGTCTTTTGAGTAATAATTGATGTGATTTAGCTTTCTATTTAGTAAACTTGTTTATTTTTATAATGGACGGATATTGTCTGCAAATGATTGCTCACATATGAATGATATGTAAGATTCATGTTTCTAAATATATAAAAGGAGTTTGATTAATCTTCTATTGATACAAAATTAAAACTTGAAAACAAATATTACCGATCAATTTGGTTCAAAACTTTTTGCTACCTGACTAATATTAATCTTATGTACATTTCTCAGACAGTACTCCTTTCCGAAGTCCAAGTTGAGAACAGGAACCTGGATTATTGAAGGGAAAATAGCTTCAGATATATGCAACCATAATTTCCAAACTGGCAGCGGATCATGTGGTTTCAATAGCTACTGCATACCGGATGCGAACGGGTATTCAAACTGCCAGTGCCCTCCGAATTATTCTCCGATAGACCCCGCAAGAAAATACAAAGGATGCAAGCCCGATTTCGTCATGCAAACTTGCGAACCGGGTGGCGAGGCATCGTTCAATTTCTCGATGGTTCTTAATGTAGACTGGCCGCTGTCGGATGCCGAACAGTTCAGCCCCATGAATGTGACGGAATGCCAGGATAACTGCTTAAAGGACTGTTTCTGTATGGTCGCGATATACCATGGTGACAATAGCAGTACTGGAACCTGTTGGAAGAAGAAACTCCCTCTTTCGAATGGGAGGCTCAACAGTGGTGTCAACCGAATAGCTTACATAAAGTTTTCCACGGTAAATAGTTCGATGCTCGTCGCACCGGAAGACCTAGTGAAAGGGAGAAGAGATTGGAAGGCTTGGGCCCTTGTAGCATCATCGATTCTAAGCGGTTCCGTGGTTGTAAATATTGCTTTGATTGTAGCTTGTTGCTTTGTGTATGCCCGGAGTAAACGAGGGTTGGTTGAAAACTCTACTATTGGCATCACAGGTCCAGTGTTACGCTCATTCACCTACAAAGAGCTCGAAGAAGCGACCAAAGGTTTTAGTGAAGAGCTCGGAAAAGGAGCTTTTGGTACGGTGTATAAAGGAGTTATACCATCTCGGCCGATAACCTTAATCGCCGTAAAGAAATTAGAAGAGAGCTTATTAGAAGAAGCGGTGAAAGATTTCGAGAACGAGGTCGCGACCATTGGACAAACACACCATAAGAATCTTGTCCGTTTACTTGGGTTCTGTAAAGAGGGGGCCCACCGGCTCATGGTCTTCGAGTTCATGAGCAAAGGATCTTTAAACAGGTTCCTTTTCGGTGGCGACCTACCCGAGTGGAATCGAAGAGTTCAAATCGCGCTTGGAATCGCTAGCGGGCTCTCGTATTTACACGAAGAGTGTCGAACACCAATCATACATTGCGATATCAAGCCTCAAAACATACTTTTAGATGAGAATTTAGAGGCGAAGATCTCAGATTTTGGGTTAGCAAAATTGTTAAAATTGGATCAGACACGGACGAGCACGGGCATTCGAGGGACAATAGGATATTTCGCGCCAGAGTGGTTCAAGAACGTCGCGATCAGTAGTAAAGTCGACGTGTATAGCTTCGGGGTGATGTTGCTTGAGATGATATGTTGCAGAAGGAATTTCGAGTGGGGCGCCGAGAGCCAAGAAAAGGCGACGGTGATTGATTGGGCGAAGGAGTGTTATAGAAACGGTAGGTTGGACTTGTTGGTGGAGGATGATGAGGAGGCGAAAAGGGACGGGATGAGGCTAGAGAGGTTTGTGATGGTGGGTATTTGTTGTATTCAGGATGAGCCTTGGCTGAGGCCTTCCATGAAGAAGGTGGTGCAAATGCTGGAAGGAGCCATCGCGGTTCCTATCCCGCCAAATATGTATTCGGTCCGAATGTAGACTTGGTTCGTTTACGAATTTGAATAACTATAGAACAAAATGGTCGCTCATTGTTTAGGATCTTCTGAACGAGGCATGACAATAGATAAACCTATTTCGGTCTCTTTGATCTAGCTGTAACTGCTCTGGGGACCGCTTTGTGTTGGTGTTAGGATATTTGTATTCTTTTTTGGTTGCTCATGCATAAAACATGTTGATGTATTATTATGTTGGGATGCGTGCACCATTTTTGTGGTTCATTGACTCTCTATTTATGAATTTAGATGGCACCATTTGTTTTCAAAAACAAAGAAAAGAGAAGATTAACCTATAATTCT
Source organism: Agapanthus africanus (assembly GCA_030015575.1). Taxonomy (NCBI): domain Eukaryota; kingdom Viridiplantae; phylum Streptophyta; class Magnoliopsida; order Asparagales; family Amaryllidaceae; genus Agapanthus; species Agapanthus africanus. The sequence goes on along the minus strand of JASDDO010000022.1, from coordinate 484,051,724 downwards.
AGCTATAATATTCTGAATATTCTGAGTATTGAAAATTAAAGAGATTGAAAGAAAAGGAAAGGTTACCTAAATTGGTAAGTCTCATCGCACAAAGTTGATAATTTATATAACATTGACAGGGAAAATTTCAAGGAAACTTTTTCCTCTATGTTTCATCATCATAAGCTAATTCTGCTTTCTTCCTGTTTCCATATTCAGAACCTCTATGTTTTGTTATTTAATTTAATGACAAACCTATAATGTGAAGCATTATATTTTAAATAGGAAATGTTAAGTCCAAGAACAAAAGTTTACTTATATAGTTTCGCAATTTCGCAGCTGCTGCCAGAATGTTTCAGAGTTCATCGGAATGTAATAGCAATACTAATTCAGAAATTGACAATGTACCATTCATTAAGAAAGTCATAAAAGCAAACCATTTTATTTACGACAAGAACCAAAATCTTCAACACTATAAGTAGTTACATAGGTTTACTTTAAGAATAAGAATATCACACAACAGATAACAAAAAATTTAAATTAAAAAGTAAGGAATAGACAGGAAAGTCTTTTTGCAGGAAAAGGAAAACAATATTCACTCAATCAATTTTGAGGCCACATCTTGAACTGACACATCGGGCAGTCCCGGCTCCGCTCCAACCATCGAGCCACACAGCGATAATGAAACAAATGCGAACACAGCGTTCGAGGCAACCTCTTGTCCTTACCAAACGCTTGCAAGCAGATGGAACAGCAGTCGTTCTGCTCGCCTTCTCCAACATCACCATCTCCAACCGTCATCAGCATCATAATCGCTTCATGTCTAGCGTATGATGCCCGAGTCCTTCCATCTGCAGCGCTTAAAATGAGCCCGCCATCAATCATCTCCCATCGCAGTTGCTGCAGCGGCAGCGGGGTATAATCATGAAAGCGAACACGCACAAGAAAGTGGACCCCACGGCCATTGTTGTGCCACACAGCCCGATGAAAGGTATGGAAGATATGGTGTCGAAAGGCCTAAAAAATGTAAGGATCACGGGAATGTGTCAAATAGGATATCTTATCAGTGACGGCTTGAAGTTGAGAAGATGTGAATGAAAAGTCAAGGCACAAACGTAAAGTGAGGTTCTCTCGTGATCTATGAGAAGATCTGTTGGAGATTAGTTTGATTGAGAACGAAGCGACGCCCGTTTCTTGTGTTGGTATCGAGGTTGGTGTTATGTAGATTTTCATGTTCGGGTGCTCCATTGTTATCGGCTCCATAGCTTCGAGGAACTAAGGCGTGATTCGAAAAGCCGAAGCCTTTGTAAAGAGAAGAAGAGAGCAATATAATGTTGTCTCACAAAGCAGAAGTTGTGAGGGGAGAGTTAAGAGAGTAATGATTGAAGAGAGAACTGAGGTGTTCTCATATTTATCATGCCTCTGAACTTTCCATTTCTTGCAGTAAATCATATGAATAAGACTTAGTCCTACTAAGATTAGGATTCTCTTTTAATTTATTAGAAGTATAATATTCTAAATTAAGAAAGATTTCTCTTATCATTAATAAATTTAAATATGGCATCTAAGTGATTTCATTCAACTAACATATCTAAATTTAGAAACCAATCTGAATCCAAATCCAAAGCAATTTTTAACTTCCTCTCATTAAGGATTGAATTGGGATTTTGTTTCCATATTTGGGAGCTTCACCTGTCTTTCTCGGACAAGATCTGACTATTATGTAGGTGAATTGAAGCAATTTTATGAATTTTATGTATTTGTGTTATGGTATTCATAACTCTCAATTTAAACTTAATTTCCATTCAAAGATGTCCCAAAGTATAATCAAAGAAATATTAATTTTATCGGGGTTTTCTTATATACGCCCAGAAAACACAGATAGTTTAAAAAAACTCCATTTAGAACTTGGTATCTTGAAAAAAACACCCCTTTGAACATATAACTCAACTAAATCAACCCTTTTAATTAAATGCCATCACTAATTTTGATATAACTAGCCGAGGGCTAAAAAGACAATTTTATTCCCCTAATGGACACTGCTTTTCGTCGAAATACCCAATCCATTTGAGCTTATCAATGTTTACAAAAGGTAACAAAAAAACCAAACCAAAACGAACAATATTCGTCAAATCTTAACTCCCGTTTTATGTTGTTGAATATAGGTTTTTTTATGAAATTTTGAAACTGGGATTGCCAACCCAGGTAATTTATAATTATCATTTTAGAAATTTGAAACTGGGCTTGGCAACCCCTTATTTAGTTATTAAGGATTACAAAATAAAGAAAAAAAATCTAGCGCCAATAACGCCAAATTCTGACATGGCAAGAAAGTAAGTCTATGTCGATAGTAAGAAAATGACAAGGTCGATTTTCCTAATTATATATTAAATAAGGATTTTCTATATAAAAAAAATTGTCCTTATAAATATGAAAACTTATGTGAGATATACATACTAATGGACAAGTTTCATTCCAAGCGCACCCTAAGGAATGCCCATTAAAAGAAAAATGAAATGGATGTAAAACTTGGACAAATGGGCTTATAAGTTTAAGCATGAACACCATATAAGCATGAATTTCCTGTACATATTTTGATGAAAATGTCTTCTAATACATATATTGTATCGATATGCTTCCACAAAGTAATGCTTCATAAAAATTATTTTGTTCAGATATCATTTTTGCTAGCGAGGATGGATTATTCAATGCTAGAGACCAAATATAAATAATGTATACCAAATTCTTCAAACTTATATGGCAATAACGATAATAAAAGTAAATCCAGATATAAAATCAATGAACGGGAAAATAGACAAAACAAACCTGAAAGGATGAAAAGAAGCTCCTTAAGTAAATTTATAAATGAGCGAAAAAGAAGCACTTGCAGAAAATCTCGAATCCACATCTAAAACGGTTTAACACCCGTTGTGCTTCAATTTATATTTGAAAATTTATTTTCAAAACTACAAACAAATACTTCAAGTTATTGGACACACACACGCATATATATATATATATATATATATATTGAGAGAGAGTAAAATGTAACTGTGGCTGTGCACAGTTATCTTAACTGTGGCTGCCCTTTTAATTGGATGATGCTGTGGGCCCTTCTCCCTTTCTTTATGCAGTGAAAGAAAAAAAACTTCTGCAGTTTCTCCTAAGCTTAGGTTTCAAATTGTGGGAACTTTTGCAATTTTGCTTCAGTTTATTTGGCATAAAAGTTTGGGAACTTTTGCAATTTTGCTTCAAATTGGAAGATTAGGTTAGCCTGGCTTTCAAATTGTGGGTTATTTTTGTTGCGAGAAACCCCAATGACATACTGTTTTGTGCTATTTATTGCTGACGTGACACCTGATTTTCAGGGGTTTCTCATAATTTTTTAAGTTTTGTTGCAGTTTCTTGTGTATTTTAAAAGATTTTGGAGATTTCTCGTATTTTAGCTAAAATGTTAGGAATTATTTTGGAATTAATCCCCCCACATATATATATAAGAATAATGGATGAATTGAAGGTTTTTTTGGTTAGGTGGCGGCAAAAGATACACACTACACCATTTTATTTGACGATCAACACCATCCATCTTGATATTCATTATGATTTTCAAAGCTTCAGATATATGCAACCGTAATTTTCAAAGCGGCAGTGGATCGTGTGGTTTCAATAACTACTGCGTACCGGATGCGAATGTGTATTCAAACTGCCAATGCCCTCCAAATTATTCTCCAATAGACCATGCACGAGAATACGAAGGACGCAAGCCCGCCATGCAACTTGCAAGCCAGGTGGTGAGACATCGTTCAATTTCTCGATGTTTCCTAATGTAGACTGGCCATTGTCGGATGCCTAAGAGTTCAGCTCCATGAATGAGACAGAATGCCAGGATAACTGCTTAAAGGATTGTTTTTGTATGGTCGTGATATACGACGGTGGTAATAACAATGGAACCTGTTGGAAGAAGAAACTCCCTCTCTTGAATGGGAGGCTCAACAGCGGTGTCAACCCAAGAGCTTACATAAATTTTTCCGCATTAAATAGTTCCATGCCCGTCGCACTGGAAGACATAGTAAAAGGGAGAAGATATTGGAAGGCTCGGCCCCCATGGCATCATCGATTCTAAGCGGTTCTGTGGTTCTAAATATTGCTTTGATTGTTTCTCGTTGCTTTCTATACGCCCGGAGAAAACGACGGCTGGTTCCAAACTCTGCTATCAGCTTTACAGGTCCAGCGTTTCGCTCATTCACCTACAAAGAGCTCGAAGAAGCAACCAAATGATTTAGTGAAGAGCTCCGAAAAGGTTCTTTCGGTACAGTGTATAAAGGAGTTTTACCGTCTCGACCGATAACCTCAATGGCCCCAAAGAAATTAGAAGCGAGTTTATTAGAAGAAGCTGAGAAAAATTTCGCCAACGAGGTCGCGAATCATTGGACAGGCACACCATAATAAGCCAGTCCCTTTACTTGGGTTCTGCAAACAGGGAGGCCCACCGCCTCATGGTCTTCGAGTTCTTGAGCAAAGGCTCTTTAAACAAATTGCTTTTCAGTGGGGACCTCCCGAGTGGAACCGATGAGTGCAAATAGCGCTTGGAGTCACTAGCGGGCTTGTGTAATTTCATGAAGAGTGTCGAACACGAATCATGCATTGCAACATAAAGCCTCAAAACATGCTTTTAGATGAGAATTTAGAGGCCACGATCTCGGATTTTGGGCTAGCAAAATTATTAAGATTGGATCAGACACGGACGGGAACGGGCATTCGAGGGACAATAGGCTATTTCGCGCCAGAGTGGTTCAAGAACGTTGCGATTAGCAGTAAGGTCGATGTGTATAGCTTCGGGGTGATGTTGGTTTGAGATGATATGTTGCAGAAGGAACTTTGAGTGGGGCCCCAAGAGCCAAGAAAAGGCGACGGTGATTGATCCAGCGAAGGAGTGTTATAGAAACGGGAGGTTGGACTTGTTGGTGGAGGACGATGAGGAGGCGAAAAGGGACGGGATGAGGCTAGAGAGGTTTGTGATGGTGGGTATTTGTTGTATTCTGCATGAGCCACCGCCTGCAATTGATTTTGACAGTTCTATATATTGGTTGTGAAATATATACTTCAAATTTTGCATGCTAATGATCATTAATACTAATTTTCATCGATTAATTAATAATCGGCAGATCGAAAGAAGGACGTCAAACCTGAAAACACCATCTGGGTCCAGAGTAGCCCTCATATAACTATCTCCAACATCATTTGGAGCTGAAAGTATTGGATGACTCGTGTTGTTGGGAAAAGCAAGATACATGCTTCCAGTCTCACTGAACACAAACAGCACCCTGTCCCAAAAGTCATAGTAGCAAAATAGGGGTCGTGCGTAAACAAAGTAGGATAAGACACAGCATACATCACGAGATTCCCATCGGCTTGCAATATCAACTGGAACCTCCCTGTCGAATAATCGTCGTTCATAAGCTTAGCGAAAACCCTACTCCCTTGGCTCAAACTTTGCCCAGGCATAATAGTATCCGTAGGGTTGTTGAAGGTCTGCCAGATGATGCTAGAATCCGAAGCCGAGAGTATAAAGTTGCCGGAATCAAGCATCGATGCGTAGCTGGCACCCTTGTTTATGTTAGATCCTTTTTGGCAATTAAAAAGAGAAAAAAAAAAAAAAGAAGAAGAAGAAGAAAGTCGGAAAGTGAGAAAGAGTACCTAAAAAATATTGGAAAAGCAGAAATTTGTTTGTTCAGATTATAGGTTTGTCCATGGTTGGGGCTTGGAAGATGCGGCAAGATGGCTGCCATTGGTTCAAGGTCCTTTTTCCTTGGGTTAATTGCTAAGTACTCCCTCCACCACATTTTAATAGTTCGTTTTGTCCTTTTTCCTTGGCTTAATTGCTAAATACTCCATCTCACACATATAATATAAGATGTTAAATTATGACTAGTTCAATTTACCGCAATACCCCTAAGTAAAATAATCTCAATCACAAAAACCAAAGTGAAAAAGGTGACATGCTTTGGATTTTAATGAACGATAAATTCCATAGTCAATTGATAAAGCAATCTCAATTACATAAAACTACTAGAATTGTGAGACCAAAAAAAGTTCTCTAAAACGATTAATAAAATGGGACGGAGGGAGTAATACCCTAATGTTTCACCTACTTTGCATTTATATACCTTACCAATTTTTTCGCCACACTTTGATATCCTAAAATACAAACTGTATGTATTTTGTTTAACATAACGATGGATTTGATGGTCAATTAAAGGGAGTAAAATATTAACGGTTTGTAGTTTTAGGTATATAAGTGCACCAAAAAACTCAATAAGATATATAAATGCAAAGTAGATAAAATATTGGGTATTATTTAGCAATTAACCCTTTTTTTCTTCATGGAATTTTATGTCATTGCATTTTGGTGCGGTAGACTATTTGGTTTTTGGCATTTTGGGTATTATTTGGTTTTTGGCATTTATGTTGGGAGAGGGAAAATTCCGGAGCTGGTTTTGAGAAATGCTTTATTTTTAAAGCCACGTATTTCTAAAATCGTTAAAAAAATCCAATACTCAGAAATTAAATACGAACTTTATTAAGCCCAAATCTATTCTACCTGAGATATTTTTACCACTTTTCAAGATATATGTATTTTAACTTTAGTAACTTTATTAAATAAAACAAAACATTATTTATCATATCATGACACTAAATATTAAATTTATAACATTATTTATCAAATCATTACACTTATTTTATGAAATCTTAAACGAGTGTTACTGGGTATACATGCACATATACACAAATAAAGCTTTGGTTTTTAAAAGAAATTCAATAATTTAATTTTAGGTTTTTCTATGATTTTGGAATACTTTGGGTTTAAAAAATAAATCAAGTTATGAAACTGGATGCGAAACAATTTTTCCTTGGAACGATTCACATGTTGATCAAAAAGTTTAATTTTCATAACTTTGTTATTCAATGTTCGGCACTATTTAATGATCGACACTATCTAATGGAGCTCCTTTTCGGGCCTCCGTCAGATGTTGTCTTCCGTTGATCTCGCTGTGGACTTAGTTGATTATCTTCCTTCACGTGCGGGTCTCAATAGGTCTTTGGAGGAAGAGGTGAGGTGAGAGAGGTGTTGCCGAGTACCTGCAAAGAAGTCCCGAGGTGGTTTGGTACCACCAAGGACCTTCCGACGCTCAAGTTAGTGATGAGATCCGAGCAGAGTAACGGCATAAAAGTGTAAAAAACGGCTTACTTGACCCCTCTGTGATGGGGGTTTATATAGCGGCGGCAGCACGCAACAGCAGACGCGAGAATCTCGTCGGCAGTTACGCTCCCGACGTCACGCCCGCGTAAAGAGCGAATCGCCCATTAATGGGGATCGTGATGGCGTGGAACGTGGGACGTTGCTGGCGGAGAATCTGCGCGTGGCGAGATTTGCGGAGCGGCGGTTACGCCTGTGAGTGGTGGAGTTGGTCGGTCGGAGGGACCGAGGAAGACGGCCTCGGCTGGGGAGCTTGGAGACGAGCAAGAGGGCCGAGGAGTCTTGGTCCTGTGGCAGCTCAGGGCAAGCTGAGGGGCCGAGGAGACCAATTTGCAGGGGGCCCCGAGGAGGGCCAGCTTGCACTTGCAGGTCGGGTATAAGGGTGGCCTGGCCGGCCCCTGTGGGACCTTTCTTCTGAGTTCTGGGATACGTCACCTGCCACGTGTCATGATCTTGGGGATCGCCAATATTGAGCACTATCATTAGCCCCCCACTCTTGTCCCGACCAGCTAGTGGTCGGGTCAGGAGTGGACTGCCGGGCCTCCCGAGGTGAGATCCTTTCTAGGGTTTCATCGGGACGAGTCCTCGGGCCGTCGGTTGTCTTTTCCGCTAGCGAACCAAGGCGAGATCTCCGCACCTTAAAGAGGGTGTGCCGGTTCGTGCACCCTGCCACTGAAGTGACAGTCCATGTGTCGAGCGCCGGTTGGCCGACGCGACGTGTGCAGACCTATGGACTGATGGGGCGCAGCCTAGTGTGGGCGTGACATGTGGAGCGATCGGTCGTCAAGTTGATTTCGATCACTTGCCGAGTGTGCCAAGCGCTGCTGAGAAAGAGGCATCTCCATGGCTCCGAAGTCGAGGGGGGATTACTCAGACTTGGATAGACCTGATGTCTCTTGTTGGGGCTTCGGATCCGCTGCATGTGATGGGCTCAGTGGCCTCGTTATGAGGGATACAAACCCGCAGCGTCTGTTGGGCAGGAGGATGCCTGCTGGGGATGCCCGAATAGGGAAGCTGCTCGGTTGATCTTGGCGAGGGTCTTGACCCTGGCGTTGCGAGTAGGGAAGCTACTGGCCAGGGATAGTCGAGTCTGGAAGGACTTTAATCCTTGTCTTTGTTGGGTAGGAAGCTACCGGCCGGGATGTGCCGAGTAGGAAGGGGTTCGGCGGCCTCGCGAAGAGGGCTTCAGATCCTCAGCGTTTGATGGGCAGGAGGACGCCCGCTGGGGATGCGCCGAGTAGGAAGGGGCTCGGCGGCCTCGCGAAGAGGGCTTCAGATCCTCAGCGTTTGATGGGCAGGAGGACGCCCGCTGGGAATGCGTCGAGCATGAAGGAACTCGGTGGCCTCACGATGAGGGCTTCAGACCATCAACATCTGATGGGCAGGAGGATGCCCGTTGGGATGCGCCGAGCAGGAAGGAACTCGGCGGCCTCGCGATGAGGGCTTCAGACCATCAGCGTCTGATGTGCAGGATGATGCCCGCTGGGGATGCGCCGAGCAGGAAGGAACTCGGCGGCCTCGCGATGAGGGCTTCAGACCATCAGCGTCTGTTGGGCAGGAGGATGCCCGCTGGGGATGCGCCGAGCAGGAAGAAACTCGACGGCCTCGTGATGAGGGCTTCAGACCATCAGCGTCTGATGGGCAGGAGGATGCCCGCTGGGATGCACCGAACAGGAAGGAACTCGGCGGCCTCACGATGAGGGCTTGAGACCCTCAGCATCTGATAGGCAGGAGGATGCCTGCTGGGGATGCGCCGAGCAGGAAGGAACTCGGCGGCCTCACGCTGAGGGCTTGAGATCCTCAGCATCTGATGGGCAGGAGGATGCCCGCTGGGGATGTGCCGAGCAGAAGGAACTCGGTGGCCTCGGGTGAGGGCTTGAGATCCTCAGCGTCTGATGGGCAGGAGGATGCCCGCTAGGGATGCGCCGAGCAGAAGGAACTCGGCGGCTTCGCGGTGAGGGCTTGAGATCCTCAGCGTCTGATAGGCAGGAGGATGTCCGCTGGGGATGCGCCGAGCAGAAGGAACTCGACGGCCTCGCGATGAGGGCTTCAGACCATCAGCGTCGAAAGGGATGTGGGAGGACTGCTAAGGATGGCCGAGCAAGGTAGCTGCTCGGTGCCTCTTTCCGAAGGCTTTGACCTTTAGCGCTGGAAGGGCCGTGAGAGGCCTGCTAAGGATGGCCGGGCAGTGAAGCTGCGCAGTTGCCTCTTGGCGAGGGCTTTGATCTCTGGCATCGTGGGTATGCAACTACCAGCCTGGGATGACCGAGTGGGGTAGCCGCTCAGATGCCTCTTACGAGGGCTTCGATCCCTGGCGTCATGGGCATGGAGCTACCAGCCGGAGATGACCGAGCAGGGCAGCTGCTCGGTTGCCTCTTGCGAGGGCTTTTGATCCTTCAGGACGGGAACCGAGCAGGGTTGCTGCCCAGTGCCTCTTGGCGAGGACTTTGATCCCTGTCGGTTGTGGTAGGAAGCTACCAGCAGGGGATAGCCGAGCAAGGACCCGACTGCCTCTGGGAAGACTTTGGTTCTTGGCGCAGGAAGAGCTATAGGGCTGTCAGAAGTCTACCAAGGACCCTTGGCCGGGCAGGGTTACTGCCCGGTACCTCTTGGCGAGGGCTTTTGTCCTGCAGGATAGCCGAGCGAGGGATCCTCGGGCTCGACTGCCTCTGGGAGGACTTTCTGATCTCTGGCGTTGCGGTAGGGAAGCTACCCTCCAGGGATAGCCGAGCGAGGGATCCTCGGGCTCGACTGCCTCTGGGAGGACTTTCTGATCCCTGGCGTTGCGGTAGGGAAACTACCCGCCAGGGATAGCCGAGCGAGGGATCATCGGGCTCGACTGCCTCTGGGAGGACTTTCTGATCTCTGGCGTTGCGGTAGGGAAGCTACTCGCCAAGGATAGCCGAGCGAGGGATCCTCGGGCTCGACTGTCTCTGGGAGAACTTTCTGATCCCTGGCGTTACTGTAGGGAAGCTACCCGCCAGGGATAGCCGAGCCAGAGATCCTCGGGCTCGACTGCCTCTGGGAGGACTTTCTGATCCCTGGCGTTGCGGTAGGGAAGCTACCCGCCAGGGATAGCCGAGCGAGGGATCCTCGGGCTCGACTGCCTCTGGGAGGACTTTCTGATCCCTAGCGTTGCGGTAGGGAAGCTACCTGCCAAGGATAGCCGAGCGAGGGATCCTCGGGCTCGACTGCCTTTGGGAGGACTTTCTGATCCCTGGCGTTGCGATAAGGAAGCTACCCGCCAAGGATAGCCGAGCGAGGGATCCTCGGGCTCGACTGCCTCTGGGAGGACTTTCTGATCCCTGGCGTTGCAGTTGGGAAGCTACCCGCCAGGGATAGCCGAGCAGGGTAGCTGCTGGGCTGCCTCTTAGTGAGGGCTTAGATCCTTAGGCGAGGTGGCCCTCGAGCCGCCGTAGCGAGCCCCCTCTGTACGACCCCGTCAAGGGAGGGGGTGTCGGTCTATTCGACCGGCGATGGCGTTGATGACGGTCGTCAAAGGAGGTTCACCCGCGCCTCCGGTGAAGGGGAGACGGCGGCCAGTATCTGGATCTTCAGGGTGATCGCTTGCCATGGGGATAGAGATCGGAAGGCCAACTTTGTTTTTTTATGGAGTTTCGGTTCCCACAGATGGCGCCAACTGATGGAGCTCCTTTTTGGGCCTCCGTCAGATGTTGTTTTCCGTTGAACTCGCTGTAGACTTAGTTGATTATCTTCCTTCGCGTGCGGGTCTAAATGGGTCTTTGGAGGAAGAGGTGAGGTGAGAGAGGTGTTGCCGAGTACCTGCAAAGAAGTCCCGAGGTGGTTTGGTACCACCAAGGACCCTCCGACGCTCAAGTTACTGATGAGATCCGAGCAGAGTAACGGCATAAAAGTGTAAAAAACGGCTTACTTGATCCCTCTGTGATGGGGATTTATATAGCGGCGGCAGCACGCAGCAGCAGGCGCGAGAATCTCGCCGGCAGTTACGCTCCCGACGTCACGCCCGCGTAAAGAGCGGATTGCCCATTAATGGGGATCGTGATGGCGTGGAACGTGGGACGTTGCTGGCGGAGAATCTGCACATGGCGAGATTTGCGGAGCGACGGTTACGCCTGTGGGTGGTGGAGTTGGTCGGTCGGAGGGACCGAGGAAGACGGCCTCGGCTGGGGAGCTCGGAGACGAGCAAGAGGGCCGAGAGGGTCGAGGAGTCTTGCTCCTGTGGCAGCTCAGGGCAAGTTGAGGGGCCGAGAAGACCAATTTGCAAGGGGCCCCGAGGAGCGCAAGCAGGTCGGATACAAGGGTGGCCTGGCCGGCCTCTGTGGGACCTTTCTTCTGAGTTCTGGGACACGTCACCTGCCATGTGTCATGATCTTGGGGATCGCCAATATTGAGCACTATCACTATCCATCTTGACCTTAATAGCTTAAAGTAAAAGAGGTCTGACGGATGGGTTTGAAGCTTGCTCTGTTTCAATCGACTAGAAAAGATGCTCTCTCCTATGTCTTTCATGCTAGCATTTCTCAAATATTGAGATGTTCCATGTTTTATGAAGCTTCTTGGTATAAAAACGAGTGGTTATGTTTAAGAAGAAAATTAAAAAATGTAAAATGACAAAACGGATACATTAGGAAGATTGTAAATTTAGGAATTAATTTTATTTTAGTATTGCTTCTAGGAACACTAGATTTACATGCAACCTCTTATATATTAGGAACAACATTGACTTCCTCCTTCTCCAAGAAGTAGATCAATAATTACAGGATGGATTTTATTTACTTTTCTTATTTGGTATATGATGAACGATTTTATTTACTTTGATACCTTAAGATTTTATTTAGTTGGAATTTTATTAGATTCGCCTCATTTTTAAGAGACCTGAATGTAACTCTTTTGTATAAATTAAGTCGAAAGAAAAATCGTCTGTCTAAAGTCATTAGTCTTTAAGAATTTTATAAAGCTTTATCGTTTTAAGAAATCCTCGGATTTATCTTGCCCGTCCGATAAAATTTTATAATATAAACCCGTTTTTAAGACAAATAAGTAAATGTTTTGACTGGAAAACAAACATGGAAGAAGGTTGCCCATATATATATTTGATAAGACTAAGGGCTTGGTACTCTTTGAATCCTTTTTTCCATTTGAATGAATGCTTTAAACTTTTGTGCATCAATGTGACAATGAAAGGTCCTTTTTTCCATAAGAACAGTTGATTAGTATGGTAGAAAATTCATTTCGTTTTCCTAAAAGGGGGTATATGTAGCTAATATTAGCTGTAATTATGTCTAGCATCAATTTTGAGACTCTTCTTATTAAAGAAGACTCATTGGCTCCATATTCTCCGAATATATACAAAATGGCATCTCTCTCCACTATCATGACTTGTTCCTCCTTTCTCTCCTTGTCCCGCTCAAACAAACACAAACATAAACCTAGGCACTATCTTAACCCCCCTAACAAATTCTTGGCTCTCCCCATATCCTCCGACTTCTTCGCCTTCAGATTTATTCCCCTCAAAACAAACTCTCTCTAATTACCAACAGGCCTTTTCTTCTTATGTTACTCTCTCACTAAGTTTTCGCTTTCCCACTTTCATTTTTCTTTCTAATTACCAACAGGCCTTAAGCAATCACCACTGCCACCTATATGCCTCAAACAGGCAACTTTATACTCTCAAGTTAAGATTCTAGCGTAATTTGGCAGACTTTCGACAGCCCTGCGGATACTACTTTGCCTAGGCAGGTCCAGGGCCAAGGGAGTAGGGTCTATGTGGATGAGGACTTTTCAAAGGGGAGGTTTGAGTTGATTTTGCAAGACTGCGGAAATCTTGTGATGTACGTTGTGGCTTTTCCTGGTTCGTATACGAACCCTCAAACAGCGTATTTTGCTACGATGGGCAACCGGTAAAGGGATATTTCTTGTGTTTAATGAGAGTGGATGCATGTAACTGTCTATTCCCAACAATACTAGTCATCTGATGTCGGAGATACCTACATGGTGTTTTCAGGTTTATTCAGTCTCTGAATTAACTCTTAGTATTAATGATGGTTAGCAAGAAAAATCAAAAGTTTTAATTAAGGGTAAATTGCAAAAAAAAAAAACCTGGCAAAGTTTTCCGATGCCATAAAACCTCTGGCCCAAAGAATCTCATCGGGAAAACCCCCTGAAAAAATTCTCCGCTGTCAAAAATCCCCTACCTGCAATATCTAGTCAGCACCACATACATATTGCAGGAAACTATATAAATATGTCAGTTAAATGCACATAATGCAGGAAATTAGATATTGCAAGCAACCATACAAATATTACATGCAAGGGCACTACAGGAAATTGGGCCTTATTGCCTCGGCAATTTTTTGGAGGGATATTTCGACGGTATTAAGGTGTCGAAATAGGTCTATATATCCGATGAAAAAGTTGGAGATTTTGTTGATCACAGTCAACGTAAATTTCATCGCCAATCTCACGTCAAAATAACTTCCCATAACCTCACACCGCCTTATCCCCATTCTAAAAATTTATTTCCCCCTTATAAAATTTTCCCCCTTACCATAATATCTGCTCCTCCTCCCTGATCACCCGTCTCCGAGCACTCGACCGCGGCCCAAGCCCTTCCAGCCGCGACGATCCACTCCTCGCCGGCCGCCTTCAAGTCCTCCGAGCCCCTCCGAGCCAACTCGACCGCACCCCCTCCCTGTCTTTGAGCCCTCAGCCCCCGCGCACACTCGACTGCGCCCCTCCGAGCCCCGGCCTCTCCAATCTACCACCACCTTGCCTTTAGCCCCTGTAATACCCGGTTCCTTTATATACACCAATATCCGTATTTTATAAAAAAAGGTTACTTACAAATTATTTATTTACATTTATAAATTATTTGTAGTATTTTAAATTCTCAATCCTTTTTATTTTTCATATATATTTTTCCCTCTCCCTTTTCCCAAACCCCAGCCCCAGTTTTATTTCTCTTGCTTTTCCTATGACCCTTCATAGCCCGGCCCATTTTTTCCACATTTTCCTTTATCCCTTAATTTTAATACCCAACCTGAGCCGGCCCACTCTCTCGGTTATTTTTCTATATTTTTCCTTTCTCTTTTCCTCGAAATTTCGTAGGAAATTGGTTGCTAGATTTGCCGCAATTAAATCTTTCTGAACCTGTAAAACCAAGCCCAAAACAAAACCAAAACAAAACAAATTAATTTTCCCTTTTAAAATGAACCCAGCCCACCTGAAAATTAAAACAAAATATATTTTTGTATTCCCCGGCCCAACATCCACTCCTCAGCCCAAACCAAATAAATTAATTCCCGGCCCAGCCCAAGCTCCCTAACCTGACCCGGCCCGTGTTCCACCTTCCCCTCCTTCTTTCCCACTCGTAATCTTTTTCCCGCTCATTCCCCCGAGCCCCCACGTCGCCCTCGCGCTCCCCCACGTCGCCGCTCTCTTCGCCCACGACCTCGACCACACGCGCGTGATACTCCATCTCTCTCGATCCCTCTCTTTCTCTCCTCCGTCTCTCTCTTCTCCCCACTCCTCTCCTCCTTCCCTCGCTCCTGCTCTCTCTCCCTTCTCGCCCCCTGCAACCGCGACTGACAAACCCCGCTCACCTCCCCGACGACGACGTCGATAATCTCCTCGTCGACTCCCTCACGCCCTCTCACAAATCCAAACCACCTCATCTTCCCTCACTGCCTCACCACGTCTTCCCTGCACCTTCAGCCGCCACCGAGCTCAAGCCAACTCCACCGGGGATTCATCGTCGGCCGAAACCACTGCCACCCGCCGACCATCTCCTCCCTTCCACCGCAACCACCACCCAATACCCCAAACCCACCGAGCCCCCTCTTCTATTCCTCCTCACTGCAGCCGCCGCCGGCGACCCCATCTCCCTCTACCTCAACGACAAGCCGCCACCTCCAACACCAGAAACTTCACCGGCCGACCACCTCACCATCCCCCTCGAGCAACCCCCAGTGACCATCTTGAACACCACCGGCAACCAACGGCAAACCCACCCGAACTCCTTGCACGCCCTCTGCCTCCGGCTGCCACCTTCGCCGGAGCTCCTTGGACCATCGCTGTCGACACTCCCTGCACCGCCACGTCACCGCAGATCGTCGCCAGCAACACTGAGCCTCCAACTCCGACACGCTCGAGCCAAGATCGAGACTTTTTCTCACTGTGTGCCGTGCCGGAATCGTTGTTGCCGTGTCGCGCGTGTGTCGTTGCCGCTGCCGTACGTCGCCAAGCGTCTCCAGGCAAGTACCCTACTTACTGCATATCATATTATATCCGTTACAATTTATAATACTATAAATTCCACGTTTACGTTTCGTGAAACCTTATATAATATAAGTGTTCGATGCGAGACCCAAATGAAAACCTTCATTTAATTTGACGGAACTTAATTGCATATTCTGGCCCGTGTGGCAATGGGCACTGTGTAGAAATTTTACTGGAAAATACAATTGTTAATGGCTTAAACGAACACCCCCAAATACACCCGTAAAAACTGGGAATTTCCCGCACCTAAACCTTGTTAAAATCACAATTAATTGTGTACATATTGAAATGATGTGTTCGAGGGCTCAAATCAAAGACGACTCGACGACCTGTAACCCTATGTAAGTTCTTAATTGTTTCTGTACTGAAATTATGATGATAATTGGTTCGGAGAGCGGCTCTAGACTGCAGTCCAGAGCGACTTTGGTTATTGTTTTCTGTCCCTTAATGTTTACTACCTTGCTGCCTGAACTTTTATGTTGCGGAACCCTACATTTTATTGAAGATAAATATGTTATCTAAATAACGCAAGTGATTTCAGCCTGTTTTATCGTCGTTTACTATTTAAAATGCAATTTAAAAGATCGGGACGTACAACAGTCCCAAACAGAACCAGAACTGATACCCTAGTGTTGAACAGTGTATAACTTCTGACGTAGAGATGCGATTGAGAATCCGTCTGGTGCGTTAGAAACCTTATTGAAAACCCTAAATTTCATTCAACTGTAATGTCGCTAAATTCTGATCCCAACTAGGATTGAAATGCGTTACGAAACGGACTTCCGATTCTGAAACCGGATTTCCAGCAGTGAACGCTTAAAATGAAATGGCCATATCTAGAGATCCTGAAACCCGATTGACATGAAACTAAATTTGATGGTTATATAATCTAATGTACTACTTATCCCCTATTCATTGTTTCGCTAAATTTTATATGTATGATTTATAATAAATTATGCAAGTGGTAGGGCACCGACTTATGACTTTTTAATCATGCCTGAATTATCGTATTCTCATCTCATTACATATATGTCATTGCATTGGTAACCTAGTGATCATGTGCACTACCCAGTGTTAGGTTTTAGTGGTGATTGTGGCAAGTACGTTAGTGGTTGAGCATGATTGGATAAGTGAAAGTGACACGTACTTGTACACAATCAGTGAACCCTATTGATGTTTTGTATTGTCGACGTCTGTGGGACGTGTATAAGTGTGACTATAATTGGTATGGGACAATTATGGAAGCACTTGTATGGGTGTCACATGTAAGGCACCAGACACTGTCCATTTATCTTGGGTATCAGTCGAGACATGCTTGATGGAGACGCTGTCTTCAGTTCTCACATAGACTAGTCATGGACCGGCTGGTGTTTGAGTTTATGGTTGGTGTTTGATATAGACCACGGGGTGTGGGGTAGTTTGAGTGTGAGTTCAACAGATTCTCGGGAGTCCTATGCCGGCACTTATGGAGATATATGGAGATTTACAGAGTTATCACTGATTATTACCGTGCGTTTTTCGGGCCCGTGGTCCCTTGCCCTTGGGTCCTATCCTTGGGTGGGGGATACTCACGAGTGGTTGACTCTCACACTTGGACTGACAATAGGCTTAATGACCTGTATAGTGAGACTTAGAGACTGATAGGGATGGTGGCATTGACATGCATTGCTTACTGAATCGACACACCTGACATACTATTTTACTGCTTTACTGTGCACCTGCTCTATTAGACACCCGCATTGGCTACTTCATGTTCATATCGTTACTATCTTGATTTACTGTTATATATTCATTATTACTGTACGAGTTACCACTTGCACCTATATATATATTGCTATCGCGTCGCTCTGACGACCTGAGTATGCATGCTCAGAGTGAGAAGTGGGTCTAGCTTGGACGAGGACCAGACGTATATCGCGGATATCTTGATCAGCTATCCAGAGCTATACTCTTTTGATCTCCATCAGGTTAGTTCTTTGTATTTGTTTTGTTTCAGTTACTGCATTTCTTATTACCTGTGCATTGTTTACTGATTATCACGTAAAGCTAGAAGCCGAAGTGTGACTACGGCAGGATATTTCCTTGACCGTAAGAGCATGGCTGGCCTTGTCAACCCCTCGTATTCCGTATTTTGGAAAGCGGGGCGTGACAGCCCCCTCCTCTCTGAGCCCCGGCTTCCGCTCTAACGCCATTGACCTTAAAATTCGTGAGTAGTTTTATTAATTTAGTTAATTAGTTAGATTTTTGTTAAATTTAATTAATTTTATGCCTAGTGTTTGGAATAATTTCAGGGACAGTGTCAATTTTAGGTTTATGGGATGTATTAATTATAGGTTTAAGGTTAGGGTTAATTTTAGGTTAGTGAAAGGGTTAGGGTTAATAATTCGTTGATTTTAATTAATTTTATGGTTAGTGTTAGGGTTATTTTTATTTAGGGTTTGGGGTAATTTCTAATTAGGGTTAATTTTAGGTTTAAGGTTTTGGTTAGGTTGCTAATTTTAGTTAATTATAATTAGGAGTGTGTGTGTGTGTTGTTATTTATAGAGATGTATAGCATATGTAACTAAAAATTTGTATGATTGTAAGTTTCACGTCGGCATGATTGCTCCTATTTCTTCGCATTTTTTATACGCCAGTTTCCGGTATACAAGTTTATCACATTTAATTCTTAAATGCTAAAATTAGCCTAAGTCATCATATCTAGATTAAGCCACCAATTAAATATTAATTAAACCGAAAACATAGATACTTGACATGCCATAAACCAATTAGCTTTATACACACTAAAGTTAGCCTAAAAACATATGTTTGTGAGAGAGAGAGAGTGTGTGTGTAAGACTCACCTTTATGTAATTTTTGTTGTATAGATACATATTTATTTTAATGAATACAGATATTTCGTTAATAATATCAATTGTTTGAGAACTTACCATTCAAACTGAAAATTCTAAAACCTTAAACAAAATAGTTAAATAACCGAAGATACTGAAACGATAACCATCAAAACCAATCTAATTAAGTGCATGATACTCGATGATGAAAAAGTAAACCGATACATATCGTCATCAAGTATCTCACATTAAAAAATTATCGCGACTTAGAACCCGTCTATCAGTTATATGCGTACGGTTATTTTCGTGATATAAAACTACGCGTGTGCTGTCAACCTTGAACGTTAGTCGTTCTTCGTTGACAACCATCCAGTAGTTTATGCGACGAGAATACTAGTCGTACAATAACCAATAAATTTATCCCGTTTCGGACAAGTTAAGAATGTATAACGTATACACTTCTCTGCATACTTATACTTTTCATTCGTTTGGAGATGAATATCGTCAGTACCTTTCCGCTTGTCCTCCGTGTACAAATATAATTGAGATGATCATCTCAATACTAATAGTATTAAGATTTTTATCTCTTTTATTGCAGTGTACTCAGAAAACAACGAGGAGGTGCTGCCGCCGAAATTTTCTCGAAGCGAATGAAAGCATAAGTCCAGAGGTTGTATGCGTTTTACATTCTTGATGGGATAGAAACCTTACTCCCGACAACCGTTACCCATTGACATCTAAGATAGAAACGTTAATATTATTTCCAGCCATGATAAATCACTCAAATGTATTTCCGAGACACCGTTGTCATTATCTTATTTGTTTATAACCATCTTGTTCTTAGCATTCTCACTGCAGGTTAGAATTGTTAATATCGTTTATGATTTTAAAATGTATGTTATGATATAATAATTAATTATGAACTGTATTAGATTTTACGTATCGGACAAGAATGGATAAGACTTGAATAAATAAGAACAAGTTTGGCTCTGAATTTAAAATTGGTATAGAAAAGTTTATGCAATTCTCGTCAAGAGTGGGTGGTAGTCGAATCCCCTATCTCTGTAGGAAATATTGTAATGGTAGAAATGTGTTAAGCCCCGCTTCCTAAAAGACGGAAGCAGGTACGTGATGAGGCCCGCGACGTATTTATTTCGAGAAGGTCATTTCCCGGAATAAATGTGCTAAGCGTAATTGAGCAATATAAAATGACAAGAAATTAATATGAGATTTAAACTTCAACAATTTTGTTTACATTCAACTTGATACATTTACAATACATGAGTTCAACTGAAAGAAAATACATGAAAAGAAATGCCTAAACAGGTGGCATACATAAATTGAAAGAGAGGATAACTAGTTTAAGCCCGAGTCGCGATCGGATCGTGCTCCTCCTCTATGGTGTGCATCTTCTCAGTCTCCACAGTATCTGATGAACATTCCAAGAAACAAGGTGGGTGGAATGCACGTCAGCGAACTTTCGCTCGGTAAGTCCCCAAGAAAAAAGGGTGTGGAGTATAAAAGTATAATGACAAAGAAAAATGGATATCATGAAGAAATGGACTATGAGATATGGTGTTTAAATATGTCATTTAATTTAAGCATGGCAATTCTATTTAACATGCAGTTCTATATATATCATGGCAAAGTAACATGAGCATGGTATAGTATGGCCGTGTTGTGTAGGTATAGTGAACATGAAGTGTATGTAAGTGTCCTAAAAGGTCTCTACATGTGTAAACTAATTTAACGTTAATTCAAGGGTGAATGTCAATCAATCTCAAGAGTATTCTCGAACTCAATAGGCTGTAATCCAGGGATAAGGAACCACGAACCCTAATCAAGTGTTAATAATGGGACTTCAACCTAGTGTTGAAGTATTTCAAACTCAATAGGCTATAATCCAAGAGTAAGGAAACATGAGCCCTCATGATAGCTTGCTTGTGTTAGTAGACATGGATTCATAATTTAGGGGACTCCTGAGATTTCATTGGATTCACACTTGAACTACCACAACACCTCGTGTATCCTAAATTACAGTTAAAATTACCAGGCTTAATTAAATCCATGAATACATCAAGTTGCAAGATTGAGTTCATATCAATATCAAGTATTCGTGTCAAGTGTTCATGTATTCATGTCAAGTTGTATTCTTGGCTCGAGTCAAGTTAGTTTCAATAGCAGCCATTGTGTTCTGGTATTCATGTTAAGTTTATGTTAAGTCATAGTATTCTATTATTTAAGTTTTGGGATATTCAAGTTCCAGTGTTCTGGTTCATGATCAAGGGTTCAAGTTTATGTTAAAGTTTGGATCCTAGTTGAGTTTGTATTCAGGTTAGAGTAAATATCTTATAAAAGGATTCAGCTCTTGATTTCTTAGGTCCGGGAGTAATCGGCAACTGCTGCACATGGATGGCAGGATTTGTGTCATTTTCCAAGACAATTGTCATTAATAACTCCGTTAAGCTTGTCTAACCTGAATAGGCAATAACTCATTTTCTCCGGCTCCCCGAGGCTCAAGAGAAATGATACCGCTTAAGCCTATATTAATCTAGAGTCCTTAATATTTAATATTATGATTTACATTGTATTTATATTGGTTGCATTTCTCGAGGAGTTTTATGAAAAATATTTTAATATAGTTTAAAAATAAACCTCGAGAATGATTTATAATATTTAGGGGCTTTTTATGAACATGTATTTTAATATTGTGGTATTTTAGTGATAAAACCTAACTTTTAAAAGTTTATGGTATTTTTATGAAAACTAGCTCTTTTGGAAACTTGATGGTATTTTATTAAAAATTCTAATCCTCTTTTTAAAAATATATTTTCAAAAGTTGTTTTTATTGAAAATACGGATTTGTGGTTTTATATAAGTTTTCAAAGATTGTTTTGTTTAGAAAAGATCGTATTTAAAAAAAACCGTATTTTTATTTCCTTTCGAAGTCGAATACTTTGTGAGGAGTTCTGCATCTCGCTCTACTGCCTCAAAGATGTGCGATAATCTGCACCATCCATTAGTGTCACGCCCCACTTCCCGGTTTACGGCAAAGGTGACGCGACGAGGCCGCTACGTATTTACTGTGAAGTAAATACGCTAAGCATATCTAAGCAATATTAAAGTAAAGCACAAGTGACAAGATATATAAACTGAACAGCAACTTTATTTATTCACACTCTTTTGTACAATGCATGAGAAGTAAATACAACTGAATAAAAAGCAATGCCTAAACAATGGCATACCAGAAATGAAAGTACTGAATGGAAAGTGTACAATGACTAGAGCTCGGGGTCTTCACTGAACTGGTCCAAGTCTTCAGCAGTAGGCTCGATCTCTAACGTGTCCAGATCACCTGACGACATTTAAAGAAAAAAGAAAGAGAATGTCGTCAGTGAACAGGTCGCTCGGTAAGTCCCAAAGATAAGGGAGAAATAGAATAGACAAAATAAGAAGGTATCTTTTAAAGTTGTATTATAATGTTGTAATGTTGTGTTAACGCTGTTGTTTGTAACTTGGTACAGAAGAATGCCAGTGTATACGAGAGGAGTCTCTATATGCCAGAGACTAGAGGCAGGTATAGTACAAGGAACTGTTTATGCCACGGTACAACAGCAATTGGATTCATGTTAGGTGTATTAAGTCTTACTGTCTCGTGCCACTTCTAACACCTTCCGTACCAATCTACCCCTTAAACCCCGAGATGTCTTGTATGTATTGTTTGTTTTGTAAATTGTATTGATTGTATAATTGATTGACTGACCGAAACCATGATTTCAGTAAACGGATGTAACCGTAGAATCATGTAAATGGATGTAACTGGAGAATCATGTAAATGGAATAACTGGAGAACCATGTAACTGGAATGTATATCCATGGTTCGGTTCGGTCAAGTTGTATAGATTGATAATTGGATTCATGGATTCATGTTGAATTGTAATATTGAAGATTGTAGATTGTAGATTGTACTTGAATCATATTCAAGTCAGATTATAATGAGACTCAAACTGAGTCAGACAATTAGAAAAGTAAATTGAAGTCCTGATTGTTTTGATGTTATCGGTAACCGCTGCACATGGGCGGCAGGATTTGTGTCTTTTTCAAAGACGATTACCGTATTGATAACACCGTTAATTAAGTTGTCTACCTTAGATAGGCAAGCACCCATATCTCCGGCTCCCTGAGGCTCAAGAGACTGGTTCCGCTTAAATCTATATTTACTAGGGTCCTTATTGTAATTTATATAACTTGAGGGGGTTTTATGTAAAAATAATTTTGTATAGTTTTCAAAATACAACTAAAGTATTTAATTATCATCTTTATGTGCATACAATAATTTAATGATCAAGATAAATATGTATACATGTTTGAATAGTATGAAATGAGTCAAGTATATTATTCGAGTAACTACAATAAACAATGCTGTAAACAAATATTATGTTTGACTAATTAATCAAGTCGAACGAATGCGGAATATAAACGAAAACATAGAATTAAGTGTTATGCACACATGAGTTCTGGTCTCGCCTAAATACGACTACCGGTTTGAGAGATATATCTGTTTTCGTATCGTTGCGCAAAACAGATCAGAATCTGTTCAGTACCGTCACATATTTTTAAAACACAGTTTGAATTAATTTCCATCAGGTTTAAGGTTACGAAGATTATTAGAAAATTTTAGGTATTTTGAATTACTTATCCAAAATACCAAGATTCATACGTTTGGATTTCTGAAGCCCTAGTTATGATCATTTTAATATCAGCGTTTAAAACAGAAATTCAGATTTCTGGACAGTAACTATATGTTATATTGCAAAGCCTATATTGAGTCGATTCATGCGTTTTTAAGTAATAAAGTATACAAAAAATTATAGTTCTATCAATTATGCATTACACATCTAAATTTTATCACGAACGGACATCGGGAGTTTGAGTTATGTCTAATTTAAAAACAGTGTGCGAATCAGGACAGATTCTGTCCAGATTCGTCGCTTAATGTTGTAACACAGTTTTCTATCTTTTACGTCGGCTTTAAATAAAAATATAAAACTAAAAAAATCTAGATAATTCGATGTAGATATCCAAAACACCTGAGTTTGCTCAATTTGGATATTTTTAGACCAAGTTATGTGTTCTAGAAATTGACCAATAATTGCGGTTTTCTGTTTTTACGAACAGTGAATAAAAACGATATAATTCCTAAACCGTTATGCGGTTCGATCTAAAATTTTTACAGCATGTACAAAATGATATATTCTATCATCTGTGAATTTCCTGAAATTTCCAAAAGTAAAAATTAATTTCTAAAAAATATTTTAAAGGTAAATGTATTAATATGTATGCTAAAATCGGCAAGAAGATTAACTGGTATTTTTATGCAAGTTTCTATTTTCTTTTAATAAACAAACCGATTTTATGAGAAATTATAGATATATTGTGGCATGAAATTTATGTTCTCACAACTCATAATAAATATTTATAGTCATGAATAAAGAATTGAAAACACTTTAATTTGAACAAGAGGCAATAACATATTATTAAACCATATATAACCATATGTATCTAGACTTATATATATGTATGTGTTTATGTTTATTTTTCTCTTAAGGATTATGATATGAAAAAAAACGGGTTCACGAGATATGAAAAAAGAAGAATAAAGAGATGGAGGGAGGGAGGGAGGGAGGGAGGGACTTACATACCCAAGCCGGTATTGTCACCGGGCTTGTCTATCCGCCGATAGTCTCGCGTTACTACCGAGACCTTCTTGAAAACTTCTTCATGTTCTTCTTCTTGGACTCTAGGTGAAGAGGGAGAAGTGGGAGATAGAAAAATGTGAGGAAGGAAAAAATAGAGGAGGACAAATAAAGATGGTGTAATGGTGAATAATAATATATGCATTTAACATGAGAATTAAAAGAGAAATGAAAGTCCACCATTCATTTTGGAAATGAAAGGTCTCATTTGTAGGTTATGAGAAGAATAAAAAAATGATAAAAAATAATTGCAAAATTAAATATATGTTGTTGCTTAAAAAGAAAGTGGGCTTTCCAGATGGGATGTATAGAATAAGATTAATGGATTTGGGTTAAATATTTATGAAAGAAAAATAAGAATGAGAAGTTAAAAAATTAAATATAAGAAAAAGAAATTGTACACAGAAAAATACATAATAGATTGAGGAATAAAATAATAATAAATTTAATACAAAAAGGAAAATACCAAGTACAAATAAATACGGTATATTATTGAAGAGGGATAATACAAATGTATAAAGATTTTGCGGTCATTACATTCTACCCTCCTTAAAAATGATTTCTTCCTCAAAATTACTCATGAAGGATGATGTAACAGAGTAAAGAAACAGGATTAGGACGATATCGCCTTCGAGCTCCGTCGATTGATACTCTAACCAATTGAGCTAATATGCCAACGAGATACAAATAGAAAGAGTGAATAAGAGTTAGGAATTCAAAAGTCTTAAGATAGACTTCAAAGAAACCGAAGGTGGAGTTCAAGATGGATTCAAGGAATATGTAAGGTAAAGAATATTTTCAGTTGTTGTTTCTTGTGTTATATTGCTTAGGTTGTTCACGCAGAACAGAATTGCATGGCCGTTTTCCATACAACTCTGGCCTGCATGGGCCGCCAACAAAACCTGTCACGCCCCGCTTCCCGGTTTACGGCAAAGGTGATGCGACAAGGCCGCTAAGTATTTACTGTGAAGTAAATACGCTAAGCGTATCTAAGCAATATTAAAGTAAAGCACAAGTGACAAGATATATAAACTGAACATCAACTTTATTTATTCACGCTCTTTTGTACAATGCATGAAAAGTAAATACAACTGAATAAAAAGCGATGCCTAAACAATGGCATAACAGAAATGAAAGTACTGAATGGAAAGTGTACAATGACTAGAGCTCGGGGTCTTCACTGAACTGGTCCAAGTCTTCAGCAGTAGGCTCGATCTCTAACGTGTCCAGATCACCTGACGACATTCAAAGAAGAAAGAAAGAGAATGTCGTCAGCGAACAGGTCGCTCGGTAAGTCCCAAAGATAAGGGAGAAATAGAATAGACAGAATAAGAAGGTATCTTTTAAAGTTGTATTATATTGTTGTAATGTTGTGTTAACGCTGTTGTTTGTAGGTTGGTACAGAAGAATACCAGTGTATATGAGAGGAGTCTCTATATGCCAGAGACTAGAGGCAAGTATAGTTCAAGGAACCGTTTATGCCACGGTACAACAGCAACTGGATTCATGTTAGGTGTATTAAGTCTTACTGTCTCGTGCTACTTCTAACACCTTCCGTACCAATTTACCCCTTAAACCCCGAGATGTCTTATATGTATTGTTTGTTTTGTAAATTGTATTGATTGTATAATTGATCGACTGACCGAAATCATGATATCAGTAAACGGATATAACCGTAGAATCATGTAAATTGATGTAACCGGAGAATCATGTAAATGGAATAACTGGAGAACCATGTAACTGGAATGTATATACATGGTTCGGTTCAGTCAAGTTGTATAGATTGAGAATTGGATTCATGAATTTATGTTGAATTGTAATATTGAAGATTGTAGATTGTAGATTGTACTTGAATCATATTCAAGTCAGATTATAATGAGACTCAAACGGAGTCAAACAATTAGAAAAGTAAAGTGAAGTCCTGATTGTTTTGATGTTATCGGTTGTTTCCGCCAAAAAATTCTGCGCAAAAGAGTCCAAGGTATCAAATGGCAGCGATACGCTTAAGGAAATACGAACCAGTATCTTCCGGGCTGTTTTTTGACAAACTCCCGAAGGAGAAACGGATAAATTCTGATTGTATTGAAAGCGTCTCGAAAAACCCTTCGATTTGATATATTATGGGCTTCATAATTCATCCGGGATCAAAAGTTATGAGCAAATGTCTATGCACATGTGATTTAAGGAAGAAGATGCGAACCAGTATTTTCCGAGCTGTATTTTGACAAACTCCGGAACGAAAAACAGCTAAATTCTGATGACATTGAAAGCATCTCGAAAAGACCTTCGATTTGATATATTATGGGCCTCATAATTCATCCGAGATCAAAAGTTATGAGCAAATGTGTTATACACGTGTAATCTAAAGTAATGCTCTACTACATGGGGAATGCATTTTTTAGTCCCACATCGGGAAAAGGAGAGATGGCTTCTCTACCACTCCCATATAAATAAGAGGGCATACCTCTTAGAAAGGTAGAGTTAAATTCTCAAAGGATTCAATACTCAAAGGAGCTTAGTTCTCCAAGATAGGAGCATGCTCCTCTATAATGCGCATATGCGCAAGCGCCATGTGCGCTACGTGCAACGCACGTGTGCCTGCCATGCGGCACTACGTGCAACGCACGTGCGCACCACATGAGAATATTTAATAATATTAAAAGGAGCTTGTTCTCCATATATAGAAGCTTTGCTTCTCCTCATAATGCGCATGCGCGCCACGTGCAACGCACGTATGCCCGCCATGCGGCACCACGTGCAACGCACGTGCGCACAACAGATAGTGCCTTGCACTTGCTATGAACCTCTGGTTCTCAGATAAATAAAAATAGTGCCTTGCACTTGCTATGAACCTCTGGTTCTCAGATAAATAAATAAATAAAAATAGTGCCTTGCACTTGCTATGAACCTTTGGTTCTCTGATATAAGAAAAACAAGAAGAATTTGTTTTTTCTTAGATCTAAATAAAAATAGTGCCTTGCACTTGCTATGAACCTTTGGTTCTCTGATATAAGAAAAACAAGAAGAATTTGTTTTTTCTTAGATCTAAATAAAAATAGTGCCTTGCACTTGTTATGAACCTTTGGTTCTCTAAGATAGAAAAACAAGAAAAACTTGTTTTTTCTTAGATCTAAAAAATAGTGCCTTGCACTTGTTTTATGAACCATCGGTTCTTGAACCTAAAAGGTTCTTAAATTAATAGTGCTTTGCACTTTTATGAACCTTTGGTTCTTGAAATAAAAAGGAAAAAACTTGTTATTCTTTGATCTAAATTAGATCAAGAAATCAAATAGTGCTTTGCACTTCTTTTATGAACCATTGGTTCTTGAATCTAAAAGATTCTCAAATTAATAGTGCTTTGCATTTATAAATTTGCACTGTTGTGCTTTTTGATTGGCGCAAAGCGCTTGATAAATGCAATGCATTTTCTAAAGGGCAAGGCCCAAACCAAAATGACCTGACAGGCCAAAATAAATTACAAGGCAATAAATGGGCAGAGCCCAAATAAACTGATGCTTTGCATCCTTTATACAAGGGCAGAGCCCAAATAAAATTGATGCCTTGCATCATTCCTAAAAGGGCAGAGCCCAAAACAAATTGATGCTCTGCATCCTTTCTGGGTAAGGCCCAAATAAAAATAAAAAAAGAAATGTAATGCAAAAGCAAATAAAATGTTGAACATTTCAACTGGACTTAGCCCAATTTTGGCCATAAGTCCTTAAATTAAATTGACTGAGCAAAATTGCTCTTCTAAATCAATTTACATCCGGTTCGAGGGTACATCTCCGAACTCCTTTGACATCCATCGTTGTAATTCCTCAACGACGTCAAAGAGGTGACGGGTCCCAACGACCACACATCGATATGGACTGCGGGGTCTTTAAACTCGTGGACCGAAATGTCCATAAACTAACATCGGACCGAAATGTCCTTAAACTAACATCGGACCGGAACGTCCATAAACTAACATCGGACCGGAACGTCCCTAAACTAACATCGGACCGGAACTTGTTTTCCTTTGATCTAAATTTAGATCAAGAGTGCTATGCACTTTTTGTTCTCAAATCAAGAAAATTCTTGAATTTCTTCACAAGTGCAACTCATCATGCAAAAGGGCCTGGCCCAACTCAAGAAAATTATTGAGTTTCTGCAACTCATTATTTAAGAGGGCCTAGCCCAATTGCAGGAAAATAAAAGGGCAAAGCCCTGTTCAGAAAATTCCTGAGTTTTTTGTAACTCATTATTTAAGAGGGCCTAGCCCAATTGCAGGAAAATAAAAGGGCAAAGCCCTGTTCAGAAAATTCCTGAGTTTTTGTAACTCATTATTTAAAAGGGCCTGGCCCAAATCAGATTGCAAAATAATGAAGGGGCAGAGCCCTGTTTAGGTTGATTCTTTTAATCGGGCAGAGCCTAAAATGAAAATTGGACTTAACCCAATCATGGCTGTAAGTCCTTAAATTAAATGCCTCTCATAAACCAAGTCACGACCGGTCCGAGGGTACATCTCCGAACTCCTTTGACATTTGTCGCTGTAATTTCTCAACGACGTCAAATAGGCGACGGGTCCCAACGACCACTCATCTAATATTGGACCGAAACGTCCTTAAACTAATATTTGCCCCAAAATGAGAATATTGGACCGAAACGTCCCTAAACTAATGTTGGACCGAAATGTCCATAAACTAACATTGGACCGAAACGTCCTTAAACTAATATCGGACCGAAACGTCCTTAAACTAATATCGGACCGAAACGTCCCTAAACTAATATCGGACCACCACGTCCCTAAACTGGAATATGGACCACCACGTCCCTAAACTGGCGATGGACCACTACGTCCTTAAACTGGCGACGGACCGAAACGTCCCTAAACTAATAATGGACCACCACGTCCCTAAACTGGCACAATAGGGCTCAAACGCTCTTTTGTTGGATCTAAACGGTCCCGTCTAAGTTGATCTTAACCCCAAATACGGTTAATGTGTCCTTAGATCTTTAAACAAATAATAAAACCCCAAATCAATTTTAGTTCAAGGGTACATCTCTGAACTCCTCTGACGCCTGTCGTTGTAATTCCTCAACGACGTCAGAGAGGTGACGAGTCTCGACAACCAGATAATTAAATCAATCACTACGTCGGGTCGATCGTAGTCTAAAACAGGACTAACGTATCCTTGACGAATGTTTAAGTTGATCTTAGCCGCAACGCGACTGATGCATCCTTAAACTAAAAACACCAAACCCAAATCTAACTAAATATGGATTTGGACTAAAACACGTCCTACGGGTGACGGCATCACTAAGTCTCCGTATACAATCCACGGGCAACCATAAACAAAACAAACACACACGACACGAAGTGAAATTCTGGAGTAGGAGAAAGTTGTTACCGCGACGCGGTAGCGTAATTAACTGCAGGGGCTTGCGCCTGCAGGGAAGAGCGTCCCCACAATCAAAAACCCCTCACCCTGAGGGGGAATCTGACGAAGTCTGCTACATCGGCCGCATCCGTCTAAACCTCCGATACACGGTGCCATAAATCAACTTGGCATCTTCGGAGAGATAGACGGATAAAACCAAATAGCATCTGTCCCGAACCTCAGGCCCAGACGTCCTAACGTCTCGGCCGCCGTTCGGAGGGGAACATATTCTGGCACGCCCGGTGGGACCTCTTCCTCTTTCCACTCCACACTTCGTGTGTCGTGTTCGTGAACAAATCGCGGTTTGCTGGGATTGCCTGTGGATTCAAGGTACTAAGATTTGGTGTCTTGCTCCGTGCAGAAAACAGAAGATCAATGGCTTCGAACTGCATCGTCCGCAGCGATAACTCTCGCTCCGTCATTGCTGGAGGAGTGACTTATGGGCCCCAAGCGGCCTCCCTTTTCAAAATGCCGGTGGAGCAGGTGGCTGAAGCCACCACTGGACTATTTTTTGGGACCATGCTCCCATCAATGAGCTTCAACGCCCCAATGACATTGCAAGAAGCTCCAAAGAAGTCGGTCTGCGATCGACTCACCACTTCCGCTACCCCTCTCAACAGATCGCCCAACTCCACTGCTTCAGGTTTTAATGGATTAGGCCAGAGCTCCATCGGGCCCATGAAGAAGCCTGCCATACCAGAAGGCGTTATCCCGAAACGGATAGCTATCCTAGCTCCCGTTCTTGGCGAAGTCACCAGGGTCGCTTCCCATGTTCGGAAGCCCGCTTCTGACAGGTTGGCCGTCCCCGTTCAACGGACGTCGATCTTTAAAAAGCTGGTACCGGTATATTCTGACCAACACAGGGGGCATGAGGAGGTCACCCCTATAGCTGAAATAACTCCATCAGCACGTCATGCCCGACGTCGCCACTGGCGTCGAGTAAGGAAGGCTGGGGGCAACTCCCCCTCTGGGATAACTCCGTCAGCTCCGATGGTGAGGATCGATGCTACTGTTCCAACCAAGAACAGCTTTGAACTGCTCAACAAGGTGCGCAGAAACTCTCATACTGCGATGTTGAAACGAACTCCTTCACCTGTGGAGAATACTCCAGAGAAGAAGTTAGAGCAGCCCCCTCAACGGCTGTCCTCTAAAATTTATAAAGTCTGGCGACAGGTCCAAGAGTCGGTGATCGATCAAGACTGCCTCCGACGACAGAAAAAGATGAAGGTTCGGCAGGGGAAGGATTACTCTGTCAAACCACAAAAAGCAAAAGCTACTTGGGTGCCCACTACAACGGCTCCCTTAACTCCAATCACTCAAAAAAGGAGGCCGCAAAAAGCCCCTGTGTCTTCGGCAAATCACAAAGACACCGAACACAAACGCCCCAAGTCTGGGGGAATGGTGGTGCATACTGTTTATATGGCTTCTGGAAAGGAGGAAAGCCGCACTTCTACGGGCCATCGACCGCTCACCCGATCCGTGACGAAAGCCCAGGAGCAACAACAAAAGCTTCAGGAAATGATGACTACAATGGCTGCACTCACTGAGCCAAAAGAAAGCTCTGAAACGTCTTCGGATGAGCGTCAAGAACAAGAAACCGACGCTGACTTTTTACGCAGAGTCCTCGAAAAGAGGGACAAAGAAGCTGCAGAGCAAGCGGCTAACATAAAACAGATGGCGCTCCTCTTCCAAGATATGGTAGGGATGATGTTACAACCGGACCCTCCTGCTGAAGATCCTCCGATCGTCCTTGAAGACGACAGGGGAGAAACGTCAAATCCTCCGCCGGCTCTATCAACAGCCAAAGAGGAGGCAATCTCCAAAGTTGACCTAGACGAATATATAGCCCAGCAGATCCGGGTTCATCAGGCGAATGAAGCGGCTGGGCAAATTGTTAGAACCGGACGACCGTATCCGAGCTGGTATGACCAAATCAGTTACCCGCCAGGATATACGATCCCTAAATTCCACGTATATAAAGGGACAGGGAATCCGCATCAGCATGTCGCTCAATTCAGGGCCTTATGCGGCAATACTGGAGACGATGACAAATTGTTGCTACGTCAATTCGTCGGCAGCTTAGCAGAAATAGCCTTTGAATGGTATTCGGAGTTACCTAACGACTCTGTCAAAACATTTGCAGAGATGGAACTGCTGTTTACACAAAGATTCGCAAGTGCCAGTGAACGCACTCCGATTACAGCACTGATAAATGCCAGGATAAGGCCCGGCGAAACATGGGTCCAATACGCAACACGATGGCGAAACCTATGGTCGAAATGCGAACAACGCATAGAAGAAGCACCTGCGGTAGGCATGTTTGTGGGCACTCTCGATCCGCAGGCGACCATCTCGCAATTCATGATGTTCTTCAGGCCGACCACCTTCCAGGCCTTGATCGACAAATTAGCCCAAATGGACCAGATGGGCCATAGACCGTCTCCTCCAAGACCCGATCCCCGAAATGAGAAAGGAAAAGAGATCATCGTCGCCAACGCTCAGCAACAGTCGAGCAACTCAAAGCCAGTCCCTCGCCAAAACAACGTGCGTCCACGCCCATCCCTCGAAGAGAGGCTAGGACGTCCTTACTCGTTTCCTCAGAATAAAACGAGAAGACTGTTTGAGCTAGCAGTGCGTAACAGACTCATCAATCTGCCGAGTCCAAAGCGTCTGTCGCAGCCAGGCGATCTTAATAATCCCAATTATTGTCCTTACCACCAAACGGTAAGTCACCAAATTGAGGATTGTTTTGTCTTTAAGGGATGGATCGAGGATCAATACCTGCAAGGCAAATTCACGCTGTCTGAAAGCTGGAAGGTAAACCCCCCACAACCGCACTCTCCAAAGAAGACGGACACGCCGGGGGCAACTTGTTCTTTCGTCGAGGATGAAAACGATGGAGAAAACTTATCGGATGAGTCCGAAGACTACGTGGCGACTTGTCATGTGATTTCTCATTCACTGACGGATGATGAGGAGGATCCTTGCGCTGAGAAATCAACGGCGGACCCTGAAACAGAAATTCCGCGGCCGTCAGACAAGTTGATCGATGCCTTCCTAAATGAAATTCGTCTGAAAGCAAAAGCCAATCAAGAGCATGAAATGGCCATATTGGAAAGAACCAAGGTATTCCCGTCAAATCAAAAGCCACACACTGCGGGTAAAAACAAATTCAAGACAAGGAAACGGTTCGCCAAAGCTCTATCAGTAGGAATGAAGCTACCGCCCTCTGAAGAAAATGCTTTCTCTGAGGTAGAGGTGCACCCTAACTTCTGTTTATATCATCAGAAGATCATACATCCTACCGAAGACTGCGAATCCTTTAACTGTTGGCGGCAAGGGTATGTCGCTCAAAAGCGACACTCCGACAGAACAAAGTGTGAAGCTTGTGGACATCGAAAAAATGCGATAGATGAGCGCAAAAGAGCCACCGCCGACTGTCATATAGCCGACTTCAAGGGATCACAAATTATCACCTTTGGAAGCGACTCTGACGAAGAAGCTACCCCCAACTCTTCCCTAGGGGAATCTATTTCAAAAATAAAGGAATTGAGAAGCTGCGAGAACGTTCAGCCGTGCAATCACATGCTACTCGGAAAAGATCTCGGCCCCGTAAACAAGGGACCGAGCAAAAAGAATAAAGGAAAAGGAAAAAAGGCCCTCGTCGCCAGCGCTCAACAACAATCAGGTGACCCTAGACCGGTTGCTTGCCAAAGCAACAAGCGGCAATCCCTCCAGGAAAAGTTGAAACGTCTTTACTCGTTTCCGCAAGATAAAACAAGGGGACTGTTCGAGCTGGCAGTGTGCAACAGACTCATCAATCTGCCGAGTCCAAAACGTCCATTGCGGCCAGGCGATATTAATAATCCTAATTATTGCCCTTACCACCAAACGGTAGGTCATCTGATCGAGGATTGCTACATCTTCAAGAACTGGGTTGAAGACCAATACCAACAGGGCAAGTTCGCGTTGTCCGAAATTTGGAAGGTGAACCCGCCACAACCGCATGCTCTGAAAAATATGGACACGCCGGGGGCATCATGCTCATTCATGGGGAAAGCCTAATGGACCACTATGTCCTAAAACTGGATAACGGACCGAAACGTCCTTAAACTAACAACGGACCGAGATGTCCTTAAACTAACGACGGACCGTAATGTCCTAAAATATGCAAATGACCGAAACGTCGTTAAACTACTCCCAACCCGCAGCATCTTCAGGCTGACGTGTTTAAAAAAAAAAAAAAAAAAACGGTACGTCCACATGCAAAATGGGCACGGATAAAAACCCGAAAGGGCTCCGTGAGTAAAAACAGCAGGGCTACCGGCGAGTGTTCGTGAAAACCCGAAAGGGCGCGACCTCGTAAAAAAAAACGGTACGTCCACAAGCAAAATGGGCACGGATGAAAACCCGAAAGGGCTCCGTGAGTAAAAACAGCAGAGCTACCGGCGAATGTTCGTGAAAACCCGAAAGGGCGCGACCTCGTAAAAAAAAAAGAAAAAAAATAAAGGTATGTCCATAAGCAAAAAGGGCACGGATGAAAACCCGAAAGGGCTCCGTGAGTAAAAACAGCAGGGCTACCGGCGAGTGTTTGTGAAAACCCGAAAGGGCGCAACCTCGTTAAAGAAACACTTATAGGATCCTCTCGACCCTGTAAGGAGAAACCACCTGCGTGAGATCCTTACGACTCACAAAGGAGCAACACACTTGGGGATCCCCACGATTCCTAAGGAGAAAATAAACCTGCGAGATCCTCACGACTCGTAAGGAGAACTCTCTTATGGGACCCCCACGGCCCGTAAGACTTGAAAGTCTTAAGTTACAGAGACCTAAACCTGTGCTTAAGCAAACCCCCACAAACTTCCAATATTGCCCTACAAGTGGTCCGATATTGGCCCTTGTATACAATCCACGGGCGCAAATAAATATTTCCCTAACAAAGTCCCATCCGTGACTAGGGATATGCTTGTACAGCAAACAACACTTGTAAGTCCTCTCGACTTATAAGGAGAAAACCCTTTTGTAAGATCCTTACGACTTACAAGAGAACATGCATTTAGGAATCCTCACGATTCCCAAGGAGAAAACACACCTACAAGATCCTCACGACTGATAGGGAGAAATACCTTTGTGAGGCCCTTACGGCGTATGAAGTCAAAAGCCTTAGCCGACAGGACCCTTAACCCTGTTTACTAAGCCACCTTTGTTCAACATCGACAGAGGCAAATGATGATTCGTTCCTGGCAATATCCCAGTTGCAGCGATGCTGATGCCTAGACCGGTATCAAATTCCAAGTCCTTTTAAGGCAAATGATGATTCGCTCCTGGCAATATTCCAGTTGTAGCGATGCTGATGCCTAAACCGGTATCAAATTCTAAGCCCTTTCAAGGCAATTGATGATTCGCTCCTGGCAATATTCCAGTTGTAGCGATGCTGATGCCTAAACCGGTATTAAATTCCAAGTCCTTTTACGGCAGATGATGATTCGCTCCTGGCAATATCCCAGTCGCAGCGATGCTGATGCCAAGATTAGTATCAGATCCCAAATCCCCTACTCGCCAAAAAAAAAAAAAAATCAGCGAGCCAAAATATATATATATATATATATATATATATATGCATACGAAATAGCCGAAATGATGGGGCAACTTGCAAACAAAATCTGCAAGTAAAAATGTATGCATGCAAAATAGCCGAAATGATTGGGCAACTCGCAATAAAAAACAGCGAGTAAAAATAAAATAAACAGCCGAAATGATTGGGCAACTCGCAATAAAAATCAGCGAGTAAAAATAAAGTAAACAGCCGAAATGATTGGGCACCGCGAAAAATAGCCGAAATGATTGGGCAATCGCGATCTTCGCGATATAAAAGCTGAAATGATAGAGCATCGCGGAAAGAATAAAAAAAATGAAAGAATGAAACTTTTGCCCTACAGGTGAAATCACATCGATCCCTGTATACAATCCAGGGGCACAGATAAAGAGGGAACCATACCTTCCCAACAGGCTACATCAGAAAGCGAAGCCAAATCTCGACGGTTCATAGACAACCTAGAGACAATCTCGACATTTGTCGCAATGTTACAGACACGATGTCAACAAATGAAGCAAACGAAGATCCCGAGCTTCAGGGTCTCGACGTCAACATCGACAACTTAGAGATCACCAACGGTGTTTCTCCTCACTCCAACTAGATGCAGACATGACGTCAACAACCGACCTCAGAATCGCAACGAAACGGAACCATGGCAAAGTCCCTAGTTCCAAATCTTAACGGCAATATCTACAGCCTAAGAATCAGCAACGGCGTTCCTTTACAGTCCAGCAGGATGCAGATGGCAACGTCAACAAGAGACCCCACGGTCGAAACAAAGTGGAGTACGGCAAAATCGCAGCTCCACCTCAGCATTCGTCTCGTTACAGCAGACGCAATGTCAACAACGGCGTTCCTTCGCAATCCAGCAGGATGCAGACGCAACGTCAAAACAAAGCGGAGTGACGGCAAAATCCCAACTCCACCTCAGCATTCGTCTCGTTACAACAGATGCAATGTCAACAACGGCGTTCCTTCGCAATCCAGCAGGATGCAGACGCAACGTCAAAACAAAGCGGAGTGACGGCGAAATCCCAACTCCACCTCAGCATTCGTCTCGATACAGCAGACGCAATGTCAACGACGGCGTTCCTCCACAGTCCAGCAGGATACGGATACAACGCCAACAAAAGACCTCACGGTCAAAACAAAGCAGAGCTGCGGCAAAATCCCAGCTCCACCTCGACGTCCGTCTCGATACAGCAGACGAGATGTCGACCCCAGCGTTCTTCCTCCAGCAGGGATTCAGACATGACAAGGCAAATGAAGCGAAGGCCACATTCCTAGCTTCAACGTCTTTACGGTAACTCACATAAAACCGGAAAGACAATCGGAGATCATCTCGCATCAGCACAGAGTGGTCACCACCTTGACGTTCGTCTCGATACAGCAGACGAAATGTTAACCCCATCGTTCGTCCTCCAACAGGATTTGGACACACCAAAGCAAATGAAGCGAAGGCCACATTCCTAGCTTCAACGTCTTTACGGTAACTCATATAAAACCGGAAAGACAATCGGAGATCATCTCGCACCAGTGTGGAGTGGTCACCACTTCGACGTCCGTCTCGATACAGCAGACGAGATGTCACCCCAACGTTCGTCTCGACACAGCAGACGTAACGTCATCAAACGAATGGAGCCACGGCAAAATCCCTAGTTCCAAACCTCGGCGGTTCACCAATAACCTAGAGACAACCACGACATTCGTCTCGATACAGAGGACGCAATGCCAGCAAACGAAGCGAAGGCTAAATTCCTAGCTTCAGGGTCTTAACGGCAAGTCATATAAAACCGGAAAGACAATCGGAGATCATCTCGCACCAGTGTGGAGTGGTCACCACTTCGACGTCCGTCTCGATACAGCAGACGAGATGTCACCCCAACGTTCGTCTCGACACAGCAGACGTAACGTCATCAAACAAACGGAGCCACGGCAAAATCCCTAGTTCCCACCGCGACATTCGTCTCGATACAGAGGACGCAATGCCAGCAAACGAAGCGAAGGCTAAATTCCTAGCTTCAGGGTCTTAACGGCAAGTCATATAAAACCGGAAAGACAATCGGAGATCATCTCGCACCAGTGTGGAGTGGTCACCACTTCGACGTCCGTCTCGATACAGCAGACGAGATGTCACCCCAACGTTCGTCTCGACACAGCAGACGTAACGTCATCAAACAAACGGAGCCACGGCAAAATCCCTAGTTCCCACCGCAACATTCGTCTCGATACAGCAGACGCAATGCCAGCAAACGAAGCAAAGGCCAAATTCCTAGCTTCAGGGTCTTAACGGCAACTCATATAAAGCCCGAAAGACTATCGGAGATCATCCCCACACCAGCGCGGAGTGGTTATGACTCATCGGGGCTCTCCAAAATGAGCCTAACCTCAAGTAAAAAGCGGCATGGCAAATTCCTAGCGCTTGCTCTTCTGACGGTCAAACTGCCAAGGAGGATTTCTTGAAGACGTCTTGTCCAGCCCCCGAAGGGATCAGAGACACGGCAGTCGCAGGGCTACTCGAACAGCACGATTGCCTATCGAGGACTATATCAGCTTATGCGACGGTACGATGGCCAAAACCCTAAGTACCACCAACCTTAACGGGCTTCTGTCGTAAAGAGCAGAGGTTAAATGCGACGTTAAGATGTTCTTGCGAGATCTGCTCGATCCGTTTCGACTCGTGAGGAAATTGATGTCTTTGCGAGATTTTCTCGATGCGTCTCGACTCGTGAGATAAAGCCTTAGGCAGTAGGGATTAAAAAACCTGTTTCCTAAGCACTGGGACCCTGCAAGTCGGCCCAAAACGGTCTCTTGCATACTATCCACGGGTCACACTCTCCAAAGTAGAATCTCAATAAGGAGGGAAACAACCGCTTACGGGTCCTCTCGACTCGTAAGAGGGAAAACTCTCTTATAGGATCCTTACGACTTATAAGAGAAAACACACTTAGGAATCCTCACGATTCCCAAGGAGAAAATACACCTACGAGATCCTCACGACTCGTAGGGAGAAAAGTCTTTATGAGACCCTCACGGCTCGTAAAGTTGAAAAGCCTTAGGTGGCAGATCCTACCACTGTCTCCTAAGCCATCACTGCCCTGCAAAGAAGTCAAGATGGGCCGACCATCTATGGGCCATACTTGCCAAAGCTACATGCCACTGAAATGGAGAACTTACTCATAAGCGTATGAACTACTCCACGCCAGAGTGAGACAAAAAAAGAAATAGAAGGATGCGGCTCATGGAGTTAAGGGTTGGAACTATATCCCTTAAGAGTTGAGATTTGAGTCGATGATAAATGACGACGCTTGTGTCCGCTCGTTATCTTCTCAGATCAAGATTCTGAAAGTGATACATCAACCCAAAACTGGTCAGACGCCATGCATAACTCTGCATAACTCTGCACTACTTCACCCACGTACATACTTACATGGGCAAAGTAGTGGGGGGCATTTGTTCCCGCCAAAAATTTCTGCGCAAAAGAGTCCAAGGTATCAAATGGCAGCGATACGCTTAAGGAAATACGAACCAGTATCTTCCGGGCTGTTTTTTGACAAACTCCCGAAGGAGAAACTGATAAATTCTGATTGTATTGAAAGCGTCTCGAAAAACCCTTCGATTTGATATATTATGGGCTTCATAATTCATCCGGGATCAAAAGTTATGAGCAAATGTCTATGCACATGTGATTTAAGGAAGAAGATGCGAACCAGTATTTTCCGAGCTGTATTTTGACAAACTCCGGAACGAAAAACAGCTAAATTCTGATGACATTGAAAGCATCTCGAAAAGACCTTCGATTTGATATATTATGGGCCTCATAATTCATCCGAGATCAAAAGTTATGAGCAAATGTGTTATACACGTGTAATCTAAAGTAATGCTCTACTACATGGGGAATACATTTTTTAGTCCCACATCGGGAAAAGGAGAGATGGCTTCTCTACCACTCCCATATAAATAAGAGGGCATACCTCTTAGAAAGGTAGAGTTAAATCCTCAAAGGATTCAATACTCAAAGGAGCTTAGTTCTCCAAGATAGGAGCATGCTCCTCTATAATGCGCATATGCGCAAGCGCCATGTGCGCTACGTGCAACGCACGTGTGCCTGCCATGCGGCACTACGTGCAACGCACGTGCGCACCACATGAGAATATTTAATAATATTAAAAGGAGCTTGTTCTCCATATATAGAAGCTTTGCTTCTCCTCATAATGCGCATGCGCGCCACGTGCAACGCACGTATGCCCGCCATGCGGCACCACGTGCAACGCACGTGCGCACAACAGATAGTGCCTTGCACTTGCTATGAACCTCTGGTTCTCAGATAAATAAAAATAGTGCCTTGCACTTGCTATGAACCTCTGGTTCTCAGATAAATAAATAAATAAAAATAGTGCCTTGCACTTGCTATGAACCTTTGGTTCTCTGATATAAGAAAAACAAGAAGAATTTGTTTTTTCTTAGATCTAAATAAAAATAGTGCCTTGCACTTGCTATGAACCTTTGGTTCTCTGATATAAGAAAAACAAGAAGAATTTGTTTTTTCTTAGATCTAAATAAAAATAGTGCCTTGCACTTGTTATGAACCTTTGGTTCTCTAAGATAAGAAAAACAAGAAAAACTTGTTTTTTCTTAGATCTAAAAAATAGTGCCTTGCACTTGTTTTATGAACCATCGGTTCTTGAACCTAAAAGGTTCTTAAATTAATAGTGCTTTGCACTTTTATGAACCTTTGGTTCTTGAAATAAAAAGGAAAAAACTTGTTATTCTTTGATCTAAATTAGATCAAGAAATCAAATAGTGCTTTGCACTTCTTTTATGAACCATTGGTTCTTGAATCTAAAAGATTCTCAAATTAATAGTGCTTTGCACTTATAAATTTGCACTGTTGTGCTTTTTGATTGGCGCAAAGCGCTTGATAAATGCAATGCATTTTCTAAAGGGCAAGGCCCAAACCAAAATGACCTGACAGGCCAAAATAAATTGCAAGGCAATAAATGGGCAGAGCCCAAATAAACTGATGCTTTGCATCCTTTATACAAGGGCAGAGCCCAAATAAAATTGATGCCTTGCATCATTCCTAAAAGGGCAGAGCCCAAAACAAATTGATGCTCTGCATCCTTTCTGGGCAAGGCCCAAATAAAAATAAAAAAAGAAATGTAATGCAAAAGCAAATAAAATGTTGAACATTTCAACTGGACTTAGCCCAATTTTGGCCATAAGTCCTTAAATTAAATTGACTGAGCAAAATTGCTCTTCTAAATCAATTTACATCCGGTTCGAGGGTACATCTCCGAACTCCTTTGACATCCATCGTTGTAATTCCTCAACGACGTCAAAGAGGTGACGGGTCCCAACGACCACACATCGATATGGACTGCGGGGTCCTTAAACTCGTGGACCGAAACGTCCCTAAACTAATATTGGACCGAAACGTCCTTAAACTAATATCGGACCGAAACGTCCCTAAACTAATATCGGACCGAAACGTCCCTAAACTAATATCGGACCGAAACGTCCCTAAACTAATATTGGACCACCACGTCCCTAAACTGGAATATGGACCACCACGTCCCTAAACTGGAGTATGGACCACCACGTCCCTAAACTGGCACAATTGAGCCCAAATGCTCTTTTGTCGGACCTAAATGGTCCCGTTAAGTTGATCTTAGTCTCAAACTGGACTAACGTATCCTTAACAAATGTTTGAGTCGATCTTAGCCTCAAAAATGGCTAACGTATCCTCTAAACAGACTTTAGTCCCAAATTGGACTATGAATCTCCCAAACTGGAACAATAGGGCCCAAACGCTCTTTTGCCGGATCTAAACGGTCCCGTCTAAGTTGATCTTAGCCCCAAATACGGTTAATGTGTCCTTAGATATTTAAATAAACAATAAAACTCCAAATCAACTTTGGTTCAAGGGTACATCTCTGAACTCCTCTGACGCCTGTCGTTGTAATCCCTCAACGACGTCAGAGAGGTGACGAGTCCCGACAGCCAGACAATTAAATCAATCATTACGTTAAGTTGATCTTAGTCTCAAACAGAACTAACGTATCCTTAACGAATGTTTAAGTTGATCTTAGCCGCAACGCGACTAACGTATCCTTAAACTAAAAACACCAAACCCAAATCTAAGTAAATACGGATTTGGACTAATCCACGTCCTACGGGCGACGGCATTACTCAGTCTCCGTATACAATCCACGGGCAACCACAAACAAAACAAACACACACGACACGAAGTGAAATTCTGGAGAAGGAGAAAGTTGTTACCGCGATGCGGTAGCGTAATTAACTGCAGGGGCTTGCGCCTGCAGGGAAGAGCGTCCCCACAATCAAAAACCCCTCACCCTGAGGGGGAATCTGACGAAGTCTGCTACATCGGCTGCATCCGTCTAAACCTCCGATACACGGTGCCATAAATCAACTTGGTATCTTCGGAGAGATAGACGGATAAAACCAAATAGCATCTGCCCCGAACCCCAGGCTACGGACGCGAAGTCCGGGCCGCCGTTCGGAGGGGAACATCGGTAACCGCTGCACATGGGCGGCAGGATTTGTGTTTTTTTCGAAGACGATTACTGTATTGATAACACCGTTAATTAAGTTGTCTACCTTAGATAGGCAAGCACCCATATCTCCGGCTCTGTGAGGCTCAAGAGACTGGTTCCGCTTAAATCTATATTAACTAGGGTCCTTATTATAATTTATATAACTTGAAGGGGTTTTATGTAAAAATAATTTTGTATAGTTTTCAAAATACAACTAAAGTATTTAATTATCATCTTTATGTGCATATAACAATTTAATGATCAAGATAAATATGTATACATGTTTGAATAGTATGAAATGAGTCAAGTATATTATTCGAGTAACTACAATAAACAATGCTGTAAACAAATATTATGTACGACTAATTAATCAAGTCGAACGAATGCGGAATATAAATAAAAACATAGAATTAAGTGTTATGCACACATGAGTTCTGGTCTCGCCTAAATACGACTAACGGTTTGAGAGATATATCTGTTTTCGTATCGTTGCGCAAAACAAATCAGAATCCGTTCAGCACCGTTACATATTTTTAAAACACAGTTTGAATTAATTTCCATCAGGTTTATGTAGGGTTACTAGGCACTCTAATAAGGTTCTACAATGCATCAACCATGCCCGTTTAAAATTTTAGCCGTGCCGAATAACCCTAAACAAGATCGTTGCTAGAAAATTAGGGTTTCATATGCAAGTAAACTATGTTTACAACTAAGTGAATATGAAATACAACCTTTATAGATCGGTCCTTCACTTCTATAGCTCCTTGTTGAAGTCCCTTCGCTGCGATCGTGGTTCTCTCGGACCCTTGCATGGCTTCACGAGGCGAAAGACGCGTCCTTGCTTGAAGTCTTCGAGGCCGAAGATGATCTACGTCGAGGGGATGCCAACTCAAGCTTCTACTTCACTAACTTGAGAATTAGTGAAGCAAATACCCTAAACTAA
The DNA here is from genome assembly GCA_030015575.1 of Agapanthus africanus. Lineage (NCBI taxonomy): Eukaryota > Viridiplantae > Streptophyta > Magnoliopsida > Asparagales > Amaryllidaceae > Agapanthus > Agapanthus africanus. The sequence goes on along the minus strand of JASDDO010000022.1, from coordinate 484,009,122 downwards.
AGTGCTAGTCTAGTAGAGGATGGAGAAATAGGAAGTGGGTTCTCTTTAAAATTTTATTTCTCACAATCTTTCTCACTTTGGATCAAACCCTAGCAAGCTTTTTTCTTTTGAACAAAGAAGAAGAAGATGAACTAAAGAAAGAGATGAGGATAATGATCAAGTGAGAAGGCTAACCATAGTGAGTGAGTATCATATACTAACTCTTGTAGATACTTAACCCATGGCTAATCCTTATGATTGGGTTAAGAAATATCCATAGTAAAAACAAATTTAGTGGAATTAGTCAATGCTTCCACAAGCTTCCACAAGCTTCAAGCATTTAGCTAATCCTCCACTAATTTTGTAATTACTTTGAATATTAAAATCCAACATAAATCAATAGCATGGTGTAAGTCTCATACACCTTAGTCATGTGTATCATCAACCATGATACAATAAGAAAACACATTTTTAATATATATCATATATATATTAAAGTTGTGCTCATGTGAGAAAAACCCTAAAGTGAACAGGTGTTAGTTAATGTAAACTAGTATATCAAATATACAATTATACAATAAATTATTAAATCAACACTTGACTTAATAATCCGGTCATATCATATATAACCGACTAACATCCAATGTATTGACTTATCGAATCAACACTTGATTCGATAATCCGGCTATATCATATATAACCGACCGATACAAAAAGTCGCGAGAATAGAATACGGTATCACATACAGACATTATTCTCGGTCCCGCACATATCACATATGTGCTCCTATTTCGTTTTTCCCGAGCCAGTAAAACCTCTATGTAGGACTCTAAAGACTCGTCAATACGCTGGCAGTAGGTGATGATCACATCAAGCACCCACAAGCCGTCGGCGGTACTAGCTGGACGTAACGGCTACTCGGGTATTGAGCAATCAGAAGATCAGCAAGAAATCCCGCTCTAACTCCTGTAAAAACCTGCCGGTAACACTTCCCGTACAGTCCGGTCTCCTCGTCTGATATGTCGCATATCAAGTCTAGGGGTGGTAACGTCAGACCCCAATAACCGATAAGTCGTGCCGATGTGAGGCTCATAACCGGTCGAGAAACTACTGGTAACACTTACCAGTAAATCTCTAAATCAGCCCTGGCCAGGGACTTCCCTGTTACGGCCAATCGAGCACAGCGCAACATCAACCCCCAATACCGGGAGAGACGAAACCCCTCCTATCGCTCATTGCCTCCATATGACTCAGGAATGTACCCAAAAACCACTGTTTTGCATGCCCTCATGGTCGTGGTATGGTGGAAATCAAAGCACAGTGGGAATCACATAAGACTCTTTGACGATCTCGGGTCTACAGACTAACCTGCATAAGTGTCACCAGAGAACTGCCATCTGACGTGAGGTATAATACCATCTGGGAGTTCTCGGCGAGTCCGTCTAGTGTACCCAGTCTCCACTGAGCACCCGTATACCATCTCTGATGTCAAACACCAATGGATATGGGATCATTCATCGCCTATCTCATGGGTCGAGAAGCGTATACGCTAGTCTGCACTGGTATATCGATGCCCCGTCTCGATACACCCACGACTAGGGATCTTGAAGGATATACTTATGGACTACCATGTCCCCACTAGTATGATCCGCATCATAGTCCAGATAGTCAAGTACACATCCTAAGGGCTTTACTAACATGTAACTATAAGACAGTATAAAGAGACAAGTATATATGTTAAGATAAAGAGCAACCAGATAGCATACTATCATATCGAGCAAGAAAGTCCTCTCTATATATGTCCAAGCATCCAATATAATATACATCATCTGTACAATACTGGCCTCTAGGGCATACATACAACTAACAATCTCCCATTTGCACTAGGGCCAGCTGCTATAGTATCGCATACCTAGCATCCCGAAGAGTCTCTCAAACTGTATCTGGGGAATGGCCTTCGTGAGTGGATCCGCAGTGTTGTTCTTCGTATCAACCCTCCTGACCTCGATCTCCAGGCGATCAACTATCTCCCAGATCAGGTGATACCGCCTCAGAGTATGCCTGGATCGCTGATGGGACCTGGGTTCCTTGGCCAAAGCCACCGCTCCATTGTTATCACAATACAAAGGTATTGAATGCTCAATGGATGGAACCACTCCAAGTTCAGTAATGAACTTCTTGATCCAGACAGCCTCTTTGGCAGCATCGTTGGCAGCGATGTATTCAGCCTCCATCGTCGAGTCTGCCACGGTTTCCTGCTTGGAACTCTTCCAGCCAACTGCCCCTCCGTAGAGGGTAAAGACAAAACCCGAGTGCGACTTAGAGTCGTCCTTATCACTCTGGAAGCTCGAATCGGTAAAGGACTCCACTTGGAGTTCTCCGTTACCATACACCAAGAGCATCTCTTTAGTCCTTCGTAAGTACTTGAGAATGCTCTTCACAGCTGTCCAGTGACTCTCTCCAGGATCAGCTTGATACCTACTCACTACACTTAGTGAGTATGCTACATTGGGTCTGGTACATAGCATCGCGTACATAATAGAGCCTACAGCCGAAGCATAGAGTATCCCTTGCATGCGAGCTCTCTCCAAATCAGTCTTGGGAGACATCTCTTTGGAGAGAGTGAGCCCTGAGATCGTGGGTAAAAACCCATGTTTGGACTCTTCCATACTAAACCTCTTTAGTATGGTGTCAATGTACCTGGATTGGGACAATCCTAATATCCTTTTAGATTTATCTCTATAGATCATAATTCCCAGTATGCAGGAGACATCACCTAGATCTTTCATTGAGAATTTTTGTGATAAGAAGAGCTTGACCGATTGCAGCATAGGAATGTCATTTCCTATCAAGAGTATGTCATCCATGTACAATACGAGGAAGACAACCTTACTCTCTGCCACCTTCTTGTAGATACAAGGTTCATCTACGTTTTTGACGAAATCAAACTCTTTGATAACGACGTCAAAGTAGATGTTCCAACTCCGCGATGCTTGCTTTAATCCATAAATGGATTTAAGCAGCTTGCACACCTTCCCGCTGCTCCCACTATCTACGAAGCCCTCTGGCCGAGTCATGTACACGCACTCTTCTAAATCACCGTTTAGAAAGGCGGTCTTAACATCCATTTGCCAGATTTTGTAGTCATGATATGCAGTGATGGCAAGCATGATCCAGATGGATTTAAGCATAGCCACTGGAGAAAAGGTTTCATCATAGTCTACACCTGGTCTTTGACGAAAACCCTTTGCAACAAGTCTAGCTTTGAAAGTCTCCACTTTCCCATCTACACCAAATTTTTTCTTGAAGATCCACTTGCTCCCAATGGGTTTTACCCCTTCAGGAGCATCTTCCAAAGTCCATACTTTGTTGGTGTACATGGATTCCATCTCAGACCGCATTGCATCCAGCCATTTCACTGAGTCCCCACTCGTGATGGCCTGCTCGAAGCTAGTTGGGTCATCATCAACCATGATGCAATCCTCGCTCCCACCATCCATGAGGAAACCGTAGTGTCTTTCAGGTGGGTGAGGAACCCTACTAGATCGGCGGAGAGGCTGAGGTTCGTTGGGAACTACCGAATCCTCCGATTCCACTAAATCTTCAGTTTGAGTTTGTGTAGCCGGAATTTCTTCCAGTTCTACCTTGTCGCCACTAATTTCTTTTATAAGAAATTCCTTTTCTAAAAAGGTGGCATGTCGAGAAACAAACACTTTTTGTTCCTCAGTATGGTAGAAAATATATCCTTGTGAATATTTGGGATATCCCACAAACTTGCATAGAACTGACCGTGCCTCGAGTTTGTCCGGATTTTGTGTTTTGACATAGGCCAGACAACCCCATATCTTAACTCGTTTAAGACATGGTCTCTTCCCACTCCATATCTCATATGGTGTGGTAGGTACAAATTTAGATGGAACTTGATTCAATAGGTATGCTGCTGTCTCCAGCGCATACCCCCAAAAGGAAATAGGTAACTCAGTTGTGCTCATCATAGAGCACACCATATCTAATAGGATGCGGTTCCTCCGTTCAAATACACCGTTGTGTTGTGGTGTATATGGAGGAGTCAGCTGAGAGAGAATCCCATTCTCTTTTAGGAAGTCCGGGAATTCATTGCTCAAGTATTCACCTCCTTGATCTGATCGAAGGATTTTAATACTTTTCCCGGTTTGGTTCTCGACTTCTTTTTTATATTCTCTAAATTTCTCAAAAGCTTCTGATTTGAGTTTCATCAGGAACACATATCCGAATCTAGAGAAATCGTCAATGAATGTAATGAAGTACGTAGAACCATTCCTGGCATGTGTAGACATGGGGCCGCATACATCACTATGTACCAGTCCCAAGAGTTCCGTAACTCTCTCTCCGTGTCCCGAAGACGGAGTTTTGGTCATCTTTCCTTTAAGACATGACTGGAAAGTGTCATAAGATGAAAATTCAAACGGATTCAAATATCCATCCTTATGCAACTTAGCTAGTCGTGTCTCATTGATGTGACCCAGTCTACAATGCCACAAGAAGGATTCGTTCAGTTCTGAACTCTTCCTCTTGTGTGTGTTTGTTATGCTCAGAACTGTTGATTGATTTAGAACATGAATGCCATTGCACATCGTGCCTGATCCAACCAACTTTTGGTTTAGAAAAATGTTCATAACATTATCCTGTAATACAAAATTATATCCTTCTTTACTCAACAAAGAAACCGATATAATGTTGCATATCAGGTTCGGCATGTAATAGCATTCGTTCAGAATCAATGTATTACCAGTTGGCAATACAAGGTGATATTCCCCGACGGTTTTAGCTGCAACAATTGCACCATTTCCAATCCTTATGTCTTTATCACCTTCTCCAAGTTCTCTACCTTTCCTAAGCCCATATAACTGATTACATATATGGGATCCTGACCCGGTATCTAATACCCAGGACGTAGAGGAAATGGAGAAACAATTCTCTGTAATGAACACACCCGAAGAAAATGCATCAACATGTACTTTCTTCACACGGGTGGCATGGGAATCCTGGTATTCCCCTATATCTTGTTCAGTCTTATAACTCTTATAAGAAAGAACGGAACCAACGTTCCCCAGCACAGTATAACATGTGGGTTCGGTCAATACATCCATATTATTATCTTGATTAAGGCATGATATGGTCGCTACCTGGAGAGAGAGAGAAGAAAACACTTTAGCGTATGCTCTTGCAAGATCAGATTGGTTTATTATTTTATCTAATCAAGATGGCTCCCACTGTTTTTATCAAATCATCCTTCAAACCCTGAAAGGAAAGAATAGCCAGGATTAATTACACCCTACAACTTCGCCAATCTTTTAGCCAAGCCAGTGTCGGTACTTTGAGGGAGGTTCCCCGTGCTTTCGCACGGACCTAATTAAAGTAAACCTCGTTTTCCAAGAGGCTTAACCCCGTTGACACCTTTCTAGACACCTACTTGATCGGCTAACTGTCCTGTGTAAAACTCTCTCAGGAGTAACAATTACTCGCAGTGGGTATCGGGATCCAACTATCTCATAGAAGGTATGCATTCTCATTGCAAATTTCAACACTTGAAATTCCCGATAATATTTTGCCCCTAACCCCTATGATCTTGACAAAGGCCAACAAATCATAGGATGCTAGTCAAGTTCAACCCGTCATTTCTTGATTGAATTAAACCCACCCGCACGACCTTTGACAAAGGCCAACAAGGTCGTACGACTACCCCAAAACAATCTGCATCATATGCATAAGCAGATAAGCACCATTCAGCTACCGCACACTACGCCTTGACAAAGGCCAACAAACGCAGCACGAATACTAAACAGTTCTTATCTGAAATGACGGAGGGCTACGACAGGTTTTTCTGAAAACCTATTGCGTAATGAACTTGATATCGTTGCAGAATCATGTGAATTTTGAAATGGAGTGATTTTGAGGCTTTTATTAGTTTTGCTAAAAAGGGCACTCCCGGTGAAGGGATCTCGGCTCTTTCCTTATGGAATAAGGTGCAGGATATATCATATACATCACTATGCAAAGCAAAACTCCAAAAGCAATCAAAAGCAAACCGAGTGTTGTAGCATCTGCCAGTTTTGCTAAAGAGGTCACTCCTGGTGAAGGGATCTCGGCTCTTTCCCCATCGAATAAGGTGCGGGATATATCATATATATCGCTATGCAAAGCAAAACTGTAGCTACCCTTTTTGAAAAATTTGATTCTACAACATCTTTTAGGTTTCTTTTCTTTCATTAATCACATTAATGAAGTCCTATCATTTAAGTCACCTAAACATCACAGACAAATACGATGTACACTTATGCCATTCGCATTCGCCTCGATGTCCCCTCGTGCACCGTTAGGTTAGGTAACTAACGACAGAGCGGGGCAGGGCTAGCGCGGGTGTAAAACATAAGTAACATCTATATAATATATCATATATACTATATACAGTATTTATCACAGTACATCAAATGATCACATCACAGATATCACGGCAGAAGAAACATATGAAACATTGGATATACTAGGACGTCCGTGTTTTATTTTGAGCCTCTATAAAACACGGATTCCACGGTCGCGATGAATAGCCAAACCCACACCCCTAGACCCCTACGAGAGTGGCAAGCAACCCTACCAATTCTAGAGTTAGGATACCCGGACTCGACTCCTCGAGTTGGTCTCCCACAGGACTCCAGAACCCGGTTACTTGTGCCCTCCTCCTTGGGTCTATCCTAGTGCGGAAAAGTAAATAATATACAAAAGGTGACATCAACCTCATCCCGGAAGTGCCCCAATAAAAGAATATTATATACATTTAATTTTACATGAATGAAAATAAAAACTCTCATCTCACATAAACCCCCCCCCCGCTATTCAGAACGCGACGATCCAATATAACAGATCCAGCAACACATAACATCACATGTCATCAACGTAAGTAAATATGCGCATCCCAATTGTCGTTGACATATAGCAACGAAACCGGCGATATCACATATTACACTTACGGTTGCAGAAAAGAAAGTGTAAAACTACAACATTTGGAATCCACAATCTCTTTAGACATCGTAAATTCGAAATATCACATATTTCGCATTTCATGCCCAACTGTATGAATTCCACATATTGTATCCCATTCCATATAAATAGACAGTATTGAACTTTCCGATCGAATAATCAAATACCCAAGATTTCCTAAATAGCTCAACACTTGAGCGGAGTTCAAAAATTCCAGAATACGTCACAGTAGCAACGGTCCAGCCGTAGAAGGGTCAAGCCAACGCCTCACATGTGGCACACCGTACTGCCTCAAACCCTAAGGTTCAAAAGACAGTTCAAGATAATCACATAATCGAGTTAAGATTTGTTGTCTTCTAGAGGGTCCATCGCGTCACATGCACGTTTTTCTGAAAGATTTAAACCTGAGAAAAATTCAACACTTGAATGTTTTTCGTGCCGGGAAAAGTTGAGTTAATGATATCCGTTCGAACATTTTAATACTTTCTAGATTATCCGGAATAACAAAACAAAATTAAATTCTTCGATCGAATTGACGATTACAAAGTAAACCCAAAAATACTCAACACTTGAGTCAGATTAAAAATACCCAGAAAATATAAATCACAGAAATAGAAATAACAGTGTTAAAACGAGTACATATGTCCTCTGTACTGCTGCGGTTCCGTGGCCCAAGCGCGGTACGGCCGCGGTTCCGCGGCGGTTTGGACGTATTATGTGTTCGTTTTTCACCACAATTCTTAGAAAACCCTGCTGAATTTTTAGGTATTTTTAATACTGAAAATACACAGTTTTGAAAAAATGTACAGAGAGGGGGTTAACTTTGATGTATTCGGGTTCGTTTGGAGTTTTAATTTTGTTAACACATCGCCTAATACTCTAGCTAGACTCTGATACCACTGTAGGGTTACTATGCACTCTAATAAGGTTCTACAATGCATCAACCATGTCCGTTTAAAATTTTAGCCGTGCCGAATAACCCTAAACAAGATCGTTGCTAGAAAATTAGGGTTTCATATGCAAGTAAACTATGTTTACAACTAAGTGAATACGAAATACAACCTTTATAGATCGGTCCTTCACTTTTATAGCTCCTTGTTGAAGTCCCTTCGCTGCGATCGTGGTTCTCCCGGACCCTTGCATGGCTTCACGAGGCGAAAGACGCGTCCTTACTTGAAGTCTTCGAGGCCGAAGATGATCTACGTCGAGGGGATGCCAACTCAAGCTTCTACTTCACTAACTTGAGAATTAGTGAAGCAAACACCCTAAACTAAAGTGCTAGTCTAGTAGAGGATGGAGAAATAGGAAGTGGGTTCTCTTTAAAATTTTATTTCTTACAATCTTTCTCACTTTGGATCAAACCCTAGCAAGCTTTTTTCTTTTGAACAAAGAAGAAGAAGATGAACTAAAGAAAGAGATGAGGATAATGATCAAGTGAGAAGGCTAACCATAGTGAGTGAGTATCATATACTAACTCTTGTCGAGACTTAACCCATGGCTAATCCTTATGGTTGGGTTAAGAAATATCCATAGTAAAAACAAATTTAGTGGAATTATTCAATGCTTCCACAAGCTTCCACAAGCTTCAAGCATTTAGCTAATCCTCCACTAATTTTGTAATTACTTTGAATATTAAAATCCAACATAAATCAATAGCATGGTGTAAGTCTCATACACCTTAGTCATGTGTATCATCAACCATGATACAATAAGAAAACACATTTTTAATATATATCATATATACATTAAAGTTGTGCTCATGTGAGAAAAACCCTAAAGTGAACAAGTGTTAGTTAATGTAAACTAGTATATCAAATATACAATTATACAATAAATTATTAAATCAACACTTGACTTAATAATCCGGTTATATCACATATAACAGACTAAAATCCAATGTATCGACTTATCGAATCAACACTTAATTCGATAACCCGGCTATATCATATATAACCGACCGATACAAAAGTCGCGAGAATAGAATACGGTATCACATACACGCATTATTCTCGGTCTCGCACATATCACATATGCGCTCCTATTTCGTTTTGCCTGAGCCAGTAAAACCTCTATGTAGGACTCTAAAGACTCGTCAATACGCCGGCAGTAGGTGATGATCACATAAAGCACCCACAAGCCGTCAGCGGTACTAGCTGGACGTAACGGCTACCTGGGTATTGAGCGATCAGAAGATCAGCAAGTAAGCCCGCTCCAACTCCTGTAAAAGCCTGCCGGTAGCACTTCCCGTACAGTCCGGTCTCCTTGTCTGATATGTCGCATATCAAGTCTAGGGGTGGTAAACATCAGACCCCAATAACCGATAAGTCGTGCCGATGTGAGGCTCATAACGGGTCGAGAAACTACTGGTAACACTTACCAGTAAATCTCTAAATCAGCCCTGGCCAGAGACTTCCCTGTTACGGCCAATCGAGCACAGCGCAACATCAACCCCCAATACCGGGAGAGATGAAACCCCTCCTATCGCTCATTGCCTCCATGTGACTCGGGACTGTACCCAAAAACCACCGTTTTGCACGCCCTCATGGACTTGGTAAGGTGGAAATAAAAGCACAATGGGAATCACACAAGACTCTATGATGATCTCGGGTCTACAGACTAACCTGCACAAGTGTCACCAGAGAACTGCCATCTGACGTGAGGTATAATATTATCTGGGAGTTCTCGGCGAGTCCATCCAGTGTACCCAGTCTCCACTAAGCACCCGTATACCATCTCTGATGTCAAACACCAATGGATATGGGATCATCCATCGCCCATCTCATGGGTCGAGAAGCGTATACGCTAGTCTACACTGGTATATCGATGCCCCGTTTCGATACACCCACGACTAGGGATCTTGAAGGATGTACTTATGGACTACCATGTCCCCACTAGTATGATCCGCATCATAGTCCAGGTAGTCAAGTACACATCATAAGAGCCTTACCAACATGTAACTATAAGACAGTATAAAGAGACAAGTATACATGTTGAGATAAAGAGCAACCAGATAGCATACTATCATATCGAGCAAGAAAGTCCTCTCTATATATGTCCAAGCATCCAATATAATATACATCATCTGTACAATACTGGCCTCTAGGGCATACATACAACTAACAGTTTAAGGTTACGAAGATTATTAGAAAATTGTAGGTATTTTGAATTACTTATGCAAAACACCAAGATTCATACGATTTGGATTTCTGAAGCTCTAGTTATGATCATTTTAATATCAGCGTTTAAAACAGAAATTCAGATTTTTGGACAGCAACTATATGTTATATTGAAAAGCCTATATTGAGTTGATTCATGCGTTTTTAAGTAATAAAGTATACAGAAAATTATAGTTCTATCAATTATGGATTTACACATCTAAATTTTGTCACGAACGGATATCGAGAGTTTGAGTTATGTCTAATTTAAAACAGTGTGCGAATCAGGACAGATTCTGTCCAGATTCGTCGCTTAATGTTGTAACACAGTTTTCTATATTTTACGCCGGTTTTCAGTAAAAATATAAAACTAAAAAAATGTATATAATGCGATGTAGATATCCAAAACACCTGAGTTTGCTCAATTTGGATATCTTTAGACCAAATTATGTGTCCTAGAAATTGACCAATAATTGCAGTTTTCTGTTTTTACGAACAGTGAATAAAAATGATATAATTCCTAAACCGTTATGCGGTTCGATCTAAATTTTTTACATCATGTACAAAATGATATATTCTATCATCTGTAAATTTTATGAAATTTCCAAAAGTAAAAATTAATTTCTAAAAAATATTTTAAAGGTAAAGGTATTAATATGTATGCTAAAATCGGCAAGAAGATTAACTGGTATTTTTATGCAAGCTTCTATTTTTCTTTTAATAAACAAACCGATTTTATGAGACATTATAGATATATTATGGCATAAAATTTATGTTCTCACAACTCATAATAAACATTCATAGTCATGAACAAAGAATTGAAAACACTTTAATTTGAACAAGAGGCAATAAAATATTATTAAACCATATATAACCATATGTATCCAGACTTATATATATGTATGTGTTTATGTTTATTTTTCTCTTAAGGATTATGATATGAAAAAAAAAACAGGTTCACGGGATATGAAAAAAGAAGAATAAAGAGATGGAGGGAGGGAGAGAGAAGGGACTTACATACACAAGCCGGTATTATCACCGGGCTTGTCTATCCACCGATAGCCTCGCGTTACTAGCAAGACCTTCTTGAAGACTTCTTCATGTTCTTCTTCTTGGACTCTAGGTGAAGAGGGAGAAGTGAGAGATAGAAAAATGTGAGGAAGGAAAAAATAGAGGAGGACAAATAAAGATGGTGTAATGGTGAATAATAATATATGCATTTAACATGAGAATTAAAAGAGAAATGAAAGGCCACCATTCATTTTGGAAATGAAAGGTCTCATTTGTAGGCTATGAGAAGAATAACAAAATGATAAAAAATAATTGCAAGAATGAGGATTTGAACATGTGACTTATGAAATAACAATGCAAGGACTTAACCAATGAGCTACAAGGTTGTCATGCACATATTTAATTAGAATTAAATATATGTTGTTGCTTAAAAATATGTGACGGTGTGTAAGTCGACGTTGTACACCCCACGAGTTGCGGGGAGGCGGAATAGGTAAAACAATCATTTTGTATAAAACAACATCGACTAACCGAAAGGATCTTTGCTAAACACTAACTAACACTATCGTAGGAGTAGTTAGCTACTATGAAAGAAGATTATACCTAATGAAACAAGTCCTTCTTCTTCTCGTTAACCACCTCCTCGTCGGCCTCCTCTTTGTAATAGACGATCCACCCGAGAGCTTCTACTCCAGGCTTTGCCTCTAATCTTGAGGTAACTAGGTTACTCTAATTTCTAATCAAAGTCATCTAGGGAATATAGAGTATGATTATGGATTAATAAGTCTTGCTAATCCTTGATCTCAACACATGAGAGGTTAGGATTAGGGTTTGAAGAGAGAGAGCTTAAGGAGAGAGAAGGTGAGAATGAGAATGATATGAATTCTTTCTCATTTACAATATATGATGAAGCATAAAGAATATCAAATAAATTAATTAAATGATATTAACAACCATGCTTCATTTAATATATGCAATGAATCATCAAGTGAGTCATTAAGCAATAAATGCTTCATTAACTCACTTGAATGATTCATCTAATGAGTCACTAATCCATTAATACAAATGCCACCTTAGCCCTCCAAGTCATCATCCTTCTAGAAGCTTCTCGCCAATTTACGAGAACACCCCTCCTATCCGTGAAAACACGGAAAAATTTTAGACTGTATAAATCCAATAATCCGATACTAGAATCTGACTTAAACCAAACCCGGCTGGTAAAAACTGTCCGAACATCGTACGTGCATAAATGCACGTGCATGTTCGAACCCTGTCGTAAACCATACGACCTCCATACCATTTCGCCCGGAGCAGGGAAACTCTCTGTGTGGGACTCTAAAGACTCGACTACTACACTGGCAGTGGGTTTAACCACAGACCGCAAGCGACACTAGCTGTACGTAACGGTCCCCAGGTAGATGTCGATAAGAAGGCCGATGAGGAAACCCATCCGAACTCCTACTGAGCCTGATGTGACAATCTCCGTACAGTCCGGTCTGTTCGTCTAGGACTATCGCATATCGGGCCTAGGGGGCGGAAAGCGTCAGTCCCCTAAAAGCGGTATAAGTCGTGTCGGAGCGAAGCCCATTACACCTTGAGAAACTACTGGAAAACCTACCAGTAAATTTCGCTTGCCCTGGCCAGGGACTTTGCGTAATGGCTCTCAGACACAGCGCGATATCAATTCCCAATACCGGGAGAGACGAATTCTAACCACTACTGCCTCCAAGTGCTCGGGACTGCACCCAACCGCTACCTATTTGCACGAATCCTTTGAGCCGTGGTAGGGTAGCAATCTAAGAACAGTGGGACACACTTGAGGCGAAGTAGCAGTGTCAAGTCTGCGGACTATGCTGTACTCATGTCACCTGGGAACTGTTAACTGACAACGGGTATAATACCAACCAACAGTTCCCGGCGAGTCCTGTCCGGTGTACCCGTAACCTAACGAGCACCTGTATACTATCTCCAGTACGACGTACCGATGGCTGTGGGACAGACCATCTCCCCAACTGGGATGAGAAGCGTACACACTAGTCTACTTTGGAGTATCGATGCTCTGTCTCGATAATCCTACGACTAGGGACCTGAAAAAGGATGTGCTTGTAGACTACCCAGCCCCCACTAGTATGACTGCTATCACAACGCTGGTAGTCAAGCAAGATCCTAAGAGCTCTATCAATACGTACAACATATTAAGATAGATATAACCAAATAGCATACTACCATGTTTAGCAAGACTGTTAATATAACTGTGAATATCCCAAGCTTCCATTAAGTAATATATAAACTAGTATGATACAATAATGGCCCCTAGGGCATATACACTAACACGGTGCTGAACAGATTCTGATCTGTTTTGCGCAACGATACGAAAACAAATATATCTCTCAAACCGGTAGTCGTATTTAGGCGAGACCAGAACTCATGTGTGCATAACACTTAATTCTATGTTTTCGTTTATATTCCGTATTCGTTCGACTTAATTAATTAGTCGTACATAATATTTGTTTACAACATTGTTTATTGTAGTTACTCGAATAATATACTTGACTCATTTCATACTATTCAAACATATATACATATTTATCTTGATCATTAAATTGTTGTATGCACATAAAGATGATAATTAAATACTTTAGTTGTATTTTTAAAACTATACAAAATTATTTTTACATAAAACCCCCTCAAGTTATATAAATTACAATAAAGACCCTAGTAAATATAGATTTAAGCGGAACCAGTCTCTTGAGCCTCAAGGAGCCGGAGATATGGGTGCTTGTCTATCTAAGGTAGACAACTTAATTAACGGTGTTATCAATACGGTAATCGTTTTTGAAAAAGACACAAATTCTGCTGTAATGACCCCAAAATCTTTATGCATTTGTATGATCCCTCTTCAATAATATACCGTATTTATTTGTACTTGGTATTTTCCTTTTTCTATTAAATTTATTATTATTTTATTCCTCAATCTATTATGTATTTTTTCTAGGTACAAATTCTTTTTCTTATATTTATGTTTTTAACTTCTCATTCTTATTTTTCCTTTCATAAATATTTAACCCAAATCCATTATTCTTATTCTCTACAGCCCATCTAAAAAGCCCATTTTTTTTAAGCAACATCATATATTTAACCAAATATGTGCATGAACAACCTTATAGCTCATTGGTTAAGTCTTTGCATTATTATTCCATAAGTCACATGTTCAAATCTCCATTTACTCCATTTTAATAATTTTTTAATACATTTTTACATTAAAACCTTTCATATACCCTATTTACTCCATTTTAATGATTTTTAATACATTTTTACATTAAAACCTTTCATATACCCTATTTACTCCAATTTTTAATTAAAACCTTTCATATACCCTATTTACTCCAACTTTTAATGATTTTATAAATTTTTACATTTTTATTTAAAAACCTTTCACCTACCCTATCCTAGCTACCCTATAAATAGACCCCTACCCCCTACCTTCTCATTCCAAAACCATAGAATTACTCTCTTGAAATTTCCACAAGAAAAGTGTGTGTTGAAATCGAGTGCACGGCGAAGCGCTGACGGATTTCCGGCGACATCCTTGGAAGCAACCTGCGACGAAACCACACCTCGGCCTTTTTTTCCCCTAGTTCTTATTTACTCTTTAGAAGAGTTTGAAACCCATAAGTCCCATCCCTCTTTCTTTTCTAATTCTTAAAAATACGGAATTACGAACCCCGACGGAAATCGGAACAAACCGATTTCCGATTCGGTTTTTCTACAAAATCCCACTTGTCACCTAATCCATAATACCTACCTATATTCATGATGACTATTAATCACATAGAAATCAATTTAAACAAAGTTTCTCACATGAAATGATAGCTTTCTTGTAAAACCGTATTCTTTTCATAAAAATACCATGAAGTTTATTTTTCTTCGTTTAATCAATTCCCTCATTCCTAAATATGTTTATCTTGATCAATAAACTTGTAGAAATCAATTTGAATGAATTTTCACACATAAAATGATAACGTTTTCAAATACCGTATTCTTGCGCTTAAATACCTTCAAGTTTAATATATCATATTTAAGCTCTAAAACTTCATTAAAACTTAAAATAAGTCACGAGGTAATGACCTACCTCTACACATACACAAACCTCTACACACACACAAATATAACCCTAATTGATAAATGTCAAAACTTAGAATACGAAAATACAGGACTTTTCACTAAAATACCATTATCTTTATAAACCTTTATTGAAAGCTTTAAGTTGTACACAATTTTAAATAAAATCTTTTATAATGAAAGCACGATATGTCATGAACATCGATCGTTTATCTAAACTGATTTTGTGGTGTCTAGGCAAGTGTGTCTAGGCTAGTGGTTTTTAATTAGACCCACTACTGTGGTTCCTTCCCACTTACCTGGCACTTACCTGGCCGCAAATGACGGTGAAGAGGCGATTTGAGGCTTCTAATGACTTGTCGTTTAGATCTTAGAAATAGGCTAGTTGTCTTAAGAAACCCTAGAAACTAAAATACGGAAATCTATACCCTTTTACAAATAAATACCTTATATTTATAAAACCGTTTTTTTCTAAATGAATGGTATTTGTTAAACCTAAGCAAAGCGCCGCTACAACCCACCTTTGGGAAACCCGTTAGGGATAGTACGGTTCATCGTGCACCCGCGGGCTAGTAGTGCGAGATTCAGACCTCCGCAAGGAGCATTCGGTCTCGAAAGGTTTAAAATATGGCATTTAAGAAAAATGAGATTTTGGAAAATAAAATATTTATTTAAAATTAATCTTGTAATAATATATATTTAATTATCATTTAAACACCTATTTTATTATAAGATAAAGTTTCCATCTTATTCTAAAATTCCAAGTTTAAAGGTTACATTAAAATACCCTGAGTTTCAAATAAATCAATTAATACTTTTATTAAGATATATTCACTAGAATAACACAAATAAAATTCACACTCATTATAACTATAAAGACGAATATTAAATACTTGAGGTGTATTTTGAAAACTATACAATAGTACTTTTTACAAAAAACCCCCTCAAGTTTTATAAATTACAATAAGGCCCCTAACAATTATTGAACTTCAACTCATTTCTTTTAGTCTGACTCGGGTTAGAGTCTGACTATTTCTGACTTGAAAATGATTCAAGTCAAACTATATTCTTTATATTTCAACTCAAGATAAATACATGAATCCCAGAATCCAGTTAACAATCTACTTGACTGAACCGAACTATGGATATTCCTTTTACATGTTTCCCAGTATTCCATTTACATGACTCTACGGTTATAACCGTTTCCAGATATCATGGTTTCGGTCAGTCAGTCAATCGATCATGCAATCTATAAAATTTTACAATACAACAATACTACGGGGTTTAAGGGGTAGACTGGTACGAAATATGTTAAAGGTGGCACGAGATGGTCACTTAAAATGTAATTACATCCATGCCGTTGTTCCGTGGTATTGTCGACGGAGCCTTGTACTACAGGTTACCAAGGTCCCCGGTGTAAGTGGGACTCCTCTCGTATACACTGGTATCTTCTGTACCAGGCTAAAAACAACAACGTTAATACAATATTATAATATTATAATACAACAGTAAAAGCTCTCTCTCTCTCTCTCTTTCTTACTGTCTGTCTATTTCCCTCTTATCTTTGGGACTTACCGAGCGACCTGTTCGCTGACGACATTCTATTTCTTTCTTCTTTGAATGTCGTCAGGTGGTTTGGGCCGGCGGAGATCGAGCCATCGGTAGAAGAGTTGGAGCAGTTTGCCGAAGATCCAGCACGTTAGTTTCATTGTACACTTTTCTTTTCAGTACTTTTCATTCCCTGTTATGCCACTGTTTAGGCATCTTTATTTCAGTTGTATTTCCTTTTCATGTATTGTACAAAGAATGTTAATAAATAAAAGTTGCTGTTCTTTTTATACTCGTATCTCTTGTGTAATATTTTATATTGCTTAGCTACGCTTAGAGTATATACTTCTGAGTACATACGTAGCGGACCTCGTCGCATCTCCTTCGCCGTATACTGAGAAGCGGGGCGTGACACCTGCCGCCCATGTGCAGCGATTACCGATAACATCAAAACAATCAGGACATCAATTTACTTTTCTAATTGTCTGACTCAGTTTGAGTCTCATTATAATCTGACTTGAATATGATTCAAGTACAATCTACAATCTACAATCTTCAATATTACAATTCAACATGAATATATGAATCCAATTATCAATCTATACAATTTGACTGAACCGAACCATGGATATACATTCCAGTTACATGGTTCTCCAGTTATTCCATTTACATGATTCTCCAGTTACATCCATTTACATGATTCTACGGTTACATCCGTTTACTGAAATCATGGTTTCGGTCAGTCAATCAATTATACAATCAATACAATTTACAAAACAAACAATACATACAAGACATCTCGGGGTTTAAGGGGTAGATTGGTACGGAATGTGTTAGAAGTGGCACGAGACAGTAAGACTTAATACACCTAACTTGAATACAGTTGTTGTTGTACCGTGGCATAAACGGTTCCTTATACTATACTTGCCTCTAGTCTCTGGCATATAGAGACTCCTCTCGTATACACTGGCATTCTTCTGTACCAAGCTACAAACAACAGCGTTAACACAACATTACAACAATATAATACAACTTTAAAAGATACCTTC
Organism: Agapanthus africanus; assembly: GCA_030015575.1. Taxonomy (NCBI): domain Eukaryota; kingdom Viridiplantae; phylum Streptophyta; class Magnoliopsida; order Asparagales; family Amaryllidaceae; genus Agapanthus; species Agapanthus africanus. The sequence continues at coordinate 483,991,241 of JASDDO010000022.1, read as the reverse complement.
TTATTCTGTCTATTCTATTTCTCTCTTATCTTTGAGACTTACCGAGCGACCTGTACGCTGACGACATTCTCTTTCTTTCTTCTTTGAATGTCGTCAGGTGATCTGGACACGTTAGAGATCGAGCCTACTGCTGAAGACTTGGACCAGTTCAGTGAAGACCCCGAGCTCTAGTCATTGTACACTTTCCATTCAGTACTTTCATTTCTGTTATGCCATTGTTTAGGCATTGCTTTTTATTCAGTTGTATTTATTTTTCATGCATTGTACAAAAGAGTGTGAATAAATAAAGTTGCTGTTCAGTTTTTATTATACCTTGTCTCTTGTGTATATGTGCAGCGGTTACCGATAACATCAAAACAATCAGGACTTCAATTTACTTTTCTAATTGTCTGACTCAGTTTGAGTCTCATTATAATCTGACTTGAATATGATTCAAGTACAATCTATAATTTACAACCTACAATCTTCAATATTACAATTCAACATGAATCCATGAATCCAATTGTCAATCTATACAACTTGACCGAACCGAACCATGGATATACATTTCAGTTAAATGGTTCTCCAGTTATTCCATTTACATGATTCTCCAGTTACATCCATTTACATAATTCTACGGTTACATCCGTTTACTGATATCATGGTTTCGGTCAGTCAATCAATTATACAATCAATACAATTTACAAAACAAACAATACATACAAGACATCTCGGGGTTTAAGGGGTAGATTGGTACGGAAGGTGTTAGAAGTGGCATGAGACGGTAAGACTTAATACACCTAACATGAATCCAGTTGCTGTTGTACCGTGGCATAAACGGTTCCTTATACTATACTTGCCTCTAGTCACTGGCATATACAGACTCCTCTCGTATACACTGGCATTCTTCTGTACCAAGCTACAAACAACAGCATTAACACAATATTACAACAATATAATACAACTTTAAAAGATACCTTCTTATTTTGTCTATTCTATTTCTCTCTTATCTTTGAGACTTACCGAACGACCTGTTTGCTGACGACATTCTCTTTCTTTCTTCTTTGAATGTCGTCAGGTGATCTGGACACGTTAGAGATCGAGCCTACTGCTGGAGACTTGGACCAGTTCAGTGAAGACCCCGAGCTCTAGTCATTATACACTTTCCATTCAGTACTTTCATTTCTGTTATGCCACTGTTTAGGCATTGCTTTTTATTCAGTTGTATTTACTTTTCATGCATTGTACAAAAGAGTGTGAATAAATAAGTTGTTGTTCAGTTTATATATCTTGTCACTTGTGCTTTACTTTAATATTGCTTAGATACGCTTAGCGTATTTACTTCACAGTAAATACGTAGCGGCCTCGTCGTGTCACCTTTGCCGTAAACCGGGAAGCGGGGCGTGACAGATTTTGTGTCTTTTTCAAAGACGATTACCGTATTGATAATACCGTTAATTAAGTTGTCTACCTTAGATAGGCAAGCACCCATATCTCCGGCTCTCTGAGGCTCAAGAGACTGGTTCCGCTTAAATATATATTTACTATGGTCCTTATTGTAATTTATATAACTTGAGGGGGTTTTATGTAAAAATAATTTTGTATAGTTTTCAAAATACAACTAAAGTATTTAATTATCATCTTTATATGCATACAACAATTTAATGATCAAGATAAATATGTATACATGTTTGAATAGTATGAAATGAGTCAAGTATATTATTCGAGTAACTACAATAAACAATGCTGTAAACAAATATTATGTACGACTAATTAATCAAGTCGAACGAATGAGGAATATAAACGAAAACACAGAATTAAGTGTTATGCACACATGAGTTCTGGTCTCGCCTAAATACGACTACCGGTTTGAGAGATATATCTGTTTTCGTATCGTTGCGCAAAACAGATCAGAATCTGTTCAGCACCGTCACATATTTTTAAAACACAGTTTGAATTAATTTCCATCAGGTTTAAGATTACGAAGATTATTAGAAAATTGTAGGTATTTTGAATTAATTATCCAAAACACCAAGATTCATACGATTTGGATTTCTGAAGCTCTAGTTATAATCATTTTAATATCAGCGTTTAAAACAGAAATTCAGATTTCTGGACAGCAACTATATGTTATATTGCAAAGCCTATATTGAGTTGATTCATGCGTTTTTAAGTAATAAAGTATATAGAAAATTATATTTCTATCAATTATGCATCTACACATCTAAATTTTGTCACGAACGGATATCGGGAGTTTGAGTTATGTCTAATTTAAAAACAGTGTGCGAATAAGGACAGATTCTGTCCAGATTCGTTACTTAATGTTGTAACACAGTTTTCTATATTTTACGTCGGTTTTCAATAAAAATATAAAACTAAAAAAATCTATATAATTCGATGTAAATATCCAAAACATCTGAGTTTGCTCAATTTGGATATCTTTAGACCAAGTTATGTGTTCTAGAAATTGACCAATAATTGCGGTTTTCTGTTTTTACGAACAGTGAATAAAAACGATATAATTCCTAAACCATTATGCCGTTCGATCTAAAATTTTTACAGCATGTAAAAAATGATTTATTCTATCATCTGTAAATTTCCTAAAATTTCCAAAAGTAAAAATTAATTTCTAAAAAATATTTTAAAGGTAAAGGTATTAATATGTATGCTAAAATCGGCAAGAAGATTAACTGGTATTTTTATGCAAGCTTCTATTTTTCTTTTAATAAACAAACCGATTTTATGAGACATTATATATATATATTGTGGCATGAAATTTATGTTCTCACAACTCATAATAAATATTCATAGTCATGAACAAAGAATTGAAAACACTTTAATTTGAACAAGAGGCAATATGATATTATTAAACCATATATAACCATATGTATCTAGACTTATATATATGTATGTGTTTATGTTTATTTTTCTTTTAAGGATTATGATATGAAAAAAAACGGGTTCACGAGATATGAAAAAAGAAGAATAAAGAGATGGAGGGAGGGAGAGAGAAGGGACTTACATACACAAGCCGGTATTGTCACCGGGCTTGTCTATCCGCCGATAGTCTCGCGTTACTAGCGAGACCTTCTTAAAGACTTCTTCATGCTCTTCTTCTTGGATTCTAGATGAAGATGGAGAAGTGAGAGATAGAAAAATGTGAGGAAGGAAAAAATAGATGAGGACAAATAAAGATGGTGTAATGGTGAATAATAATATATGCATTTAACATGAGAATTAAAAGAGAAATAAAAGACAACCATTCATTTTAGAAATGAAAGGTCTCATTTGTAGGTTATGAGAAGAATAAAAAAATGATAAAAAATAATTGCAAGAATGAGGATTTGAACATGTGACTTTTGGAATAACAATGCAAGGACTTAACCAATAAGCTACAAGGTTGTTCATGTACATATTTAATTAGAATTAAATATATGCTGTTGCTTAAAAAGAATGTGGGCTTTCCAAATGGGCTGTAGAGAATAAGATTAATGGATTTGGGTTAAATATTTATGAAAGAAAAATAAGAATGAGAAGTTAAAAACTTAAATATAAGGAAAAGAAATTGTACACAGAAAAATACATAATAGATTGATGAATAAAATAATAATAAATTTAATAGAAAAAGGAAAATACCAAGTAAAAATAAATACGGTATATTATTGAAGAGGGATAATATAAATGTATAAAGATTTTGGGGTTATTTCAATTAGCGGGCCGCCTAATGAGGGCTGCAGATGCACAATAGCAAAAGGCAGTTAAAATATCGATAAAAACCGATTTTTATAAAGTGGTGTATTTATTTGAAAACGTATTCTTTTAAATTATACATACATCTAAATATCGTGTTATGAATCAAAAGTGTGCGTGTGGGGTATATCGTTACCCCGTGAATGATCTACATAAAAATAATTTAGAAACTAGTATTTTAACAAGAATAAATAATGATGGTATTTTAACGTTATTTTCATTCTAGTATTTAGCTTTTAACCATAGAAATTTCATTTTTTAATTACATGTAAATATTATATGAGGCATGAGTTGCAAGATGAAGGTGGTAAACTTGTATTTTCTTATTAATATAGTATGGAAAATTTTGTGAACATGTAAAATGTTGCAAAATAAATTAAGATAAATTATCCTATGAATTATATTGTGATGACGATGAGGGGGCAAAGGAAAAGAAGTCAAGGAGGACTTGGCGTTGTTACGAGTGATGAGGAGTGGCGATATGTCAATAAGAGATTCAATAAGAAATGAGTAAAAATGGAGAAAGAGAAAAAAGACTTATCGTACCACTCGTACTCGTACGAGCGAGAAAAGAGAGAAGTAGCCTTGATTTGAAAAACTGAAACTGATGATGAACGCAGGATGACGAGCTTGAGCTTTCGGCTTCCTCTCGGCAACTTGTAGCGTAGCGTAGGTAAGAATGTCAAGAATAATGAGAGTTGACGGAATCGACAGTGAGCTTTTTGGAAAGAACTTGGGAGTTAGGATTTGAGAGAGAGTTTTGAGAGGTATGCCTAGGAGAAGAGTTAGGACTGGTCTAGATATTTATAGGAGAAAAAAATGAAGGTGTGTGAATTTAAAGAATTGAAATAGTGTTAATGGGGGGAATTGAAGAGTCTCTGGTTAAAATCAGAGAAATCAAACAAGAAATTAGAGTAGAGGGGAGATGAAGGGGTGCACGGGCAAAAAATGAAGGGGTTTGGGGCTATTCCACCCGCCGGTAGCGGTTTTTGAAAGGAATTGGGCGGCCAAAAAGAAGAGTTGGGTCTCGGGTTTGTGCAGTGCATTCATTTGGTTATTTATATCTCGTTTTTATTGTTTGATTTATTTGCAACTCTTCGTTTCTCCGTGTAATGCACGTGTAACTCTTAGGCTTCCGAAAAATTAAAAAGAGAAAATATTTAAACAAAAAATTAGAAATGATGGGATTGGAACTTGCAGGTTATGAGACAGTAGAGGGAATGCTTAACCAGTGAGGTATAAGGTGTTTCTTGTACATAAGTCATCAAAAATAACTTATAACTCAAAACCAGAACATAAATACACTGTTTTATTAAAATTGGGTCAATAAAAGTGTATAAAATTTTTAGGGTCGTTACAAAGTGATAGTCGAGGGACGATTCGACTGTATATATTTGCTAACGGATTTTGTGAAGGTTACACTATCTGGCACTTGCATGGAGAGGTTGTGAACTATAAAATCGGTGCACATCATCTGTTACCTCTACCTATGAGAACCCCATCAACCACCGGTTTAAATGATATGATGGATGAGTTATATGATGACATGAACGATGATACCTCTACTGATGATGTGGTTTCAGATTCCGAATCTGCTAGTTTTTTTAAGTATATGGAGGATGCTAAGAAACCTCTTTACGAGGGTGCGATAATGACGAAGTTGGATTGGATGGTTCACATGTTTCATCTTAAATGCAAAAGTTTATAGAGCAGTAAGTCGGTCGATGACTTTCTAAAAATAGAGAAGGAGGCTTACCGGAATTCCGATCTCCCTGCAAATTTTCAAGAGATGAAGAAGATTATTGCCGACATCGGTTTCAGTTATCAAAAAATCGATGCATGTCCAAATGATTGCATGTTATTCACGACAGATGATGATATGAACTTAAATAAGTGTAGAACTTATGGGGAATCGAGATGGATATTACCTAAAAGGCCGCCGAAAGATGATGAGTCAATTCCGAAAATTCCTGTGAAGGTGTTGCACATTTTTCTATTAAGAAAAAACTACATAGATTATTTTTCTGCAAGTGCTTCTTTTCCGCTCATTTATAAATTTACTTAAGGAGCTTCTTTTCATCCTTTCAGGTTTGTTTTGTTTATTTTCCCTTCATTTATTTTATATCTGGATTTACTTTTATTATCGTTATTGCCATATAAGTTTGAAGAATTTGGTGTTCGTTATTTATATTTGGTCTCTAGCATTGAATAATCCATCCTCACTAGCAAAAATGATATCTGAACAAAATAATTTTTATGAAGCATTACTTTGTCGAAGCATATCGATACAATATATGTATTAGAAGACATTTTCATCAAAATATGTACTGGAAATTCATGCTTATAGGGTGTTCATGCTTAAACTTATAAGCCCTTGTCCAAGTTTTACATCCATTTCATTTTTCTTTTAATCTACATTCCTTAGGATGCGCTTGGAACGAAACATGTCCATACGTATGTATATCTCACATAAGTTTTCATATTTATAAGGACGATTTTTTTATAGAAAATCCTTATTTAATATATAATTAGGAAAATCGACTTTGTCATTTTCTTACTATCAACATAGACCTACTTACCTACCAGAATAATTTTTTTCTTTTCTTTTTTTGTAATTGTTAATTAAATAAGGGGTTGTCAAGCCCAGTTTCAAATTTCCGAAAATATAATTATAAATTACCTGGGTTGGCGTTCCCAGTTTCAAAATTTCATTAAAAAAACACTATATTCAACAACATAAAACCTGGGTTGAGATGGACGAATATTATTTGGTTTGGGTTTTTTGTTAGCTTTTATAAACATTAGTAAGCTTGAATAGATTGGGTATTTCAACGAAAAGTAGTGTCCATTAGGGGAATAAAATTGTTGCCGCATATAAGACAATCACAAAACACAAACCAAACGATATAGAGAAGAGAACAAATCACAGACAAAAAAGAAATACGAGAACTTACTAATTAGACGAAGGCAGAGTTTTATTAATAATCAAATATCGGAGGAGTATAAATTGATGGAGAATACAAATCCCTCTCAAATCCTAGCTTTCTCAAAATTATCAATGGGTTCTCTCTAATTATCAAAAGGCATCAGATCTAAGTATGAAATAAGGTATTATATAAATATAGCATACAAAGATTTCCATAAATAACTAATTTCCAAACAAAGTAAATATCCGACCCAGACATACGGCAGATATCTGTACAAGAGATTGGCAGACGTTTGCCTTTATAGTCACGAAACTCCAGAGCCTATCTAGACGTCTGAACAAGGATATGTCAGACGTCTGGTATTCTCATCGAAATAACAGAGCGCTTAGCAGAGTCTGAACCTCAACAGGACAGACGTTTGCATAAAAGAAGATCACGCTACGAAGCGGAGGCAGACGTCTGTCGAAGATGAGCTTCAGACGTCTGCCTTACTGATAATACCAAATCTTCGAGTTCATCGTGACAATGTCGGATCTTCAAAATATGAAATATTCAGGGATCTAAATGTGATACGTATCTAACAAATGTCTTTTTATCCCTCCAATGGCTAGTTTATAACAAAATTAGTGATGGCATTTAATTAAATGGTTGATTTAGTTGAGTTACATGTTCTAAGGGGTGTTTTTCCAAGAGGAGAAGTTCCAGATGGAGTTGCTGATGGAGGCTGTGATCTTCTTCAGATGTTGTCCTCTGTCGATCTGTCGCGAGCGTTGTTGAATGGTTGAGATTTGAGTTGAAGGTTTTCTCCTTGAGTGCGTGGATCTCAATGGGTTGGTTTTGAGGTGGAAGCTGAGATATCTGCAAAAAAGTCCTGGGGTGGGTGACCACCGTAGGACCCTCTGACGCTCAAGTTAGCCAAGAAATTTGAGCAGAGTAGTGGCTTATTAGATTAAGATTGCGTTACCTGAGTCGTTTGAGAGAGGGTTTTTTATAGTGGTCGTATGGAGAGAGCGAGCGCGAAATATTCGCCTTCGGTTACGCCCTTGATATTACGCTTACGTGAATGACGGGATATGCTCATTAATGGAAGGATGCGCCAGCGTAGGACGCGGGACATGGGACGGCGGATATCTCTCTTCGGCGAGATACGCGGAGCCGTTGCGGAAGCGCTAAGGCCCCATGCTCTTGTTTGATCGGGAGAGCTGGGGAGGCTTGTCCGGCGGAGGCTCGGAAAGGAGCCGGGAGGCCGATGAAGCTCAGCTCTGCAGTAGCTTAGAGACGAGCACAATAGGATAGGCGCCGGTTCAGCGTCTGGGTCGCTCTTAGGTAAGAGGCGGAATTTAAGCTCGGGGATGAACCGAGGAGAGTCGTCAATGTTCCATACAGACTTTCCTCAGTAGCCCTAAAAGTCTAGTGAGCTGTCGCGGATGACACGTCGTTCTCCACATGTCGTGAGCTGAGGAATTCCCACTTATGAGCATAACCATTAGCCCCCCACTCTCGTTTCGACCTATTTATGGGTCGGGTCGAGAGTGGCCTGGTCGGTTTTCTTGGCGCGGTCTGTTGCCGAGAATCCTTGGTATGAATTTCCGGGCCGACGTGGTGTAGGGAAGTTACGTCATTCAGATCTCCGAGCCCACGTGGTGTATCCTCGAGCGCCTGGATCTTCGCTCGTATCTCCGATGATATCAGCGGATCGGTGAAATGATCGCGCAATAAAGAGGGGGTGCCGATTCGCTCGTTCGACTGTTGGGCTACAGGCTGCGTGTCCGATCCAGATTGGCGGATGTGATAGGCTGTCACTGTCATTTGCAATCGAAGGGACGTCCCTAATGGCCGATCACCATGTGGAGCTTTGACGGCTGGCAGGCACGACGTTTCTTTTTGGCAGGAATCGATCTAAGCCGTCAGATACTTTCTTTGAGGTGTATAAATAGGAGGGAACCCCCTAGGGTTAACACTTCCACCATAATTTCCTTTGTTGTCGAAGGTTGCTCGGCGTTCCTTCCTCTTAGATTGGGTCACCTGTGTTTTTTCCTCGGCGAGCCATTCCTTTGAATCAGGTTAGATGTCTTTATCTGAGGAGTCTGTAGAAATAGTTAGGGTTGAGTCGTACGCTGAGGTTCCAGTTGTTGGTGCCAAGTCTAGAATGTCTTCCGCCTCTTTGGCTGCTGACACCCAAGAGGGTTCTCCTGCTGCTTCATCTGTGTCGGGCTCGCCCCATAGGGCCAGGGCTACCCGTGTCACTCGCCGCCAGGCGGCAGCAAGGGCCTCTAAGGTGTGCATTGGGAACGCTCGCGATGCGCCCTTCGTCCTAAGGGACGTGGATGAGCTTACCAAGATTCGGGCTCGATTCCATATTCCTCCTAACTATTCGTTTCATTTAGCTAGGGAGGGTGAACGGAAGGATCTGGTGCAGGGCGAAGAGATTGCCCTGTATTTGGAAGCATTCTGGGTAGGAATGCGTCTGCCCTTTCCAACCGATGTATGTGGGGTGCTTCGTTGCTTCCAACTTGCTTCGGGCCAGCTAGCGCCGAACTTATAAAGAATCCTCCTCGGGTTTCTGGTCCGGTTGAAACTTGAAAACATCCCTTTCAGCTTGACCCTCCTTGTTTCTTTCCTTTGCTATAAGAATCACCCGGCACCAGCAAGAACGAGTTGAGCTGGGTGTATTTTTCCTTCAAAAACCGCAAGGGTGGGATGGCCGGGTCGGGCGTGGTAGTCGTTCCTTCTTCCGTTCATGAATGGAAGGAGAAGTTTGTATTCTTCGGGCCACCCGAGGGCGAGGATTGGCCTGTGCCTACACAGTGGCACAAGGCCGACTGCCTGAGGGCGAAGCAGTCGTCCTCACCTGAGGCGAGGGCGGTATCCTTATGGGAGCCGATCCAGTGGGACGACATCCTGCTTTCCGAGCAGGCTCTTAGCTGGGCCGAGCTCAGCCCCGCTAACTTCCTGGGTAAGTTAGGTCTTTGGATGATCTGTTTAGACTTGGATAAATTCCTTTTGTCCCATTGGAATCACTAACCCTCTTTATTTGTGTATTCTCCCTTGCAGGACAAATAGACCAGTCAAAGCTTCTGGCAGCTATAGCCGCGACGTCACAGAAGAAGACCGGGGGAGGAAGCTCGTCCCGACCTAGACCGAGCTCGGCCCCGAAACCGACTCCACCGGCGAAGCCTTCCGCTGCGTCCCGAGCCCCGGAGGTCCGCCGCGGGGAGAGCCAGAAGCAGGCGCGGGGACCGATGTCCCTAGCAAGGGAGGTGGAGGATGAAGCCGATCCCACCGAGATCCCCCTCAAGAGGCACAAAAGGACGATCTCTCGATCGCCATCCACCGGGATCCCCATGCATGAGGGGGACGTCTGTTTTGAGGTGCCCTTAGGGCTTTCCGTTGCCGATAGCCTTCTCTCCGACATGGAATAATCGGCCGAGACGAAGATTCCTCAGGGGACCCTGAAGGCCCAAGTGGCCGCTATTGCTCAGGAGGCAGTTTAGGTTGGCACCCGTTTTTCTTTAAGAATTTTCTCGATTATTTCTCCTCAGTTTGAACATTTCTAACCCCTTCTGCTGCTTTCCTCAGGTCCTCCAACACTGTGCCCTTATCGTCAATAGGGAATCCGAGAAGATCGCCCCAGCCATTAGGAAGGCGGGCGAATTGTCCTCGTGGGAGGAGGACCTGCGCCTTGAGATGCAGCAGGCGAAGGAGAGGATATCCGCCCTCAAAACCCGGGTAGCCGCCAAGGAGTTGATGAACTCCAAGTGTATAAGGTCTCACCGACTTCTGAGTGAGTCCAACAAAGCCCTCCATGCTAAGTTGGAGGAGGTTAGCAAGCTCTATGCCACAATAAAGAAGTCGAGGGATGCGAGCAGGAGGGATACCCTTGCGGCGCTCGATGCGGTGAAGCTTGCCGAGCTCCGAGCGAAGAAATCCGTGGAGAGGTACAAGGCGTCCGACCAGTTCTACAAGGACCTCGCCGAAGCCTCAGCCATCGTTTGGCACGAGGCTCTTGATACCGTCAAGGCGTCAATGCCCGAGTTTGCCGACGATGAGCTCCGTGCAAAGTTCCCGCTCCCCGAGGACGTGCCGCAAGTGGCGGTCGGTGGAGAGGCGGCCACAGAGGTGGAAGCCTGGCCCCCGAGGGCGGTGTCGAGCAGGGCGAGACACCGGCGGAGCCTGCAGCCTGAGCTTTTTTGGCCTTGAGCCCCTTTTTTTCCTTTTTTTTGTAAGGCTGAGGAGCCCAGAATACCTTGTAAAAATTTCTGGCATATAAATAAAGCTGAGCCTATTTTCCTCTGCGTGACTTTATGCTTTCTGCGTGAGTATTTCAGCTCGTCAGTCTTTTCCTCAAATCGAGTGCTAGGCCGTAGGTCGATGCCCCCGGCTTGTTAGATGACGATCGCGCGTTGAGTGTAAGTCGTTTAATTGCCAAGTGTAGGAAGGTCGGTGCTCTCACGCTCCCCGGAGTCAAGGTGGCGATCGTTCCTTTAGGATGAATCGAAAGATATCCAAGTATAGGAAGGTCGGTATCGACTGGTTCCTCCTTGACCTGGTTCCTAGACCCATGTTTTCGTAGGGTAGGAATCTACCCCTCGGAGATTAACCGAGCAGGAATTTGCACGGCGGCCTCTTTGGGAGGGCTTTAGCTCCTGGGCATTCTTGGGTAAGAAGCTACCCGCTCGGGACGAACCGGGCAGGGAAGCTGCTCGGCGGCCTTGTTAGGAGGACTTTAGATTCTTAGCATAGATGGAAGAAATCCACCCGCTAGGGAAGGACCGGGCAGGGAAGCTGCTCGGTGGCTTCATGAGGAGGGCTTTAGATCCTTAGCGTAGATGGGTAGGAATCTACCCGCTAGGGATGGACCGGGCAGGGAAGCTGCTCAGTGGCCTCATAAGGAGGGCTTTAGATCCTTAGCATGGATGGGTAGGAATCTACCCGCTAGGGATGGACCGGGCAGGGAAGCTGCTCGGTGGCCTCGTGAGGAGGGCTTTAGATCCTTAGCGTAGATGGGTAGGAATCTACCCGCTAGGGATGGACCGGGCAGGAAAGCTGCTCGGTGGCCTCTTGGCGAGGGCTTTAGATCCTTAGCGTAGATGGGTAGGAATTTACTCGCTAGGGATGGACCGGGCAGGGAAGCTGCTCGGTGGCCTCTTGGCGAGGGCTTTAGATCCTTAGCGTTGATGGGTAGGAATTTACCCGCTAGGGATGGATCGGGTAGGAAAGCTGCTCGGTGGACTCTTGGCGAGGGCTTTAGATTCTTAGTGTAGATGGGTAGGAATCTACCCACTAAGGATGGACCGGACAGGGAAGCTGCTCGGTGGTCTCGTGAGGAGGGCTTTAGATCTTTAGCGTAGATGGGTAGGAATCTACCCGTTAGGGATGGACCGGGAAGGGAAGCTGCTCGGTGGCTTCTTGGTGAGGACTTTAGATCCTTAGCATAGATAGGTATGAATCTACCCACTAGGGTTAGACCGGGCAGGGAAGTTGCTCGATGGCCTCGTGAGAAGGGTATTCCGAACTCCCCTTCGTGGGGCATCGTTCAAACTTCCATGGTCCGCATAGGCGGGAGCGAAGGGGTCGTTCAAACTTTCGTTGTCCGCATAGGAGCTCGTGAAGACCGGCATGGCCGACACGTGGCGGTTCCACGTCGGGAATTTAAGGAATCCCGCGATTCGCGCCGCAGTGCACGTAACTTTCGGCCTTTGGTGATTTTTGTTGAGGCTATAAATAGTGAAGGCATGTTGGTTTCTTTCTAGCCTTGTGTTTTTGAAGATGGCCGGACGTCCGTACATGCTCATCAGGGAGATCATTTCTCGTGATGATGTGTATCTTTATAGACTCGACCGCTTTGAACAAACATACGAGACGGTGATAGACCGCGTGGAGGGCCATTTTGGACGCATTCTTCCCCGACGATCTCCTCTCCTCCAACTTCTCATTTACACGATCTGGAGGATGTCCCCGGGTCTACACAATGTCCTGTCTCCGCATATCACGCCCCGCTTCCCAGTATACGGGCAGAGGACACGACGAGGCCGCTATGTATTTACTGTGAAGTAAATACGCTAAGCGTATCTAATCAATATAAAAGTAAAATCATAAGAGACAAGATATAATAAAACATCAACTTTATTTATTCACATTCTTTCTATACAATACATGGAAAGTAAATACAACTGAACTAAAAAGCGATGCCTAAACAATGGCATAACGGAAAAGAAGAGTACTGAAATGGAAAATGTACAATGTACTAGAGCTCGGGGTCTTCACTGAACTGGTCCAAGTCTTCAGCGCTGGACTCGATCTCTGATGTGTCCAGATCACCTGACGACATTCAAAGAAGAAAGAAAGAGAATGTCGTCAGCGAACAGGTCGCTCGGTAAGTCCTAAAGATAAGGGAGAAATAGAATAGACAGAATAAGAAGGTATCTTTTAAAGTTGTATTATATTATTGTAATGTTGTGTTAACGCTGTTGTTTGTTGCTTGGTATAGAATAATGCCAGCGTATACGAGAGGAGTCTCTATATGCCAGAGACTAGAGGCAAGTATAGTACAAGGAACCGTTTATGCCACGATACAATAGCAACTGGATTCATGTTAGGTGTATTAAGTCTTACTGTCTCGTGCCACTTCTAACACCTTCCGTACTAATCTACCCCTTAAACCCCGAGATGTTTTGTTTGTATTGTATTGTATTATAAATTGTATTGATTGTATAATTATATGACTGACCGAAACCCTGATATCAGTAAACGGATGTAACCGTAGAATCTTGTAAATGGAATAACTGGAGAACCATGTAAATGGAATGTATATCCATGGTTCGATTCAGTAAAGTTGTATAGATTGATAATTGGATTCATGGATTCATATTGAATTGTAATATTGAAGATTGTAGATTGTAGATTGTACTTGAATCATATTCAAGTCAGATTATAATGAGACTCAAACTGAGTCAGACAATTAGACAAGTAAATTGAAGTTCTGATTGTTTTGATGTTATCGGTAACCACTTCACATGGACGGCAGGATTTGTGTCTTTTTCAAAGACGATTACCGTATTGATAACACCATTATTAAGTTGTCTACCTTAAATAGGCAAGCACCCACTTCTCCGGCTCCCTAAGGCTCAAGAGATTGGTCCCTCTTAAACCTATGTTTACTAGGCTCCTTAGGGTAATTTATAGAACTTGAGGGGGTTTTATGTAAAAATACTTTTATATACTTTTCAAAATACACCCCAAGTATTTATTATTCGTCTTTAGAGTTGTAATGAATGTAGATTTTATATTTGTGACAATTCTAATGAGAATATCCTAAATTCGTAATAAAAGGTATTTATTTGTAGTATTGGTTTTGTATGGAATTCATGGTATTTTAGTGTAAAATTGATTCTTGTGATATTTTTAAGCAAAAGGTGGAATATTTATAATACTTCAAAATAGATATTTTTATGTTACATATACATATATTTATATGAAAATAATTTTTGTATATATCTATAATATTCTAGAAATCTCGTTTTCTTAAGATGTCGTATTTTAAATCTTTCGAGACCGAATACTCCTTGCGGAGGCCTGAATCTCGCACTACTAAGCCCGAGGATGTGCTATAATCCGCATCATCCCGAACGGGTTCCCTAAAATGGGTTTAGCGGTGCTTTGCAAAGATTGTATAAATACTAAATCTTTTAGAAAATGGTTTTATTAAGTAAATGGTATTTATTTGCAATGATGTCGTTTTCCCGTATTCTATATTCCCAAGAGTATTGTGCTATATTGCATATGAGTGTATGAGGAGGTAGATCATTACCTCGTGATCTACTTAAATGTATAGCAAATTTTGTGATGTTAAATGTAGAATTGAAACTATGTGGTATTTAAATGAAAAATACGGTAAAATGAAATAGCAATTATTTTTATGATATGAAACTTGATCAATTTGGTTAATTAGTGTTTAATAGTCAACATGAAAGGATTTAAGCATAATTGTATTAAAGATAAGTGAAGTTTTATAAAGAAACCGAATCGGAAATCGGATTTGTTCCGATTCCGTCGGGTTTTGTAATCCCGTATTTTTTTTAGAAAGAAAAGGAAGATAAAAATTGGGACTTACGGGTTTAGGAAAACAAAGAGAGGGAGATTGATCGGGAGGAGTCACCGGTGCGTCGTTTCGTCGCCAGGAGCTCCTAGGATGGTCGTCGGAAGTTTGCCGGAAAATTCGCCGTAGCTTCGCTTCTTGCTCGTTTTCAAAGTACACAAGGTTTCTAATGATTTCTTGAAAGTTGGCTCAGAGTTTTGGGGTGAGGGGGTAGTGTGTAGGGTTGGTATTTATAAGGTTAGGGTAGATGAAGAGTTAAATTGAAAAAATGTAAAAATAATGTGATAAATTGTAATAAAATGGAGTAAATGGGGGTATTAAGAGCTCTCTGGAAACGATCTGGGGAATTGAAGTGTGCAGGGGGGTAGAGAATGCCAAGAGCCCCAACTTTGGTGTTGGGAACTCGGCCGTCCGGCCGAGTCTGGCCGGCGGCGCCGGCCCGAGTCGGCCGGTCCGCCGGCCGACTCGGCCGAGTCAGGCAGTGGGGAGGTGGGGGGTCGTCTGGTGTAACCTCTGGAACATTTACTTTTCTATGTGTAGTGGGGTTTTTGGGAGTTAGCACGTGTTGACTGTTGGTATTCTAAAAAATTCAAAACAAAATAATATTAAAAATAATGTGGGGTATGAGATTTGAACTCTAGTGGCTTGGTTCAGCAGTGCAAGGTATTACCAATGAGCTACAAGCTCCTTCTTATAATTAAATAGCTAATTAATTACTTATCTTGTGCTCAGGCAATAAATACCCCTTTATGGATTTTTGAAAAAAAATTGTAAAAACTTGTATAGAAAATTTAGGGTTGTTACACCGCAGCTGATGGACGAGGCGATCGAAAAGTTGCACTCGCTCTACCATCTTGACCTGATCTCGAAGAGCAGGCGGGACCGATCAGTGGACCTTCTTCGTGAGTGTTTCCAGAAGAGGCTGATCGTCGATTCTTGCCCAGCGGACGGCGCTTCCGTGGCAGCTGGGGTCAGCAGGCACCGTCATAGGGAGCGGGCAGAAGAAGCTCGGGCTCAGTTGAGGGATATTTCCTCGGAATACCATCAACAGTGCTTCCTCCATCCCCGACCCCCTTTGCTATAACTTTTGTCGTAGTTTTTTTTGTAAGGCTGGGGAGCCTAAAATACCTCTTTAATGAATAAAAGTTATTCTTTTGAGGCATATTGTTTCCTCTGCACTGTTTACATGCTTTCTCAAAAATGAATCTAGGGGTCTCGAAAGCGAGAAAGGAAACAAGATTTGTGGAAGAAGTATCTTATAACTCGGGAGACTTAAAATATTACATTGCTTCAAAAAAATATAAGAGAATATATTCATTTATATAATTTGAGTTTTTCGGCGTTGTAGGGCTGAAGAAACATACGTCCCCCGGTGTGTTAGATGACGCCGGCTCCCCGGGCAGATTCCGAGGTAACGACCATGATTTTCCCGATCGTTAATTCCCCGGGAGGGGGCTGGTTCTCCTGCTCCCGGTCCGCTTGTCGCTTTTCCCGCAGGTACTTCGCCAGGTGGCCAGAGCGGATCAACTCCTCGATGTAATCACGTAGTTGTTTGCAGTTTTTGTTAGTGATATGTATGCCCCAGAGGCCATTATTGTATGATATAGTGGATGCTTGGACATATATATGGAAAACTTTCTTGCTCGACATGATAATATGCTATCTTGTTGTCTTTATCTTAACATGTACACTGGTATTATTATACAGTCTCTCACATACATGTTGATAAACCCCTTAGGATGTTAGCTTGACTACCATGATTATGATGCGGATCATACTACTGGGACCTAGGTAGTCCATAAGCACATCCTTCAATTGTTCCTAGTCGAGGGTATCTCAAGACAGGGCATCGATATTCCAGAGTAGACTAGTGTGTATGTTTCTTGACCCTGTATGGGGCGATGGTTGGTCCCATAACCATTGGTGTTTGACATTAAAGATTGTAAACATGTGCTCATTAGAGAATGGGTACACCGAACATGACTCGCCGAGAACTCCTAGTTGGTAGTATACCTATCGTCAGATAGCAGTTCTCTGGTGACACTGGTACAGGTGAGTCTGTAGACCCGAGATCATCATAGAGTCTTATGTGGCTCCTGCTGTGCTTTGATTTCCTCCCTACCACGGTTCAAAGGAGTCGTGCAAAACGGTGGATTTTGGGTACAGTTCCGAGTTGCATGGAGGCAATGAACGATAGGAGGGGTTTCGTCTCTCCCGGTATTGGGAGTTGATGTTGCGCTATACTCGATTGGCTATAACAGGAAGTCCCTGACCAGGGCTGCTGTTGAGATTTACTGGTAAGAGTTATCAGTAGTTTCTCGAACCGTTATAGGCCAGACATCGGCATGACTTATCACGTTACTGGGGTCTGACGATTCCACCCCTAGACATGATATGCGACATATCAGACAAAGAGACCGGACTGTACAGTAAGTGTTACCTATAGGCTTCATGGAGTGTATGGACAAGCTTGCTTGTTGATCTTCTAATCGCTCAATACCTGGGTAGCTGTTACGTCCAGCTAGTACCTCTGACGGCTTATGGGTAACTAATATGATCATCACCTACTGCTGGCGTATTGACGAGTCTTTAGAGCCCCATACAGAAGTTTCTTGGTTCAAGCGAAACAAATTAGGGAACATATGTGATATGTGCGGGGGCTTGATTAAATACGTGTATGTGATACTGTATTCTAATCTGACAGTTATCTGATATCGCTCAGGTTATATGTGATATAACTGGATTATCGAATCAAGTGTTGATTTGATAATGTGATATACAGATAAATAATATTAGACGGTTATATGTGATATAAACAGGTTATTAAATCAAGTGTTGATTTAATAATATGATATATATTATATTTGATATAATTATATCTTAACTAATATTATTAGCTCACTAAATATTTTCTTATATATATATATATATGAAGCATAACATGTATTTCTATTTATTGGAAATGGAAATGATGAGGTGGAAAATGAAGAGATATGGAAGGTATGGTGCATAACATAGTTCATGGATTATTATATTACTCTTGACTTACTATTGAAGTATGGTTCCATTTTTATTATTTGAAAAATATTGATGTATCAAGTAGTGAGTTCATTTGATGAACCATTCAAGACTTAAGTTATTTTCTACACTTGAGCTCACACTCTCTCTTGTTCTCTTGTTCTTCCTCCTCTTCATGCCTCAAAGCTCCAACCTCTCACATGTGATGTGAACCATAGAGGTTTGAACAAATCCTAGTGAGCAAACCACACCCCTATTTCACCATCCTACACTTGATTAGCAATCAAGTGTAGTGTGTTTCCTTCACTAAAGAGTTTAGTGAAGAGGTAGCTTGGATTGACGGACTTCGGGTGGATCTTCTTCGGCGTGAAGGTCATCGGAGCAAGCTCGATCCAACTCCAAGTGGTGCCTAGTGGAGTCGCGTGGACTACAACCCGGAGCTTTAGAAGAGAAGGACACGGTCTATGAAGGTCGTATACTTCTTCCCTTCTTGTAGTTTATTGATATCATCATAGGAAACTCTAAATATTCTAGTTAGACCATGGTTAGTGTTTGTTAGCACCCGAAATTTTTAAAATTGTGTGTGTGATGCCCGTTTAAACCACATCGCGGTGCTACCAAACACATTCATTGTATCAAAGCCAAGCTAGAACATTTGGGTAGGTCTTTACGATATTAAAGTGTTCGATCGGTTTTTGAAACTCCGATTTTTTCTGGTTTCTGTCGATTTTTAAAAGTTGAAATTTTCGAGATTAAAAATATGCAGAAAATTGTGTAGGGTATTATATGGAGCCTTAAGAAATTCGAGTGGCCAATTCGTCCAAAGCGCTGCTGAACCGCGGCCCAAACCCATGTTTGGTCGCGGTTCCGCCGCACTTTTGTGGCATTATAGCCTCGAATTTCTTGTTCTGCTCCAGTATCATATTTGGCACTTTGTGGATGTTTTTAATGAGACTCAAGTTGTCGAGGTCTCTGTAATTTGTGAGCGTTTGTTAAATTGATCGAAATGTTTAGCGTCATATAAATTATGATGATATGTGATATAATTTTTGGAATCCACAATAATTAGTTTTGTAAAAACTAGTTAGTATATTGTAAATCTGTTTAGTCTCATTTGATCGATTTCCAGGGAGTTTTGATTCGGATTAAAACTCTGTCGCAATTGCGTATAGTACGCGATCACTTAGTCGGGAATCTTGTTGAATTATCCGATAGCATATTGAAAAGAGTTTTCAATTTGAGACTAAAATGCAAGGTTTATAAGTTAGGCATGAAATCCGAAATATGA
Organism: Agapanthus africanus; assembly: GCA_030015575.1. Taxonomy (NCBI): domain Eukaryota; kingdom Viridiplantae; phylum Streptophyta; class Magnoliopsida; order Asparagales; family Amaryllidaceae; genus Agapanthus; species Agapanthus africanus. The sequence goes on along the minus strand of JASDDO010000022.1, from coordinate 483,972,181 downwards.
GATATTCCGGGTTTATGATGTCTAAGGATATTGCGGATTCTAATTATTGTAGTTTTTCATTTATTTTCTGCGACCGTAAGTGTAATATGTGGGGTATCCCGATCTCGTTGCTATATGTCAACGAAATTCGGGATACGCATATTTACTTACGTTGATGACATGAGATGTTATGCGTTGCTATGATATGTTTATTGGATCGTCGTGATTGAATAGCCGGGGGTTTTATGTGAGATGAGAGTTTTTATTTTCATTCATGTAAAATCTGTATGTAATATTCTTTTATTGGGACACTTCCGGGTTGAGAATGATGTCACCACTGATATATATTATTTACTTTTCCGCATTAGGATAGACCCAAGGCGGGGAGCACAAGTAACCGAGTTCTAGAGTCCAGTGGAAGACCATCTCAAGAAGTTGAGAACGGGTCTCCTAACTCTAAAATTGGAAGGGTTACTTGCTGCTCTCATAGGGGTCTAGAGATGTGGGTTTGGCTATTCATCACGACCGTGAAATCCGTGTTTTACATTACTGGATGAATTTAAAACACGGAAATATATCCAATATTTCATATGTTTTTTCTGCTGCTTGGTTCTGTGATGTGATCATATAACTGCGAGAGACGAATGTAATATTATATATATGATATATAGTAATCATTGCTCTAGTCCGGCCCCCGCTCTAGTCCGGCCCCCGCTCTTCCGTTAGTTAGTAACCTAACGGTGCATGACGGGGCCCCGTGGCGAATGCGAATGGCATAAACGTACATTTTATTTTCGTTTCATTTTTTTGTGATATTTAGGAAATATTAAATGATGGGATTTCGTTAATGAGATTAATGAAAGAAAAGAAACCTAAAGATGTTGTAGAATCAAAATTTTTCAAAAAGATAGCTTTAGTTCTTGCTTTACATAGTGGTATTCCTCGATGAATATCCAGCACCTCATTCGATGAGGAAAGAGCCGAGATCCCTTCACCGGGAGTGACCTCTTTAGCAATACTACCAAATGCTACAACCCATTCAGTTTATTATGATAGCTTCTATAGTTCTTGTTTTGCATAGTGTTATTCCTTGATGAATATCCAGCACCTCATTCGATGAGCAAAGAGCCGAGATCCCTGCACTGGGAGTGACCTCTTTAGCAAAAGCTAGTAGATGCTATTGGTTTTTTTTTTGAAAACTACTCGATTTTTAAAGCGAAGCTTAAACCACTCCTTTTCAAATCACTTGATTCTACAACGATATCAAGTTCATTACGCTAAGGGTTTTCATAAAATATAGCGTAGCCCTCCGTCATTTCAGATAAGTGCTATTTAGTATTCGTGTTGCGTTTGTTGACCTTGTCAAAACGTAGTGTGCGGTAGCTGATTAGTGCTTATCTGCCAGCACATGATGCGATTGGATTAGGGTAGTCGTACGGCCTTGTTGACTTTATCAAGGGTCGTGCGGGTAGGTTTAATTCAATCACGAAATGAACGGGTTGAACTTGACTTGCGGTTTATGGTTTGTTGACCTTGTCAAGGTCATAAATCGCATGGGTAAAAACAATATTGGGAATTTCAAGTGTTGAAATTTGCAATGAGATTGCATACCTCCTATGAGATAGTTGGATCCTGATACCCACTGCGAGTAAGAGTTACTCCTGAGAGAGTTTTCCACTTTACAATTAGCTAATCAAGTAGGTGTCTAAGAAAGGTGTTAACGGGGTTATGCCCCTGCGGAAACGAGGTTATTTAATTAGTTCCATGCGAAAGTATGGGGAGACTCTCTTGGAGTACTAATACCTGCTTGGCCGAACGATTGGCGAACTTGTAGGGTGTAATTAATCCCGGCTAATCTTACCTTTTAGGGTTTGAAGGAAGATTTGATAAAAGCAGCAGGAGATATCCTGATTAGATAAGATAATAACCAATCTAATCTTGCAAGAACGCACGTAAAGTGATTATCTTTCTCTCTCTCCTGGTAGCGACCAATGACACGCCTTAATCAAGATAATAATATGGATGTATTTGACCGAACCTACTTATTATACTGGGCTAGGTTCCGCTCAATCTTATGACTGTCATAAGTCTGAGCAAGGAATAATAGAATATCAGGATCCCACGCAACCCGAACGAAAAAAGAGCATGATGATACACCTTCTTCGGGTGTGTTCATTTCCGAGAACAGTTTTTCAGTTTTCTCTACGTCATGGGTATTAGATACCGGATCAGGATCCCACGTATGTAAAATGTTACATGGGCTAATGAGAGGTAAAGAACTGAGATAGGGTGATATGTCTCTAAGAGTAGGGATGGAGCAATTGTTGCAGCCAAAGAAGTTGGCGAATATCACCTTGTATTACCAACTGCTAATACATTGATCCTAAAAACGACTGTTATTACGTACCCTCGATAATGTGCAACATCATATCCATCTCTTTATTTAGATAAAGAAAGATATAACTTTGCATTAGAGAAAAATGTTATGACCATTTTCCTAAATCAAGTGTTGATTGGGTTTGGTACATTGTGTAACGGTATATACGTTTTAAATCAAACTATAGTTCTAAACGTACAGAACATACACAAGAGGAAAAGTTCAGAAATGAACGAAGTCTAATTGTGGCATTGTAGACTAAGTCATATCAATGCGACAAAGCTAGCTAAGTTGCATAAAGATGCATATATTCCCCTCCGAACGGCGGCCGGGACGTTAGGACGTCCGTACCTGAGGTTCGGGGCAGATGCTATTTGGTTTTATCCGTCTACCTCTCTGAAGATGCCAAGTTGATTTATAGCACCGTGTATCGGAGGTTTAGACGGATGCGGCCGATGTAGCAGACTTCGTCAGATTCCCCCTCGCTTGAGGGGTTTTTGATTATAGGGACGCTCTTCCCTGCAGGCGCAAGCCCCTGCAGTTAATTACGCTACCGCATCGCGGTAACAACTTTCTCCTTCTCCAGAATTTCACTTCGTGTCGTGTGTATTTGTTTTGTTTGTGGTTGCCCGTGGATTGTATACGGAGACTGAGTAATGCCGTCGCCCGTAGGACGTGGATTAGTCCAAATCCGTATTTACTTAGATTTGGGTTTGGTGTTTTTAGTTTAAGGATACGTTAGTCGCGTTGCGGCTAAGATCAACTTAAACATTCGTTAAGGATACGTTAGTCCTGTTTGAGACTAAGATCAACTTAACGTGATCGTTTAGATCCGACAAAAGAGCGTTTGGGCTCTATTGTTCCAGTTTGGGAGATTCATAGTCCAATTTGGGACTAAAGTCTGTTTGGAGGATACGTTAGCCATTTTTGAGGCTGAGATCGACTCGAACGTTTGTTAAGGATACGTTAGTCCAGTTTAAGACTAAGATCAACTTAACGGGATCGTTTAGTTCCGACAAAAGAGCATTTGGGCTCTATTGTGCCAGTTTAGGGACGTGGTGGTCCATTATTAGTTTAGAGACGTTTCGGTCCGATATTAGTTTAGGGACGTTTCGGTCCGATATTAGTTTAAGGACGTTTCGGTCCGTTGTTAGTTTATGGACATTTCGGTCCAATGTTAGTTTATGGACATTTCGGTCCATTGCCAGTTTAGGGACATGGTGGTCCATCTCCAGTTTAGGGACATGGGGGTCCATGTTCCAGTTTAGGGACATGGTGGTCCATAGCATTTATGGCCGTCGGGACCCGTCACCTCTCTGACGTCGTTGAAGAATTACAACGATAGGTGTCAGAGGAGTTCAGAGATGTACCCTTGAACCAGAGTTGATTTGGGGTTTTATCATTCATTTAAATGTCTAAGGATGCGCTAGCCGTGTTTGGGGCTAAGATCAACTTAAACGGGACCGTTTAGATCCGGCAAAAGAGCATTTGGAGGCTCTATTGTTCCAGTTTAGGGACGTAGTGGTCCACTTTCCAGTTTAGGGACGTGGTGGTCCATCGCCAGTTTAGGGACGTGGTGGTCCAATATTAGTTTAGGGACGTTTCGGTCCGATATTAGTTTAGGGACGTTCCGGTCCGATGTTAGTTTAGGGACGTTCCGGTCCGATGTTAGTTTATGGACATTTCGGTCCACGAGTTTAAAGACCCCGCAGTCCATATCGATGTGTGGTCGTTGGGACCCGTCATCTCTTTGACGTCGTTGAGCAATTACAACGACGGATGTCAAAGGAGTTCGGAGATGTACCCTCGAACCGGATGTAAATTGATTTAGAAGAGCAATTTTGCTCAGTCAATTTAATTTAAGGACTTATGGCCAAAATTGGGCTAAGTCCAGTTGAAATGTTCAACATTTTATTTGCTTTTGCATTGCATTTCTTTTTTTATTTTTATTTGGGCCTTGCCCAGAAAGGATGCAGAGCATCAATTTGTTTTGGGCTCTGCCCTTTTAGGAATGATGCAAGGCATCAATTTTATTTGGGCTCTGCCCTTGTATAAAGGATGCAAAGCATCAATTTATTTGGGCTCTGCCCATTTATTGCCTTGCAATTTATTTTGGCCTGTCAGGTCATTTTGGTTTGGGCCTTGCCCTTTAGAAAATGCATTGCATTTATCAAGCGCTTTGCGCCAATCAAAAAGCACAACAGTGCAAATTTATAAGTGCAAAGCACTATTAATTTGAGAATCTTTTAGATTCAAGAACCAATGGTTCATAAAACAAGTGCAAGACACTATTTTTTTTTTTTTTTAGATCTAAGAAAAAACAAATTCTTCTTGTTTTTCTTATATCAGAGAACCAAAGGTTCATAGCAAGTGCAAGGCACTATTTTTATTTAGATCTAAGAAAAAACAATTTCTTCTTGTTTTTCTTATATCAGAGAACCAAAGGTTCATAGCAAGTGCAAGGCACTATTTTTATTTATTTATTTATCTGAGAACCAGAGGTTCATAGCAAGTGCAAGGCACTATCTGTTGTGCGCACGTGCGTTGCACGTGGTGCCGCATGGCGGGCATACGTGCGTTGCACGTGGCGCACATGCGCATTATGAGGAGAAGCAAAGCTTCTATATATGGAGAACAAGCTCCTTTTAATATTATTAAATATTCTCATGTGGTGCGCACGTGCGTTGCACGTAGTGCCGCATGGCAGGCACACGTGCGTTGCACGTAGCGCACATGGCGCTTGCGCATATGCGCATTATAGAGGAGCATGCTCCTATCTTGGAGAACTAAGCTCCTTTTAATATTATTAAATATTCTCATGTGGTGCGCACGTGCATTGCACGTAGTGCCGCATGGCAGGCACACGTGCGTTGCACGTAGCGCACATGGCGCTTGCGCATATGCGCATTATAGAGGAGCATGCTCCTATCTTGGAGAACTAAGCTCCTTTGGAGAACTAAGCTCCTTTGAGTATTGAATCCTTTGAGGATTTAACTCTACCTTTCCAAGAGGTATGCCCTCTTATTTATATGGGAGTGGTAGAGAAGCCATCTCTCTTTTTCCCGATGTGGGACTAAAAAATGCATTCCCCATGTAGTAGAGCATTACTTTAGATTACACGTGTATAACACATTTGCTCATAACTTTTGATCTCGGATGAATTATGAGGCCCATAATATATCAAATCGAAGGTCTTTTCGAGATGTTTTCAATATCATCAGAATTTAGCTGTTTTTCGTTCCGGAGTTTGTCAAAATACAGCTCGGAAAATACTGGTTCGCATCTTCTTCCTTAAATCACATGTGCATAGACATTTGCTCATAACTTTTGATCCCGGATGAATTATGAAGCCCATAATATATCAAATCGAAGGGTTTTTCGAGACGCTTTCAATACAATCAGAATTTATCCGTTTCTCCTTTGGGAGTTTGTCAAAAAACAGCCCGGAATATACTGGTTCGTATTTCCTTAAGCGTATCGCTGTCATTTGATACCTTGGACTCTTTTGCGCAGAAATTTTTGGCGGGAACAAATGCCCCCCACTACTTTGCCCACGTAAGTATGTACGTTGGTGAAGTAGTGCAGAGTTATGCAGAGTTATGCATGGTGTATGACCAGTTTTGGGTTGATGTATCACTTTCAGAATCTTGATCTGAGAAGATAACGAGCAGACACAAGTGTCGTCATTTATCATTAACTCAAATCTCAACTCTTAAGGGATATAGTTCCAACCCTTAACTCCATGAGCCGCATCCTTCTATTTCTTTTTTTGTCTCACTCTGGCGTGGAGTAGTTCATACGCTTATGAGTAAGTTCTCCATTTCAGTGGCATGTAGCTTTGGCAAGTGTGGCCCATAGATGGTCGGCCCATCTTGACTTCTTTGCAGGGCAGTGATGGCTTAGGAGACAGGGGTAGGATCTGCCACCTAAGGCTTTTCAACTTTACGAGCCGTGAGCGTCTCATAAAGACTTTTCTCCCTACGAGTCGTGAGGATCTCGTAGGTGTATTTTCTCCTTGGGAATCGTGAGGATTCCTAAGTGTGTTTTCTCTTATAAGTCGTAAGGACCCTATAAGAGAGTTTTCCCTCTTACGAGTCGAGAGGACCCGTAAGCGGTTGTTTCCCTCCGAGATTCGACTTTGGAGAGTGTGACCCATGGATAGTATGCAAGAGACCGTTTTGGGTCGACTTGCAGGGTCCCAGTTCTTAGGAAACAGGTTTTTTAATCCCTACTGCCTAAGGATTTATCTCACGAGTCGAGACGCATCGAGAAAATCTCGCAAAGACATCAATTTCCTCACGAGTCGAAACGGATCGAGCAGATCTCGCAAGAACATCTTAACGTCGCATTTAACTTCTGCTCTTTACGACAGAAGCCCGTTAAGGTTGGTGGTACTTAGGGTTTTGGCCATCGTACCGTCGCATAAGCTGATATAGTCCTCGATAGGCAATCGTGTTGTTCGAGTAGCCCTGCGACTGCCGTGTCTCTGATCCCTTCGGGGGCTGGACAAGACGTCTTCAAGCAATCCTCCTTGGCAGTTTGACCGTCAGAAGAGCAAGCGCTAGGAATTTGCCATGCCGCTTTTTACTTGAGGTTAGGCTCATTTTGGAGAGCCCCGATGAGTCATAACCACTCCGCGCTGGTGTGGGGATGATCTCCGATAGTCTTTCGGGCTTTATATGAGTTGCCGTTAAGACCCTGAAGCTAGGAATTTGGCCTTTGCTTCGTTTGCTGGCATTGCGTCTGCTGTATCGAGACGAATGTTGCGGTGGGAACTAGGGATTTTGCCGTGGCTCCGTTTGTTTGATGACGTTACGTCTGCTGTGTCGAGACGAACGTTGGGGTGACATCTCGTCTGCTGTATCGAGACGGACGTCGAAGTGGTGACCACTCCACACTGGTGCGAGATGATCTCCGATTGTCTTTCCGGTTTTATATGACTTGCCGTTAAGACCCTGAAGCTAGGAATTTAGCCTTCGCTTCGTTTGCTGGCATTGCGTCCTCTGTATCGAGACGAATGTCGTGGTTGTCTCTAGGTTACTGGTGAACCGCCGAGGTTTGGAACTAGGGATTTTGCCGTGGCTCCGTTTGTTTGATGACGTTACGTCTGCTGTGTCGAGACGAACGTTGGGGTGACATCTCGTCTGCTGTATCGAGACGGACGTCGAAGTGGTGACCACTCCACACTGGTGCGAGATGATCTCCGATTGTCTTTCCGGTTTTATATGACTTGCCGTTAAGACCCTGAAGCTAGGAATTTAGCCTTCGCTTCTTTTGCTGGCATTGCGTCCTCTGTATCGAGACGAATGTCGCGGTGGGAACTAGGGATTTTGCCGTGGCTCCGTTTGTTTGATGACGTTGCGTCTGCTGTGTCGAGACGAACGTTGGGGTGACATCTCGTCTGCTGTATCGAGACGGACGTCGAAGTGGTGACCACTCCACACTGGTGCGAGATGATCTCCGATTGTCTTTCCAGTTTTATATGACTTGCCGTTAAGACCCTGAAGCTAGGAATTTAGCCTTCGCTTCGTTTGCTTTGGTGTGTCTGAATCCCTGCTGGAGGAAGAACGCTGAGGTTGACATTTCGTCTACTGTATCGAGACGAACGTCATGGAGGTGACCACTTCATGTGAGATGGTCTCCGATTGTCTTTCCGGTTTTATGTGAGTTACCGTTAAGACGTCGAAGTTAGGAATGTGGCCTTCGCTTCGTTTGCTTTGGTGTGTCCAAATCCTGTTGGAGGAAGAACGCCGGGGTTGATATATCGTCTACTGTATCGAGACGAACGTCAAGGAGGTGACCACTTTCTGTGAGATGGTCTCCGATTGTCTTTCCGGTTTTATGTGAGTTACCGTAAAGACGTTGAAGCTAGGAATGTGGCCTTCGCTTCGTTTGCTTACACTGCGTCTGGTATATTGAGACGAATGCTGAGGTGGAGCTGGGATTTTGCCATCACTCCGCTTTGTTTCGACCATGGGGTCTTTTGTTAACTTTGCATGTACACCCCGCTGGGCTGCGAAGGAACGCCGTTGTTGACATTGCGTCTGTTGTAACGAAACGAATGCTAAGGTGGAGTTGGGATTTTGCCGTTACTCCGCTTTGTTTTGACCGTGAGGTCTTTTGTTGACGTTGCATCTGCCTCCAGCTGGACTGCGGAGGAACGCTGTTGTTGACATTGCGTCTACTGTATCGAGACGAATGCTGAGGTGAAGCTGGGATTCTGCCATCGCTCTGCTTGATGGTGTAACATCTGTGTCCTGTTGGAATGAGGAGGCACACCGTTGTTGGTCTCCAGGCTTTAGACGTGGCCATTGAGATTTGGAACTAGGGACTTTGTCATGGTTCCGTTTGTTGCGATTCTGAGGTCAGTTGTTGACGCCATGTCTGCATCTAGTTGAAGTGAGGAGAAACGCCGTTGGTGATCTTTAAGTTGTCGATATTGACGTCGAGACCCTGAAGTTAGGGACCTTCCTTTGCTTCATTTGTTGACATCGTGTCTGTAATATTGCGACAAATGTCGAGATGGTCTCTAGGTTATCTATGAACCGTCGAGATTTGGCTTCGCTTTCTGGTGGAGCCTGTTGGGAAGGTATTGTTCCCTTTTTATCTGTGCCCCTGGATTATATACAGGGATCGATGTGATTTCACCTGTAGGGCAAAAGTTTCATTCTTTCATTTTTTTTTATTCTTTCCGCGATGCTCTATCATTTCAGCTTTTATATCGCGAAGGTCGCGATTTCCCAATCATTTCGGCTATTTTTCGCGGTGCCCAATCATTTCGGCTGTTTATTTTATTTTTACTCGCTACTTTTTATTGCGAGTTGCCCAATAATTTCGGCTGTTTATTTTATTTTTACTCGCTGTTTTTTATTGCGAGTTGCCCAATCATTTCGGCTATTTCATATGCATTTTTTTTTTGGCTCGCTGATTTTTTTCTTTCTCGCGAGTAGGGGATTTGGGATCCGATACCAATCTTGGCATCAGCATCGCTGCGACTGGAATATTGCCAGGAGCGAATCATCATTTGCCATGAAAGGACTTGGAATTTGATACCGGTTTAGGCATCAGCATCGCTACAACTGGGATATTGCCAGGAGCGAATCATCATCTGCCTCCGTCGATGTTGAACAAAGGTGGCTTAGCGAACAGGGTTAAGATCCCGTCGACTGAGGCTTTTGACTTCATGAGCCATAAGGGTCTCACAAAGGTATTTCTCCCTACAAGTCGTGAGGATCTTGTAGGTGTGTTTTCTCCTTGGGAATCGTGAGGATTCCTAAGTGCATGTTCTCTTGTAAGTCGTAAGGATCTTACAAAAGGGTTTTCTCCTTATAAGTCGAGAGAACTTACAAGTGTTGTTTGCTGTACAAGCATATCCCTAGTCACGGATGGGACTTTGTTAGGGAAATATTTATTCATGCCCGTGGATTGTATACAAGGGTCAATATTGGACTACTTGTAGGGCAATGTCGAAAGTTGTGGGGGTTGCTTAAGCACAGGTTTAGGCCTCTGTAACTTAAGACTTTCAAATCTTACGGGCCGTGGGGGTCCCATAAGAGAGTTCTCCTTACGAGTCGTGAGGATCTCGCAAGTGTATTTTCTCCTTAGGAATCGTGGGGATCCCCAAGTGTGTTGCTCCTTTGTGAGTCGTAAGGATCTCACGCAGGTGGTTTCTCCTTACAGGGTCGAGAGGATTCTATAAGTGTTTCTTTAACGAGGTTGCGCCCTTTCGGGTTTTCACAAACACTCGCCGGTAGCCCTGCTGTTTTTACTCACGGAGCCCTTTCGGGTTTTCATCCGTGCCCTTTTTGCTTATGGACATACCTTTATTTTTTCTTCTTTTTTTTTACGAGGTCGCGCCCTTTCGGGTTTTCACGAACACTCGCCGGTAGCCCTGCTGTTTTTACTCACGGAGCCCTTTCGGGTTTTCATCCGTGCCCATTTTGCTTGTGGACGTACCATTTTTTTTATCTTTTATTTTATTCTTTTTTTTTAACGAGGTCGTGCCCTTTCGGGTTTTCACGAACACTCGTCGGTAGCCCTGCTGTTTTTACTCACGGAGCCCTTTCGGGTTTTCATCCGTGCCCATTTTGCTTGTGGACGTACCCTTTTTTTTTATTAACACGTCAGCCTGAAGATGCTGCGGGTTGGGAGTAGTTTAACGACGTTTCGGTCATTTGCAAGTTTTAGGACATTGCGGTCCGTCGTTAGTTTAAGGACATCTCGGTCCGTTGTTAGTTTAAGGACGTTTCGGTCCGTTATCCAGTTTTAGGACGTAGTGGTCCGCTAGGCTTTCTCTATGAATGAGCATGATGCCCCCGGCGTGTCCATATTTTTCGGAGCATGCGGTTGTGGCGGGTTCACCTTCCAAATTTCGGACAACGCGAACTTGCCCTGTTGGTATTGGTTTTCAACCCAGTTCTTGAAGACGTAGCAATCCTCGATCAGATGGCCTACCGTTTGGTGGTAAGGGCAATAATTAGGATTATTAATATCGCCTGGCCACAACGGACGTTTTGGACTCGGCAGATTGATGAGTCTGTCACACACTGCCAGCTCGAACAGTCCCCTTGTTTTATCTTGCGGAAACGAGTAAGGACGTTTCAACTTTTCCTGGAGGGATTGCCGCTTGTTGCTTTGGCAAGCAACCGGTCTAGGGTCACCTGATTGTTGTTGAGCGCTGGCGACGAGGGCCTTTTTTCCTTTTCCTTTATTCTTTTTGCTCGGTCCCTTGTTTACGGGGCCGAGATTTTTTTCGAATAGCGTGCGATTACATGGCTGAACGTTCTCGCAGCTTCTCAATTCCTTTATTTTCGAAATAGATTCCCCGAGGGAAAAGTTGGGGATAGCTTCTTCGTCAGAGTCGCTTCCAAAGGTGACAATTTGTGATCCCTTGAAGTCGGCTATATGACAGTCGGCGGTGGCTCTTTTGCGCTCATCTATCGCATTTTTCCGATGTCCACAAGCTTCACACTTTGTCCTGTCGAAGTGTCGCTTTTGAGCGACATACCCTTGCCACCAACAGTTAAAGGATTCGCAGTCTTCGGTAGGATGTATGATCTTCTGATGATATAAACAGAAGTTAGGGTGCATCTCTACCTCAGAGAAAGGATTTTCTTCAGAGGGCGGTAGCTTCATTCCTACTGATAGAGCTTTGGCGAACCGTTTCCTCGTCTTGAATTTGTTTTTACCCGCAGTGTATGGCTTTTGATTTGACGGGAATACCTTGGTTCTTTCCAATATGGCCATTTCATGCTCTTGATTGGCTTTTGCTTTTAGACGAATTTCATTTAGGAAGGCATCGATCAACTTGTCTGACGGCCGCGGAATTTCTGTTTCAGGGTCCGCCATTGATTCCTCAGCGCAAGGATCCTCCTCATCATCCGTCAGTGAATGAGAAATCACATGACAAGTCGCTACGTAGTCTTCGGATTCATCCGATAAGTTTTCTCCATTGTTTTCATCCTCGACGAAAGAACAAGTTACCCCCGGTGTGTCCGTCTTCTTTGGAGAGTGCGGCTGTGGGGGGTTTACCTTCCAGCTTTCAGACAACGTGAATTTGCCTTGCAGGTATTGATCCTCGATCCATCCCTTAAAGACGAAACAATCCTCAATCGGGTGACTTACCGTTTGGTGGTAAGGGCAATAATTGGGATTATTAAGATCGCCTGGCTGCGACAGACGCTTTGGACTCGGCAGATTGATGAGTCTGTTACGCACTGCCAGCTCAAACAGTCTTCTCGTTTTATTCTGAGGAAACGAGTAAGGACGTCCTAGCCTCTCTTCGAGGGATGGGCGTGGACGCACGTTGTTTTGACGAACGACCGGCTTTGAGTTGCTCGACTGTTGCTGAGCGTTGGCGACGATGATCGCTTTTCCTTTCTCATTTCGGGGATCGGGTTTTGGAGGAGACGGTCTATGGCCCATCTGGTCCATTTGGGCTAATTTGTCGATCAAGGCCTGGAAGGTGGTCGGCCTGAAGAACATCATGAATTGCGAGATGGTCGCCTGCGGATCGAGAGTGCCCACAAACATGCCTACCGCAGGTGCCTCTTCTATGCGTTGTTCGCATTTCGACCATAGGTTTCGCCATCGTGTTGCGTATTGGACCCACGTTTCGCCGGGCCTTATCCGGGCATTTATCAGTGCTGTAATCGGGGTGCGTCCACTAGCACTCGCGAATCTCTGTGTAAACAGCAGTTCCATCTCTGCAAATGTTTTGACAGAGTCGTTAGGTAACTCCGAATACCATTCAAAGGCTATTTCTGCTAAGCTGCCGACGAATTGTCGTAATAACAATTTGTCATCGCCTCCAGTATTGCCGCATAAGGCCCTGAATTGAGCGACGTACTGATGCGGATTCCCTGTCCCTTTATATACATGGAATTTAGGGATCGTATATCCCGGCGGGTAACTAATTTGGTCATACCAGCCCGGGTAGGGTCGTCCGGTTCTAGCAATTTGCCCAGCCGCTTCATTTGCCTGGTGAGCTCGTATTTGCTGAGCTATATGGTCATCCAGTGCGGCCTTAGAAATGGTATCTTCCTTGGCAGCTAAAAGAGCCGAAGGAGGACTCGATGTCTCTCCTTTGTCATCTTCAAGGACAATCGGAGGATCTTCAGCAGGAGGATCTGGCTGTAACATCATCCCTACCATATCTTTGAAGAGGAGCGCCATCTGTTTTATGTTTGCCGCCTGCTCTGCAGCTTCTTTGTCCCTCTTTTCGAGGACTCTGCGTAAAAAGTCAGCGTCAGTTTCTTGTTCTTGACGCTCATCCGAAGACGTTTCAGAGCTTTCTTTTGGCTCAGTGAGTGCAGCCATTGTAGTCATCATTTCCTGAAGCTTTTGCTGTTGCTCCTGGGCTTTCGTCACGAATCGGGTGAGCGGTCGGTGGCCTGTAGAAGTGCGACTTTCCTCCTTTCCAGAAGCCATATAAACAGTGTGCACCACCATGCCCCCAGACTTGGGACGTTTGTGTTCGGCGCTTTTATACTTCGTCATGTTCACATGGGCTTTTTGTGGCCTCATTTTTTGAGTGATTGGAGTTAAGGGAGCCGTTGTAGTGGGCACCCAAGTAGCTTTTGCTTTTTGTGGTTTGACAGAGTAATCCTTCCCCTGCCGAACCTTCATCTTTTTCTGTCGTCGGAGGCAGTCTTGATCGATCACCGACTCTTGGACCTGTAGCCAGACTTTGTAAATTTTAGAGGACAGCCGTTGAGGGGGCTGCTCTAACTTCTTCTCTGGAGTATTCTCCACAGGTGAAGGAGTTCGTTTCAACATCGCAGTAGGAGAGTTTCTGCGCACCTTGTTGAGCAGTTCAAAGCTGTTCTTGGTTGGAACAGCAGCATCGATCCTCACCATCGGAGCTGACGGAGTTATCCCAGAGAGGGAGTTGCCCCCAGCCTTCTTCACTCGGCGCCAGTAGCGACGTCGGGCATGTCGTGCTGATGGAGTTGTTTCAGCTATAGGGATGACCTCCTCATGCCCCCTGTGTTGGTCAGAATATGCTGGTACCAGCCTTTTAAAGATCGACGTCCGTTGAACGGGGACGGCCAACTTGTCAGAAGCGGACTTCTGAACATGGGAAGCAACCTTGGTGATTTTGCCAGGAACGGGAGTTGGAATGGCTATCCGCTTCGGGATAACGCCTTTTGGTATGGCAGGCTTCTTCATGGGCCCGATGGAGCTCTGGCCTAATCCATTAAAACATGAAGCAGTGGAGTTGGACGACCTATTGAGAGGGGTCGCGGCAGTGGTAAGTCGATCGAAGACCGACTTCTTTGGAGCTTCTTGCAATGTCATTGGGGCGTTGAAGCTCATTGGTGGGAGCATAGTCCCAAAAAATAGTCCAGTCGTGGCTTGAGCCACCTGCTCCACCGGCATTTTGAAAAGGGAGGCCGCTTGGGGCCCATAAGTCACTCCTCCAGCAATGACGGAGCGAGAGTTGTTGCTGCAGGCGATGCAGTTCGAAGCCATTGATCTTCTGTTTTCTGCACGGAGCAAGACACCAAATCTTAGTACCTTGAATCCACAGGCAATCACAGCAAACCGCGATTTGTTCGCGAACACGACACACGAAGTGTGGAGTGGAAAGAGGAAGAGGTCCCACCGGGCGTGCCAGAATCTGTTCCCCTCCGAACGGCGGCCGGGACGTTAGGACGTCCGTGCCTGAGGTTCGGGGCAGATGCTATTTGGTTTTATCCGTCTACCTCTCTGAAGATGCCAAGTTGATTTATAGCACCGTGTATCGGAGGTTTAGACGGATGCGGCCGATGTAGCAGACTTCGTCAGATTCCCCCTCGCTTGAGGGGTTTTTGATTGTAGGGACGCTCTTCCCTGCAGGCGCAAGCCCCTGCAGTTAATTACGCTACCGCATCGCGGTAACAACTTTCTCCTTCTCCAGAATTTCACTTCGTGTCGTGTGTATTTGTTTTGTTTGTGGTTGCCCGTGGATTGTATACGGAGACTGAGTAATGCCGTCGCCCGTAGGACGTGGATTAGTCCAAATCCGTATTTACTTAGATTTGGGTTTGGTGTTTTTAGTTTAAGGATACGTTAGTCGCGTTGCGGCTAAGATCAACTTAAACATTCGTTAAGGATACATTAGTCCTGTTTGAGACTAAGATCAACTTAACGTGATCCTTTAGATCCGACAAAAGAGCGTTTGGGCTCTATTGTTCCAGTTTGGGAGATTCATAGTCCAATTTGGGACTAAAGTCTGTTTGGAGGATACGTTAGCCATTTTTGAGGCTGAGATCGACTCGAACGTTTGTTAAGGATACGTTAGTCCAGTTTAAGACTAAGATCAACTTAACGGGATCGTTTAGTTCCGACAAAAGAGCATTTGGGCTCTATTGTGCCAGTTTAGGGACGTGGTGGTCCATTATTAGTTTAGAGACGTTTCGGTCCGATATTAGTTTAGGGACGTTTCGGTCCGATATTAGTTTAAGGACGTTTCGGTCCAATGTTAGTTTACGGACATTTCGGTCCGTTGTTAGTTTATGGACATTTCGGTCCAATGTTAGTTTATGGACATTTCGGTCCATTGCCAGTTTAGGGACATGGTGGTCCATCTCCAGTTTAGGGACATGGGGGTCCATGTTCCAGTTTAGGGACATGGTGGTCCATAGCATTTATGGCCGTCGGGACCCGTCACCTCTCTGACGTCGTTGAAGAATTACAACGATAGGTGTCAGAGGAGTTCAGAGATGTACCCTTGAACCAGAGTTGATTTGGGGTTTTATCATTCATTTAAATGTCTAAGGATGCGCTAGCCGTGTTTGGGGCTAAGATCAACTTAAACGGGACCGTTTAGATCCGGCAAAAGAGCATTTGGAGGCTTTATTGTTCCAGTTTAGGGACGTAGTGGTCCACTTTCCAGTTTAGGGACGTGGTGGTCCATCGCCAGTTTAGGGACGTGGTGGTCCAATATTAGTTTAGGGACGTTTCGGTCCGATATTAGTTTAGGGACGTTCCGGTCCGATGTTAGTTTAGGGACGTTCCGGTCCGATGTTAGTTTATGGACATTTCGGTCCACGAGTTTAAAGACCCCGCAGTCCATATCGATGTGTGGTCGTTGGGACCCGTCACCTCTTTGACGTCGTTGAGCAATTACAACGACGGATGTCAAAGGAGTTCGGAGATGTACCCTCGAACCGGATGTAAATTGATTTAGAAGAGCAATTTTGCTCAGTCAATTTAATTTAAGGACTTATGGCCAAAATTGGGCTAAGTCCAGTTGAAATGTTCAACATTTTATTTGCTTTTGCATTGCATTTCTTTTTTTATTTTTATTTGGGCCTTGCCCAGAAAGGATGCAGAGCATCAATTTGTTTTGGGCTCTGCCCTTTTAGGAATGATGCAAGGCATCAATTTTATTTGGGCTCTGCCCTTGTATAAAGGATGCAAAGCATCAATTTATTTGGGCTCTGCCCATTTATTGCCTTGCAATTTATTTTGGCCTGTCAGGTCATTTTGGTTTGGGCCTTGCCCTTTAGAAAATGCATTGCATTTATCAAGCGCTTTGCGCCAATCAAAAAGCACAACAGTGCAAATTTATAAGTGCAAAGCACTATTAATTTGAGAATCTTTTAGATTCAAGAACCAATGGTTCATAAAACAAGTGCAAGACACTATTTTTTTTTTTTAGATCTAAGAAAAAACAAATTCTTCTTGTTTTTCTTATATCAGAGAACCAAAGGTTCATAGCAAGTGCAAGGCACTATTTTTATTTAGATCTAAGAAAAAACAATTTCTTCTTGTTTTTCTTATATCAGAGAACCAAAGGTTCATAGCAAATGCAAGGCCCTATTTTTATTTATTTATTTATCTGAGAACCAGAGGTTCATAGCAAGTGCAAGGCACTATTTTTATTTATCTGAGAACCAGAGGTTCATAGCAAGTGCAAGGCACTATCTGTTGTGCGCACGTGCGTTGCACGTGGTGCCGCATGGCGGGCATACGTGCGTT
The DNA here is from genome assembly GCA_030015575.1 of Agapanthus africanus. Taxonomy (NCBI): domain Eukaryota; kingdom Viridiplantae; phylum Streptophyta; class Magnoliopsida; order Asparagales; family Amaryllidaceae; genus Agapanthus; species Agapanthus africanus. Next base: position 483,955,359 of record JASDDO010000022.1, on the reverse strand, counting down.
GCACGTGGCGCACATGCGCATTATGAGGAGAAGCAAAGCTTCTATATATGGAGAACAAGCTCCTTTTAATATTATTAAATATTCTCATGTGGTGCGCACGTGCGTTGCACGTAGTGCCGCATGGCAGGCACACGTGCGTTGCACGTAGCGCACATGGCGCTTGCGCATATGCGCATTATAGAGGAGCATGCTCCTATCTTGGAGAACTAAGCTCCTTTTAATATTATTAAATATTCTCATGTGGTGCGCACGTGCGTTGCACGTAGTGCCGCATGGCAGGCACACGTGCGTTGCACGTAGCGCACATGGCGCTTGCGCATATGCGCATTATAGAGGAGCATGCTCCTATCTTGGAGAACTAAGCTCCTTTGGAGAACTAAGCTCCTTTGAGTATTGAATCCTTTGAGGATTTAACTCTACCTTTCCAAGAGGTATGCCCTCTTATTTATATGGGAGTGGTAGAGAAGCCATCTCTTCTTTTCCCGATGTGGGACTAAAAAATGCATTCCCCATGTAGTAGAGCATTACTTTAGATTACACGTGTATAACACATTTGCTCATAACTTTTGATCTCGGATGAATTATGAGGCCCATAATATATCAAATCGAAGGTCTTTTCGAGATGCTTTCAATATCATCAGAATTTAGCTGTTTTTCGTTCCGGAGTTTGTCAAAATACAGCTCGGAAAATACTGGTTCGCATCTTCTTCCTTAAATCACATGTGCATAGACATTTGCTCATAACTTTTGATCCCGGATGAATTATGAAGCCCATAATATATCAAATCGAAGGGTTTTTTGAGACGCTTTCAATACAATCAGAATTTATCCGTTTCTCCTTTGGGAGTTTGTCAAAAAACAGCCCGGAATATACTGGTTCGTATTTCCTTAAGCGTATCGCTGCCATTTGATACCTTGGACTCTTTTGTGCAGAAATTTTTGGCGGGAACAGCATATTTGAATCCGTTCGAATTTACATCTTATGAAACTTGCGAGTCATGTCTCAAAGGTAAAATGACCAAAACTCTGTTTACTGGACACGGAGAAAGAGCTAGTGAACTCTTGGGACTGATACATAGTGATGTATGCGGTCTTATGTCTACGCATGCCAGGAATAGTTCCTCGTACTTTATTATATTCACCGATGATCTCTTAAGGTTTGGACATGTGTTCTTGTTGAAACACAAGTCTGAAGTTTTTGAGAAATTCAAGGAATATAAGTACAAAGTTGAGAACCAGACGGGTAAAAGTATTAAAGTCCTTCGATCTGATCGGGGAGGAGAATATTTAAGCACGGAATTCCGAGACTATTTAAAAGAGAATGGAATTCTCTATCAGCTTACTCCTCCGCATACACCACAGCACAACGGTATATCGGAGCGGAGGAATTGCACCCTATTAGATATGGTGCGCTCTATGATGAGTAGTGCGGAGTTGCCTATTTCCTTTTGAGGTTATGCATTTGAGATGGATACATTCCTATTGAATAGGGTTCCGACCATATCCATACCTACCACTCCATATGAGATGTGGAATGGGAAGAGACCATTTCTTACACGAGTTAAGATATGGGGTTATCCGGCTTATGTTAAAAAGCAAAATCCGGACAAGCTCGAGGCAATGTCAGTTCTGTGCAAGTTTATAGCATTTCCCAAACTTTTGTGAGGGTATATCTTCTACCACACCAAGGAACAAAAGGTGCTTGTTTCTCGAAATGCCACCTTTTTAGAAAAGGAATTTCTTGTGAAAGAAATTAGTGGCAAAAAGGGAGAACTAATAGAAGTTCCAGCTACACAAACTATAACTGACGATTTGGTGCAACCGGAGGATTCAATAGTCCCCAACGAACCTCAGCTACTCCGCAGATCTAATAGGGTTCCTCATCCACCTGAGAGATACTACGGTTTCTTATAGACGGTGGGAGCGAGGATTGCATCATGGAAGATGATGACCTAATTAGTTTCGAGCAGGCCATCACAAGTGGAGACTCTGTGAAATGGCTGGATGCTATGCGATCTAAGATAGAATCCATGTACACCAACAAAGTATGGACTTTGTAAGTTGCTCCTGAAGGGGTAAAACCCATCGGGAGCAAGTGGATCTTGAGAAGATAATTAGTGTAGATGGAAAAGTTGAGACTTTCAAAGCTAGACTTATAGAAAAAAGTTTTCGTCAACGACCTGGTGTCGACTATGATAAAACCTTTTCTCCAGTGGCTATGCTTAAGTCCATCAGGATCCTACTTACCATTGTTGCATACTATAACTACGAAATCTGGCAGTTGGACGTCAAGACCGCTTTTCTAAATGGTAATTTAGAAGAGAGCGTGTATATGACAAAACCAAAGGGCTTCGTAGACAGTGGGAGCAGCGGAAGCGTGTGCAAGCTGCTTAAATCAATTTACGGATTAAAGCAGGCATCGCGGAGCTGGAATATCTGTTTCGATGAAGCTGTTAACGAGTTTGACTTCATCAAAAATGTAGATGAACCATGTATATATATAAAGGTAGTAGAGAGTAAAGTTGTCTTCCTCATATTGTACGTGGATGACATACTCTTGATAGGAAACGTTGTTCGTATGCTACACTCGATCAAACTCTTCTTATCACACATGTTCTCTATGAAAGATCTTGGTGATGCCTTCTACATCCTGGGATATAGATCTATAGAGATAGACCTAGATGGATATTGGGATTGTCCCAATCCAGGTACATACACCATATTAAAGATGTTTAGTATGGAAGATTCCAAGCGTGGTAATTTACTTGCTCGCTCAGGAATCACTCTCTCTAAAGAGATGTCTCCCAAGACTGATTTGGAGAGGGCTCGCATGCAAGGGATATCCTATGTTTCGGCAGTAGGCTCTATCATGTATGCGATGTTATGTACCAGACCAGATGTAGCTTACTCACTAGGTGTAGTGAGTCAATTAGATCCCGGGAAAAAGCACTGGACAGCTGTGAAGAATATTCTTAAGTACTTGAGAAGGACTAAAAGAAATGTTCTTGGTGTATGGTAACTATGAACTCCAGGTTGGAGTCCTTTACCGATTCAAGATTCCAGAATGATAAGGACGACAGTAAGTCGGTCTCGGGTTTTGTCTTTACCCTCAGTGGAGGGGCGGTATGTTGGAAGAGTTCCAAGCTATATACCGTAGCAGGCTCGACGATGGAGACTGAATATATCGCTACCAACGATGCTGCCAAAGAAACTGTCTGGATGAAGAAGTTTATAAGATGAACTTGGTAAGATTCCTACCATTGAGCATCCAATACCTGTGTATTGTGATAACAATGGAGCTGTGGCTTTGGCCTAGGAACCCCGGTCCCATCAGCGATCCAGACATATTCTTACACAGTATCACCTGATCAGGAAGATAGTTGATCTCCAGGAGATCGAGGTCAGGAGAGTTGACACAGAGGATAACACAGCGGATCCACTCACCAACGCCCTCCCCCAGATGCTAATTGAGAGACTTTTTGGGATGTTGGGTATGAAATACTACAACAACTGGTTTTAGTACAAGTAGGAGATTGTCAGTGATATGTATGCCCTAGAGGCCATTATTGTATGATATAGTGAATGCTTGGACATATATATGGAGGACTTTCTTGCTCGACATGATAATATGCTATCTTGTTGTCTTTATCTTAACATGTACACTGATATTTGTCACGCCCCGCTTCCCAGTGTACGGCGAAGTGGACGCGACGAGGCCCGCTACGTATATACTCAGAAGTATATACGCTAAGCGTAACTAAGCAATATAAAGTAAATCACAAGAGACGAATAATATGGAAATAACAGCAACTTTTATTAATAACATTCTTTTTACAATGCAGGAAAAGAAAATACAACTGGAATGAAAAAGCAATGCCTAAACAGTGGCATAACAGGAAATGAAATAAACTGGAAAGAACAAGGTACAATTATCTAGAGCTCTGGGTCTGCCTGGAACTACTCCAAATCTTCACCGGTGGGCTCGATCTCAACTTGGTCCAACGCACCTGACGACATTCAAAGAAGAAAGAGATAGAATGTCGTCAGCGAACAGGTCACTCGGTAAGTCTCAAAAGAATAAGAAGAATGAGAATGATAGAGTAACAGTATTTTCTAAAGTATTATATTGTTGAATATTATGGAACATTGTGTAACGTTGTTGTTTGTAGCTTGGTACAGAAGGATGCCAGTGTATACGAGGGGGATCTCTATATGCTAGAGATCAGGACAAAAGGAAAGTACAAGGAACCGTTATGCCACGGTACAACAGCAATAGGATTCGGGTTAGGTGTCTTAATCTGACCACCTCGTGCCACCTTTAACACCTTCCGTACCAATCTACCCCTTAAACCCCGTAATGTTTTAACAGTATTGTAGTATTGGATTATGTAAGTTGGATGACTGACCAAAACCATGATATCAGTAAACATGTTGCAACTTTGTAATCAGGTAAATGGAATATCAGGATAATGGATGAATATCCATGGTTTGATTCAGTCAAAAAGAATATATTGTTAACTGGATTCAGGGTTTCATGTATTCAAATTGTATTGGAATATAAAAGAATATAGATGGACTTGAATCATATTCAAGTCAGAAATAGTCAGTAACCCGAGTCAGACTAAAAGAAGAGAATTTGAAGTTCAATATTAGCTAGGGGCCTTATTGTAATTTGTAAAACTTGAGGGGTTTTTATGTAAAAATACTTTTGTATAGTTTTCAAATTACACCTCAAGTATTTAATAATCGTCTTAATTGTTATAATGAATGTGAATTTTATTTGTGTTATTCTAGTGAATATATCCTAATAAAAGTATTAATTATCTTATCTGAAATTCATGGTATTTTAGTGTAACTTTTAATCTTGTAATTTTTAGAAAAACCGTGGAAACTTATATTATGATAAAATAGATGTTTAAATGATAATTATATATATATTAACACATGAATAATTTTATATAAATATTTTATTTAGAAAATCTCATTTTCCCTAAATATCGTATTTTGAACCTTTCGAGACCGAATGCTCCTTGCGGAGGTCTGAATCTCGCACTACTAGCCTGCGGGTGCACGATGAACCGTACTATCCCTAACAGGTTCCCCAAAAGTGGGTTGTAGCGGCGCTTTGCTTAGGTTTAACAAATACTTTTCATTTGGGAAAACGGTTTTATAAATATGGGGTATTTATTTGCAAAAGAGTACAGTTTTCCGTATTTTAGTTATTAGGGTTTCCTAAACCAACTAGCCTATTTCTAAGGTCTAAACAATGAGTCATTAGAAGCCTCAAATCGCCTCTTCACCGTCAATTGCGGCCAGGTAAGTGCCAGGTAAGTGGGAAGGAACCACAGTCGTGGGCCTAATTAAAAACCACTAGCCCTAGACACACTTGTCTAGGCAGCACAAGACAGTTTAGATAAACGATCGATGTCCATGACCAATCGTGTTTTCATTTTATTAAAAGATTTTATCTAGAAAAGTTTACAACTTAAAGCTTTAAATAAAAGTTATAAAGATTATGGTATTTTAGTGAAAAGTCCTGTAATTTCGTATTCTGTATTTTTGATATTTATCAATTAGGGTTAGATTGAGTGTGTGTAGGGGTAGGTCATTACCCCGTGACTTATTTTAAGTTTTGGTGAAGTTTAAAGGTAAAACATGCTATGTTAAACTTAAAGGTATTATAGAGCAAGAATACGGTATTCGAAAACGTTATTATTTTATGTGTGAAATTTCATTCAAATTGGGTTCTACAAGTTTAGTGATCAAGATAAACCTATTTAGGAGTGAGGGAATTAATTAAACTAAGAAAAATGAACTTTATGGTATTTTTATGAAAGGAATACGATTTTGCAAAGAACTTATCATTTTATATGAAAAAGTTTAATTAAATTGGTTTATGGGTGATTAATAGTCAACATGAGTATGGGTAGATATTATGTATTAGGTGACAAGTGGAAATTTATAGAAAAACCGAATCGGAAATCGGTTTGTCCGATTTCCGTCGGGTTTCAAAAAGTCGTATTTTTATACTTATAGAAAAGAGAGATAGAAGGGATGAGACTTACGGTTTGGACAAGCTAAGGAAGTTAAGGGGTGTGATGGTTGTCGATTCGTCGAAAACGTCGCGAAGGTTCTGATCCGGTCGCCGGAATCCGTCGTCGATTTCGGCAGCGCTTCGCTTCTCGCTCTTCGTATCGAGTTCTCGAGAATTTGAGAGAGTGGACTTAGAGTTGTGAAGGGAAAAGGTAGAATATAGGGGTCTTTATATAGGGCTAGGCTAGGGTTAGGGTTAAAAAAAATATTAAAAAATATAAAAAACATTAAAAATTCATTAAAAATCATTAAACCTAGAAGTAAAAGGGATTTTTTGGCAAATCAAAACCGATCCAGGTATAATAAGTGTGCAAGAGGGTTGACCAAGTCAAGAGCCAACTTTTCTCAGTTGGTGACTCGGCCGTCCGGCCAAGTCCGGCCGGCGGCGCCGGACCGAGTCGGCCGAGTCGCCGGCCGGCGGCGCCGAGTCGGGCCGAGTCAAGGATCCAATGGCCGGGGTTTTTCCTGAGGAACAACTTGGTATTTTTACTTTTTGTTGTCCAGTACATATTTTAGGAGTTATGGCCTTTTTACCGTTGACTTCCAAAAAAAAATTAAAACAAAATAAATACAAAAATAATGTGGGGCATGGGATTTGAACTCCGGTGGCTTGGTTCAGCAGTGCAAGGTATTACCAATGAGCTACAAGCTCCTTCTTGTAATTATTGTGGTATTTAATTACTTAAAATGATAGCAGCAAGAGTAAATACTCCAAGTATACATTAAATTTTAAAGTAATTTCTTGTACACTAAAAATGGAGTTATTTCATTCTTGTAGCCTGTAATTAAAAACAAAAATAATTACCTAAATCTTGTGCTCAGGCTAAAATACCCCTTTGTGGATTTTGAAAAAGAAATATTTGAAAAATTTTGTATAGGAAAAAGTGTATAAGAAAATTAGGGTTGTTACAATATTATTATACAGTCTCTCACATACATGTTGATAAAGCACTTAGGATGTTAGCTTGACTACCAGGACTATGATGCGGATCATACTACTGAGACATTGGTAGTCCATAAGCACATCTTTCAATTGTTCCTAGTCGAGGGTATATCGAGACAAGGCATCGATATTCCAGAGTAGACTAGTATGTACGTTTCTTGACCCTGTATGGGGGCGATAGTTGGTCCCATAGACATTGGTATTTGACATCAAAGATTGTACACATGTGCTCATTAGAGAATGGGTACACCGAACAGGACTCGCCGAGAACTCCTAATTGGTAGTATACCTATCGTCAGATAGCAGTTCTCTGGTGACACTGGTACAGGTAAGTCTATAGACCCGAGATCATCATAGAGTCTTGTTTGGCTCCCACTGTGCTTTGATTTCCTCCCTACCACGGCTTAAAGGAGTCGTGCAAACAGGTGGATTTTGGGTACAGTCCCGAATCGCATGGAGGCAATGAGCAATAGGAGGGGTTTCGTCTCTCCTGGCCAGGGCTGCTGTTGAGATTTATTGGTAAGAGTTATCAGTAGTTTCTCGAACAGTTATAGGCCAGACATCGGCATGACTTATCACGTTACTAGGGTCGGACAATTCCACCCCTAAACATGATATGCGGCATATCAGACGAAGAGACCGGACTGTACGGTAAGTGTTACCTATAGGCTTCATGGAGAGTATAGACAAGCTTGCTTGTTGATCTTCTAATCGCTCAATACCTGGATAGACATTACATTCAGCTAGTACCGCTGACGGCTTGTGGGTGACTGATGTGATCATCACCTACTGCTGGCGTATTGACGAGTCTTTAGAGTCCCACACAGAAATTTTCTGGTCAAGCGAAACGAAATAGGACACATATGTGATATGTGCGGAGACCTGATTAAATACGTGTATGTGATACCGTATTCTAATCTGACAGTTATCTGATATCGCTCAGGTTATATGTGATATAACCGGATTATCGAATCAAGCGTTGATTTGATAATGTGATATACAAATAAATGATATTAGTCGATTATATGTGATATAACCAGGTTATTAAATCAAGTGTTGATTTAATAATATGATATATATTATATTTGATATAATTATATCTTAACTAATATTATTTGCTCACTAAATATTTTCTTATATATATTTATATATATATGATATATATGAAGCATGGCATGTATTTCTATTTATTGGAAATGGAAATGATGAGGTGGAAAATGAAGAGATATGAAGGGTATGGTGCATAGCATGGTTCATGGATTATTATATTACTCTTGATTTACTATTGAAGTATGGTTCCATTTTTATTATTGGAAAAATATTGATGCTTGATTGTTCCGAATGAGTGTGTTTAGTTTGTAGTTTAACCGCAATCAGAACGGTGTCGCGTGTAGCTAGACCGAGGTGAGTACGGGTCGTCCTCTGGGAAACGTGGAACCTTTTATTCTTACTTTAGATGTGTTGAGAAAGAGAGGAGGGATAAAGAATTTTGTGAAAAGGTTTCAAGATCTACGTTAAGCAAGAATGCAAAATTATAGATCTAGATTATTTATGGATGTAGTTAATATAAGAAGGTGCTTGTAGGATTCATTAGGATTTAGTAGTTATGGATGATTGATTAAAAATTACTCTTTTTATCCTTTAATAGATTTAAAACTAGAACGACGGTGATGCGTCTAGATTAGGGTTTCTGGAGGGAAAATGAATCCCACTCTTAACCCTTATCTCGACACGAAACTCCGTTCATATATAGCCTTTACCAAAACAATCATTAATCTAATCTCTAATCGCGGTCGGAACTAACAAAGAATTGTTAGCGCGCCCGATTAGGATGTTAATGATTCTTTTGATAAAATTTATAAACTTTATAAGACTTAAAAAGAGTTTAAGGATCTTCATCATCCATTAGCCTACCCTAATTCTACGAACCCTAACAAGCGGAGAATTACTCGCGCATGTTTGGAGAAAAAGAGATGGAGAGAGAATTCATAATGAAACTACAAAGAAATAGAATAAGAAAAAGAACTATCTTTATCAATCAACCAAACTCATTACACTTTGTTTTCCTTAGAAAATGATTACAAATACTAGTTTGCTTCTCGATCTCTTCTAAGGAGGTAGATGAACCGTTGATGATCAGCCTGGATGCGTGAGCCGTCTTGGACTTCGTGATCTCGTCGGCTTGATAATTTTTCCAAGAGGCTCTCGGTCTTTATTTATAGTCCCAAAGCCAGAAATTTAGATGCCTAAATTGGGGAATAGTAGTTAAGATCCCACCAGAAAAATTCCAGCCCCTAATTCTTCCAAACCGCGGCGGATCCGCGGCCAATAGGGGGTTTGGCCGCGGATCCGCGGCCAAAAAGAAGGATCGTTGGATCATTTTTTTGTGGCTTGATCTTTGTGACATGTGGCGATCTCTGGAACCTTTGGAACTTGGAAATTTTCTCGTAGTTGCTGCCAGACTTGATTTCTAAGTTTTGCTTTCTTAATTAGGCAGGTTTGCTTTAACAACTTGATTTCCTTGATTTTAGTCCTGAAAATTCTGCACAACAGCTCAAATGATATTTAGTAGAGTTTTTTTTCTTAAGATTTGGTCAATGATATTTTTTTGCATAAATTTTCCTACCAAATGCTAATTATAATATATAAATACATGAAAATAGTATTTTTACAGATAAACCTTCATATGTATCATATATTATAATAAACACCTTTTCTAATATAGAAATAGTAGGAAAAATGTAATAACAAATGTGCAGTTTTATCAACTGAACAAATACCCCCAAACTTATCTTTGATCGTCCCGAGCAAACTAGTTTATTCAAGAGAAGGAGAAACAGAAAGGAGCAAACTAAGCACACTTTTGTAGACAAACACGATTCCACTGAGCACGTGCAACAAGCCGTTAAACCTCTATTAGTAGGAGGAGTGTTGTCTTCTGAGGGTTTTCAGCGGATTACACCCACAAAATCCTATAATAAAAGAGAAGTGGTGAAATTTACATATAAAGATAAGAACCATAAAAGAAAGACTTTAAAAATAAGAGTTTCCAACTAATACTAGCATTTCAGTTGTCATGAGCCCTATCTTAATAGTCATAAAAAGATGTTAGAAATCACATCATCCCTCAATAAAACATCGTCTTATTCTTCATTCCTACCTTTCATCCAAACATTGATCATATAACCCTACGTGTGTGTAAAGAACATCCCTAAACTCGGAGAATTCAATTCAAGCTATCATACTCTTGTCCATCTACCTCAGTACTTTTTAATTTGATGAATATTAAGATTTGCTCACACATTTTCATGCGACCGTTAATACTTCTTGAGGTACTAACCGACCGATTACTTATGTGCTTGCAGATTAGGTGATAGTATTTTCCTCGCCTTGCACCACCTAAGGCTTAGCAGTGACTCCCAGACCAGTTGGTCTAAGGCACTAGGTGATGAAGCACCCTCGCTATATTTTTTTATTACTTCCTTGGCGATAACAAAACCAGTGTTCATTTTTTTCACCATTTTTATATTTTCTTCATTTATTATTTCCTTCATACTTTGTCTTTTAGACAAGAGCATTTCAAAGTATCATCTACTATCCCGAGTTTCAAGACGTGTGTAAGTGCATATAGTAGGGTATCAACATTCAAATGTTTGGCTTCCAGAATATGGACTATTTTTCAGACTTATTTTTATCCTCAGATTAGTGACTTCCTTCATCTTACTAACCCTTGGGACAACGGCTCATAACTACTTATTACCAGTTCATTCAAGAAAACTTCTAATTTTCTTGGTTTTCTTAAACTATTCCTATCTTTCATATATAATTTTTCACTTTCTATTCTTTTATTATCAAAAAAAAATTGTGCTTATAAATAGTATAATGCAAAGTATGCGTAAATAAGCACAAACCTCCCCCAAACTTGTTTTCAACAGTGTCCTCACTGTTGCTATCTGCTGGATCACAAAAACCTGCAAGCTTGGGAGGACATTATTAATAGGGGCAAGAATATATGAAAGTGAAAATCCTCCCCCAAACTTATTTTTGGCTCACAAATTTGAGGACAAAAGTTATGTTCAAGAGCCAAAAATATACCCCCCCCCCAAACATGAGTTAGACAATACGAAGCATTTTAAAAGGGGGTGAGTCATTTGGTCAAAATAAGATTTTACAAAGACCAAAAGTTAACACCAACCATTTAAAGATTTTATCAGTATAGCGTATAGGTTGGTGGAAGAATGTGTTGTATCGAGTCAAGAAAAAATGGGGAAGGGATAAGAGGTGGTCTGGAAAGGGTTTGAAATTAGAGAAAAGAAAGAACGGGGATGAATGTGAATGATTAGGAAGAAGGAATGGTGACGGTTCAACCTCTATAGGTGGAGATTGATCAATCACAAAATCCGTATTGTTTAAAAATTCAAGTTCGTCAGCAAAATGTTCTTCAAAACTTTTATCAATGGTGTGATTGAACATTTTGTTGTCAAAGAGTTTTGTGCCATAATTTATCCTACTTGATTCAAAAATTATTGAGGTAGAGAACTCGAAAAACTCATTTACCTCATTTTCAAAAATATCCAAATCAAGTTGAATTTCTGGTATTATTGAACTTGAATTAACGGATTGCGATTCATCAAAACTCACTGAAACTATAGGAACAGAAGAAGAACCGGAGAAAGTAGAAGGTGAAATGGGTAAACAAATTGGTGTGTCGAGTGTTGCTGAACCAGATGTGGAAGATGAAGGCTGTATTTCGGTCTAATCTTCGGGTATACCATTATCATCAACTTCAAGACATATTTGGGGTTCGGGAAGAATTAAAGGCTCAAGATGATGACCACAAGGAAGTGAAAGGATTTGATGAATTGGTGGGACAAAATCATCCAAAATTTCGGGTTCATCAATCAATATATCCCCAACATCAATCACCTCATTCAAGTGCAGGTTAAAATTCTCAAACAGCTCATCAAAAGTATGCTTTTCAATCAGTTTTGGTTCAAGAGTGGAGGTGTAGAGGTCACAAGGGTTGGGTATGGTTTCACTTGAAATGGACCCTTTAAAGTCGGGTAAATCAAACACTACAAAGTCACACAACTTATCAGACATTCTATTTGGTGTACTTGATGAATCTATGAAACTGGAGTTGTGGATTTCAGTTTGGAATGGGGAGGTTTAATTAGGAAGGGTGCACAGTTCTGTCTCACTACCCAAATTCTCATTTTGTCTTATGCCCGGATCATATACTGAAAAATTTTGGGATGGTTTGAAATTATTTGCTTGCATCCACTCTGTCATTTGGTTCGACATTTCCAAAAATTTTTCTAATGTCTGCTCAAGACTAGACTTGGGTCGATAAGGGGTTACATGATAAGATTGAAATTCTTGTGGATGATTAAAACTCCCAAATGACTGATTAGAAGAACTGTCTAGAGAAGGTGGAAAAGTTGGATTAGATTGATAGGAATATAATGGTTGCGAAAATTGGGTAGGAGTAGGATCAATATTATGATAAGAAGAATATTGATATGGGTTGGTTGGTTGACTATTTTCAATAGACATCTTATATGCCACAAACTGCATATCGAACTCTTCTTTGGACTGTGGTGGTGATGGTTGATATTGGTCCGGGTTGAAACTTTGGCCTCTAGCCTAGCTATATGCTCAGCAATGGATAAACGTCTAGGGGCATCCTCACTCTGGGTATCAACTGAAACAGGTGTAGGATTAGGATATGATTGATAAGACCTAGACTGAGGTGGCCAACTGTTTCTTCCCTCTTGTTCTATATGATCTCTTAAGGACACGGAAGAGCCGGACGGTATACCGAAAGGATTACGAAAACAAGAGATATCTGGTTGTGGACAGCAAAGCTCGGCAAGTGTTCTTCTGTTTAGGTCACCCATTATAAGAAGAGAAGAAGGGGAAGGGTAAAAAGGGGAGAAAATAATTGGTTTGTTTTGAAAAATGACGGATTTAGACAAATCACACAAAAATGCACAAACAACCCTAGAACTATGGTTACCTAGGTCCAGTCTCTAGACCGCTCCTAGACTTCCAAAGGACAAGCCTTAGGATCAATCCTCTACCGCCTCTTTACTACCCTTATAGCCAGGTAAGTGCCAGGTGAGTGGGAGGCTCCCCACTACGAAAGTAGTGGTCCTAATTAAGTAACCACTCGCCTTAGATACACTTGCCTAGGCACCACAAAAGTAATGCGGATAAGCGATAGATTACCCACGACCTTCCTCTGTCCTTATTGAGCACGACAGTCCTTAGAGTCTGTTCTAGATATTTTTTAAATTAATGTATATTTTTTAAATTAATGTAGGGTTGATGCATATGCTCGGTTTGTGATTTGTGAGGCTTAGGAAGGGTGATGAAATCCCCACCTAATCTGGATTTTGGTCTTGCCCCTTAAAAATCCGTATTAAAATATGCAAAAACAAACCGCAAAATAAAACTTCGCAAAAAAATTCTTGAGCGGCGATATTTTGCAAAGAATCCTGTAGAAAAGATATTTTATTGGATTTCAGAGGAGAGAGAAGGAGGTTAGAATCTTACCAGAAAAGACTGAAGCCCTAGATCTCCTAACTGGCCGCGCTTCCGCCGCCGATGTGCACTTCCGGCCGCGGTTCCGCCGCAAGAGAGAGAGAGATCAATTGATGAATTTTTTTCTGTGGCCTTCTCTACTTCTTTGGATCTCAATGAATGTATCTGTCGCCTGTTTCCTCAAGTCCGTGACTCCAGATTCCCTCGCAAAATTCACACAATAATCGTTAAATATACAATTTGCAGTTTTGTTTTATTTATGATATAGATCGTATAAGAATTCAACACAAATAGTAAGAATAAAAAAATTACGCACGTATCCCCGGCAACAGCGCCATTTGATTGTTCTGAATGAGTGTGTTTAGTTTGTAGTTTAACCGTAATCAGAACGGTGTCGCGTGTAGCTAGACCGAGGTGAGTACGGGTCGTCCTCTGGGAAACGTAGAACCTTTTATTCTTACTTTAGATATGTTGAGAAAGAGAGGAGGGATAAAGAATTTTGTGAAAATGTTTCTAGATCTACGTTAAGCAAGAATGCAAAATTATAGATCTAGATTATTTATGGATGTAGTTAATGTAAGAAGGGGCTTGTAGGGTTCATTAGGATTTAGTAGTTATGGATGATTAATTAAAAATTACTCTTTTTATCCATTAATAGATTTAAAACTAGAACGACGGTGATGCGTGTAGATTAGGGTTTCTGGACGGAAAAGGAATCCCACTCTTAACCCTTATCTCGACACGGAACTCCGTTCATATCTAGCCTTTACCAAAACAATCATTAATTTAATCTCTAATCGCGGTAGGAACTAACAAAGAATTGTTAGCGCGCCCGATTAGAATGTTAATGATTCTTTTGATAAAGTTTATAAACTTTATAAGACTTAAAAAGAGTTTAAGGATCTTCATCATCCATTAGCCTACCATAATCCTACGAACGCTAACAAGCGGAGAATTACTCATGCATGTTGGGAGAAAAAGAGATGGAGAAAGAATTCATAATGAAACTACAAAGAAATAGAATAAGAAAAAGAACTACCTTTACTAATCAACCAAACTCATTACACTTTGTTTTCCTTAGAAAATGATTACAAATACTAGTTTGCTTCTCGATCTCTTCTAAGGAGGTAGATGAACCGTTGATGATCAGCCTGGATGCGTGAGCCGTCTTGGATTTCATGATCTTTGTTCCCCTCCGAACGGCGGCCGAGACGTTAGGACGTCCGTGCCTGAGGTTCGGGGCAGATGCTATTTGGTTTTATCCGTCCACCTCTCCGAAGATGCCAAGTTGATTTATGGCATCGTGGATCGGAGGTTTAGACGGATGCGGCCGATGTAGCAGACTTCGTCAGATTCCCCCTCAGGATGAGGGGTTTTTGATTGTGGGGACGCTCTTCCCTGCAGGCGCAAGCCCCTGCAGTTAATTACGCTACCGCATCGCGGTAACAACTTTCTCCTTCTCCAGAATTTCACTTCGTGTCGTGTGTGTTTGTTTTGTTTGTGGTTGCCCGTGGATTGTATACGGAGACTGAGTAATGCCGTCGTCCATAGGACGTGGATTAGTCCAAATCCGTATTTACTTAGATTTGGGTTTAGTGTTTTTAGTTTAAGGATACATTAGTCGCGTTGCGACTAAGATCAACTTAAACATTCATCAAGGATACGTTAGTCTTATTTTGGACCAAGATCAACCTGACGTGGTGATTCATTTAATTTATGGCCATCGGGACTCATCACCTCTCTAACATCGTTGAAGGATTACAACGATAGGTGTCAGAGGAGCTCAGAGATGTACCCTTGAACCAAAGCTGATTGAGGGTTTTATAGTCCATTTAAGTGCTTAAGGATACGTTAGCCGTGTTTGGGGCTAAGATCAACTTAAACGAGATCGTTTAGATCCGGCAAAAGAGCAATTGGCTCTATTGTTCCAGTTTAGGGACGTAGTGGTCCATATTCCGGTTTAGGGACGTGGTGGTCCATCGCGTTTATGGCCGTCGGGACCCGTCACCTCTCTGACGTTGTTGAAGAATTACAACGATAGGTGTCAGAGGAGTTCAGAGATGTACCCTTGAACCAGAGTTGATTTGGGGTTTTATCATTCATTTAAATGTCTAAGGATGTGGGACCGTTTAGATTCGGCAAAAGAGCATTTGGAGGCTCTATTGTGCCAGTTTAGGGACGTGGTGGTCCGATATTAGTTTAAGGACGTTTCGGTCCAATATTAGTTTAAGGACGTTTCGGTCCAATATTAGTTTAGGGACGTTTCGGTCCGTCGCCAGTTTAAAGACGTAGTGGTCCATGTTCCAGTTTAGGGACGTGGTGGTCCGATATTAGTTTAGGGACGTTTCGGTCCGATATTAGTTTAGGGACGTTTCGGTCCGATGTTAGTTTATGGACATTTCGGTCCAACATTAGTTTAGGGACGTTTCGGTCCAATATTCTCATTTTGGGGCAAATATTAGTTTAAGGACGTTTCGGTCCAATATTAGATGAGTGGTCGTTGGGACCCGTCGCCTCTTTGACGTCATTGAGAAATTACAGCGACAAATGTCAAAGGAGTTCGGAGATGTACCCTCGAACCGGTCGTGACTTGGTTTATGAGAGGCATTTAATTTAAGGACTTACAGCCAGGATTGGGTTAAGTCCAATTTTTATTTTAGGCTCTGCCCGATTAAAAGAATCAACCTAAACAGGGCTCTGCCCCTTCATTATTTTGCAATCTGATTTGGGCCAGGCCCTTTTAAATAATGAGTTACAAAAACTCAGGAATTTTCTGAACAGGGCTTTGCCCTTTTATTTTCCTGCAATTGGGCTAGGCCCTCTTAAATAATGAGTTGCAGAAACTCAATAATTTTCTTGAGTTGGGCCAGGCCCTTTTGCATGATGAGTTGCACTTGTGCAGAAATTCAAGAATTTTCTTGATTTGAGAACAAAAAGTGCATAGCACTTTTGATCTAAATTTAGATCAAAGGAAAACAAGTTCTTCTTGTTTTCCTTGATTTTACAGAACCAAGGGTTCATATCAAGTGCAAGGCACTATTTATTATTCTTTGATTTTTCAGAACCAGGGGTTCACATCAAGTGCAAGGCACTATTTATTATTCTTTGATTTTTCAGAACCAGGGGTTCACATCAAGTGCAAGGCACTATTTATTATTCTTTGATTTTTCAGAACCAGGGGTTCACATCAAGTGCAAGGCACTATTTATTATTCATTTTTTTTTATCTCGTGTTCTTCAGAGATTTTTCTCTTTTTTTTATTCTTCAAAAAGAAGATTTTACCTCTTTTTGTTCTTGAATAATGTTCAAGAGTTCTTTCTCTTCTCCCTTTTTTTCCTCAGAAGTTTTTCCTTCTCTTGATGATGATTGATCCTTTTAAAATGAGGTCTAGGGTCCTTTTTATAGTGCCCATAAATTAGTTAAAGTTTGTTAAAGAGATTATTCTCTAAGTGATTTGCGGAATTTTCCCCACCGTCGGATCTTTAATCCAAAGGTCTCTGTTTTACAGAAGAAATCTTATTGTTTTAACAAAAACAGAAAAGATTTTCTCAAATCTTTATTCTGTTTTTGCAATAAAGAATTTTATTTTTTTTTAATTTTAATTTTTTATTTTTTATTTTTTTTGCTTGCGCAACTGCGCGTTGACATGTGTCGCGCAACTGCGCAGTTGCGCACTGCGCAGCTGCGTGACACGTGTCGCGCAGTTGCGCACTGCGCAGCTGCGCGCCACGTGTCGCGAAACTGCGCAGTTGCGCACTTCGCAGTTGCGCGCTGCGCAGCTGCGTGACACGTGTCGCGCAACTGCGCACTTGCGCAGCTGCGCGCCACGTGTCGCGAAACTGCGCACTTGCGCAGTTGCGCAGTTGCGCGCTGCGCAGCTGCGTGACACGTGTCGCGCAACTACGTACTTGCGCAGCTGCGCGCCACGTGTCGCGAAACTGCGCACTGCGTGACACGTGTCGCGCAACTGCGCACTTGCGCAGTTGCGCACTTTCTTTTTTTTTTTTTTTTTTTTTAAGAGCTTTGCTCTGAAGCTTTTGTGGAGCATATTTTAACTTTAATTTTCTTTTTAATTTTCAAGACAGAGCTTTACTCTGATTGGATTACAACAGAAGTATTGCTTCTTTTCCCGTCTTGGAATTTAAACAGAGCCTTGCTCTGATTGAGGTAAACAAATGCCCCCCCACCGTTGCGCTTACGTGGCCTCCTAACGTGAGCGCAGCGGTGGCAGATTCCGAACCGTCGCGCCATCTCTTGGAAGCTGAAAGGGCACTTGATGCCTATAAATAGGACTTTTGGTCCCTTAGATGATTCTCATCTCTAAAATTTTACTTTCAGAACTCAGAGCCCTGCTATCTTATTTAAACACTTTTAAAAGTTCAAACTTTTAGAGAATTTTAGGTAAAAATATTAATTTTAATTAAATTAAATCAATTTTAAGAGCATTGCTCTCAATAGATCCCAGATCTAAAGAGGACCCATTTAGGGTTTCACTTAGTAGAGCTTTGCTCTAAGGGGGTCTATAGAAGACTGAGGAGAGCCCTATTAGAGTTCCATTAATAGAGCTTTGCTCTATAAAAGATTTTTCTTATATCTTCTTAATTAATGGAGTTTTGCTCCTCCCAACTTATATGGCACTTGAGAATATTATTATTATTATATTTTTTTTTTCAGAGCGGAGCTCTCAATATTTTCAGGGAATTTTCCTCAAATTCTCCTCATAACTGATTTTGACTGGTGTCGCTCCTGTCTGCAGAGCATTGCTCTCGAGGAGTTTAACTTTTAACTTTCTGTATTTTCTTGTTTGTTAATATCCCTGTATTGTTTTCTTCAGGTATTATGGCGGTGCGTCTATACAGCTTGCACGAGTTCATCACTTATGAGGATATCCGTGTACAGGGCCGTCAACAGAACCAGGAGTTTACGGACGCTCAATGTGCAGAGGTCATGGGTTGCCTGAATGCCAGCGGTGACTGGCTGCTACCTCGTCGTTCGGCCCTTTTGAAAGTCGTGCTGGGGTCAATATGGAGAGCACTCCCAGGTCTTCACGAGGCCTTACCGCTCAATGCGCTAGATGATGCCGAAGACAAGGTGCATTCAGTGTACCTGACGGGGCTGATTTCGAAGAAACGGCGAAACAACCTCGTTGACATCCTACATCAAATCTTTCAGCAGACGACAATCGTTGCTGCTTATCGAAGGCCGGAGGGGCTTGCCGATGATATTGACACCGAGGAGCGCGAGAGGCTGCGCATAAGAATAATTAGAAAGGCCAAAAGAAGTTTGGACGGCCTTACTTTTGAATTCCTCAATCCCTGCCCCGGATCTGAAGTTATTCCATTGTAATAATGTTTTCCTTTTACCGCTTTTCAAAATTGTAAGAATTTTTGCCAATATGAATGGAAACTTTTTACTTCAGCTTCTCTTATCTCCCGTCCTGAGTTTTCTGTCCATGCATAAATGAATGCGTCACGCATGCCAGATCAAATGTAGACCGGATATTCTCTCTGTCATCTTCTTTCTTTTAAAGTCAGCAGGTTGTCTTAATAACCATGGTTGATGGATGTCTAAAATGAGTATTCTGACTTCCTCCGGAAATAGCGATGGCTTAGGCCGCAGGTTCAGGTCTAATGCCTAAGACTTTTCAATTCTATAAGCCGTGAGGGTCTCATAGAGGCTTTTCTCCCTACGGATCGAAAGGATCTCATAGGTGGATTTTCTCCTTAGGAATCGTGAGGATTCCTAAGTGTGGTTTTCTCTTATAAGTCGTAAGGATCTTATAAGAGAATTCTCCCTCTTATGAATCGAGAGGATTCGTAAGTGGTTGTTTCCCTCCTCGTCGAAATTCGACTTCGGAGAGTGAGACCCGTGAATAGTATGCAAGAGACCAGTTTGGATTGACTTGCAGGGCCCCATTGCTCAAAAAGCAAGCTTTTCAATCCTTGTTGTCTAAGACTTTATCTCACGAGTCGAGCCGCCTCGACAATTTTTCACAAGTCGAGACGAATCGAACGTTTCTCGCAAGAACATCTTAACGTCGCATTTAACCTCTGCTCTTTACGACAGAAGCCCGTTAAGGTCGGTGGTACTTAGGGTTTTGGCCATCGTACCGTCGCATAAGCTGATATAGTCCTCGATAGGCAATCGTGCTGTTCGAGTAGCCCTGCGACTGTCGTGTCTCTGATCCCTTCGGGGGCTGGACAAGACGTCTTCAAGCAATCCTCCTTGGCAGTTTGACCGTCAGAAGAACAAGCGCTAGGAATTTGCCATGCCGCTTTTTACTTGAGGTTAGGCTCATTTTGGAGAGCCCCGATGAGTCATAACCACTCCGCGCTGGTGTGGGGATGATCTCCGATAGTCTTTCGGGCTTTATATGAGTTGCCGTTAAGACCCTGAAGCTAGGAATTTGGCCTTTGCTTCGTTTGCTGGCATTGCGTCTGCTGTATCGAGACGAATGTTGCGGTGGGAACTAGGGATTTTGCCGTGGCTCCGTTTGTTTGATGACGTTACGTCTGCTGTGTCGAGATGAACGTTGGGGTGACATCTCGTCTACTGTATCGAGACGGACGTCGAAGTGGTGACCACTCCACACTGGTGCGAGATGATCTCCGATTGTCTTTCCGGTTTTATATGACTTGCCGTTAAGACCCTGAAGCTAGGAATTTAGCCTTCGCTTCGTTTGCTGGCATTGCGTCCTCTGTATCGAGACGAATGTCATGGTTGTCTCTAGGTTACTGGTGAACCGTCGAGGTTTGGAACTAGGGATTTTGCCGTGGCTCCATTTGTTTAATGACGTTGCGTCTGCTGTGTCGAGATGAACATTGGGGTGACATCTCGTCTATTGTATCGAGACGGACGTCGAACTAGTGACCACTCTGTGCTGGTGCAAGATGATCTCCGGTTGTCTTTCCGGTTTTATATGAGTTACCGTCAAGACGTCGAAGCTAGGAATGTGGCCTTCGCTTCGTTTGCTTTGGTGTGTCCAAATCCTGTTGGAGGACGAACGCTGGGGTTAACATTTCGTCTGCTGTATCGAGACGAACGTCAAGGTGGTGACCACTCTGTGCTGATGCGAGATGATCTCCGATTGTCCTTCCGGTTTTATGTGAGTTACCGTAAAGACATTGAAGCTAGGAATGTGGCCTTCGCTTCATTTGCCTTGTCATGTCTGAATCCCTGCTGGAGGAAGAACGCTGGGGTCGACATCTCGTCTGCTGTATCGAGACGGATGTCGAGGTGGTGACCACTCTGTGCTGGTGCGAGATGATCTCCGATTGTCTTTCCGGTTTTATGTGAGTTACCGTAAAGACGTTGAAGCTAGGAATTTGGCCTTCGCTTCGTTTGCTTTGGCGCGTCCGAATCCTGTTGGGGGAAGAACACTGGGGTTGACATTTCGTCTGCTGTATCGAGACGAACGTCAAGGTGGTGACCACTCTGTGCTGATGCGAGATGGTCTCTTATTGTCTTTCCGGTTTTATGTGAGTTACCGTAAAGACGTTGAAGCTAGGAATGTGGCCTTCGCTTCATTTGCTTACACTGCGTCTGGTGTATTGAGACGAATGCTGAGGTGGAGCTAGGATTTTGCCATCACTCCACTTTGTTTCGACCATAGGGTCTTTTGTTAACTTTGCATGTACACCCCGCTGGGCTGTGAAGGAACGCCGTTGTTGACATTGCGTCTTTTGTAACGAGACGAATGCTAAGGTGGAGTTGGGATTTTGCCGTTACTCCGCTTGATGGTGTAACATCTGTGTCCTGTTGGAATGAGGAGGCACACCGTTGTTGGTCTCCAGGCTGTAGACGTGGCCATTGAGACCCTGAAGCTCGGGATCTTCCTTTTGCTTTGTCTGTTGACATTATGTCTGGGATATTGCGACAGATGTTGAGGTTGTCTTTGGGTTGTCTATGAATCGTCGAGATTTGGCTTCGCTTTCTGGCGGAGCTTGTTGGGAAGGTATGGTTCCCTCTTTGTTTGTGCCCCTGGATTGTATACAGGGATCGATGTGATCTCACCTGTAGGGCAAAAGTTTCATTCATTTTCATATTATTATTTTATTTCCGCGATGCTCTATCATTTCAGCTTTTATATCGCGAAGGTCGCGATTGCCCAATCATCTCAGCTATTTTTCGCGGTGCCCAATCATTTCGGCTATTTATTTTATTTTTACTCGCTGTTTTTTTTATTGCGAGTTGCCCAATCATTTCGGCTATTTATTTTATTTTTACTCGCTGCTTTTTATTGCGAGTTGCCCAATCATTTCGGCTATTTCGTATGCATACATTTTTACTTGCTGATTCTGTTTGCAAGTTGCCCCATCATTTCGGCTATTTTGTATACATTTTTTTTTTTTGCGAGTAGGGAATTTGTGGTCTGATACCAATCGTGGCATCAGTATCGCTGCGACTGGAATATCGCCAGGAGCGAATCATCATTTGCCTTGGAAGGACTTGGAATTTGATACTGATTTAGGCATCAGCATCGCTGCAACCGGGATATTGCCAGGAGCGAATCATCATTTGCCTCTATCGATGTTGAACAAAGGTGGCTTAGTAAACAGGGTTAAGGGTCATGTCGGCTAAGGCTTTTGACTTCATGAGCCGTAACGGTCTCACAAAGATATTTCTCCCTACAAGTCGTGAGGATCTTGTAGGTGTGTTTTCTCCTTGGGAATCGTGAGGATTCCTAAGTGTATGTTCTCTTATAAGTCGTAAGGATCTTACAAGAGTGTTATCTCCTTATGAGTCGAGAGGACTCACAAGGGTTGTTCACCGTATGGACATATCCCTAGTCACGGATGGGACTTGGTTAGGGAAATGCTTATTCGCGCCCGTGGATTGTATACAAGGGCCAATATCGGACCACTTGTAGGGCAATGTCGAAAGTTGTGGGGGTTGCTTAAGCACAGATTTAGGCCTCTGTAACTTAAGACTTTCAAATTTCATGAGCCGTAAGGGTCCCACAAGAGAGTTCTCCTTACGAGTCGTGAGGATCTCGCAAATGTATTTTCTCCTTAGGAATCGTGGGGATCCCTAAGTGTGTTGTTCCTTTGTGAGTCGTAAGGATCTCACGCAGGTGGTTTCTCCTTACAGGGTCGAGAGGACCCTATAAGTGTTTCTCAACGAGGTTGCGCCCTTTCGGGTTTTCACAAACACTCGCCGGTAGTCTTGCTGTTTTTACTCACGGAGCCCTTTCGGGTTTTCATCCGTGCCCATTTTGCTTGTGGACATACCGTTTTTTTTTATTCTCTTTTTTTTTTCTTTTTTTTCTTCTTTTTTTTTTTTTCAAACGAGGTCGCGCCCTTTCGGGTTTTCACGAACACTCGCCGGTAGCCCTGCTGTTTTTACTCACGGAGCCCCTTCGGGTTTTCATCCGTGCCCATTTTGCTTGTGGACATACCGTTATTATTATTTTTTATTTTTATTTTATTTTTTTTAACGTCAGCCTGAAGATGCTGCGGGTTGGGAGTAGTTTAACGACGTTTCGGTCATTTGCAAGTTTTAGGACATTGCGGTCCGTCATTAGTTTAAGGACATCTCGGTCCGTTGTTAGTTTAAGGACGTTTCGGTCCGTTATCCAGTTTTAGGACGTAGTGGTCCGCTAGGCTTTCTCTATGAATGAGCATGATGCCCCCGGCGTGTCCATATTTTTCGGAGCATGCGGTTGTGGCGGGTTCACCTTCCAAATTTCGGACAACGCGAACTTGCCCTGTTGGTATTGGTCTTCAACCCAGTTCTTGAAGACGTAGCAATCCTCGATCAGATGACCTACCGTTTGGTGGTAAGGGCAATAATTAGGATTATTAATATCGCCTGGCCACAACGGACGTTTTGGACTCGGCAGATTGATGAGTCTGTCACACACTGCCAGCTCGAACAGTCCCCTTGTTTTATCTTGCGGAAACGAATAAGGACGTTTCAACTTTTCCTGGAGGGATTGCCGCTTGTTTCTTTGGCAAGCAATCGGTCTAGGGTCACCTGATTGTTGGTGAGTGCTGGCGACGAGGGCATTTTTTCCTTTTCCTTTGTTCTTCTTGTTCGATCCTTTGTTTACGGGGCCGAGATTTTTTCCGAGTAGCATGCGATTGCACTGCTGAACATTCTCGCAGCTTCTCAATTCCTTTATTTTTGAAATAGATTCCCCGAGGGAAGAGTTGGGGGTAGCTTCTTCGTCAGAGTCGCTTCCAAAGGTGATAATTTGTGATCCCTTGGAGTCGGCCATATGACAGTCGGCGGCGACTCTTTTGCGCTCATCTATCGCATTTTTCCGATGTCCACAAGCTTCACACTTTGTCCTGTCGAAGTGTTGCTTTTGAGCGACATACCCTTGCCACCAACAGTTAAAGGATTCGCAGTCTTCGGTAGGATGTATGATCTTCTGATGATATAAACAGAAGTTAGGGTGCATCTCTATCTCAGAGAAAGGATTTTCTTCGGAGGGCGGTAGCTTCATTCCTACTGATAGAGCTTTGGCGAACCGTTTCCTCGTCTTGAATTTGTTTTTACCCGCAGTGTATGGCTTTTGATTTGACGGGAATACCTTGGTTCTTTCCAGTGTGGCCATTTCACGCTCTTGATTGGCTTTTGCTTTCAAACGAATTTCATTTAGGAAGACATCGATCAACTCGTCTGATGGCTGTAGAATCGCTGGCTCAGGGTTCGCCATTGATTTCTCAGCGCAAGGAGCCTCCTCATCATCCGTCAGTGAATGAGAAATCACATGACAAGTCGCCACGTAGTCTTCGGATTCATCCGATAAGTTTTCTCTGTCGTTTTCATCCTCGACGAAAGAACAAGTTGCCCCCGGCGTGTCCATTTTCTTTGGAGAGTGTGGTTGTGGTGGGTTTACCTTCCAGTTTTCCGACAGCGCGAACTTGCCTTGTAGGTACTGATCTTCGATCCATCCTTTAAAAACGAAACAATCCTCAATCGGGTGACTTACCGTTTGGTGGTAAGGGCAATAATTGGGATTATTAAGATCGCCTGGCTGCAACGGACGCTTTGGACTCGGCAGATTAATGAGTCTGTTGCGCACGGCCAGCTCGAACAGTCTTCTCATTTTATTCTGAGGAAACGAGTAATGACGTCCTAGCCTCTCTTCGAGGGATGGGCGTGGACGCACGTTGTTTTGGCGAACGACCGGCTTTGAGTTGTTCGACCGTTGTTGAGTATTGGCAACAAAGGTTGCCTTCCCTTTGCCCTTTTCATTCCAAGGCTCTGTCTTTGAAGAAGAAGGCCTATGGCCCATCTGGTCCATTTGGGCTAATTTGTCAATCAAGGCCTGGAAGGTGGTCGGCCTGAAGAACATCATGAATTGCGAGATGGTCGCCTGCGGATCGAGAGTGCCCACAAACATGCCTACCGCAGGTGCCTCTTCTATGCATTGTTCGCATTTCGACCATAGGTTTCGCCATCGTGTTGCGTATTGGACCCACGTTTCTCCGGGCCTTATCCTGGCATTTATCAGTGCTGTAATCGGGGTGCGTTCACTAGCACTTGCGAATCTTTGTGTAAACAGCAGTTCCATCTCTGCAAATGTTTTGACAGAGTCGTTAGGTAGCTCCGAATACCATTCAAAGGCTATTTCTGCTAAGCTGCCGACGAATTGACGTAGCAACAATCTGTCATCGCCTCCAGTATTGCCGCATAAGGCCCTGAATTGAGCGACATGCTGATGCGGATTCCCTGTCCCTTTATATACGTGGAATTTAGGGATCGTATACCCTGGCGGGTAACTGATTTGGTCATACCAGCTCGGATACGGTCGTCCGGTTCTAACAATTTGCCCAGCCGCTTCATTCGCCTGATGAACCCGGATCTGCTGGGCTATATATTCGTCTAGGTCAACTTTGGAGATTGCCTCCTCCTTGGCTGTTGATAGAGCCGGCGGAGGATTTGACGTTTCTCCCCTGTCGTCTTCAAGGACGATCGGAGGATCTTCAGCAGGAGGGTCCGGCTGTAACATCATCCCTACCATATCTTTGAAGAGGAGCGCCATCTGCTTTATGTTAGCCGCCTGCTCTGCAGCTTCTTTGTCCCCCTTTTCGAGAACTCTGCGTAAAAAGTCAGCGTCGGTTTCTTGTTCTTGACGCTCATCCGAAGACGTTTCAGAGCTTTCTTTTGGCTCAGTGAGTGCAGCCATTGTATTCATCATTTCCTGAAGCTTTTGTTGTTGCTCCTGGGCTTTCGTCACGGATCGGGTGAGCGGTCGGTGGCCCGTAGAAGTGCGGCTTTCCTCCTTTCCAGAAGCCATATAAACAGTGTGCACCACCATGCCCCCAGACTTGGGGCGTTTGTGTTCGGTGTCTTTGCGATTTGCCGAAGACACAGGGGCTTTTTGCGGCCTCCTTTTTTGAGTGATTGGAGTTAAGGGAACCGTTGTAGTGGGCACCCGAGTAGCTTTTGTTTTTTGTGGTTTGACAGAGTAATCCTTCCCCTGCCGAACCTTCATCTTTTTCTGTCGTCGGAGGCAGTCTCGATCGATCACCGACTCTTGGACTTGTCGCCAGACTTTGTAAATTTTAGAGGACAGCCGTTGAGGGGGCTGCTCTAGCTTCTTCTCTGGAGTATTCTCCACAGGTGAAGGAGTTCGTTTCAACATCGCAGTAGGAGAGTTTCTGCGCACCTTGTTGAGCAGTTCAAAGCTGTTCTTGGTTGGAACAGCAGCATCGATCCTCACCATCGGAGTTGGAGGAGTAAGTCCAGAGGGGGAGTTGCCCCCAGCCTTCCTCACTCGGCGCCAGTAGCGACGTTGGGCATGTCGTGCTGATGGAGTTGTTTCAGCTATAGGGGTGACCTCCTCATGCCCCCTGTGTTGGTCAGAATATACTGGTACCAGCTTTTTAAAGATCGACGTCCGTTGAACGGGGACGGCCAACTTGTCAGAAGCGGACTTCTGAACATGGGAAGCAACCTTGGTGATTTTTCCAGGAACGTGAGTTGGAATGGCTATCTGCTTCGGGATAACGCTTTCTGGTATGGCAGGCTTCTTCATGGGCCCAATGGAGCACTGGCCTAATCCATTAAAACCTGAAGCAGTAGAGTTGGGCGACCTATTGAGAGGGGTCGCGGCAGTGGTAAGTCGATCGAAGACCGACTTCTTTGGAGCTTCTTGCAATGTCATTGGGGCGTTGAAGCTCATTGGTGGGAGCATGGTCCCAAAAAATAGTCCAGTGGTGGCTTGAGCCACCTGCTCCACCGGCATTTTGAAAAGGGAGGCCGCTTGGGGCCCATAAGTCACTCCTCCAGCAATGACGGAGCGAGAGTTGTTGCTGCAGGCGATGCAGTTCGAAGCCATTGATCTTCTGTTTTCTGCACGGAGCAAGACACCAAATCTTAGTACCTTGAATCCACAGGCAATCACAGCAAACCGCGATTTGTTCGCGAACACGACACACGAAGTGTGGAGTGGAAAGAGGAAGAGGTCCCACCGGGCGTGCCAGAATCTGTTCCCTTCCGAACGGCGGCCGAGACGTTAGGACGTCCGTGCCTGAGGTTCGGGACAGATGCTATTTGGTTTTATCCATCCACCTCTCCGAAGATGCCAAGTTGATTTATGGCATCGTGGATCGGAGGTTTAGACGGATGCGGCCGATGTAGCAGACTTCGTCAGATTCCCCCTCAGGATGAGGGGTTTTTGATTGTGGGGACGCTCTTCCCTGCAGGCGCAAGCCCCTGCAGTTAATTACGCTACCGCATCGCGGTAACAACTTTCTCCTTCTCCAGAATTTCACTTCGTGTCGTGTGTGTTTGTTTTGTTTGTGGTTGCCCGTGGATTGTATACGGAGACTGAGTAATGCCGTCGTCCGTAGGACGTGGATTAGTCCAAATCCGTATTTACTTAGATTTGGGTTTAGTGTTTTTAGTTTAAGGATACATTAGTCGTGTTGCGACTAAGATCAACTTAAACATTCATCAAGGATACGTTAGTCTTATTTTGGACCAAGATCAACCTGACATGGTGATTCATTTAATTTATGGCCATCGGGACTCATCACCTCTCTAACATCGTTGAAGGATTACAACGATAGGTGTCAGAGGAGCTCAGAGATGTACCCTTGAACCAAAGCTGATTGAGGGTTTTATAGTCCATTTAAGTGCTTAAGGATACGTTAGCCGTGTTTGGGGCTAAGATCAACTTAAACGGGATCGTTTAGATCCGGCAAAAGAGCAATTGGCTCTATTGTTCCAGTTTAGAGACGTAGTGGTCCATATTCCGGTTTAGGGACGTGGTGGTCCATCGCGTTTATGGCCGTCGGGACCCGTCACCTCTCTGACGTTGTTGAAGAATTACAACGATAGGTGTCAGAGGAGTTCAGAGATGTACCCTTGAACCAGAGTTGATTTGGGGTTTTATCATTCATTTAAATGTCTAAGGATGTGGGACCGTTTAGATTCGGCAAAAGAGCATTTGGAGGCTCTATTGTGCCAGTTTAGGGACGTGGTGGTCCGATATTAGTTTAAGGACGTTTCGGTCCAATATTAGTTTAAGGACGTTTCGGTCCAATATTAGTTTAGGGACGTTTCGGTCCGTCGCCAGTTTAAAGACGTAGTGGTCCATGTTCCAGTTTAGGGACGTGGTGGTCCGATATTAGTTTAGGGACGTTTCGGTCCGATATTAGTTTAGGGACGTTTCGGTCCGATGTTAGTTTATGGACATTTCGGTCCAACATTAGTTTAGGGACGTTTCGGTCCAATATTCTCATTTTGGGGCAAATATTAGTTTAAGGACGTTTCGGTCCAATATTAGATGAGTGGTCGTTGGGACCCGTCGCCTCTTTGACGTCATTGAGAAATTACAGCGACAAATGTCAAAGGAGTTCGGAGATGTACCCTCGAACCGGTCGTGACTTGGTTTATGAGAGGCATTTAATTTAAGGACTTACAGCCAGGATTGGGTTAAGTCCAATTTTTATTTTAGGCTCTGCCCGATTAAAAGAATCAACCTAAACAGGGCTCTGCCCCTTCATTATTTTGCAATCTGATTTGGGCCAGGCCCTTTTAAATAATGAGTTACAAAAACTCAGGAATTTTCTGAACAGGGCTTTGCCCTTTTATTTTCCTGCAATTGGGCTAGGCCCTCTTAAATAATGAGTTGCAGAAACTCAATAATTTTCTTGAGTTGGGCTAGGCCCTTTTGCATGATGAGTTGCACTTGTGCAGAAATTCAAGAATTTTCTTGATTTGAGAACAAAAAGTGCATAGCACTTTTGATCTAAATTTAGATCAAAGGAAAACAAGTTCTTCTTGTTTTCCTTGATTTTACAGAACCAAGGGTTCATATCAAGTGCAAGGCACTATTTATTATTCTTTGATTTTTCAGAACCAGGGGTTCACATCAAGTGCAAGGCACTATTTATTATTCTTTGATTTTTCAGAACCAGGGGTTCACATCAAGTGCAAGGCACTATTTATTATTCATTTTTTTTTATCTCGTGTTCTTCAGAGATTTTTCTCTTTTTTTTATTCTTCAAAAAGAAGATTTTACCTCTTTTTTGTTCTTGAATAATGTTCAAGAGTTCTTTCTCTTCTCCCTTTTTTTCCTCAGAAGTTTTTCCTTCTTTTGATGATGATTGATCCTTTTAAAATGAGGTCTAGGGTCCTTTTTATAGTGCCCATAAATTAGTTAAAGTTTGTTAAAGAGATTATTCTCTAAGTGATTTGCGGAATTTTCCCCACCGTCGGATCTTTAATCCAAAGGTCTCTGTTTTACAGAAGAAATCTTATTGTTTTAACAAAAACAGAAAAGATTTTCTCAAATCTTTATTCTGTTTTTGCAATAAAGAATTTTATTTTTTTTTTAATTTTAATTTTTTATTTTTTATTTTTTTTGCTTGCGCAACTGCGCGTTGACACGTGTCGCGCAACTGCGCAGTTGCGCACTGCGCAGCTGCGTGACACGTGTCGCGCAGTTGCGCACTGCGCAGCTGCGCGCCACGTGTCGCGAAACTGCGCACTTGCGCAGTTGCGCACTGCGCAGCTGCGCGACACGTGTCGCGCAACTGCGCACTTGCGCACTTGCGCAGCTGCGCGCCACGTGTCGCGAAACTACGCACTTGCGCAGTTGCGCGCTGCGCAGCTGCGTGACACGTGTCGCGCAGCTGCGCAGTTGCGCAGCTGCGCGTCACGTGTCGCGAAACTGCGCACTTGCGCAGTTGCGCGCTGCGCAGCTGCGTGACACGTGTCGCGCAACTGCGCACTTGCGCAGTTGCGCAGCTGCGTGCCACGTGTCGCGAAACTGCGCACTTGCGCAGTTGCGCACTGCGTGACACGTGTCGCGCAACTGCGCACTTTTTTTTTTTTTTTTTTAAGTGCTTTGCTCTGAAGCTTTTGTGGTGCATATTTTAACTTTAATTTTCTTTTTAATTTTCAAGACAGAGCTTTACTCTGATTGGAGAACAACAGAAGTATTGCTTCTTTTCCCGCCTTGGAATTTAAACAGAGCCTTGCTCTGATTGAAGTAAACAATCTTGTCGTCTTAATAATTTTTCCAAGAGCCTCTCGGTCTTTATTTATAGTCCCAAAGCCAGAAATTTAGATGCCTAAATTGGGGAATAGTAGTTAAGATCCCACCAGAAAAATTCCAGCCCCTAATTCTTCCAAACCGCGGCGGATCCACGGCCAATAGGGGGGTTTGGCCGCGGATCCGCGGCCAAAAAGAGGGATCGTTGGATCAGTTTTCTGTGGCTTGATCTTTGTGACATGTGGCGATCTCTGGAACCTTTGGAACTTGGAAATCTTCTCGTAGTTGCTGCCAGACTTGATTTCTAAGTTTTGCTTTCTTAATTAGGCAGGTTTGCTTTAACAACTTGATTTCCTTGATTTTAGTCCTGAAAATTCTGCACAACAACTCAAATGATATTTAGTAAAGTTTGTTTTCTTAAGATTTGGTCAATGATATTTTTTTGCATACATTTTCCCACCAAATGCTAATTATAATATATAAATACATGAAAATAGTATTTTTACAGATAAAACTTCATATGTATCATATATTATAATAAACACATTTTCTAATATAGAAATAGTAGGAAAAATGTAATAACAAATGTGCAGTTTTATCAACTGAACAATGCTTCAAGTAGTAAGTTAATTTGATGAACCATTCAAGACTTGAGTTATTTTCAACACTTGAGCTCACACTCTATCTTGTTCTCTTCTTCTTCCTTCTCTTCATGCCTCAAAGCTCCAAACCCTCACATGTGATGTGAACCATGGAGCTTTGAACAAATCCTAGTGAGCAAACCACACCCCTACTTCACCATCCTACACTTAATTAGCAATCATGTGTAGTGTATTTCCTTCACTAAAGAGTTTAGTGAAGAGGTAGCTTGGATTGACGGACTTCGGGTGGATCTTCTTCGGCGTGAAGGTCATCGGAGCAAGCTCGATCCAACTCTAAGTGGAGTCGCGTGGACTACAACCCGGAGCTTTAGAAGAGAAGGACACGGTCTACAAAGGTCGTATACTTCTTCCCTTCTTGTAGTTTATTTATATCATCATAGGAAACCTTAAATATTCTAGTTAGACCTTGGTTAGTGTTCGTTACCACCCGAAATTTTTAAAATTGTGTGTGTGATGCCCGTTTAAACCACGTCACCGTGCTACCAAACACTTTCAGTTTTCGGTAGGGTGACCCTACGACCTATGGAAGGCGCAGTACAGGCCCCGACTGCGCATAGCCGCTCTTTGGGTGACTGGAAGGAGCTTGAAGAATCTCTCGCCCTTCACCTCCTCCAACAGCTCGGTCTGGGAGATGTTAAGAGGAGTGTACTCC
This sequence comes from Agapanthus africanus, assembly GCA_030015575.1. NCBI lineage: Eukaryota > Viridiplantae > Streptophyta > Magnoliopsida > Asparagales > Amaryllidaceae > Agapanthus > Agapanthus africanus. The sequence continues at coordinate 483,924,004 of JASDDO010000022.1, read as the reverse complement.
TGGAACTTTGGGTAGTATGGTAATGGCCTGTTGACCCTCTTCTTCTCTTCTCTGCCCCTCTTCTTTTGGTCGGCTTAGTGGCCCCGGAGCAGGTTGGGCCGACAACTTTTCTGGATAGGTCGAACTATTGGAAGCAAATGGAAAAGGAACATCGAGTGGGATCAAAGAAACAAGTAGACTCATCACTAAATAAATACAAATAGGTGCAAATTCCGACATCACTAAAGCTCACTTCGTTCTCTCACTCTGCTCGCGGCGCTCCTTGCTCGCGGAGCGGTGGCCCCCAGCACTTGAGGCGTTGCCTTTCTGTGAAGACACCCTTGTTAGAAGAAACCCTTGAGTGAGAGAGCGATCCCTTCGCGAGTGAACGGTAAGACAAGTAAATTGAGGTCCAGAAAAAAAGGGCCTTAGTAAGTCAACTTCTAAGAATACTTCCCCGAGGAGGTCTAAAAAGTCCTCAAAGCCCTGTTTTATGAGCTAAAACTTGTTTTAAACCAGAGCTACACTACTTGCCCATAGCACCTGACAGGGACAGAAGGAAGAAAGGTACCACGATGGATCCTGATGCTCGGGGAAAGAGAGACTACCGGCGGAGGCACATCAGCAAGAAGAGCAAGAGGGACTTCAATCAGTTAGCCTACTTCATACGGGCTTCGCGCTAGCTACAAGGTTGACACGAAGGTTGGCGTCAGGGAATCATGACATATTACACCCTTGAGGACATCCTAAGGCAGAGCTGAGCCTGATTTGCAATCTGAGTGTTGATCCTCTCAACAATCTTCTGGTAAAGTAGCTGAAAGATGAGCCTTGTTTAATAGTTCCACAGACTAAGGATCTTCAGAGGCGGATAGAAAAGGAGGCAAAGAAAGTACATTTGACCATTAAAGTATGGCTGCGAGCCCTTAGCGGCGATTGATCGAAGAGGTCATGTCAACCTTTATTGATCTGTTCCCAGAATGATAATAAAAAGCCCTATCATCGTCGAATATAAATGTTGAGAACAACCCTGTAAGAAGTGCTTGTCGATATCTCCGTTCGGAGGTCAGTCTACCACAAGATCGAGTTTGAGCCTGGAACACAGAATAGGAGATGGGGCATTTTCACGCTAAAGGCGAGAGAGAGATTGAATTAACAGAGAAGTCAGGCAAGGAAGTCGCTAGCTAGATGTCACCTTTTAGGTTGTCGATGTTCGAAAGTGAAACGATCTTACCGGGTTGTGGACAAATACATTCTTTGTGATGCAGGGTCTGATCTCTAATCCCTAATCTCTTTTGTCAATCAACCTTCCGGATCGAAAGCACTTTCCAAGAAATTGGCTTACTTACTTTCCCGTTTATTAATTCGCAGATCCAGATGAAGGGAGAATAGGGGTATTAAGAAAAGGGATTTCCCGAGGATCTAAAACTCCAATCCCTTTTCGAGGCCAAATACCTCCGATCTCTACCGTAGGGGCCAAAGAAGAATGAGAAGAAGCCCAAAAAAAGCAAAAATGAGTAGTTAATTGAGGCCTGTAGCCGAACCTGCTGGCCAGCGCCCGCTCAACTCTTTGAGAGCCGGACAAGAAAGGAGTGGTGGTTGCCAGCCAGCCAGCTTACTAAGCCTCCCCTCGAAGCTTCAAAGTCAACTGTTCACCTCCGACTCGAGTTAGATCTTCCGCTCGGTCCAAGCTTTTACCTCGGCCATGGTCTTAGGTTGCGCTAATGCAAAAGAGTGGAGCCACTCTTTGTGCCTAAGACCCGACCTTAGCACAGTGATGACAGTTTCATCCCGGTGCTCAGGAACCTCGAGGAGAGCGTTGTAGAAATGAGTGACATATCACTTAAAGGATTCCTTTTCCCTGCTCTTTACGGTGAACATGTAGTCGACTGTTCTCTTCTGTCGCCTGTTCCCGACGAAGCGACCGAGGAACTGAGTTGCCAACTCATCAAAGGTTGAGATAGAGCACGACGCCAGGCCCCGAAACCAGTCCCGACCCGCACGTATGAGGATGGTGGGAAAAGCTCGGCATTAGGCCGTGTCTGAGTTATCCTGGAAGCTCATGCCCGCCGTAAATGCGTCGAAGTAATCCTTCGGGTCAGACTTCCGGTCGAAGAGGGCTACCTTGGGCGGCTTGTTCCTGGTCGAGACACGTACAGCCAGCAGCTCCTCGGTGAAGGGCTTTGTGAGTAAGTCGGCAGAGTATCTGGCTCCTTCACCAGATGAATGGCCCTCCCTCCGTATGCCCTCGATTTCTTTTTGAGGGCTTCGAGGCGGTTGTGATACCCTGAGGATTCGGTACGGTCGGAGTGGTGGCCATTTCCGCTCCTAGTCTGTGCGGTGGTGCGGCTTCGGTTCCGCTCTATCAGTTTTCTTAGATTCTCGGGTGATGTCCTTTTTGAGTAGCCTTAACGCGAGTTGTTTGCGTAGTCCCGGCGAGGGAGAGGGCGTCGGTTGTGCCTGGAAGCAGGCGAGCTGACCGACACCTCCTCAGATGGCGTGGGAGCACGATGGGCGTCGTGGCGATGGTCTCTCTGCCGAGACCATGACGTGGAGCCGTGCGGCGCCCAGCAGGTCATGAAATCAGTCGCCGTGGGGGAGCCGCGGTTTCCAGAGTCGACACGCCGGGGTTCGGTGGCGTTGAGGTGAGCAATGTCATCCGCTCTTCTGCGGACGTCGTGATCCCTGGGAGGGTGTCACATCCAGCTTCCCAGAGTACGGTAACATAGACACGTGACAGAGCCAACCATGTTACCCGTGGATAGGAAATATCCCTCCACAGTCACATTACGGCTGTAGAGATATCAAGAACAATAATAACAACTATCTAATACATGTCCATAAGCCAGAATAACGAGTCAAGAATAAAATAATGCGGAAGCAAAAGATCCAATACAAGAAATAAACTGGAATGTACGTCCCATAATGCGGGCTCACATTAGGAATGAAAATACTGAAGGGAAAAATAAACTAACTACTAATAAGTCTTCACTGCTCAGCCTGCTGACTGAAATACTCCTGCTCGGCCTGCAATAAAGGTAAAGAATCTGGGCCATGCAAAACCCAGACGTCAGTGCGTCATAATATCAAGAAATAATACAAATAGGGGTAGCAAGACATACAGGTATGTGTATAAACAGTAAAACAGGTATAACAGTAATATAAGTGAGGACTGTGAGGGTAATGCGTAGTGAGTAATCTGGACTGGTCTATTGGGTTAACCACTCTTAAGTATTTGAAATCAATTTGATGAATCATTGATGTAACTCAATAGTATCCTGTGCGTGCCCGGGACCACGGTGAAGATTCTCGGGCTGAATCTGAGACATGCCGCTAGGCACTAAAACAGGAAATATGTATAGATGAATGATGTCAGCAGCATCATCCCAAGGCTGGCCTAGGCTCTAAAACTGATCAGTATAAGCAAGCGAACTGTCGAGTTATAAGTTAGGTTTCATCATTGATTTCCCCATACCCCCAAGTTATATATGTTCAAGTCAGGTATTAATAAATCTGGAGCTAATGCCAACACAGGATCAAGCAGGTACATGTTTGTTTGGATAGACAACAGGAAATGTCCGTAGGGACAACATGTCAAGGTTGTTGGCATTAGTAACAAGATCAGATAACAGGTCAAGCTATGGTACATCAGGTCAAGTCAGGTAGTTGGTATTGGTAAATATTACGGCAAATGGGTATTAGCATGATAACGGTAACAAGTTCAAGCATGGATTCATGAAATTAATCAATATACCAACATGATTATAAATAGCGCAGGTATAGGTAAACAATCGATGCACTACCATTACAAGGAATATTATAATCAATGAATAACCATGAACGAAATAAAACAATATAATAGTCCAAAGTTAATAATGTCAAATTCAACAATTTGTGAAACACCAAGGAAAACAAGGAAAAGAACCCTAAGTGATGACAATAAGTCATAAAACATAAGATTGCCAAGAGATCTAAACTATTTTCAAACTACAAAAGAAACATGAAAATGAACTGCAAAAGAGACTATACAATTTTCAAGCTAATAAGTTCTTGCTAACACCGAAATCGAAAATTTTGATAAAAGGAAGAAGAAAGAGTAAGAGCTAAAGTAGTTAATGTAAATTTTTTTTTTCTAAATTCGTTTACACACAGATAACTGATCTTTTTAGTCTTCATAGTAATATTTGTACAAAGTATTAATTAAGCTTATCCAGAACAATAATAACTTTTCCCAATTAAACATATGTTCCACCAAAATTAATATTCAATGCACTATCATAATTGTCGGCTCAGTTAAAATTTTAGTATAGAAGATATACCGCTACTTGTTCTGCCAGGATTTAGAATACGACTCATGCAACAATTCATTTCACAAACCTGCAAAGGCTTAATTAACTCGGCTCTTACATTATTACATGCCGCAAGTCGATGCAGCTATATATGAATTAGAGCAATGTAAGAGATGCCAAAAGATCTAAATAAACTAGGGAAAGAAATGGCCACATAGAGCTTCGCTGAAACAATACATCGAACAGTCGGCATGCATGCATAACTTTAAATCTGAGGATTGTATATATTATGTAATAAAAGTTCAAATCTTTCTATATCCTACTCTAAGACCAACAACTTATAATCCCATAAGCATTTGCTGAACACAAAATTGATTAAAATTAATCAAATTAAATACAAAAAAATGAGAAAACAATGCTTACTATTCTAGGTATAAAATTAATTGTAATACCAATTAAAAATCGTACTAATAATATTACGGTAAGATTAAATCTTGCCGTATAGCATGCAGAGCAAGTATATGATACTTGCCTCGATCCAATAATTAAGCAATGGCAGAACGACGACAAAGATGTCGGCTTTGGGTCTCGATTTGGTGCAGCCAAGGAAGGAGGAGAAGACGACGATGATGATCAGATCTACAACAACGGCGACACAGAAATCGACGTTGATGGGGTTGGCTCAGTGCCGGAAACGATGTGATGCGGTGAGGTTGTGGTCTCGGCTTTGATGGTGCAGCAACCGACTAGAAGAGGATGTCGGAGATGGTGGAGTCGGCGACGATGAGTTAGGTTGACGGTGAAGGAGGGATGAAAGGAACAAGGGTTTTGATTATTCGAAAGAAGATAAATTTTGAGAGGAGAGAGATAGATTTGGGGGGAGAGAGAGATTGCTGTGAGATTACTTAGAGGAAATCTTTTTTTTTAATTTAAAACTAAATAGAATATAATTTTATATGTAGTGGAGAGAGGGGTCAGTTAGGATCTCAAACTAAAAATCAAACGTTTAAAAATATATATAATTCTTATATAGTTAAGGAAAATAATATATGGAATATAATATCAGGAAAATTTAAGTTTCCGGTTAATACAAAATTACTCCAAAGTACGTCCAGGTCGGATCTAAAATTACGGTTTAAAATTACGGATAATCTACGTATAAAGCAAAACCAAAATAGGGTAATTGGGTAACGAAAATGCATACCTCCAAGAACGGATGCACGTAGCGTGCACGTAGCTATCCAAACGGGTCTGTTTCCCTGAATGGGACGAGAACACGAGGTGCGGATGCTACCACAGGGTCAGGGGTATGATGCAGGCCATACTAGATATTTTTAAAATATTTTATTCGACTTTAAATGCTATATTTAAAAATGCAGATGCCAGATATGATGTTAGTATGCAGTAAAAAATAATGAAAGTGCACGGATCCATATAACAAGCCGTGATAAATCATAAACAGGAATCAAGACGGATTTCCAGCAAGCTGGTCGGGTCGGATGCAAATACAAATGTCAAATACACTATTCGCACCCAAAACACAATAAATCAGGAAAAATACCATAAATAAAGAAATACTCGAAATAGAAATAGTATAAATGAACTAGGGTGTTACAGAGGGGGAACTGCGATCTGGGGGGTTGGGCCTACCGCTTGAACGCAGATGAGCGCGTCCACCATCGACGTGGGTCTGTCGATTCGCGCCGATAGGACGTTGATGATGTTTGGAGGGGGAGTAGAACCGCCCACACCTCCGTTGTGAGGGGAGGCAGAGGCTTGTACTGGGATCGTCATGGTTCTCGCTCGGCATGAGGTCGAAGGCGGAAGATCAACTTTGATGAGTGGAAGAAACTTTCGCATTTCCCACAGACGGCGCCAACTAATGGAGGCTGTGATCTCTTTCAGATGTTGTCCTCCGTCGATATGTCGCGAGCGTTGTTGAGCGGTTGAGATTTGAGTTGAAGGTTGTCTCCTTGAGTGCGTGGATCTCAATGGGTTGGTTTTGAGGTGGAAGCCGAGCTCTATGCAAAAATGTCCCGGGATGAGTGACCACCGTAGGACCCTCCGACGATCAAGTTAGCCGAGAAATTTGAGCAGAGTAGTGGATTATTGGATTAAGATTGCGTTACCTGAGTCGTCTGAGAGAGGGATTTTTATAGTGGTCGTATGGAGCGAGCATCTGCGAAATATTCGCCTTCGGTTACGCCCTTGACGTTACGCCTGCGTGAATGACGAGATACGCTTATTAATGGAGGGATGCGCCAACGTAGGATGCGGGACGTGGGACGGTGGATATCTCGTTTCGGCGTGATACGCAGAGCCGTTGCGGAAGAGCTAAGGCCCCGCGCTCTTGTTTGATCGGGAGAGCTGGGGAGGCTTGGTCCCGCGGAGGCTCAGAAACGAGCCGGGAGGCGGAGGAAGCTCAGCTCTGCAGTAGCTCGGAGACGGGCATAAGAGATTGGGCGCTAGTTCGGCGGCTGGGTCACTCTTGGGTAAAAGGCGGAGTTTAAGCTCGGGGATGAACCGAGGAGAGTCGTCAATGTTCCATACTAACTTTCCTCGGTAGCCCCAAGAGTCTAGTGAGCTTTCGCGGGTGACACATCATTCGCCACGTGTTGTGATCTGAGAAATTCCCACTTATGAGCATCATCAGTTACAATCTATGTTTAAGGGTGCGTATATAAAAGAAAACCCGATAAATTGATATTTCTTTGATTATACTTTGGGACATCTTTGAATGGAAATTAAGTTTAAATTGAGAGTTAGAATACCATAACACAAATACATAAAATTCATAAAATTGCTTCAATTTACCGAACTCCTACACTATAGTCAGATCTTGTCCGAGAAGGACAAGTGAAGCTCCCAAATATGGAAACAAAGTCCCAATTCAATCCATAATTTGAGGAAGTTGAAAATTGATTTGGATTTGGATTCAGATTGGTTTCTAAATTTAGATTTGTTGGTTGAATCAAATCACTTAGATGCCATATTTAAATTTATTAATGATAAGAGAAATCTTTCTTAATTTAGAATATTATACTTCTAATAAATTAAAAGAGAATCCTAAGCTTAGCAGGACTAAATCTTATTCATATGATTTACCGGAAGAAATGGAAAGTTCAGGCTCATGATAAATATAAGAGCACCCTCAGTTCTCTCTTCAATTATTACTCTCTTAATCATTCCCCTCGCAACTTCTGCTTTGTGAGACAGCATTATATTGCTCCCTTCTTCTCTTTACAAACGCTTCGACTTTTCGAATCATGCCTTAATTCCTCGAAGCTATGGAGCTGATAACAATGGAGCACCCCAACATGACAATCTACATAACACCAACCACAACACCAACACAAGAAGCAGGCGCCGCTTCCTTCTCGATCAATCTAATCTCCAACAGATCTCCTCGTAGATCACGAGAGAACCTCGCTTTACGTTTGTGCCTTGACTTTTCATTCGCATCTTCTCAACTTCAAGCCGTCACTAATAAGATATCTTATTTGACACATACCCGTGATCCTTACTTTTTTTAGGCCTTTCGACGCCATATTTTCCATACCTTTCATCGGGCTGTGTGGCACAGCAATGGCCGTGGGGTCCACTTTCTTGTACGTGTTCGCTTTCATGATTATACCCCGCCGCCGCCGCAGCAACTGCGATGGGAGATGATTGATGGCGGGCTCGTTTTAAGTGCTGCAGATGGAAGGACTCGGGCATCAAACGCCAGACATGAAGCAGTTATGATGCTGAAGACGGTTGGAGATGGTGATGTTGGAGAAGGCGAGCAGAACGACTGTTGTTCCATCTGCTTGCAAGCGTTTGTTAAGGACAAGAGGTTGGCTCGAACGCCATGTTCGCATTTGTTTCATTATCGCTGCGTGGCTCGATGGTTGGAGCGGAGCCCGAACTGTCGGATGTGTCAGTTCAAGATGTAGCCTCAAAATTGAATGAGTGAATATTGTTTTCCTTTTCCTGCAAAAAGACTTTCCTGTCTATTCCTTTTTTATTAATTTAAATTTTTTGTTATCGGGTGTGTGATATTCTTATTCTTAAGTTAAACCTTTGTAACTACTTATAATGTTGAAGATTTTGGTTCTTGTCGTAAATAAAATGGTTTGCTTTTATGACTTTCCTAATGAATGGTACATTGTCAATTTCTGAATTAGTATTGCTATTACATTCCGACGAATTCTGAAACATTCTAGCAGCAGCTGCGAAATTGCGAAACTATATCAAGATATCAGGTTTTAGTTGTTCCAAAAGTTTCTTTAGAACAATTAGCGGCTGAGAATTTCTTGTTTCGGATATTTTGAAACTACAAGTAAATTTTTGTTCTCGGACTTAACATTTCCTATTTAAAATATAGAGCTTCAGATTATAGGTTTGTCATTAAATAACAAAATATAGAAGTTCTGAATATGGAAACAGGAAGAAAGCAGAATTGGCTTATGATGATGAAACACACAGGAAAGAATTTTTCCCTGTCAATGTTATTAATTATTAACTATGTGCGATGAGACTTACCAATTTAGGTAACCTTTCCTTTTCTTTCAATCTCTTTAATTTTCAATACTCAGAATATACAGAATATTATAGCTCGAATTAAAGGTTAATCTTTTCTTTTCTTTTTTCCAAAACAAATGGTGCCACCTAAATTCATAAATAGAGAGTCAATGAACCATAAAAATTGTGCACGCACCCCAACACAATAATACATCAACACGTCTTATGCAAGAGCAACAAAAGGAGAACACAAATATCTTAACACAACACAGAGCGGTCCCCAGAGCAGTTACAGCAACATCAAAGGGACCGAAATAGGTTTATCTATTGCCATGCCTCATTCAGGAGATCCTAAACTATGAGCGACCATTTTGTTCTACGGTTATTCAAATTCATAAACGACCAAGTCTACATTCGGACCGAATACAAATTTGGCGGGATAGAAACCGTGATGGCTCCTTCCAGCATTTGCACCACCTTCTTCATGGAAGGTCTCAACCAAGGCTCATCGAACTATTTACCGTGGAAAACTTTATGTAAGCTATTCGGTTGACACCACTGTTGAGCCTCCCATTCGAAAGAGGGATTTTCTTCTTCCAACAGGTTCCAGTACTGTTATAGTCACCATAGTATATCGCGACCATACAGAAACAGTCCTTTAAGCAGTTATCCTGGCATTCCGTCACATTCATGGGGCTGAACTCTTCGGCATCTGACAGCGGCCAGTCTACATTAAGAACCATCGAGAAACTGAACGATGCCTCACCACCCGGTTCGCAAGTTTGCATGGAGAAATCGGGCTTGCATCCTTTGTATTTTCTTGCGGGGTCTATCAGAGAATAATTCGGAGGGCACTGGCAGTTTGAATAACCGTTCGCATCCGCTATGCAGTAGCTATTGAAACCACACGATCCGCTGCCAGTTTGGAAATTATGGTTGCATATATCTGAAGCTATTTTCCCTTCAATAATCCAGGTTCCTGTGCTCAACTTGGTCTTCGGAAAGGAGTACTGTCTGAGAAATGTACATAAGATTAATATTAGTCAGGTAGCGAAATGTTTTGAACCAAATTGATCGGTAATATTTGTATTCAAGTTTTAATTTTGTATCAATAGAAGACTAATCAAACTCCTTTTATATATTTTGAAACATGAATCTTACATATCATTCATATGTGAGCAATCATTTGTAGACAAAATCCGTCCATTATAAAAATAAACAAGTTTACTTAATAGAAAGCAAAAACACATCAATTATTACTCAAAAGCGCATACACTTTTGGAAACAGAAAGCTAAAACAAGTTTCCTAAGTGAAAGGTGTTAGAATTGATTCTATAATTCTAATCCTATTTGCTTTAGGATTTGTTTATTAAAAAATAAATCCAAATTAGTTATTTAGAGAAGATTTAAATCGGAGATGAGATTTAAATTGGATATTTAATTTAAATTGTATATTTGATTAGATCCAAATTTAAATCTTATATTTATCTCTAAGGATTAATTGTAGGCTATAAATATAAAACCAATTGTTTACGATTATAGAGGGGGGAAATCGAGAGAGGAGAAATTCTGTAATTCTCCATAACTAGTGAAACGTTCTCTGCCGCTGCATATGGTTTTTCCGTTTGGATTTTCACGTAAAATCTATGCGTCTCCTTGAGTTAATCTTTTCTGTTTTCTACGATTTAATTGATTTTTGTTTCCACGTTTATCTTGATTATCCGAAACAAGCTGGTATCAGAACTTGCGTTGATTCTAATGATCGAGTACAAAGATGGCATCGCACAATATTAAGATCGACAAGTTTTCCGAAAAGAACAGTTTCAGTCACCAGCGCTTTAAGATGCGCACTCCGTCGAAGCAACAGGATCTGTGGATGATACTTTCTGAAACGAGACCGGCGTCGATGACTGATGAAGACTATAAAAAGATAGAGTAGAATACACATGCGACGATTCAACTATATTTAGAAGACGAAGTCTTATGCGAAGTTGCCAATGAGGAGACCGCGATGGGTCTTTGGCTGAAATTGGAGAATTTGTACATGACGAAATCCCTCACAAACAAATTGTATCTAAAGCAATGATTATTCTTTCCGTATGAAAAAAGGTACGCCTCTAAAACAACATCTTGAACTGCTGAATATGATCCTCATGGATTTGAAGAATTTGGATGTTAAACTAGAGGATGAAGATTTTGCCCTAATTCTGTTATGCTCCTTACCGTTGTCTTTCGAGAATTTCGTAAATTCTTTTATTGTCTGTAAGGACGCCATATCTCTAGAAGATGTCAGATCAGCGCTTCATTCTCGTGAACTTCGGTACAAGGTATCAAGAAGCAATGAGGAGAGTCAGCCGGATGGATTGATGGTGAAAGGTTTCGATCAAAGATGTCGTTCTAATCAAAGAGAACGTTCTAATAGGGAAAAAAACAAACAGAAGTGGAGAGGCAGATCCAAGTCAAGAACTCGTGATGAGAATATCATTTGTCATTACTGCAAAAAGGAGGAATATATGCAGCATTCATGTCTTAAGAAGGAAGAGATGCAAAAAAAAAAGGCGAACAATTTTTTAGTTGTTAGTGTAGCAAAAGATGAGTCCTCTAGTAAACCCGAACACTTTTTATCTGTTGCTGATCATGTCCGGCCAATGAACGAATGAGTACTAGATTCCGGTTGTTCTTATCGTATGTGTCCCAATCGGGATTGATTTTCAACATATGATGAATTCAATGGCGGTAATGTTTTGATGGGTAATAATGTGCCCTGCAAAGTTGTTAATATTGGCTATTTTCGCATTTGTATGCACGATGGTGTGGTGATGGATTTTTCTGATGTTCGATTTGTTTCGGATCTGAAAAATAATTTGATTTCCTTGGACATTATGGATTCCAAAGATTACCGATGTGTGATTGAAGGTGGAGTTCTTCGGCTCACTAAAGATGCTTTGGTGGTGATGAAAGGAATAAAGGAGAAGATCTTGTATATTCTGCAAGGAAAAACGGTGATAAGTACTGCAGTAGTCTCGTCTAAAGAAGAATCAGAGACAGATAAGATCAAGTTTTGGTATATGCGATTTGGACACATGAGCGAGAGGGGTTTTGCGGTTCTCAGCAAGCAAGGCTTGCTTGGAGGCCACAGGACAGCGACAGTCGATTTCTGCGAGTATTGTATTTTTGGCAAGCAGCATCGAATTCAGTTCGGCAAGGCAGTGCATAGGACGAAGGTGATGCTCGACTACATTCATGCTAATGTTTGGGGACCTTCTCGTGTTCCATCGAAGGGTAGTGCTCGGTATTTCTTATCTCCGATTGATGATTACACCAGAATGGTTTGGATCATTATACTGAAACACAAGAGCGATATTTTTAAGGCTTTCAAGATGTAGAAGGTTTTGTTAAAGAACCGGACTAAGAGGAAGTTAAACGTCTTTGTACTAATAATGGCATAGAGTTCTGTTCAAATCAGTTTAATGAGTTCTGCAAAGATGAGGGCATCGCAAGGCACCGTACAATCAGAGATACTCCATAGCAGAATGGTGTTGCAGAATGTATAAGCAGAACGCTATTAGAGATAACACAGTGCATGCTTTCTAATGCTGGTCTGTCTAAGGATTTCTGAGCCGAGACTATTACTACGTCGTGTTATTTGGTGAATCGCTCTCTCTCAACAGCCATTGATTGCAAGACCCCTATAGAGGTATGGACCGGAAAACCTGCTGATTGTTCTTCAAAGGAGGCCTTGCCTCAAGATCCAAGAACAACAGTTTTTGTTTTTTATTAAAAGGCTCTGACTTTGTAGATCAGAAGATCTGTGAAGTAAAAATACTTCTTTTTATGATTAGATCTTGATCTTTTCTTTTTATTCAAAGACCTTGGTCTTTTATATAGATCTAAGATCTTTTTCGAAGACATTTCTTCTTTTTACGAGATGTTTTCATCTCTGTTCTTCAAGAACCAATTCTTTACCTTTCTTTTTCTTTGAGTTTTTCTCAAAGTTTGAAGAGGTTTTTTTTCTATCTCTTCTGTCTCTCAAGACTTGAAGTCTTGGGGCCTTTATATAGGGCCAATTGATTTGTTAAATCAGTTTAAGCGATCTTTCTCTGATCGATTTGGGAATATTTCCCACTGTCGGATCTTTGATCCTAAGGCTTCTGTTTTACAGAAGATAATCTTCTTGTTTTTCAATAAGATTGAGAAATCTTTCTATGCAGAATTTGTTCTGTTTTGGTAATTCATTATTTACCATTGGATCATTGATCCAGCGGTGCTTAAAGCACAATCTTGTTGTTTGGAAAGATTTTGAGAAATCTTTCCTTAACCGAATTTAATTCTGGTTAATTAATGATTTATCATCATTATTAGATCTTTTGATCTAACGGTGGGAATTTTAATTCCAGCGCTGGCGCACCTACGTTGGACACGTGGCGCGCAGCGCAGAGCGCAGCGCAACTGCGCTAGCGCACCCGTGCTGGATACGTGGCGCGCAGCGCGCTGGATCTGAAGCGTTGCTTCAACAGAGGTGTCTTTTCACCTTCCTTTTTAAGTCAAACTTATATTCCCGAGAATCTTTCATTTCCCAATTTTGGAAATAGTTCCATTGTGCACAAAATTTTATGTGCTTCGTCTTTATAACTCGAAGCAAAGCTTCTTCCTTTTCTCATCCCCAAAGAACTTTCTCAACTATGGCTTATAACCTCCCTCATGCTCGTAGACAACCATGGGAAGTGCCCATTCAGGACCTTGTCCCTCGCTTTGCTGCGCGCTTGGTGGATCCTTCTTTCACGGATGAGTAGTGCGACGCTGCGCTGCACGATCTTTTGACTCGTGTGGGGTCCCCTCTTCCCCCACACTCTATTTGGCTTCGGATGATCCTTGAGTCTGTGCTTGCCGATCTCCCCCCTCCTCCAGTAGAGATGTCCTCGGCAATGCTGGATACTGCCGAAGAGAAGATCAAGTGCTTCTTGGAGGCGCACTTAATCACTCGAGCCCTGAGGGATTGCTCCATCCACTTGCTGAGCCAGATACGGGCTCGTCGGGTTGTCATCACTATTTTCTCTGAGGAGTGCGGCGTCGACCGTTGGATGGCTACACTTCGGGAGGATCGCCGTTTCGACATGGCGGAGAAGACGGAGAGGGAACTGGATAATCTTCTCTTTAGCTTTATGAACCCCTGTCCTTCTGATCCCATATTTTGTGATCTTTTTTAAATGTAATAATAATAATAATAATAATAAGATGTTTTAATTTAGTATTTTATTATCTGTTAAGTGTTCTCTTGTTTTTTAATTCTTTGTTATTCCTTTGTAAGATGTTTATCCGCTGCATAATCATGAAACGTTGCTTCGCTTTCCAATCTTGGAAACAGAGCCTTGCTCTAATTTGGGGTGCGCAGCGCAATTGCGCTTGCGCTAGCGCATTCGTGTTTTGACACGTGGCGCGCAGCGTACCTTGCGCTAGCGCACTGGCGCTCGGCACGTGGCGCGCAGCGCAACTACGCTAGCGTGCACGCGCAGCACAACTGCGCCAGCGCGTCTGTGTTAGACATGTGGCGAGCAGCGCAACGCGTAGCACAACTGCGCCAGCGCGCCTGTGTTAGACATGTGGCGAGCAGCGCAACGCGCAGCACAACTGCGCCAGCGCGTCTGTGTTAGACATGTGGCGAGCAGCGCAACAGCACGCAGGGTTTGAACCATTGCTTCAATTTTTGACTCTTAAATTTCTAAACAGAGCTTTGCTCTTGATTGAGGGAAGCAGAAGCGTCGCTTCATTTCCAGCTTTGGAATTTGAACAGAGCTTTGCTCTGATTGGGGGAAACATGTATATTGATTGAGTTCGCATGAATGTTTAACCCGAAATATGGGAGGAGAAAAAGGTCCCACCAGGCGTGCCAGAATCTGTAGGGTGTTTTTCGTCACCCCATTGAGATGGGAATACGCGCGCGCTGGTCAGGCGCATTACAGATTCTCCCTGCCTAGGGTAGGCTGAGGTTTATTGATTGTGGGGATCCGAATCTCCGGCAGCCACGGACTAAGCTGCTGTTAATTACCCCTTGCCTTTGGAGCGAGGGAACCTCCGATTAATGGGTTAAACTGGTCATGCGAACTCAGTGTGTAGTGTGCGTGTGTAGTGTTTTAAAAAGGGTTTTTGGATATATCGGGAGGCCCGCAGAGTTTTTACGGGGGTTCTGCTACCCGGATAGCGGGCTAGGGGTCAAGGGGGTTAGCGGCCCCCTTGCGGGGCAGCGCCCTGTTAGAAATTTTTTTCTAACGGGGGAGGTGTTTTTAGTGTGGAGTATGTGTGTGTATGTATATATACATATATATATAAAAAGGAAAAGGCATCCAAAGGATGCGTGGGAAAAAGCGCTAGCGCCTTGGGTGCTAGCGCTTTGAGCGCAAGGGCGCTAGCGCGCTTTGAGCGCTAGCGCCCCACGTGCCAGGCGCTCGGGCGCTAGCGCTCTGAGCGCAAGAGCGCTAGCGCTCTGAGCGCAAGAGCGCTAGCGCTCTGAGCGCAAGAGCGCTAGCGCCCCACGTGCCAAGCACGCGGGTGTTCGGGCGCTGGCGCCTCATGTGCCAGGCACGTGGGCGCTCGGGAGGCAAAAGAGACTTGGTCCCTGCAATTGGAGTTGTACTCCCAGAAAGAAGCACTTATTATTTTGTGTGTGTGTGTGTGTGTGTATGAGGAGTTAAACTCCTAAGATATTTTAAAGCTGATGAAGGGGGCTTGAGCCCTGGATCTTCCCCAAAGTGGGGTTTCTGGAGATGGGTCTCCTTTTTCTTCCTTTGTTGGCCGGATCTTGAAGATCAAGAAATATGAGATTTTAAAAATCTATCCTTTCTGAGATCTGATGGAAGATCTGAGTTCCTCTTTGTGGGTTTTGTGGTGAAAAACTATTTAGTTTTGGAAAAGGAAGAGTTAAACTCTTGATTTAATTCTTAAAGAAGAAGAAAGTTTAGATCCTTGAGGAAGGAGAAGGAGGCACAAAAACCCTAATCTTTTTGAGAGGAATAAAAAGTATATCCTTTATTTATTATCATGTTGCCTTATATAGGCTTACATATTTACATATAGACCCTTGGGCTTTACAAAATGGCATTTTGCCCATCCCATGTCTCATGTGCTATTTCTTTTTGCACATAAGCCATGGGCTTGCAAAAATTTGGCTTTATGCCCATTTTGCTTACATCCATGTATAAAAAATTACATAAAAAATATTTATTACATGGTTTTTATTTCGGCATGGGGGAGACCGGCCGCGGGCTCGACTTGGGCATGGGCCTACTTGATCTGGGCTTGGGCCCGCTTACTTGGGGTTGACCTTGACTTTGACCCGGTCAACTGGAGTGCAAATTTTTACCCTAACACCAGTGTCTTACCACTTGAATAATTTACTATAAATCATACATGCAGAATTAAGTGGAACAATGAAAAAGGGGTAAGCGGTATGTTTAATTATCTATCCGTAAAAATTGGTTTCGCGTCAAACGGGTTTCAGGTTTACTGGTTGTGGCCATTTCAATTTAAGTGTTCACTGCTGGAAATCCAGTTTCAGAATTGGAAGTCCGTTTCGTAACACATTTTACTCCCAGTTAGAATCATAATTAGGCGACACTATAGTTGAACAATATTTAGGGTTATCAGTTAGGTTTCCAACGCAATTAGCGGATCAGTAATATCCTAAATCAACAGGGATTTATGGTCAGATTAAGGTTGATGTGTAAAATCTGTCACTGCAGAATTCAGCTAGACACGTCGACATTATAAAATGTGTTAAAATATCATACAAAACAGGAATCCAGTGAAACTAGTGGAGTAAGAAAGCTAACTTAATTTTCTACGTAAAAATATAGGGTTCCGCAAATTCTCGCATTTGAACAGGGATATACAGTGATTTAAAAACAAGGGCTAACTGGGATTACCGCTCTGGAGTGCAGTCCAGGATCGTAGATCTCCTCGGTTTCCTCTATCATAACTAGTTCAAATTTAGAAATAAACTATAGAGTACTATAGGTTATCCTGTTAGCTTCGATACAAGCCAAGGAACGCTAAGATCCGGTATGCAAATGATTTATTAGGATTTTAATGGTCTAACCTGTCCGGAAAAGTTCAGATTTCGTAAGGGTTAACGGGGGTAATATTTTATAGGTGAAACGATATTGATTTTCAACCAAATGTCTGCAGTACTTCTGTAAATAGTAAACGGGCTTAATGATCATAAGTTCCGTCAATTAAGGATAGGTTTTCACTTAGAGTTTAGCATCAAATACTTGTTTATACGTAAGGTGATCGAAGCTTCGGTTATGCAAAGATATAAATAATTATGTGTATAACATTAATAGAATGTAAATCAAGTGGAAATCACTTGCCTCGTTGACGATATCACAGAGATGGTGGATCGGTCGGACGCTGCAATGCGCGGCACGGATGTGAAAAACGGTCGTTGCGACGAAACCGGAGTTCGCGAGTCTTGGAATTGCAATAGCGTGTCCTCGAATCCTTGCTTTCGATTGCCTACAGTTTGCACCGATCGACGTGGATGGCGGTACTTGAAGGTTCCGAGTTCGCAGAAGTGAGGCCGTCGATGGTGGATGGGTCATCGCGCAGTTCTGGGTCGTGGCCGGAGCAGGTGGAGGGAGCATAGGGATCTCGGGTACGGGGCTTGGGGTGGCCGCTCGGTCGTGGCTTAGGTGGAGTTCGAGGGTGGTGGCAACGCGGAGGGTGGTGGTGGGGTGTCGGAGGCGTTCAGGCACTGGATGGAGGCAGCTGGGGCGGCTGAGGTGGTCGTCGGCGATGGAACAGAAGCTCGGCGAGGGTTGCAGTGGGTTTGAGGCTCGGGGGTTTGATGGAGCTCGGCGGAGGAAGTTCGTCGGCGAGTGGAGGAGAGGAGCGGGGGTTTGGTGGTGCTGGGAGGTCGAGGGTCGGCGAGTAGGAGGTCGGTTTGGGAGTTAATGGCATCAACGGCGAGGAGTGAGCAGGGGTTGTCGGCGATGATGGCCTCGACGGTGGTGATGCAGTGGGGAGGCTCGGGGGTGATGGGGTGAAGGAGAGAGAGGGAAGGAGGAGGTTAAGGTGACGGGGTCGGGGGTCGGCGACGTGGGGCGACGGAGAGGCGACGAGGCGAGTTGGGGTGGTTGCAGTGGGTTGGTTGGGGAAAGAAGGTGACGGCGAGGTGAGTTTGCAGTGGGGAAGCTTGGTGGTGTGAGGAGTGGCGATGAGAGGAGAAGGAGGAGAAGTCGAGAGGGGAGAGAGAGCGAGGGTGAAGTGAGGGGAGTCGTGGACGTTGGAGTTGGGGAAGGAGGGAGTGGGTGCGGCCGTCGAGGAGCGCGAGGGGGAGGGGACGTTGTGAGGAGGGAACAAATCGTGCGGGAAGACGTTGGGGCGAAGATGAGGTCGCGAGGCGCGGGTCGTAGGCGCGAGGGAGGCGGGGCGTGGGAGCGAGCGCGATGTGGGAGGAAGAAGGGAGCGGGAAAATATGAGGTGTGGGGGAGAAGAAGCTGGCCGGGCCGGGTCGGTAGGAGCTGGGCCGGGCTCGGGCTAGGATAGGAATTAAAAGAGAGGGGGAAGAATAACGGGCTGGGTCGGGAAAAATAAAAGGAAAAGGAAAATTGGGTTAGGGTTTATAAGTGAAATATAGGAATATTTAAATTTAGAAAATTTAGGGAAAAATAATTTACAATTTCGGAAAATATTCAAAAGGGGCCTGGGTATTACAAATGACCTACCTCCTCACAACACTCATATGCAACATAGCACAATACTTTCGGGAACATAGAATACAGGAAAACGAATCTTTACATATTAATACATTTCACTATTAAAACCGTTTTCTACAAGATACGTATTTATTACAAATCTTTGCAAAGCGCCGCTACAACCCATTTTGGGGAACCCGTTCGGGATGGTGCGGATTATCGCACATCCTCGGGCTTAGTAGTGCGAGATGCAGACCTCCGCAAGGAGCATTCGGTCTCGAAGATTTAAAATACGGATATCTTAAAAAAATGAGATTTCTAGAAATATAATATATATTAAAATTATTTTTATATAAATATATGTATATGTATCATTAAAATATCTATTTTGTGATAATATAAATATTCCAACTTTTTCTAAAATCATAAGAATCACTTTACATTAAAATACCATGAATTCCATACAAATTCAATATTACAATTAAACACCATGTATTATGAAAAATAGGTTTATTCACTAGAAATGTCACAAATATAAAATCTACAACCAAGAAAACTCTAAAAACGATAAATAAATACTTGGGGTGTATTTTGAAAATTATACAAATTATTTTTACATAAACCCCCTCAAGTTCTATAAATTACCCTAAGGACCCTAGTAAATATAAGTTTAAGCGGGACCAGTCTCTTGAGCCTCAGGGAGCCGGAGATATGGGTGCTTGCCTATCTAAGGTAGACAACTTAACGGTGTTATCAATACGGTAATCGTCTTTGAAAAAGACACAAATCCTGCCGCCCATGTGCAGCGGTTATCGATAATATCAAAACAATCGGGACTTCAATTTCTTTTCTAATTGTCTGACTCAGACTAAGTCTCTTTAATAATCTGACTCGAATATGATTCAAGTACAATCTACAATTTACAATCCAACATGAATCCATGAATACATATATTCAATCTATATTGACTGAACCGAACTATGGATATATTTCCATTTACATGATTCTCCAGTTACATCCATTTACTGATATCATGGTTTCGGCAAGTCATCTATATATACAAGACAATACAATTTACAATACAACACAAATAATACAATCAATATTTTGCGGGGTTTAAGGGGTAGATTGGTACGGAAGGTGTTAGAAGTGGCATGAGACAGTAAAATTTAAGACACCTAACCTATATTCCGTTGCTGTTGTACCGTGGCATAAACGGTTCCTTGTACTATACGTCCCTCTAGTCTCTGGCATATAGAGACTCCTCTTGTATACATTGGTATCCTTCTGTACCAAGTTACAAATAACAGCGTTAACCATATAATACAACTTTAAAAGCTACCTTCTCTTTCTGTCTATTCTATTTCCCCCTTATCTTTGGGACTTACCGAGCAATTGTTCGCTGACTACATTCCTTCTCTTTCTTCTTTGGAATGTTGTCAGGTGATCTGGACACTCAGGAGATCGAGCCTACTGGTGAGGACTTGGACAGCTTGCCTACGACCCAGAACTCTAGCTTCATTGTACACATTTTTATTTCAGTACTTTTCATTTCTGTTATGCCACTGTTTAGGCATTGCTTCCATTCAGTTGTATTTACTTTTCTATGTATTGTAAAAAGAATGTGAATAAATAAAGTTGCTGTTTTAATTTATCTTGTCTCTTGTGCATTTATATTTATATTGCTTAGACACGCTTAGTGTATTTACTTCAGAGTAAATACGTAGCGGCCTCGTCGCGGCCTCTGCCCGTATACTGGGAAGCGGGACGTGACAGGTTTTGTTGGCGGCCCATGCTTTTCTGAGCTGTATGGAACTCTACCATGCAGTTCTGTTCTGCGTGAACAACCTAAGCAATATAACACAAGAACCAGCAACTAAAACATTCTTTACAACCCATATCCTTGAATCTTATCATTTCATATACTTTGAATCTGTCCTAACCCAAAATTCCCTCACCTCTTTTACAATCTTACCAAAACCTTCGTATTCTTTCATTCTTTCATATATTTTTCATACACTACCAATAGTTCTATCACCAAACTTTCCTTGAATCTGTTACACTTTCCTTTTACAAATTTCGAGGACGAAATTTTTATAAGGATGGTAGAATGTAACAACCCTAAACTTCTTGTACAACTTTCTATACAAATTTTTCAAAAAATCCAGAAAGGGGTACTTTTGCCTAAGCACAAGTTATAAGTTTGTTTTGCTTTTTAATAGAAAGAAGGAGCTTGTAGCTCATTGGTAAGACCTTGCACTGCTGAACCAAAGCACCAGAGTTCAAATCCCATCCCCCACATTATTTTTAAGATTGTTTTATTTTGAAATTTTAGAAGTTCAAGAGTCTACACGTCCTAAACCAGTAAAACCCCACTATACATGTAAAACTAAATGTCCCTGGGGGTATATGATACGACGAGGAACCCAAGGCATAGCGGAATAAGCCGGCTACTCGGGCCGCCGCCGCCGGCCGGACTCGGCCGGACCGCCGATCCCCCAACACCAAAGTTGCGTCTCTTCACCTCCCCATCACTCCTGCACACTTTAATTCCTTGGATCAGTAACAGAGCCCCTTTAAAATCCTATTTACTCCATTTTTTAATACATTTTCAATTCACCCTTTCACCTAACCCTAGCTTTACTCTATAAATACCACCTCTAGACACACCCCCTCACTCACAATTTTGTCCAAACTCTCAAGAAAACACTAGAGAATTTTAGTGTGCAATTGAAATTAGCAAAAGGCGAAAGCTCCAGCGAAATTCCGACGACAACCCTAGGAGCTCCCATCGACGAAACGACGCACCGATGCCTTCTACCGCTTCCTCTCCCTCTTTTCTAATCTCCAAACCCGCAAGTCCCATCTTCATCTTCTATTCTCTAGTCTTAAAACTTCTTTTAATAAAACCCGACGGAATCGGAGTTAATTCGATTTCCGATTCGGCTCTTCCTAAAAATTCAACCTTTTCTTAAATACAATCATACTAAACCATTACATGTTGACTATTAAACATTAACAAGTAATATTGAACAAGTTTCATATCAAAAGGATTCCTATTTCAATTTTTATCGTACTTTTCACTTAAATACCATGTATTTAATTTCGACATTAAACATCACAATCTTGCTATACCTTTAAATAGATCACGAGGTAATGACCTACCTCCTCACAACACTCATATGCAACATAGCACAATACTTTCAGGAATATAGAATACAGGAAAACGAATCTTTACATATTAATACCTTTCACTATTAAAACCGTTTTCTACAAGATGCGTATTTATTACAAATCTTTGCAAAGAGCCGCTATAACCCATTTTGGGGAAACTGTTCGGGATGGTGCGGATTATCGCACATCCTCGGGCTTAGTAGTGCGAGATGCAGACCTCCGCAAGGAGCATTCGGTCTCGAAGATTTAAAATACGGATATCTTAAGAAAATAAGATTTCTAGAAATATAATATATATTAAAATTATTTTTATATAAATATATGTATATGTATCATTAAAATATCTATTTTGTGATAATATAAATATTCCAACTTTTTATAAAATCATAAGAATCATTTTACATTAAAATACCATGAATTCCATACAAGTTCAATATTACAATTAAATACCATGTATTATGAAAAATATGTTTATTCACTAGAAATGTCACAAATATAAAATCTACAACTATGAAAACTCTAAAGATGATAAATAAATACTTGGGGTGTATTTTGAATAGTATACAAATTATTTTTACATAAAACCTCCTCAAGTTCTATAAATTACCCTAAGGACCCCGGTAAATATAGGTTTAAGCGGGACCAGTCTCTTAAGCCTCAGAGAGCCGGAGATATGGGTGCTTGCCTATCTAAGGTAGACAACTTAACAACGGTGTTATCAATACGGTAATCGTCTTTGAAAAAGACACAAATCCTGCCGCCCATATGCAGCGGTTACCGATAATATCAAAACAATCAGGACTTCAATTTCTTTTCTAATTGTCTGACTCTGTAATGCCCCATGTATTATCCGGTATATCCATATATACCAGATAAGCATGGGGACCCACTGTAAAACAATGGGGAATTTTCGGAATACATTCCGAAAGAGGACAGATCTGTACCATAAATGGAATGATACCACTCTTCAATACAGAGGCGCCTTTTAAGTGAACTGGCACTACAGGAGTTTGAGAACTCCGTAGTTAAGCGTGCTCGGGATAGGGAAGTCCTGGGATAGTTGACCTCCTGGGTGGAAAGTGGCCCCTGGTCGAGTCCGGTTCGCTCCGAAGGACAAAATCATGCGGCGTAGGCCAGAGCGGACAATACTCTCTGTGTTGGGGGTGGGGCGTGACAGAATGGTATCGGAGACGATTCCTCAATAGTAGGTCTGTGGTTCGAGGACGAACCATTGTTCTAAGTGGGGGAGAATGTAATGCCCCATGTATTATCCGGTATACCCATATATACCAGATAAGCATGTGGACCCACTGTAAAACAATGGGGAATTTTCGAAATACATTCCGAAAGAGAACAGATCTGTACTATAAATGGAATGATACCACTCTTCAATACAGATGCGCCTTTTAAGTGAACTATCACTACAGGAGTTTGAGAACTCCGTAGTTAAGCGTGCTCGGGCCAGGGAAGTCCTAGGATGGGTGACATCCTGGGAAGTGGCCCCTGATCGGGTCCGGTTCGCTACGAAGGACAAAACCGTGCGGCGTCGGCCAGAGCGGACAATACTTTCTGTGTTGGGGTGGGGCGTGACAGTTTGGCTTGAAGCTTCGGAGGAAATGGGTGCAGCAACGGTGGCCGGAGCTTGGAAGTCGGGGTGAGGTGGTTGCTGAGGTTGCTCGCAGTGGTGATGGGGGATCGAGCGGCTTCGTCGGTGTCGGGCAGTGGCAGCCGGTGGCAAGGGGGTGCGGCAGAGGTGAGATGTGAGGAGAGGAGGGAGAGGGTAGTGTGTGGAGGCGCTCAATGGTGCGAGGTGGTGAGGGGGTCGGCGCTCCGGTGAGACGTGCAGGTGAGGGTTTGGGTGTTGGGTTACGTGCAGGGAAGAGGAGCTCGGGTGTAGGGGATCTCGTCGTGAGGTAGAGGAGGAGAGGTGTGGGTTGAGGAGAAGGTGACGACGCGACGGTAAGGTCGACGGCGAGACGAGCTCCGGTGAGGAGGGTTTGCAGGCTTCTAGTCGGGAAAGAAGGGGATGAAGTTGATGGTGGTGGTGATGGCGTCAAGAGTCAGAGGTGGTCTAGGGGTTGAGGCTCGGTGGTGTGCAGGGAAGAGAAGGTCATGGAGTGAGTGAGGGGGATTGAGAGTGAAGGAAAGAGAACGAGAGGGAGTCGTTGGCGAGGAAAGAGGAACGACGAGGTGGGAAGCTCGGGGGAAACGCGAGGGAGAAGGGAAGTGGGCGCGGGTCTCGAGGAGCGCGAGGGGGAGGGGACGTTGAGGAGGTGGAGGAGTTTGGCGCGAGAAAAAGGGGGAAACGTTGGGGGCGAAGACGGGGTCGCGAGGCGCGGGTCGTGCGGGTCGTAGGGGAGAAATATGGGATGAGCGGGAAAGAGAAGTGGAGAGGAGAAGAAGAAGAGAGGGAGTGGGGATCGGTTCGGGTAGGATGTGCTCGGGTTCGGGTCGGGTTCGGGGAGTAGGTTGAGGGAAAGGGGTTTGGGCCGAGCTCGGGATGGAGGGAAAAGGTTTGTGCTAGAAAATGAAAAAGGAAATGGAAAAAGGGATTAAATTAAATTAGGGTAAGGTAATTATAATTAAATTAGTTGGAAAAATATAGAAAGTTAGTAGAAAATTTGGGGAAAATATTTGGAAATTTATTTACTAAAATACAGTAACTATTTATAGGGACTGGGTATTACACAAACCGAGCCCAACATTTCATCGAGCAGTCGAGCTCGTCACTATTGTCGCGGCTGCCCGTGTTATTGCTTCATATGTCGTCATTGCAGTCACTGTCGTCTCCCCAATCTCGGCCACCCCCACTGTCCCATCGTCGGCTCACCGCAACATTGAGCCCAAGCTTGAGACGATCGAATCCCTTGTGGCTACTGTGTGCTGTGCCCATGCAAATTGTCGTCATCGTCGCTATCGTGCCATCGATCGCCTCCAGGCAAGTGATCCCCCTTTCACTTGCTATAATCATGCTAAATATATTATAATTGGTTAATTATGAGTTAGTATATTGGATGAAGGTGAACCTGTGTATATACGTGCTACATGTTCGATGTTAAACCCTAAATCATAACCTATTTTAAAACACCTTAATTTGAGATAAATGAACCACTTTACTGTTAATGAATATCTTGTAGAAGTTTGGACGCAAAATATCGAGATTATCACTATGAAATGACATCCTGATAACCCTTGCGAAATCTGAATTTTCCCGGACATGTTAGACCGTTAAAATCCTAATAAATCATTTACATATCGGATCTTAGCGTTCTATGGTTCGTATCGAAGACAACAGATAAAACTATAGTACCCCATAGTTCCTCTTTGCATTTTGACAAGTTATAACGAGAGATACTGAGGAAATTCGCGGCCCTGAACTGCAGTCCGGGGTAGCGTTTAGTTTTGGATACCTGGCTTGGGAACACCTGTATACCCATTCTTTAAACTCAAAATGCACAGATCCCCATATGGTCGTGTAGATAATTTAGTTATCTAACACCTGAATCTAGTCCCGTGTCGTTTCACAGTTGTTTAATATTTAATTTGTATTTTAGAATACCGTGGTGTTCTGCAGTTTCTGCAGTGACCCCTCTTACACCAGCACCTTGCACATAACCTAACTTCTAACACGGGAATCCTATTGATAATACGTTTAATGCGTTGGAAAGATAACAGAAAAATATACAATTAGTTGAACTTTAGTGTTGCCTAATTATACTTCCAACTGGGAGTAAAACGTGTTACGAAACGGACTTACAGTTCTGAAACTGGATTTCCAGCAGTGAACACTTAAATTGAAATGATCATGACTAGCAAACCTGAAATCCGATTGACGCGAAACTAATTGTGATGGATAGATAATTAAACATACTGGTTACCCCTTTTATATTGTTTAGCTTAATTCTGCACACATGATTTATAGTAAATTATGCAAGTGGTAGGACATTGGTTCCTGGTATTTTATTCATATCATAATTATTGTATTCTCATCATATCATGTAGATGTCATTACATTGGTAACTTAGTGATCGTGTACATTACCCATTGATAGGTATTAGTGTTTTGATTGTGGCAAGTATGTTAGTGTTAAAATGTGAATGAATAAGTGAAGTGACACGTACTTGTACACAATCAGCGAACCCAGTTTATTTATTGCATTGTCGACGTCTATGGGACATATATAAGTGTAACTATAACTGGTATGGGACGGTTATGGAAGCACTTATATTAGTGTCATAGGTAAGGCGTCAAACGCTGTCCATTTATCTCGGGTACCAGTCGAGACATGCTTGATGGAGATCCTGTCTCCAGTTTCTCGCGTAGACTTGTCATGGACCGACTAGTATTTGGGTTTATGGTCGGAGTTTGACGTAGACCACGGGGTGTGGGATAGTTTGAGCGTGAGTTCAACGGAATCTCGGGAGTCCCACTTCCGGCATATACAGCGATTCTGGGAGTCATATGGGTGATATTACTGATTATTAGCGAGCGTTTTGGGCCCGTATTCCCTTGGGCCCTACTCTTGGGTTGGGGATACTCCTGCGTGGTTGACTCTCACACTTGGACCGACGATAGGTTTAGCGACCTGGACAGTGAGACTTAGAGACTGATAGGGTTAGTGACATTGACATGCATTAATACTGATCCGATATACCTGCTTTACTGTTTACTTGTACCGATTATTTCATGCGCGTCATCATTCTATATTTACTGCTTCATGTTCATCATCATTGCATGTGTTTACTTTTGCATTTATATATATTGCTATTGTATCGCTCTGACGACCTGAGTATGCATGCTCAGAGTGAGAACTGGACTTAGCTCGGATCAGCACCTGACGTACCTTGAGGATATTGCGGACGTCTAGATCAGCGACGTCAACACCATCTTTCCTTGATCTCTATCTGGTTAGTTTTTGTATCTGTTTTGATTTAGTGACTGCATTTCTCATTACCTGTGCATTGATTACTGATTACCACGTAAAGCTAGAAGCTGAAGTGTGACTACGGCAGGATATTTCCTCGACCGTAGGAGCATGGCTGGCCTTGTCAACCCCTCGTATTCCTTATTTTGGGAAGCGGGGCGTGACGTGGTTTTGTTGGTATCAGAGCCAGGTTTTGCTATAATTGGGATTGCAGTTTCCGAGTAGGGCTTGACAATCTAAACCATCCTTTCGGTCTAGATTGTAAACTTGTTATCCTTGATCTTGATTTATATAGTGTGTTCTGCTACATGTTTTGATCCGTCCACTAGGGTTTTGGGTGACTTAGTAGAGTTATGTGATTGTAATTATGAACTGCAGCATGGTTACAATATTGTACTCTGTTGAGTGACTTGGAGTTCTACATTTGATTTCCACTCGTTTGAGTTTCACCTCACCCGATATTCTTGTTTCGTTGTCTATTCTATATCTTATTTTGATTCTTAGTCCTTGTACCTTATATCGTCCTCAAATTTGTTGTTTCAGGACCATGGCTTCCAATGACTCTTCTTCCAACTCTACTCCCTAGAATCAGACCGTCGAGATTTTGAATGTACTGCAAGGCTTGAAGGAAGTCCAGGAGCGAACAAACGATCTCTTAGCTGAAGGACTACGAAAGCAAATGGCTCAGGCACCTGCGGAAGCCCCCAATCGTAAGAGAATCCCTGATAAGCAAAGAAGAGATGTGAATATGAAGCGCCCATTTGTTCCTCAGCAACGGAAACAGCGGAGAGCTCAACATTGTGGATATTGCGAGAGACCGGGACACCTTCAGAGGGACTGTCACAGGGCTAAGGGGCAATGCCTGATTTGTGGATCCAACGAGCATCTTATCGATGGTTGCCCTTGAAGGAAAGAGCTACAAGGAGAAGATTCGTCAACACTCTCCACTCCTGCTAAGTGACTTGGTTATTTCGTAGTTCGAGCTTCAAGGATAGTACGGACCCAGCGCAGGATTCAGCTCGCTTGACGAGAATGCAGCGGTCTAGATATCAACGAAGAATTATCACCTTTTCTGCTTTCAATAAAAATATTGTCACTCTTTAGTAAATGTTTCCTTTCGTTTAAAATCTTGTATCCGTTAAACTTCTTAGTTTGAATGCAATAAAATTGTGAGTTATGATGTATGTATCGTCCCCTTGCCACTCATTTTCCTTACACTGCTTACTGCATCATTATTCAAAATTTTGATTTTCAGTCCTTACATACCGTATATTTTCCATATGCTCCACATCTTTGGTTATTTTCTTTGTGTGTTCCACTATCTGATCATGACTCTCCCTTTTCAGGCCATGGCCAATCCTGGAGCAGCGCCGCTTGTTTCCTGATTAAAAATCAGGAATTACCTCAATGAGGTATCACGTGTTCACACGTGACCAATGGTCACGTGATGACACGTGATGGTTAAAATCCCATCAAACAAAACGGAAAGCAAAAGGCTGAAAGATGACCCAATTTGAGGTCACGTGCTCACACGTGACTAAGGGTCACGTGCCAGGCTTTGAGAGACTCACAGTTTAATAGAATTTAATTCTAAAAGTCGGGAATTGCCTCAGTGAGGTATCACTTGCTCACACGCGACCAATGGTCACGTGTTGACACGTGACAATTAAAACAGAAAAGAAAAAATAAAATAATAATAACAAATGGCTGAAAGACTTACCTCAATAAGGTGTCACGTGCTCACACGTGACCAATGGTCACGTGTTGACACGTGACGGATACAATTGAAACATATGTAAACGCTGAGGAAAGGACTCAATTGGTGGTCACATGCTCACACGTGACCAAGGGTCACGTGCCAGCACGTGACTGGCTTCGAAAGCCTTACAGTTAATAGAATTAAATTCTAAAAGCTTCTAAATCTTTCCAAATGGAGAAGGATTATAGGGACCGTTGGATTAAAGATCCAAGGGTGATTAAAAATCACCAATTTATGGAAAAATCTTAGACAAGGAAAGATTTCCCTAAATCTCACCAGAAATAACAAACAGAATATCTTTGGATTAAACATCCAACGGTGAATAAAATTCACCCAATAATCTAAAGGCTCATATTAATTATAAAAAAACAATCAAATCTTTCAATGAAAGATTTACTAAACAAATTGATTCTTTTCCTTCTCCTATAAATAGAAGCCAGAGGAGAGTTTTAAAGAGGGAGAGAGTTTGGGAACCTTGAAATTTCAGAGAGAAAAGAAAAGAGGATTTAATTCTTAAGAAAGAAAAACCCTAGGTAAGAAAAGAAAGGGGATCAAAACTTCAATAAAGAGAATTTAATTCTCGATTCAAGAGTTTAACTCTTTTATCAAAAAGAACTTAGATCTTCCTCTAGTTGAGGATTTGCAAAGCGCACATCTCCCCATAAGTTGAGAATTTAATTCTCATCGGGTCGAGATCCTGCCATGCAGATCTAAAACTTAGAGGGGGAATTGAGTTCAAAGAATTTAATTCTCCCAAAATTATAGGAATTTAATTCCTTTAAGATGGACAGAATTAGGGTTTGAACCCTATCTGAGAATTTAATTCTCCCAAAATTATAGGAATTTAATTCCTTCAAGATGAATGAAATTAGGGTTTAACCCTACATAAGAATTTAATTCCTCCAAAATCGTGATTAGGGTTTAACCCTACAGAGAATTTAATTCTTAAAACAAAGATACTTGAAAGATCTCCATGCGCATAAAGAACATTGGTCACGTGATGACACGTGATCCTAATCCGTAGTGATCAGAAAAGAAGGAATAAAACTAGGTCACAAGTTCCCACGTGACCCCTAAAAAGATCCCCAAAAATTAAAAGGAAACAGCCTTGAGGCAATGCCTCACGTGCTCCTACGTGACTCCCAAAACGCAGAAAGAAAAAGAAAAGGAAATGAAGGCTTTGGGCGCTCTCACATGTTACCACGTGACCCCTTGGCAAACGCTTTAACAGTCAACACATAAATCCCCATCACGTGTCAACACGTGACGTTCAAAATAAAATAATAAAGAAGTGTTTAACACTTAATTGCAGAACGAGGTAAAAGGGGATCTGGTCCTACCTTTGGGCGCTCTTATGTGTCCCCACGTGACCTCTCTTTTTTTTTAGTATTTAACACTGATTCGAGAACTTTATACCCAGTGTTTAACACTGGTGTTTTCTAGTGTGTAACACTAATTTGACCACTTCATTTCCAGTGTTTAACACTGTTGTTTGCTAGTGTTTAACACTAATTTGGGAAACTATGTTTCCAGTGTTTAACACTGATTGTTCTTTTAGTGTTTAACACTAGTTTGAGAATTCTATCTTTAGTGTTTAACACTTTTGTTATTTAGTGTTTAACACTACTTTTAGCCAAATTGGCTAATCTTTTAGAGGCAAAGCCTCCCCTTCAATTGAATCTCAAAATTGAATAACATCCAGAGCTATAATAGAAATGTTATCAAGCCCCCCAAAACTTTTGTGGACTGGAATCAGACAAATGTCAAACAGGCCAGACTTAATTGGACTTAGCCCAAGTTAGCCATAAGTCCTCAATCCAGACTTAACTGAGCCAATGGGCTCACAATATAATTAATTGGTCTTGGTTCCAAATTGGGCTACAGATCATTTAATCTACCTTAGTTCAAGGGTACATCTCTTCACCCCTTTGATATTTGTCGTTGTAATTCCTCAACGTCTTCAAAGAGGTGACGGGTCCCAACAACCATACATTTCACGGACTGTGGGGTCCTTAAACTCATGGACTATGATGTCCTTAACCTTGACCGTGACGTCTTAAAACTAACAACGGACTATGATGTCCTTAACCTTGACCGTGATGTCTTAAAACTAACACCGCACTGTGGAATCCTTAAGTCCACAGACTATGATGTCCTTAACCTTGACCGCAACGTCTTAAAACTAACATTGGACCATAATGTCCTTAAACTACTTATCGACCGCAACGTCATTAAACTAAACAATAGAGCCCCCAATTACTCTTTTGTTGGATCTAAACGATCCCGTTAAGTCGATCTTAGTCTAAAATTAGACTAACGTATCCTTAACAAACGTTTAAGTTGATCTTAGCCTCAAATGAGACTAATGTATCCTTAAACCCAACCCCCCAAACCCAAATCTAAGAAAGATACGGATTTGGACTAGTCCACGTCCTACGGGCGACAACATAACTTAGTCTCCGTATACAATCCACGGGCAACCAAACACAAAACAAACAACCGCGACACGAAGTGACCATCTGGAGAAGGCGAAAGTTGTTACCGCGATGCGGTAGCATAATTAACTGCAGGGGCTTGCGCCTGCAGGGAAGAGCATCCCCACAATCAAAAACCCCTCAAGCGAGGGGGAATCTGACGAAGTCTGCTACATCGGCCGCATCCGTTTAAACCTTCGATACACGGTGCCATAAATCAACTTGGCATCTTCGGAAAGGTGGACGGATAGCACCTATTAGCATCTGCCCCGAATCTCAGGCAAGACGTCAGTCTTGTGCCGTCTTTCAGAGGGGAACAGATTCTGGCACGTCCGGTGGGACCTTTTCCTTTTTCCACTCCACACTTCGTGTGTCGTGTTTTTCCCGCGATCAAATAATCGCGGTGTGTATGTTTTTGGTTGCCCTTTGGGGAGTGGATATTGAAGCCGGCATTTCGTCTCTATCAAGAATGGCATTTGCTCCCACCCTAGCAACTTAGGCTCTGTCATATCCGGCGGAGTCAAGTATGGATCGCTTACAGCCTCAAATCTCTGCAATCCGGCTCTTCAAGAAATCAACGGGCTTCTTTTTGGGTCGATGCTCCTACCTCCCACCCTCGGTGCCTCAACGCCGATGGAGGAAGCCCAGAGGATGTCTGTCATCCACAGGCACGCTTCCCAAGCAGCAGCCTTGCCGATGGAATCGGTCCTCAAACAACTGGCACATGCCAAAGACCAAGGTCGACGCAGGGGGCAGAATATTCAAGCTCTTCAAGAAATCAATGGCTTCAAACTGCACTAACTGCAACAGCAACTCTCGCTCTGTCCCATCTGGAGGAGTAACCTACGGGCCCCAAGCGGCCTTCCTTTTCACTATGCCAGTGGAGCAGGTAACTCAAGCCACCACTGGGCTATTCTTCGGGACCATGCTCCCGCCAACGAGCTTCAGCGCTCCTGTACCATCGCAAGAAGCTCCCAAGAAATCGTTTTTCAGCGCTCCTGTGCTTATTTACGCCCTACTTTGCATTATACTATATATAAGCGCACACAAAAAAATTGTGATAATAAAAGAGTAGAAAGTGAAAAATTATATTTAAAAGATAGGAATAGTTTAAGAAAAACAAGAAAGTTAGAAGTTTTCTTAAATGAAACTAGTAATAAGTAGTTATGAGCTGTTGTCCCAAGGGTTAGTAAGATGAAGGAAATTACTAATCTGAGGATAAAAATAAGCCTGAAAAATAGTTCATATTCTGAAAGCCAAACATTTGAACGTTGATACCCTACTATACGCACTTACACACATCTTG
The DNA here is from genome assembly GCA_030015575.1 of Agapanthus africanus. Taxonomy (NCBI): domain Eukaryota; kingdom Viridiplantae; phylum Streptophyta; class Magnoliopsida; order Asparagales; family Amaryllidaceae; genus Agapanthus; species Agapanthus africanus. The sequence continues at coordinate 483,891,907 of JASDDO010000022.1, read as the reverse complement.
AAACTCGGGATAGTAGATGATACCTTGAAATGCTCTTGTCTAAAAGCCAAAGTATGAAGAAAATAAAAGTGGAGAATAAAAGATAAAATGGTGAAAAGAAAAATGAACACTGGTTTTGTTATCACCGAGGCAGCAATAAAAAAATATAGCGAGGGTGCTTTATCACCTAGTGCCTTAGACCAACTGGTTTGGGAGCCACTGTTAAGCCTCAGGTGTTGCAAGACGAGAAAAAACACCTAATTAGCAAGCACATGAGTAATCGATCGGTTAGTATCTCAAGAAGTATTAACGGTCGCATGAAGAATGTGTGAGCAAATTCCATCTAAATATCTATTAAAAAGTACTATGGTAGATGGATAAGAGTATGATTGCTTGAATTGAATTTTCTGAGTGTAGGGATGTCCAGTTCACACACGTAGGGGTATATGATCAATGTTTGGAAGAAAGGTAGGAATGAAAACTAAAGGCGATGTTTTATTGAGGGATAATGTGATTTCTAACATTTTTTCATGACCATTAAGATAGGGCTCATAGCAACTGAAAAGCTGGTATAGTTGAAAACTCTTATTTTCAAGTTCTTTCTTTTATAGTTCTTATCTTTATATAACTTTCATCATCTCTTTTATTATAGGATTTTGTGGGTGTAATCCGCTGAAAACCCTCAGGAGACAACACTCCTCCTACTAGGGATATGCTACTGGCACTCAGTAAGGAAGGCTGGGGGCAACTCTCCTTCTAGACTGACTCCGCCGACTCCAACGGCGGAAATTGATGCTGCTGTTCCAACTGGGAACAGCTTTGAACCACTTAGGAAGGTCCGCAAGAACTCTCCGACCACTGTGCTGAAAAGATCTCCTCCACCTATGGAGAGTGCTACAAAGGTGAAGCCGGAACAGCCCCCTCAACGGCTGTCCTCTAAAATCTACCAGGTCGGGCGTCAAGTCCAAGACTCGGTAGTTGATCAAGATTATCCCCGCCGACAGAAAAAGGTGAAAGTTCAGCAGGAAGAGGGCCGTCCTTACAGCCACCTGATGAAGAAGGGAACCCCTTTCGTCTGGGATCGCAAATGCCAAAGCGTGCTAGATGAAATCAAGCAATACCTGCAGAATCCGCCAGTACTGGCCGCTCCGGTCAAGGAAAAGCCTCTCATTCTGTATACAACAGCCCTCGAAGGTTCTTTAGGCACATTATGGGCACAGGAGAACGACCAAGGGAAAGAACGAACCCTCTACTATTTGAGCCGAGTTCTACTGGGGGCAGAAAACAACTACTCCCCCATCGAAAAACACTGCCTGGCGTTGATCTTCGCGATAACAAAGCTCAGTCACTGTGCATTGGCACATGAAGTCCGTCTCATATCGAAGGTGGACCCTCTCAAATATTTGATGTCAAAGGCCATACTGACAGGCCGGCTCGCTAAACGGGCTTTTCTCTTGATGGAGTTCTCAATAACTTATCAACCTCTTAAGGCAGTGAAAGGCCAGGCCATCGCCGACTTCCTCGCTGAGCATCCGATACCTGCCGATTCTCCCCTGAATTGCGAGCTGCCAGACGAACATGCGTTTGATGCGATCGACGGTAGTGATACCCGATCGGGACTCTATTTTGATGGAGCGTCTTCCACGAAGAAGTGCAAACAAAGCACCTCAATAATCAAATCGGGGGTAGGCCTCATCTTCGCAACTCCACAAGGAGGGATAATGCGCTTCGCCTTCTCCTTGACAGAGCCGAGGACGAAAAATGAAGCTGAATACGAAGCTTTGATAGCAGGCCTCGAGATCGCCATCGACATGGGAATTGAAAACCTCCTCATATACGGAGACTCCCAATTGGTCGTTAGTCAAGTAAACGGCGACTACCAGACGTGCAAGCCAGGGCTGGTGAAGTATGGCGAGAGAGTACAGCGACTGTTGACTCAAATTTCCTCCTACATGCTGGAAAGCATACCACGTGCAAGAAACAGCAAGACGGACGCGTTAGCTAAGCTCGCTAAAGAACTGGCTGATGAGAACCTCGACGACGTCAGAATCGTGGTACAAAGCCGTCGGGTCCTCGCACCCGCAGAAATATCTCCGGAATCATCTGAGAAAAAGGAAGCGATTGAACAGACGGCCCTACAAGTAAAAGACTAAGAGAAGGTAGAAGATTGGAGAGAAGTCGTTATAGACTACTTCAAATCCCGTCGAATGCCTGAAGATGCGTCCTCAAAACATCAGCTCATGAAGCGAGCCCTATCTTTGCCTTCGTCAATGATATTCTGTACAAGAGGTCATTTGATTCTCTGTGATTGAGATGCTTGGGACCTAAAGAAGCAGAAATAGTCATTCAGGAAGTTCACGACGGACTCTGCGGTTCTCACCAAGCAGGCCCGAAGATGAAATTGAAGATCAAACGAATGGGTTATTATTGGCCCACGATGATCCAGGACTGCCTCGAGTATGCGAAGCAATGCCACTCGTGCCAGATTCATGGGGACTTTATCCACCAACATCCAAATCCACTACATCCAACGGTGTCTAGCTGGCCATTCGAAATATGGGGAACTGACATAATTGGCCCCATCGAACCAGCGTCGTCCAGGGGACATCGATTCATTTTGGCGACGACTGACTACTTCTCTAAATGGGCAGAAGCAGTACCGCTGAGGGAAGTGAAGACGGAGAATATCCTCCATTTCTTCAAGACGCACGTCATTTATCGGTTTGGGACTCCGCGACGGATCATATCCGATAACGGGCCAGCCTACAGAAGCCATAAAATCAGCCGCTTCATACAACAGCACAACATTGACTGGAGATACTCCTCAGTTTATAATCCCCGAGCTAACGGTCTAGCTGAGGCTTTCAACAAGACCTTAACGAAGATCGTAAAGAAGACGGTATCTCGAAACAAGAAAGACTGGCATGAGAGACTGCAAGAAGCTCTCTGGGCGTATCGAACCACGTTCAAGATGGCCACGAACACAACGCCGTACACGTTGGTATTCGGTACAGAACCAGTACTTCCGGCAGTTCATTATGAGCTAACGGACGAAGAAAACGCTTACTTTCGGCTTGAGGAGCTTGATGCCCTTGATGAAACCCGGCTCCTGGCGCAGCAAAATCTGGAAGCCTATAAAGCGAAGATGATGCGCTCATATGAAAGATTGACCAGGCCGAGGATATTCCGCCAAGGCGAACTCGTGCTAGTGGTCAAAAGACCTATGATCCCCAATCGCGCCAAGAGGGGAAAATTCGAGCCGAACTATGAAGGCCCGTACGTCATAGACAAGGTCTACCAGGGTGGAGCCTATCTACTCATGGATATGCACGGTGAAAGACCTTTCAGGCCAATAACCGGTCGCTTCCTAAAGAAATACTACGCTTAATGAGTCACAGCCTAGGTCAATGATAGATGACGACGACTATGTCCGCTCGCTATCTTCCTAAGCCCAAACTCTATAAGCAGTAGCCGGCCTTCTTCAACAACGGACCGAAACGTCCTTAAACTAATGACGGACCACTACGTCCTAAAACCAGCCGTTGACCGAGATGTCGATAAACTACGGTGGATTGCAACATCCCAAAGCCGAAAAAAAAGAGAATAAAAAAAAAGAAAAAAAAACGGTATGTCCATAAGCAAAATGGCACGGATGAAAACCCGAAAGGGCTCCGTGAGTAAAAACAGCAGGGCTACCGGCGAGTGTTTGTGAAAACCCGAAAGGGCGCAAACACGTTAGACAAAAAAGAAGAAGAATAATAAAAAAACGGTATGTTTATAAGCAAAATGGGCACGGATGAAAACCCGAAAGGGCTCCGTGAGTAAAAACAGCAGGGCTACCGGCGAGTGTTTGTGAAAACCCGAAAGGGCGCAACCTCGTTAGACAAAAAAGAAGAAGAATAAAATAAATAAATAAAAACGGTATGTCCATGAGCAAAATGGGCACGGATGAAAACCCGAAAGGCGTGAGTAAAAATAGCAGGGCTACCGGCGAGTGTTTGTGAAAACCCGAAAGGGCGCAGCTTCGTTAAAAGACACTTACAGGGTCCTCTCGACCTTGTGAGGAGAAACCACCCACGTGAGATCCTTACGACTCACAAGGGAGCAACACACTTAGGGATCCCCACGATTCCTAAGGAGAAATTACACTTGCGAGATCCTCATGACTCGTAAGGAGAATTCTCTTATGGGACCCTTACGGCTCATAAGATTTAAAAGTCTTAAGTTACAGAGACCTAAACCTGTTCTTAAGCAACCCCCCAACCTTCAAAACTGCCCTACAAGCATCTCAATTCTGACCTTTGTATACAATCCACGGGCACAAATAAACACTTCCCTAACCGAGTCCCATCCGTGACTGGGGATATGTTCGCACGGCGAACAACCCTTGTGGGTCCTCTCGACTTATAAGGAGAAAACCCTTTTGTAAGATCCTTACGACTTACAGGGGAACACGCACTTAGGAATCCTCACGACTCCTAAGGAGAAAACACACCTACGAGATCCTCACGACTTGTAGGGAGAAATACCTTTGTGAGACCCTTACGGCTCATGAAGTCAAAAGCCTTAGTCGACAGAATCCTAACCCTGTTTACTAAGCCACCTTTGTTCGACATCGACGGAGGTAAATGATGATTCGCACCTGGAAATATTCCAGCTGTAGTGGTGTTGATGCCGAAATCGGTGCCTAATCTCAAGCTTGCGGCGAAAAGCCAGCAAGCCACACATGCATACGAAATAGCCGAAATGATGGGGCAACTTGCAGACAAAATCAGCAAGTAAAAATGTATCCATGCAAAATAGCCGAAATGATTGGGCAACTCGCAATAAAAAGCAGCGAGTAAAAATAAAACAAATAGCCGAAATGATTGGGCACCGCGAAAAATAGCCGAAATGATTGGGCAATCGCAACCTTCGCGATATAAAAAGCTGAAATGATAGAGCATCGCGGAAAGAAATAAAAAAAAAATAAAAATGAAAGTTATGCCCTGCAGGAAATATCGTTTCGATCCCTGTATACAATCCAGGGACGCAAACAAAGAAGGAATCACATTCCTCCCCCCAGGTTTCATCCAAAGAAGAAGCCAAATCTCGATGGTCCACAAATAGCCTAAAGATCATCTCAACACTCGTCCCATCACAACGGACAGAACATCAAGCAAAGCAGAATGGCGACAACTCCCAGTTCCATGACTCGCCGGCATACAGCTGACCGAGAGTCAAATTCCGACTTCATGAAATACAGACAAAGTCAAAAAATTCCTATTCACGTGGAACGCGGATAACGTCACTCTTTAACCCCGTGGAAAACATCCAGAGCGGAGCCTGGTCCTCGCCGAACACGGCAGTGAACCCGTGGGAAGCATCCAGAGCAAAATTCCTGGTCACGTAGAACGCGGATAACGTCACTCTTTGAACCGTGGAAAACGTCCAGAGTGGAGCCTGGTCCTCGCCGAACACGGCAGTGAACCCATGGGAAGCATCCATAGCAAAATTCCTGGTCACGTGGAACGCGGATAACGTCACTTTTTGACCCCGTGGAAAACGTCCAGAGCGGAGCCTGGTCCTCGCCGAACATGGCAGTGAACCCGTGGGAAGCATCCAGAGCAAAATTCCTGGTCATGTGGAACGTGGACTCTTTGACCCCGTGGAAAACGTCCAGAGCGGAGCCTGGTCCTCGCCGAACATGGCAGTGAACCCGTGGGAAGCATCCAGAGCAAAATTCCTGGTCACGTGGAACGCGGATAACGTCACTCTTTGACCCCGTGGAAAACGTCCAGAGCGGATCCTGGTCCTCGCAGAGGATGGCAGTGAACCCGTGTGAAGCATCCAGAGCGGAGCCTGGTCCTCGCCGAACACGGCAGTGAACCCGTGGGAAGCATCCAGAGAAAAATTCCTGGTCACGTGGAACGCGGATAACGTCACTCTTTGACCAGTGGAAAACGTCCAGAGCAGATCCTGATCCTCGTAGAGCACGGCAGTGAACCCGTGTGAAGCATCCAGAGCGGAGTCTGGTCCTCGCCGAACACGGCAGTGAACCCGTGGGTAGCATCCAGAGCAAAATTCCTGGTCACGTGGAACGCGGATAACGTCACTCTTTGACCCCATGGAAAACGTCCAGAGCGGATCCTGGTCCTCGCAGAGCATGGCAGTGAACCCATGTGAAGCATCCAGAGCAGAGCCTGGTCCTCGCCGAGCACGGCAATGAACCCGTGTGAAGCATCCAGAGCAAAATTCCTGGTCACGTGGAACGCGGATAACGTCACTCTTTGACCCCGTAGAAAACGTCCAGAGCGGATCATGGTCCTCGCAGAGCAAGGCAGTGAACCCGTATGAAGCATCCAGAGCGGAGCCTGGTCCTCCCCGAACACGGCAGTGAACCCGTGGGAAGCATCCAGAGCAAAATTCCTGGCCACGTGGAACGCGGATAACGTCACTCTTTGACCCCGTGGAAAATGTCCAGAGCGGATCCTGGTCCTCGTAGAGCACGGCAGTGAACCCATGTAAAGCATCCAGAGCGGAGCCCGGTCCTCTCCGAACACGGCAGTGAACCCATGGGAAGCATCCAGAGCAAAATTCCTGGCCACGTGGAACGCGGATAACGTCACTCTTTGACCCCGCGGAAAACGTCCAGAGCGGAGCCTGGTCCTCGCAGAGCACGGCAGTGAACCCGTGTGAAGCATCCAGAGCAAACATCGGACTGTAGAGTCCTTAAAATCCATGGACTATGATGTCCTTAACCTCGACCGTAATGTCTTAAAACTAACGATCAACCATGATGATTCTATACTGATTTTACCTTGGTTCAAGGGTACATCTCTTCACTCCTTTGATATTTGTCGTTGTAATTCCTCAACGTCTTCAAAGAGGTGACGGGTCCCAGTAACCACATGTTTCGTGGACTGTGGAGTCTTTAAATCCACGGACTATGAAGTCCTTAACCTTGACCGCGGTGTCTTAAAACTAACATCGGACTGTGGAGTCCTTAAATTCATGGACTATGACGTCCTTAACCTTGACCATGACGTCTTAAAACTAAACATTAGACTGTGGAGTTCTTAAATCCACAGACTATGATGTCCTTAACCTTGACCGTGGTGTCTTAAAACTAACAATGGACTGTCGAGTCCTTAAACCCACGGACTACGATGTCCTTAACCTCGATCGTAATGTCTTAAAACTAGAAACGGACGGCAGAGTCCTTAAATCCACGGACTATGATGTCCTTAACCTCGACCGCGATGTCTTTAAACTACGGTACCCTGGAAAACATCCAGAGCAACCCCTGACCCCGTGAAATACGGATAAGGGCAACCACACCCAGCACTTGCGGGTCCTCACGACCTGTAGGGAAGAAAACTCTCTTGTGAGATCCTTACGACTCTCAAGGAAAAACCCGCTTAATAATCCTCACGATTCTTAAGGAGAACTTACATCCATGGGATCCTCTCGACTTGTAGGGAGAAAAACTCTTTATGAGACCCTCACGGCTCATAAAGCTCAAAAGTCTTAGGAAGCAGATTTTAACTCTGAATCCTAAGCCATCGCTGTGCTGCAAAGAGATCAAGATAGACTATCCGCAGAATACATTCAATAAAAAAGGACATACCATCGAGAAGAAAAATATGTCTTTTATTCATAAACCAAAATGGATACAAAGTACTATTCATGAAAAAACAAAAAAATATATACTCTCATTCGGGAGTATGTACAAAAAAAAGATACAAGTATTCAAGACGGCGGGTGATTTAGCAGCTTGGTCAGCTCATCCCTTTTCTGCTGGGCCTCGCCTTCATGGTTCAATATCGCCACAAGACGGGCTTCCTCCTAAGCCTTCTGGGCCCGATACGAGGCAAGCCGGCCTTCAAGCTCTTTCTCGGTAGCCTTGTAGGCCTTAACCCTTTCGCGAGTGAATACAGCAGCTTTATCGAGGGCCACCAACTCCTTGATAGACTCTTAAAGTACTCGCCAGAGTTCATACACTTTATTTGCTTTGGCTGTAAGGCTGGCCTGGAGCTCGTTCAGTGCCTTAGAGGCCAGCTCCCTCTCCAAGAATATGCGGCCGAGCCGCTTCTTGCACGACACCATGTTCGCCGTGCACCGCTTTATCAGCCCCGCAAGTCTGCCTTTGCAGCCACGGCCTCCGAAGAAAGGCGGGAACACTCAAGTACGTGCGAGCAAGCCTCCACCTGCCGACAGAACTCAACCCAGACTCGCACCACCGCTTCGCTATGGTAGGTGGCAAGAAAAGGAAGAGAACTGTTAGCTTCGGCAGCAAATGCTTCAGTTGTGATTACGCTGCCAGCGCGAAGCTCCTCGATCAGAGACGACAGGGAGACAAGGCTTAACTCGGCCAAGCGTTCTGAGGCTCGCAAAGCATAGGGGCCGGGTGGCATGGCGATGCGCGACTCCAGCGCTGTGGGAGCTGGCAGGGCTGTTCAGATTTGAAAAATGTCAGTGAAATTCTTAAGCAAGAGAACAAGTGGGACCATATTGAGACATCACTTACCCACAGTCATGCAAGAAGGGGCTGAAGGTTCCCCTGGCCCTTCGAGGACCTCAACCCCGTCATCAGCCTCCAGAACTGTAAAAGGCATCAATGTTATTCCTCAAAAATAACAACGATGCTATGAAAAGATGGTGGACGACACTAACCTCGCCCAGACGAGAGGACGATGCGTTGAGGAGATATCGCCTGCGGAGCGGCCATCTCCAGCAGACGCTGAAAGGATTGCCGGGGAGACAGATCGGCAATAGAGGCCGCCAGCCCGCGCAATTCTGAAAAGACAAAAGAGTTCAGACAACAAAAAAGATTACTAGCTTAAAATGTAGAATGTTACCTTCGACGCTCCTCCCGTTCTGAGCTGGGGGGATAGCAGCTTCAACGGCCTCCGCCGTGACCTCGGGCTCCAACAAAGGGAGGGTGGTCCCGACTACCTCCATCCCAGCCTCTGGGCCACCTTCAGGAAGAGTCGTTGGGGGCGGCGACCTCCAAGGGAGCCTCTCCCAAAGGAGTGAGTGCTCCGGGATCAAGAACCGCCACCGGAGGTTCTATTGTGAGAGGAGCAGCATCGTCAACCCCCTCCATATCGAGCAATGTTTCATTAGGAATATCAACATGCTCTATCTTCAACAAGCCCGTAGGAACCTCCCCCATCGCCGAAGTCTCTGCACAATTCACGCAAGAATAAGGATACATGCATACGAGTGTAAACAATATGAAGTGCTGCAAAGAAGTAGAAGAACATACCAATGCGTAAGGAAGCCTTCAATATGGCTTCTTCAAGCCGATGCTCCTTCTCAAGGAGGTGTGCTCGCCGGGGTTCGAGGGTGGACTCATGACCGCTGGTCCCCAAGGAAAGCGCGTCCGCAGCATCCTCCGAAGCAGCCTGCTTTAGGGCCCTTTCTCCCCATTCCTCCAAAGGGCCAATAAACCGCCGCTGGATCCACGAGGGGTCTTCATAGAAGATTACGGCAGGATAGGGTTTCTTCGGAACCCTTATGTTCTGAGATTCATCTTTAGAACGTCTTATAGCCTCAGCCAATTGTGCGGCTTCCTCGGCAGCCGAACCCGGGAAAAGAAGGCCAGCATCCGACTCTCGCACGGCCAACGGTTCATCTGGAAGTAGGGGCTCAGACTCTGCTAAAGAATCGAGTAAGTTGGTGGCCACCTTCCTTCGCCGTTTAGATCCAGAACCGGCCGTCGAAGATGACCATTTCCTCCCCCGTAGATCCTTAGCACGACGCCGACCCACTTCACCTTCAACACCCTCGTCCCTACCACCCTCGCTTGGCGCCATAACTGAGGATGACACGGCCATTGTCGACGCCACAGGTGGTGGTGCTACTACCGGATCCCGATTAGCTCGCGACCGGGTGCTCAATGGCATACCAACTGTGGGAGTGAGGTCTACTCCCGACTCTCCCGGAATAAGCGCAACACCGGTATCCCTCAGGGGAAAGCGGACCGGGGCGCGCGGTCGCAGCGTAGCTTTTGTGGCCGGAACCTGAGTAGGAGCACCATGGCCAAGGAGTACCCTTCTCTCCTCAACAATAATCAGGTTGACCCGATGAAGGTACCAACTCGTAAACGACCCCACGCACCGGGGAAGATAGTCAGCTTCAGGGATCATGAAATGGGAGCCGGTGTTCAACCTCACGAAATGGTGAGCTGCATCGCGAACGGATTCGAGTGAAGGGACCGGCGCAACTATGAAAACCTCGAAAGGGACGCCCTGGTCGTATCCAAGCTGCCGGGCGAAGCGATGCGGGTTATACCGCATGAAAAGGGTCGCATTATCCTGGCGAAATACCAGATAGCCTGGCCTGATAGCATACAAGTGCGCGACCTCCCGGGGCCTCAAAGAAGGCACATTTTCCTTTGACTGGTCCCAGAGTTGCTGAGTGGGACCTGAATGAGAAGATAGAACCCGGTCGGTAAATACCAATCCGCCAGCAGTAGCGTAAGGAGCAATCAATGTCCGAATAGCCCCAAATTGAGTTGGGTCAGAGGCAAAAGCATCCACCAATTGCATAAGTCGCGGGAAGGTGTAGGAGTCATAAAATGCGGGCCTCTGATGTATAGCAAAACCCCCAGCACATGCATTTCGATCCAAGACGTGAAGTAATGCAGGGAAAAGTTTACTACATTCACGCCAGGAGTCGAGGTATTAGCCGCAACACCCAACCCGTGATATAGATGCGCCAACGCTGGGATGCCGATGGCCAGCTGTGTCCCTTCAGCGATGCGATGAGCCGGATAGATAACCGAGACTCTCATGAAGCGGCGATGCATGGGGATGACGAACCAGCTAAGCTAGACACTGACAAAGCCCACGAAGAATGTCTCCTCATCCATGCCGGGAGCTGCGATAGATTCGAAAGATACCAGCGACATAATAGGAATATAGTACTGCGGTAAATCCGATTCCTTGGTCGGCAGCTTCTTCGGACCAAACCCAAAGGGGTCTTTGATGTTTGCGAACTTCGGAGCCGTCTTCGACAGGACATCCTCGCGGAGGAAGCAGGCAATGAAGCTCTTAAAAGTAACTCCCTGCTCCTCAGATTCCGTGAACAGCCGGTCAAAAATACCCAGCGCCTTGATCAAACTTGAACGCTTGTGGCGAACGGCGTTCTCACTAGACAAGCCGTCGGTAATTGCGGGCTCGGACTCAAAGACATACTCATCAGGAGGCAACAGCTCCTCATACAGTGTACCCCTGATTGGCAGCCCCGAGATTTCATGAAATTCTTCCAGATAGATCGAAACCTCGCGGTCCCCTAGAAGAAAAGTGTTGGTGGAGAGATTCCACTGGTTCAAGAACGCCTTAACCCACCAGATATGCGAGGATTGGTAGTGGAAGAGCGACGCATACATCGCCTGGTAAAGCCCGACCTTCTGCAGCCGCGCGCGATGGGCAGAAAGGATGTAGCAAGCCCAAAGAAGACAACCCGTGGGGTGTCGAGGGGTGCGCCCTATTTTGTAGATCTGCCCCCATGGTTGGGCCTCGCCCTGGCAAATACGACATCCCAGAATATCTATGGCTGGGATAGGATGATTCGGGATGCCCGTTGTCGAAGGCTCAAGTCGTCCCATTGGAGTCCAATTAGGCATCTCTACAGCAAAGACTGTCCCTGGAGGATCCATCGGCAGGAATGGAAAGGTAGGCTCCGTCGGTACTTCGCAAAGAAAACTCCGGCGACCCCGGATGATATGACTGTACCAGGTCCCCCACAAAAGTAGATTGGTGTGATTCGGGTCGTGAGCTCTGATCATTGCCATCACCTCCTCGTCAGATGGTGATTAGGGGAAAGCGGCTTCCGAGCGGGTGAAAGGGAAATACGGAACAGACGTCATTGCACCTGTAATAAAATAAGGGGAAACTGTTAAGGCGAAGCCAACAGTGATTATAGATATATATATACAAGGAAAAAGACAGTGACAGAAGACTCATTTTATGGGACCATTGGTTACAAAACATATAGGTCCCACAAAATCAAGATGGCGGCTGGCTAATGATAAAGCAAAGCAATTATAATAAGACAAAGGGAAGATTCTCATTAAATAGACAGCGGATTTCAAATGACCCTACACATTCCCCTAAAAAGAAATCCATCTTGGATTCTGTGACAAATCAAACAGAATCAAGGGAATTAAATTCCTAGAAGGCACCATTACAAACTTCTTCTTCTTGGTTGTGAAGAAGACAACTAGGAGCAAGAAAACCCAAGGAGTTCTGTGGAAAAAACTGAGTTCTTCATAGGAATTAAATTCCTTGTTAAAAAAGGGGGGAATTAAATTCCCAAAGACTTTTTTCAGAAACAAAACTTTTGAGATGGAATTAAATTCCATGGAAAGGACAAACACCACCACCGATCCCTAAAAGATCAAGGAAACCCTAAGAGATCTAGTATTTGAAGATTAGATGGTTTTCTGTTTTTTTTAAGGAACTTAAAAAATGGGTTCTTATCAAAAGGGAAAACCGTTGAGGTGGATTTAAAATCCCATGGTGATTTATGTGAAAGTTCTTCGTTCATTCAAGACCATTACCTGAAGAAAGGATCTTTTTGAACAGAGTTAAACTCTGAAAAATTTGCAAGGCAGAGAACTAAGCTCTGAGAACGAGAATTAAATTCTCAAAACAAAAGTTTGCAAAGAAGAAGATGAGCAAAGTGGAGGCGCTTCTGAAAAGACATTGGAATTTATAGGATGTGATGGAAACGCTTCATCTCCACGATTCCCCAGAAGGATCCAACGGTCACAAAAGTGACAGCGTTGCACTCACGTGCAGATACGTGAGAGCAACGTTGTGGGGGCATTTGTTTCCTGATTAAAAATCAGGAATTACCTCAATGAGGTATTACGTGTTCACACGTGACCAATGGTCACGTGATGATACGTGATGGTTAAAATCCCATCAAACAAAACGGAAAGCAAAAGGCTAAAAGATGACCCAATTTGAGGTCACGTGCTCACACGTGACTAAGGGTCACGTGCCAGCACGTGACAGGCTTTGAGAGACCCACAGTTTAATAGAATTTAATTCTAAAAGTCGGGAATCACCTCAGTGAGGTATCACGTGCTCACACGTGACCAGTGGTCACGTATTGACACGTGAAAATTAAAACAGAAAAGAAAAAATAAAATAATAATAACAAATGGCTGAAAGACTTACCTCAATAAGGTGTCACGTGCTCACACGTGACCAATGGTCACGTGTTGACACATGACGGATATAATTGAAGCATATGTAAACGCTGAGGAAAGGACTCAATTAGTGGTCACGTGCTCCCACGTGACCAAGGGTCACGTGCCATCACGTAACTGGCTTCGAAAGCCTTACAGTTAATAGAATTAAATTCTAAAAACTTCTAAATCTTTCCAAATGGAGAAGGATTATGGGGACCGTTGGATTAAAGATCCAAGGGTGATTAAAAATCACCAATTTATGGAAAAATCTTAGACAAGGAAAGATTTCCCTAAATCTCACCAGAAATAACAAACAGAATATCTTTGGATTAAACATCCAACGGTGAATAAAATTCACCCAATAATCTAAAAGCTCAATTAATTATGAAAAAACAATCAAATCTTTAAATGAAAGATTTACTAAACAAATTGATTCTTTTCCTTCTCCTATAAATAGGAGCCAGAGGAGAGTTTTAAAGAGGGAGAGAGTTTGGGAATCTTGAAATTTCAGAGAGAAAAGAAAGGAGGATTTAATTCTCAAGAAAGAAAAACCCTAGGAAAGAAAAGAAAGGGGATCAAAACTTCAATAAAGAGAATTTAATTCTCAATCCAAGAGTTTAACTCTTTTATAAAAAAGAACTTAGTTCATCCTCTAGTTGAGGATTTGCAAAGTGCACATCTCCCCATAAGTTGAGAATTTAATTCTCATCGGGTCGAGATCCTGCCATGCAGATCTAAAACTTAGAGGGGGAATTGAGTTCAGAGAATTTGATTCTCCCAAAATTATAGGAATTTAATTCCTTCAAGATGGACAGAATTAGGGTTTGAACCCTATCTGAGAATTTAATTCTCCCAAAATTATAGGAATTTAATTCCTTCAAGATGAATGAAATTAGGGTTTAACCCTACATAAGAATTTAATTCCTCCAAAATCGTGATTAGGGTTTAACCCTACAGAGAATTTAATTCTTAAAACAAAGAGATTTGAAAGATCTCCATGTGCATAAAGAACATTGGTTACGTGATGACACGTGATCCTAATCCGCAGTGATCAGAAAAGAAGGAATAAAACTAGGTCACGTATCCCCACGTGACCCCTAAAAAGATCCCCAAAAATTAAAAGGAAACAACCTTGAGGCAATGCCTCACGTGCTCCCACGTGACTCCCAAAACGCAGAAAGAAAAAGCAAAGGAAATGAAGGCTTTGGGCGCTCTCACGTGTTACCACGTGACCCCTTGGCAAACGCTTTAACAGTCAGCACATAAATCCCCATCACGTGTCAACATGTGACGTTCAAAATAAAATAATAAAGAAGTGTTTAACACTTAATTGCAGAACGAGGTAAAAGAGGATCTGGTCCCACCTTTGGGCGCTCTCATGTGTCCCCACGTGACCCCTCTTTTTTTTAGTGTTTAACACTGATTCGAGAACTTTATACCCAGTGTTTAACACTGGTGTTTTCTAGTGTGTAACATTAATTTGACCACTTTATTTTCAGTGTTTAACACTGTTGTTTGCTAATGTTTAACACTAATTTGGGAAACTATATTTCCAGTGTTTAACACTGATTGTTCTTTTAGTGTTTAACACTAGTTTGAGAATTCTGTCTTTAGTGTTTAACACTTTTGTTATTTAGTGTTTAACACTACTTTTAGCCAAATTGGCTAATCTTTCAGAGGCAAAGCCTCCCCTTCAATTGAATCTCAAAATTGAATAACATCCAGAGATATAACAGAAATGTTATCAAGCCCCCCAAAATTTTTGTGGACTGGAATCAGACAAATGTCAAACAGGCCAGACTTAATTGGACTTAGCCCAAGTTGGCCATAAGTCCTCAATCCAGACTTAACTGAGCCAATGGGCTCACAATATAATTAATTGGTCTTGGTTCCAAAATGAGCTACAGTTCATTTAATCTACCTTGGTTCAAGGGTACATCTCTTCACCCCTTTGATATTTGTCGTTGTAATTCCTCAACGTCTTCAAAGAGGTGACGGGTCTCAACAACCATACATTTCACGGACTGTGGGGTCCTTAAACTCATGGACTATGATGTCCTTAACCTTGACCGTGACGTCTTAAAACTAACAACGGGCTATGATGTCCTTAACCTTGACCGTGATGTCTTAAAACTAACACCGGACTGTGGAGTCCTTAAGTCAACGGACTATGATGTCCTTAACCTTGACCACAACGTCTTAAAACTAACATTGGACCGCAATGTTCTTAAACTGCTTATCGACCGCAACGTCACTAAACAAAACAATAGAGCCCCCAATTACTCTTTTGTTGGATCTAAGCGATCCCGTTAAGTCGATTTTAGTCTAAAATTAGACTAACGTATCCTTAACAAATGTTTAAGTTGATCTTAGCCTCAAATGAGACTAACGTATTCTTAAACCCAAACCCCCCAAACCCAAATCTAAGAAAGATACGGATTTGGACTAGTCCACGCTCTACGGGCGACAACATAACTTAGTCTCCGTATACAATCCACGGGCAACCAAACACAAAACAAGCAACCGCGACACGAAGTGACCATATGGAGAAGGAGAAAGTTGTTACCATGATGTGGTAGCGTAATTAACTGCAGGGGCTTGCGCCTGCAGGGAAGAGCATCCCCACAATCAAAACCCCCTCAAGCGAGGGGGAATCTGACGAAGTCTACTACATCGGCCGCATTCGTTTAAACCTTCGATACACGGTGCCATAAATCAACTTGGCATCTTCGGAGAGGTGGAAGGATAGCACCTATTAGCATCTGCCCCGAATCTCAGGCAAGACTTTAGTTTTGTGCCGTCTTTCGGAGGGGAACACCGCTTAGCGATGAGGACACTCGGTCATGCGTTTTCTTGGACTGCATGCTGGTGAGTTCAGAGTATGAGATCGATGACCCACAGGTTATTTTCGGCAACAACGATTCTGAGGACGAGGGAGTCCCAGCCCCAGAAGTCGACATGATCAGTGACTCCGACGAGGAGGAAGAGGACGCCGAAGAGGACCCGATAGAGGAAGATCCCGAGGAAGACCCGGTAGAAGAAAATCCAGGAGAGGAAGACCCTGAGGAGAATCCAGTGGAAGAAAATCCCGTGGAAGAAGATCCAGAAGAGGTGAATCACGTGGAAGCAGACCACGATGAAGAAGTTCCAGCCGAGGAAGAAGGACCAGGAGAAGAAAACCCCGTGGAGGAAGAACCTCCAGTGGCAATCCCTGTGAGGGGCTATGGAAATGGACGTCCCTATCTTAGCGCGCGGGCTTACCGTAACCTGTTGAACTTCCATAATCACGACTGATGTGACTTATCCTTGTTTCTTCTGGCCAAATAAATCTATGTATAGTTAGGGCCACTTTTACTTTCGAGCATGCCTTGTTTGAAATTCTTCTGGGAAAATAAATAATAATAAAGTTTCTGGGTGCGCACATCTTTTGAGTATTGATTCGCATGATATATTGACTATTTTCCCTCCCTAATAAATTTCTTTCAGATTCATTACTCTTCACCCTTGCACCTTGTCGTGACCTGACCCTCGTCTCTTCAACATTCAGATTAAAAGTACCACTTTCTGACCTTTTGAATGGGCCATATTCCACTGTAATCCATACCCTGGCTAGCCCCTATACATTTTTAGTGCTATCTCTTATTACTATAATTACATTCAGTGACATTGCTATTTGAATTTAGTTTTCGTTATTTTATGTTAATCAAAAAAAAAAATTGCGTGTTATTAACTACTTCCGTTTTACTTATTCTGAATACTCTACTATTCATCATATTCTCAATAGCGCAAATATATGTCGCACATGCTATTTTTCTTATTTCACCATATGGGTTTCCTCAAGTTATTTTAAATTGCTCGACCGATATTCTTTCTAAAATATTTTTGCCTATCGGCAAATCCTTCACTATTGTTTATTATTATTATTTTACTTTCCCTGGTATTGTGCATATAATTTGTCATTATAGATGATTATGTCTTGCACTTACTTATACTTATTATTTTAGCTGCGCTATTTCTTATATATACGTATGTACATATATATAAAGGATTATGATTTTTATCTAGCTGCTTTTACGTAGATCACTATATTGTAGTATTTTATTTTGTGGCTTTTTGCATATTATTTTATAGCTTATCATTTATTTTAAATTTCGAGGACGAAATTTTATATAAGTGGGGTATGATGTAATACCCAGTCCTTATAAATAGTTATTGTATTTTAATAAATAAATTTCCAAATATTTTTCCTAAATTTTCTACAAATTTTCTATATTTTTCCAACTAATTTAATTATAATTACCTTACCCTAATTTAATGTAATCCCCTTTTCCATTTTCTTTTACATTTTCTAGCCCAAACCTTTTCCCTCCATCCCGAGCCCGGCCCAAACCCCTTTCCCTCACCCTACTCCCCGAACCCGACCCAAACCCGAGCACATCCTACCCGACCCGCTCCCCACTCCTTCTCTTCTTCTTCTCCTTTCTACTTCTCTTTCCCGTCCGTCCCCTGTTTCTCCCCACGACCCGCGCCTCGTGACCCCGTCTTCGCCCCCAATGTTTCCCCCCTTTTTCTCGCGCCGAACTCCTCCACCTCCTCAACGTCCCCTCCCCCTCGCGCTCCTCAAGACCCGCGCCCATTTCCCTTCTCCCTCGCATTTCCCCGGAGCTTCCCACCTCGTCGTTCCTTTTTCCTCGCCAACAACTCCCTCTCATTCTCATTCCCTCACTCTCAATCCCTCTCACTCACTCCATCACCTTCTCTTCCATGCACATCACCAAGCCTCAACGCTTAGACCACCTCCGACTTTTGACGCCATCACCACCACCATCAACTTCATTCCCTTCTTTCCCGACGAGAAGCCTGCAAAACCTCCTCACCAGAGCTCGTCTCGCCGTCGACCTCACCGTCGCCTCGTCACCCTCTCCTCGACCCACACCTCTCCTCCTCTATCTCACGACGAGATCCCCTACACCCGAGCTCCTCTTCCCTGCACGTAACCCAACACCGGAACCCTCACCTGCACGCCTCACCGGAGCGCCGACCCCCTCACCACCTCGCACCATTGAGCGCCTCCACACACTACCCTCTCCCTCCTATCCTCACACCTCACCTCTGCCGCACCCCCTTGCCACCGGCTGCCACTGCCCGACCCCGACGAAGCCGCTCGATCCCCCATCACCACTGCGAGCAACCTCAGCAACCACCTCACCCCGACTTCTAAGCTTCGGCCACCGTTACTGCACCCATTTCATCCGAAGCTTCAAGCTAAACCGAGCCCAGCATTTCATCGAGCATTCGAGCTCGTCACTATTGCCGTGGCTGCCCGTGTTGTTGCTGTCTGTATCGTCATTGCAGTCACCATCGTCTCGCCAACCTCGGCCACCCCCACTGTCCCATCGTCGGCTCACCGCAACATCGAGCCCAAGCTTGAGACAAGATCAAATCCCTTATGGCTGCTGTGTGTTGTGCCCGTGCAAATTGTTGTCATCATCGCTGTCGTGCCATCGATCACTGCCAGGCAAGTGATCCCCCTTTCACTTGCTATAATCATGCTAAATATATTATAATTGGTTAATTATGAGTTAGTATATTGGATGAAGGTGAACCTGTGTATATACGTGCTACATGTTCGATGTTAAACCCTAAACCATAACCTATTTTAAAACACCTTAATTTGAGATAAATGAACCACTTTACTGTTAATGAACATCTTGTAGAAGTTTGGACGCAAAATATCGAGATTATCACTACGAAATGACATCCTGATAACCTTTGCGAAATCTGAATTTTCCCGGACATGTTAGACCGTTAAAATCCTAATAAATCATTTACATATCGGAACTTAGCTTTCTATGGCTCGTATCGAATCCAACGGATAAACCTACAATACCTCATAGTTCATCTTTGCATTTTGACAAGTTATAACAAGAGATACTGAGGCAATTCGCGGCCCTGAACTGCAGTACGGGGCAGCGTTTAGTTTTGGATACCTGGCTTGGGAACACCTGTATACCCATTCTTTAAACTGAAAATGCGCGGAGCCCCATATGGTCGTGTAGATAATTTAGTTAGATAACATCTGAATCTGGTCCCGTGTCGTTTCACAGTCGTTTAATATTTAATTTGTATTTTAAAATACCCTGGTGTTCTGCAGTTTCTGTAGTGACCCCTCTTACACCAGCACCTTGCACATAACCTAACTTCTAACAAGGGAATCTTATTGATAATATGTTTAATGCGTTGGAACGATAACAGAAAAATCTACAATTAGTTGAACTGTAGTTTCGCCTAATTATGCTCCCAACTGGGAGTAAAACGTGTTACGAAACGGACTTACAGTTCTGAAACTGGATTTCCAGCAGTGAACACTTAAATTGAAATGACCATGACTAGCAAACCTGAAATCCGATTGACGCGAAACCAATTGTGATGGATATATAATTAAACATACTGGTTACCCCTTTTATATTGTTTTGCTTAATTCTGCATGCATGATTTATAGTAAATTATGCAAGTGGTAGGACATTGGTTGCTGGTATTTTATTCATATCGTAATTATTGTATTCTCATCATATCATGTAGATGTCATTACATTGGTAACTTATTGATCGTGTACATTACCCAGTGATAGGTGTTAGTGTTTTGATTATGGCAAGTACGTTAGTGTTAAAATGTGAATGAATAAGTGAAGTGACACGTACTTGTACACAATCAGCGAACCCAGTTTATTTATTGCATTGTCGACGTCTATGCGACATATATAAGTGTAACTATAACTGGTATGGGACGGTTATGGAAGCACTTATATTAGTGTCATAGGTAAGGCGTCAAACGCTGTCCATTTATCTCGGGTACCAGTCGAGACATGCTTGATGGAGATCCTGTCTCCAGTTTCTCGGGTAGACTTGTCATGGACCGACTTGTATTTGGGTTTATGGTCGAAGTTTGACGTAGACCACGGGGTGTGGGGTAGTTTGAGCGTGAGTTCAACGGAATCTCAGGAGTCCCACTGCCGGCATATACAGCGATTCTAGGAGTCATATGGGTGATATTACTGATTATTAGCGAGCGTTTCGGCCCCGTGTTCCTTTGCCCCTGAGGCCCTACCCTTGGGTTGGGGATACTCCTGCGTGGTTGACTCTCACACATGGACTGACGATAGGTTTAGCGACCTGGACAGTGAGACTTAAATACTGATAGAGTTAGTGACATTGACATGCATTGATACTGATCTGATATACCTGCTTTACTGTTTACTTGTACCGATTATTTCATGCACGTCATCATTCTATATTTACTGCTTCATGTTCATCATCATTGCATGTGTTTACTTTTGCATTTATATATATTGCTATTGTGCCGCTCTGACGACCTGAGTATGCATGCTCAGAGTGAGAAGTTGACTTAGCTCGGATCAGCACCTGACGTACCTTAAGGATATTGCGGACGTCTAGATCAGCGACGTCAGCACCATCTTTCCTTGATCTCCATCTGGTTAGTTTTTGTATCTGTTTTGATTTAATGACTGCATTTCTCATTACCTGTGCATTGATTACTGATTACCACGTAAAGCTAGAAGCCGAAGTGTGATTACGGCAGGATGTTTCCTCGACCGTAGGAGCATGGCTGGCCTTGTCAACCCCTCGTATTCCGTATTTTGGGAAGCGGGGCGTGACAGACTCAGACTGAGTCTCTTTAATAATCTGACTTGAATATGATTCAAGTACAATCTACAATTTACAATCCAACATGAATCCATGAATACATATATTCAATCTATATTGACCGAACCGAACCATGGATATACTTCCATTTACACGATTCTCCAGTTACATTCATTTACTGATATCATAGTTTCGACAAGTCATCCATATATACAAGACAATACAATTTACAATACAACACAAATAATACAATCAATACTTCACGGGGTTTAAGGGGTAGATTGGTACGGAAGGTGTTAGAAGTGGCACAAGACAGTAAGATTTAAGACACCTAACCTATATTCCGTTGCTGTTGTACCGTGGTATAAACGGTTCCTTGTACTACACGTGTCTCTAGTCTCTGGCATATAGAGACTCCTCTCGTATACGCTGGTATCCTTCTGTACCAAGCTACAAACAACAGCATTAACCATATAATATAACTTT
This sequence comes from Agapanthus africanus, assembly GCA_030015575.1. NCBI lineage: Eukaryota > Viridiplantae > Streptophyta > Magnoliopsida > Asparagales > Amaryllidaceae > Agapanthus > Agapanthus africanus. Next base: position 483,870,589 of record JASDDO010000022.1, on the reverse strand, counting down.
AAAAGCTACCTTCTCTTTCTGTCTATTCTATTTTCCCTTATCTTTGGGACTTACCGAGCGATTGTACGCTGACGACATTCCTTCTCTTTCTTCTTTGGAATGTTGTCAGGTGATCTGGACACTCAAGAGATCGAGCCTACTAGTGAGGACTTGGACCAGCTTGCCTACGACCCAGAACTCTAGCTTCATTGTACACATTTTTATTTCAGTACTTTTCATTTCTGTTATGCCACTGTTTAGGCATTGCTTTCATTCAGTTGTATTTACTTTTCCATGTATTGTAAAAAGAATGTGAATAAATAAAGTTGTTGTTTTATTATATCTTGTCTCTTATGCATTTATATTTATATTGCTTAGATATGCTTAACGTATTTACTTTAGAGTAAATACGTAGTGACCTTGTCGCGTTCTTTGCCCGTACACTGGGAAGTGGGGCGTGACAAGAAGTCTATATGATTGTTGCATTTATCATAGGAGACTGAAGGACAGATCATTTGTTTATTTACTCCTATATGTAAATAACATGCTTATTGCAGCTCGAGACAGATCGGAGATTCAGACATTGAAGGTGCTTCTTAGTAGTGAGTTCGAGATGAAGGTTTTTGGAGCAGCTCAAAAAAATTTAGGTATGGAGATATACAAGGATCACAAGCAGCAAAAGCTTTTCTGATCTCAAGAGAAATACATTCAGAAGATATCGAAGAGGTTCAATATGTCAGATGCGAACCATGTGAATACTCCATTGGCTGCTAATATTTGTCTTTCGGCAGCTCTTTCACCTCAGTCAGAAGAAGAAGTAAATCATATGTCTTGAGTTCTATATGCTAGTGCTGTGAGAAGTTTGATGTATGCTATGGTGTGAACTAAACCAGTTATTACATACACAGTTAGCATTGTTAGCAGGTATATAGCTCAGCCTGTAAATGAGCATTGGCAAGCAGTGAAGTGGATATTCCGATATCTCAAGGGATGGCAGATGTTGGTCTGATTTATGGAAGAGTTGATACATGTTATGAAGTAGCAGGTTATTCTGATTCGGATTATGCAGCCGATCTTGATGGGAGAAGATCGTTGACTGGATACGTTTTCACATTAGCGGGTTCTGTCGTTAGTTGGAAGGCTACATTACAGCCTTCGGTCACCTTATCTACTATAGAAACAATGTATATGGCGTTGACGGAAGCAGCGAAGGAAAGCATATGGTTAAAAGGTTTAGCCGGTGATCTCGGCTTATATAACAACTCCAATTTCAACGTACAGAAAATTGTTTAAAAGTTAATGTATAATTAGGGTATTTGCAATCCTGTGTATAGTATAAGTATTTGTTTTATTTTAGAACAGCAAGAAACAACTTGTAGCTCATTGGTAAGGCCTTGCACTGCCATGACGCAGCCCCTGTGATCGAATCCCCCAGCCACATTATCTTTTTATTTAAATTTCTTTTAATCTTTTAGAAGACTAAGGTTTTGCACATGCACTACACGTAGAATGAAAAGTCACAGAATATTTAAACATATGCACAAGGCTAGTTGAAGTGACAGAGACACGCGGTGACGATCTGAGGCAATTCCACCGGATTTCGACCGGCGAAACCCATCAAAAGCCCGGTACCGTCGGTCAAACCCGTAGGTCATGCTTTGAATTTTTTCCCCTTGCACCTCTTGGCCTACCCTACTAACCCCACATTGTTTATTCTCTGCATTCATCCAGAGAGCAATAAAACCCCATTTAATCTCATTTTAATGCAATTTTTAATGCATTCTTTCACCCTCTAAACCCCAATTTTCTTTATAAATACCACACTATATTTCATCCCTCCTCACTCAGAAACTCCCTGTCAAAACTCTCAAAAATTCTCAGGTTCCTTCAGTGTGCAAGTAGAGTTAGCGAAGGACGAAGTTCCAGCGACGTTCCAAGAAGTTTCTGACGACGAAACGACATCCCGACAATCCCTAAACCTTCTCCTACCTTCCCTATTTCCTTAAATCCAGTAAGTCACCTCTCCCCTTCTCTTTTCCTATTATAAAAAGCTCTATGTCTAAAACCCGACGGAAGCGGAGTTAATCCGACTTCCGATTCGGTTTTTCTATAAAACTCTAATTTTCTTAATCTATAAAATTCCATATTGTCACATAATATTTAACAAATATTAACAAACACTTTGAAACAAGTTTCATCTCAAAATATTCTTTTATGCAATTTTTATTGTATTTTTACCATAAAATACCACATACTTCATTTACGACTTAAAACAACATAAAATTGTATTACCTTTAGATAACTCACGAGGTAATGACCTATCTCATCACAACACACTTCTTTGACATAGCACGATGAAGTTTTGGATATATATTTTTGGGATAACACGACTTTACAAATAAATACCATCAACTTATAAAACCGTTTCTTTAAAAAGATGTATTAAACAATTCCTTGCAATTGCGCCTCTACAACCCACTTTTGTGGACCCCGTTCGGGATGGTGTGGATTATCGCACATCCTTAGATTTAGTAGAGCGAGATGTAAACCTCCGAAAGGAGCATTCGATCTCGATACAATTTTTATGCATTTTTCTTTAGAAAAAAGGAAATAAATAAAATTATTTTCATTAAATATATATATCTATTATCAAAATATCTACTTTAATTATATTATATAAATATTCCAAGTTTTCAAAAAGAATCACCATTACATGAAAATACCATTCAAATACAAAACAATTCCAATATTTCAATAAAATATACTATACTATGAAAATTAGGTTTTACTCATTAGAAATTTTACTTTTATAAAATATACAACTATGAAAACTCTAAAGACGATAATTAAATGCTTGAGCTGTATTTTGAAAATTATATCAAACTATTTTTACATAAACCCTCCTCAAGTTATACTAAATTATAATAAGGATCCTAGTAAACATAGGTTTAAGCAGGACCAGTTCTCTTGAGCCTCAGGGAGCGGGAGAATATGGGTGCTTGCCTATTTAAGGTAGACAATCTAACAAACGGTGTTATCAATATGGTAATTGTCTTGGAAAAAGACACAAATCTTACCGTCCATATGCAGCAGTTACCGATAACATCAAAACTAATTCAGGATTTCAAGTTCTTTTTAAAATGCCTGACTCAGACTGAGTCTCAATCTAATTAATCTGACTTGAATGTGATTCAAGTATAAACTACAATTCAACATTAATCCATCTATTCAATCTATATCAATCTATATTGACTAAACCGAACCATAGATATACTCCGTCTACATGACTCTCCATTTATATCCATTCCATTTACTGATATCATGGTTTCGGTAAGTTATCCATCTATATAACAAAACAATACAATCAATACAAAAGATATCGCGGGGTTTATAAGGAGTAGATTGGTACGGAAGGTGTTTGAAGTGGCACGAGACTGTAACCATAATACATCTAACCTGAATATCCATTGCCGCTGTACCGTGGCTGAACGGTTCCTTGTGCTCCGTATACCTTAGTCTCCGGAATAGTATAACTCCTCTCGTATACACTGGAATTTTCTGTACCAAGTTACAAACAACAGCATTAACAATATAATCAAATATTATAAGATATATTCTCTTTCTGTCTATTTTATCTCACCTTTAGGACCTACCGAACGATTGTTCGCTGACGACATTTCTTTTCTTCTTTCTTTGGAATATTGTCAGGTGTATCGGACGCTTTGGAGATCGAGCCCAGCACTGAAGATTTGGAGCAGATACCATTTGACCCAGAGTTGTAGGCACTTGTACATATTTATTTTATTTCAGTTATGCCATTATTTAGGCATCGCTTTCTATTCATGTACCTTCATTTCAGTTGTACTTGTAAAAGAATGTTTAATAAATAAAATTGCTGTTCATTTACATTCCTGTCACTTGTGTACTTTTCTTTATATTGCTTAGTTACGCTTAGCATATTTACTTCTGAGTAAATATGTAGCGGGTTTCGCCGCGTTCTCTTGCCGTACACCGGAAAGTGGGACGTGACAGCTTACATCAAGATCAACCCGTGTTGTTTTGTGACAGCTTGAGTGCTATATGTTTAGCAAAGGATCAGGTGCATCATGACAGAACTAAGCATATCAATGTGAGATATCATTTCATCCGGACTGAGAAAAGGATCAAGATACAGAAGGTTGGACAGAAAACAATCCAGCAGATATGTGTACTAAGCCGGTATCTACTCGCAAGTTCAGATATTGTTTGAACTTGCTCAGCGTTAATAAATCGAGATAGCCCTAAGGGACGATAGGCAATAGCAGATATCTGGTATGACGGTTTACAGCTGACGGATTTTAAAATCAAGATGGAGATTGTTAGAATTAATTCTATAACCCTAATCCAATTTTCTTTAGGATTTGTTTATTAGAGATAAATCCAGATTAGTCATTTATAGAAGATTTAAATCGGAGATAAGATTTAAATTGCATATTTAATTTAAATTATATATTTGATTAGATCCAAATTTAAATCTTATAATTATCTCTAAGCGTTAATTGTAGGCTATAAATATGAAATCAATTGTTTAGGGTTAGAGAGAGAGAATTGAGAGAGGCTATAAATTCTGTAATTCTCTACAAATAACGAAACGTTTTCTGCTGCTGCATGTGGTTTTTTCCGTTTAGGTTTCCACATAAAATCCTTGTATATTTTTGAGTTGATCTTTTCTGTTTTTTACGATTTGTTTGATCTTTTTTTCCGCGTTTATCTCGATCATCCGTAACAAAAAGAATATTCTTCACTGGGGCAACATTTACTATCTCAAAGACACATACACTTTGGAAAGACGTTTGGTGTGGGGATACGGCGCGTTATTGCTTTAAAAGATTGTAATATATCATAACGAGAGATAAGAACAAGACGGTACATGAGAGCTGGACAGGACAAAGATGGCGACTAGCTTTCAAACGAACATTATCGGTGATTGAAAAGAATGATTTGGAAGAATTAAAAGGGTACTTAAGGGACTGGAGACCTTGTGAAGCAAGTCAGGGCGAGGGTCCTGAGGACGCAGCAACAGAGCAGGGAGGACTCGACGTCTGCGTACGAGTAGCTGATGCAGAAATGTGATGGGAAGGGAGGTTCCAGGCTGCTCTAGGTTCTTTTACTTTTGCTGCTTTTTCTATTCTTTGCATGGGTTGTATTAATTAAGACTAAAGATTGTATCTTGCTGTGTTGGCTGCAGCATATGGATGGGGTATGTTGAACTGTGATTTGTATTTTGTAATCATTAACTAGTTTTAAAGAAATCATGGTGGGCTATCAGACTCTTATATGATCTACAGAAATAAGCGACGGAACTATAGACGAGAAAAGACTAATTAACACACTAAATTTGGATATTCCAAGTAGTTTAATCGGTTTCTTGCTATACTGCCAGGAATAAAAGGAGCCGCCTGCAATTAATTTTGACAGTTCTATATATCGGTTGTGAAATATATACTTCAAATTTTGCATGCTAATGATCATTAATACTAATTTTCATAGATTAATTAATCAGCAGATCGAAAGAAGGACGTCAAACCTGAAAACACCATCTGGGTCCAGAGTAGCCCTCATATAACTATCTCCAACATCATTTGGAGCTGAAAGTATTGGATACCTCGTGTTGTTGGGAAAAGCAAGATACATGCTTCCAGTCTCATTGAACACAAGCAGCATCCCTGTCCCAAAGGTCATAGTAGCAAAATAGGGGTCGTGCGTAAACAAAGTAGGATAAGACACAGCATACATCACGAGATTCCCATCGGTTTGCAATGTCAACTGGAACCTCCCTATCGAATAATCGTCGTGCATAAGCTTAGCGAAAACCCTACTCCCTTGGCTCAAACTTTGCCCAGGCATAATAGTATCCGTAGGGTTGTTGAAGGTCTGCCAGATGATGCTAGAATCCGAAGCCGAGAGTATAAAGTTGCCGGAATCAAGCATCGATGCATAGCTGACACCCTTAGGGGCTGTTTGGCAATTGAAAAAAAAAAAGAAGAAAGTCGGAAAGTGAAAGTGTGGACCTAAAAATTTGGAAAAGCCAAAAAAAAAAATTGTCTGTTTGTTGCTTTGGCTTTCCACTTACCAAACGCGTTCCAAACTTCTTGGTTGGTTTGGTCTTTGAGAGAGAGCTGGCCGACGGCAGTCAGCTCGGCTTTGGCTAGGTTTGAGACGGGGTTGGCTCCATTGGCGGTCCATATTATGGTCTTGGATGGGATTTTGTTGAAGTAGACGGCGAGGAGGAAGAGGGAGGAGTTTGTTTCGAGGGGGAGGAAGCCGAAGGCAAAGTCGGAGGACGGGGAGAGCCAAGGATTAGTGAGGGGCGTGAGGGTAGAGCCGAGGCTTATGTTCGTGTATTGTGATGATACTTTGTTTAGGAGGAACAGGAGGAGGAGAGAGAGGAGGAGGGGTTTAGGAGAGAGAGATGCCATTGTTGTTTGGGAGAGTACAATGAAGCCAATGGATCATTGAGCCATTGTTTTCTATAATCATAACAGACTTTTGATTGATTTAACCATTGAATAATGGGGGGTTGACTTGGAGGTCCATGGTTGGTGCTGGGAAGATGTGCGGCTACATGCGTCGCTCCACCACATTTGAATAGTTGTTTTTGCGTTTCCCACACATATTCACGCATATCAGGATGTTAAATTATGATCTGTTCAATTTACCGCAGTAACCCTAATTAAAATAATCTCAATCACAAAAACCAATAATCTCAATCACAAAAACCAAAATGCAATAAGCGACATGCATTGAATTTTAATGAAGGATAAATTCCATAATCAATTGATAAAATAAACTCAATTACAGAAAACTACTACAATTGTGGGACAATTTTTTTTTCTATAACGGCTATTAAAATGAGACGGAGGGAGTAATACCCTAATGTTTCACCTACTTTGCATTTATATATCTTACTGATTTTTTCGCCGCACTTTGATACCCTAAAATACAAACCGTATGTATTTTGTTTAACATAACGATAGATTTGATGGTCAATTGAAGAGAGCAAAATATTAACGGTTTGTGCTTTTAGGTATATAAGTGCAGCGAAAAACTCAATAAGATATATAAGTACAATGTAGATAAAACATTGGGTATTATTTAGCAATTAACTCTTTTTTATTCATGGAATTTTATGTCATTGCATTTTGGTGCGATAGACTATTTGGTTTTTGGCATTTTGGGTATTATTTGTTTTTTGAAATTTATGTTGGGAGTGGGAAAATTCCGGATCTTGTTGAGAAATGCTTTATTTTTAAACCCACGTATTTTCAAAATCGTTAAAAAAATCCAATATTCAGAAATACGAACATTATTAAGCCCATACCTATTTTACTTGAGATACTTTTACCATTTTCAAGATATATGTATTTTAGCCCGGAAGAACGCCGGGGGGGGGGGGGTGGGGGGGGGGCAGAAGCATGAACGGGACCAGCGTCCCAGACAAGGGAGGAGGAGGAGGAGGCTGAGCCCGATGACGTCCCCCTCAAAAGGCACAAGAGGACGATTTCTCGGGCATCTTCTACTGGGATTCCCGTATAGGAGGGGGACTTCTGCATTGAGATGCCCTCGGGGCTCTCCATCACCGACAGCCTGCTCTCAGACATGGAGCAAGCGGCCAGAGGCAAGATCCCCCAGCGAACTATGAATGCTCAAGTGGCCGCCATTGCTCAAGAGACGGTACAGGTCGGTATCCAACTCTGTTTTTTTTAATTCCTCAAGTATTTATTCCTCGATTTGAGATTCTAACCCGTTTGTTGTTTCCTCAGGTCCTTCACCACCGCGCACTCCTCATCGTCATGACATGGAGTCCGAGGAGGTAGCCCCGGCCATGAAGAAGGCGGGCGAAACATCCTCGCGGAAGGAAGAGCTTCGTCTCCAGCTGCAACGGTCGAAGGAGAGGGTGGCCGTCCTCGAAGCTCGAGTGCGTGGTTGCTGAGGAGTTGACGAACTCCAGGTACAAGGAATCTCACCGACTTCTGAGTTAATCCAACCGGGCTATCCAGGCCAAGTTGGGGTAACCTATACAACGCGGTGAAAAATTCGAGGGATGCCCTTAGGAAAGACGTCCGAGTGGCTCTCGAGGCGATGAAGCTCGCCGAGATCCGGGCTTCGAAGGCCGTGGAGAGGTATAAGGCGTCCGACCAGTTCTACGCCGACCTTACCGAATCCTCGACCATCGTTTGGCACGAGGATTCAATGTTGATCAAAAAGTTTAATTTTCATAACTTTGTGATTCAATGTTCGGCACCATTTAATGATCGACACTATCCATCTTGACTTTAATAGCTTAAAGCAAAAGAGTTCTGATAGGTTTGAAGCTTGCTCTGTTTCAATCGACTAGAAAAGAAACTCTCTCCTATGTCTTTCATGCCAGCATTTCTCGTATATTTAGATGTTCCATGTTTTATGAAGTTTCTTGGTATAAAAACCAGTGGTTATGTTTAAGAAGAAAATTAAAAATGACAAAACGGATACAATACAAAGATTGTAAATTTAGGAAAGAAGTCTAAATGTAACTCTTCTGTATGAATTAAGTCGAAAGAAAACTCTGTCTAAAGTCATTAGTCTTTAAGAATTTTATAAAGCTTTATTATTTTAAGAAATCCTAGGATTTATCTTGTCCGTCCCATAAAATTTTATAATATAAATCTATTCTTAAGACAAATAATTAAATGTTTTGACTGGAAACAAACATGGAAGAAGATTGCCCGTGTATATATATATATATATATATATATATATGATAAGACTAAGGACTTGGTCTTTGAATCCTTTTTTCCATTTGAATGAATGCTTTAAACAATTTTGCATCAACGTGACAATCAAAGGTACCGTAGAACAATTAATTAATATGGTACAAAATTCGTCCAGAAAGCATTTGAATTCGGCAAAGCATATAGTCTCTTACCATCCGCTATTGATGTACCAAAACTACAATCGAACTAAATGTGGCCATTCAAGATACGCATAGTTACCGGTTGGGAGCTCATGTGCTAAGAATTTCTTTTCCAAAATGAGAGGTCACTGTTTCGTTTTGCTAAAGAGTCGTACAGATGGAAGGAATAAAATAAAGATAAGCATAGTTAAAAGGTTTCCGATCGCCCAATTCTTCAAGCTCTCTCCGATCACCAATAGAGCGGCTAAACGGACCCGGGGCCCGTACTGCGCCTTCCATAGGTCGCGGGGACACCTGACTGAGAACTGCAAACAACTCCGCGACTATATCGAGGAGTTGATCCGCTCGGCCCACCTGGCGAAATACGTGCGGGAAAAAGACAGGCAGACAGGGAGCACGACAACCATCCCCCTTCCGGAGAATTAACGATCGGCCAAATCATGGCCGTTTCTTCGGGGTGTGCACATGGGACGGGCGAGATTCGTTGCCTCCTACCCGTCGAAGAAACAAGTGACCAGCCCCGGAAGAAATGCAAGGCCGTCGAGCCCATCATCTTCACTGATGAAGACCTCCACGGTATATCCTTGCCTCACAACGATCCCCTCGTGATTACGACACGGGTCCACCGCTACGAGATTCAAAGGATATTGGTCGACTCAGGAAGCTCGATAGATATCCTTTTCTATGACTGCTTCCAGCGTATGGGACTTGGCCCATCAGACCTACGGCCAACCGCCCGCATCCTATGAAGGTTTACCAACCACTCTATCCCGGCCAAGAGAGTGGTTACCCTCCTCCTTAACATTGGGGAAGCAGACCATACGAAGACAGTGCCGGTGGAATTCATCGTCGCCAGGATCCCATCGTCCTACAACATACTCCTGGGACGCCCGACGTTCAACTCTCTTCGGGCTCAAATCTTGACATACCACCTCACGATCAAGTTTTCGTTGGATCAATGTGAGATAGGCCGGGCCTACGGGAATTAGCAAATCACTAAGATTTGCTTCACGGCGACATCCACCAGTGAAGAGCAAAGCGATGACCTTGGAAACACAAATGATTTCCAGGGGTTCTTGGATACTTGTAACGAACAGAAGGAAATCCGAGAGGCCCCGGTGGAGGCGCTAACAGAGGTCCCCCTCGTCGAGGGGAACAAGGAACGAACTGTCCAGATCGGATCCCTTTTAATGGGAGCCTGGCATGAAGACTTGATCCACTTTCTCCGAGGAAACTCGAACGTGTTCGCCTGGGCGCCTGTTGACATGCCCGGGATCGACCACAAGGTAATCTCGCACATGCTCGGGGTCGACCCGACGGCCCGACCCGTCAGACAAAAGAAGCGAAGTTTCGCTCCAATCAAACAAAAGGCGATCGAGGACGAGCTCGATAGGTTGCTTGCAGCCAACTTCATTCGAAATGTGGCCTACTCGGAATGGCTGGCGAATATGGTCATGGTTAAAAAGGCGAGCGGGAAGTGGCGCATGTGCGTCGACTTCACAGATTTGAACAAGGTCTGCCCGAAAGACAACTATCCTCTCCCTCAGATAGACCTTCTTGTGGACAGCTCGGCAGGCCACGAATTGCTCAGTTTCATGGACGCTTTCTCCGGCTACAACCAAATCCGTATGAACCCGACAGATGAAGAACTAACCGTGTTCACCACGGACCGGGGGTATATTACTACAAAGTGTGCCCTTCGGCCTCAAAAACGCCGGGGCTACATACCAGCACCTGGTTAACAAAATGTTCAAACCCCAGATCGGGAGGAATATGGAGGTTTACGTCGACGACATGCTCGTGAAATCAACCTTGTCGGACGAGCACGCCAAGGATCTTGGCGAGACATTCGACATCCTCCGCAAGTACAAAATGAAGCTGAATCGAGCCAAGTGCGCGTTCGGAGTCACCAGCGGGAAATTTCTCGTGTTCATAGTTACCCACTGAGGAATCGAAGCTAACCCGGAGAAGATCAGCGCCGTTCTCAACATGGCCACGCCAAAGTGCAACGTGGAGATCATGCGACTCACGAGGAGAGTGGCCGCTCTTAGTCGCTTCATGTCGAGATCCGGAGAAAAGTGGCTCCCATTCTTCAAAGTCCTGAGAAAGATCACAATGTTCGAATGGTCGGAAGAGTGTCAAAACACTTTCGAGCAACTCAAAGTGCACCTAGCAACTCCCTCACTGCTCACCCTGCCAATCGAAGGAGACAAGCTCTTGTTGTACCTTGCGGTATCCGATCATGCTGCTGGCTCGGTGCTCGTCCGAGAAGTCGAAAGAGTACAGAAGCCGGTCTACTACGTGAGCCATGTCTTTAAAGATACGGAAACAAGGTACCCGGCCATAGAAAAGATTGTCTTGGCGCTTATCGTCGCCTCAAGGAAGCTACGGCACTATTTCTAGGCACACACCATTCTCGTCCTCACCGAGCGGCCCATAGGGGCTATTCTTGCCTCCCCCGAATCGTCTGGTCGTCTGGAGAAATGGAAGTGGGAGTTATCCCAGTTTGACATCAAATACCGCCCCAGGCAAGCCATCAAAGCATAAGTCCTGGCAGACTTTGTTGTCGAGTGTACTATCCCCAACAAGGAAGCAGCGTCGGCATCCATCCCCAGATCCCGACCCTCAGGCGAGGAAGTGCCCGACTCCGTCCCCGACTGGGTCCTCTACGTTGATGGATCCTCTACCGAGGAGGGGAGCGGTGCCGGCCTTATCATTCGAGGCCCGAACGAGGTAGAAATGGAGTACTCTTTGAACCTCGGGTTCAGAGCGTCAAACAACGCCGCGAAATACGAGGCCTTGCTCGCCAGGTTGCGAATCGCTTCCGGAGTGGGGCTGAAAACGATCCGAATTTGCAACGACTCCGCCCTAGTTGTCTGCCAAGTGACCGAGCGCTTTGAGGCCCGAGAGCTACTCATGGTGAATTACTTAGCCGATGTATAGAGACTACAAAAAAGTTTCGATGAAGTCCAAGTGTCACAACCCACCCCCAATACAGAGAGTATTGTTCGCTCTGGCCGAAACCGCACGGTTTTGTCCTTCGGGGCGAACTGGACCCGACCAGGGGCCACTTCCCAAGAGGTCATCCATCCCAAGACTTCCCTGGCTCGAGCACGCTTAACTTCGGAGTTCTCAAACTCCTGTAGTGGCAGTTCACTTAAAAGGCGCATCTGTATTGAAGAGCGGTAATCATTCCATTTATAGTACATATTTATCCTCTTTCGAAATGTATTCCGAAGATTCCCCATTATTTTACAGTGGGTCCCCATGCTTATCTGGTATAATTAGGTATACCGGATAATACCCGGGGTATTACATTCTCCCCTACTTATAACAATGGTTCGTTCTCGAACTACAGACCTACTATTGAGGAACCTGGCTCTGATACTATTCTGTCACGACCCACCCCCAATACAGATAGTATTGTCTGCTCTGGCCGAAACCGCACGGTTTTGTCCTTCGGGACGAACTGGACCCGACTAGGGGCCACTTCCCAGGAGGTCACCCATCCCAAGAATTCCCTGGCCCAAGCACTCTTAACTACGGAGTTCTCAAACTCCTGTAATGCCAGTTCACTTAAAAGGCGTCTCTGTATTGAAGAGCGGTAATCATTCCATTTATAATACAGATTTGTCCTCTTTCGGAATGTATTCCGAAGATTCTCCATTGTTTTACAGTGGGTCGCCATGCTTATTTTGTATAAATAGGTATACCGGATAATACCTGGGGTATTACATACTTGATCTATTATATATATCTCTTGGGACTTGCCGAGCGATTGTTCGCTGACGACATTCATATCTTTTCATTCTTTGGAATGTTGTCAGGAGGACCATGTTCCCCGCCGAAACACGGAGACGCGACCACGCGGGTCCGTTTTTCCTGAATTTCGGGGCAGATACTAATTGGTGTTATCCATCTACCTCTTTGAAGATGCCAAGTTGATTTATGGCACCACGTATCGAAGGTTTAAACGGATGCGGCCGATGTAGCAGATTTCGTCAGATTCTCCTTCGTTGATGAGGGGTTTTTGATTGTAGGGACGCTCTTCCCTGCAGGCGCAAGACCCAGCAGTTAATTACGCTACCGCATCGCGGTAACCACTTTCTCCTTCTCCAGATGGTCACTTCGTGTCGTGTGTTTTTGTTTTGTTTTTGGTTGCCCGTGGATTGTATACGGAGACTAATTTATGTTGTCGCCCGTAGGGCGGATTAGTCTAAATCCGTATCTTCTTAGATTTGGGTTTGGGGGTTGGGTTTAAGGATACGTTAGCCTCATTTGAGACTAAGATCAACTTAAACGTTTGTTAAGGATACGTTAGTCTCATTTTAGACTGAGATCAACTTAACGGGATCATTTAGATCCAACAAAAAAGCATTTGGGCTCTATTGTTAATTTAGGGACATTGCGGTCGATTAGTTTAAGGACATTACAGTCCAGTGTTAGTTTAAGGACATCTCGGTCCGAGGTTAAGGACGTCATAGTCCGTGGGCTTAAGGACCCCACAGTCCGAGGTTAAGGACATCATAGTCCAAGAGTTTAAAGACCTCACAGGCAAGATTAAGGACATCATAATCCGTGAGTTTAAAGACCTCACAGTCAAGGTTAAGGACATCATAGTCCATGGGTTTTAAAGGACCCCACAGTCTATAGAATGTTTGGTTGTCGGGACCCATCACCTCTCTGAAGACACTGAAGGATTACAACGACATATATCAGAGGGGTTCAGAGATGTACCCTTGAACCGATGTGAGTTGGTTGAAGGATCTGTAGTCCATTTTGGGGCTAAAATCTGTTAACATATTTACTAGCAGATGAGCTCAATTAATATGAGTTGAGGACTTATGGCCAATCTTGGGCTAAGTCTAATCAGGTTAAAATGTTTAACATTTTATTTTGGGCTGTTGCGCCTCTATTTGGGCTTGGCCCTTTTGACAATGCTGAGCATTGAATTATATCTTGACAATGTTTTTATCTTTTATTGAATGTAGAGCATTCATCAGAGCTCTGGGCTTATTAAAGAATAATTTATGTTCTGTCAGCGCAACATGTGGTGCGCCAGGTATTTTGCGCCAGTCAAAAAGTGCAGTGCGCTTCTGCCATGTGGTGCACATGTAAGGGACACGCGTCGCGCTTGGCGCTAGGCGCCAGATGATGAGCGTGTTCCCGCCAAAAATTTCTGCGCAAAAGAGTCCAAGGTATCAAATGGCAGCGATACGCTTAAGAAAATGCGAACCAGTATCTTCCGGTCTGTATTTTGATAAACTCCCCAATGAGGAACGGTTAAATTATGATGGTATTGAAAGTATCTCGAAAAGACCTTCGATTTGATATATTATGGGCCTCATAATTCATTCGAGATCAAAAGTTATGAGCAAATGTGTTATGCACATGTGATCTAAGAAAGAAGATGCGAACCAGTATTTTCCGAGCAGTATTTTGACAAACTCCGGAATGAGAAACAGCAAAATTCTGATGGTATTGAAAGCATCTTGAAAATATCTTCGATTTGATATATTACGGGCCTCATAATTCATCCGGGATCAAAAGTTATGAGCAAATGTCTATGCGCATGTGATCTTAAGAAGAAGATGCGAACCAGTATTTTCCGAGCTATATTTTGACAAACTCCGGAACGAGAAATGGTTAAATTCTGATGATATTGAAAGCATCTCGAAAAGACCTTCGATTTGGTATATTATGGGCATCATAATTCATCCGAGATCAAAAGTTATGAGCAAATGTGTTATGCACGTGTAATATAAAGTAATGCTCTACTACATGGGGAATGCATTTTTTAGTCCCACATCGGGAAAATGAGAGATGACTTCTCTACCACTCCCATATAAATAAGAGGGGATACCTCTTAGAAATGGTAGAGTTAAATCCTCAAATGATTCAATACTCAAAGGAGCTTAGTTCTCCAAGATTGGAGCATGCTCCTCCATGATGCGCATATGCGCAAGCGCCATGTGCGCTACGTGCAACGCACGTGTGCCCGCCATGCGGCACCACGAGCAACGCACGTGCGCACCACATGAGAACATTTAATAATATTAAAAGGAGCTTGTTCTCCATATATAGAAGCTTTGCTTCTCCTCATAATGCGCATGTGCGCTACGTGCAACGCACGTGTGCCCGCCATGCGACACCACGTGCAACGCACGTGCGCACCACATGAGAACATTTAATAATATTAAACGGAGCTTGTTCTCCATATATAGAAGCTTTGCTTCTCCTCATAATACGCATGTGCGCTACGAGCAACGCACGTGTGCCCGCCATGCGGCACCGCGTGCAACGCACGTGCGCACCACATGAGAACATTTAATAATATTAAAAGGAGCCCGTTCTCTTTATATAGAAGCTCTGCTTCTCCTCATAATGCGCTACGTGCAACGCACATGTGCTCACCATGCGCGCACCACGTGCAACGCACGTGCGCACCACATGAGAACATTTAATAATATTAAAAGGAGCCTGTTCTCCATATATAGAAGCTCTGCTTTTCCTCATAATGCGCATGTGCGCCACGTGCAACGCACGTGTGCCTGCCACACGAGTACCACGTGTAACGCACGTGCGCACCACATGAGAATATTCAAATAAAAAGAGACTCGTTCTCCATAGGAGCTTGCTCCCCCCATAATGCGCATATGCGCAAGATCCATATGCATTACGTGCAAATATGAGCGCCCAACACGTGCGACACACGTGCGCGAACGCAAAGAAGCCTTTTTCAGCAGCGAGAAGCTTAAGCTCCAACCTGTTCTTCCCCCCTAATGATTGAGACATGGTTCAAAGGGTACATCCCTCCACACCTTCGATATATGGCACTGTAATCTCTCAGTGTCGACGGAGAGATGGTGGGTCCCAATGACCAATGATCCTTCTTTCTAAAATTAAAAAAAAGAGAAGAAGAATGAAGATTGGGGAGAAATCAAGAACTTCAAACAGAGAGAACTCTGAAGAAATTTCAAGAAAAAGGTAAAAACCTTCATAAAATTGAAGAAATTTCTTCCAATGGATCATTGATCTAAGAACAAGATCAATGATCTTCACATAATAAACAGGGCTTTGCACTTTTTATGAACCACTGGTTCTTTAAAATAAGAAAAACAAGAAATACTTGTTTTCTTTGATCTAAATTAGATCAAGAAATCGAACAGTGCTTTGCACTTTTTCATGAACCATTGGTTCTAGAAAAGATTCTCAAATTATAGAGCCTTGCACTTGCAAACTGCGCTGTTGCGCTCCTGGATTGGCGCAAGCCACCAAGAGCGCCACGTGTCAACATCTGAACCATCTGCGCTATGCGCTGTTGAAATAGAGCCTTGCTCTCTGGAATTGGTGCAACTCACCAGAGCGCGCCACGTGTCAGCAGCGCACTGCGCTTGCGTGCCACGTGTCGTCACCACAAGCATCTGCACTCTCTGAATGGCGCAAAGCGCCTAACAAATGCAATGCATTTCCTAAAGGGCCAGGCCCAAATCAAAAAGACCTAGTAGGCTTAATTAAATTGCAGTGCAATAAAAGGTGCAGAGCCCAAACAAAATAGATGCTCTGCATTATTTATAAAAGGGCAGAGCCCAAACAAAACAAAAATAATGCAGTGCATTATTTAAAAAGGGGCAAAGCCTTAACTCAGGCCTAATAGTCCAAAGACAAATAAAAATGTTGAACATTCAACTGGACTTAGCCCAGTCATAGCCATAAGTCTTCAAATTAAATTGACTGAGCACGGCTGCTCCCTAAATCAATTTACATCCGATTCGAGGGTACATCTCCGAACTCCTCTGACACCTATTGTTGTAATCCTTCAACGACGTCAGAGAGGTGACGGGTCCCGACGACCGCACATTAATACGGACTGCGGGGTTCTTAAACTCGTGGACCGAAACGTCCTTAAACTAATATGGGACCGAAACGTCCTTAAACTAATGTCGGAACGTCCTTAAACTAATGTCGGACCGAAACGTCCTTAAACTAATACTGGACCACCACGTCCCTAAACTGGAATATGGACCGAAACGTCCTTAAACTAATATTGGACCGAAACGTCCTTAAACTAATGTCGGACCGAAACGTCCTTAAACTAATAATGGACCACCACGTCCCTAAACTGGAATATGGACCGCAACGTCCTTAAACTACCTATGGACCACTACGTCCCTAAACTGGAACAATAGAGCCTCCAAATGCTCTTTGCCGGATCTAAACGATCCCGTCTAAGTTGATCTTAGCCCCAAACACGGCTAACGTATCCTTAAACATTCAAATGGACTATAAAACTCTAAATCAACTCTGGTTCGAGGGTACATCTCTGAACTCCTCTGATACCTATCGTTGTAATCCTTCAACGACGTCAGAGAGGTGACGGGTCCCGACGGCCATATATTAAATGGACCACTACGTCCCTAAACTAGAACAATAGAGCCCTCAAATGCTCTTTTGTCGGATCTAAACGATCCCGTTAAGTTGATCTTAGTCTCAAACTGGACTAACGTATCCTTAACAAACGTTTAAGTTGATCTTAGCCTCAAATACGGCTAACGTATCCTCAAACCAAAACCCCAAAACCCAAATCTAAGAAAATACGGATTTGGACTAATCCACGTCCTACGGGCGACAAAATAAATAGTCTCCGTACACAATCCACGGGCAACCACAAACAAAACAAATACACACGACACGAAGTAAAATTCTGGAGAAGGAAAAAGTGGCTACCGTGATGCGGTAGCGTAATTAACTACAGGGGCTTGCGCCTGTAGGGAAGAGCGTCCCCACAATCAAAACCCCTCTAGCGAGGGGGAATCTGACGAAGTCTGCTACATCGGCCGCATCCGTCTAAACCTCTGATACACGGTGCCATAAATCAACTTGGAATCTTCGAAGAGGTAGACGGATAAAACCATATAGCATTTGCCCCTAATCTCAGTGCCAAGACTTCGCAGTCCTGTGCGCCGTCTTTCGGAGGGGAACATATTCTGGCACGCCCGGTGGGACCTTTTCCTCTTTCCACTCCACACTTCGTGTGTCGTGTTTTTCCGCAATCAAATAATCGCGGTGTGTATGTTTTTGGTTGCCCTTAGGGGAGTGGATACTGAAGTCTGCGCTTCGTCTCTATGAAGAATGGCATTCGTTTCTACCCTAGCAACTCAGGCTTTGTCATACCCGGCGGAGTCAAGTATGGGTCACTTGCAGCCTCAAATCTCTGCAATCCGGCTTTTCAAGAAATTAACGGGCTTCTTTTTTGGGTCGATGCTCCTACCTCCCACCTTCGGTGCCTCAACGCCGATGGAGGAACCCCGGAGGTTGTCTGTCGCCCACAGGCAGGCTCCCCAAGCAGCAGCCTTGCCGACGGAATCGGTCCTCAAACAACTGGCACCTGCCAAGGACCAAGGTCGACGCAGGGGGCAGAATATTCAAGCTCTCAAAGAAAACAGGGGGCAGGCTCGGCAAAATCCTGAAGCTAATCAAATCCCGGCCATAAGAAACGGTCAACGTCGATGTCGGCATCATACAAAGTGAGCTCGGGGCAGTTCTCCGCATGGTCCAGTTTCAACCCCAGTGGTGAATGTTGTTGTTCCAACTGGGAACAGCTTCAAACCGTTGCGAAGGGTCAGACAGAATTCTCCTACCGCAATATTTACGAAGTCTCTGCAGCCCATGGAGATCCCACAAGAGTAGAAACAAGTTCGCTCCCTGAGACAACTTTCCTCATCTATATATAAGGTGTGAAAGCAGGTGAAGGGGACTCACCCTAAGATGGATCCTGATACAGCGGATCCTACTAAAACCAAAGCGGCTTTTCACAAAAAAAAGGAGGCCCAATAAAGCTCAAGTGCCCGAAGAAAACTCCAAAGGCCAAAAACACAAAACATTCCAAGCCTGGGGGCATGGTAGTTCACATAGTCTATGAGGTGAATTCTAAAGACGAAGTTTGAGCTTCTACTAGTCACCGACCTCAAACTCGGTCCTTAACAAAAGTTCAACTGCAACGTGAAAAGCTGCAGGAGATGCTCGCTCAGGCGGCACCACTCACTAATCCGTCGTCTAAAGCAAATCTCGAAGAAACACCTGGAGAAAGAAATCTGGCATGGCGCCGATTCTACACTTGACAGGCTTCAGCCCATCCGTCTGTCCAGATACTACACAGAAGGCTTAAAAAGGCTGTTAAGGCGCCAAGGCGTACCTCTTAAGCAAACCACTCGAAAAGCCAAATTCTATGACAGGGTTTGGAACGTTCCTGGAACTCAGCGCAAGTTGCCTAACGGGAGAATGGAAGCAATCGGGCTTGGATATGTTCGGTCCAAGAAACGGGAGGTACTCCACGGTTGCTACGTCGTATATGACTTCGATGAAGAAGCGGATGCCCAATGGGAAGATGCTAATCCTGAACCAGTAAAAGTTCCTGATGCAAAAATGCCCAGTCCGTCGTTCGAAGAACAAATAGACAAGCTTATAAGGGAAGCTGGTCAAAAAGTCCGAGACGACCATAACCGCAAGATGGCCATCTACGAGAAAGCCAAAACGCAACGCCTCCTCCAATAGGCCGTGAAAGATGAAAGTGCTACTCCCTGTCAACCTGTTGTAAAAAAGGCTCGACGCAGAGGCAGAAACAAGTCGAAACGTGAAAAAGACGTTCAACGGCAACAAAGCGGGACTAAGAGATCACGCAAGCGGGAATCAAGTGGTTCCAATTTATCCCTCATAAGAAAAATGGGTCGAGCGTACTCGTTTCCTCGAGACAAAACGAAGAAAATACTTGACCTCGCTCTAAAACATCAGATGCTTACGCTGCCGGAGTCCAAACACCCCGAACAAGCAAGCGAAGTCTCTCATCCAGACTATTGCCCTTATCACCGAGTGATAGGGCACCCTCTCGAGGACTGCTCCACCTTCAAAAATTGGGTTGAAGATCAGTACCAGCTCGGCAAGTTCACTCTGTCTGACAACTGGAGGGTAGCGCCGCCACAGAAGCACGAACCCAAAGCCACGAGAACAGAGCCAACTCCACATTAGGATTGGAAGCGGATTCGCACTTGTCACATGATAACAATATTAAAAGAAGGGCCCGAGAACATGGACGACCTTCCCTGGTGCTTCGAAAACAACAATGATAAGGTGATTTCAGAATTTTCGCCAGCTCCGAAAGAACTGGAAGATGGAATACACACCATCGCAGATAATCTCAAGAAAATTGAGTTGGGAACGCTAAATGACCCGCGACCGACATTCATCAGCGAGCTGCTATCTGAAGAAAGGGTGGCCGTGTTAAAAGACGTGCTTCTACAGCATAGATATTGCTTTGCGTGGAACTATTCCGAAATGCCGGGACTAGATCCGGAAATCGCTGTGCATAGATTGGCGATATCCCCGGACATCAAGCCAGTCAAACAGGCGCCGAGAAGAATGCGGCTCGAGCTTGAGATGAGCATC
The DNA here is from genome assembly GCA_030015575.1 of Agapanthus africanus. Taxonomy (NCBI): domain Eukaryota; kingdom Viridiplantae; phylum Streptophyta; class Magnoliopsida; order Asparagales; family Amaryllidaceae; genus Agapanthus; species Agapanthus africanus. The sequence continues at coordinate 483,850,236 of JASDDO010000022.1, read as the reverse complement.
AACGCCGAGGTCAAAAAGCTAATCGACTCTGGTTTTATCCAGGAGGTTCAATACCCTGAATGGATCGTCAACATCGTCCCGGTGATGAAGAAAAATGGGACAGTGCGCATATGCGTAGACTTTCGGGATCTCAACAAAGCCTGCCTGAAGGATGATTTTCCGGTGCCAGTCACCAAACTGATGATAGAAAATTCATCCACTCATGAAGTTTTCTCCTTCATGAACAGCACATCAGGGTATAATCAAATAAAGATGCATCCCAAAGACCAGAAGCACACCGCCTTCAGGACTCCTTTGGGTATATTCTGTTATAAAGTGATGCCCTTCGGTTTAGAGAATGTCGGTGCCACCTACCAAAGGGCCATGACGAAGATCTTCGATGACCTTATACATAAAATCGTCGAATGCTATATCGACGACCTCGTGGTTAAAAGCAAATCATACGAGGAACATCTCGAGCATCTAAAGACTGTATTTCGACGACTTCGAAAATACAACTTGAAAATGAACCCTCTCAAGTGTGCATTCGGAGTTTCCTCGGGCAAATTCCTGGGATTCATTGTTCGACACCGAGGTATTGAAATAGATCTGTCAAAGATCAAAGCGATCATGGAAATGCCTCCGCCGAGAACTCTCAAACAGCTGCGGTCTCTCCAAGGAAAGCTCGCATATATTAGGCGATTTATAGCCAACCTCTCTGGCAAGTGTCGCCCTTACAGTCACCTGATGAAGAAGGGAACCCCGTTCGTCTGGGACCAAAAATGCCAAAGCGCAGTAGACGGGATGTCACGCCCCGCTTCCCAGAGTACGCAAGATTGGGCACGTGACATAGCCAACCATGCTACCTGTGGGTAGGAAGTATCCATCCACAGTCACATTACGGTTGTAGAGATATCAAGAACAATATAAATAACTAAACTATCACATGTCCAAATCCATAATAACAAGAGTCAATAAACAATAGTGCGGAAGCAAATGATCCAATACAATAAATAAACAGTATGTCCCATAATGCGGGCTCACATCTGGAAATGAAATGACATAAATAAACTAATCACTAAGGACTCACAGTTCAGCCTGCTGGCTGAAGGACTCCCGCTCAGTCGTCGACAGTGGTAAGGAATCTGGGCTATGCAAAACCCAGACGTCAGCGCGTCATGTCAACCAAATAATATAATATAAACATGGTAATAAGCAATGCAGGAATGAACATGAAATAAGCAATACTATGAAACAACAGTGCAGGGTAATGTGCAATGGGTAACTAAACTGTTCTATCAGGTTTCTACTCTAAAGTCTTTGAAATCAATTGGTGAATCGTCGATGTAACTCAATAGTATCCCGTGCGTGCCCGGGACCACGGTCAAGATTCTCGGGGCTGAATCCGAGACGTGCCGCTAAGCAGTAATAGGTAGTAGGATGGATGAGTGATGTCAGCATCATCACTCCGGGGCAGGCCAAGCCCGTAAGACTGATCAGAACAAGTATCGAATTGTTGAGTTACAAGTCGGTTTCACCTTTGATTTCCCCATACCCCCAAATTATGTATGTCAGGTCAGGTATTCAGTAGTCCAGGATTAATGTCAACCCAGAATCAGGTAAAAACAGGTATGTCTGGATAGACAGCAGGAATGGTCCATGAGGACCCCAAGTCAGGTGGTAGTCCAATAGGTTGAGTCAGTATGTATAGGGTGTCATGTCTGGGTATCAGTACATGTGTCAGGTGTATCAAGATCAGGTCAATATGTAATGCAATCAAATGTACGCTTATACGGGTATAGTAACGAATAAGGAACAACAGCAGGAACAGTAAATAACAATATTATTCCATGTAAACACAGTGATGCTTTGTATTCTCTTATTAACAGGTTCAAGCACCCTTGGGGTGCAATAATCACAGTGTAGCGCAATATTAATAACAGCAGGCAATAAAGATATAAGTGTGCGACTATTATCCTCTAAATAGTAAAATGATTAGCAGGTAGTTATTATTAAGGTTACGGTGGCAAAATACGATTTAGGTGGCAGTATTATAATGTACATCATATTCCGTCCAATGAGACAAGTAGCAATACTTAGTTAATATAGCAAGTTTGTGAGTCAAACATTTAATTAGTTTAAGGTAGCATGTAGCAAGAAATCTTGCCTCGACGGTTTCGCAAACCGGAAAGCACGGATGCAATGTCGGCAGAAAACACGAGACGGGTGCACGGGCCACGGATCGAGTCCCAACAGCGAACAGCGGGACCACACGGACCAGGGTACTTCGCTGGAGCGTCGGGTCCAAATGACGGCACGGTCGGATTCTTGCAAAAGTCATCGGCAACGAAGTTAGCAACACGATATACGTAATAAGATCAGCGTGGGGGGATTTCGCACAAAAGGAAAGATAAGGGATGCTTACAGGGAGACACCAGGGGGCAACCACGCAGGCTCGACGGCGCTGGGACGCCGGCGGGGCAGCGACGGCGGCTGCGAAGGCTGGACAGCCTCTGGGTTCGCTGGAGAGGGTGGTGCGACGAGTAGAGGAGGGTAGTGGTCTGCTCTGGTGATCAAGGGGAGAAAGGAGGTGGTCGGAGGCAATGACGGCGATGATGGACGGCGAGTTTCCCGGCGACCTGGGGTTGGGTGATGGGGTTAGGCTCGGGTGCAGTGCACGCAGGCGAGGGAAAGGAGGAGGAAGGTGGAGAGGTCAGGACGAGGGTGAAGGGAGGAGGTCGACATCGTCGGCGATGGGAGGCGGCGGCGGCGGCAGCACTGCGTGCAGGTGGCGGTGGAGTTGGGTGCAGGCGTATGAAGGAGGGAGAAGAGGAGGTAGGGAGGGTGCGGCTAGGCTGAGGAGGCGAGGACGGCGACAGCGAGGTCGCGGGGAGGTCGGCGGCACAAGCACGAGGAGGCTAGGGTTAGGGCTCGGAGGGTCTCGCGGTGGGTTTCTCTCGTGATGGGGATGAGGAATATAAAGGAGAGAGAGAGATTGAGAAGATTAGAGAGAGAGAGAGAGAGACGGAGAGAGAGAGAGAGATTTAGAGGAAGAGAGAGAGAGGCGGTGAAGAGAGAGATAGAGAGAGACGGAGAGAGAGAGAGGATAGGGGGGCCCACGAGAAGGAAGCTCGTGATTGGCCGGGGGCTGAAAGGAATTTTAAAGAAAGATTTAAAGGAGATTTTAACGTAAAAATTTGTAACAGAGTATATATTTTCTGGTTTCATAATATTAAATAAATGGGCATTTTCGGCGCTAAATGAAACATTTCCAAATCGCGCCCGGATTGCGCCCAAATGCTCCAAATTCAAATTATAGGATTTTAAGCGAGTTCCAAATTTTGAAAAGAGGTGTTTAAAGATTAAAATGCATGCCCCCAAGTCGGACACTTGCACGCGCGCGTAGACGTCCAAACTTGCCCGTTTCGCCGAACGGGACGGAATCTCGACACGCGGACGCTACCACGCGACTAGTGGCGACGAGTAGGCCAACATGGATATTTTTAATTTCATTTTAGGTGTTAAAATTTGTTACGTGCCAAAATGACTTAGCCGGTTAAAATTTAGCAATAAACACCAGATAATCAGGATAATTGGAAAGAGCAATATATAACACTCAACTAGCAATAGAAACAGTATTATTGGGCTCGGGTGTTACATCATACCCAACTACAAAAAGAATTTCGTCCTCGAAATTCCAAGAATACAAGATAGATAGCTACAGAAAAGGTGAGGAAACTTCTGCCGGATCTCTTCTTCTCGCTCCCAAGTGGATTCTCCATGCGATCGATTACCCCAAGAAACTAGCACAAGAGGGATAACCTTGCTCTTAAGAACCTTTTCTCTTCGATCCTTGATTTCAACTGGTCGCTCCTCAAAAGTTAGGTCCTCCCGTACAGTCAAATCCGAATGATCCAAGACGTGGGTCTCATCACGAACATACCTCCGTAGGTGAGATACAAGAAACACATCGTGCACTCCTGCCAAAGACTGTGGTAACGTCAAACGGTACGCTACCTCTCCAACACGCTCCAAAATCTCGAAGGGTCCAACGAATCGAGGGCTAAGCTTTCCCCGACTTCCAAAGCGAATCACCCCTCTAGTCGGTAATATCTTCAGGAATACCAAATCACCCACGGCGAACCCTAGAGGTCTTCTTGACGTGTCAGCCCAACTTTTCTGTCTGTCTTGAGCTGCTTTCATACGCTTCCTGATTGTATTCACCTTCTCGACTGTCTGTACCACCAAATCTGGTCTAGTAACCTTCGTTCACCAACATCATCCCAACAAACAGGTGAACGGCACTTACGACCATACAACGCTTCAAACGGAGCCATCTGAAAAGTCGCTTGGAAACTAATGTTGTACGAAAACTCCACCAGGTGTAGATGATCCTCCCAAGAACCTTTGAAGTCCAACATGCAAGCCCTCAGCATATCTTCAAGGGTCTGGATCGTTCTCTCCGATTGTCCATCAGTCTGAGGATGATAAGCTGTGCTAAACTTCAATCGAGTCCCCAAACTTTCTTGTAAACTCCTCCAGAAGTGCGACAAGAACCGAGTGTCCCGATCGAACACGATGCTCACCGGTACTCCATGCAATCGTACAATCTCCTGCATGTACCGCTCTGCCAAAGTCTCTGTCGATTGACCAACCCGAAAAGGAATAAAGTGAGCCGCCTTGGTCAACCGATCGACAATCACCCATACTGCATTGTTGCCCTTTGGACTCCGCGGTAAAGCCGTCACGAAATCCATGGTTATATGTTCCCACTTCCACTGAGGAATCGGAAGTGGTTGCAACAAACCAGCAATCCTTTGGTGTTCAGCCTTGACTTGCTGACACACCAAGCACTTAGCCACGAAGCGAGCAATCTCCCGTTTCATACCTTCCCACCAGAAGTGTTGTCGAATATCTCGGTACATCTTTGTCCCTCCTGGATGTACAGAGTAAGCTGAACTGTGTGCCTCCTTCATAAGCTCTTCACGCACATCCCCTTTTGGCACACACACATGGCTACCATATCTCAACGAACCGTCTTCGTGGATCAGTAAATCGGTTCGTAGTCCGGCTTCAACCTGCTCTCGAAACTTTTGTAGTCTAGGATCCTGCGATTGTGCCGCTTTAATCTTCTCAACCAAGGACGACTGTACTTGTAATTGCATCAACTGTCCCGTGGCATGTGGTAGCACAACCTCCAAGTCAAATCTCTGAAAATCCGCAATGATCTCCCTTTGTGCGGTCAATACCTGAATTTCTGGTAACCGACTTAGCGCATCTGGCACGACGTTAACTTTTCCCGGATGGTACTTAAGATCAAGGTCATAGTCGGCCATCAGCTCTAACCATCTGCGTTGCCTCATGTTCAACTCCTTCTGAGTGAACACATACTTCAAACTCTTGTGATCAGTAAAGACTTCGACTCTCCCGCCCAAAAGGTAGTGTCTCCAAATCTTCAGGGCGAAGATCACGGCTGCAAGCTCCAAGTCATGAGTCGGATAATTCTTCTCATGAGTCTTCAGTTGTCTCGACGCGTAAGCGACGACTTTCCCATTCCGCATCAAAACACATCCCAATCCTTTTCCAGATGCGTCGCTGTGAATCACCAGTCCTCCGGAATTATCTGGTACGGTCAGGATCGGGGCGGTTATCAACTTCTGCTTCAACGTCTCGAAGGCCAATGCACATCCATCCGTCCAAACAAACGGTATCTCCTTACGCGTAAGCTTGGTTAACGGCTCTGGCAAACGAGCGAAGTTCTCCACAAATCTTCTGTAGTATCCGGCGAGTCCAAGAAAACTTCTTATCTCCGCAACATTTCTTGGAATAGGCCAATCTCGAACTGCTGCAATCTTTTCGGGATCGACGGCGATTCCATCGCCCGACACGACATGCCCCAGGAACTTCACTTCTTCCAGCCAGAATTCGCACTTACTCACCTTCGCGAATAATTTCTCTTGTCTCAGCGTCTGCAGTGCGATCCTTAAATGCTCAGCATGCTCCTCCGGACTCTTCGAGTATACCAGAATATCGTCAATGAATACCACAATAAACTGGTCCAAGAATGGTGAAAAGACCCGGTTCATCAAATCCATGAATATTGCCGGCGCATTCGTTACTCCGAAGGGCATCACTCGATACTCGAAATGCCCATATCGAGTTCGAAACGCCGTCTTGCAAATGTCTTCTGCTTTCACTCGGACCTGATGATATCCTGATCGCAAATCCAGTTTCGAGAATACCCTCGTGCCACTAAGCTGCTCAAAAAGTTCTCCAATGCGAGGGATGGGGTACTTGTTCTTAATAGTCACCCGATTCAATTCTCGATAATCAATGCACATCCTTTTTCTTTACTAAAAGAACTGGAGCTCCCCATGGTGAGTTGCTGCTTCGAATCCAACCCTTCTCGAGTAATTCACCAACTTGTTTCTTAACTTCTTCCAATTCCACCGGTGCCATCGGGTAATACGATTTTGACACTGGCGCTGCACCAGGAATAAGGTCAATCGCAAACTCCACATCTCGCTTTGGAGGTAAGCCTGATATATCTTCAAACACATCCATAAAGTCGCGAACAACTGCCGACTCTTCATTACTATCAACTTCCATTGCTGCAAGAACACTGCGTGTCGGCCTAGCCCTAAACTCGACTGGCCCGACAGAACTGCTTCCTTACAGCAACTGCTGTCTGCATCGTCGGCCGCGAAAGGTCCAGCGAGACTACTGAGTCTCGTCCATTCTGCTGCATGTGCGTCCACAGCTGCTCCATTCTGCCTTAGTCCGATGAACTTCTCTTCCATTTCCTCCCGTGCAGTCTGTGGGAAGAATTTCTCCTGGAAACCTTTAGGGAAAATCCGCCCAACTGATCGGCTTGGGCAAGCGGTTCTCCTCCACAAGCCATCACTCTCGGACGCAATCCACTAGCTGAAAGAGCACCACAACATCTCCTTTGTCCTCTGGAATCTATGCCGCAATCGGCAAATTCTCCGTGCCATTAGCCACTGCTCGGCTGGCAACGGCTCCTCCAGACCAGTGAAAGTAGACGGACCCAAAAGTCTGAAATCTGCTGCGGTCCCTACTCGTTCGACTGGTCTATTTCCATCGTTGTTTACAGACTGCTGAACGATCTGCAAACCTTCCTGAAATGAATCTGCTACTGCTGGATCAGCGCAGTCTGTCTCTCGTTTTCCAGCATTCCTCTTATCACTCTAAGCATGGCGGCTTCGTTCACACGCCTCCGGTACGTCTTCAACCTCTTACCTGTCATAATCCTGAACTCAAAACACCCAACATTAGCATGATGATAGATTCTGAATGTGGATCAAGGCTAGAACTCCAAGATACTTAAATAGAGTACTGCATTGTAGCTATGCCGCGGTATCATAGCCGCAATTACTTAACTCCACTCAAGTCGCCTAAGTCCTAGAGATAACAAGGAATCAGGTTTTCGAATCGATATGCAAAGGAAGTTTGCATATCGTAAAAGATATAATCAGGAAGAATGTGATTCAAGGATGGTAAAACAGTCAAGGTGGCAGGACATGTTTCCTAAACACGGGTATTCTGATTCGCGTATTGGGTACAATACCCAACTACAAAAGAATCAACCCAACTAACCTATGCTCTGATACCAAAAGAACCATGTCACGCCCCGCTTCCCAGAGTACGCAAGATTGGGCACGTGACATAGCCAACCATGCTACCTGTGGGTAGGAAGTATCCATCCACAGTCACATTACGGTTGTAGAGATATCAAGAACAATATAAATAACTAAACTATCACATGTCCAAATCCATAATAACAAGAGTCAATAAACAATAGTGCGGAAGCAAATGATCCAATACAATAAATAAACAGTATGTCCCATAATGCGGGCTCACATCTGGAAATGAAATGACATAAATAAACTAATCACTAAGGACTCACAGTTCAGCCTGTTGGCTGAAGGACTCCTGCTCAGTCGTCGATAGTGGTAAGGAATCTGGGCCATGCAAAACCCAGACGTCAGCGCGTCATGTCAACCAAATAATATAATATAAACATGGTAATAAGCAATGCAGGTATGAACATGAAATAAACAATACTATGAAACAACAGTGCAGGGTAATGTGCAATGGGTAACTAAACTGTTCTATCAGGTTTCTACTCTAAAGTCTTTGAAATCAATTGGTGAATCGTCGATGTAACTCAATAGTATCCCGTGCGTGCCCGGGACTACGGTCAAGGTTCTCGGGGCTGAATCCGAGACGTGCCGCTAAGCAGTAATAGGTAGTAGGATGGATGAGTGATGTCAGCATCATCACTCCGGGGCAGGCCAAGCCCGTAAGACTGATCAGAACAAGTATCGAACTGTTGAGTTACAAGTCGGTTTCACCTTTGATTTCCCCATACCCCCAAGTTATGTATGTCAGGTCAGGTATTCAGTAGTCCAGGATTAATGTCAACCCAGAATCAGGTAAAAACAGGTATGTCTGGATAGACAGCAGGAATGGTCCATGAGGACCCCAAGTCAGGTGGTAGTCCAATAGGTTGAGTCAGTATGTATAGGGTGTCATGTCTGGGTATCAGTACATGTGTCAGGTGTATCAAGATCAGGTCAATATGTAATGCAATCAAATGTACGCTTATACGGGTATAGTAACGAATAAGGAACAACAGCAGAAACAGTAAATAACAATATTATTCCATGTAAACACAGTGATGCATTGTATTCTCTTATTAACAGGTTCAAGCACCCTTGGGGTGCAATAATCACAGTGTAGCGCAATATTAATAACAGCAGGCAATAAAGATATAAGTGTGCGACTATTATCCTCTAAATAGTAAAATGATTAGCAGGTAGTTGTTATTAAGGTTACGGTGGCAAAATACGATTTAGGTGGCAGTATTATAATGTACATCATATTCCGTCCAATGAGACAAGTAGCAATACTTAGTTAATATAGCAAGTTTGTGAGTCAAACATTTAATTAGTTTAAGGTAGCATGTAGCAAGAAATCTTGCCTCGACGGTTTCGCAAACCGGAAAGCACGGATGCAATGTCGGCAGAAAACACGAGACGGGTGCACGGGCCACGGATCGAGTCCCAACAGCGAACAGCGGGACCACACGGACCAGGGTACTTCGCTGGAGCGTCGGGTCCAAACGACGGCACGGTCGGATTCCGGCAAAAGTCATCGGCAACGAAGTTAGCAACACGATATACGTAATAAGATCAGCGGGGGGGGGGGGATTTCGCACAAAAGGAAAGATAAGGGATGCTTACAGGGAGACACCAGGGGGCAACCACGTGGGCTCGACGGCGGCTGCGAAGGCTGGACAGCCTCTGGGTTCGCTGGAGAGGGTGGTGCGACGAGTAGAGGAGGGTAGTGGTCTGCTCTGGTGATCAAGGGGAGAAAGGAGGTGGTCGGAGGCAATGACGGCGATGATGGACGGCGAGTTTCCCGGCGACCTGGGGTTGGGTGATGGGGTTAGGCTCGGGTGCAGTGCATGCAGGCGAGGGAAAGGAGGAGGAAGGTGGAGAGGTCAGGACGAGGGTGAAGGGAGGAGGTCGACGTCGTCGGCGATGGGAGGCGGCGGCGGCGGCAGCACTGCGTGCAGGTGGCGGTGGAGTTGGGTGCAGGCGTATGAAGGAGGGAGAAGAGGAGGTAGGGAGGGTGCGGCTAGGCTGAGGAGGCGAGGACGGCGACAGCGAGGTCGCGGGGAGGTCGGCGGCGCAAGCACGAGGAGGCTAGGGTTAGGGCTCGGAGGGTCTCGCGGTGGGTTTCTCTCGTGATGGGGATGAGGAATATAAAGGAGAGAGAGAGATTGAGAAGATTAGAGAGAGAGAGAGAGAGAGACGGAGAGAGAGAGAGAGATTTAGAGGAAGAGAGAGAGAGGCGGTGAAGAGAGAGATAGAGAGAGACGGAGAGAGAGAGAGGATAGGGGGGCCCACGAGAAGGACGCTCGTGATTGGCCGGGGGCTGAAAGGAATTTTAAAGAAAGATTTAAAGGAGATTTTAACGTAAAAATTTGTAACAGAGTATATATTTTCTGGTTTCATAATATTAAATAAATGGGCATTTTCGGCGCTAAATGAAACATTTCCAAATCGCGCCCGGATTGCGCCCAAATGCTCCAAATTCAAATTATAGGATTTTAAGCGAGTTCCAAATTTTGAAAAGAGGTGTTTAAAGATTAAAATGCATGCCCCCAAGTCGGACACTTGCACGCGCGCGTAGACGTCCAAACTTGCCCGTTTCGCCGAACGGGACGGAATCTCGACACGCGGACGCTACCACGCGACTAGTGGCGACGAGTAGGCCAACATGGATATTTTTAATTTCATTTTAGGTGTTAAAATTTGTTATGTGCCAAAATGACTTAGCCGGTTAAAATTTAGCAATAAACACCAGATAATCAGGATAATTGGAAAGAGCAATATATAACACTCAACTAGCAATAGAAACAGTATTATTGGGCTCGGGTGTTACACGGGATCAAGCAGTACCTGCAAAACCCGCCAGTGTTGGCTGCTCCGGTCAAGGGAAAACCTCTCATTCTTTACACGACCGCCCTCGAAGGTTCTTTAGGCACATTATGGGCCCAAGAGAACGATCAAGGGAAGGAAAGAGCACTTTACTACTTAAGTCGAGTTCTGCTGGGGGCAGAAAGCAACTACTCTCCCATTGAGAAGCACTGTCTGGCGTTAATCTTTGCGATAACAAAGTTCAGACATTACGCATTAGAACATGAAGTCTGTCTCATTTCGAAGGTGGACCCTCTCAAATATCTAATGTCAAAGGCCATATTGACAGGTCGACTCGCTAAATGGGCTCTGCTCTTGATGGAGTTCTCGATAACGTATCAACCTCTCAAAGCAGTGAAAGGCCAGGCCATCGCCGATTTCCTCGCTGAGCATCCGATACCGGCTGATTCTCCTCTGAATTGCGATTTGCCAGACGAACATGAGTTTGACGCGATCGACGGTGGTGATACCCAATGGGAACTTTATTTCGATGGAGCATCTTCCATGAAGAAGCGCAAACAAAGTACCCCTATAATCAAATCGGGGGTAGGACTCATCTTTGTAACTCCACAAGGAGGGATAATGCGCTTTGCTTTCTCCCTGATGGAGCCAAGGACAAACAACGAAGCCGAATATGAGGATTTGATAGCAGGCATCGAGATCGCCATCGACATGGGAATTGAAAATCTCCTCATATATATGGAGATTCCCAACTGGTCGTTAGTCAAGTAAACGGCGACTATCAGACGTGCAAGCCAGAATTGGTGAAGTATGGCGTAAAGGTGCAACAACAGTTGACCCAAATTCCCTCCTATACTTTGGAAAGCATACCGCGCGCGGAAAACAGCAAGGCAGATGTGTTGGCAAGGCTTGCTAAAGAACTGGCTGATGAGAACCTTGATGACGTTAGAATCGTGGTACAAAGCCGTCGGGTGCTTGCCCCAGCCGAAATACCTCCGCAATCATCCGAGGAAAAGGGAGCGGCTGAGCAGACGACCTTACAGATAAAAGAACGAGAAAAGGCTGAGGACTGGAGAGAAGTCTTCATAGACTACTTTAAGTCCCACCGAATGCCCGAAGATGCGTCCACAAGACATCAGCTCATGAAACGAGCTCTGTCTTTCGCCTTCGTCAATGATACTCTATACAAGAGGTCATTCGATTCTCTGTTGCTGAGATGCATAGGACCTGAAGAAGCAGAAAGAGTCGTTCAGGAAGTCCATGACGGAATCTGTGGTTCTCACCAAGCAGGCCCAAAGATGAAATTGAAGATTAAACGAATGAGCTACTACTGGCCCACAATGATTCAGGACTGTCTCGAATATGCGAAGCAATGCCACTCATGCCAAATTCATGGGGACTTCATCCATCAGCATCTAAATCCGCTACACCCGACAGTGGCTAGCTGGCCATTCGAAATGTGGGGAACTGATATAGTCGGCCCCATCGAACCAGCATCGTCCAGGGGACATCGTTTCATCCTAGCGACGATTGATTACTTCTCCAAATGGGCAGAGGCAGTACCGCTAAGGGAAGTAAAGACGGAGAATATCCTCCACTTCTTCAAGACGCACGTCATATATCGGTTTGGAACTCCGCGACGGATCATCTCCGATAACGGGCCAGCATATAGAAGCCACAAGATTAGTCGCTTCGCACAACAACATAACATAGACTGGAGATATTCCTCGGTTTATAATCCGCGAGCCAACGGACTAGCTGAGGCCTTCAACAAGACCTTGACAAAGATCATGAAGAAAACAGTGTCCCGAAATAAGAGAGACTGGCACGAGAGACTGCAAGAGGCCCTTTGGGCGTATCGAACTACGTTCAAGACGGCCACGAACACAACGCCGTATGCGTTGGTATTTAGGACGGAAGCAGTACTCCCCCTCGAGATAGAGTTACCCTCTCTACGAGTGGCAGTCCACTACGAGCTGACAGACGAAGAAAATGCTCACCTTCGGCTTGAGGAGCTTGACGCCCTCGATGAAACACGGCTCATAGCACAACAGAATCTGGAAGCTTATAAAGCAAAGATGACGCGCTCATATGAAAGATTGACCCGACCGAGGACATTCCGCCAAGGTGAACTCGTGCTAGTGGTCAAAAGGCCTATGATTCCCAATCGCGCCAAGCGGGGAAAATTCGAGCCAAATTATGAAGGCCCGTACATCATAGATAAGGTCTACCAGGGTAGGGCCTATTTACTCATGGATATGCACGGTGAAAGGCCTTTCAGGCCGATAAATGGTTGCGTCCTAAAGAAATACTATGCTTAATGAGCCACAGCCTAGGTCAATGGTAGATGACGACGACTATGTCCGCTCGCTATCTTCCTAAGCTCAAACTCTATCAGCAGTAGCCACCCTTCTCAAATGACGGACCGAGATGTCCTTAAACTAATGACGGACCGAAACGTCCTTAAACTAATACCGCAGCATCCGTAGGCTGGCAAATAAAAAAAATAATATAAAAAAATATAATAAATAAAAACGGTATGTCCATAAGCAAAAAGGGCACGGATGAAAACCCGAAAGGGCTCCGTGAGTAAAAACAGCAGGGCTACCGGCGAATGTTCGTGAAAACCCGAAAGGGCGCGACCTCGTGAAAAAAAGAGAAGAAGAAAATAAAAAGAATAAAAAAACGGTATGTTCATAAGCAAAATGGGCACAGATGAAAACCCGAAAGGGCTCCGTGAGTAAAAACAGCAGGGTTACCGGCGAGTGTTTGTGAAAACCCGAAAGGGCGCAACCTCGTTAAAAGACACTTATAGGGTCCTCTCGACCTTATAAGGAGAAACTACCCGCGTGAGATCCTTACGACTCACAAGGGAGCAACACACTTAGGGATCCCCATGATTCCTAAGGAGAAAATACACTTGCGAGATCCTCACGACTCGTAAGGAGAACTCTCTTATGAGACCCTCACGGCTCATAAGATTTGAAAGTCTTAAATTACAGAGACCTGAACCTGTGCTTAAGCAACCCCCACAACATCCGATATTGCCCTACAAGTGGTCCAATACCGGCTCTTGTATACAATCCACGGGCACGAATAAACAGTTCCCTAATCAAGTCCCATTCGAGATTGGGGATATGTTCGCATGGTGAATAACCCTTGTAAATCCTCTCGATTTATGAGGAGAAAACCCTCCTGTAGGATCCTTACGACTTACAGAGGAACAATCACTTAGGAATCCTCACAATTCCTAAGGAGAAAATACACCTACAAGATCCTCACGACTTGTAGAGAGAAATACCTTTGTGAGACCCTTACGGCTCATGAAGCCAAAAGTCTTAGCCGACAGGACCTTAACCCTGTTCGCTAAGCCATCTTTATTCGACATCGACAGAGGCAAATGATGATTCGCTCCTGGCCATATCCCAGTTGTAGCGGTGCTGATGACGAATTCGGTGTTCAATTTCAGGTTTTTGGCGAAAAGCCAGTAGGCCGCACATGCATATGAAATAGCCGAAATGATGGAGCAACTTGCAATAAAAAAAGCAGCAAGTAAAATGTATGCATGCGAAATAGCCGAAATGATTGGGCAACTCGCAATAAAAAGCAGCGAGTAAAAATAAAATAAATAGCCGAAATGATTGGGCACCACGAAAAATAGAAAAAAATGATGATAAAACTTTGGCCCTACAGTTAAGATCACATCGATCCCTGTATACAATCCAAGGGCGTAAACAAACAGGAGGGAACCATACTTTCCCAACAGGCTCCGCCAGAAAACGAAGCCAAATCTCGACGGATACAAACACTCCTTGACGAGAGCTTCCTGATCCGCGTCGACTCGCAGAGCCACCAGTGCCTCCGTAGGAAATTCTCGACTCGTTTCAAACCCCAAGGAAACAAATAATCCTTGGCGCTAAGGAAACAAATAATCCTTAGCAAATTCCTCGACACACGGATACAAACACTCCTTGATGAGATCCTCCTGATCTGCGTCGATTAGCAGAGCCACTAGTGCCTCCGTGGGAAATTCTCGACTCGTTTCAAACCCCAAGGAAGTAAATAATCCTTAGCGCTAAGGAAACAAATAATCCTTAGCAAATTCCTCGACTCACGGATACAAACACTCCTTGACGAGAGCCTCCTGATCCGCGTCGACTCGCAGAGCCACCAGTGCCTCCGTGGGAAATTCTCGACTCGTTTCAAACCCTAAGGAAACAAATAATCCTTGGCACTAAGGAAACAAATAATCCTTAGCAAATTCCTCGACTCACGGATACAAACACTCCTTGACGAGAGCCTCCCGATCCGCGTCGACTCGCAGAGCCACCAGTGCCTCCGTGGGAAATTCTCGACTCGTTTCAAACCCCAAGGAAATAAATAATCCTTGGCGCTAGGGAAATAAATAATCCTTAGCAAATTCCTCGACTCACGGATACAAACACTCCTTGACGAGAGCCTCCTGATCCGCGTCGACTCGCAGAGCCACCAGTGCCTCCGTGGGAAATTCTCGACTCGTTTCAAACCCCAAGGAAACAAATAATCCTTGGCGCTAAGGAAACAAATAATCCTTAGCAAATTCCTCGACTCACGGATACAAACACTCCTTGACGAGAGCCTCTTGATCCGCGTCGACTCGCAGAGCCACCAGTGCCTCCGTGGGAAATTCTCGACTCGTTTCAAACCCCAAAGAAACAAATAATCCTTGGCGCTAGGGAAACAAATAATCCTTAGCAAATTCCTCGACTCACGGATACAAACACTCCTTGACGAGAGCCTCCTGATCCGCGTCGACTCGCAGAGCCACCAGTGCCTCCGTGGGAAATTCTCGACTCGTTTCAAACCCCAAGGAAACAAATAATCCTTGGCGCTAAGGAAACAAATAATCCTTAGCAAATTCCTCGACTCACGGATACAAACACTCCTTAACGAGAGCCCCTAGATCCGCGTCGACTCGCAGAGCAACCAGTGCCTCCGTGGGAAATCCTCGACTCGTTTCAAACCCTAAGGAAACAAATAATCCTTGGCACTAGGGAAACAAATAATCCCTAGAAAATCCTTCAACTCAGGGAAACAAACACTCCTTGACGAGAGCCTTCTGATTCGTGTCGGCTCGTAGAAAATCTAGTGTCTTTGCGGGAAAATTCCCGATTCGTCTTGCAAGATGAAGCCTCAGGCAGCAAGGATTAAAAAACTTGCTTCCTGAACAATGGGACCCTGCAAGTCGATCTAAAACGGTCTCTTGCATACTATTCACGGGTCTCACTCTCCAAAATCGAGTTTCGACAAGGAGGGAAATAACCGCTTACGGATCCTCTCGACTCGTAAGAGGGAAAAATTCTCTTATAGGATCCTTACGACTTATAAGAGAAAATCACACTTAGGAATCCTCACGATTCCTAAGGAGAAAAAACCCACCTACAAGATCCTCTCGATCCGTAGGGAGAAAAATCTTTATGAGACCCTCACGGCTCATAAAGTTGAAAAGTCTTAGGTGGCAGATCCTACCCCTGTCTTCTAAGCCATTACTGCCCTACTCATGAGCATATAAACTATTTCACACCAGAGTAAAACATAAAGAAATAGAAGGGTGCGGCTCATGGAATTGAGAGTTTGGAACTATATCTTTTAAGAGTAGAGATTTGAGTCAATGATAAATGACGACGCTTGTGTCCGCTCGTTATCTTCCCAGATCAAGATTCTGAAAGTTATATACAAACCCGAAACTGGTCATACGTTATGCATTACTCTGCACTACTTCACCCACATATATACTTACGTGGGCAAAGTAGTGGGGGGCATTTGTTCCCGCCAAAAATTTCTGCGCAAAAGAGTCCAATGTATC
Source organism: Agapanthus africanus (assembly GCA_030015575.1). Classification (NCBI taxonomy): domain Eukaryota; kingdom Viridiplantae; phylum Streptophyta; class Magnoliopsida; order Asparagales; family Amaryllidaceae; genus Agapanthus; species Agapanthus africanus. The sequence goes on along the minus strand of JASDDO010000022.1, from coordinate 483,833,943 downwards.
AAATGGCAGCGATACGCTTAAGAAAATGCGAACCAGTATCTTCCGGCCTGTATTTTGATAAACTCCCCAATGAGGAACGGTTAAATTATGATGGTATTGAAAGCATCTCGAAAATACCTTCGATTTGATATATTATGGGCCTCATAATTCATCCGAGATCAAAAGTTATGAGCAAATGTGTTATGCACATGTGATCTAAGAAAGAAGATGCGAACCAGTATTTTCCGAGCAGTATTTTGACAAACTCCGGAATGAGAAACAGCTAAATTCTGATGGTATTGAAAGAATCTTGAAAATATCTTCGATTTGATATATTACGAGCCTCATAATTCATCCGGGATCAAAAGTTATGAGCAAATGTCTATGCATATGTGATCTAAGGAAGAAGATGCGAACCAGTATTTTCCAAGCTATATTTTGACAAACTCCGGAACGAGAAATGGTTAAATTCTGATGATATTGAAAGCATCTCGAAAAGACCTTCGATTTGATATATTATGGGCCTCATAATTCATCCGAGATCAAAAGTTATGAGCAAATGTGTTATGCACGTGTAATATAAAGTAATGCTCTACTACATGAGGAATGCATTTTTTAGTCCCACATCGGGAAAAGGAGAGACGGCTTCTCTACCACTCCCATATAAATAAGAGGGGATAACTCTTAGAAATGATAGAGTTAAATCCTCAAAGGATTCAATACTCAAAGGAGCTTAGTTCTCTAAAGGAGCTTAGTTCTCCAAGATAGGAGCATGCTCCTCCATGATGCGCATATGCGCAAGCGTCATGTGCGCTACGTGCAACGCACGTGTGCCCGCCATGCGGCACCACGTGCAACGCACGTGCGCACCACATGAGAACATTTAATAATATTAAAAGGAGCTTGATCTCCATATATAGAAGTTTTGCTTCTCCTCATAATGCGCAAGTGCGTTACGTGCAACGCACGTATGCCCGCCATGCGGCACCACGTGCAACGCACGTGCGCACCACATGAGAACATTTAATAATATTAAACAGAGCTTGTTCTTCATATATAGAAACTTTGCTTCTCCTCATAATGCGCATGTGCGCTACGTGCAACGCACGTGTGCCCGCCATGCGGCACCACGTGCAATGCACGTGCGCACCACATGAGAACATTTAATAATATTAAAAGGAGCCCGTTCTCCATATATAGAAGCTCTGCTTTTCCTCATAATGCGCTACGTGCAACGCACGTGTGCTCACCACGCCCGCACCACGTGCAACGCACGTGCACACCACATGAGAACATTTAATAATATTAAAAGGAGCCTGTTCTCCATATATAGAAGCTCTGCTTCTCCTCATAATGCGCATGTGCGCCTTGTGCAACGCACGTGTGTCTGCCACACGTGTACCACGTGCAACGTACGTGCGCACCACATTAGAATATTCAATTAAAAGGAGACTCGTTCTCCATAGGAGCTTGCTTCCCCCCATAATGCGCATATGCGCAAGATCCATGTGCATTACGCGCAAATATGAGCGCCCAACACGTGCGACGCATGTGCGCCCAACACGTGCGACGCACGTGCGCGAACGCAAAGAAGCCTTTTTTAGCAGCGAGAAGCTTAAGCTCCAACCTGTTCTTCCCCCCTAATGATTGAGACATGGTTCAAAGGGTACATCCCTCCACATCTTCGATATATGGCACTGTAATCTCTCAGTGTCGTCGGAGAGGTGGTGGGTCCCAATGACCAATGATCCTTTTTTCTAAAATTAAAAAAAAGAGAAGAAGAATGAAGATTGGGGAGAAATCAAGAACTTCAAACAGAGAGAACTCTGAAGAAATTTCAAGAAAAAGGTAAAAACCTTCATAAAATAGAAGAAATTTCTTCCAATAGATCATTGATCTAAGAACAAGATCAATAATCTTCATATAATAAACATGGCTTTGCACTTTTTATGAACCACTGGTTCTTTAAAACAAGAAAAATAAGAAATACTTATTTTCTTTGATCTAAATTAGATCAAGAACTCAAACAGTGCTTTGCACTTTTTCATGAACCATTGGTTCTAGAAAAGATTCTCAAATTATAGTGTCTTGCACTTGCAAACTGCGCTGTTGCGCTCCTGGATTGGCGCAAGCCACCAAGAGCGCCACATGTCAACATCTGAACCATCTGCGCTATGCGCTGTTGAAATAGAGCCTTGCTCTCTTGAATTGGCGCAACTCACCAGAGCGCGCCACGTGTCAGCAGCGCAAGTGCAGCGCATTGGCGCAGCGCACTGCGCTTGCGTGACACGTGTCGTCACCACAAGCATTTGTGCTCTCTGATTGGCGCAAAGCGCCTAACAAATGCAATGCATTTCCTAAAGGGCCAAGCCCAAATCAAAAAGACCTAGTAGGCCTAATTAAATTGTAGTGCAATAAAAGGGGCAGAGCCCAAACAAAATAGATGCTCTGCATCATTTATAAAAGGGCAGAGCCCAAACAAAACAAAAATAATGCAGTGCATTATTTAAAAAGGGGCAAAGCCTTAACTCAGGCCTAATAGGCCAAAGACAAATAAAAATGTTGAACATTCAACTGGACTTAGCCCAGTCATGGCCATAAGTCCTCAAATTAAATTGACTGAGCACGGCTGCTCCCTAAATCAATTTATATCCGGTTTGAGGGTACATCTCCGAACTCCTCTGACACCTATCGTTGTAATCCTTCAACGACGTCAGAGAGGTGACGGGTCCCGACGACCACACATTAATACGGACTGCGGGGTCCTTAAACTCGTGGACCGAAACGACCTTAAACTAATATGGGACCGAAACGTCCTTAAACTAATGTCGGAACGTCCTTAAACTAATGTCGGACCGAAACGTCCTTAAACTAATAATGGACCACCACGTCCCTAAACTGGAATATGGACCGAAACGTCCTTAAACTAATATTGGACCGAAACGTCCTTAAACTAATGTCGGACCGAAACGTCCTTAAACTAATAATGGACCACCACGTCCCTAAACTGGAATATGGACCGCAACGTCCTTAAACTACCTATGGACTACTACGTCCCTAAACTGGAACAATAGAGCCTCCAAATGCTCTTTTGCCGGATCTAAACGATCTCGTCTAAGTTGATCTTAGCCCCAAACACGGCTAACGTATCCTTAAACATTCAAATGGACTATAAAACTCCAAATCAACTCTGGTTCGAGGGTACATCTCTGAACTCCTCTGATACCTATCGTTGTAATCCTTCAACGACGTCAGAGAGGTGACGGGTCCCGACGGCCATATATTAAATGGACCACTACGTCCCTAAACTGGAACAATAGAGCCCTCAAATGCTCTTTTGTCGGATCTAAACGATCCAGTTAAGTTGATTTTAGTCTCAAACTGGACTAACGTATCCTTAACAAACGTTTGAGTTGATCTTAGCCTCAAATACAGTTAACGTATCCTCAAACCAAAACCCCAAAACCCAAATCTAAGAAAATACGGATTTGGACTAATCCACGTCCTACGGGCGACAAAATAAATAGTCTCCGTACACAATCCACGGGCAACCACAAACAAAACAAATACACACGACACGAAGTGAAATTCTGGAGAAGGAGAAAGTGGCTACCGTGATGCGGTAGCGTAATTGACTACAGGGGCTTGCGCCTGCAGGGAAGAGCGTCCCCACAATCAAAAACCCCTCTAGCGAGGGGGAATCTGACGAAGTCTGCTACATCGGCCGCATCCGTCTAAACCTCTGATACACGGTGCCATAAATCAACTTGGAATCTTCGGAGAGGTAGACGGATAAAACCATAAAGCATCTGTCCCGAATCTCAGTGCCAAGACTTCGCAGTCCTGTGCGCCGTCTTTCGGAGGGGAACAGATTCTGGCACGCCCGGTGGGACTTTTTCCTCTTTCCACTCCACACTTCGTGTGTCGTGTTTTTCCGCGATCAAATAATCGCGGTGTGTATGTTTTTGGTTGCCCTTAGGGGAGTGGATACTGAAGTTTGCGTTTCGTCTCTATGAAGAAGGGCGTTCGTTTCTACCCTAGCAACACAGGCTTTGTCATACCCGGCGGAGTCAAGTATGGGTCACTTGCAGCCTCAAACCTCTGCAATCCGGCTTTTCAAGAAATTAACGGGCTTCTTTTTTGGGTCGATGCTCCCACCTCCTGTTCCCCTCCGAAAGACACGCAAGACATGGACTGTCTTGCCTGAGATTCGGGGCAGATGCTAATTGGTGTTATCCGTCTACCTCTCCGAAGATGCCAAGTTGATTTATGGCACCATGTATCGAAGGTTTAAGCGGATGCGGCCGATGTAGCAGACTTCGTCAGATTCCCCCTCGTTGAGGGGTTTTTGATTGTGGGGACGCTCTTCCCTGCAGGCGCAAGCCCCTGCAGTTAATTACGCTACCGCATCGCGGTAACAACTTTCTCCTTCTCCAGCTGGTCCCTTCGTGTCGTGGGTGTTTGTTTTGTTTGTGGTTTCCCGTGGATTGTATACGGAGACTAATTTATGTAGTCGCCCGTAGGACGTGGACTAGTCCAAATCCGTGTTTATCTTAGATTTGGGTTTGGGGGTTTGGTTTGAGGATACGTCAGCCATACTTGAGGCTAAGATCAAATCAAACGTTTGTTAAGGATACGTTAGTCTAACTTTGAGACTAAGATCAACTTAACGGGATCGTTTAGATCTGACAAGAGCATTTGGGCTCCATTGTTCCAGTTTAGGGACATTGTGGTCCATCGTATGTATGGCCGTCGGGACCCGTCACCTCTCTGACGACGTTGAAGGATTACAACGACAGATATCAGAGGAGTTCAGAGATGTACCCTCGAACCAGAGTTAATTGGGGGAGATTCATAGCCCATTCTGTTTGAAGGTTTAAGGATACGTTAGCCATCTTTGAGGCTAAGATCAACTTAAACGGGATCGTTTTAGATCCGACAAAAGAGCATGCGGGGCTCTATTGTTCCAGTTTAGGGACGTGGTGGACCATTGCTAGTTTAGGGACATTGCGGTCCATGGGTAGTTTAGGGACATTGCGGTCCATGGGTAGTTTAAGGACATTGCGGTCCATGGGTAGTTTAAGGACATTGCGGTCCATTGTTAGTTTTAAGACATCTCGGTCAAGGTTAAGGACGTCGTAGTCCATGGGTTTAAGGACCCCACAGTCCATTGTTAGTTTTAAGACATCTCGGTCAAGGTTAAGGACGTCGTAGTCCATGGGTTTAAGGACCCCACAGTCCATTGTTAGTTTTAAGACATCTCGGTCAAGGTTAAGGACGTCGTAGTCCGTGGATTTAAGGACCCCACAGTCCATATCGATATGTGGTCATCGGGACCCGTCACCTCTTTGAAGACATTGAGGGATTACAATGCCAAATATCAAAGGAGTGAAGAGATGTACCCTGGAACCGGAGTGGATTAAATAGTCCTTGGCCCAATTTGGGATCAAGACCAATTAATTATGTTATGGGCCCATTAGCCCAGTTAATTACGAATTGAGGACTTATGGCCAGCTTGGGCTAAGTCCTATCATGTCTGGAATATTGGCTTCCTGTTGGTCCATTGAAGGAGAGACTTTGTCTCTGGCCATTTAGCCAATTGGGCCAAAGCCTAGTGTTAAACACTACAGACCAATAAGTGTTGAACACTGGGAATGAGATTGACAAGTTAGTGTTTAACACTAAAAGATAATTGGTGTTAAACACCAGCAACAAGGCTTTCAAATTAGCATTAAACACTAAAAAAGGTCAGTGTTAAACACTGGCAATGGAGATCTCAAATTAGTGTTAAACACCAAGGTAATCAGTGTTGAACACTGCAAATAAAGTTCTTTGATTAGTGTTGAACACTAAGGCCTAACAATGTTTTAACACTGGATTCGGGAGTTCCAATTTAGTGTTAAACACTAAGGCAAGAGGGGTCACGTGGCAACACGTGAGAGCGCCCTCCCTTCATTTGTTCTTCTGAGGAGATCGCATTTTTGGAGCATCACGTGTCATCACGTGACGGGTGTCTAAACGAGGTATGTTAAGGCTTCTGTTAAGGGTCACGTGGGTCACGTGAGGCACTGCCTCAAAGGGCTTTCTGTAGATCTTTTTGGGGGGAGGGGTCACATGGTGACACGTGACCCTTCTTTTCTGTAGTTGTTTAGAAGATCTGTTAATCCCTTTCAGGAATTGAATTCCTCGTAGGGTTGAACCCTGACAATAATTTCAAAGGAATTAAATTTCTAGTTTCTTTTGAAGAGTTGAACTCTGAATTTTCTATAGGAATTAAATTCCGCATATATATATGAAGAATCGAATAGGGTTAAACCCTAATAAGAGCTTTAAGGACTTAAACTCCCACTCTCTGTTAGAGAATTATTCTGGGGGGTAAGATTAAGGGAATTAAATTCCTGTTGTTTTAACAGAACTAAGTTCTTAATTAGGGTTAAACCCTGTTTCTTTTTATTCTGAAGGAATTAAATTCCCATGACACAGGGTCAGACCCTAATTTTATTTTAAAGGAATTAAATTCCTATAGTTCTGTGAGAATTAAATTCTCGTGCTTCCATTCCCTCTCTATGCTTTGGATCTGCATGGCAGGATCTCAACCCATTAAGAATTAAATTCTCAACTTCAAGGGGAGATGTGCGCTTTACAGATCCTCCATCCAAGAGAGAAGAAATATGTTCTTCTGTTTTTACATCAGAGTTGAACTCTGTTGAGGATTAAATTCTCTTTCTTTCAAAAAGCCTTCCCTTTCTTACCTAGGGTTTTCTTTTGCAGAAGATCCAGATTCCTCAAAGTATCCAGGCTCTCTCCCTTTTCTTCCCTCTGCGTGTATATCTTTTTTGTGTGTCTCGGCTCCTATTTATAGGAGAAGCAGCCGAGTCAATTAGTTTTTGACGTATTTTCATTGAGAGATTTGATTTGCATCCATCATTCGTTCTGGACCTTTGGATTATTAGGTGAATTTTATTCACCATTGGATTTCAAATCCAGCGATTCTCCTTTGTGATTTCTGTTAGATTTAAAAGGGAAATCTTTCCAAATTCGAGATTTTCCCATAGATAGATGATATTTAATCACTCTAAATCTTTAATTCAATCGGTTGCTTTTGGAAAGATTTGAGAGGTCTTTTCTCAGAATTTAATTCTGTTTAACAAATGGGCTTTGAAAGCTGGTCACGTGCGGCCACGTGACCCTTGGTCACGTGCGGGCACGTGGCCCCCTTGTAACGAGCCCTTTTCTTCTTTTGCACTCTGCCTTCTTCTGCTGCTTAGCCGTCACGTGCCACCACGTGACCCCTGGTCACGTGTGAGCACGTGACCCTCGTCTGGAGTCTTTTTCTTGATTTAACCGGAGAATGAGTCTGATGTTTTGAGCGTCACGTGCCAACACGTGACCCTAGTCACGTGGGAGCACGTGACCTCTTCTGAAGCCTTTTCCTTGATTTGCTCAGGGAGCTGTTGGGTTTTGAAGCCGCTTTTGATTGTCACGTGCCAACACGTGACCCAGGTCACGTGGGAGCACGTGACCCTTTCTGAAGCCCTTATCTTTGATGTAATCGGGAAGCTGAATTTGCCTTGCTGATGCTTTTAGGTGTCACGTGCCAACACGTGACTGCTGGTCACGTGTAAGCACGTGACCCTCTTCTGAAGCTTTTTCCATAAGCCTTTCTGATTTTAAATCAGGAAACAAATGCCCCCACATCGTTGTTCTCACGTGTCCGTACGTGAGTGCAACGCTGTCACCTTTTGTGACCGTTGGATTCCTTTAGGGATTTGGGGAGATGAAACGTTTCCATCGCCTTCTATAAATACCACTGTCTCTTCAGAAAAGCCTTCACTTTACTTATCTTCTTCCTTTGAGAGCCTTTTCCCTTGAGAATTTAATTCTCGTTTCCAGAGCTTAGTTCTCTGCCTCAAAACATTTTCAGAGTTTAACTCTGTTTAAAAGGACTCTTCCTCCTCAGGTAATGGTGATCGAAGCACCTTCATTTTGACAGCACTCTCTGGATTTTAAATCCACATTAAGGGTTTCACAAAGAACCCATTTTTCTTCAATTTCTTTAACCAAAATATGAGACCACTTAACCTCCAACAGAAGATCTCTTAGGGTTTAGATGATCCTTAGGGAGATGATGATGGCGGTTCAAATCCATGGAATTTAATTCCGTCCCAAAAATGTTTCTGGGAATTTAATTCCCTTTTCTTAATAAGGAATTTAATTCCAATGAAGAACTCGATTTCTTCACACGGAGGCTTCCTGGGGTCTCTTGGTCCAAGGTTGTTCTTCTGCAATTAATGAAATAGGGGTTTTGTAATGATGTCTTCTGTGGGAATTTAATTCCTTTGATCTTGTTGGATTCATTGTAGAGCCCGAGACAGATCCTGTTGGGGGGAATGTGCATGGTCATCATTCTTTATTAAATGAGGATATTCCCTTTGTTTTATTGTAACTATTTGGTCTCGTTATTAATGAGCCGTCATCCGGATTCTGTGGGGCCCATGTGTTTTATAGCCAATGGTCCCAGAAAACTCTGCTGTTGCTTTCTTTAACTAGTCTTCTTGTTCATGCATGAATATATATATTGCTGACTTTTCTTTTAACGGTCTTCCTTTATTGGATTTCAGGTGCGATGGCTTCTGTTCCACGCTTTCCCTTTTCTCGCTCGGAGGCTGCTTTTCCTCAGTCACCATCTAATGAGGAAGCGATGGCGATGATTCGGGCCCATGACCCGAACTGTACCGACCTTCTTCAATGGGGATCATGGTATAGTCAGATTATTCAGGGTCGCCGGAGTTTTCTTTGCGCAGTGCCGACGGAGCCCACTTTCCCATTTTTACCGATGGATCCTCCGAGGACGGTTTTTGCCGTGGAAATGCTCAACTGGACTCCAACGGGGAGGCTCGAGCCTTCGACGACCGGTATTCCGAACCATCCGATCCCGGCCATAGACATCTTGGGGCGACGTATCTGCCAGGGTGAGGCCCACCCGTGGGGGCAAATTTATAAGATAGGGCTTACTCCCCGGCATCCTACGGGCTACCTTCTCTGGGCTCGCTACATCCTTTCTGCCCATCGTGCGCGGTTGCAGAAAGTCGGGCTTTATCAGGCCATATACGCGTCACTATTCCATTATAAATCCCCGCATGTCTGGTGGGTTAAGGCGTTTTTAAACCAATGGAATCTTCCTACCAACACTTTCATCCTAGGAGATCGCGAGGTCTCGATCTCCCTAGCAGAATTTTATGATATTTCGGGGTTGCCAATCAGGGGTAGTTTGTATGAGGAGTTGTTGCCTCCTGACGAGTACGTTTTTGAACCCGAGCCTGCCCCGGTTGACGGCTTGTCTGCTGAGAATGCTGTTCGCCACAAGCGCCCCATTTTAATCAAGGCGCTAGGCATCTTCGACCGATTATTCACCGAGTCCGAAGAGCAGGGTGTTCATTTCAAGAGCTTCATTGCTCATTTCCTTCGTAAGGACGCCTTGTCGAAGACAGCCCCGAAGTTTGCCAACATTGGGGACCCCTTTGGGTTCGGTCCGAAGAGGTTGCCGACCCCGAATCAGATTTACCTCAGTACTACATCCCTATTATATCGCTAATATCTTTTGAATCCATTGCTGTCCCAGGCATGGACGAGGAGACGTTCTTTGTGGGGTTTGTTAGTGTTTGGCTCAGTTGGTTCGTTATCCCCATGCATCGCCGCTTCATGAGAGCCTCGGTTATCTACCCGGCTCATCGTATTGCTGAGGGGACGCGGTTGGCCATCGGCATCCCGGCCTTGGCGCACCTCTATCATGGATTGGGCACCGCAGCTAATACATCTACACCCGGCGTGGATGTAGTAAACTTTTCGCTTCATTATTTCACGTCCTGGGTCGAAATGCATGTGCTGGGGGCTTTCGCTATGCATCAGAGGCCCGCTTTTTACGACGCTTATCCCTTCCCGCGACTTATGCGACTAGTGGGTGCTTCTGCTGCCGACCCGACTCAATTCGGGGCTATTCGGGTGCTGATTTCTCCTCATGCCACCGCTGGCGGGTTGGTTTTTAATGATCGGGTCTTGTCTACTCCTTCGGGTCCGGTTCAACAACTCTGGGACCAGTCAAAAGACAACGCACCTTCTTTGAAGCCCCGGGAGGCCGCACATTTGTATACAATTAGACCGGGCTACTTGGTGTTTCGCCAGGACAGTGCAGCTCTTTTTATGAGGTATAATCCGTATCGATTCGCCCGGCAGCTCGGATACGACCAGGGCGTTCCTTTCGAGGCTTTTATAGTCGCCCCAATCCCTTCGCTTGATGCTGTTCGTGATGCCGCTCATCATTTCATGAGGCGGAACACCGGCTCCCATTTCATGGTCCCTGAAGCCGAGTACATGCCCCGATGTGTGGGTGCATTTACGGGCTGGTATCTTCATCGGATCGGCCTAATTATTCTTGAAGAAAGAAGGGTGCTTCTTGGTCACGACGCCCCTCCTCAGGTTTCGGGAGCTAAGCTATGACCGAGGGTTCCAGTCCGCTTCCCTTTGAGGGAGATTGGCACCGCGCTCATTCCGGGGGAGTCAGGGGTAAACCTTACTCCAACAGCTGGTATGCCCTTGGGTTCTCGATCGAGGGGTAAACGGGCCCCAGTGGTAGCACCCCTGCAGGTGGCGGCACCGCCCCCTGTGGCGTCGACGATGGCGATGTCATCCTCGGTTGTGGCACCGAGCGAGAGTAACAGGGATGAGGGCGCTGAGGGCGATGTAGTCCAGCACCGCCTTAAGGTTTCGCGAGGGAGGAAGCGGTCATCCTCAGCGACCGGCTCTGGGTCCAAATGGCGGAGGAAAGCGGCCACCACCCCGCTTGATTCTGTGGCGGAGTTTGAGCCTATCCTTGAGGACGAATCATTGGCCCTGCAGGAGTCAGACGCTGGACTTCTTTTCCCGAGTTCGGCTGATGAGGAGGCCGCACAGTTGGCTGAGGCCATACGGCGTTTAAAAGACGCGTCTCATAACGCCAAGGTTCCGAAGAAGTCTTATCCCGCTGTGATTTTTTATGAAGACCCTTCGTGGATTCGGCGGCGATTTATCGGCCCTTTGGAGGAATGGGGGGAAAGGGCTTTGAAGCAGGCCGCTTCAGAAGACGCCGCTGATGCGCTTTCTTTATGGACCGGCGTTCATGAGTCTACCCTTGAACCCCGGCGAGCCCACCTACTTGAGAAGGAGCGGCGGCTTGAAGAAGCCATATTGAGGGCTTCTTTGCGTATAGGTACGTTGTGCTTCTTTTACAGTCTTTCCGATTATTTATGCCCGTGCATATGTATCATTATTCTTATTTGAATCGTGCAGAACCTTCGACGCTGGGGGAGCTCCCTACGGGCCCATTAAAGTTGAAGCCCGCCGAAATTCTCAATGAAGCCTTGCTTGATGTGGAGGGGGCTGATGAGGCTGTTCCTCTCATAGTAGAGCCTCCAGCGGCGGTTCTTGATCAGGGAGCGCTTGCCCCTTTGGGGGAGGCTCCTTTGGAGGCCGCCGCCCTAATGACTCTTACTGAGGGCGGCCCAGAGGCTGGAAGAGAGGTAATCAGGACTACTCTTCCTTTGTTGGAGCCCGAGGTCACGGCGGAGACCGTTGAAGCTGCTATCCCCCCGGCTCAGAATAGGAGGAGTGTTGAAGGTATCCTTCTGTGTTTTAATTTAGCAACCCCTTCATAGTCTGAACTCTTTTATCTTTCCCAGAATTGCGCGGTTTGGCGGCCATGATCGCGGATCTGTCGCATCGACAGTCATTTCAGCGTTTATTGGAAATGACAGCTCCGCAGGCGATCTCCCCTCAGCGTATTGTCCTTTCCTCTGGGCAAGGTTAGTGTCATTCGCCATTTTTTTACCATAACATTGTTACTATTTTGCGAAATGACGTTGATGTCTCTTATAGTTTTGGAAGCCGACGATGAGGTCGAGGTCATTGAAGGGCCAGGGGAACCTTCAGCTCCTACTTGCATGACTGTCGGTGAGTGACATTTTATTATAGCCCCGTTCGTTCTGCGTTTAAGAGTTTTACTAACATTTGCCAAATTTGAACAGCCCTGCCAGTCTCCATGGCTTTGGAATCGCGCATTGTGATGCCGCCCGGCCCCTACGCTTTGCGGGCTTCAGAACGCTTGGCCCAATTGAGCCTTGTCTCCCTATCTTCTTTCGTCGAGGAGCTCCGTGCTGGTAGTGCGACCACAGCCGAAGCGTTTGCCGCTGAAGCTAACGGCTCCCTTCCTTTTCTCGCCACCTATCATAGCGAGGAGGTGGTGCGGGTCTGGGTGGAGTTCTGTAGGAAAGTGGAGGCTTGTTTGTACGCTCTCGAATGTTCTCGCCTTTCATCGGAAGCCGTGGCGGAAAAAGCGGAGTTGCGGGGTCTGATAGCACGATGTGCGGCCAACATGGCGTCGTGCGAGAAGAGGCTTGGCCGCAAGTTCTCGGAGAGGGAATTGGCTTCCAAGGCGCTGAGCGAGCTTCAGGCCAGCCTCACAGCCAAGGCCAACAAAGCATACGAACTCTGGCGAGTGCTCCAGGAGTCCATAAAAGAGGTGGTGGCTCTCGATAAAGCTGCCACGTTCACTCGTGAGAGGGTCGAGGCTCATAAAGCCACTGAGAAAGAGCTTGAAGCTCGGCTTGCTTCGTATTAGGCTCAGCAAGCTCAGGCGGAGGCTCGTCTTCTGGAGATCTTGCGTCATGAAGCCGTGGCTCAGCAACAGAATGATGAACTGGTAAAATTACTGCACCGCCCGCCGGCTTGAGGACTTGTATCTTTTCTCCCTTTTTTGTACATACTCATGAATGAAAGTATTCCCTTTTTGTTTCTTTCATGCATTGTACTTTGTATCCATTTTGGCTTATGAATAAAAGATACATTTTTTTCTCAATGGTGCGTCCCCTTTTCATTGAATGTATTCTGCGAATATTCTATCTTGATCTCCTTGCAGGACAGTGATGGCTTAGGACTCAGGGTTAGGATCTGCTTCCTAAGGCTTTTGCATTTTATGAGCCACGAGGGTCTCGTAAAGAGTTTTTCTCCCTATGAGTCGAGAGGATCCTATAGGTGCAAGTTCTTCTTGAAGATCGTGAGGGTCCTTAAGCGGGTTTTCCCTTGAGAGTCGTAGGGATCTCACAAGAGAGTTTTTCTTCCTTACAGGTCGTGAGGACTTGTAGGTGCTGGATGTGGTCACCCTTGTCCGTGTTTTACGGAGTCAGGGGTTTCTCCAGGTATTGTAGTTTAAAGACATCGCGGTCAAGGTTAAGGACCTCATAGTCCGTGGATTTAAGGACTCCACAGTCCGATGTTAGTTTTAAGATATCACGGTCAAGGTTAAGGACCTCATAGTCCGTGGATTTAGGGACTCCACAGTCCGATGTTTGGTTGCAGGGACCCGTCACCTCTTTGAAGACGTTGAGGAATTACAACGCCAGGTATCAAAGGAGTGAAGAGATGTACCCTTAAACCAAGGCAGAATCCGTAGGGAATCGGGGTGGTTGATCGTTAGTTTTAAGACATCACGGTCGAGGTTAAGGACATCATAGTCCGTGGATTTTAAGGACTCCACAGTCCGGTATTTGCTCTGGATGCTTCACACGGGTTCACTGCCGTGCTTGGCGAGGACCAGGCTCCGCTCTGGGCGTTTTCCGCGGGGTCAAAGGGTGACGTTATCCGCGTTCTACGTAACCAGGAATTTTGCACTAGATGCTTCACACGGGTTCACTGCAGTGCTCGGCGAGGACTAGGCTCCGCTCTGGATGCTTCACACGGGTTCACTGTCGTGCTCTGCGAGGACCAGGATCTGCTCTGGACGTTTTCCACGGGGTCAAAGAGTGACGTTATCCGCGTTCCACGTAACCAGGAATTTTGCACTAGATGCTTCACACGGGTTCACTGCCGTGTTCGGCGAGGACTAAGCTTCGCTCTGGATGCTTCACACGGGTTCACTGTCGTGCTCTGCGAGGACCAGGATCCGCTCTGGACGTTTTCCATGGGGTCAAAGAGTGACGTTATCCGCGTTCCACGTAACCAGGAATTTTGCACTAGATGCTTCACACGGGTTCACTGCCGCGTTAGGCGAGGACTAGGCTCCGTTCTGGATGCTTCACATGGGTACATTGCCGTGCTCTGCGAGGACCAGGATCCGCTTTGGACGTTTTCCACGGGGTCAAAGAGTGACGTTATCCGCGTTCCACGTGACCAGGAATTTTGCACTAGATGCTTCACACGGGTTCACTGCCGTGTTCGGCGAGGACTAGGCTCCGCTCTGGATGCTTCACACGGGTTCACTGCCGTGCTCTGCGAGGACCAGGATCCGCTGTGGACGTTTTCCACGGGGTCAAAGAGTGACGTTATCCGCGTTCCACGTAACCAGGAATTTTGCACTAGATGCTTCACACGGGTTCACTACCGTGTTCGGCGAGGACTAGGCTCCGCTCTGGATGCTTCACACGGGTTCACTGCCGTGCTCAGCGAGGACCAGGATCCGCTCTGGACGTTTTCCACGGGGTCAAAGAGTGACGTTATCTGCGTTCCACGTAACCAGGAATTTTGCACTAGATGCTTCACACGGGTTCACTGCCGTGTTCGGCGAGGACTAGGCTCCGCTCTGGATGCTTCACACGGGTTCATTGCTGTGCTCTGCGAGGACCAGGATCTGCTCTGGACGTTTTCCACGGGGTCAAAGAGTGACGTTATCCGCATTCCACGTAACCAGGAATTTTGCACTAGATGCTTCACACGGGTTCACTGCCGTGTTCGGCGAGGACTAGGCTCCACTCTGGATGCTTCACACGGGTTCACTGCCGTGCTTTGCAAGGACCAGGATCCGCTCTGGACGTTTTCCACGGGGTCAAAGAGTGACGTTATCCGCGTTCCACGTAACCAGGAATTTTGCACTAGATGCTTCACACGGGTTCACTGCCGTGTTCGACGAGGACTAGGCTCCACTCTGGATGCTTCACACGAGTTCATTGCCATGCTCTGCGCGGACCAGGATCCGCTCTGGACGTTTTCCACGGGGTCAAAGAGTGACGTTATCCACGTTCCACATAACCAGGAATTTTGCACTAGATGCTTCACACGGGTTCACTGCCGTGTTCGGCGAGGACTAGGCTCCGCTCTGGATGCTTCACACGGGTTCACTGCCATGCTTTGCGAGGACCAGGATCCGCTCTGGACGTTTTCCACGGGGTCAAAGAGTGACGTTATCCGCGTTCCACGTGACCAGGAATTTTGCACTAGATGCTTCACACGGGTTCACTGCCGTGTTCGGCGAGGACTAGGCTCCGCTTTGGATGCTTCACACGGGTTCACTGCCGTGCTCTGCGAGGACTAGGATCCACTCTGGATGTTTTCCACGGGGTCAAAGAGTGACGTTATCCGCGTTCCACGTAACCAGGAATTTTGCACTAGATGCTTCACACGGGTTCACTGCCGTGTTCGGCGAGGACTAGGCTCCGCTCTGGATGCTTCACACGGGTTCACTGCCGTGCTCAGCGAGGACCAGGATCCGCTCTGGACGTTTTCCACGGGGTCAAAGAGTGACGTTATCCGCGTTCCACGTAACCAGGAATTTTGCACTAGATGCTTCACACGGGTTCACTGCCGTGTTCGGCGAGGACTAGGCTCCGCTCTGGATGCTTCGCACAGGTTCACTGCCGTGCTCTGCGAGGACCAGGATCCGCTCTGGACGTTTTCCACGGGGTCAAAGAGTGACGTTATCCGCGTTCCACGTGACCAGGAATTTGGCTCTAGATGCTTCACACGGGTTCACTGCCGTGTTAGGCGAGGACTAGGCTCCGCTCTGGATGCTTCGCACGGGTTCACTGCCGTGCTCTGCGAGGACCAGGATCCGCTCTGGACGTTTTCCATGGGGTCAAAGAGTGACGTTATCCGCGTTCCATGTGACCAGGAATTTTGCATTAGATGCTTCACACGGTTTCACTGCCGCGTTAGGCGAGGACTAGGCTCCGCTCTGGATGCTTCACACGGGTTCACTGCCGTGTTCTGCGAGGACCGGGATCTGCTCTGGACATTTTCCACGGGGTCAAAGAGTGACGTTATCCGCGTTCCACGTGACCAGGAATTTTGTTGATTATATCCGCATTTCACGGAGTTGGGATTTGACTCTCTGTGGGAGTACATCGTCGAGTCATGGAACTGGGAGTTGCCGCTGTTCCGCTTTGCTTGATGATGTGTCCGCTGTGACGAGACGAGTGCTGAGGTGGAGCTGGGATTTTGCCATCACTCCGCTTTGCTGACCATGGGGTCTTTTATTAGCTTTGCATGTACATCCTGCTGGACTGCGAAGGAACGCCGTTGTTAACATTGCGTCTGCTGTAATGAGACGAATGCTAAGGCGGAGTTGGGATTTTGCCATCGCTCCGCTTGATGGTGTAACATCTGTGTACTGCTGGAATGAGGAGGCACACCGTTGTTGGTCTCCAGGCAGTAGATGGGGCCATTGAAATTTGGAACTAAGGACTTTGCCATGGTTCCGTTCCGTTGCGACTCTGAGGTCGATTGTTGACGTCACGTCTGCATCTGGCTGGAGTGAGGAGAAACGCCGTTGGTGATCTCTAAGTTGTCGATGTTGACGTCGAGACCCTGAAGCTCGGGATCTTCTTTTTGCTTCGTTTGTTGACATTATGTCTGCAATATTGCGATAAATGTCGAGATTGTCTCTAGGTTGTCTATTAACCGTCGAGATTTGGCTCCGCTTTCTGATGGAGCCTGTTGGGAAGGTATGGTTCCCTTTTTATCTGTGCCCCTGGATTGTATACAGGGATCGATGTGATTTCACCTGTAGGGCAAAAAGTTTCATTCTTTCATTTTTTCTTATTCTTTCCGCGATGCTCTATCATTTCAGCTTTTTATATCGCGAAAATCGCGATTGCCCAATCATTTTAGCTATTTTTCGCGGTGCCCAATCATTTCGGCTATTTTTCTTTTTACTCGCTGCTTTTTATTGCGAGTTGCCCAATCATTTCGGCTATTTTTCATGCATACATTTTTACTTGCTGATTTTGTTTGCAAGTGCCCCATCATTTCGGCTATTTCGTATGTATTTTTTTTTTGGGCTCGCCGATTTTTTCTCGCGAGTGTGGAACTTGGAATCTGGTGCCAATCTCAGCATCAACATCGCTGCGACTGGAATATAGCCAGGAGCGAATCATCATTTGCCATGAAAGGACTTGGAATTTGATACCGGTTTAGGCATCAGCATCGCTACAACTGGGATATTGCCAGGAGAGAATCATCATTTGCCTCTGTCGATGTTGAACAAAGGCGGCTTAGCAAACAGGGTTAGGATCCCGTCGACTAAGGCTTTTGACTTCATGAGCCGTAAGGGTCTCACAAATGTATTTCTCCCTACAAGTCGTGAGGATCTCGTAGGTGTGTTTTCTCCTTAGGGATCGTGAGGATTCCTAAGTGTATGTTCCCCTGTAAGTCGTAAGGATCTTACAAAAGGATTTTCTCCTTATAAGTCGAGAGGACTTACTAGGGTTGTTCACCATATGGATATATCCCCGGTCACGGGTGGGACTTTTTTAGGGAAATGTTTATTCGCGCCCGTGGATTGTATACAAGGGCCAGTATTGAGCCGCTTGTAGGGCAATATCGAAGGTTGTGGTGGTTGCTTAAGAACAGGTTCAGGTCTCTGTAACTTAAGACTTTCAAATCTTATGAGCCGTGAGGGTCCCATAAGAGAGTTCTCCTTACGAGTCGTGAGGATCTCACAAGTGTATTTTCTCCTTAGGAATCCTGAGGATCCCTAAGTGTGTTGCTCTTTGGTGAGTCGTAAGGATCTCACGCAGGTGGTTTCTCCTTACAAGGTCGAGAGGACCCTATAAGTGTCTTTTAACGAGGTTGCGCCCTTTCGGGTTTTCACAAACACTCGCCGGTAGTCCTGCTGTTTTTACTCACGGAGCCCTTTCGGGTTTTCATCCGTGCCCATTTTGCTTGTGGACACACCGTTTTTTATTCTTTTTCTCTCTCTTTTTTTTTATCTCGTCAGCCCAAGGATGCTGCGGTAGTAGTTTAGGGACGTTTCGGTCCGCCGTTAGTTTAAAGACATTTCGGTCCATCGATAGTTTAAGGACGTTTCGGTCCGTTGTTAGTTTAAGGACGTTTCGGTCCGTCGTTAGTTTAAGGACGTTTCGGTTCGTCGTTAGTTTAAGGACGTTTCGGTCCCTCGTGATGGGAAGGCCGGCTGCTGCTTGTAAAGTCTGAGCTTAGTAAGATAGCGAGCGGACATAGTCGTCGTCGTCTATAATTGACCCAGGCTGTGGCTCATTAAGCATAGTATTTCTTTAAGAAGCGGCCGTTTATTGGCCTGAAAGGCCTTTCACCGTGCATGTCCATGAGTAGATAGGCTCCACCCTGGTAGACCTTGTCTATGATATACGGGCCTTCATAGTTTGGCTCAAATTTTCCCCGCTTGGCCCGATTGGGGATCATAGGTCTTTTGACCACTAGTACGAGTTCGCCTTGGCGGAATGTCCTCGGCCTGGTCAATCTTTCATACGAGCGCGTCATCTTTGCTTTGTAGGCCTCTAGATTTTGTTGCGCTATGAGCCGGGTTTCATCGAGGGCATCAAGCTCCTCAAGCCGAAGGTGAGCATTTTCTTCGTCCGTCAGCTCGTAGTGGACTGCCACTCGTAGAGAGGGTATCTCTATCTCGAGGGGGAGCACTGCTTCCGTCCCAAATACCAACGCGTACGGCGTTGTGTTCGTAGCCGTCTTGAACGTAGTTCGATAGGCCCAAAGGGCCTCTTGCAGGCTCTCGTGCCAGTCTCTCTTATTCCGGGAAACGGTCTTTTTTATGATCTTCGTCAAGGTCTTATTGAAGGCCTCGGCCAGACCGTTAGCTCGTGGGTTGTAAACTGAAGAATATCTCCAGTCTATATTGTGCTGCTGCGCGAAGCGGCTAATCTTATGGCTTCGGTAGGCTGGCCCATTATCGGAGATAATCCGCCGTGGGGTTCCAAACTGATAGATGACGTGCGCCTTGAAGAAATGGAGGATATTCTCCGTCTTCACTTTCCTCAGTGGTACTGCTTCTGCCCATTTGGAGAAGTAATCAGTTGTCGCCAGGATAAAACGATGTCCCCAGGACGATGCTGGCTCGATGGGGCCGACTATGTCAGTCCCCTATATTTTGAATGGCCAGCTAGCCACCGTTGGGTGTAGTGGATTCGGATGTTGGTGGATAAAGTCTCCATGAATCTGGCACGAGTGGCATTGCTTCGCATACTCGAGGCAGTCCTGGATCATCGTGGGCCAGTAGTAACCCATCCGTTTAATTTTTAACTTCATCTTTGGGCCTGCTTGGTGAGAACAGCAAAGTCTGTCGTGAACTTCCTGAAGGACTCTTTCTGCTTCGTCGGGTCCTAAGCATCTCAGCCATAAAGAATCAAACGATCTCTTGTATAGAGTATTGTTGACGAAAGCGAAAGATAGAGCTCGTTTCATGAGCTGATGTCTTGAGGACGCTTCTTTAGGCATTCGGTGGGACTTAAAGTAGTCTATGAAGACTTCCCTCCAGTCCTCAGCCTTCTTACGGTCTTTTATTTGTAGGGTCGTCTGCTCAGTTGCCCCCTTTTCTTTATATAATTCCGTAGGTATTTCTGCCGGGACGAGCACTCGACGACTTTGTACCACGATTCTTACATCATCGAGGTTTTCGTCCGCCAGCTCTTTAGCAAGTTTGGCCAACGCGTCTGCTTTGCTGTTTTCCGCGCGTGGTATGTTCTCCAAAATATATGAGGGAATTTGGGTCAATAGTTGTTGCACCTTTTCGCCGTATTTCACCAACTCCGGTTTGCACGTTTGGTAGTCACCATTTACTTGACTAACGACCAGTTGAGAATCCCCGTATATAAGGAGGTCTTCAATTCCCAGGTCGATGGCGATTTCGAGGCCTGCTATTAGAGCTTCGTATTCAGCTTCATTGTTTGTCCTCGGCTCTGTTAAGGAGAAAGCGAAGCGCATTATCCCTCCTTGTGGAGTTGCAAAGACGAGGCCTATCCCCGATTTGATCATTGGGATACCTTGTTTCTGTTTCTTTACGGAGGACGCTCCATCGAAATAGAGTTCCCATCGGGTGCTACCGCCGCCAATCGCGTCAAATGCATGCTCGTCCGGCAAATCACAGTTCAGAGGAGAATCGGCCGGTATCGGGTGCTCAGCGAGGAAATCGGCAATGGCCTGGCCTTTTACTGCCTTGAGAGGTTGATACGTTATCGAGAACTCCATCAAGAGCAGGGCCCATTTAGCGAGTCGTCCCGTCAATATGGCTTTTGACATCAAGTATTTAAGGAGATCCACCTTTGAAATGAGACGGACTTCATGCGCCAACGCATAGTGCCTGAGCTTTGTTATCGCGAAGATCAACGCCAAGCAATATTTTTCAATGGGAGAGTAGTTGTTTTCTGCCCCCAGTAGAACTCGACTTAAGTAGTAGAGTGCCCTCTCTTTCCCCTGATCGTTCTCTTGTGCCCATAATGCGCCCAAGGAACCTTCGAGGGCGGTCGTGTAAAGAATGAGGGGTTTTCCCTTGACCGGCGCAGCCAACACCGGAGGGTTCTGCAGGTACTGCTTGATCTCGTCTAATGCACCTTGGCATTTATGATCCCAAACGAATGGAGTTCCCCTTTTAATCAGGTGGCTGTAAGGATGGCATTTGCCTGAAAGATTAGCGATAAATCGCCGGATGTATGCGAGCTTCCCTTGGAGAGACCGCAACTGTTTGAGGGTTCTTGGCGGAGGCATTTCCATGATCGCTTTAATCTTTGACGGGTCTATTTCAATACCTCGGTGTCGAACGATGAATCCCAGGAATTTGCCCGAGGAGACTCCAAACGCGCATTTGAGGGGATTCATTTTCAAATTATATTGCCGAAGGCATTGAAATACAGTCTCCAGATGCTTTAAATGATCTTCGTATGACATGCTCTTTACTATGAGGTCATCGATATAGCACTCGACGACGTCATGTATGAGGTCGTCGAAGATCTTTGTCATGGCCCTTTGATAGGTAGCGCCAGCGTTCTTTAGACCAAAGGGCATAACCCTGTAGCAGAATATACCCAAAGGGGTCCGGAAAGCGGTGTGCTTCTGGTCTTCGGGATGCATCTTTATCTGATTGTATCCTTACGAACCGTCCATAAAGGAGAAAACCTCGTGAGTGGACGTGTTATCTATCATTAGCTCGGTTACTGGTACTGGGAAATCGTCCTTTGGACAGGCTTTATTGAGATCCCTGAAATCCACGCATATGCGTACCGTCCCATTCTTCTTCATTACCGGGACGATATTGTCGATCCAATCGGGATATTGGACTTCTTGGATAAATCCAGAATCGATCAGCTTCTTGACTTCGGCGTTGATGCTCATCTCAAGCTCGAGTCGCATCCTTCTTGGCGCCTGCTTGACTGGCTTGATATCTGGGGATATTGCTAATTTATGCACAGCAATCTCCGGATCTAATCCTGGCATCTCGGAGTAGTTCCACGCGAAGCAGTCTTTATGTCGTAGAAGCACGTTCTTTAACGCAGCCACCCTTTGTTCAGATAGCAGCTCGCTGACAAATGTCGGTCGCGGGTCATCCGACGATCCCAACTCAATCTTCTTGAGGTTATCTGCAGTAGTGTGTATACCATCTTCCAGTTCCTTCGGAGCGGGCGGAAATTCTGAGATCACCTCATCATCGCTGTTCTCAAAGCATCGGGGAAGGTCATCCATGTTCTCGGGCTCTTCTTTTAATACCGTAATCGTATAACAGGTGCGAATCCGCTCCCAGGACTGAGGTGGATCCGGTTCTGCTCTTGCGGCCTTGGGTTCATGCTTTTGTGGCGGCGTTACCCTCCAGCCGTCGGATAAAGCGAATCTGCCCTGTTGGTACTGGTCTTCGACCCAGTTCTTGAAGGTGAAGCAGTCTTCGGTAGGATGTCCTATGGCTCGGTGATAAGAGCAATAGCTCAGACGAGAAGCCTTGGTAGCTTGTTCAGGGTGTCTAGACTCTGGAAGCGCGATCATTTGATGTTTTAAAGCTAGCTTGAGTAACCTCTCCGTCTTGTCTCGGGGAAAGGAGTACGCCCGACTCATCTTCTTCATGAGGGACAAATCCGAGCCGTGCAATACCCGATCACGTAACCCTCTAATCCTGCGTCGTTGTTGTCGGCTCCTCTTTCCGCTTCTTGATTTATTTTCGTCTCCGCATCGGGCCTTTCGTACAACGGGTTGACAAAGACGAACATCTTTGTCTTTCGCAGCCTGTTGAGATAGACGTTGCGTCCTGGCCCTCTCGTAAATGGCCATTTCACGGTTGTGGTCTTCCCGAGCTTTCTGACCCACTTTCCTGATAGGCTTGTCCATTCGTTCTTCAAATGATGGACTCGGCGCTTCAATCGCGGGGTCTAGTTTTGATGAGGGGTTGGCATCTCCTGACAGGGCGTCCTCTTCCTCATCAAAGGTATGTATAGCGTAGTTGCTGTGAGCCCGTTCCCGTTTTCCGGTTCTCGCGTATCCAAGCCCGAGTGTTTCCATTTTCCCGTTGGGCAATTTGCGTTGAGTCCCAGGGACATCCCAAATCTTGTTGTAGAACTGAGCCTGCCGAACAGTCTGTTTTAAGGGTACTCCTTGGCGCTTCAATAGCTTCTTTAATCCATTTGTATAGTATCTGGGCAGACGGATGGGTTAGAGCCTGTCGAGTGTAGCATCCGCGCCATGCCAGATCTCTTTCTCTATTTTCGACTCTGAGGATCGGTAGAATAGGATCACCTTCTCATCCCTATGCCTGGGAGGGACGTAGAATGTTTACAGCTCCTGCACATTGTGAGCTTGAAGCGTGTCGAGATCCTTGTAGTGTTCTCGCGGTACCATGGTGATTTGCAAACTATGGTCATCACCAGGTGGTGCTTGTATTGACAGCCGATTGGAGAACACGGCATTAACTTCATCTTCTGAATCACTTCCGAAGACCAACATGGGGGCGGGCGTCCCTAGGTTGTTGCGTTGAGATGGCCCTGTGTAAACTATCTCTTCATCTTCTTTGGTATCGCTCCCGAAAACAGGGATGGTGGCGGCGGTTTTATTCTCCGGGTTGCGACACCTTTCTGTATCCTCGCAATATGGCAAAAAGTACTTCGCATCTTCGTATTTGCGGACTTCGTTTACGGAAAATGGGTTTAACTCTCCTGTTACGGTATACTCGAAACCATCCTTAAAGTACTTCATACACTGATGTTGTGTAGAAGGGATGATGTTGTACTCGTGTAGCCAAGGACGACCGAGCAAGGCGTTGTAGCAGGTCTTGGCGTCAATGACATGGAATTTGATGTCTGTGATGAGAAGGCCAAAGCGTAATGTTAGTATCACAGATCCGAGAGTCCGTGACGATTGTGAATCGAAACCGGAGATAGTGATTTTGTCACGAGCGAGGTGTTGCACACTCATGCAGATTTCCTTCAACACCCGAACATTAAGGAGATTGACGGAGGATCCATTATCCACCAGGATCTTGCCTATCTTGATATCATGGCAGTATCCAGAGACATATAGGGGACGGTTGTGGTCGCACGTCCCGAGAAGGAGGTCTTCGTCACCGAAAGTGATGTCGGCCGTATGCACTTCCTCCAGTTCATGCTTCATCCTTTCAGTAGCGAGGAAGGCTTGGAATTGCTCAGGTTCTTGTAACGCCTTAATTAGTGAGTCTCGCGCCTCTTTTGATAATAGGAGGGCATCGAGAATGCTAAGCTGAGAAGGTAGCTTCCTTAGGTGCGCGAGGATGTTATAGTCCACCTTACCCTTCCTAGGAGGGTCTTTGGCAGCCAGCTCTCTCATGACTTGGTCATCTAAAGTGATATCTTCAGTGACCTTTTCCTTTCCCTTATCTTTTCTACTCACGGGCCCGAGATTCTTTTCTGGGAGTGTGCGATTGCGCAGCTGAATGTTCTCGCAGGCCTCCGATTTCTTTTCTTTCCCTAGAACGGATTCTTTAAAGAGAGGGCCCAGAGCCATTTCTTCATCAGAGTCACTCCCAAAGGTGAGAACTTGTGACCCCCCGGCGTGAGCCATATAACAGTTGCCAGTAGTTCTGTTGTGCCTATCGACAGTACTTCTTCGCTCCCGACGGATCTTGCGTTTCATGCGCTTAACATGTTTCCGACGAGCAACATATCCTTGCCACCATATCTTAAAGGTGTCGCACTCCTTCGTGGGGTGTGAGATTTTCCGATGATATGCGCAATAATCAGGGCGCCTCTCCACCCCATCATGTGTGTTTCCTTCCGAGGGTGGTAGCTTCATCCCCATTGACATGGCTTTGGCAAACCTTTTTCTCGTCTTGAATATCTTCTTGTCTACTTCGGATGCCTTTCGCTCTGGCAGGGGTAGTTCAACTCTTCCGTTCGGTCGCCTGCATTTGGTTCCTTCTGACGCTGCCATCTCACGCTCCTGATCCGCTTTACTTTTTAGACGAATCTCGTCTAGAAAGGCATTGATCATTTCATTTGTCGGCCACGCACGCTCTGGTTCAGGCTCTGCCTCCAGCTTCTTAGTGCCAGGAGTTTTCTCATCATCGGTAAACGAGTGGGAGATTACGTTACAACTCGCCACATACCCTTCGGATTCATCCGACGAGCTCTCTCCATCATCTCTCTCTTGAAAGACGTGGTTGAGGAACTCTTGCAGTGTGACAGGAGTTTGCGCCTTTTGATTGTATTCTTCCAGCGCGTCGATTTGCCTCTGCAAGTTCGTGTGCTCGTTTCCAAGCTTCACGGGCTTTTTGGATTTCTTCTTTTTCTTCGAAGATTTTGACGGTTGGGCGTGAGTATTTGGGCCCTTATCGCGAGTCTTCGTAGTTGGGCGGGGTTTCAGCATCCCTTCGATAATTTGAGGTTCAAGAGGGTCCTCCCATTCGATCGCAGGGCACGCATGAAGGTCTCTCAGCATTCTTTTGGTTCTAGTTGATAGCATGACCTCCCATGGAGCTTCTTCAATAAGGGAGCAGGTTGCCCCCGGTGTATCTGCTTTCTTAGGAGTATGCGGTTGTGGTGGGTTCACCTTCCACTTTTCGGACAGTACAAACTTCCCCTGGAGGTATTGATCTTCAATCCATCCTTTGAAGACGAAGCAATCTTCAATCGGATGACTTACCGTTTGATGGTAAGGGCAATAGTTAGGGTTATTCACCTCGGTGGGTTGCAGCGGTCGCCTTGGATTCGGTAGGTTTATAAGTTTGTTGCGTACTGCCAGCTCGAATAACCGTTTCGTCTTGTCTCGTGGGAACGAATAGGGATGCTTCATCTTCTCATTATAATACCGGCGCCTTTCTTCCAATTGATCTGTCGGCTTCGGGGCGTTAGGTTGCTGTTGGGCATTCGCGACGAAGGTTACCCTTCCTTTACCCTTGTCATTCCGAGGTTCCGACTTTGGGGGAGGTGGTCTATGACCCATCTGGTTCATCTGAGCCAACTTGTCGATTAAAGCCTGGAATGTGGTTGGCTTAAAGAACATCATAAACTGGGAGATAGTTGCGTGGGGGTCTAGGGTTCCCACGAACATGCCCACTGCGGGTGCCTCCTCAATGCGTTGCTCGCATCTCGACCACAAATTCCGCCAGCGTATAGCATACTGGACCCAGGTTTCGCCTGGTTTTACCCTGGCGTTAATCAATGCAGTTATTGGGGTGCGTTCGCTGGCACTTGCAAATCGCTGAGTGAATAACAACTCCATTTCAGCGAACGTTTTGATAGAATCGTTCGGGAGTTCCGAATACCATTCGAACGCTGTTTCTGATAAACTGCCCACGAACTGGCGAAGCAACAGTTTATCATCACCGCCGGTGTTACCGCAGAGGGCCCGGAACTGGGCAACATGTTGATGGGGATTGCCGGTCTCCTTATACACGTGGAATTTTGGTATCGTATAGCCTAGAGGGTATTTGATTTGGTCGTACCAGCTTGGATACGGCCGCCCCGTTTTTACGACTTGACCAGCCGCCTCAGTCGCATGATGAACCCGGATTTTCTGGACTATATAGTCAACCAAGTCAGCCTTAGAGATTGCCTCCTCTTTGGCCGTTGAGAGGGCTAGTGGTGGATTTGACGTTTCTCCTCGGTCGTCTTCAAGAACGATTGGGGGATCCTCGGTGGGTAGGTCCTGCTGGATCATCATTCCTATCATATCTTGGAAGAGAAGGCCCATACGTTGTATGTTGGCCGCTTGTTCAGCAGCCTCTTTGTCCTTTTTCTCCAGTATCCGGCGAAGGAATTCAGGGTCGGTTTCTTCCTCCTGGCGTGCGTCTGAGGATGTTTCTGGGCTTTCTTTTGGCCCGGTAAGTGCGGCCATAGCATTCATCATTTCTTGGAGCTTTTGCTGTTGCTCCTGGGCTTTGGTCACCGACCGTGTAAGCGGTCTATGACCCGTGGACGCACGGCTGTCTTCTTTTCCTGACGCCATGTATACGGTGTGGACCATCATGCCCCCAGACTTAGGGCGTCTGGGCTTAATGCTATTAGCTGTCGTTGCAGGCTGGGGGATCTTCTCTGGCTTCCTCCTTTTATGAGCCATGGAGGTTGAGGGGGCCGTTGAGGTGGGCGTCCAGACAGCCTTTCGGGGTTTGGCCTGGTGACCAGCTTCCGGTTGGATTTTCAGCTTCTTGTGCTGGTGGGAGAAGTTTGGATCGATGATCGAGTCTCGGGCCTGCCGCCAAACCTTATAGATTTTGGAAGACAGCCGTTGAGGGGATCGGGGCTGTTCTAATTTTATTTCCACAACCTTTTTTAACGGGGGAGGAGACCTCTTTAGCACTGCAGTAGGAGAATTCCTTCGCACCTTATTTAGCATTTCGAAGCTGTTCCCAGTCGGAACAGCAACATTAACTTCTGCCATCGGGGCTGATGGAGTCAACCCGGAGGGGGAGTTGCCCCCAGCCTTCCTTACTCGGCGCCAATGGCGACGTCGAGCGTGTCGAGCGGACGATGTTGGGTCAGTGGTAAGAATGGTTTCGTCTTGCCCCCTGTATGGGTGGGGGGTCGCTGTTGGTGTTAGCCTGTCAAAGACCGATGTCCTTTGGGCAGCAGGAGTGGGAGCTGAAGCCGTCAATCTTGTAAAGACCGACTTTTTGGCCGGAGAAGCCGCCTTGGCGATTTCGGGGGCAGGAGCGGCCACTTTCTTAGACACAACCTCCTCTGAGATTGTAGGCCCCATGATGAGTTCGCAAGATTTCTGGCCCAATCTAGAGAAGACCGAGGCGTTGACGTCGGGCGACTCGTTGAGAGGAGCCGCGGCAGGGGTAAGAAGATCAAAGACCGACTTCTTAAGAGCTTCCTTTGTCAGCACCGACGCTGCGAAGCTTGTTGGTGGGAGTATAGTCCCAAAAAACAATCCGGTAGTGGCCTGAGTCACCTGGTCCACCGGCATTGTGAATAACGAAGCAGCTTGGGGTTCGTAGGCCATACCTCCTGGCGAGGCAAAGCGTTGGTCGCAATTGCAGTCTGAGCGGTTGGAGGATTTCGCAGAAGTAGACGCCATCGATCCTTTGCTTCCTGCAATAAGCAAGACGCCAATTCTTAGTATCTTGAAACCTGAGGGCAACCATTAGCGAACCGCGATTGGTTCGCGAATCACGACACACGAAGTGTGGAGTGGAAAGAGGAAAAGGTCCCACCGGGCGTGCCAGAATCTGTTCCTCTCCGAAAGACACGCAAGACATGGACTGTCTTGCCTGAGATTCGGGGCAGATGCTAATTGGTGTTATCCGTCTACCTCTCCGAAGATGCCAAGTTGATTTATGGCACCATGTATCGAAGGTTTAAGCGGATGCGGCCGATGTAGCAGACTTCGTCAGATTCCCCCTCGTTGAGGGGTTTTTGATTGTGGGGACGCTCTTCCCTGCAGGCGCAAGCCCCTGCAGTTAATTACGCTACCGCATCGCGGTAACAACTTTCTCCTTCTCCAGCTGGTCACTTCGTGTCGTGGGTGTTTGTTTTGTTTGTGGTTGCCCGTGGATTGTATACGGAGACTAATTTATGTAGTCGCCCGTAGGACGTGGACTAGTCCAAATCCGTGTTTATCTTAGATTTGGGTTTGGGGGTTTGGTTTGAGGATACGTCAGCCATACTTGAGGCTAAGATCAACTCAAACGTTTGTTAAGGATACGTTAGTCTAACTTTGAGACTAAGATCAACTTAACGGGATCGTTTAGATCTGACAAAAGAGCATTTGGGCTCCATTGTTCCAGTTTAGGGACATAGTGGTCCATCGTATGTATGGCCGTCGGGACCCATCACCTCTCTGACGACGTTGAAGGATTACAACGATAGATATCAGAGGAGTTCAGAGATGTACCCTCGAACCAGAGTTAATTGGGGGAGATTCATAGCCCATTCTGTTTGAAGGTTTAAGGATACGTTAGCCATCTTTGAGGCTAAGATCAACTTAAACGGGATCGTTTTAGATCCGACAAAAGAGCATGCGGGGCTCTATTGTTCCAGTTTACAGACGTGGCGGTCCATTGCTAGTTTAGGGACATTGCGGTCCATGGGTAGTTTAAGGACATCGCGGTCCATGGGTAGTTTAAGGACATTGCGGTCCATTGTTAGTTTTAAGACATCTCGGTCAAGGTTATGGATGTCGTAGTCCATGGGTTTAAGGACCCCACAGTCCATTGTTAGTTTTAAGACATCTCGGTCAAGGTTAAGGACGTCGTAGTCCATGGGTTTAAGGACCCCACAGTCCATTGTTAGTTTTAAGACATCTCGGTCAAGGTTAAGGATGTCGTAGTCCGTGGATTTAAGGACCCCACAGTTCATATCGATATGTGGTCATCGGGACCCGTCACCTCTTTGAAGACATTGAGGGATTACAATGCCAAATATCAAAGGAGTGAAGAGATGTACCCTGGAACCGGAGTGGATTAAATAGTCCTTGGCCCAATTTGGGATCAAGACCAATTAATTATGTTATGGGCCTATTAGCCCAGTTAATTACGAATTGAGGACTTATGGCTAGCTTGGGCTAAGTCCAATCATGTCTGGAATATTGGCTTCCTGTTGGTCCATTGAAGGAGAGACTTTGTCTCTGGCCATTTAGCCAATTGGGCCAAAACCTAGTGTTAAACACTACAGACCAATAAGTGTTGAACACTGGGAATGAGATTGACAAGTTAGTGTTTAACACTAAAAGATAATTGGTGTTAAACACCAGCAACAAGGCTTTCAAATTAGCATTAAACACTAAAACAGGTCAGTGTTAAACACTGGCAACGGAGATCTCAAATTAGTGTTAAACACCAAGGTAATCAGTGTTGAACACTGCAAATAAAGTTCTTTGATTAGTGTTGAACACTAAGGCCCAACAATGTTTTAACACTGGATTCGGGAGTTCTAATTTAGTGTTAAACACTAAGGCAAGAGGGGTCACGTGGCAACACGTGAGAGCGCCCTCCCTTCATTTGTTCTTCTGAGGAGATCGCATTTTTGGAGCATCACGTGTCATCACGTGACGGGTGTCTAAACGAGGTATGTTAAAGCTTCTGTTAAGGGTCACGTGGGTCACGTGAGGCACTGCCTCAAAGGGCTTTCTGTAGATCTTTTGGGGGGGTCACGTGGTGACACGCGACCCTTCTTTTCTGTAGTTGTTTAGAAGATCTGTTAATCCCTTTCAGGAATTGAATTCCTCGTAGGGTTGAACCCTGGCAATAATTTCAAAGGAATTAAATTCCTAGTTTCTTTTGAAGAGTTGAACTCTGAATTTTCTATAGGAATTAAATTCCTCATATATATGAAGAATCGAACAGGGTTAAACCCTAATAAGAGCTTTAAGGAATTAAACTCCCACTCTCTGTTAGAGAATTATTCTGGGGAGTAAGATTAAGGGAATTAAATTCCTGTTGTTTTAACAGAACTAAGTTCTTAATTAGGGTTAAACCCTGTTTCTTTTTATTCTGAAGGAATTAAATTCCCATGACACAGGGTCAGACCATAATTTTATTTTAAAGGAATTAAATTCCTATAGTTCTGTGAGAATTAAATTCTCGTGCTTCCATTCCCTCTCTATGCTTTGGATCTGCATGGCAGGATCTCAACCCATTGAGAATTAAATTCTCAACTTTAAGGGGAGATGTGCGCTTTACAGATCCTCCATCCAAGAGAGAAGAAATATGTTCTTCTGTTTTTACATCAGAGTTGAACTCTGTTGAGGATTAAATTCTCTTTCTTTCAAAAAGCCTTCCCTTTCTTACCTAGCGTTTTCTTTTGCAGAAGATCCAGATTCCTCAAAGTATCCAGGCTCTCTCCCTTTTCTTCTCTCTGCGTGTATATCTTTTTTGTGTGTCTCGGCTCCTATTTATAGGAGAAGCAGCCGAGTCAATTAGTTTTTGACGTATCTTCATTGAGAGATTTGATTTGCATCCATCATTCGTTCTGGACCTTTGGATTATTAGGTGAATTTTATTCACCATTGGATTTCAAATCCAGCGATTCTCCTTTGTGATTTCTGTTAGATTTAAAAGGGAAATCTTTCCAAATTCGAGATTTTCCCATAGATAGATGATATTTAATCACTCTAAATCTTTAATTCAATCGGTTGCTTTTGGAAAGATTTGAGAGGTCTTTTCTCAGAATTTAATTCTGTTTAACAAATGGGCTTTGAAAGCTGGTCACGTGCGGCCACGTGACCCTTGGTCACGTGTGGGCACGTGACCCCCTTGTAACGAGCCCTTTTCTTCTTTTGCACTCTGCCTTCTTCTGCTGCTTAGCCGTCACGTGCCACCACGTGACCCCTGGTCACGTGTGAGCACGTGACCCTCGTCTGGAGTCTTTTTCTTGATTTAACCGGAGAATGAGTCTGATGTTTTGAGCGTCACGTGCCAACACGTGACCCTAGTCACATGGGAGCACGTGACCTCTTCTGAAGCCTTTTCCTTGATTTGCTCAGGGAGCTGTTGGGTTTTGAAGCCGCTTTTGATTGTCACGTGCCAACACGTGACCCAGGTCACGTGGGAGCACGTGACCCTTTCTGAAGCCCTTATCTTTGATGTAATCGGGAAGCTGAATTTGCCTTGCTGATGCTTTTAGGTGTCACGTGCCAACACGTGACTGCTGGTCACGTGTAAGCACGTGACCCTCTTCTGAAGCTTTTTCCATAAGCCTTTTTGATTTTAAATCAGGAAACACCTCCCACCCTCGGTGCCTCAACGCCGATGGAGGAAGCCGGGAGGATGTATGTCGCCCACAGGCAGGCTCCCCAAGCAGCAGCCTTGCCGACGGAATCGGTCCTCAAACAACTGGCACCTGCCAAGGACCAAGGTCGACGCAGGGGGCAGAATATTCAAGCTCTCAAAGAAAACAGGGAGTAGGATCGGCAAAATCCTGAAGCTAATCAAATCCCGGCCATAAGAAACGGTCAACGTCGATGTCGGCATCATACAAAGTGAGCTGGGGGCAGTTCTCCGCATGGTCCAGTTTCAACCCCAGTGGTGAATGTTTTTGTTCCAACTGGGAACAGCTTCAAATGTTGTGAAGGGTCAGACAGAATTCTCCTACCGCAATATTTAAGAAGTCTCCGCAGCCCATGGAGATCCCACAAGAGCAGAAACAAGTTCGTTCCCTGAGACAACTTTCCTCATCTATATATAAGGTGTGGAAGCAGGTGAAGGGGACTCACCCTAAGATGGATCCTGATACAGCGGCTCCTACTAAAACCAAAGCGGCTTTTCACAAAAAAAAAGGAGGCCCAATAAAGCTCAAGTGCCCGAAGAAAACTCCAGAGGCCAAAAACTCCAAACATCCTAAGCCTGGGGGCATGGTAGTTCACATAGTCTATGTGGTGAATTCCAAAGACGAAGTTCGAGCTTCTACTAGTCACCGACCTCAAACTCGGTCATTAACAAAAGTTCAACTGCAACGTGAAAAGCTGCAGGAGATGCTCGCTCAGGCGGCACCACTCTCTAATCCGTCGTCTAAAGCAAATCTCGAAGAAACAGCTGGAGAAAGAAATCTGGCATGGCGCCGATTCTACACTTGACAGGCTTCAGACCATCCGTCTGTCCAGATATTACACAGAAGGCTTAAAAAGGCTGTTAAGGCGCCAAGGCGTACCTCTTAAGCAAACCGCTCGAAAAGCCAAATTCTATGACAGGGTTTGGAACGTTCCTGGAACTCAGCGCAAGTTGCCTAACGGGAGAATGGAAGCAATCGGGCTTGGATATGTTCGGTCCAAGAAACGGGAGCTACTCCACGGTTGCTACGTCGTATATGACTTCGATGAAGAAGCGGATGCCCAATGGGAAGATGCTAATCCTGAACCAGTAAAAGTTCCTGATGCAAAAGTGCCTAGTCCGTCGTTCGAAGAACAAATGGACAAGCTTATAAGGGAAGCTGGTCAAAAAGTTCGAGACGACCATAACCGCGAGATGGCCATCTATGAGAAAGCCAAAACGCAATGCCTCCTCCAACAGGCCGTGAAAGATGAAAGTGCCACTCCCTGTCAACCTGTTGTAAAAAAGGCTCGACGCAGAGGCAGAAACAAGTCGAAACGTCAAAAAGACGTTCAACGGCAACAAAGCGGGACTAAGAGATCACGCAAGCGGGAATCAAGCGGATCCAATTTATCCCTCATAAGAAAAATGGGTCGAGCGTACTCGTTTCCTCGAGACAAGACGAAGAAAATACTTGACCTCGCTCTAAAACATCATATGCTTACGCTGCCGGAGTCCAAACACCCCGAACAAGCAAGCGAAGTCTCTCATCCAGACTATTGCCCTTATCACCGAGTGATGGGGCACCATCTCGAGGACTGCTTCACCTTTAAAAATTGGGTTGAAGATCAATACCAGCTCGGCAAGTTCACTCTGTCTGAAAACTGGAGGGTAGTGCCACCACAGAAGCACGAACCCAAAGCCACGAGAACAGAGCCAACTCCACATTGGGATTGGAAGCGGATTCGCACTTGTCACATGATAACAATATTAAAAGAAGGGCCCGAGAACATGGACGACCTTCCCTGGTGCTTCGAAAACAGCAATGATAAGGTGATTTCAAAATTTCCGCCATCTTCGAAAGAACTGGAGGATGGAATACACACCACCGTAGATAACCTCAAGAAAATTGAGTTGGGAACGCTAAATGACCCGCGACCGACATTTCAGAATTTCAGTTTAGTGGCGCACACGTGAGTGACACATGGTGCGCTTGGCGCTGAGCACCAGCCCATGAGCGCAGTGCACTATTTCAAGAGCGCAAAGCGCTAGTGGTTAGTTGGCGTATACGTGATTGACACGTGGCGCATTTGGCGCTGAGCGCCAGTCCAGAGAGCGCAAAAGCGCAGTTCAAGAGCGCAAAGCACATTTGATCAATTTTATGATCTGAGCTTTTTAAAAGAGATTTTGTCTCAAGATCTAAGAACAACCGTTATTTTTTTGTTTTAATCTCTTATATTGATGAAAGGCTTTGCCTTTATGGATCTATGCTCCTTAAGAGAATTGAATTATTCTACTTTTTATAATGAGATGTTCATGATCTCTTTGAGAAAGACTTTAGTCTTATAGATCTCTGATCTGTGAGAAGTAAGTTCTTCTTTCATTTCATGATGAGATCTTTTGATCTTTTTATGAAAGACTTTTTGTCTTTGTAGATCTATGATCTTTTTAAAGAAATGAATTCTTCTTTTTATGAGATGATTTCATCTCTATATTCTTCATCATCATTTTTACCTTGAAGAAAGATCTTCTTGCAAGAGCTTGCTCTTTGAATTTTCTCCAAGTTTTTGGGGAGGTTTCTCTCTCTTTCTCTATATCTTAGACTTGAAGTCTAGGGGCTTTCTTATAGGGTTGGCTGATTTGTTGAATCAGTTAAAGAAATCTTTCTCTGATTGATTTGGGAATGTTTCCCCACCATTAGATCTTTGATCCTAGGATTTCTGTTTTATAGAAGACAATCTTCTTGTTTTTAACAAGATTGGAAAATCTTTCTATACATAATTTATTCGGTCTTTTGGTAATTTTTATTGTGCTTTGATTTACAGAGCACAATCTTGTTATTTGGAAAGATTTTTGAGGAATCTTTCCTTAACAGAATTTAACTCTGATTAATTAATGATTTATCATTATTATTAGATCTTTGATCTAATGGTGGGGAGCATTTAGTTCCAGCACTAGCGCACCCGTGCTCTGCACGTGGTGCGCTGCTTGAAGGGCAGCGCACATTGTGCTAGCGCACCTGTGTTTGACACGTAGTGCGCTGCTTGGAGCGCAGCGCACCTAGCGCTAGCGCCCACATGCTTTGCACGTGGTGCGCTGCTTAGGGCGCAGCGCACTTGGCGCTGCATCTGAAGCATTGCTTCATTTCAAAAATTTGAATTTTAAACAGACCTTTGCTCTGATTGGGGGAAACAAATCCCCCCCCACCATTGCGCTCACGTGGCCCACATATGAGTGCAGTGGTGGCAGCATCTGCGCCCTTGGATCAACTGAGAAGTTGAAACGACACTCAGTGCCTATAAATAGGACCTTTGGTCCTTAAGATGATTTCTGTTCATCTTCTTCCTTATTTTTTGAGAATTTTTATTCTCTCACAGAGCATAGCTCTCCATCTTAAGAATTTTCTTAAGGACGAAAACTCTGTCAAAATTTAGGTAAAGATTAAATCTTTTAATAATCTAGGGTTTTACCCATTAACAGAGCCTTGCTTTTCATAGATCTTTGATCTAAAGAAAACCCTTTTAGAGTTTCATTAACAGAGCTTTTGCTCTCTTCAAATCATGAAGAACTCTTAAGAGTTTGTTCATGGATCTTGAAGATCTCAGAATTTTTTTTTAATTCGTATATATAAAAAAATTGTTTTTTAATTTTCTTGATGGATTATTCCATCATTTTCATCCAGAGCAAGACTCTTGAGGAATTTTTATTCCTTCATGATTAGAGTTTGACAAGTGTCACTCTGTCACAGAGCACTGCTCTCAAGGGGAGATTTACTCCTTAGCCTGAGGGATTTCTCATTAAATGAGAATCGCTTGAGGATTTCCTCATTTAATTAACAGTCTCATCAAATGATGAGGCTGTTTTATTAATTGATGAACTGTCATCTAGATTTTGTGGCCCCTTTTGGTCCCTCTCTACTGCATTGCAGTACGGTACGAATTTTAAAGTACCAAGTATCAGCATTTAAATTATAGCACCGAGGTTTGACTTTTGTTCTTTTTCGCGCAGGTGGCATGTCTTTCGATACTTCTTTTCCGTTCGTCCGCTCAGAAGGAGGATTTCCTGAGGCACCCGTAGACCGGGAGGATATTGCGCTGATCAAAGACTATGACCCAGAACACAAGAATCTTCATTTGTGGGGAACATGGTATAACCAGATCATCATGGGTCGACGCAGCTTCTCTTGCGCAACACCTTCAGAGGCTATCTCGGCGATCCACTATGCTGACGCACCCGCGGTGAACTATGCTGTGGAGGTGGTTAACTGGACTTCGGAAGGTTGTCTTCAGCCCTCTATGGCTGCAATACCTGCACAACCGCCGATGGCTTTGGACATTCTACGGCGGCGTATATGCCAAGGTGAGTCGCGCCCTTGGGGATAGCCCTACAATATAGGTCTGACTCCCCGTCACTCGGCTGGGTACCTGCAGTGGGACCGATATATCCTATCGGCAAAGAAGTCAGAACTGCTGAAGCTTGGGTTGTATCCTGCGATTTATGCTTCTCTGTTCCAGTACTCCACACCTCCCGCATGGTGGGTTAAAGCCTTCTTGGAACAATAGAACGTTCCAACTCATACTTTCCTTATGCTAGATCGGGACGTTTCCATCTCTCTAGAAGAGTTTGCGGACATCTCCGGCTTGCCTGTCAGAGGGGAGCATTATAAGGAGATCTTGCCCCCTGATGAATATGTTTTCGCTACCCGACTGGTGATGACGGGTTTAAAACTAGAGAATGCCATTCAACACCGATTCCCTAGCTTAATCAAGGTGCTAAACATTTACGAAGGCCTATTTCATGAATCTGGAAGCCATGGAGTTAGCTTTGCGGATTTCATCGCCCGTTTTCTTCATTCAGAAGTTCTATCGAGACAAGGCGAAAAGTTTGCCACACTCGATGATCCCTTCGGCTTTGGATTGGATCGCCGACCAATACTGGAAGCTGACCAAAAGGGATTCTTTCTTCCAAACGTCGCGATCGTCCCCTTTTCAGAAATTGCTGCTCCGGGTATTGATGATGAAGCATTCTTTTTAGGGTTCCTTGGTTTGTGGTTAAGCTGGTTCACGCTTCCCATGCACCCTCGCTACATGAGGTCGTCAGTCTTCTACCCAGCTCATTGGATGGTTGAAGGGAGACAAGTTGCCATTGGTATTGCCGGGCTGGCTCATTTGTATCACGACCTTAGTCTGGCGGCCGATACCGCTCAGCCGAGGGTGCAGCCCGTGAACTTCCCGATACATTATTTTACCTCATGGCTTGAATTGCATGTGCTCGGTGCCTTTGGAATGCACAAGCGGCCTTATTTCTATGAAACTTGCAATTTTTCCCGGATCATGCGGCTAGTCAACGCTTCCATAGTGGAGCCAAGTCAGCGAGATGCTCGAGGTGTAATCCTTCGCCTACGTACCGTCGTGGACAGCATGACCTTTGTTGATAAGGTCATGACCATTGGTAAGGAGTCTGCTAAGACGGTGCAGCCATTGCGGGACACTTTTAAGGATGGAGCTTCTACCCTGAAAGCTCGGGAAATTCTCCATCTATATTCCATCAGGCCGGGGTATTTGGTATTCAGGCAGAACGATTCGGCTCTGTTCATGAGATATAATCCCCACCGTTTTGCTCAGCAATCAAGTTATAATCAGGGCGTCCCGCTCGAGGCATTCCTGGCGGAACCAGTTTATACCGAGGAGGGTATCCGGAGCGCTTTGCACCACTTCATGTGCCTAAACACAGGGACCAATTTCTTTATTAGCGAACCAAGCTGTGTTCCTAGGGCCCTAAACGTATATGTGGCGTGGTATCAACACGCAATGGGTGCCGTCGTCAGGGAGGAAAAGAGATTGTTGCTCGATCGCAAGGGTGCACCCCCTGCCGATGATCCAAACGTCCCTCTGAAGCGACGGACCATTGTCCAACCTCCCTTAAGAGAAGCTGCCGCGATCGAAGTCTCGCATGACAGGCCTGAGCTGCCGATACCCCGTGCTCCAGTGAAAGCGGTGACCGTAGCTTCTCCCGAGTCTGGCGTGGGTTCAAATATCGGGACTTGTCGTCCCTAGGTGCCCACCAAGCGTAAGCTTGTGCTAGCGGCGACCGGCGCTCGCTCGCAGAAGAGGAAGAAGAAGTCGATTCTCTCTGCCGACGTTGTATTTGGTCAGGAGCCCTATGCTCCTTATAGTGAGGGCTTGGGCGAATATGGGACCAACGAGGGCCTATTCGTAGCGCCGGATGATGCGGATCTGGAGGCTGCTATTGCAGCTTCTGTACGATCAGCAAACCACAAAGCAGGAATGATCATCCTTGCTGAGTCAGGTGATTTTTAGTTGCATCTTTTTTGCTGTTACATGTTTTTCTATTATCATGCCTTGACTAACACCTCATCTTCAACAGGCATTTCCACTGAAGAGGCTCTAGTGGTTTCCCTCAAGAATTTCGAGGAGGAGGAGAGGATTCGCGCTTCGCTGGGCGTTGGTATATTTCGGCTCATTACGCCTTCATTCGCCTTTCTTATGGACAATCTGACCCCTTCTTATCTTATCGTAGGGACTACAATGCCAATCATGCAGGGTGATGCGGAGATGCTTCCAGGGCCAGCCATCGAAGTCCCAGCCTCCTCAGCATTGCCGAAAGAGGCTTTACTCAAACGACCGATGACGGATGTCATAACGGCTCCAGAGGTAACTATTGGCGCGGAAGATGACGTCCCGTTGATGAAGGTCTTGAGAAGATCTGCCCTCACGGCCCGGGCAGAAAGGAAGCGTAGATTGCGCACGGCAAGGGAGCATAACGCTGCCTTGGCCGCGGGTGCAGGTTCAAGCGCTGCTACCCCTGCCCCTACTCCTTCAGATGATGTTTCGGCTGCCTTGTCTACTGCCCACAGATAGGCAACACGTGCAGCTCGGGAAGCAGTTGAAAAACTGACCCAAGGTAACGTGACATTGGGTTCTTTTTGTCAAAGTTTTAATTTTCAGATTTTCATATATCCTATCCTGCAGGGCCGAGTCTTGATGAGGTAGCGGTAGGTGAGGTGGCTGCAATCGCCGAGCCCGAGGTAGCGGTAGGTGAGGTGGCTGCATTCGCCGAGCCTGAAGTAGCAGTAGGCGAGGTGGCTGCAATCGCCGAGCCTGAGGTAGCGGTAGGCGAGATGGCTGCAATCGTCAAGCCTGAGGTAGCCACTCTTTCTCAGGAGTCTGGCACTGCCCCAATCGCCATTCTTTCCGCCTGCAGTTCTCTGCCATCTCCTGGTGTCGCGAGCGTAATGACGGCTCCCGTAGAGTCAGGGGATGAGGCGACGGGAGGCGAGACCATTCCGTTGGAGGAGGGTGGGGCAGTCGCTGCATCCAGTGATGCCTTTGTTTCGGTTTCGACCGGCGACCTACCAGGTAGATTTTGGGTTATTGCTTTTCTTTTCGTTTTGCAATCCTTTTCGATCTCTCCTAATAGTATTTCTTTCGCTTCTAATGCAGGCGTGGAGAGCGTTGAGATTGTGCCACCCGAGGAAGTATCGCTAGTTGCTACTTTGACAGTGGCCGACCCTTTGCCTTCTCTCGTATCCTCTCAAATGCTGGAAGGTACGGACTTGTGACCCATCGGTTTCATTGTGAGCAATATACTTTATGCACTGACATCGCATTACTACATCCTTGCAGGAGTCCTTTTTGATCATCTGTATCAGATGCTACACCCACACTTCTCCTTTCAGTCAGAGATTGCCTTTTCTAGCGGAGCTGGTGAGTACAGCCTTTAGCTAACGTCTCTTCTTTTCTTTTACGGGTAGTCAAATCGTTTCTAATTCTTCTTTGTTTTAATTACAGCCCTACAGATCGAAGGAGGAGACGAAAGAACAGTTGCACCACTGGTACTCCCGGTCTTGCCACCTGCTGCAGCTAGTATAGTAAACTCCGTTGTTCATGAACCTCCTTTATTTCCTGAACCGTTATTTGACTGTGATTTGCTTAGCAGCTGTAACACCGACTTTGGCTTCATTCGAGTCTAGAATCCTAATGCCAGCGGGCCCCTTTTCCAGACGTCTATCTTCAAAAGGTGCTGTGAATAGTCTGCGTATGCTAAGTGATCATCTCGAGGAGCTCGACGCGGAGACTCCTGCCCTTGCTGCAGATTTTGCTGCTGAAGTTAATCCCATGCTGGCGACGCTCGTGCACTTTCATAGCGAGGGCGTCGTTGAGTCTTGGGTTAATCACTGTAGGGAAATTGAGGCTTGTCTGCATGAGCTCGAGGTCGGACGTCCTGCTCCCGAGGTCCTTACTATGAACTCTCAACAGGCTGCGCGGGTCGAGGAGAGCACTCCCTACTTCCGCCATCTTGAACAGGAAGTGGCCTTAAAGTGTAAGGAGTGCGAAGAAGCTTCAAGTGAATCTGCTCGATTGCATGCTCAAGTTGACGCAAACACTGCACAGCTAAAAGTTATCTTCGAAAGCTTTCTACGATGTATTTCTGACGGGCTGATGCTGAGGTAGAAGCTCGACCTCATCGAGCGAGATGCACAGAATCGTAGGGCAGCTCAGCGGGTCGTCGAAGAACAACTTTCATCCTATTTGCAGCAACGAGCTCAGGTTGAAGCAGAGTTGGTCGCGGCAGCTGACCGTGAGAAGAGGCTGAGGGGAGTGCACGAGCAGCTGATTGGTCTATTGAAAATGCTTCCCTCCCAATAGTTGTTTTTGCACCACTTGTAACTTTTGAATAAAATGTATCCCTCCTTTTTTTATCCTTTCATATGATGTAAATTGTACTCAATTGAATTTATGAATAAAAGATACACTTCTTTCATACTATCTTGCATCATATTTTGCTTTCTTCTTTTCTTTGTTATCGGCATATCACTTTAGTAAGCGTAGCCTGCAGATGATAGAGAGAGCATTCCGTTTTGAATTCTTTGAGAGGTAGCGATGGCTTAGGAAGCAGGTTCAGATCTGTTGCCTAAGGCTTTTCAATTTCATGAGCCGTGAGGGTCTCATAAAGACTTTTCTCGCTACTAGTCGAGAGGATCTTGTAGGTGTATTTTCTCCTTAGGAATCGTGAGAATTTCTAAGTGTGTTTTTCTCTTATAAGTCGTAAGGATCTCACAAGAGAATTTTCCCTCTTACAAGTCGAGAGGACTCGTAAGTGGTTGTTTCCCTCCTTGTCGAGATTCGACTTTGGAGAGTGTGGCCCGTGAATAGTATGCAAGAGTCCATTTTGGACCGACTTGCAGGGCCCCGGTGCTTAGGAAACAGGTTTTTTAATCCCTGCTGCCTAAGGCTTTTCCTTATGAGTCGAGACGATTCGAGAAGTTTTCGCAAAGACATTAATTTCCTCACGAGTCGAGACGAATCGAGCAGTTTTCGCAAGAATGTCCTAACGTCACAGTTAACCTCTGCTCTTTACGACAGAGATCCGTTAGGGTCTGTGGTACTAGGGTTTTGTCCGTCGTACCGTCGCGTTGGCTAATGCATTCCTCGATAGGCAATCTTGCTGTTCGAGTAGCCTTACGACTGTCGTGTCTCTGATCCCTTCGGGGACTGGACAAGACGTCTTCAAGCAATCCTCCTAGGCAGTTTGACCGTCGGAAGAGCAAGCGTTAGGAATTTTGCCATGCCGCTTTTTACTTGAGGTTAGGCTCATTTTAGGGAGCCCCGATGAGTCATAACCACTCCGCGCTGGTGTGGGATGATCTCTGATAGTCTTTCAGGTTTTATTTGAGTTGTCGTCAAGACCCTGAAGCTAGGAATTTAGCCTTTGATTCGTTTGCTGGTATTGCGCCTGCTGTATCGAGACGAATGTCACGGTTGTCTCTAGGTTGTTGGTGAACCGTCGAGGTTTGGAACTAGGGATTTTGCCGTGGCTCCGTTGTTTGATTGTCGCGTCTGAATCCTGCTGGAGGAAGAATGCTGTGGTGACATCTCGTCTGCTGTATCGAGACTAATGTCGAGGTGGTGACCAATCCATGCGGGATGATCTCCGGTAGTCTTTCAGGTTTTATATAAGTTACCGTCAAGACCCTGAAGCTAGGAATTTGGCATTCGCTTTGTTTGCTAGCATTGCGTCTGCTGTATCGAGATGAATGTCGCGGTTGTCTCTAGGTTGCATGTGAACCGTCGAGGCTTGGAACTAGGGACTTTGCCGTGGCTCCATTGTTTGATTGTCACGTCTGAATCCTGCTGGAGGAAGAATGTTGTGGTGACATCTCGTCTGCTGTATCGAGACGAACGTCGAGGTGGTGACCACACCATGCGGGATGATCTCCGGTAGTCTTTCTTGTTTTATATGAGTTACCGTCAAGACCCTGAAGCTAGGAATTTGGCCTTCACTTCGTTTGCTTTGGCGTGTTCGAATCCTGTTAGAGGAAGGACGCTGTAGTGACATCTCATCTGCTGTATCGAGACGAACGTCGAGGTGGTGACCACTCCGCGCTGGTGTGGGATGATCTTCGATAGTCTTTCAGGTTTTATATAAGTTGCCGTCAAGACCCTGAAGCTAGGAATTTGGCCTTCGCTTCGTTTGCTTTGGCGTGTCTAAATCCTGTTGGAGGAAGGACGCTGTAGTGACATCTCATCTGCTGCATCGAGACGAATGCTGAGGTGGAGCTGGGATTTTGCCATCACTCCGCTTTGTCTCGACCGTGAGGTCTTTCGTTGACGTTGCATCTGCATCCTGCTGGACTGCGAAGGAACGCCGTTGTTGACATTGCGTCTGGTGTATCAAGACGAATGCTGAGGTGGAGTTGGGATTTTGCTGTCACTCCGTTTTGTTGACGTTACGTCTGCTGTAACGAGACAAATGTTGAGGTGGTCTCTAGGTTGTCTGTGAACCGTCGAGACTTGGCTCTCTTTCGGATGGAGCCTGGGGGGAGGTGTGATTCCCTTTTTGTTTGTGCCCCTAGATTATATACAGGGATCGATGTGATCTTACCTATAGGGAATTTTTTTTTATTTCATATGTATTTTTTGTTTTCTTTCCGCGATGCTCTATCATTTCAGCTTTTATATCACGAAGGTCGCGATTGCCCAATCATTTCGGATATTTTTCGCGGTGCCCAATCATTTCGGCTATTTGTTTTATTTTTACTCGCTGCTTTTTATTGCGAGTTGCCCAATCATTTCGGCTATTTTTGTATACATACCTTTTTACTTGATGATTTTGTTGCAAGTTGCCCCATCATTTCGGCTATTTCGTATGCATATGTAGCTCGTTGGCTTTTCGCTGCAAGCTTGGAATTAGACACCGATTTCGGCATCAGCACCGCTACGACTGGGATATTACTAGGAGCGAATCATCATTTTCCTCTGTCGATGTCGAACAAAGGTGGCTTAGCAAACAGGGTTAAGATCCTGTCGACTAAGGCTTTTGACTTCATGAGCCGTAAGGGTCTCATAATGGTATTTCTCCCTACAAGTCGTGAGGATCTCGTAGGTGCGTTTTCTCCTTAGGAATCGTGAGGATTCCTAAGTGTGTGGTCTCTTATAAGTCGTAAGGATCTTACGAGAGTGCTTTCTCCTTATAAGTCGAGAGGACTTACAAGGGCTGTTCACTGTACAAACATATCCCTAGTTATGGATGGGACTTTGTTAGGGAAATGTTTATTCGCGCCCGCGGATTATATACAAGGGTTAGCATTGAACCGCTTGTAGGGCAGAGCTGGAAGTTGTGATGGCTTAAGAACAGGTTCAGATCCATGTAGCTTAGGCTTTTGAATTTTATGAGCCGTGAGGGTCTCATAAGAGGGTTCTCCTTACGAGTCATGAGGATCTCACAAGTGTAATTTCTCCTTAGGAATCGTGGGGATCCCTAAGTGTGTTGCTTCCTTATGAGTCGTAAGGATATCACGCAGGTATTTTCTCCTCACAAAGTCGAGAGGACCTTGCAAGTGTCTTTTAACGAGATTGCACCCTTTCGGGTTTTCACAACACTCGCCGGTAGCCCTGCTGTTTTTACTCAAGGAGCCCTTTCAGGTTTTTATCCGTACCCATTTTGCTTATGGACATACCATTTTTTTAACACCACGTCAGCCCGGTGATGCCGCGGGTTGGTAGTAGTTTAACGACGTTTCGGTCATAGGTCCGAGATTTTTCGGTCAACGTATGATTACGTAGCTAGATTTTCTTGTAAATCCTCGCATCTTTTATGTCGGAGGTGGATTCCTCGAAGAGAATGCTGAGGGCGATTTCTTCATCAGAGTTGCTTCCAAAGGTGATAACTTGCGATCCCTTAGTGTCGACCATGTGACAGTTGCCAGCGGCTCTTTTGCGCTCATCCGTCGTACTTTTCTGTTCCCGACGAGCCTTGTGTTTCACTCGTCGAACGTGTTGTCGGTGGGTAACATATCCGTGCCACCAGTTTTTAAAGGCTATGCACTCCTCGGTAGGGTGTGCAATCCTCTGATGGTATAAGCAGAAGTTAGGATGTATGTCCGCTTCATCAAGATGTAAACCGCCAGGAGAATTTCCTCTGAAAGAAGGCAACTTCATTCCTATTGACAGGGCCCGAGCGAATCGTTTCCTTACTTTAAGCTTGCTTTTATTGGCGATAGGGATGCTTTGATCTGGTGGTAATGTTTCAACCCTTTCGTCTAGTCGCCGCCATTTCGTACTTTAAGCAAAGCAAAGATGTATACTTTAAGCTTGCTTTTGCTCCCGATCAGTTTTGCTTTTTAGAAGAGCTTCGTTCAGGTATGCGTCAATCATTTCGTCTGATGGTCCTAGAAGTTTCGGCTCAGGATCTGCCCCCAATTTCTTTGCGTCAGGAGCTTCTTCACCGTTTATCAACGAATGAGAGGTCACATGGCAGCTTGCCACATAATCCTCAGGTTCATCCCACGAGTCTTCTCCATTGTCGTTATCTCCGTCCTCAAGGACATGGCTGAGAAATTCTTGGAGTGTGATTGGGGTCCGCGCCTTCTGGTTATATTCTTCCAGCGCGTCAATATGTTTTTGCAGGTCCGTACGCTTGTCATCAAACTTCACGGGTTTTTTGGTCTTCTTCTTCTTCGAAGACTTTGACGGCTGGGTGCGGGCGCTTTGACTAT
Source organism: Agapanthus africanus (assembly GCA_030015575.1). Taxonomy (NCBI): domain Eukaryota; kingdom Viridiplantae; phylum Streptophyta; class Magnoliopsida; order Asparagales; family Amaryllidaceae; genus Agapanthus; species Agapanthus africanus. The sequence continues at coordinate 483,789,739 of JASDDO010000022.1, read as the reverse complement.
CACCGCCAATTTTTGGTGTTGGGCGCGGCTTCAGCATTCCTATGGCTGCAACTTCATCGATGTGTTGCTTGTATTTGACCAGAGATTTCATCATCGGGTAACACATTGAACCCAAGTCTCATTCGGTCTAACCTTTTTATTGACCAGTGCCTTCACGGTAGTGCGTTTATTCATACTAGCGAATCTCTGATAGGAGGGCATCTCCATTTCGTAGAAGGTATTCATGGAGTCATTTGGGAGTCCCGCATACCATTCGAAGGCAATGCCCGCCAGAAAGCCTATGAATTGTCAGAGGAGAAGTATATCAGTATTGCTACACATAGGTTCAAATCGCGCCATGTGCCGGCGAGAATTCTCAGTTCCTTTGTACATGTGGCACGTTGGAAGTGTGTACTCTGGCGGGTACTGTATTTGATTGTGCCATGTCGGATACGGCCGACCAATCTTGATTGATCTATTTGCGGCTTCACTGGTGTAGTGAGCTTTGATTTGCTTAGCGATATATTCGTTCAGCTTTGCTTTTAGGAATTATTTCCTTCTCAGCCATTGATGAGCTTTGTAGAGAATTTGAAATGTCATCCTTATCTTTAAGACCGACTACCGGCAGTTCATCCGCCAGTGGTTCCGATTGAACCATCATTCCAGCCATATTCTGAATCAGAAGGGATTTTAGTGGACATTTCTGTCGCTTCTGCATCTCCCTTTTTCAGAGCGCGCTTTAGGAAATCAATATCCGACCCCTTCTCTATTCTTTCTCCAGGTGCATCTTCTGAATTTGCCTTAGACGATGGATTAGCATTTGCTGCTGCCTGAGAAAGTATCTCCTGCAGCTTTTCACGTTGCAGTTGAACTTTTGTTAAGGACCGAGTTTGAGGTCGGTGACTAGTAGAAGCTCGAACTTTGTCTTTAGAATTCACCACATAGACTATGTGAACTACCATGCCCCCAGGCTTGGGGCGTTTGGAGTTCTGTCCTTTGGAGTTTGCTTCGGGCACTTGAGCTTTATTGGGCCTCTCTTTTTTGTGAAAAGCCGCTTTGGCTTTGGGAGGAACCGTTGTATCGGGATCCGTCTTGGGATGAGTCTCCTTGTATTTGAAAGAGAATTGGTCAGAGTTTGGCTGACGTTTAGGGAAAGAGCCGCAGTTGACGACAGAGACCTTGTTTCCCCAATCAGAGCAAAGCTCTGTTGAAATTCAAAATTCAAAATTTTGAAGCAACGCTTCAAATCTCGGGCGCAAAGCGCCACGTGTCCGGCGCAGATGCATCAGCACAGCACCCAAGAAGGCGCGCCAAATCAGAGCAAAGCTCTATTTAAAGGAAGCAACGCTTCAGTGGCGCAAGCACTGCGCTGCGCGACACGTGTCAGCGCAGATGCGCTAGCGCAGTTGTACTGCGCTGTGCGACACATGTCAGCTCAGATGCGCTAGCGCAGTTGCGCTGCGCTGTGCGCTGCGTGACACGTGTCACGCTCTGGAGCATTTGCGCCAAACAGAATTAAGATTCTAAAAGAAATCTTTCTGTTCTTGTTAAAACAAGAAGATTTTCTTCTGTAAAACAGAAACCCTTGGATCAAAGATCCAACGGTGGGGGAAATTCCCCAAATCACTCAGAGAGAGATCTCTTTAACAAATTTAACTAATTAATGAGCACTATAAAAAGGACCCTAGACCTCAATTCAAAGGCATCAACATTTTCTGAGAAAAAAGAGAAAACTCTGAAGAATTCCTCAAGAACAAAAAGGTAAAAACCTTTAGAAAAAGAGAAAGTTCTCTTATGAACAGATCATAGATCTAAAAACAAGATCAATGATCTTTAATAAAAAAACAAAAAAAAATATATATATGTAAATAGTGCTTTGCACTTTTTATGAACCTTTGGTTCTCTGAGATAAGAAAAACAAGAAAAAACTTGCTTTGCTTTGATCTAAATTAGATCAAGAAATCAAATAGTGCTTTGCACTTCTTTTATGAACCATTGGTTCTTGAATCTAAAAAAGTTCTCAAGTTAATAGTGCTTTGCACTTATAAATCTGCACTATTGCGCTCTTGGACTGGCGCAAGCCACCAGAGAGCGCCACGTGTCAGCGTCTAAGCCATTTGCGCTATGCGCTTTTGAAATAGAGTTTGCTCTCTGAAATTGGCGCAACTCACCAAAGCGCGCCACGTGTCAGCAGCGCAAGCGTAGCGCACTAGCACAGTGCACTGGGCCTACATGACACGTGTCGTCACCATAAGCGCTTGCGCTCTTTGACTGGCGCAAAGCGCCTGAATAATGCCATGCATTTCTTTTGTTAAAGGACCAGGCCCAAATCAAAATGACCTAGCAGGCCAAAATAAATTGCAAAGCAATAATAAAATTGATGCTCTGCATCATTTATAAAGGGCAGAGCCCAGATAAAATTGATGCTTCTGCATCATTTATAAAAGGGCAGAGCCCGGTCCAAACAGAAATAAAAAGTAATGCAATGCATTATCTAAGTGTGGGCAAAGCCCTAGCACAGGTTTAATAGACCAAAAATAAATAAAATGTTGAACATTTTCAACTGGATTTAGCCCAATTTTGGCTGTAAATCCTTAAATTAAATTGACTGAGCAGGATTGCTCTTTTAAATCAATTTACTTCCGATTCGAGGGTACATCTCCGAACTCCTCTGACATCCGTCGTTGTAATCCTTCAACGACGTCAGAGAGGTGACGGGTCCTGACGACCACATATGAATATGGACTGCGGGGTCCTTAAACTCGTGGACCGAGACGTCCCTAAACGAATATTGGACCGAGACGTCCTTAAACTAATAATGGACCGAGACGTCCTTAAACTAATATTTTTCCTAAATGGGAATGTCGGACCGAAACGTCCTTAAACTAATGTCGGACCGAAATGTCCTTAAACTAATGTCGGACCGAAACGTCCTTAAACTGGAATATGGACCGCAACGTCCTTAAACTACCTATGGACCACTACGTCCCTAAACTGGAACAATAGAGCCTCCAAATGCTCTTTTGCCGGATCTAAACGATCCCGTCTAAGTTGATCTTAGCCCCAAACACGGCTAACGTATCCTTAAACATTCAAATGGACTATAAAACTCCAAATCAACTCTGGTTCGAGGGTACATCTCTGAACTCCTCTGATACCTATCGTTGTAATCCTTCAACGACGTTAGAGAGGTGACGGGTCCCGACGTCCATATATTAAATGGACCACTACGTCCCTAAACTGGAACAATAGAGCCCTCAAATGCTCTTTTGTCGGATCTAAACGATCCCGTTAAGTTGATCTTAGTCTCAAACTGGACTAACATATCCTTAACAAACGTTTGAGTTGATCTTAGCCTCAAATACGGCTAACGCATCCTCAAACCAAAACCCCAAAACCCAAATCTAAGAAAATACGGATTTGGACTAATCCAAGTTTTACGGGCGACGAAATAAATAGTCTCCGTATACAATCTACGGGCAACCACAAAAAAAACAAACACCCACGACACGAAGTGAAATTCTGGAGAAGGAGAAAGTTGTTACCGCGATGCGGTAGCGTTATTAACTGCAGGGGCTTGCGCCTGCAGGGAAGAAAGTCCCTACAATCAAAAACCCCTCGAACGAGGGGGAATCTGACGAAGTCTGCTACATCGGCCGCATTCGTCTAAACCTCCGATACACAGTGCCATAAATCAACTTGGCATTTTCGGAGAGGTGGACGGATAAAACTAAATAGCATCTGCCCCGAATCTCAGGCAAGACGTCCTCACGACATCGCCGCTGCCGTTCGGAGGGGAACATATTCTGGCATGCCCGGTGGGACCTTTTCCTCTTTCCACTCCACACTTCGTGTGTCGTCCTCGCGAACCGATCGCGGTTTGTTAAATGGTTGCCTTCGGATTTCAAGTTACTAAGATTTGGTCTTTTGCCTGGCGCAGAACTCAAGATTCAATGGCCTTTAACTGCACCAACTGCTCGAAATGCCACTGCAACGGACGCCCCACCTCATCTGTAGGTGTAGCATATGGGACCCAAGCGGCTTCCTTCCTCGCTCTGCCGGTAGACCAGGTGACCCAAGCCACCACTGGCCTGTTCTTTGGGACCATGATCCCACCTACAAGCTTCTCTGCACCAATACCTGCACCGGAAGTGAACAAGAAGTCGGTCTTCAACCGGCTCACTTCTACGACAATCCCTGTCAACGGGTCGCCCACTACCAAACCGACAGCCTCTGTTTTCACCAGGCTAAATCAGAACTCTAAATTGGCTGTCCCAAGGAAGGCAATAACTGCTGCTCCAGAAGTCGTCAAGGCGGCTTCCCCTGTCAAAGAGTCAGTCTTTTCAAGACTGACGATTCCTGCTCCTACCCCTGCTCGAGGATATCTTCGACAGGTTGAATATCACCCCTTAAAAGACAACCTCAGTCTTTAAGAGGTTAACACCGGCGGCGCCTCATTCAGACAGGGGGCAAAAAGAAGATGTCTCAATCTCCGAGCCAGTCCCAACGGCTCGTCATGCTCGACGTCGCCATTGGCAACGAGTGAGGAAGGCAGGGGGCAACTCCCCCTCAGGGCTAACTCCACCGACTCCCATGGTGGAAGTCAACGCTGCTGTTCCAACTAGGAACAGCTTTGAACTGCTGAGGAGGGTACGGAAGAACTCTCCAACCGCTACACTGAAAAGATCTCCTCCGCCTGCGGAGAGAGTTCCGGAAACAAAGCAAGAACAACCCCCTCAACGGCTGTCCTCAAGAATTTATAAAGTTTGGCGGAGGGTTCAAGACTCCGTGATCAACCCAGATCACTCTCGTCAACGAAAGAAGACGAAGGTGCAAAAAGGAAAAGACCGTCCTACTGAACAGCAAAGGACAACGATCGCTAGGGTGCCCACTGCAACGGCCCATCCAACTTTAACGGCCCACAAAAGAAGAAGGCCGGAGAAAACCCCCGCGTCGGCGACAAATATCAGAGGCGGTGGACCCAAACGACCTAAGTTTGGGGGCATGGTAGTTCATACCGTCTACGTGGCGTCTGGTAAAGAGGACAGCCGCATATCAACGGGTAATCGACCGCTTACCCGATCAGTGACCAAGGCGCAGGAGCAACAGCAGAAGCTCCAAGAAATGATGAACGCTATGGCCGCACTTACAGGGCCAAAAGAAAACCCTGAAACATCCTCGGACGAACGTCAGGTGGAAGAAACCGACGCTGAATTCCTTCGTCGGATATTGGAGAAGAAGGACAAAGAGGCTGCTGAACAAGCAGCCAACATACAGCGTATGGGCCTCCTCTTCCAAGATATGATAGGGATGATGATATAACAAGATCCTCCAGCCGAAGAGCCCCCAATCGTCCTTGGAGACGATAGGGGAGAGACATCAAATCCTCCGCCAGCTCTGTCGACGGCTAAGGAGGATACAATCTCCAAAGCTGATTTGGACGAATACATAGCCCAGCAAATACAGGTTCATCATGCGACCGAAGCAGCTGGTCAGATCGTAAAAACGGGGCGACCGTATCCGGGCTGGTACGACCAAATCAAGTACCCGCCGGGTTACACATTTCCCAAGTTCCACGTCTACAAGGGGACGGGCAATCCTCACCAGCATATTTCCCAGTTCAGGGCACTCTGCGGCAACACCGACGGTGATGACAAGCTTTTGCTTCGCCAGTTTGTTGGAAGTTTATCAGATACGGCATTCGAGTGGTACTCTGAGCTCTCGAATGACTCTATCAAGACTTTCGCGGAGATGGAACTATTGTTTACTCAGCATTTTGCAAACGCCAGTGAACGCACCCCGATGACGACACTGATTAACGCCAGGGTAAAGCCAGGCGAGACGCGGGTTCAGTACGCTATACGATGGCGGAACTTATGGTCGAAGTGTGAGCAGCGCATTGAAGAAGCTCCCGCAGTGGGTATGTTTGTGGGAACCCTTGATCCGCAAGCAACCATCTCACAATTTATGATGTTTTTCAAGCCAACTACCTTCCAGGCCTTGATTGACAAACTAGCGCAAATGGATCAAATGGGCCATAAACCCCCTCTTCCAAAGCCGGACTCCCGAAATGACAAAGGGAAGGGAAAAGCGATCGTTGTCGCTAATGCTCAACAACAACCGAGCAATTCGAAGCCGGTTGTGCGTCAAAATAATATGCGCCTATACGTAGATCTCGAGGAAAGACTAGGGCGTCCTTACTCTTTTCCCCGTGATAAAGCGAGAAGGTTATTCGAGCTGGCATTGCGCAACAGACTCATAAATCTGCCGGATCCAAAACGTCCGTTGCAACCAAGTGACATCAACGAGCCCAACTACAGTCCTTATCATCGAGTACTGGGCCATCCGATCAAAGATTGCTACGTTTTCAAAAATTGGCTTGAAAACCAGTATCGACAGGGCAAATTCGCGTTATCTGACAAATGGAAGGTGAATCCCCCACAGCCCCACACCTCTAAGGGGACGAATACGCCGGGGGCAACATGCTCCGTCGTTGAAGAAGCTCCTTGGGAGGTTGTATTATCGGCCAAGATAAAGAGGATGCTAAACGATCTTCAGACATGTCCAGCGATCAAGTGGAAGAACCCGTTGGAACCACAGGTCATTGAAAGGATGTTGAAGCCATGTACAACTCCAAAGACCGATGGTGGTGGCTCAAGCACTCGCAACCAGCCGTCAAAATCCTCGAAGAAGAAGAAAAAGAAATCTAAGAAGCCCGTGAAGCCTGACGACGAGCGCACGGACCTGCAAAAACAAATTGACGCGCTGGAAGAATACAATCAGAAGGCACAGACTCCCATTACACTCTAGGAGTTTCTCAGCCACGTGTTTCAAGAGGAAGATGAGAGAGAAAGTTCGTCGGATGAGTCTGAGGAATATGTGGCGAGCTGCCATATGATCTCCCATTCGTTGACGGACGATGAGGATACCCATTGCACTGAAAAGCTGGGGGCAGATCCTGAACCAAAAATTCTGGGGCCATCAGATGAAGTAATTGACGCATTCCTTAATGAAGCTCGGTTGAAGAGTAAAGCTGATCGGGAGCGCGAGACGTTTATATTCGAAAGGGCCAAACGCCAGCGCCTTGACGAAAGAATCGAGATACTCCTACTGGAACAAAGTACCTCCACTACCGACAAGAGCCAATTCAAGATGAGGAAAAGGTTTTCTAAGGCCATATCAATGGGCATGAGGCTACCATCCTCCGAAGGAAACATTACTGGTGAAGTGGGAATGCACCCCTCCTACTGCTTGTATCATCGGAAGGTTTCGCACCCCACCGAAGAGTGCAAAGCTTTCGATAGATGGTGGAAAGGATATGTTGCTCACCGACAACATGTTAAGCGGGAAAAGCGCAAGACTCGCCGAGAGCAAAATGGTACAACCGAAGGGCTTAATAGAACCACCGGCGATTGTCGGATGGTTAACGCCGGGGGGTCACAAGTGCCTAATTTCGGGAGCGATTCTGATGAAGAGCTGGAACTTGCCCCTCTCTTTAAAGAATCCACTTCGGGAAAAGAAGAAGAGCCGAAGGTCTACAAAAATATCCGGCTGCGGAATCGGATGCTGCCTGAAAAGAATCTCGGACCCTCAAACAGAAAAGATAAAGGGAAGGAAAAGGTCTCTGAAGATATCGTCTTAGATGACCAAGTTCTGGAGGAGCTAAGCGCCAAGAACCCGCCGAAGAGAAATAAGGTGGATTACAACGTCCTAGCGCACCTGAGGAAACTACCCTCACAGCTCAGCATTCTCGACGCCCTTTTGCTATTAAAGGAGGCGAGAGATTCATTAGTCAAGGTACTACAAGATCCGGAACAATTCCAAGCTTGCCTGGCTGAGGAAAAGATGAAGGATGAATTGGAGAAAGTGCACACGGCAGATGTCACCTTCGTTGATGAAGACCTTCTCCTTGGGACTTGCGAACATAATTGTCCTCTCTATGTCTCAGGATACTGCCACGATATAAAGATAGGCAAAATCCTGATCGACAATGGATCCTCCGTTAATCTCCTCAATGTGCGGGTGTTAAAAGAAATCTGCATGAGCGTCCAACACCTTGCTCGTGACAAGATCACCATCTCCGGGTTCGACTCCCAGTCATCAAGAACTCTTGGATCTGTGATACTGACGCTACGCTTCGGGCTACTCGTCACGGACATTAAGTTCCACGTCATAGACGCCAAGACATGCTACAACGCTTTGCTCGGCCGACCATGGTTACACGAGTACAACATCATCCCTTCTACACAACATCAGTGTATGAAGTATTTTAAGGATGGTTTCGAGTATACCGTGACGGGAGAACTGAACCCATTCTCTGTGAACGAAGTACGCAAATATGAAGACGCCAAATACTTCTTACCGGATTTCGAAGACACAGAGAAATGTCACAAGCCGGAGGACAAAGCTAATGCTACCATTCCTGTCTTCGGCAGTGATACTGAAAAGGAAGAGGAGATAGTTTATTCAGGTCCGCCCCAATGTAGAAAGCCGGGACCATCCGCTCCTATATTGATCTTTGGTAGTGACTCGGAAGATGAGGTCCATGCTGTATTCTCTGCCCGACCTTCAATACGAGCTTTCGCTGACAAAGAGCAAAGTCTGCAAGTCACCATGGTGCCGCTTAAACATTATAAAGAACTGGATGCGCTCGATACCAACAGTGTAGAGGAGCTGCGGACATTCTATGTCCCTCCCAGGCGAGAAAGCGAAAAAGCAATTCTATTCTACCGCTCTGAAGAAACCAAAGTGGAGAAAGAAATCTGGCATGGCGCGGATCCTACGCTCGACAGACTTCAGCCTATCCGTCTTCCCAGATATTATACGGAAGGTTTGAAAAAGCTGCTGAAACGCCAGGGGATATCCTTCAAGCAGACCGTTCGAAAAGCCAAGTTCTATGACAAAGTCTGGAACGTCCCCGGAACTCAGCACAAACTGTCTAATGGGATAATGGAGACAAAAGGGCTTGGATGCATTCGGTCAAAGAAACGAGAACTACTAAACAGCTGCTATGTTATGTATGACTTCGATGAAGAAGCGGATGCTCAATGGGAGGACGCTAATCCTAAGCCAGTGAAAGTTCCAGATGCAAAGGAGCCCAATCCTTCGTTCGAAGAACCAATGGACAAGCTCATAAGGGAAGCTGGTCAAAAAGTCCGAGATGATCACAACCGCGAAATGGCTATCTACGAGAAAGCCAAGACGCAACGCCTTCTCTAACAAGCCGTGAAGGACAAAACTGCCACTCCTTGCCAACCTGTTATAAAGAAAGCTCGGCGCCAAAGTAGAAATAAGTCGAAAGGCCAAAAAGGCGTTCAACAGTAACAAAGCGGGGCTAAGAAGCCACGCAAGCGGGAGTCGAGCGTTATTGATCTATCCCTCATAAAGAAAATGGGTCAAGCATACTCGTTTTCCCGGGACAAGACAAAGAAGATACTTGATCTTGCTCTAAAACATCGGATGCTTACACTGCCGGAGTCCAAAAACCCCGAGCAAGCAGGCGAAGTCTCACACCCGGACTATTGCTTTTATCACCGAGTGATGGGGCACCCACTCGAAGACTGTTTCACCTTTAAGAATTGGGTCGAAGATCAGTACCAGCTCGGCAAGTTCGCTCTGTCTGACAACTGGAAGGTAGCGCCGCCACAAAAGCATGAACCCAAAGCCACAAGAATGGAACCAACTCCACATTGGGATTGGAAGCGGATTCGCACTTGTTACATGATAACAATATTAAAAGAAGAGCCCGAGAACATGGACAGCCTTCCCTGGTGCTTCGAAAACAGCAATGATGAGGTGATTTCAGAATTTCCACCAGCTCCGAAAGAACTGGAGGATGGAATACATACCACTGCAAATAATCTCAAGAAAATTGAGTTGGGAACGACAAGTGACCCACGGCCGACGTTCGTCAGTGAGCTGTTATCTGAAGAGAGGGTGGCTGCGTTGAAAGACGTCCTTGTACAGCATAGAGATTGCTTCGCATGAAACTATTCTGAAATGCCGGGATTGGATCCAGAAGTTGCTGTACAAAAATTGGCGATATCCCCGGACATCAAGCCAGTCAAACAGGCGCCGAGAAGAATGCGACTCGAGCTTGAGATGAGCATCAACGCCGAGGTTAAAAAGTTAATCGACTCTAACTTTATCCAGGAGGTTCAATACCCTGAATGGATCGCCAACATCGTCCCGGTGATGAAGAAAAATGGGACAGTGCGCATATGCGTGGACTTCCGGGATCTCAATAAAGCCTGACCGAAGGATGATTTCCCAGTACCAGTCACCGAACTGATGATAGACAATACGTCCACGCATGAAGTTTTCTCCTTCATGGACGGCTCATCAGGATATAATCAGATAAAAATGCATCTCGAAGACCAGAAGCACACCGCCTTCAGGACTCCTCTGGGTATATTCTGCTACAAGGTGATGCCTTTCGGTTTAAAGAACGCCGGTGCTACTTATCAGAGGACTATGACGAAGATCTTCGATGACCTTATACATGAAATCGTCGAGTGCTATATCGACGATCTCGTGGTTAAGAGCAAATCGTATGAGGAACATCTCGAGCATTTAAAGACTGTATTTCGACGCCTTCGACAATACAACTTGAAGATGAACCCCCTCAAGTGTGCGCTCGGAATTTCCTCGGGCAAATTCCTGGGATTCATTGTCCGACACCGAGGTATCGAGATAGATCCGTCAAAGATCAAGGCGATCATGGAAATGCCTCCGCCGAGGACTCTCAAACAGTTGCGGTCTCTCCAAGGGAAGCTCGCATACATACGGCGATTTGTAGCCAATCTTTCAGGCAAGTTCCGTCCATATAGCCACCTGATGAAGAAGGGAACTTCATTCGTCTGGGATCAAAAATGCCAAGGTGCACTAGACGAAATCAAGCAGTACCTGCAGAACCCGCCAGTGTTGACTGCTCCGGTTAAGGGAAAGCCTCTCATTCTTTATACAACCGCCCTCGAAGGTTCTTTAGGCGCATTATGGGCATAAGAGAACGATCAAGGGAAAGAAAGAGCACTCTACTACTTAAGTCAAGTTCTACTGGGGGCAGAAAGCAACTATTCACCTATTGAAAAACACTGCCTGGCGTTGATCTTCGCGATAACAAAGCTCAGGCACTATGCATTGGCGCACGAAGTCCGTCTCATCTCGAAGGTGGACCCCCTTAAATATTTGATGTCAAAGGCCATATTGACAGGTCGACTCGCTAAATGGGCTCTGCTCTTGATGGAGTTCTCGATAACGTATCAACCTCTCAAGGCAGTGAAAGGCCAAGCCATCGCCGATTTCCTCGCTGAGCATCCGATACCGGCTGATTCTCCTTTGAATTGCGATTTGCCAGACCAACATGCGTTTGACACTATCGATGGGAACGATTCTCGATGGGAACTCTATTTTGATGGAGCGTCCTCCATAAAGAAGCGCCAACAAAGTACCCCTATAATCAAATCGGGAGTAGGACTCATCTTTGTAACTCCACAAGGAGGGATAATGCGCTTTGCTTTCTCCCTGACAGAGCCGAGGACAAACAACGAAGCCGAATACGAAGCTTTGATAGCTGGCCTCGAGATCGCCATCGACATGGGAATTGAAAACCTCCTCATATACAGAGATTCCCAACTGGTCGTCACTCAAGTAAACGGCGACTACCAAACGTGCAAGCCGGAGTTGGTGAAGTACGGCGAAAAGGTGCAACAACTGTTGACCCAAATTCCCTCTTATAATTTGGAAAGCATACCGCGCGCGGAAAACAGCAAAGCAGACGTGTTGGCCAAATTTGCTAAAGAACTGGTTGACGAAAACCTCGATGACGTTAGAATCGGGTACAAAGCCGTCGGGTGCTTGCCCCTGTAGAAATGCCTCCGGAATCATCCGAGGAAAAGGGAGCAACTAAGCAGACGACCTTGCAAATAGAAGAACGAGAAAAGGCTGAGGACTGGAGAGAAGTCTTCATAGACTACTTTAAGTCCCACCGAATGTCCGAAGATGCGTCCGCAAGACATCAGTTCATGAAACGGGCTCTGTCTTTCGCCTTCGTCAATGATATTCTATACAAGAGGACGTTTGATTCTCTATGGCTGAGATGCCTAGGACCTGACGAAGCGGAAAGGGTCGTCCATGAAGTTCATGACGGACTCTGCGGTTCTCACCAAGCAGGCCCAAAGATGAAGTTGAAAATAAAACGGATGGGCTACTACTGGCCCACGATGATTCAGGACTGCCTCGAATATGCGAAGCAACGCCACTCATGCCAGATTCATGGGGACTTCATCCACCAGCATCCAAATCCACTCCATCCAACGGTGGCTAGCTAGCCGTTCGAGATGTGGGGGGCTGACATAGTCGGCCCCATCGAACCAGCATCGTCTAAGGGACATCGCTTCATCCTGGCGACGACTGACTTCTTCTCCAAATGGGCAGAAGCGGTACCACTGAGGGAAGTGAAGACGGAGAATATCCTCCATTTCTTCAAGAAGCACGTCCTATATCGGTTTGGAACTCCGCGACGGATCATCCCCGATAACGGGCCAGCTTACAGAAGCCACAAGATCAGTCGCTTCGCGCAACAGCACAATATAGACTGGAGATATTCCTCGATTTATAATCCGCGAGCTAACGGTCTAGCTGAGGCCTTCAATAAGACCTTGACGAAGATTATGAAGAAAACGGTGTTCTGAAATAAAAAGGACTGGCATGAAAGACTGCAAGAAGCTTTTTGGGCGTATCGAACTACGTTCAAGACGGCCACGAACACAACGCCATACGCGTTGGTATTCGGTACGGAAGCAGCACTCCCCCTCGAGATAGAGTTACCCTCTCTGCGAGTGGCAGTCAACTACGAGCTGACGAACGAAGAAAATGTTAACCTTCGGCTTGAGGAGCTTGACGCCCTTGAAGAAACACGGCTCATAGCGCAACAAAATCTGGAAGCTTATAAAGCAAAAATGACGCGCTCATATGAAAGATTGACCCGACCAAGGACATTCCGCCAAGGCGAACTCGTGCTAGTGGTCAAAAGGCCTATGATCCCCAATCGCGCCAAGCAGGGAAAATTCGAGCCGAACTATGAAGGCCCGTACATCATAGATAAGTTCTACCAAGGTGGAGCCTATCTACTCATGGATATGCACGGTGAAAGGCCTTACAGGCCAATAAATGGCCGATTCCTAAAGAAATACTACACTTAGCAAGTTGCTGCCTAGGTTAATGATAGATGACGACGACTATGTCCGCTCGCTATCTTCCTGAGCTCGAACTTTGTAGGCAGTAGCCAGCCTTCTCCTGGACGGACCGAAATGTCCTTAAACTAATGACGGACCGAAACGTCCTTAAACTAATAGCGGACCGAAATGTCCTTAAACTAATAGCAGACCGAAACGTCTTTAAATTACTACCGCAGCATCTTTAGGCTGATGAGATATAAAAAATATATATATAAAAATAAAAATAAACGGTATGTTCATAAGTAAAAAGGGCACGGATGAAAACCCGAAAGGGCTCCGTGAGTAAAAACAGCAGGGCTACCGGCGGGTGTTCGTGAAAACCCGAAAGGGCGCGACCTCGTAAAAAAAGAGGAAAAAAAATAATATATATAAAAATAAAAAGAATAAAAAAAATGGTATGTCCATAAGCAAAATGGGCGCGGATAAAAACCCGAAAGGGCTCCGTGAGTAAAAACAGCAGGACTACCGGCGAGTGTTTGTGAAAACCCGAAAGGGCGCAACCTCGTTAAAAGACACTTATAGGATCCTCTCGACCTTGTAAGGAGAAACCACCCGTGTGAGATCCTTACGACTCACAAAGGAGCAACACACTTAGGGATCCCCACGATTCCTAAGGAGAAAATACACTTGCGAGATCCTCACGACTCGTAAGGAGAACTCTCTTATGGGACCCTCACGGCTCATAAGATTTGAAAGTCTTAAGTTACAGAGACCTAAACCTGTGCTTAAGCAAACCCCACAACTTTAGATATTGCCCTACAAGTAGTCCAATAGTGGCCCTTGTATACAATCCACGGGTGCGAATAAACATTTCCCTAACCAAGTCCCATCCGTGACTGGGGATATGTACGCATGGCGAACAACCCTTATAAGTCCTCTCGACTTACAAGGAGAAAACCCTCTTGTAGGATCCTTACGACTTACAGAGGAACATACACTTAGGAATCCTCACGATTTCTAAGGAGAAAATACACCTACATGATCCTCACAACTTGTAGGGAGAAATACCTTCGTGGGACCCTTACAGCTCATGAAGTCAAAAGCCTTAGTCGATAGGACCTTAACCCTGTTCGCTAAGCCACCTTTGTTTGACATCGACAGAGGCAAATGATGATTCGCTCCTAGCCATATCCCAGTTGTAGCGGTGTTGATGTCAAAATCGGTGTCTAATTTCAGGTTTACGGTGAAAAGCCAGTAGGCCGCATATGCATACGAAATAGCCGAAATGATGGGGCAACTTGCAATAAAAAGCAGCAAGTAAAATGTATGCATGCGAGATAGCCGAAATGATGGGGCAACTTGCAATAAAAAGCAGCAAGTGAAATGTATGCATGCGAGATAGCCGAAATGATTGGGCAACTCGCAATAAAAAGCAGTGAGTAAAAATAAAATAAATAGCCGAAATGATTGGGCACCGCGAAAAATAGCCGAAATGATTGGGCAATCGCGACCTTCGCGATATAAAAGCTGAAATGGTAGAGCATCGCGGAAATAAATAAAAAAAAAGAAATGATAAAACTTTGGCCCTACAGTTAAGATCACATCGATCCCTGTATACAATCCAAGGGAGCAAAACGAAGAGGGAACCGTACTTTCCCAGCAGGCTCCGCCAGAAAACGAAGCCAAATCTCGACGGTTCATCCCGACTCCGAAGAAACCAGTGTCTTTAGCAGATTCCTCGACTCACGGATACAAATACTCCTTGACGAGAGCCTCCTGATCCGCGCCTCCGTCGGAAATTCTCGACTCGTTTCAAACCCCAAGGAAACAAATAATCCTTAGCGCTAAGGAAACAAATAATCCTTAGCAAATTCCTCGACTCACGGATACAAACACTCCTTGACGAGAGCCTCCTGATCCGCGTCGACTCGCAGAGCCACCAGTGCCTCCGTAGGAAATTCTCGACTCGTTTCAAACTCCAAGGAAACAAATAATCCTTGGCGCTTGGGAAACAAATAATCCTTAGCAAATTCCTCGACTCACGGATACAAATACTCCTTGACGAGAGCCTCCTGATCCGCGTCGACTCGCAGAGCCACCAGTGCCTCCGTGGGAAATTCTCGACTCGTTTCAAACCCCAAGGAAACAAATAATCCTTGGCGCTAAGGAAACAAATAATCCTTAGCAAATTCCTCGACTCACGGATACAAACACTCCTTGACGAGAGCCTTCTGATCCGCGTCGACTCGCAGAGCCACCAGTGCCTCCGTGGGAAATTCTCGATTCGTTTCAAACCCTAAGGAAACAAATAATCCTTGGCGCTAGGGAAAAAAATAATCCTTAGCAAATTCCTCGACTCACGGATACAAACACTCCTTGACGAGAGCCTCCTGATCCGCGTCGACTCGCAGAGCCACCAGTGCCTCCGTGGGAAATCCTCGACTCGTTTCAAACCCCAAGGAAACAAATAATCCTTGGCGCTCGGAAAACAAATAATCCCTAGCAAATTCCTCGACTCACGGATACAAACACTCCTTGACGAGAGCTTCCTGATCCGCGTCAACTCGCAGAGCCACCAGTGCCTCCGTAGGAAATTCTCAAATCATTTCAAACCCCAAGGAAACAAATAATCCTTAGCGCCTGGGAAACAAATAATCCCTAGCAAACTCCTCGACTCACGGATACAAACACTCCTTGACGAGAGCTTCCTGATCCGCGTCGACTCGCAGAGCCACCAGTGCCTCCGTGGGAAATCCTCGACTCGTTTCAAACCCCAAGGAAACAAATAATCCTTGGCGCTTGGGAAACAAATAATCCCTAGCAAACTCCTCGACTCATGGATACAAACACTCCTTGACGAGAGCTTCCTGATCCGCGTCGACTCGCAGAGCCACCAGTGCCTCCGTGGGAAATCCTCAACTCGTTTCAAACCCCAAGGAAACAAATAATCCTTGGCGCTTGGGAAACAAATAATCCCTAGAAAACTCCTCGACTCACGGATACAAACACTCCTTGACGAGAGCCTCCTGATTTGCATCGGCTCGCAGCGAAACCAGTGTCTCCGCGGGAAAATTCCCGATTCGTCTCAACTTGCAAGATGAAGCCTCAGGCAGCAAGGGTTGAAAAAGCTTGGTTCCTGAACAATGGGACCCTGCAAGTCGATCTAAAACGGTTTCTTGCATACTATTCACGGGTCTCACTCTCCAAATTCGAGTTTCGACGAGGAGGGAAACAACCGCTTACGGGTCCTCTCGACTCATAAGAGGGAAAAATCCTCTTATAAGATCCTTACGATTTATAAGAGAAAAACACACTTAGGAATCCTCACGATTCCTAAGGAGAAAAACCCACCTACGAGATCCTCTCGATCCGTAGGGAGAAAAATCTCTACGAGACCCTCACGGCTCATAGAGTTGAAAAGTCTTAGGTAGCAGATCTGAACCTGCGGCCTAAGCCATCGCTATTTCTTGAGATAGTCAGGATACTTGCTCTAATCATCCATTAACCATGTTTACTAAAGGTGGTATGCTGATAATAAAAGAAAGAAAAGACGGAGAAAATGACACAAGACAAAAAAAAAATGTGTGTGTCTTTTATTCGTAATCTTGATTGGGTACATGATACATTATGTTAAAGAATAAAAAAATATATATACACATTCTTTTATCTACAAGCCACAAACGATACAAAGAGGGATAGCTACTGAGAAGGAAGTGTCTTTAGTAAATCAACAAGTTGCTCTCGCACTTCCTTCAGTGCCTCCTCCTGAGCGGCTGCCATGGCCACCTCCGCTTCCACCTGGGTCCGCTGCTGTAAAAAGGATGAAAGTTGCTCCTCGGCCGCCTTCTGGGCTGCTTCTTGGCTGGGTGCATCCCGCTCGACAACGTCTAGTTGTTGCCTCAAGGATAACCCTTCAGAAAGACATTGCAGAAGGCCCTCAAAGACAACCTTCAGCCGTGTAGCATTAGCCTCCACCCGAGCGTGCAATTGGGCAGACTTGCTTGAAGTCTCACCGCGCTCCTTACGCCTTGAAATGACTTCTTGTTCGAGGTGGCGGAAGTAAGAAGCGCTCTTCTCGATCCACGCTGTTCTTTGATTGTTGGCAGCCAAGGTCTCGGGAGCGGGACGCAGCGATTCCAACTGATACAGGCGGGCCTTGATCTCCCTGCAATGGTTAACCCAAGATGCGATAATGCCTTCATCATGAAAGTTCACGAGTATTGCCAGCATCGGATTAACCACCGTAGCGAAGTCTGCGGCAGATGTAGGAGTTTCAACGTCGAGTTCCTCGACGTAGTCACTCAACATGTGCAGACTATTCGCGGCGCCTTTTGAAGACGGACTTCTCAGATAAGGACCCGCCGGCATTGTAATGCGAGGCTCGAAGGGCGCCGAGGCCGGGATGACAGCTGAAAAGAAACAGTATGCGATCAGATAACAGTTCAGGAAGTAAAAAGAGGGAAGTTATCAATGTGATAGTCGCTATACCAGCTGAGGCAGGTGGCAAGACCGGAAGGGTCAGCGGCGCAGCCGATCTCTCATCCCTTCCTTCGATTTGTAGCACTGCAGTCGAGATAAAAAAAAGGGTTTAGAAGTAATTACATCAATTAAAAAAAAAGAGAAAGATGTCAATGGAAATCATACTCGCCAACGCCACCGGAGGAAGAAGCGAGTTCGAATGGGAAGGAGAAGTGTGGGAGCAACATCTGATATACATGATCAAAGAGCACTCCTGAAAAGACACAACAGTACGATTTTAGTACATAAATTATACATCCGAAAGATAAGATCAATAAGTTGCAAGCCCATACCTTCCAACATCTTCGATGGTATAAGAGAGGGTTGAGAGGTAACCACCGCCAAAGCAGTAGTTGAAGGCGCTCCCTCGAGCGATGGGGCATCGGCACTGGCTGCACTTGCGTTACGGACAGATATAAACTTGTCAGAAAGGATTGTAAGATAAAAAGGACAGTAACTTGGGAATTACCTGATGAGCTGCCGGCCGAGACAGAGGTATTTCCCTCCTCCATCGACATAAGACTACCGCCTGTGGCCTCATCCCCAGACTCCACGGGGGCCGTTGTCGTGCTTGCGAGACCCGGAGACGCCGGAGGGCCATAGACAGGGAGAGCTGTGACCGGAGCGTTGCCAGACTCCTGGGAAAGAGCGGTTGGCTCATCTTCAGGAATCATATCTACTTCACCCGCTATTCCCTCGGGCTCAGCAGTTACGATGGTTTCGTCCACCGTCATCACGAGGCCGTCAGTCTCAGGCACTCCGCTCGCTGCTACCTCGAGCTCGACATCAGCCACTTGCTCAGGCATAATGGACATGACCAGTTCGTCAGTTATTAACTCGGGCCCAGCAATCCCAGCTGTGTCATCCACCGCCAGTTCGGGCTCGACCAATGCCTCTTCCTCTGGCCCTTCAGGTTCGACAGTCCCCGCCTCCCCCTCTGTCGGGCTTGGCCCTGCAAGATAAAATATATAAGAACCAATGGCATTAAAATTCTTACAGCAAAAACTCTGAGAGGAATATTACCTGAATTGGATTTACCGTTTGCGCTCCGAACTGCTCGCGCCACTTGTCTGCGAGCAGTAGATAGGGCGACAGGGGCCTCTTCTGACGGAGTATCGGCATGAGGGACGGTGCTTGGGCCCGCTCCAATGGCCAAGGCAGCCCTGCGTGCCTTTGCTTCACGCCTTGACCGCTTCCTTTCCTCCCGAGCTGTCGCGATGGATCTCCTCGACGCTTCCTTCAAGGCGTCGTCGTCCTCGTTCAGAGATGCCTCCAGAGCCTTTAAGGCATCTCTCATCGGCTCTTCAAGACGGACCTCCTGCGATGGCCCAGAAGGGGTAGGAACGTCGACGGCTGGTAGAGTAGTTGCGTCACTAGGCGGGAACGGCATTGAGGTTTCTGCCATAAAAAGGGAGAGGTTAGGTCAACCATAACACAAAGGAAATGAAAGCTTGATGAATCGAAACTTACTAAGGCCCACGGACGCTCTAAGACGTTCCTCCTCCTGGAAAGTCTTCAGAGAAGCGGCAATGGCTTCTTCGTCATTGATACCTGTTGGAGGAAAAGAAAGAAAAACGTTAGTCAAAGGCAACGAGGAGGATGTGTTGCAATAAAGAAAATGCGATTGGTAGTTACCTGATTGCGCAAGCTTAGCTAGCCATGCGTCACGCCTTGCCAACCGCACTGAAGCTTCGAGAGCGGCCTCCAAGTCTGTATCGTCCGGCGGCGGCATGACCAATCCCTCGTTAGTCCCATATTCGATCAGGCCCTCGGCATAGGGAGCATGGGGTTCTTGACCGAACACGACATCGGCGGCGAAGAGCGACTTCTTTTTCTTCTGCCCTCCGACCCTAGGTTCACGCGGGATTGACTTACGCTTAGCAGCCACCTTGGGACGGCGGGTCCCGATGTCCGCACCCACACCAGACTCTGGTGAAACCACCACTACTGTCTCCACTGGAGCACAGGGTGCTGGGGGTGCATCCGCAATATCAGGGAGCGGCAACCCGCGCGGGGGACTCTGCGCACGCGGTGCCCCGGTTCTAACCTCTCTCAGAGGAGCGACTACTGGAGTCCTAGGAACCAAAGGAGCGTTGCGATCGGTACCTGGAGACACACCCTTACGATCAACTAGCAGTCGCCTTTCCTCCTTTATAACTGCCCCTGTTGCATGATTGTACCAGTCTTTATACATATTGAGGAGTCGCGGAGCGCAGACCGGCGCACTGATAAAAAAATGAGAACCCGTGTTCAGGCGCATGAAGTGATGTAGCATATTCTTCATCCCCTCTTCAGTGACAACAGGTTCCAGCAAGAAGGCTTCCAAGGGGACCCCTTGATCATAGCCCAGTTGTTGGGAGAAACGATGCGGATTATATCTCATGAAAATCGCCACATCGTTCTGCCTGAAGACTAGGAAGCCCGGTCTGATGGAGCATAAGTGGAGGGTCTCCCGGGCCGTCAAAATTGAGGCTCCATCCTTAAAGGAATCTTGTAATGGTCGCACCGCGGTAGTGGACACCTTCCCAATGGTTAATACCTTGTCGATGAAGGACATCCCGGCTCCAACGGTGTGAGGGCGAAGCAATAAACCCCTGGCATTTCGTGGTGAGGGGGTTACAATTGATGCGCCGATCAGCTGTATAATTCGAGGAAAACCACACTTGTTAAAGAACGAGGGCCTTTTATGCATGCCGAAGACACCTGCCGTGTGTAGTTCGAGCCACGATGCAAAGTAGTGCATAGGGAAGACCACGTGCAGTACCCCTGGCTCGTTAGCATCCGCCGCTCAACTGAGGCCGTGGTATAAGTGCGCCAAGCCGGCGATCCCCACAGCCACCTTTACCCCGATGACCATTCGGTAGGCCGGGTAAAAGACGGAAGGCCACATGCGGTGAGAGTGCATTGGGATCGCGAACCAACTCAGCCACAGTCCGAGAAATCCTAAGAAAAAGGCCTCCTCGTCCATCCCGGGGGCCGCAATTTCTGCAAAAGATATGGTAGGGAAGTCTGGAAGAAAGAAACCCTTTTGTTCTATCTCCTTCACCGGTAAGTTATCCAAACCTAGACCGAAAGGGTCATCCAGGGTAGAAAATTTGGCAGCTTCTGATGAGAGGACGCTTGGGTGAAGGAATCGAGCTATGAAATCTTCAAAATTAACTCTTCGGCTCCCATGTTCGATAAAAAGGGACTCGTAGATGTTCAAAACCTTGATCAGGCTCGGGAATTGGTGTTGAACAGCGTTTTCCGCCGTGATCTCCCTTACCATCGGTTTAGCACCAAAGACGTACTCATCTGTCGGGAGCAGCTCTTCATAGTGTTCCCCCATGACTGGTAGGCCGGATACCTCCGCAAATTCCTCCAGGGAGATGGACACTTCCCGATCCATGGCAAGGAAAGTGTGGGTAGGAATATTCCACTGCTCCAGGAAAGCCTTGAACCACCAGGTGGGGAGCGTGGGATACTGGAAGAGAGAGACGTAGACTGCGGTGTATAGTCCTAATCTTATCAACTGCGACTTCTTCGTCGACAGGATGTACCGGGCCCATGGCAGATAGCCAATCAGGTGGCGGGGGATCAGACCAATGTTATATGATTGCCCCCAGGGTCTCGCCTCGCCCTGACAGATACGGCGTCCTAGGATATCCAAAACCATAGACGCTGGACCGGGATGGCATCTATAGCCGGATGTAGAAAGCCCTTTGATGTCCAATCTGCCATCTCCACGGCATACTGCACCGAGGGTGGGGTAGCATAGTGAATCTCCATGATAGGCTCGGACGGCACTGCGCATGTGAAGCTCCGTCGACCCATGATGATCTGGTTATACCACGACCCCCAAAGGAGGAGACTCTTGTATTCTGCGTCGTGGTCTTTGATCATGGCCAAGACTTCGCGATCCAAAGGCGCTTCGGGAAACCCCTCCTCTGAGCGAACAAATGGGAATGAGGTGTCGAGAGACATGATCGCTGCAAGGGAACAAGAAATTAGCCGTTAGTGTCGTAATTCCAATGCCGAGCATTTAAGAAAAAATACATTAATTGACCAATTAAATTAAAAATTAATTAAATCAAAACTAATTAACTACCCCCACAGCGGTGCAGTGGGTAGGAGACCGAAGGGGGACCCACAAAATCGGGATGACAATACGTCGGTTAATAAGACAAACTCATCATTGGATGAGATTGTCAGTTGGTCCCCAGGAAAACATTCCAATTGATAAAGAATCCCTAGAGACAAGGAAGAAATCTCCTCTTTCAGAGCAAAGCTTTGTCACAGAATGACACTTGTCAAATTCTGGTCTCAAAGGAATAAAATTCCTTAAAAAAGAGCATAGCTCTGTGGTAATAATGAAAAGATCCATCAGAAAATTTTAACACTTAAGAATTTTAAAATTTTTGGAGGTCTTGAAAAATCCATGAAAACTAATAATAGATTCTTTATTTTTCAGATCTAAAAGATCTACATTTGATCCAAGAGCAAAGCTCTATTCATGGGTTAGGACCCATGAACAAGATCTCTGTAGATCTATAAGTTTTTTAGAGCAAAGCTCTGTTTTATGAAACCCCAATGGGGATTTCTTCAGATCAAAAGATCTGTGAGAGCAAAGCTCTTTAGTTTAAGATTAGTTTGAATTAATTTAGTTTAATTCAGATTAATTTTACCTAAAGTTTATAACTTTGGAAATGAGCAAAGCTCTAAAATTCTCAAGCAAGAGCAAAGCTCTAGAAAATCAAAATCTTGAAATGGTGAAGATTTTCTAAGGGACATAGGTCCTATTTATAAGGCGCTTGCACCCCTTCAGCTCACCCCTTGATCCAATGGTCAAGAGTTTGCCACCGCTGCACTCAAGTGCGCGCCACGTGAGCGCAACGGTAGGGGGGCATTTGTTTCCCCAATCAGAGCAAAGCTCTGTTGAAATTCAAAATTCAAAATTTTGAAGCAACGCTTCAAATCTCGGGCGCAACGCGCCACGTGTCCGGCGCAGATGCATCGGCACAGCGCCCAAGAAGGCATGCCCAATCAGAGCAAAGCTCTATTTAAAGGAAGCAACGCTTCAGTGGCGCAAGCACTGCGCTGCGCAACACGTGTCGGCGCAGATGCGCTAGCGCAGTTGCGCTGCCCTGTGCGCTGCGCGACACGTGTCACGCTCTGGAGCATTTGCGCCAAACAGAATTAAGATTCTAAAAGAAATCTTTCTGTTCTTGTTAAACCAAGAAGATTTTCTTCTGTAAAACAGAAGCCCTTGGATCAAAGATCCAACGGTGGGGGAAATTCCCCAAATCACTCAGAGAGAGATCTCTTTAACAAATTTAACTAATTAATGGGCACTATAAAAAGGACCCTAGACCTCAATTCAAAGGCATCAACATTTTCTGAGAAAAAAGAGAAAACTCTGAAGAATTCCTCAAGAACAAAAAGGTAAAAACCTTTAGAAAAAGAGAAAGTTCTCTTATGAACAGATCATAGATCTAAAAACAAGATCAATGATCTTTAATAAAAAAACAAAAAAATATATATATGCAAATAGTGCTTTGCACTTTTTATGAACCTTTGGTTCTCTGAGATAAGAAAAACAAGAAAAAACTTGCTTTGCTTTGATCTAAATTAGATCAAGAAATCAAATAGTGCTTTGCACTTCTTTTATGAACCATTGGTTCTTGAATCTAAAAAAGTTCTCAAGTTAATAGTGCTTTGCACTTATAAATCTGCACTGTTGCGCTCTTGGGCTGGCGCAAGCCACCAGATAGCGCTACGTGTCAGCGTCTAAGCCATTTGCGCTATGCGCTTTTGAAATAGAGCTTTGCTCTCTGAAATTGGCGCAACTCACCAGAGCACGCCACGTGTCAGCAGCGCAAGCGTAGCGCACTAGCGCAGCGCACTGCGCCTGCATGACACGTATCGTCACCATAAGCGCTTGCGCTCTTTGACTGGCGCAAAGCGCCTGAATAATGCCATGCATTTCTTTTGTTAAAGGGCCAGGCCCAAATCAAATGACCTAGCAGGCCAAAATAAATTGCAAAGCAATAATAAAATTGATGCTCTGCATCATTTATAAGGGGCAGAGCCCAGATAAAATTGATGCTTCTGCATCATTTATAAAAGGGCAGAGCCCCGTCCAAACAGAAATAAAAAGTAATGCAATGCATTATGTAAGTGTGGGCAAAGCCCTAGCACAGGTTTAATAGACCAAAAATAAATAAAATGTTGAACATTTTCAACTGGATTTAGCCCAATTTTGGCTGTAAATCCTCAAATTAAATTGACTGAGCATGATTGCTCTCTTAAATCAATTTACCTCCGGTTCGAGGGTACATCTCCGAACTCCTCTGACATCCGTCGTTGTAATCCTTCAACGACGTCAGAGAGGTGACGGGTCCTGACGACCACATTTGAATACGGACTGCGGGGTCCTTGAAGTCGTGGACCGAGACGTCCCTAAACTAATATTGGACCGAGACGTCCTTAAACTTATATTTGCCCCAAATGGGAATGTTGGACCGAAACGTTTTTAAACTAATGTCGGACCGAAACGTCCTTAAACTAATAATGGACCACCACATCCCTAAACTGGAATATGGACCGCAACGTCCTTAAACTACCTATGGACCACTACGTCCCTAAACTGGAACAATAGAGCCTCCAAATGCTCTTTTGCCGGATCTAAACGATCCCGTCTAAGTTGATCTTAGCCTCAAACATGGCTAACGTATCCTTAAACATTCAAATGGACTATAAAACTCCAAATCAACTCTGGTTCGAAGGTACATCTCTGAACTCCTCTGATACCTATCGTTGTAATCCTTCAACGACGTCAGAGAGGTGACGGGTCCCGACGGCCATATATTAAATGGACCACTACGTCCCTAAACTGGAACAATAGAGCCCTCAAATGCTCTTTTGTCGGATTTAAACGATCCCGTTAAGTTGATCTTAGTCTCAAACTGGACTAACGTATCCTTAACAAACGTTTGAGTTGATCTTAGCCTCAAATACGGCTAACGCATCCTCAAACCAAAACCCCAAAACCCAAATCTAAGAAAATACGGATTTGGACTAATCCACGTCCTACGGGCGACGAAATAAATAGTCTCCGTATACAATCCATGGGCAACCACAAACAAAACAAACACCCACGACACGAAGTGAAATTCTGGAGAAGGAGAAAGTTGTTACTGCGATGCGGTAGCGTAATTAACTGCAGGGGCTTGCGCCTACAGGGAAGAGCGTCCCCACAATCAAAAACCCCTCGAACGAGGGGGAATCTGACGAAGTCTGCTAAATCGGCCACATCCGTCTAAACCTTCGATACAAGGTGCCATAAATCAACTTGGCATTTTCGGAGAGGTGGACGGATAAAACCAAATAGCATCTGCCCCGAATCTCAGGCAAGACGTCCTTACGACGTCGTCGCCGCCGTTCGGAGGGGAACAGACCTTCACTCGCTTTCGTACTTTATATATAGATGATGAAAGTTGCTTCATGGAGCGAACTGGTTTCTGCTCTCGTGGGATCTCCATGGGCTGCAGAGATTTCTCAAATATTGCGGTAGGAAAATTTTATCTGACCCTTCGCACCAATTTGAAGCTGTTCCTGGTTGGCACAACATTCACCAGTGAGGTTGAAATAGAACCATACGGAGAACTGCCCCCAGCTCATTTTGTATGATGCCAATATCGACGTCGACCATTTCTTACGGCCGGATTTGATTAGCTTCAGGATTTTGCCGAGCCCGCCCCTGTTTCCTTTGAGAGCTTGAATATTCTGCCCCCTGTGTCGACCTTGGTCCTTGGCAGGTGCCAGTTGTTTGAGGACTGATTCCGTCGGCAAAGCTGCTGCTTAGGGAGCCCGCTTGTGGATGTCAGACACCCTCTGGGCTTCCTCGATCGGCGTTGAGGCACCGAGGGTGGGAGGTGGGAGCATCGACCCAAAGTGAAGACCGTTGATTTCTTGAAGAGCCGGATTGCAGAGATTTGAGCCTGCAGGTGGCCCGTACTTGACTCCACCAGATATGACAGAGCCTGTGTTGCTAAGGTGGGAACAAAAGCCATTCTTCATAAAGACCGTTTCCCCCAATCAGAGCAAAACTCTATTTGAAATTTAAATTTCAAATTGAAGCAACGCTTCAGATGCAGCGCCAAGTGCGCTGCGCCCTAGGCAGCGCACTATGTGTGCGCTAACGCTAAGCGCGCTATGCTCTAAGCAGCGCGCCATGTGTCAAACACGGGTACGCTAGCGCAGAGTATGCTGCGCTCCGAGCAGCGCACTATGTGTAAGACACAGGTGCGCTAGCGCTAGATGCGCTGCGCTCTAAGCAGCGCACCACGTGCAAAGCACGGGTGCGCTAGCGCTGGAATTAAAAAACTCCCCACCGTTAGATCAAAAGATCTAATAATAATGATAAATCATTAATTAATAAGAATTAAATTCTGTTATGGAAAGATTTTCCAATCTTGTTAAAAACAAGAAGATTGCCTTCTGTAAAACAGAAGCCCTAGGATCAAAGATCCAATGGTGGGGAAACATCCCCAAATCAATCAGAGAAAGATCTCCTTAACTTATTCAACAAATCAGCTTGCCCTATATAAAGGCCCCAAGACTTCAAGTCTTATATAGAGAAACCCCCCTCCCCCATAAACTTCGAGAAACTCAAAGATAAAGAGCAAGCTCTTGCAAGAAAATTTTTCTTCAAGGTAAAAATGATGATGATGAACACAGAGATGAAATCATCTCATGATTAAGAAAGAAGAATTCATTTCTTTAAAAAGATCATATATCTACAAAGACAGAAAGTCTTTCACAGAGAGATCAAAAGATCTCATCATAAAATAAAAGAAGAACATAATTATTCTCACAGATCATGGATCTATAAAGGCAAGGCCTTTCATCAACATAAGAGATTGGAAATATCTCCTGCAAAAATAAGAACTGTTGTTCTTAGATCTTGAGACAAAGTCTCCTTTAAAAGAACATAAATATGTTTTCCAGATCATAAAATTGATCAGATGCGCTTTGCGCTCTTGAAATGCGCCTTGCGCTCTTGAACTGCGCTTCTGCGCTCTCTGGATCGGCGCTCAGCGCTAAATGCGCCACGTGTCAACCACATATACGCCAATTAACAACTTGCGCTTTGTGCTTCTGAAATAGCGCACTGCGCTTATGGGCTGGCGCTCAGCGCCAAGCACACCACGTGTCACTCACGTGTGCACCACTAAATTGAAAGCGCAATGCGCTCATGGATTAGCGCTCAGCGCTCATAAACTGGTATCATGCGCTCATCATCTAGCGCCTAGTACTGAGTGCGACACGTGTCCCTTACATGTGCGCTACTTGGCAGTAGCGCACTGCGCTTTGTGATTGGCGCAAAACGCCTAGCGCACCACGTGTTGCGTTGACAGAACATAAATTGTTCTTTAAAAATCCCAGAGCTCTGATGAATGCTCAGCATTCAATAAAAGACAAAAACATTGTTAAAAGGGCCAAGCCCAAATAAAGGCTCAACAGCCCAAAATAAAATGTTAAACATTTATTGGACTTAGCCCAAGATTGACCATAAGTCCTCAACTCATATTAATTGAGCCCATCTGCTCATGAATATTTCAACAGATCTTAGCCCCAAATTGGACTACAGATCTTTCAACCAACTCACGTCGGTTCGAGGGTACATCTCTTTACTCCTCTGATATTTGTCATTGTAACCCTTCAACGTCTTCAGAGAGGTGATGGGTCCCGACAACCAAACATTCTACGGACTGTGGGGTCCTTTAAAACCCATGGACTATGATGTCCTTAACCTTGACTGTGAGGTCTTTAAACTCACGAACTATGATGTCCTTGACCTTGACTGTGGGGTCTTTAAACTCATGGACTATGATGTCCTTAACCTTGGACCGTAATGTCCTTAAACTAATTGACCGCAATGTCCCTAAACTAAACAATGGAGCCCAAATGCTCTTTTGTTGGATCTAAACGATCCCGTTAAGTTGATCTTGGTCTAAAATTAGACTAACGTATCCTTAACAAACGTTTAAGTTGATCTTAGTCCTAAATGAGACTAATGTATCCTTAAACCCAACCCCCAAACCCAAATCTAAGAAGATTCGGATTTGGACTAATCCACGCCCTACGGGCGACAACATCAATTAGTCTCCGTATACAATCCACGGGCAACCAAAAACAAAACAAACACCCACGACACGAAATGACCATCTGGAGAAGGAGAAAGTTGTTGTCACGATGCGGTAGCGTAATTAACTGCAGGGGCTTGCGCCTGCAGGGAAGAGCGTCCCCACAATCAAAAACCCCTCAAATGAGGGGGAATCTGACGAAGTCTGCTACATCGGCCGCATCCGTTTAAACCTTCGATACATGGTGTCATAAATCAACTTGGCATCTTCGGAGAGGTGGACGGATAGCACCAATTAGCATCTGCCCCGAATTCAGGCAAGACGGACCTACGCGGTCGTGTCTCCGGTTTTCGGCGGGGAACAGATTCTGGCATGCCTGGTGGGACCTTTTCCTCTTTCCACTCCACACTTCATGTGTCGTGTTCGCGAACGAATCGCAGTTTGATATGGTTGCCCTTGGTTTCGAGATAGTAAGATTTGGTGTCTTGCTCCATGCAAAAAACAGAAAATCAATGGCTTCAACTTGCACTAACTGCAACTGCAACTCTCGCTCCGTCCCGTCTGGAGGAGTGACTTACGGGCCCCAAGCGGCCTCCATCTTCGCTATGCCGGTGGAACAGGTCACTCAGGCCACCACTGGATTGTTCTTCGGGACCATGCTCCCGCCAACGAGCTTCAGCGCTCCTGTGCCAACACAAGAAGCTCAGAGGAAGTCAGTCTTTGATCGGCTTACAACTACTACGGCCCCTCTCAACGGGTCGTCTAGCTCCAACGCCTCAGTCTTTGACAGTCTAGGCCAAAGCTCAGTTAGGCCCATGAAGAAGCCCGCGATACCAGAAAGGGTTATCCCAAAAAGGATAGCCATCCCTGCTCCCAAAGTCTCCAAGGCGGCTTCTCCTGCCAAAGGGTCGGTCTTCACAAGACTGACTATTTCAGCTCCTGTTCCAGGCGAAATCGTCAAGGTTGCTTCCCCTACTCAGAAGTCCGCCTTCAATAGGTTGGATATTCCTTCTCAACAGACATATGTCTTCAATAGACTGACAACGACAACTTCTGACCAACACAGGGGTATGAGGAAGTCACTCCTACAGCTGAGATAATCCCAATGGCTCGACATACTCGACGTCGCCACTGGCGCCGAGTAAGGAAGGCCGGGGGCAACTCTCCCTCTGGGCTAACTCCGCCAGCTCCCATGGTGGAAATCAATGTTGCTGTTCCAACTGGGAAAAGCTTTGAACCGCTTAGGAGGGTTCGCAAGAACTCTCCGACTACCATACTAAAGAGATCTCCTCCACCTATAGAGATTACCACAGAAAAGAAGCCAGAGCAGCCCCCTCAGCGGCTGCCCTCTAAAATTTATAAAGTTTGGCGACAGGTCCAGGACTCCGTGGTAGATCAAGACTATCCCCGCCGACAGAAAAAGATGAAGGTTTGGCAAGAAGAAAACCACCCTGTCAAGCCACAGAAGGCGACAGCTACTTGGGTGCCTACTGCAACGGCCCCCTCAACTTCGACCGCCCACAAGAGGAGAAGGCCGAAGAAAATCCCTGAGTCTGCAACGAATTGCAAGACCACTGAACCCAAACGCCCTAAGTCTGGGGGCATGGTGGTGCATACCGTCTATATGGCATCCGGAAAAGAGGATAGCCGTATCTCCATAGGTCATCAACCGCTTACGCGATCCGTAACAAAGGCTCAGGAGCAACAACAACAAAAGCTCCAAGAAATGCTAACAGCTATGGCCGCACTTACGGGACCGAAAGCAAGCCCGGAGACATCCTCGGAGCAACGCCGTGAGCAGGAAACTGATGTCGAATTCCTTCGGAGAATGCTTGAGAAGAAGGACAAAGAGGCCGCGGAACAAGCGGCCAATATAAAATAAATGGCCCTTCTATTCCAAGATATGGTGGGCATGATGATCCAGCCGGATCCCCCAGCTGAAGATCCTCCAGTTATAATTGAAGATGATAGAGGAGAGACATTAAATCCTCTGCCGGCTCTGTCAACAGCCAAGGAGGAGACAATCTCCAAAGCTGCCTTGGATGATTACATCGCTCAGCAGATACGAGTTTACCAAGGGAATGAAGCGGCTGGGCAAATTGTTAAAACTGGACGACCCTATCCGGGTTGGTATGACCAAATAAAGTACTCGCCGGGATACATGATCCCTAAATTCCACCTATATAAAGGGACTGGAAATCCACATCAGCATGTCGCTCAATTTAGGGCTCTGTGCGGCAACACCGGAGTGACGATAAGCTACTGCTTCGCCAATTCGTTGGCAGTTTGGCAGAGACGGCCTTCAAATGGTATTCGGAGCTTCCAAATGACTCCGTCAAAACATTCACGGAGATGGAGCTGTTATTCACCCAGCGTTTTGCAAGCGCTAGCGAACGCACCCCAATCACGGCGCTGATCAATGCCAGGGTGAAACCAGGCGAAACATGGGTTCAGTATGCGATACGGTGGCGCAACCTATGGTCGAAGTGCGAACAGTGCATAGAAGAAGCTCCTGCAGTAGGCATGTTTGTGGGAACCCTTGATCCGCAGGCGACCATATCCCAATTCATGATGTTCTTCAAGCCGACCACCTTCCAGGCCTTAATTGACAAGCTGGCCCAAATGGACCAGATGGGCCATAAGCCGTCCTCGTCGAAGATGGAGCCTCGAAATGAAAAGGGCAACGGGAAAGCAACCTTCGTCGCCAACGCTCAACAACAACCGAGTGGCCCGAGACCGGTTGTTCGCCAAAGAAATAAGCGGCAATCCTTCGATGAGAAGTTGAGACGTCCCTATTCGTTTCCCCGGGATAAAACAAGGAGATTGTTCGAACTAGCAGTGCGCAATAGGCTCATTACTTTACCAGAGTCGAGACACCCACTGCAACCGAACGACATCAACGATCCCAATTACTGCCCCTACCATCGAGTATTGGGCCATCCACTCGAAAATTGCTACGTCTTCAAAAATTGGGTTGAAGAATGTTTCCCCCAATCAGAGCAAAACTCTGTTTGAAATTTGAATTTCAAAAATTGAAGCAACGCTTCAGATCCAGTGCTAGGCGCGCTGCGCGCCACGTGTCAAACACGAATGCGCTAGCGCCATGTGCGATGCGCCCTAGGCAGTGCACCATGTGCGCGCTAGCGCTAGGAGCGTTGCGCGCGTCAAACACGGGTGCGCTAGCGCAAGCTGCGCTGCGCTCTGAGCAGCGCACCACGTGTCAAATATAGATGCGCTAGCGCAAAGTGTGCTACGCTCTGAGCAGCACACCACGTGCAAAGCACGGGTGCGCCGGCACTGGAATTATAAAATTCCCCACCGTTAGATCAAAAGATCTAATAATAATGATAAATCGTTAATTAATCAGAATTAAAATTCTGTTATGGAAAGATTTTCCAATCTTGTTAAAAACAAGAAGATTGCCTTCTGTAAAACAGAAGCCCTAGGATCAAAGATCCAACGGTGGGAAACATCCCCAAATCAATCAGAGAAAAATCTCTTTAACTGATATAACAAATAAACTTGTCCTATATAAAGACCCCAAGACTTCAAGTCTGAGATAGAGAAACCCCCCTATAAACTTTGAAAAACTCAAAAGAAAGAAAGCAAGCTCTCGCAAGAAGATATTTCTTTAAGGTTACAATGATGAATGATGAACACAGAGATGAAATCATCTCTTAAAAAGAAGAATTATCTTCTTAAAAGATCATAGATCTACAAAGACCAAGGTCTTTTATAAGATCAAAAGATCTCATCACATAATAAAAGAAGAACATATTCTTCACACAGATCATTAATCTATAAAGGCAAGTCCTTTCAAAAATAAGAACTGTTGTTCTTGAATCTTGAGACAAAGTCTCTTTTAAAAGAACATAAATTTGTTCACAGATCATAAAAATTGATCAAATGCGCTTTGCGCTATTGAAATGCGCCTTGCGCTCTTAAAACTGCGCTTCTGCGCTCTTTGGACCGGCGCAGCGCCAAATAAGCCGCGTGTCAACCACGTATGCGCCAATTAAACAACTTGCGCTTTGTGCTTATGAAATAGCACACTGCGCTCATGGGCTAGCGCTCAGCGCCAAGCACGCCACGTGTCACTCACGTGTGCGCCACTAAATTGATAGCGCAATGCACTCATGGACTAGCGCTTAGCGCTCATAAACTGGCGCAATGTGTCCATCATCTGGCGCTTAGCGCCAAGTGTGATACGTGTCCTTCTCGTGTGCGCTACTTGGCAGAAGTGCACTGCGCTCTTTAACTGGCGCAAAGCGCCTGGCGCGCCACGTGTTGCGCTGACAGAACATAAATTGTTCTGATGAATGCTCTGCATTCAATACAAGACAAAAAAGGTGTCAAGATCTAATACTCAGCATTATTAAAAGGGCCAAGCCCAAATAAGGGCTCAATAGCCAGAATAAAAAAAAATGTTAAACATTTATTGGACTTAGCCCAAGATTGGCCATAAGTCCTCAACTTATATTTAATTGAGCACATCTGCTCATGAATATTTCAACAGATCTTAGTCCCAAATTGGACTACAGATCTTTCAACCAACTTACACTGGTTCAAGGGTACATCTCTTTACTCCTCTGATATCTGTCATTATAATCCTTCAACGTCTTCAGAGAGGTGACGGGTCCCAACAACCACACATTTCACGGACTGTGGGGTACTTAAACTCATGGACTATGATGTCCTTAAACTTTATAGACTATGACGTCTTTAAACTATGGACTGTGGGGTCCTTAAACTCATGGACTACGATGTCCCTAACCTCGGACTGTGGGGTCCCTTTAAACCCACGGACTACGATGTGCTTAACCTCGACCGCAATGTCTTTAAACTAACATTGGACCGTAATGTCCCTAAACTAACAATCGGCCGCAATGTCCCTAAACTAAACAACAGAGGCCAAATGCTTTCTTGTTGGATCTAAATGATCATGTTAAGTTGATCTTCGTCTAGAAATCAGACTAACGTATCCTTAAGAAACATTTAAGTTGATCTTAGTCCCAATGAGACTAACGTATCCTTAAACCCAACCCCCAAATCCAAATCTAAGAAGATACGGATTTGGACTAATCCACGCCTTACGGGCGACAACATAAATTAGTCTCCGTATACAATCCACAGGCAACCACAAACAGAACAAACACCCATGACACGAAGTGACCATCTGGAGAAGTAGAAAGTTCTTACCGCGATGCGGCATCGTAATTAACTGCAAGGGCTTGCGCCTGCAGGGAAGAGCGTCCACACAATCAAAAACCCCTCAAACGAGGGGGAATCTGACGAAGTCTGCTACATCGGCCGCATCCGTTTAAACCTTCGATACATGGTGCCATAAATCAACTTGGCATCTTCGGAGAGGTGGAAGGATAGCACCAAATAGCATCTGCCCCCAAATTCAAGCAAGACGGACCTACGCGGTCGCGTCTCTGTGTTCGGCGGTAAACAGATTCTGGCACGCCCGGTGGGACCTTTTCCTCTTTCCACTCCACACTTCGTGTGTCGTGTTCGCGAACGAATCGCGGTTTGCTAATGGCTGCCCTTGGGTTCGAGGTACTAAGATTTGGTATCTTGTTTGGTACAGAAAACGAAAGATCAATGGCATCTACTTGCACGAAGTGTTCCAGCTGCAACTGCAACTCACGTTTCGCCTCATCTGGAGGCATAGCTTACGGGCCCCATGCGGCCTCCATGTTCACAATGCCGATAGAGCAGGTGACGCAGGCTACCACCGGTTTGTTCTTCGGGACCATGCTCCCACCAGTGAACATTAATATCCCGCTACCGCGAGAAGTGCAAAATAAGCCGGTCTTTGATCGGCTCACTACTACCACGGCCCCTCTCAACGGGCCATCCGATGTCAAGCCAACAGCGTCAGTCTTCGACAGGCTGAGCCTGAACTCCAATGGGCCTATCAAGAAGCCCACGATACCTGAAGCGGGCATCCCAAAACGGATAGCCATTCCTGCTCCCGAGGTAACTAAAGAAGCTTCTCCCGTCAAAGGATCAGTCTTTACGAGGCTGGCCACTCCGGCTCCCGTTCCTGCTCAAAGGTCTGTCTTTGACAGATTGGATACTGCTGCTCAACAAACATCGGTCTTCAAGAGGCTGGTACCAGCAGTGCCTCACCAGAACAGGGGGCATGACGAAGTCACCCCTAAAGCTGAAATGATCCCAACGGCTCGACACGCTCGACGTCGCCACTGGCGCCGAGTAAGAAAGGCTGGGGGCAACTCCCCCTCTGGGCTAACTCCACCAGCCCCAACGGTGGAAGTTAATGCTGCTATTCCAACCGAGAACAGCTTTGAATTGCTGAACAGGGTACGTAGGAATTCACCCACCGCCGTACTGAAAAGATCTCCTCTACCCGTGGAGAATGTTACAGAAATGAAGCCGGAGCAGTCCCCCCAGCGGCTGTCCTCCAGAATTTACAAAGTTTGGAGATAGGTTCAAGGGTCGGTGATTGACCAGGACTACTCTCGCCGATCAAAGAAGCTTAAAGCCCGATAAGGAGAAAACCATCTTGTCAAGCCACAAAAGACGACACCTACCTGGGTGCCCGCTGCAATGGCCCCCTCAACTTCAACTGCTCAAAAGAGAAGGAGGCCGGAGAAAGCCCTTGTGACTACGGCAGACCACAAAGACGCTGAGCCCAAACGCCCCAAGTCTGGGGGCATAATGGTGCATACCGTTTTTATGGCGTCCGGAAAAGAGGAAAGCCGTGCTTCCACGGGTCACCGACCGCTCACCCGATCAATAACAAGGGCTCAGGAACAACAACAGCAGAAGCTTCAGGAGATGCTGACTACAATGGCCGCACTCACTGGGCCGAAAGAAACTCCAGAGACCTCAGAGCAGCGTCGGGAACAAGAAACTGACACCGAGTTCCTCCGAAGAATGCTCGAGATGAAAGAAAAAGAGGCTGCAGAACAGGCAGCCAATATAAAATGAATGGCTCTCTTATTCCAAGACATGGCTGGGATGATGTTACAGCCGGAACCTCCAGCTGAAGACCCTCCGATCATCATTGAAGACGACAGAGGGGAGACATCGAACCCTCCTCCGGCTCTTTCAATAGCCAAAGAGGAAACCATTTCCAAGGCCGCTCTGGATGACTACATTGCTCAGCAAATACGAGCTCACCAGGTGAATGAAGCGGTCGGCCAAGTTGTTAAAACTGGGCAACCATATCCAGGCTGGTATGACCAAATAAAGTACCCGTTGGGATATACGATCCCTAAATTTCATGTATACAAGGGGACAGGCAATCCCCACCAGCATGTTGCCCAGTTCAGGGCTCTATGTGGCAACACCGGAGGTGATGATAAATTGCTATTTCGCCAATTCGTCGGCAGCCTGTCGAAGACGGCATTTGAGTGGTATTATGAGCTTCCAAACGACTCCGTCAAGACTTTCGCAGAAATGGAGCTATTATTCACCCAGCGATTCGTGAGTGCTAGTGAACGCACCCCAATAACGGCATTGATCAATGCCAGAGTGAAGCCAGGTGAAACGTGGGTTCAATACGCAATACGATGGCGGAATCTGTGGTCGAAATGCGAACATCGAATCAAAGAAGCGCCGGCGGTGGGAATGTACGTGGGCACTCTGGACCCTCATGCAACTATTTCCCAATTCATGATGTTCTTCAAGCCAACCACATTCCAAGTCTTGATCGACAAACTGGCCCAAATGGACCAGATGGGTCATAGACCGTCTCCTCCAAAACCGGAGCCGCGGAATGAGAAAGGAAAGGGGAAAGCGATTGTCGTCGCCAATGCTCAACAACAGCTCAGTGGTCTAAGACCAGTTGATCGCCAATATAATAGAACTCGATCTCTCGAAGATAAAATGAGATGCCCTTACTCATTCCCTCGAGACAAGACGAAGAGGTTATTCGAGTTAGCACTACGCAATAGGCTCATCAATCTGCCGGAGCCTAGACGCCCAGCGCAACCAGGCGACATTAGCAATCCTAACTATTGCCCTTATCACCGAATGTTGGGCCATCTTATCGAAGATTGTTACATCTTCAAAAGCTGGATAGAAGATCAGTACCAACAGGACAAATTCGTATTATCCGAGAATTGGAAGGTGAACCCACCTCAGCCGCACGCTCTCAAGAAGACGGATACACGGGGAGCATCGTGTTCTTTCATAGAAGAAGCTCCATGGGAGGTCGCTCTTTCAGCCAAAACTAAAAGAATGTTGAAGGATCTCCACACATGTCCGGCAGTTAGGTGGAAGAATCCACTGGAACCTGAGATCATCGAGGGGATGCTGAAGCCGCACCCAACTCCAAAAATTGGTGGTTATAGCCAAAGCATTCACACCCAGTCGTCAAAGTCTTCGAAGACGAAGAAGAAGACCAAAAAGCCCGTGAAGCCTGGTGACAAGTGCATGGAACTGCAAAAACAGATTGACGCATTGGAAGAATATAATCAAAAAGCGCGGACTCCAGTCACACTCCAAGAATTTCTCGAACACGTCCTTGAGGACGGAGATGATGACGATGGAGAAGACTCGTCGGATGAATCTGAAGGTTATGTAGCAAGCTGCCATGTGATCTCTCACTCGTCGATAGACGATGAAGAAGCTCCTTACACAGAGAAACTGGGGGCAAATCCTGAACCGGAACTTCTAGGGCCATCAGACGAAACGATTGATGCATTTCTGAACGAAGCTCTTCTTAAAAGCAAAGCTGCTCGAGAGCGTGAGATGGTCATATTTGAAAAAGCCAAACGCCGACGACTGGAGGAAAGAGTTGAAACACTCCCGCCAGATCAAAGCACATCCGTCGCAAATAAAAACAGGTTCAAGACGAGAAAAAGGTTCGCTAAAGCCATATCGATGGGAATGAAGCTGCCACCCTCCGAAGGAAATATTCTTGGTGAAGCGGAAACACATTCTAGCTACTGCTTATATCATCGAAAGATTGCGCACCCCACCGAAGAGTGCAATGCTTTTAAAAGATGGTGGCAGGGATATGTTGCTCACTGGCAACATTTCAAGCAGATGAAACGCAAAATTCATCGGGAGCAAAGAAGTACGTCCGAGGAGCGTAAAAGAACTACCGGCAACTGTCGCATGGTCAACACCGGGGGATCGCAAGTTCTCACCTTCGGGAGCGACTCTGACGAAGAAATGACTCTTGGCCCTCTCTTTAAAGAGTCCACCTTGGGAAAAGAGGAAGAACTGAAGACCTGTGAAAATATTTAGCTGTGCAATCGTACGCTGCCCGAAAAGAATCTTGGGCGCAATCGTACGCTGCTCGAAAAGAATCTTGGGCCCTCGAACAGTGGGTCAAATAGAAAAGATAAGGGAAAAGAAAAAGTCCCTAAGGATATCATCCTTGATGATCAAGCCGTCGAAAAGCTGACAGCCAAGGACCCGCCAAAGAAAAGTAAGGTGGACTACAACGTTTTGGCACACTTGAGAAAGCTACCTTCGCAGTTAAGCATTCTCGACGCACTTTTGTTATCCAAAGAAGCAAGAGATTCTTTGATCAAGGCATTATAAGAGCCAGAGCAATTCCAAGCTTTCCTCGCTGAAGAAAAGATGAAGGACGAGCTGGAAGAAGTACACACGGCCGATATCACCTTCGGCGATAAAGACCTCCTCCTTGGGACATGCGAGCACAACCGTCCCCTATATGTCTCTGGATACTGTCATGACATCAAGATAGGTAAAATCCTGGTCGACAATGGGTCCTCCGTCAACCTCCTCAATGTAAGAGTATTGAAGGAGATATGCATGAGCGTTCAGCACCTCGCTCGTGGTAAAATCACCATCTCCGGATTTGACTCCCAGTCATCACGAACGCTTGGGTCTGTAATATTGACACTACGCTTTGGGCTGCTTGTCACGGACATTAAGTTTCACGTCATTGACGCCAAAACATGCTACAATGCTTTGCTCGGCCGGCCCTGGTTACACGAGTACAACATCATCCCTTCTACACAACATCAGTAAATGAAGTATTTCAAAGATGGTCTCAAGTACACTGTGACAGGGGAACTAAACCTGTTCTCCGTGAACGAAGTCCGAAAGTACGAAGATGCAAAATACTTCCTTCCAGATTTCAAGGACACAGAAAGATGTCGCAAACCAGAGGACAAGTACAAAGCTATCACCACTATTCCAGTCTTCGGGAGTGATATTAAGGAGGAGGAAGAAATAGTTTATTCAGGTCCGCCCCAGTGCAACAAGCTGGGACCGTCCGCTTCTATGTTGATCTTCGGCAGCGACTCGGAAGATGAGTCAATGCTGTATTCTCTGCTCGGCCATCAATACAAACCTCTGCTGATGAAGATCAAAGTTTGCAAGTTGCTATGGTTCCGCCCAAGCATCATAAAGAACTAGACGTGCTTGATACCTGCAGTATGGAAGAACTGCAAACATTTTACGTCCCTCCCAGGCGAGAGGGTGAAAAGGCGATCCTATTCTATCGATCCGGGAAACCAAAGTGGAGAAAGAAATTTGGCATGGTGCGGATTCTACACTTGACAGGCTCCAGCCCATCTGTTTGCCTAGATATTACACAGATGGACTAAAGAGACTCTTAAGACGCCAAGGTGTACCCCTTAAGTAAACTACACGACAAGCACGGTTCTATAATAGGATCTAGAACATTCCCGGAACTCAACGAAAGTTGCCCAACGGGAGAATGGAAACGACCGGGCTTGGATATGTTCAATCCAAGAAACGGGAGCTACTTCGCGACTGCTACGTCATACATAACTTTGATAAAGAGGGAGATGCTCTGTGGGAAGACGCTAACCTTGAACCAGAAAGAGCTCCCGCCATGAAAATACCCAGTCCGTCGTTCGAAGAACAAATGGACAAGCTTATAAGGGAAGCAGGTCAAAAGGTTCGAGACGACCATAATCGCGAAATGGCCATCTACGAGAAATCCAGGATGCAACGCCTCCTTCAACAGGCTGTGAAAAATGAAAATGCTCCTCCTTGTCAACCTGTTGTACAAAAGGCCCAGCGCAGAGGCAAAAACAAACCAAAGAACGGGAAAGGCATTCGACAGCAACAAAGCGGGTCCGAGAAGCCATGCGATCAGGAATCGAGTAGTCCAGATTCGTCTCTTATAAAAAAGATGGGTCGAGCATATTCTTTTCCCCAAGACAAGACAAGGAAGATATTCGATCTTATCACAAAACATCAGATGATGACACTCCTAGAGTCCAAGCAACCCGAGCAAGCAGGCGAAGTCTCTCACCCGGACTATTGCTCCTATCATAGGGCAATAGGACATCCTATTGAAGACTGCTTCACATTCAAGAATTGGGTCGAAGACCAATATCAGCAAGGCAGGTTCGCTCTATCCAGCAGTTGGAGGATAACCCCGCCGCAGAAGCATGGACCCAAATCCGCGAGAGTAGAACCAGATCAACATCGGTCTTGGAAGCGATCTCGTACTTGTCATGTGATAATGTTGTCAGAAGAAGAGCCTGAGAGTATGGATGAACTCCCCTGGTGCTTCGAAAACGATGATGACGAGGTAATCTCAGAATTTCTGCCGGCACCAAGAGAGCTGGAAGATGGGATACATACTACTGCAGATAACCTCAAGAAAATTGATTTGGGGATGGCAAGTGACCCGCGGCCGACGTTCGTTAGTGAGCTGTTGTCTGAAGAAAGGGTAGCTACACTAAAGGACGTGCTCATGCAGCATAGAGATTGCTTTGCATGGAACTATTCAGAGATGCCGGGACTCGATCCAGAGATTGCTGTCCATAGATTGGCAATTTCTCCATATGTCAAACCGATCAAACAAGCGCAGAGAAGAATGCGGCTCGAGCTTGAAATGAACATCAACGCCGAGGTCAAGAAACTAATCGACTTTGGCTTCATCCAAGAGGTTCAATATCCTGATTGGATCGCCAACATCGTCCCGGTGATGAAGAAAAATAGGACGGTGCGAATATGTGTGGACTTTCGGGATCTCAACAAAGCTTGCCCAAAAGACGACTTTCCAGTACCAGTCACTGAGCTGATGATAGATAATACACCCACTCATGAAGTTTTCTCCTTTATGGACGGCTCATCAAGGTACAATCAGATAAAGATGCATCACGAGGACCAGAAGCATATCGGTTTTTGAACCCCTTTGGGTGTATTTTGCTACAAGGTGATGCCTTTCGGTCTAAAGAACGCCGGTACCACCTATCAGAAAGCCATGATGAAGATCTTCGATGACCTCATACATGAAATCGTCGAATGCTATATCGACGACCTCATGGTTAAAAGCAAATCATACGAGGAACATTTAGAGCATCTGAAGACCGTATTTCAACGCCTTCGGTAATACAACTTGAAGATGAATCCTTTCAAATGCGGGTTCAGAGTTTCCTTGGGCAGATTCTTAGGATTCATTGTCCGACACCGAGGCATCGAGATAAATTCGTCAAAGATCAAGGCGATCATGGAAATGCCTCTGCCGAGGACTCTCAAGCAACTGCGGTCTCTCCAAGGGAAGCTCCCGTATATCCGGCGATTCATAGCCAATCTCTCAGGCAAGTGACGTCCTTACAGTCACTTGATAAAAAAGGGAACCCCGTTCGTCTGGGACCGCAAATGCCAAAGCGCACTGGAGGAAATCAAGTAATACCTGGAGAATCTGTCAGTGCTGGCCGCTCCCGTTAAAGGAAAACCTCTCATCTTGTATACAAAAGCCGTCGAAGGTTCTCTAGGCGCATTATGGGCACAAGAAAATGACTAAGGGAAAGAGAGAGCCCTCTACTACTTGAGTCGAGTTCTACTAGGGGCAGAAAGCAATTACTCTCCCATTAAAAAACACTGCCTGGCGTTGATCTTCGCAATAACGAAGCTCAGACACTATGCGTTTGCACATGAGGTCCATCTCATATCAAAGGTGGATCCCCTCAAATATTTGATGTCAAAGGCCATATTAACAGGACGGCTCGCTAAATGAGCCCTGCTTTTGATGAAGTTCTCGATAACTTATCGACCCCTCAAGGCAGTGAAAGGCCAGGCCATCGCCGACTTCCTAGCAGAGCATTCGATACCTGCTGAATCTCCCTTGAACTGCGAATTTCCAGACGAACACGCATTTGACACAATCGACGAGGAAAGAAGAGAGAATGATACCCGGTGGGAACTCTATTTTGACGGAGTATCTTCCATGAAGAGGTGCAAACAAAGAACCCCCATAATCAAATCAGGGGTAGGCCTCATCTTCGTGACTCCACAATGATGGATAATGCGCTTTGCCTTCTCCTTGACAGAGCCGAGGACGAACAATGAAGCCGAGTATGAAGCTTTGATAGCAGGTCTCGAGATCGCCATCGACATGGGAATTGAAAACCTTCTCATATACGAAGACTCCTAATTGGTCGTTAGTCAAGTAAACGATGACTATCAAACGTGTAAACCAGAGTTGGTGAAGTACGGCAAGAGAGTGCAGCAACTACTGACTCAAATCCCTTCCTACACCCTGGAAAGC
The DNA here is from genome assembly GCA_030015575.1 of Agapanthus africanus. Taxonomy (NCBI): domain Eukaryota; kingdom Viridiplantae; phylum Streptophyta; class Magnoliopsida; order Asparagales; family Amaryllidaceae; genus Agapanthus; species Agapanthus africanus. The sequence goes on along the minus strand of JASDDO010000022.1, from coordinate 483,748,451 downwards.
ATACCGCGTGCGGAAAATAGCAAAGCGGATGCATTAGCCAAGCTCGCTAAAGAACTGGCCGATGAAAATCTCGATGATGTGAGGATCGTTGTGCAAAGCCGTCGGGTTCTGGCACCGGCAGAAATATCTCCGGAGTCGTTCGAAGAAAAGGGAGCGACCGAGTAGACAGCCCTACAAATAAAAGACCAGGAAAAGGCTAAGGATTGGAGGGAAGTCTTTATAGACTACTTCAAATCCCGTCGAACACCTAAAGATATGTCCTCAAGACATCAGCTTATGAAACGAGCTCTATCTTTTGCCTTCGTCAATGATACTCTGTATAAGAGATCATTTGATTCTTTGTGGCTAAGATGCCTGGGACCTAAAGTGGCAAAGTGAGTCGTCCAAGAAGTTCACGACGGACTTTGCGGTTCTCACCAAACCGGCCCAAAGATGAAGCTAAAGATCAAAAGGATGGGCTATTATTGGCCCACGATGATCCAGGACTGCCTCGAATACGCGAAGCAGTGCCACTCGTGCCAGATACACGGGGACTTTATCCATCAGCATCCAAATCCACTACATCTAACAGTGGCTAGCTGGCCATTCGAAATGTGGGGGACTGACATAATCGGTCCCATCAAACCAGCATCATCCAGAGGACATCGATTCATTTTGGCGACAACTAATTACTTCTCTAAATGGCAGAAGCAGTCCCGCTGAGGGAAGTGAAGACGGAGAATATCCTTTATTTCTTCAAGACACACGTCATTTATCGGTTTGGCACTCCGCGACGGATTATCTCCGATAACAGGCCAGCCTACAGAAGCCATAAGATCAGCCGCTTTGCACAACAGCATAACATAGACTGGAGATACTCTTCAGTCTATAATCCCCGAGCTAACGGTCTAGCTGAGGCTTTTAACAAGACCTTGACGAAGATCATAAAAAAGACGGTCTCTCGAAATAAGAAGGACTGGCATGAGAGACTGCATGAAGCTCTCTGGGCGTATCGAACTACGTTCAAAACGGCCACGAATACAACGCCGTATGCATTGGTATTTGGTACAGAAGCGGTATTCTCCCTCGAGATAGAGTTACCCTCTCTACAAGTGGCAGTTCATTACGAGCTAACGGATGAAGAGAATGCTCACCTTCGGCTTGAGGAGCTCGATGCCCTTGATGAAACCCGGCTCAAAGCGCAACAAAATCTGGAGGCTTATAAAGCAAAGATTACGCGCTCATATGAGAAATTGACTAGGCCGAGGACATTCCGCCAAGGCGAACTCGTGCTAGTGGTCAAAAGACCTATGATCCCAAATCGTGCCAAACGGGAGAAATTCGAGCCGAAATATGAAGGCCCGTATATCATAGACAAGGTCTATCAGGGTGGGGCCTATCTACTCATGGACATGCATGGTGAAAGACTTTTCAGGCCAATAAATGGTCGCTTCCTAAAAAAGTACTACGCTTGACGAGTCACGGCCTAGGTCAATGATAGATGACGACGACTATATCCGCTCGCTATCTTCCTAAGCCTAAACTCTATAAGTAGTAGCCGTCTAACGGACCGAAACACCCTTAAACTAACAACGGACCGAAACGTCCTTAAACTAACAACGGACCGAAACGTCCTTAAACTAACAATGGACCACTATGTCCTAAAACTAGCTGTTGACCGAAACGTCGATAAACTACTGTAGACTGCAACATCCCAAGACTGACACAAAAAAAAGAGAAAAGAATAAAAAAAGGGAATAAAAAAAAAAGAAAAACGGTATGTCCACAAGCAAAAGGGGCACGGATGAAAACCCGAAAGGGCTCCGTGAGTAAAAACAGCAGGACTACCGGCGAGTGTTGTGAAAACTCGAAAGGGCGCAATCTCGTTAAAAGACACTTGCAAGGTCCTCTCGACCTTGTGAGGAGAAACCACCCGCGTGAGATCCTTATGACTCACAAGGGAGCAACACACTTAGGGATCCCTACGATTCCTAAGGAGAAATTACACTTGCGAGATCCTCACGACTCGTAAGGAGAAACCTCTTATGAGACCCTCACGGCTCATAAGATTCAAAAGTCTTAAGCTACAGGGATCTGAACCCGTTCTTAAGCAGCCACCGCAACCTCCAACACTGCTCTACAAGCGGCTCAAGGCTGACCCTTGTATACAATCCACGGGCGTGAATAAACATTTCCCTAACAAAATCCTACCCGTGACTAGGGATATGTTTATACAATGAACAGCCCTTGTAAGTCCTCTCGGCTTATAAGGAGAAAACACTCTTGTAAGATCCTTACGACCTATAAGAGAACACACACTTAGGAATCCTCACGATTCCTAAGGAGAAAACGCACCTACGAGATCCTCACGACTCGCAGGGAGAAATACCTTTATGAGACCCTTACGGCTCATGAAGTCAAAAGCCTTAGTCGACAGGATCCTAACCCTGTTCGCTATGCCACCTTTGTTCGACATCGATAGAGGAAAATGATGATTCGCTCCTGGATATATCCCAGTTGTAGCGGTGCTGATGCCGAAATCGGTGTCTAACTCCAAGCTTGCAGCAAAGAAGCTAGCAAGCCACACATGCATACGAAATAACCGAAATGATGGGGCAACTTGCAACAAAATCAGCAAGTAAAAATGTATGCATGCAAAATAGCCGAAATGATTGGGCAACTCGTAATAAAAAGCGGCAAGTAAAAATAAAATAAATAGCTGAAATGATTGGGCACCGCGAAAAATAGCCGAAATGATTGGGCAATCGCGACCTTCGCGATATAAAAGCTGAAATAATAGAGCATCGCGGAAAGAAATAAAATATATATATATATATATATATATAATTTATGCCCTATAGGTGATATCACATCAATCCCTGTATACAATCCAGGGGCGCAAACATAGGAGGAATCATACCTTCCCTCCCCAGGCTCCATCAGAAAACGAAGCCAAATCTCAACGGTTCAGGGATAGCCCAGAGATCATTAACAGCGTTCCTCTCCATTCCAGCAGGATTCAGACGCTGCAATCAACCCTGGAGCTACGGCAAACCCTCTGCTCCAAATCTCGATGGTTCCCAAACAACCTGGAGACCACTTCGATATTCGTCCCATTACAACAGACGCAACGTCATCCACATGACCCCGTCATGGAAATACGTCATCCAAATGACCCCGTCGCGGAAATAAGTCATCCACATGACCCCGTCACGGAAATACGTCATCCAAATGACCCAATCGCGGAAATACGTCATCCAAATGACCCCGTCTCGGAAAAACATCACCGACATGACCCCGTCGTGGAAACACGTCACCGACATGACCCCGTCGTGGAAACACGTCATCCAAATGACCCCGTCGCGGAAATACGTCATCCACATGACCCCGTCGCGGAAACACGTCATCCAAATGACCCCGCCGTGGAAATACGTCATCCACATGACCCCGTCACGGAAATACGTCATCTAAATGACCCCGTAGCGGAAATACATCATCCAAATGACCCCGTCTCGGAAATACGTCATCCACATGACCCTGTCGCGGAAATACGTCATCCACATGACCCCGTCTCGGAAAAACGTCATCCACATGACCCCGTCGCGGAAATACGTCATCCACATGACCCCGTCTCGGAAATACGTCATGCACATGACCCCGTCGTGGAAATAGGTCATTTAAATGACTCCGTCTCGGAAATACGTCATCCATATGACCCCGTCGCGGAAATACGTCATCTACATGACCCCGCCTCGAAAATAAGTCACCCAATGACGCCGTGAAATGCGGATAACGTCAATCTCATTAAATACTTACGGGTCCTCTCGATTCGTAAGGAAGAAAACTCTCTTATAAGATCCTTACGACTTATAAGGGAAAATGCACTTAGAAATCCTCATGATTCCTAAGGAGAAAATACACCTACGAGATCCTCTCGACTTGTAGGGAGAAAGTCTTCATGAGACCCTCACGGCTCATGAAGTTGAAAAGTCTTAGGCAGCAGATTTGAACCTGCTTTCTAAGCCATTACTACCCCTCGAAGAAGCCAAAACAAGATGCCCACTCTATCATCTGCCGTCTATGCTTGCTAAGGTGACATGCTGATAACAAAAGAAAGAAGAAAGCAGAGAGATGACACAAGACATTGCGAAGGAAATGTATCTTTTATTCATAAATTCAATTGGGTACAAAATACATCATATGAAAGAATAAAAAAATGAATACATTTTCTTCAAAATTACAAATGGTACAAAAAAACAATTATTGAGAGGGAAGCGCTTTCAATAGTCCGATTAGCCGCTCGCGCACTTCCCTCAGCCCCTTTTCTTGATCAGCTGCCACGGCCAACTCTGCTTCGACTTGGGCTCGTTGCTGCAAGCAAGACGAAAGTTGTTCTTCGATGGCCCGCTGAGCTGCCTCACGATTTTGTGCATCCCACTCGACGACGTCGAGCTTCTGCCTCAGTGTTAACCTGTCAGAGATGCATCGCAGAAGGCCTTCAAAGATAACTTTCAACTGTGCAGTATTCGCATCAACCTGAGCATGCAGTCGGGCAGATGCGCTTGAAGTTTCTTCACATTCCTTATGCTTTAAGGCCGCTTCTTGTTCAAGATGGAGGAAGTAAGAAGTGCTCTGCTCGACCCATGCAGCCCGTTGAATGTTCACAGCCAGGACCTCTGGAGCAGGACGTCCGACCTCAAGCTCATGCAGGCAAGCCTCAATCTTCCTGCAGTGATTAACCCAAGACTCAACGACACCCTCACTATGAAAGTTCATGAGCGTCGCCGGCATAGGGTTAACCTCCGCAGCAAAATCTGCAGCGAATGTGGGGGTCTCCACGTCAAGCTCCTCAATATAGTCGCTCAACATGCGCAGACTATTCGCGACGCCTTTCGAGGATGCACGTCGAGAAAAGGGGCCGGCTGGCATTATGATGCGAGAATCGAACGGAGCTAGAGTCGACGTGATTGCTGCAAAATAAATCATAGTCAGATGTGGGCTCAAGAAATAAGGAAAATACACGAACAATAAAGTCTCCTATACCGGCTGCAACAGGGGGCACAGCTGGGAGTTCCGGTGGCTCAACAATACCCTCGTCCCTTCCTTCAATTTGTAAGGCTACAAGCAATGCAAAGATAAATTAGCAATAATATGACTGCCCGTTAAAGAAAGGACGTCGGTTAGAAAAGATACTCACCGACACCAGCGGACAGGCTAATCTCTGACTGGAAAGAGAAGTGTGGGTGCAGCACCTGATACAGGTGATCAAAAAGGACTCCTACAAGGACGCAGTAATGCAATGCCAGTACATAAATTATACAGCCTAGAGATAAAAATGATGGGTCACAAATCCGCACCTTCCAACATCTGTGATGGTACGAGAGAAGGTAGAGAAGTGGTCACCGTCAAAGCGGTAACTGATGGCGCTGCTTCGGGTAGCACAACCTCAACGGTCGCCACGCCTGCATTAGAAACGAGATAAATACTGTCAGGAAGGATTGAAAGGGATTGAAGAATAAAAAGAAAAGCAATGACCGAAAATCTACCTGGTGAGTCGCCGGTCGGAACTGCGACAAGGGCATCACTTGATGCAGTGACTGCTTCACCCTCCTCCATCGGAATAGTTTCGCCGCCAGTGGATTCATCCCCCGACTCCATGAGAATCGTCGTGATACTCGCAGCGCCCGGCAACGGTAAGGAGCCGCAAGGGGAAGAGCGACGATTAGGGCGGTGCCCGACTCCTGAGAAAGAGTGGCTACCTCGGGCTCAGTGGCTGTAGCCATCTCATCCACCGCTACCTCGAGCTCGGCAATGGTAGTCATCTCACCCACCGCTACCTCGAGCTTGGCAATGGTAGCCATCTCACCACCCGCTGCCTCGAGCTCGGCGATTGTAGCCATCTCGCCTACCGCTGCCTCGGGTTCGGCGAACGTGGCTATCTCCTCTACCGCTACCCCAAACTCAGTGGTTACCGCCACTTCTTTGGCAATACTCGGCCCTGGAAGATAAGATATATGAGAACCTGAAAGTTAAAACTTTGACAAAAGAACCCAATGTCACGTTCCCTTGAGTTGGTCTTCCGATTACTTCCCGAGCCGCACGTGCTGCCTTTCTGTGGGCAGTGGACAAGGCAGCCGGAGATTCCTCTGAAGGAGTAGGGGCATGGGTAGTAGTGCTCGAACCTGCACCCGCAGCCAAGGCAGCACTACGCTCCCTTGCCGTGCGAATTCTGCGCTTCCTTCTGCTCGGGCCGTCAGAGCGGATCTTCTAGACGCCTCCATCAATAGGACGTCATCATCCGCGCCAAGGGTTACCTCTGGAGCTGTCAAGGCATCCGTCATCGGTCGTTTGAGTAAGGCCTCTTTCGGCAATGCAGCGGAGGGCGGGACTTCGATGGCTGGCCTGGGAAGCATCTCCGCGTCACCTTGCGGGGCTGGCATTGTAGTCCCTGCGATGAGATAAAGAAGGGGTCAGATCGTCCGTAAGAAAGAAGAATGAAGATGCAATGAGCCGAGAAATACCAATGCCCAACAAAGAGCGAGCCCTCTCCTCCTCCTCAAAGGTCCTAAGGGAAGCCTCTAGAGCCTCTTCAGTGGAAAAGCCTGTTGTAAGTGCACGGCAGCACCCCGGCCATCTGAACGAGGCTAAAACGCGGAATCAAAAACTTTTCTATAAACTAGAAACCGGCGCTACCGCGGACTTTAAACCCGGATCGGGCCATTAACCTAATCCTAGCGAACTAGAGAAAGGGTAGAGAGCTATACCGAGCGATCCGTGTCCTTCCGTCTTCTCGTCGCCATCCAGATCTCCCCGCGGAATCTCCGGTCTTCATCTCCTCGTCGGAAAGGGCACCACATCGCCGAATCTTTTTACGGGCTCCCACCTCTTGAACCGAGGCAACTCGGAGACGAAGTTGGAAAGCCGACGTGTCCAAGGTTGCTGTAGAATAGTGTAGAACTCTATGTCTCATGGGGTTATAAGAAGTTGCCATTTGGAAGTGGAGAAGGAGATGTAAACTTTTTAGATGAACTAGGGAATTTTTGCAAGCATGAAGAGAACCAAATCCCTCACAAAAATTTTGGACATCCCCACACAAGTGTGGCCGGCCTTGCTTCATGGAGGAGGGAAAAAGCAATGATCCAAGGCAAAAGAAAAATGTAATCATCATCAAAAATGAGTCACCTCAATAATTATGTCAACCCACTCCATTAACCATCTCATCACCAAAGTCAAGCAATCGTGAACAAAGAAGTCAAATGATGGTTGAACCATCATGAATCTATCATCACAAAAAGTCTTCTCCATAATAAAATGCACAATTGCAAATAACCCCCTCCACACAAATTATCAGCCAAAGAAAGATAGAAAGGAAAATGGCCGAAACGAAAAGTAAACTGGCAACTTCAAAAAACTGATCGCATAATAAATTACAGGAAAACCCTGCGACTGTATATACATACTTGCATTTGTATTCTGACCGAATACAAATGCAATGAGACAAAATCTACACTGTACAATACTCGGATCCGGCTTAAACCAAAGCCCGCTAATATTATCCGTCCGATCATGATCCGTGCAATACCGCACGTACATGATCGAACCCTGCCATATATCCATATGGCCTCTACAGCGTTTCGCCCCGAAACTTGAGAAACTGTCTGTGGGGGACTCTAAAGACTCGTCAATACTTTGGCTGTAGATTTAACCACTAGCACGTCAGAGGTATTAGCCATACGTAACGGGTTACCAGGTATTGACCAAAAGGGACGTCGATAAGCGAACTCATCCTGACACCCTACTGAGCCGTCAGTGACAATATCCGTACAGTCCGGTCCGTTCGTCTATGACCATCGCATGGCGGGCCTAGGGGGTTGGTAAAAGTCAGACCCCAAAAGCTGTACAAGTCATGTCGGAGTGTAGCCCAGAACACCCTGAGATACTACTGGAATACCTACCAGTAAATCTCCTGCCTTGGCCAAGGACTTCGTGTAATGGCTCTCCTAGACACAGCGCGACCTTACCCCCAATACCGAGAGAGACGAACCCCTGCAGATCCACCCACTGTCTCCATGTGGCTCGGGACTGTACCCAATTAAAACATGTTTGCATGACTCCTTTGAGCCATGGTAGGGTAGTAATCAAAGTACAGTGGGAACTCACACGAGAAAAATGACGATCTCAGGTCGATGAACTAACCTGTACACATGTCACCAGGGAACTGCTATCTGACGTCAGGTATAAGACCAACTAGCATGTTCCCGGCGAGTCCTCTCCGGTATACTCATAACCCAATGAGCACCTGTATACATCTTAGGTGAACCAACTGACACCAGTGGCTTGTGAGACCGGCCACCGCCCCTCGTCGGGGTCTCGACTGTATACACTAGTCTACTCTGGAGTATCGATGCCCTATCTCGAAAACTCCTACGACTAGGGACCTTTTAAGGATGTGGTTATAGACCGCAGCTCCCACGTATATGATCGCTATCATACTGCTGGCCGTCAAGTATGAATCCTAAGGGCTCTATCAACGCGCAATAGTGACCTGCAAGGTCACTTAAAGCAGTACACGATGATAAAGATAAACCAGATAGCATACTATCATCTTGAGTAAGACTGTTATACCGTCATAGGTCCTCCCTCAATCATTGCAATCACGTGCCTGTGATCCAATAATTGACTCTGAGGGCACTATGTCCAACAATCTCCCACTTGCACTCAAGGCTAATTATTGCGATGTCGCATACTCACAGCCCGTGTGATACCGAACACCCAACTCCTCTACTAATCAGTCTCACAAAACCCGTTTGCGAAACTATTGCGTTCGAGGAATAGCCTCGGTGAGTGGATCCGCTCTGATGTTTCTTTCTATATCTCTCTTTATCTCAAGTTCGTGGAGAAAGCCATCTCCCGAAATGAGCACTACCTGTCTTAGAATATGTCTGGATATCTGATGGGACCTAGCTCATAAATGAACTCCAAATCCAAACTTCTTAGACTGTATCGTCAACTGAACTTAATCAGTATCCTGCGTAATGCTTCCCTCAGTGTCCGCTTGGATCACCTGTCCAAAACACTGCCCATCGTCAGAGGGAAAACTATAACTCTGACAGTGACTCTGTCATCCAGGTCACCTTGGAAGCCTGGAATGATAACTGTCTCCCGAAGGAGGATGTCGTTATCATATCCCTAGAACATCCACTTATGTTCTAAAACTGCTTCCGAATGCTTCTTCAGGATTGGATCAATATCAACTTATTGCGTCTAGTGCAAAAACATCTGGTGTAGTACTTGACATCTCATGATTGACTCAATTGCATAAGCAAGTGATCTGCCAATCATGCACATCCCTCTCCCCTTTAGTCTGTAAGACACCTTTAGAGAGGGTGACTCCATCACCTGCAGGTACACTACCGTGCCAGGAGTCGTCCATTCTAAAACACCTTTAGAATGCTGTCTAAGTACCCAGATTGGGACACTTCCCAAATCTAGATCTAAAACAATAGATCTAGTAACCAGAATGTCTGATATTATATCTATATCCTTATGTGGAGAAACCACTGTGTGACAACCAAAGTATAACCGATCGTAGTAGAGGAATTTCACTTCCTGCTATGTGCATGTCATCCAAATACCAGGACATCACACCCTACTACTTTCTTAACAGATCCTTCCCCTACTCTGATGAAGTCAAACCTATGACTGTCACATCAGAAATAGATGATCTATCTCCGTTATTTCTGCTTTAGTCCATAAATAGACATAATTCACTTATCCACTATGCTTCCGCTGCTCCCACTGACTACGAAAACCCTCTGGCAGAATAATATACACGTGCACTTCTAAAGCTAGTTTAGAACGACGCTATACTCATCCTCCTGCCGGGTCTCATAGCCTGGAACAACAGTAGTGTCAAATCTGGGTAAACAAGAACCTCCCTGTCACCGTCCTTGGGGCTACCGGAGTACCTCTCGGGTGCCTGAGGTTACCCACCATATCTGTGGAGTGGCCAATGGAATGTCAAACCAAATTGAATCTTTAGGTTCTTATCAAATTTTCAGTAATCGTTTGCGGTTCTGGAATCACTTCCAGTTCTACCATACTCCCACTACTGTTTTCTGAAAAATCCATTTTACTTAAAACTGTGGAGAGTCTAGAACAATATCACTATTGATCTTCCAGATGGTAGAAAGTCAACCTTCATCATAGCCTGGGTCAACCCACAAACAGCCATTACAGAAACGTTCCTTGAGTAATCCGGAGTATGGTTTTAAGCATAAGCCGGACGACTCCCCATACCTTAACATCGTTAAGATATAAACCGTTCTATATCCAATATAGAAACAGAGGCACTGATTTAATTGGAACCAGATTCAAATCATGCAGCTATCTCCAGTGCATGTCAACTAAATGGAAGGAGGCCGATCAACGTTACTCAACTTAGGAATGCTTCCAATTATGAGTAACCTGAAAGAGAAGCAAGTTCTCTTAATTATTACTATCAACTGAATACCATACACAAGTATCTACATTTTCGATCATCTTGAAGAATCCTGATACTTGCAATACCTGGTTCTCTACTTTATTCATATACCTATAACTTCTCAAAATTCGGACCTTGCGTTTCTACGAAACACTTGTCTAAAAACTAGAGAAGTCATAAGTAAACCGAATATAGTACGAGGACCAACCCCTCTGTCCTAATGGACACTGAACAATATACAATACTCTGTATAAGTCCCTTGAGTCTAATAACTCATTCCCTGTGTGTCGTAGATTGAAAACTGTACTTATGGCTAAGAAGAATTACACCGCTGTTTAATGCTCCTTACCTAACCATCCAATTATATAGGTAAATGTCATGGACATAATTTCAAAAAGTTATATCTCACTCTATAAAAATAGACGTACAAATATATCAATTTGAAATTGGTGCATAACAGCGGATATTCAAAACCATATATTTGTCGTTCGGCAAACAACCTAGGTGACTTCCTCAAATATCACTAATTACAACGAATCCCGATATAATAAGAACAATCGCCTAATTCCCAATAACTTACTCCCACTCATCATCTGTAAAACCATACAGATGTGAGAATCATACCTGGTAAATACATACCCTGGAGCAAGGGCTAATTGGGAAATCAGTTTTCTTTTAACAGTACACAGTAAAACTGAAACATTGAAATGTTTCGTAGGAGTATCCGGGTATTCCTAGTAATGCCTCTTCCATTATCCAGATTCACAACTGTAACCGTATATTTCTTTGCTATCTCTCCAAATCGCTTTATATGTCTTTAGTCATTACCTTCTGTACACCCCTTTAGGCCAAATGGTTTTCTTCCTTCCCTACCGTTCGGCACCAGCCTATGGTTTGGAAGAAGACTGTCCAATAAGCATAATGGGTGTACTGTCCTAATCCTAGGAGCACTCGCAACCCGAGAGAAGGTAAAGATAAAAGACAACCGAATAAAACCTTATCCTATTTCTTCTGAACCAGAATCCATCCCCCAACTGGAACAAGTTCCTTTCGAGTTCGTATATAACCATACGATAGAGTATCCAATAAACTGTGGATCTTCGTAGGGTGTCCTGGAGAAATACAAAGGTGAAGTAGGAGTGGCGATGAAATACTTGTTTTTGTCGTGAATAGCAGTCGCAATTTACTTTGCCCTCTTACTAATCCCTTTATTTGTCTTTACTTAATACATTCTGCACACCATCGTTAGGCTAATTGGTTTTCTTCATTCCCCACCGTTCGGCACCAGCCTATGGTTTGGAAGAAGACTATCCAAAAAGCGTAATAGGTGTGCTGTCCTAATCCAAGGAACGCTCGCAACCTGAAAGAAGGTAAAAGGAAAAGACAACTGAATAGTCCTATCCGTTTTCTCCAGAACCGGAAACCATCCTCGAATAAATTCCTTCGAGTTCGTATATAACCATACGATGCTTTTATCCAATGGAAGTAGACGTTCGTAGTAATATGGGGTGTCCTGGAGAAAAGGGTAAAAGTAGGAGTGGCAATGAGGTATGCAACTCTGACAATCCAAAAGCCAGTGTTTAAGAAGGTTCGGTTAATTTTGGTCACTGAGTCATAGTCAAGGGTCGGGCCAAGGTCGCTGCCAAAGAGAGAGAGAGAAAAGAAACACTCAGCGTGCACTCTAACCTAGATCAGAATGGTTACCAATTTATCTAATCAGGAAACCTCCCACTGTAACGTCAAATTCTCCTCCAAACCTGAAAGAAGAATTAGTCGGGATCACCCGAGGAGTAAACCAACTCATCAGTGGGAATCGGGATCCAACTATCATCGCATGATAATGTGATGGAATCTACTCACGTTATCACACTCCAGAAGGTATGCACATATCTGGCAAGTTTCAGTTGCTTTAGAAACTCCCGATGTGATTTTTACCCCATGCTCTTATGACCTTAACTAAGGCCAACAAATCATAAGTCACATGTCAAGTTCTACCCATCATTGTCCAGGTTAATTTGAACCCACCCGTACAAGCCCTTGACTAGGGCCAACAAGGCTGTCCGACTGTCCCAAACCAACGCATCTATCTATGCTGCAGAAAAGTAACAAATAGCTACCATACACTATGCCTTGACTAAGGCCAACAAACATAGCATGAATACTAAGTGCTACCAGTTTTAAATGACGGAGGTCTACGAATGGTTTTTGGCGAAAAACCTTTAACGTAATGAACTTGATATCGTTGAAGGAACCGGATAGCTTTTTATAAAATATAGTGGCGAAAACCATTGCTAAAGAGGTCACTCCCGGTGAAGGGATCTCGGCTCTTTCCCCAAAGAATGAGGTGCAGGATATTCCAACTGAATACCACGATGCAAAGCAAAAGTAATCGGCTATAATGAAGTTATTGCCCCGACGCAAACTTCTGTCCAAGGGGTCCCTCCCGGTGAAGGGATCTCGGCCTTTGCCTCGTCGACCGAGGTGCTGGATATTCATAACCGAATACCACTGTGCAAAACAAAAGAGAACGTCCTTGCAATAACAGCTTTTTGAAAATTGTTCCAACAACATCAGAATAGGTTTGTTTAGCTTGTATTGATCCGAATCAATGCAGTCCCATCAATTGATCACACCAAAAAAGAACGAAAATAATGATGTACGTATATGCCATCCGCATTCGCCACTGGGTCCCGTCATCACCCGTTAGGTTACTTAACTAACGACAGAGCGGGGACTGGACTAGTGCGGATGCAAAACATATACAACATCTACTAGTATATATATCAATATATAATATTCGCTCAAGGCGTGATAAAATGCAACATCACAGAAATGTAATAAGCATCACAGAACAATACAGATATCTGGGTTCCCCGGGTTTCATAGAGCCGCTGCTGAAACCCGACGTTCCCCTGGTCGTGTGGATAGCCTGTGCAATGAAATCCTAGACCCCTACGGGCACGGCAAGTTACCCGCCAAAACCTGAAGCGAGGCAGCCCCCTTCAGCAACGTGAATGGACCACCCAGCACTTCACGAAATCTGGTAACTTGGGCACCCCACCTTGGGTCAACCTGTACCCCCTACGAGTGCGGCGAATAGCCCGCCAATTCTAGAGTGAAGCCCCCTCCATCTTAACGCCATGAGATGTGGGCCCGTTGCCCTCTAGAACCCGGCTATCCGTGCACCCCACCGCGGGGTAATCCTAGTACAGAAAGTAAAAATATACAACGGGCACATCGACCTCAGCCCGGTCGTGCCCCAAAAGAATAATATACAAAAAGGCAGTGACGGCGGTTCACATGTCGGACGCTCGCCCAGCAATATCAAATGTACATATACAACCAAACTGTACTACCATTGCATCTAGGCTATCCACCACGACAAATTCGCAACATCACAGCACAACACAGAACATCAACGTGAATGTCACGTTCGCAAATCCGTCTAAAAGGGCTATAGCAGTTAGACAGGATTTACCGATCAAATGACATTCACGGTCGCAGATATAATGTAAATACTGTGAACTAACATGTTTAAAATTTTCGATCGACTAAATTTCCCGAAGTAGGCCCCAAGCACTACTGTAGCACTCAAAATAAATCTGGGCCCAAACAGAATATACCAAAAAACCCATTTCCAAGTCTAAGACCCACTGTAGAAATTTGGTGCAGAGAAGAGATTAAATGGCGGCGGAACCGCGGCCAGAGCATGGGTTTGGCCGCGGTTCCACGGTGGAACAGTAACATCATGCGACCAAATTTCTACAGAATTCTTAGAATCGCCTGCACGTATTTCTGCAATGTACCAAATATTTTTTTGACAACAAAGAATTTCGACAGAAACTGATGCTTGGAAACGCAGTTTTTGGAAAATCCGTTCGATCGAACTTGTAAACACGTTAGAGTAAGCTAGACTAGGTTAATGGCGTGGCTCTGATACCACTGTAAGTGCACGGCAGCGCCCCGGCCGTCTGAACAAGGCCAAAACGCGGAATCAAAAACTTTTCTATAAACTAGAAACCGGCGCTACCGTGGACTTTAAACCTGGATCGGGCCATTAACCTAATGCTAGCGAACTAGAGAAAGGGTAGAGAGCTATACCGAGCGATCCGTGTCCTTCCTTCTTCTCGTCGCTATCCCGATCTCCCCGCGGAATCTCCGGTCTTCATCTCCTCATCGGAAAGGGCACCACATCGCCGAATCTTTTTACGGGCTCCCACCTCTTGAACCGAGGCAACTCGGACACGAAGTTGGCAAGCCGACGTGTCCAAGGTTGCTGTAGAATAGTGTAGAACTCTATGTCTCATGGGGTTATAAGAAGTTGCCATTTGGAAGTGGAGAAGGAGATGTAAACTTTTTAGATGAACTAGGGAATTTTTGCAAGCATGAAGAGAACCAAATCCTTCACAAAAATTTTGGACATCGCCACACAAGTGTGGCTGGCCTTGCTTCATGGAGGAGGGAAAAAGCAATGGTCCAAGGCAAAAGAAAAATGTAATCATCATCAAAAATGAGTCACCTCAATAATTATGTCAACCCACTCCATCAACCATCTCATCACCAAAGTCAAGCAATCATGAACAAAGAAGTCAAATGATGGTTGAACCATCATGAAGCTATCATCACAAAAAGTCTTCTCCATAATAAAATGCACAATTGCAAATAACCCTCTCCACACCAATTATCAGCCAAAGAAAGATAGAAAGGAAAATGGCCAAAACGGAAAATAAACTGGCAACTTCAAAAAACTGATCCCGTAATAAATTACAGGAAAACCCCGGAACAGTCTGGTCCGTTCGTCTGTGAGCATCGCATGACGGGCCTAGGGGGTTGGTAAAAGTCAGACCCCCAAAAGCGGTACAAGTCGTGTCGGAGTGTAGCCCAGAACACCCTGAGATACTACTGGAATACCTACCAGTAAATCTCCTGCCTTGGCCAAGGACTTCGTGTAATGGCTCTCCTAGACACAACGCGACCTCACCCTCAATACCGGGAGAGACGAACCCCTGCAGATCCGCTCACTGCCTCCATGTGGCTCGGGACTGTACCCAACTAAAACCTGTTTGCACGACTCCTTTAAGCCGTGGTAGGGTAGTAATCAAAGTACAGTGGGAACTCACATGAGACAAATGAAGATCTCAGGTCGATGAACTAACCTGTACACATGTCACCAGGGAACTGCTATCTGACGTCAGGTATAAGACCAACTAGCATGTTCCCGGCGAGTCCTGTCCGGTGTACTCATAACCCAATGAGCACCTCTATACATCTTAGGTGAACCAACTGACACCAGTGGCTTGTCAGACCGGCCACTGCCCTTCATCGGGGTCTCGACTGTATACACTAGTCTACTCTGGAGTATCGATGCCATGTCTCGAAAACTCCCACGACTAGGGACCTTTTAAGGATGTGCTTATAGACCCCAGCTCCCACGTATATGATCTCCATCATACTGCTAGCCATCAAGCATGAATCCTAAGGGCTCTATCAATGCGCAATAGTGACCTGCAAGGTCACTTAAAGCTGTACACGATGATAAAGATAAACCAGATAGCATACTATCATCTTGAGTAAGACCGTCCTACCAGCATAGATCCTCCCTCAATCATTGCAATCACGTGCCTGTGATCCAATAATTGACGCTGAGGGCACTATGTCCAACACCTGTTACAGAAGGAAAAATGTCAGTCAAAACATGATAATAAAAATATAAAGCAATAACAGAAATTACGGCTTATACTCACTTGATTGCGCGAGGTGGCCATTTCCGCTTTGTGGCTTGCGGACCGCACAGAAGCTGCAATGGCGACCTCGAGATCAGTGTCTTCCGGTGCTATGAATAGTCCTTCGTTGGTCCCATATTCGCTCAGGCCCTCGTTATAAGGAGCATGAGGCTCCAGGCTGAGTACAACATCTATAGAGAGGATCGAATTCTTCTTCCTCTTCTGTGAGCGAGCTCCAGTCGCAGCCAGCACAAGCTTACGCTTGGTGGGCACTTTGGGGAGACTAGTCCCGATGTCTGAGCCTACGCCAGACTCAAGGGAAGCTACATCCACCGTCTCCATGGGAGCATAGGGCACCGGTAGCTCAGGCCTGTCGTGGGGGACTTCAATCGCGGCAGCTTCTCTTAGCGGATGGAGGACAATGGTCCATCGCTTTAAGGGGACGTTTCGATCTCCAGCAGGGGGTGCACCCTTGCGGTCGAGCAACAGTCGCTTCTTCTCCCTGATAATAGCGCCCATTGCATGTTGGTACCAGGCCACGCGTACATTAAGGGCCTTCGGGACACAACTCGGTTCGCTGATAAAGAAGTGAGACCCCGTGTTCAAGCGCATGAAATGATGCAGCGCGCTCCGTAATCTCTCTTTGGTGGCAGCAGGTTCTACCAGGGAAGCCTCCAGCGGGACTCCCTGATTGTAACTCAGCTGCTGGGCAAAGCGATGTGGGTTGTATCTCATGAATAGCGCCGCATCATTTTGCCGAATACAAGAAAGCCCGGCCTGATGGAGTACAAATAAAGAATCTCCCGGGCTTTCAACACGGATGCCCCGTCTTTAAAAATGTCTCGTACTGACAGCACCGCCTTTGAAGTTTCCTAGACGATGGTCAAGACTTTGTCTGTAAAAGACATACCATCTCCAACCGTGCGCGGACGGAGGAGCAAGCCCCTAGCTTCCCGTGGTGACGAACTCACGATAGAGGCGTCAACCAGCTGCATTATTCGTAGGAACTTGCATCTGTCATAAAAAGAAGGTCTTTTGTGGATGCCAAAGACCCCAAGCACGTGAAGCTCCATCCATGAAGTGAAGTAATGCATCGGGAAGTTGGCAGGATGCACCCCTGGTTCAGTGGTGTCTGCTGCTATGCTAAGACCGTGATATAGGTGGGCTAACCCGGCAATCCCGATGGCCACTTGTATTCCGGCAACCATGCGATGCACGGGGTAGAAGACGGAAGGCCTTATGTAACGAGGGTGCATAGGAAGCGCGAACTATCTCAACCATAGCCCAAGAAACCTAAAAAAAGGCTTCCTCGTCAATGCCCGGAGCGGCGATTTCTGACAGGGGGACGATCGCGACGTCAGGGAGAAAGAAACCCTTTTGATCAACTTCCAGTATCGGCCGACGGTCCAAACCAAAGCCGAAGGGATCATCAAGTTTAGCAAACTTTTTGCCTTGTCGCGACAAAATTTCCGGGCGAAGAAAACGGGCAATGAAGTCTGCAAAGCTGACCCCTTGGCCTCCGGATTCAAGGAAGAGGCTCTCATACATGTTCAACACCGTTATCAGACTTGGGAACTGGTGCTGAATGGTATTCTCTGGTGTGAGGCCCATCACCACTGGCTTGGTGGCAAAAACATATTCATCCGGAGGAAGCAGCACTTCGTAGTGCTCCCCCCTGACCGGTAAACCGGAAACCTCGGCGAATTCTTCCAAGGAGATGGAGACCTCTCTATCCAATAGGAGAAAGGTATGGGTCGGGATGTTCCACTGCTCCAAAAACGCCTTGATCCACCATGTAGGAGGTGCAGAATACTGGAACAAGGTGTTAGTGTATATGCCCTAGAGGCCATTACTGTATCATACTAGTTTGTATATTACTTAATGGAAGCTTGGGATATTCACCTTGTATAGACAATCTTGCTTAAAATGGTAGTATGCTACTTGGTTTGTTTCTACTTCAATATGTGCATGTGTTTCTTTTAGCATATTGCTTATACATATTAGTAGAGCCCTTGGGATCTTTGCTTGATTACCAGCGTTGTGATGGCAGTCACACTCGTGGGGGCTGGGTAATCCACAAGCACATCCTTATGCAGGTCCCTAGTCATAGGACTATCGAGATAGGGCATCGATACTCCGGAGTAGACTAGCGTATGCGCTTCTCATCCCAGCACGGGAGACGGTCTGTCCCACAACCGTCAGTACGTCGTACTTGAGATAGTATGCAGATGCTCGTTAGGTTACGGGTACACTGGACAGGACTCGTCGGGAACTGTTGGTTGGTATTATACCTATCGTCAGTTATCAGGACCCAGGTGACATGAGTACAGCTTAGTCCGCTGACTTGACACTGCCACTTCGCCTCGAGTGTGTTCCCACTGTACTTTGATTACTACCCTACCACGGCTCAAAGGAGTCGTGCAAATAGGTAGTAGTTGGGTGCAGTCCCGAAGCACTTGGAGGCAGTGACGGTTAGACAGGATTCGTCTCTCCCGGTATTGGGGGTTGACATCGCGTTGTGTCTAGGAGAGCCATTACACAAGTAGTCCCTGGCCAGGGCAAGCGAGATATACTGGTAGGTTTCCAGTGTTATCTCAGGGTGTTCTGGGCTACACTCCGACACGACTTGTACCGCTATTAGGGGACTGACGTTTTCCACCCTCCTAGGCTTCCTATGCGATGTTATCAGAAGAACAGACAGGACTGTACGGAGACTGTCACATTCAGGCTCAGTAGGAGTTCAGATGGGTTTCACCTCGTCCGTCTTCTTATCGGCATCTACCTGGAGGCCGTTACGCACAGCTAGTGCCGCTTGCGGTCTGTGGTTAAACTCACTGCCAGCGTAGTGTCGAGTCTTTAGAGTCCCACACAGAGAGCTATTCGCCTTTAGGCAAAAGAGTAGAGGTCGCATGGTTTTGCGACAGGTCGCATGGTTTTGCGACAGGGTTCAGTCACATCCATGCACTTGTGCACATTTAGTGTCCGGGAAGTTATTACTAGCGGGCTTTGGGTTAAGCCAGATCCTAGTATACGTTTTGGGATTGACTTTATCTCGTTTGCATTCGTGTTCCTCGGAACGCGGATGCGGGTGTGTATGCACAGTTGAAAGAGACAGAGACAGAGTATTCTCATTAGGGTTGTTGACTGTTGACTTTTGCTTAACCCTAATGAGAATTAGAAATATGATTAACAATAATATTAATTAAGTATTATAGTGATATGGTTAGGGTTGAAGGGTTGACCTTGTTGACTTGTTGACTTTTGTTGACCGGTTGACTAGGTTGGACTTGTTGACCACCATCATGACAATGGCCATCATTTGTTTGCATTGACTTGTGCTTGCTTGATGGTTAACAAATTGCATTTAATGCAAGAAATGATATTATCATTTGTCATGATAATAACCATCACATTATACTCAATTATTATTACTTGTTATCATGATTTTGGATTATGAGAGCTTAGATGGAAAAAGACTTGCTCATTCTTTCATTTCATTTCTCTTTCTTGCTCAAGCTCTCCCTCTTCCTCTTGCTCTCTCTCTAGCTTAAGGCAACTCCCTCTCATGAGTTGAGAAACATTGCCTTAGAGATAAAAGAAAACCCATATCACTTCTCTACTCATCCTAGTTCACGAGGTTTAGCAAACCAAGTGTTCTAGTTTCTTCAAGTTCGAAGTAGAAGCCAAAAGGTAGAAGCTTTCGGGTGGATCCATCTTCGGCGCGAGGAGACGACGAGGTGAGGCCGATCCATACACCGCAAAGAGTTGAAGATGAAGGAGTTCAAGAAAGGTATAACCCCCTAACCGAGTAGGTAAAACTCCTAGTTAGGTTGTTAGGTAGTTGTTTAACAAAGATCCGTATTTTGAGTCTATGTTACCATCCTAAGAAAAATTGTTTTTTCCACCATTTCCGCAACCCCAAAGAACCGGGGAAGGGTAGCATGGACTTACAGTGGTATCAAAGCCTAGTTAAACACTATCTAACATGTTAGCAATGTAAGTAGAAGTTCGATCGTAGAAAAAGTCGCGAAACACGCCTGGGTTGCATACTTTGTTAGTTGTATGTATGCCTTAGAGGCCAGCATTGTACAGATGATGTATAATATATTGGATGCTTGGAAATATATAGAGATGATTTTCTTGCTCGATATGATAGTATGCTATCTGGTTACTCTTTATCTTAACATGTACACTTGTCTCTTTAAACTGTCTTATGGTTACATGTTGGTAAAGCCCTTAGGATATGTACTTGACTGCCTGGACTATGATGCAGATCATACTAGTGTGGACATGGTAGTCCATAAGTACATCCTTCAAGGTCCCTAGTCGTAGGTGTATCGAGACGGGGCATCATATACCAGTGTAGACTAGCGTATACGCTTCTCGACCCATGGGATAGGCAATGGATGATCCCATATCCATTGGTGTTTGACATCAGAGATGGCATACGGGTGCTCAGTGGAGACTGGGTACACTGGACGGACTCGCCGAGAACTCCCAGATGGTATTATACCTCACGTCAGATGGCAGTTCTCAGGTGACACTTGTGCAGGTTAGTCTGTAGACCCGAGATCGTCATAGAGTCTTGTGTGATTCCCACTGTGCTTTGATCTCCACCTTACCACGTCCATGAGGGCGTGCAAAACGGTGGTCTTTGGGTACAGTCCCGAGTCACATGGAGGCAATGAGCGATAGGAGGGGTTTCGTCTCTCCCGGTATTGGGGGTTGATGTTGCGCTGTGCTCGATTGGCCGTAACAGGGAAGTCCCTGGCCAGGGCTGATCAGAGATTTGCTGGTAAGTGTTACCAGTAGTTTCTCGACCCGTTATGAGCCTCACATCGGCACGACTTATCGGTTATTGGGGTCTGACGTTTACCGCCCCTAGACTTGATATGCGACGTATCAGACGAACAGACCGGACTGTACGGTGAGTGTTACTGGTTGGATTCACAGGAGTGTGAGCGGGCTAGCTCGTCGATCTTCTGATCGCTCAATACCCGGATGGCCGTTACGTTTAGCAGACCGCTTGCGGCTTGTGGGTGCTTGATATGATCATCATCTGCTACCGGCGTATTGACGAGTCTTTAGAGTCCTACACAGAGGTTTCCTGGCTCAAGCGAAACGAAATAAGAGCGCATATGAGATATGTGCGGGACCGAGAATAATGCGTGTATGTGATACCGCATTTCATTCTCGCGATAAATGTTTCGATTGGTTATATTTGATATGACCTAGTTATCGAATCATTGATTCGATAAGCCGATACATTGGATACTAGTCTGTTATATGCGATGTGACCGGATCGTTAAATCAAGTGTTGATTTAATGATTTAATGTATAATTATATATTTGATATACTACATTGCATTAACTAGTATTGGTTCACTTTATATGGATTTTCTCACTTGATGTGCAAGAAGTATATGTGATATACTTTTGTGCACATATTTGTATCATGTTTGATGATACTTGATCTTTTTGTTAAGTATAAAGAATTAAACCATGGTTAAGTATTGATTAGGATTTTGCATTTTCATTTATTTATTTATTTATTTATTTGAAAAGGATTATGATGAGAATGGTGGCTTTCTTTGTTTTAAGTTGAAGCTTCATGAAGCTTTGACTTTTGTAACCATTCTTGTCATCATGCTTAACCCTAACCCATCCAAGTAACCATGGTCTATTCTCTACACTTAACCTTAGTTAGCTTATGATAAGTATTGGATTATTATTCATTTTAAAAAGACTTATCATAATTCTAGCTTCATCTTCTTCTTCATCTTTAAAAGAAAAAGCTTGATGCCATTAATGGCAACTTGAGCTATAGTGTGAGAAATCCAATTCCAAAGTGAACCCACCTCCTATTTCTTCACCCTCTACCTCTTGCCAAGTTGTTTTGGGTGTTTTCTTCACAAGTTTCACAACTTGGTGAAGTTGGAGCTTGAACTTGTGCAACCTCGACGTAGATCATCTTCGGCACGAAGCCGACGACATTGCCCGCTCGTTTTCCCGATGAAGCCGACGATTGAGTCTAGGATTCGAGATGGACAGCGAGAGGACACCTACGTGGAGCTAAGAAAGTGGAGAACCGGATCTACAAAGTTTGTAGCCTCTCTCCTTTAGTTAAAATATTAACTAGATTTCTATTTCGCCTAGAATTCTAGCCGACGATCCGTATTAGGGTTTCTCGGCACCATAATTTTTGTAAATTGGCATGGTTGATGCCTTGTGAGACCTCTATAGGGTGCCTAGGAACCTTTCATTGGTATCAGAGCCTAGCTAGAGCCTTAGGCGAAGTCTCGACGACGTTTGAAGTCCGATCGAACCAAAACCCTAACCCGAAAACAGCTCTCTGTACATTTTTTAAAAAATGGGTTTTTTCCAAATTAAAAATATGCAGAAAACTCAGCAGAGAATTCTAAGAATTACGGCGCAAAATTGGGGTCATGAACAGTGCAACCTGCGGCGGAACCGCGGCAGAAGCCTACCTTAGGCGGCGGTTCCGCGGCAGATTGATGACGTCAGCCCTCCTCCTCCGCACAGTAATTTATCATTTCTGCAGCTGAGTTTTATGGGTATTTTTAATATTTATTCTAGAGTTGTTTTTTCTGGGGTGTTTTACAGCTTCGCTGTTTCAATTAGATTATCAAATTTCGTCTTTGTGTATTTCCAGATAATTTTTAGAATATGTTAAAAATTTCGACTGGATATAAATACCCAATTTTTCCCCTGTCGGGAAATTTCCAAGTGTTGGATTTTTCCGTAGTTTAACGACGTTCTAAGTAGTGCAAGTAACGCGATGGACCCTCTAGAAGACAACAAACCTTAACTCGATTATGTGACCGTCTTGAACTGCCCTTTGAACCTTCGGGTTTGGGGCAGTACGGCGTGCCACATGTGAGGCGTTGGCTTGACCCTTCTACGGCTGGACCGTTGGTACTAAGGCACGAACTGAATGTTGTTAGACTTATTTCATGTGTTGAGCTGTATCGGGAAAACTTGGGTATTCGACTGTTCGATCGGAAAGTTTAACATTTTCTGTTTATCTGGAATGTGATACAATAATTGGAATTCACAAACAGTTATGAGATAACTGAATGAATGTTGTAAATCTAGCGGTTTAGTTTCACTTGATATTGAAAAGAGTTTTCGATAATGAGACTAAAATGCGGGGTTTATAACTGTTAGGCATGTGATGTCTAAGTATTTCATTTGATTAGGCATGTGATGTCTAAAGAGGTTGCGGATTCCAACTGTTGTAGTTTTACACTTTCTTTTCTGTGTCCGTAAGTGTAGTATGTTCATATCGCCGGTTTCGTTGCTATATGTCAACGACAATTGGGGTATGCATACTTACTTACGTTGATGACATGTGATGTTATGTGTTGCTGGATATGTTATATTGGATCGTCATGTTCGAATAGCCGGGGGGTTTTTATGTGAGATGAGTGTTTTTCATTTTCATTCATGTAAAAACTTGTATGTAATATTCTTTTTATTTGGGGCACTTCCAGGTAGCGGAAGATGTCACCCTTTGTATATTATTTACTTTTCCGCATTAGGATAGACCCAAGGAGGGGAGCACAAGTAACCGGGTTCTGGGGTACAGTGGGAGACTAACTCGAGGAGTCGAGTCCGGGTCTCCTAACCCTAGAATTGGCAGGGTTGCTTGCCGCTCTCGTAGAGGTCTAGGGGTGTGGGATTGGCTATTCATCACGACCGTGGAATCCGTGTTTTATACTGGCTCGTATTGAAAACACGGACGTCCTAGTATATCCAATATTTCATATGTTTCTTCTGCTGCGATATCTGTGATGTGATCATGTGATGTTCTGTGATGGATATAGTATATAGTATATATGATATATTATATAGACGTTGCTTATGTTTTACACCCGTACTAGCCCTGCCCCGCTCTGCCGTTAGTTACCTAACCTAACGGTGCACGAGGGGACATCGAGGCGAATGCGGATGGCATAAGTGTACGTCGTATTTATCTGTGATGTTTAGGTACTTAAATGATGGGACTTCATTAATATGATTGATGAAAGAAAAGAAACCTAAGATGTTGTAGAATCAAATTTTAAAACAAAACAGGTAGCTACAGTTCTTGCTTTGCATAGCGGTATATATGATATACCCTGCACCTTATTCGATGAGGAAAGGACCGAGATCCCTTCACCGGGAGTGACTCCTTTAGCAATAACTGGCAGATGCTACACACTCGGTTTGCTTTTGGGTTTTTGCTTTGCACAGCGATATATATGATATATCCCGCACCTCATTCGACGAGGAAAGGACCGAGATCCCTTCACCGGGAGTGACTCCTTTAGCAAAACAAGAAAAGCCTCAAAATCACTCCATTTCAAAACTTCATTTGATTCTACAACGATATCAAGTTCATTACGCTCATGGTTTTCAGAAAAACCTGGTGTAGCCCTCCGTCATTTCAGATGAGTAGTAGTTAGTATTCGTGCTATGTTTGTTGGCCTGCGTCAAGACGTAGTGTGCGGTAGCTAACTAGTATTTATCTGCTTATGCATATGATGCAGATTGGATTAGGGTAGTCGTGCGACTTTGTTGGCCTGCGTCAAGGGTCGTACGGGTGGGTTTAATTCAATCAGGAAATGACGGGTTGAACTTGACTAGCGCACTATGGTTTGTTGGCCTGCGTCAAGGTCATAGGACGCTAGGGGCAAAATATTATCGGGAATTTCAAGTGTTGAAATTTGCAATGAGATTGCATACCTTCTATGAGATAGTTGGATCCCGATACCCACTGCGAGTAAGAGTTACTCCTGGGAGAGTTTTACACATTGCAATTAGCCGATCAAGTAGGTATCTAGAAAGGTGTCAACGAGGTTACGCCTCTGGGAAAACGAGGTTTACATTAATTAGGTTCGTGCGAAAGCACGGGGGACCTCCCTCAAAGTACCGACACTGGCCTGGCTGAAAGATTGGCGAACTTGTAGTGTGTAATTAATCCCGGCTAGTCTTTCCTTTTAGGGTTTGAAGGAAGATTTGATAAAAAGCAGTGGGAGCCATCCTGATTAGATAAGATAATAACCAATCTAATCTTGCACGAGCATACGCTAAAGTGTTTTCTTCTCTCTCTCTCCAGGTAGCGACCATTTCATGCCCTAATGAAGATAATAATATGGATGTATTAACCGAACCCGCATGTTATATTGTGCTGGGGAACGTTGGTTCCGTTCTTTCCTATAAGGGTTATAGGACTGAACAGGATATAGAGGAATACCAGGATTTCCATGCCACCCGAATGAAGAAAGTACATGATGATGCATTTTCTTCGGGTGTGTTCGTTACTGAGAACTGTTTCTCCATTTGCTCTACGTCCTGGGTATTGGATACCGGGTCAGGATCCCATATGTGTAATCAGTTACATAGGCTTAGGAAAGGTAGAGAACTTGGAGAAGGTGATAAAGACATAAGAGTTGGAAATGGTGCAATTGTTGCAGCTAAGACTGTCGGGGAATATCACCTTGTATTACCAACTGGTAATACATTGGTTCTGAACGAATGCTATTACATGCCGAACCTGATATGCAACATTATATCGGTTTCTTTGCTGAGTAAAGAGGGATATAATTTTGTATTACAGGATAATGTTATGAACATTTTCCGTAACCAAAAGTTGGTTGGATCAGGCACGTTGTGCAATGGCATTTATGTTCTAAATCAATCAACAGTTCTGAGCATAACGAACACACACAAGAGGAAGAGTTCAGAACTGAACGAATCCTTCTTGTGGCATTGTAGACTGGGTCACATCAATGCGACACGACTAGCTAAGTTGCATAAAGATGGATATTTAAATCCGTTTGAATATTCATCTTATGACACTTGCCAGTCATGTCTCAAAGGCAAGATGACCAAAACTCCGTTTACGGGACACGGAGAAAGAGTTAACGAACTCTTGGGACTGATACATAGTGATGTATGCGGTCCTATGTCTACACATGTCAGGGATGGTTCTTCATACTTCATTACATTCACTGACGATCTCTCTAGGTTCGGGTATGTGTTCCTGATGAAACACAAATCAGAAGCTTTTGAGAAATTTAGGGAATATAAACAAGAAGTTGAGAACCAAACCGGAAAAAGTATTAAAATCCTACGATCTGATCGAGTAGGTGAATAGTTGAGCAATGAATTCCTGGACTTCCTAAAAGAGAATGGGATTCTCTCTCAACTGACTCCTCCATATACACCACAGCACAACGGTGTATCAGAACGGAGGAACCGCACCCTATTGGATATGGTGCGCTCTATGATGAGCACAGCTGAGTTACCTATTTCCTTCTGGGGATATGCACTGGAAACAGCTGCAGACCTATTGAATATGGTTCCCACCAAAACCGTGCCGACCACTCCATATGAGATATGGAAAGGAAAGAGACCATGTCTTAATTATGTTAAGATATGGGGTTGTCCGGCCTATGTAAAAACGCAAATCCGGACAAACTCGCGGCAAGGTCTATTCTGTGTAAGTTTATTGGATATCCCAAACATTCGCGAGGGTATATCTTTTACCACACCGAGGAACAAAAAGTGTTTGTTTCTCGGCATGCCACCTTTTTAGAAAAGGAATTTCTTGAAAAAGAGATTAGTGGCAAGGAGGTAGAACTGGAAGAGGTTCCAGCAATACAGACTACAACAGAAGATTTGGTTGAACCAGAGGATTCAGTAGCTCCCGATGAACCTCAGCCTCTCCGCCGATCTAGTAGGGTTCCTCGCCCACCTGAGAGATACTACGGTTTCTCATGGATGGTGGAAGCGAGGATTGCATCATGGAGGATGATGACCCAACTAGCTTCGAGCGGGCCATCACGAGTGGGGACTCAGTGAAATGGCTGGATGCTATGCGGTCCGAGATGGAATCCATGTACACCAACAAAGTATGGACTTTGGACGTTGCTCCTGAAGGGGTAAAACCCATTGGGAGCAAGTGGATCTTCAAGAAGAAACTTGGTGTAGATGGGAAAGTGGAGACTTTCAAAGCTAGACTTGTAGCAAAGGGTTTTCGTCAAAGACCAGGTGTGGACTATGACGAGACCTTTTCTCCAGTGGCTATGCTTAAATCCATCCGGATCATGCTTGCCATCGCTGCTTATCATGATTACGAAATCTGGCAAATGGATGTTAAGACCGCCTTTCTAAATGGTGATTTAGAAGAGTGCGTGTACATGACTCAGCCAGAAGGCTTCGTAGACAGTGGGAGCAGCGGGAAGGTGTGCAAGCTGCTTAAATCCATTTATGGATTAAAGCAAGTATCGCGGAGTTGGAACATCTGCTTTGACGTCGTTATCAAAGAGTTTGATTTCGTCAAAAACCCAGATGAACCTTGTATCTACAAGAAGGTGGCAGAGAGTAAGGTTGTCTTCCTCGTATTGTACGTGGACGACATACTCTTGATAGGAAATGATATTCCTATGCTGCAATCGGTCAAGCTCTTCTTATCACAAAGATTCTCAATGAAAGATCTTGGTGATGCCTCCTGCATATTGGGAATCAGGATCTATAGAGATAGATCCAAAAGGATTTTGGGATTGTCCCAATCCAGGTACATTGACACCATACTAAAGAGGTTTAGTATGGAAGAGTCCAAGCGTGGGAACTTGCCCACAATCTCTGGAGTCACTCTCTCCAAAGAGATGTCTCCCAAGACTGATTTGGAGAGAGCTCGCATGCAAGGGATACCCTATGCTTCGGCAGTAGGCTCTATCATGTATGCGATGCTATGTACCAGACCCGATGTAGCATACTCACTAAGTGTAGTGAGTAGGTATCAAGCTGATCCTGGAGAGAGTCACTGGACAGCTGTGAAGAGCATTCTCAAGTACTTACGAAGGACTAGAGATATGTTCTTGGTGTATGGTAACGGAGAGCTCCAAGTGGAGTCCTTTACCGATTCGAGCTTCCAGAGTGATAAGGACGACTCTAAGTCGCAGTCAGGCTTTGTCTTTACCCTTTACGGAGGGGCGGTTAGCTGGAAGAGTTCCAAGCAGGAAACCGTGGCAGACTCGACAATGGAGGCTGAATACATCGCTGCCAACGATGCTGCCAAAGAGGCTGTCTGGATCAAGAAGTTCATTACTAAACTTGGAGTGGTTCCATCCATTGAGCATCCAATACCTTTGTATTGCGATAACAATGGAGCGGTGGCTTTGGCTAAGGAACCCAGGTCCCATCAGCGGTCCAGGCATATTCTAAGGCGGTATCACCTGATCCGGGAGATAGTTGATCGCCGGGAGATCGAGGTCAGGAGGGTTGACACGAAGAACAACACGGCGGATCCACTCACGAAGGCCATTCCCCAGATACAGTTTGAGAGACTCTTTGGGATGCTCGGTATGCGATACTACAGCAGCTGGCCCTAGTGCAAGTGGGAGATTGTTAGTTGTATGTATGCCCTAGAGGCCAGCATTGTACAGATGATGTATATTATATTAGATGCTTGGACATATATAGAGATGACTTTCTTGCTCGATATGATAGTATGCTATCTGGTTACTTTTTATCTTAACATGTACACTTGTCTCTTTAAACTGTCTTATGGTTACATGTTGGTAAAGCCCTTAGGATGTGTACTTGACTGCCTGGACTATGATGCAGATCATACTAGTGGGGACATGGTAGTCCATAAGTACATCCTTCAAGGTCCCTAGTCGTAGGTGTATCGAAACGGGGCATCGATATACCAGTGTAGACTAGCGTATACGCTTCTCGACCCATGGGATGGGCAATGGATGATCCCATATCCATTGGTGTTTGACATCAGAGATGGCATACGGGTGCTCAGTGGAGACTGGGTACACTGGACGGACTCGCCGAGAACTCCCAGATGGTATTATACCTCACGTCAGATGGCAGTTCTCAGGTGACACTTGTGCAGGTTAGTCTGTAGACCCGAGATCGTCATAGAGTCTTGTGTGATTCCCACTGTGCTTTGATCTCCACCTTACCACGTCCATGAGGGCGTGCAAAACGGTGGTCTTTGGGTACAGTCCTGAGTCACATGGAGGCAATGAGCGATAGGAGGGGTTTCGTCTCTCCCGGTATTAGGGGTTGATGTTGCGCTGTGCTCGATTGGCCGTAACAGGGAAGTCCCTGGTCAGGGGTGATCAGAGATTTGCTGGTAAGTGTTACCAGTAGTTTCTCGACCCGTTATGAGCCTCACATCGGCACGACTTATCGGTTATTGGGGTCTGACGTTTACCGCCCCTAGACTTGATATGCGACGTATCAGACGAACAGACCGGACTGTACGGTGAGTGTTACTGGTTGGATTCACAGGAGTGTGAGCGGGCTAGCTCGTCGATCTTCTGATCGCTCAATACCCGGATGGCCGTTATGTTTAGCAGACCGCTTGCGGCTTGTGGGTGCTTGATATGATCATCATCTGCTACCGGCGTATTGACGAGTCTTTAGAGTCCTACACAGAGGTTTCCTGGCTCAAGCGAAACGAAATAGGAGCGCATATGAGATATGTGCGGGACCGAGAATAATGCGTGTATGTGATACCGCATTTCATTCTCGCGATAAATGTTTCGATTGGTTATATTCGATATGACCTAGTTATCGAATCATTGATTCGATAAGCCGATACATTGGGTACTAGTCGGTTATATGCGATGTGACCGGATCGTTAAATCAAGTGTTGATTTAATGATTTAATGTATAATTATATATTTGATATACTACATTGCATTAACTAGTATTGGTTCACTTTATATGGATTTTCTCACTTGATGTGCAAGAAGTATATGTGATATACTTTTGTGCACATATTTGTATCATGTTTGATGATACTTGATCTTTTTGTTAAGTATAAAGAATTAAACCATGGTTAAGTGTTGATTAGGGTTTTGCATTTTCATTTATTTATTTATTTATTTATTTGAAAAGGATTATGATGAGAATGGTGGCTTTCTTTGTTTTAAGTTGAAGCTTCATGAAGCTTTGACTTTTGTAACCATTCTTGTCATCATGCTTAACCCTAACCCATCCAAGTAACCATGGTCTATTCTCTACACTTAACCTTAGTTATCTTATGATAAGTATTGGATTATTATTCATTTTAAAAAGACTTATCATAATTCTAGCTTCATCTTCTTCTTCATCTTCAAAAGAAAAAGCTTGATGCCATTAATGGCAACTTGAGCTATAGTGTGAGAAATCCAATTCCAAAGTGAACCCACCTCCTATTTCTTCACCCTCTACCTCTTGCCAAGTTGTTTTGGGTGTTTTCTTCACAAGTTTCACAACTTGGTGAAATTGGAGCTTGAACTTGTGCAACCTCGACGTAGATCATCTTCGGCACGAAGCCGACGACATTGCCCGCTCGTTTTCCCGATGAAGCCGACGATTGAGTCTAGGATTCGAGATGGACAGTGAGAGGACACCTACGTGGAGATAAGGAAGTGGAGAACCGGATCTACAAAGGTTGTAGCCTCTCTCCTTTAGTTAAAATATTAACTAGATTTCTATTTCGCCTCGAATTCTAGCCGACGATCCGTATTAGGGTTTCTCGGCACCATAATTTTTGTAAATTGGCATGGTTGATGCCTTGTGAGACCTCTATAGGGTGCCTAGGAACCTTTCACACTTTCTGTCGAATTTTTCCTCTGTTCCAAAATAATAAATCTTGCCTTAAAATTCGACTCGAGGTTTTTAGAGCACACTGTAGGAAAATGGTCCAGAGAACCGATCAACGCGCCGCGGAACCGTGGCAGGAGCTTGCTCCCGCCGCGGATCCGCGGCCAAGTTGACTCGGCCGTGGACGATTTTCCTTGCAGTGTGGTCATAGGGGTGTTTTGGGATTTTTACAATATGTTTTTTCGGCCCAGATTTTCCAGAAAGCAAAATTTGTTTTTGGGGCTTAAAAAATCGTATTTTGATCGAATTTCTAAAGACTAAAGCTAACGGGTTTATATCTGTGATGTGTTATATGTATTGAACGTCTGCTAATCGCTATATGTCGATTAGTGGGGGTTATACATATCTGTGATCTGTAATGTTGATGGTATGTGTATATGAATTCATTGGATTGTCGTGGGTGAATATCCGGGGGGGGTTGTGAGATGAGAGTTTTCTTTTCTTTCAATTCATGTAATTTGTAATTGATGTAATATTATTTATATGGCCGCAAAACCGGGATGAGGTTGTAGCCGTCATTGTATAATTTCTTTTACTGTTTTTTCTCCTAGGATAGACCCATGGAGGGGGTGCACAAACTACCGGGTATCTCGAAGTGCCGAGTGGCCTACTCATAATGTTGAGGGATGTTTCTTCGCTTCGGGTACTTGGCGGGTAGTTTGCCGCACCCGTAAGGGTCTTGGGTGGGGTATTGGCTATTCACCGCGACCGTGTAGTCCGCTTTTCGTTACAGGCTCGTACGAATGCGGATTCCTAGTATATCCAATGTGTTCATCTGTGATCTGGAATGGCTATCATTGCAATATATCTATATATGATATTTATTTAGGCGTTGCTTATGTTTTGCATCCGCGCTAGTCCAGCCCCCGCTCTGTCGTTAGTTAAGTAACCTAACCGGTAATGACGGGGCCCCGTGGCGAATGCGGATGGCATAAGCGTACGTCATATTTTGGTTGTTTTCTGCAATGGTAGGATTAAATGATGGGACACATTAAAATTAATGCAAGAAAAATAAACCAAGTAAAAGTCGTTGGAACATTTTCAAAACCACTCGGTTCTTTTCAAAACCAAATTTTAAATGCGGAGCATGAACCACTCATTTTTGAAAGCTATCTCGTTCCTTTGATTATATCAAGTTCACTACGTTCACGGTTTCGCCAAAACCATTCGTAGCCCTCCGTCGTTTCACATGAATGGTCAATAAGTATTCAAGCTATGTATGTTGGCCAAAGTCAAGGCATAGTGATTGGTAGCTATTGGGTATTCATGTGCAGCATAGATAGATGTGTTGGTTTGGGACAGTCGTATTGCCATGTTGGCCAAAGTCAAGGGTAGGTACGGGTGGGTTCAAATTAACCTGGAAAATGACGGGTAGAACTTGACATGTGACTTATGATATTTTGGCCAACGTCAAGGTCATAAGAGCATGTGGTAAAAATCCACATCGGGAGTTTCAAAAGAACTGAAACTTGCTAGCGCTGCATACCATTTGGAGTGTGATGATTCTGGTAGGATTCCTTCAGTTTTGTCACGCGATGATATTTGGATCTCGATCCTACTGTGAGTATATGCTACTCCTCGGGAAATTTCTCACTTAACGATCAATGCTATAAACCAAGTAGGTGTCTAGAAAGGTGTTAGCGGGGCTACGCCCACAGGGAAAAGAGGTTATTTAATTAAGGAACTTCGTGAAAGCGTTGGAAAACCTCCCTCGAAGTACCGACACTAGCCTGGCTGAACGGTTAAGCAGGTATTGTACGGTGAGATTGATTCTGACTAATTCTTCTTTTATGGTTTGAGGAGGGATTCGAGAGACAGTGGGAGCCATCCTGTTTAGACAAACTAAAAATCACTCTAAACTTGCAAGAGTATCATGCTAAAGTGTTTCTTCTCTCTCTCCTAATTGCAGCGACCAAATATCATGACTGGACTTAAGTTACTACTAGATAAAAACATACTGACAGGGCCAAACTACAAAGATTGGCTCAGGAATGTCAAAATGGCAATCACTTATGACAAGT
Source organism: Agapanthus africanus (assembly GCA_030015575.1). Classification (NCBI taxonomy): domain Eukaryota; kingdom Viridiplantae; phylum Streptophyta; class Magnoliopsida; order Asparagales; family Amaryllidaceae; genus Agapanthus; species Agapanthus africanus. The sequence continues at coordinate 483,715,566 of JASDDO010000022.1, read as the reverse complement.
TAGGGTATCTTCTTACCACCAAAGCTCCCCCGTCCCAGGTCCCAAAACCAGCGTCGCGGATAGGGAAATCCGTAAAACCTGGGAAATCGACTGCGCGAAGGCCAAGTGCCTCGTGCTTGCCTCTATGGACAATGAACATCAGAGGAGGCACGAGAATATGGACCTCGAATCCATATTTCTCCATACAAAAGAACTGTATGGAGAGCAATCCCGTATCGCTAGATACGAAGTCTCGAAAAAGCTGTTTTCGGTGAGATTGGCCGTCGGATCATCGGTAGCGGAACACGTGCTTAAGATGATTGGCTTCATTGAGGAGCTCGCGGACCTTGGGACTACGTTAGAGAACGAGCTCTACACGGACTTTATTCTCCAGTCCCTTCCTTCCACTTATGCCCAGTTTATCCTGAACTTCAACTTGCAAGAAAAAGAAGTTGAACTTTCAGAACTCCTTGATATGCTGAGGAGTGCAGAGGGCACCCTACAGAAAGGTAGGGAAACACCCACTTTGTTTATAGGATGGATCTTGCTCTTCTAAGTCCAAGGCGAAAGCTAAGGGAAAGAAGAAGAAAGCCCCCGCCGAACCAAGGGGCGGTGTTAGTAAAGTGGATACGAAGGGAAAGACAAAGGCAACAAAGGTAGCATGGAAGCTTGTAGGGAAGGAAGAGTGCTTTTACTGTCACAAGAGTGGACACTGGAAGAAAGATTGCAGGGCTTGGAAGGTCAGAACACAGGATCTGAAGCAAGTTGCGGCTTCAGCTTCAGGTGTGTATGTTATTGAAAACTGTTTATCAATAAACTCTACTTCCTGGGTATTGGATACTGGATCAGGATCCCGGCTTCAGCTTCAAGTCTGAGATAGAGAAACCCCCCTATAAACTTTGAGAAACTCAAAAGAAAGAGAGCAAGCTCTTGCAAGAAGATATTTCTTCAAGGTAACAATGATGAATGATGAACACAGAGATGAAATCATCTCTTAAAAAGAAGAATTATCTTCTTAAAAGATCATTGATCTACAAAGACTAAGGTCTTTTATAAAAAGATCAAAAGATCTCATCACATAATAAAAGTAGAACATATTCTTCACACAGATCATTAATCTATAAAGGCAAGTCCTTTCAAAAATAATAACTGTTGTTCTTGAAACTTGAGTCTCTTTTAAAAGAACATAAATTTGTTCGCAGATCATAAAAATTGATCAAATACACTTTGCGCTATTGAAATGCGCCTTGCGCTCTTAAAACTGTGCTTCTGCGCTCCTTGGATCGGCGCTCAGCGCCAAATGCGCCACGTGTCAACCACGTATGCGCCAATTAAACAACTTACGCTTTGCGCATATGAAATAGCGCACTGTGCTCATGGGCTGGCGCTCAGCGCCAAGCGTGCCACGTGTCACTCACGTGTGCGTGACTAGATTGATAGCGCAATGCGCTTATAGACTAGCGCTTAGTGCTCATAAACTGGCGCAATGCGCCCATCATCTGGCGCTTAGCGCCAAGTGTGATACGTGTCCTTCTCGTGTGCGCTACTTGGCAGAAGTGCACTGCGCTCTTTAACTGGCGCAAAGCGCCTGGCGCGCCACGTGTTGCGCTGACAGAACATAAATTGTTCTAATGAATGCTCTGCATTCAATACAAGACAAAAAAGGTGTTAAGATCTAATGCTCAGCATTATTAAAAGGGCCAAACCCAAATAAGGGCTCAATAGCCAGAATAAAAAAAATGTTAAACATTTATTGGACTTAGCCCAAGATTGGCCATAAGTCCTCAACTTATATTTAATTGAGCACATCTGCTCATGAATATTTCAACAGATCTTAGTCCCAAATTGGACTACAGATCTTTCAACCAACTTACACCGGTTCGAGGGTACATCTCTTTACTCCTCTGATATCTGTCATTATAATCCTTCAACGTGTTCAGAGAGGTGACGGGTCCCGACAACCACACATTTCACGGACTGTGGGGTACTTAAACTCATGGACTATGATGTCCTTAAACTTTATAGACTATGACGTCTTTAAACTACGGACTGTGGGGTCCTTAAACTCATGGACTACGATGTCCCTAACCTCGCACCGTGGGGTCCCTTTAAACCCACGGACTACGATGTGCTTAACCCCAACCGCGATGTCTTTAAACTAACATTGGACCGTAATGTCCTTAAACTAACAATCGACCGCAATGTCCCTAAACTAATCAACAGAGGCGAAATGCTTTCTTGTTGGATCTAAATGATCCTGTTAAGTTGATCTTAGTCTAGAAATCAGACTAACGTATCCTTAACAAACGTTTAAGTTGATCTTAGTCCCAATGAGACTAACCTATCCTTAAACCCAACCCCCAAACCCAAATCTAAGAAGATACGGATTTGGACTAATCCACGCCCTACGGGTGACAACATAAATTAGTCTCTGTATACAATCCACGGGCAACCACAAACAAAACAAACACCCACGACACGAAGTGACCATCTGGAGAAGGAGAAAGTTGTTACCGCGATGCGGTAGCGTAATTAACTGCAGGGGCTTACGCCTGCAGGGAAGAGTGTCCCCACAATCAGAAACCCCTCAAACGAGGGGGAATCTGACGAAGTATGCTACATCGGCCGCATCCGTTTAAACCTTCGATACATGGTGCCATAAATCAACTTGGCATCTTCGGAGAGGTGAACGAATAGCATCAAATAGTATCTGCCCCCAAATTCAGGCAAGACGGACCTACACGGTCGCGTCTCTATGTTCTGCGGTAAACAAAGACCAATACCAGCAAGGCAAATTCGCGTTGTCTGAAAATTGGAAAGTGAACCCGCCACAACCACACGCTCCCAAGAAGACGGACACACCGGAGGCATCATGCTCCTTCATAGAAGAAGCTCAACGGGAGGTCGCACTTTCAGCCAAGACGAAAAGAATGCTGAAGGATCTCCAAACATGCCCGGCGATTGGGTGGAAAAATCCACTGGAACCCGAGATCATCGAGGGAATGCTGAAACCGCGCCCAACCCCAAAGATTGGTGGTGATAGCCAAAGCACTCACACCCAGCCGTCAAAGTCTTCGAAGAAGAAGAAGAAGACCAAAAAGCCCGCACAGTTTGATGACAAGCGCACGGATCTGCAAAAGCATATTGACGCGCTGGAGGAATATAACCAGAAGGCGCGAACCCCGGTCACACTCCAAAAATTTCTCAACAATATCTTTGAGAGCGGAAATAACGACAATAACGACGGGGATCACTCGTCAGAAGAATCTGAGGACTATGTGGTAAATTGCCACACGATCTCTCATTCGGCGTTAACTAACGAAGAAGCTCACTCGGCGATAGAAAACAACATAAAAGAGATGGGGGCAGGATCGAAGCCAAAACCCTTGGAACCGTTTGACGAGATGATCGACTTGCTACTGAAGGAAGCCTGTCAGAAAAGAAAAACCAATCAAGAGCGCGAACTGGCTATATTCGAAAAAGTCAAACGCCAACGACTGGACGAAAAAGTCGAGGCACCCCAACCGGATCGAAGCATCCCTATCACCATCAAAAGCAAGCTTGAAGTAAGGAAACGATTCGCTAGGGCCCTATTTCAGAGGAAATTCTCCTGGCAGTATACATCTTGATGAAGCGGACATACATCCTAACTTCTGCTTATACTATCAGAGGATTACACACCCTACCGAGGAGTGCATAGCCTTTAAAAACTGGTGGCAGGGATATGGTGCCCACCGACAACACGTTCAACGAGTCAAGCGTAAGGCTCGTCTGGAACAGGAAAGTACGACAGATGAGCGCAAAAGAGCCGCTGGCAACTGTCACATAATCGACACTAAGGGATCACAAGTTATCACCTTTAGAAGCGAATCTGACGAAGAAATCGCCCTCAGCCTTCTCTTCAAGGAATCCACCTCCGACACAAAAGATGCGAAGATTCACAAGAAAATCTAGCCGCATAATCGTACGTTGCCCGAAAAATCTCGGACCTATGAACGTCTGACCGAAACGTCATTAAACCAATACAAACCCGCGGCATCGCCAGGCTGACGTGGTTAAAAAAAATGGAAAAAAAAATAAATAAAGGTACGTCCACAAGCAAGATGGGTACGAATGAAAACCCGAAAGGGCTCCGTGAGTAAAATCAGCAGGACTACCGGCGAGTTTTGTGGAAACCCAAAATGGCACAATCTCGTTAAAAGACACTTACAAGGTCCCCTCGACCTTGTGAGGAGAAAATACCTGCGTGAGATCCTTACGACTCACAAAGAAGAAACACACTTAGGGATCCCCACGACTCCAAAGGAGAAATTACACTTGCGAGATCTTCACGACTCGTAAGGAGAACCCTCTTATGAGACCCTCACGGCTCATAAGATTCAAAAGTCTTAAGCTACAGAGATCTGAACATGTTCTTAAGCAGTCATATCCCCCAATTTTGCCCTACAAGCGGTTCAATATTGACCCTTGTATACAATCCACGGGCACGAATGAACATTTCCCTAACAGAGTCCCACCAGCAACTAGGGATATGCTCACATGGTGAACAAACACTTGTAGGTCCACTCGACTTGTAAGGAGAAAGCACTCTTGTATGATCCTTATGACTTATAAGAGAACACACACTTAGGAATCCTCACGATTCCTAAGGAGAAAACGCACCTACAAGATCCTCACGACTCGTAGAGAGAAACACCTTTATGAGACCCTTACGGCTCATGAAGTCAAAAGCCTTAGTCGACGGGATCCTAACTCTGTTTGCTAAGCCACCTTTGTTCGACATCGACAGATGCAAATGATGATTCGCTCCTGCAAATATTCCAGTCGCAGCAATATTGATGCTAAGATTGGCACCAGATTCCAAGTTTCACACTCGTGATAAAAAATCAGCGAGCCAAAAATGCATATGAAATAGCCGAAATGATGGAGCAACTTGCAACGAAATCAGCAAGTAAAAATGTATGCATACAAAAACAGCCGAAATGATTGTGCAACTAGCAATAAAAAGCAGCGAGTAAAAGAAAAATAGCCGAAATGATTGGGCACCGCGAAAAATAGTCGAAATGATTGGGCAATCGCGATTTTCACGATATAAAAAGCTGAAATGATAGAGCATCGCGGAAAGAATTAAAAAAAATGAAAGAATGAAACTTTTTGCCCTGCAGGTGAGGTCACATTGACCCCTGTATACAATACATGGGCACAAACAAGAAGGGAACCATATCGTCCCACCAGGCTTCATCGAAGCAATGCCAAATCTCGACGGTTCATAGACAATCTCAATATTCGTCGCAATATTGCAGACGCAATGTCAACAAACGAAGCGAAGGAAGATCCCTAGCTTCAGGGTCTCGACGTCAACATCGACAACTTAGAGATCAACACCGGCGTTCTTCCTCCCTCCCATCGGATGCAGACGCAATATCAACAAACGGAGCCACGGCAAAGTCCCCTAGTTCCAAATCTCGACGGTTCACAGACAGCCTAGAGATCACCAACGGCGTTTCTCCTTACTCCACCAGGATGCAGATGCGACGTCAACAAACGACCCCGGGGTCAAAGCAACGGAACCATGGCAAAGTCCCCTAATTCCAAATCTTGATGGTTCACAGACAGCCTAGAGATCACCAACGGCGTTTCTCTTCACTCCAACCTGATGCAGACGTGACGTCAACAACCGACTTCAGGGTTGCAACGAAACGGAGCCATAGCAAAGTCCCTAGTTCCAAATCTCAATGTTCACATCTACAGCCTGGAGACCAACAACGGTGTGCCTTCTTATTCCAGCAGGACACAGATGTTACACCATCAATCGGAACCACGGCAAAGTCCCCAGTTCCAAGCCTCTACGGTTTACAGACAACCCAGCATCATCAAATAACCCCATCTCGAATACACGTCAGCAAATGACCCTGTCACGGGAATACGTCATCAAATGACCCCGCCACGGAAACACGTCATCAAATGACCTCGTCTCGGAAATACGTTATCCAATGACTCTGTCTCGGAAATAAGTCAACCAACCCCAGGGAAATCAGTGTCCTTGGCAAAAACCTCGATTCAGGAAATTAGCGTCCTTGACGATAGCATCTCGATTCGTGTCGACCCGCAGAGAAATCAGTGTCTTTGCAGGAATACCTCGATTCATCTCAGCTCCGAGCAAATCAGTGTCCTTGGCAAAAACCTCGATTCAGGGAAATCAGCGTCTTTGACGAGAGCATCTCGATTCGTGTCGACCCGCAAGGAAATCAGTGTATTTGCAGGAATACCTCGATTCGTCTCAACTCCGAAGAAATCAGCGTCCTTGGCAAAAACCTCGATTCAGGGAAATCAATGTCCTTGACGAGAGTATCTCGATTCGCGTCGACTCGCAAGGAAATCAGTGTCTTTGCAGGAATACCTCGATTTGTCTCAACTCCGAGGAAATCAGCGTCCTTGGCAAAAACCTCGATTCAGGGAAATTAGTGTCCTTGACGAGAGCATCTCGATTCGCATCGACCCGCAGAGAAATCAGCGTCTTTGCAAGAATACCACGATTCGTCTCAACTCCGAGAAAATCAGCGTCCTTGGCAAAAACCTCAATTTAGGGAAACCAGCGTCCTTGACGAGAGCATCTCGATTCGCGTCGACCCGCAGAGAAATCAGTGTCTTTGCAGGAATACATCGATTCATCTCAACTCCGAGGAAATCAGCGTCCTTGGCAAAAATCTCGATTCAGGGAAATCAGCGTCCCTGACGAGAGCACCTCGATTCGCGTCAACCCGCAGATAAATCAGTGTCTTTGCAGGAATACCTCGATTCGTTTCAACTCCAGGGAAATCAGTGTCCTTGGCAAAACCTCGATTCAGGGAAATCAGCGTCCTTGACGAGAACATCTCGATTGGCACCGACCCGCAGAGAAATCAGTGTCTCTGCAGGAATATACGATGTCAGCAAAACGGAGCCGTGGCAAAGTTCCCAGTTTCTTGATTCGGCGGTACATAGACAAACCAAAGTCAACCCCCGACCTCCCCGTTGAAGCAATGCTTTGACTCAGGAGTGGGTCAACTCATCAATCACTTACGAGTCCTCTCGACTTGTAAGGAAGAAAATTCTCTTGTGAGATCCTTACGACTCTCAAGAGAAAACACACTTAGGAGTCCTCACGACTCCTAAGGAGAAAAGACACTTACGATATCCTCTCGACTCGTAGGGAGAAAAGTCTTTATGAGACCCTCACGGCTCATGAAGTTGAAAAGTCTTAGGCAGCAGATCTGAACCTGCTTTCTAAGCCATCATTACCTCTCGAAGAATTCAAAACAGAATGCTCACTCAGGCTATGCTTAAGTGACATGCTGATAACAAAGAAAAGAAGAAAGCAAAGAGATGACACAAGACATTATGAAAGAAATGTATCTTTTATTCATAAATTCAATTGGGTACAAAATACATCTTATGAAAGAATAAAAAATGGATACATTTTATTCGAAATTACAAATGGCACAAAAACGATCATTGAGAGGGAAGCGTTTTCAATAGTCCAATCAGCCGCTCACGCACTTCCCTCAGCCCCTTTTCTTGGTCAGCTGCCGCAGCCAATTCTGCTTCGACTTGGGCTCGTTGTTGTAAGTAGGACGAAAGTTGCTCTTCGACGACTCACTGAGCTGCCCCACAATTCTGTGCATCTTGCTCGATGAGGTTGAGCTTCTGCCTCAGTGTTAGCCCGTCGGAAATACATCGTAGAAAGCCCTCAAAGATAGTCTTCAACTGCACAGCATTGACATCAACCTGAGCATGCAGTCGAGCAGAGTCGCTTGAAATATCTTCACACTCCTTACGCTTTAAGGCCACTTCTTGTTCAAGATGGCGGAAGTAGGGAGTGCTCTGCTCAACCTACGCAGCCCGTTGAGAGTTTACAGCCAGGACCTCAGGAGCAGAACGTCCGAATTCGAGCTCATACAGACAGGCCTCAATTTCCCTGCAGTGATTAACCCAAGACTCAACGACGCCCTCACTATGAAAGTTCACGAGCGTCGCCAGCATAGGATTTACCTCCGTGGCAAAATTTGCAGCGAATGAGGAAGCCTCCACGTCAAGCTCCTCGATATAGTCGCTCAACATGCGCAGACTATTCACAGCGCCTTTGGAAGATGAACGTCGAGAAAAGGGGCCTGCTGGCATTACGACTCGAGATTCGAACGGAAATGAAATCGGTATCACCGCTGCAAAACAAATCACAGTCAAATGACGGTTCAAGAAATAAAGAAGGTTCATGAACAATGGAGTTTACTATACCGGCTGCAGCAGGTGGCAAGGCCGGGAGTACCAGTGGCGCAACTGTTCTTTCGTCTCCTCCTTCTATCTGTAGTGCTGCAATCAAAACAAAGAATAATTAGGAACGATTTGGCTTCCCGTAAAAGAAAAGACATAAGCTGAAGGCTGTACTCACCAGCGCCACTAGATGAGGCAATCTCTGACCGGAAAGAGAAGTGTGGGTGTAGCACCTGATACAGGTGATCAAAAAGGACTCCTGCGAGGATGTAATAATACAATGTCAGTACATAAAGTATACTGCCTACAATGAAACTGATGGGTCACAAATCCGCACCTTCCAGCATTTAAGATGGTACGAGAGAAGGTAGATGTGCGGTCACCGCTAAAGCAACAACTGGAGATGCTTCCTCGGGTGGTACAACCCCAACGCTCATCACACCTACATTAGAGATAAGAGAAATGCTGTCAAAAAGAAATCAAAGGGGATTGCAAAATAAAATAGAAAGCAATAACCTGAAATTTACCTAGTAAGTCGTTGATCGAGACCGTAACAAGGGCATCACTGGATACAGCGACTGCCTCATCCTCCTCCAACAAAATGGTCTCGCCTCCCGTCGCCTCATCCCCTGACTCTACGAGAGCCGTCGTAACGCTCGCGATGCCAGGAGATGGCAGAGAACCGCAGGCGGAAAGAATGACGATTGGAGAAGTGCCCGACTCTTGAGAAGGAGCGGCTACCTCGGGCTCGGCGATTGTAGCCATCTCACCTACCGCTACCTCGGGCTCGGCGATCGTGGCTGTCTCACCTGCCGCTACCTCAGGCTCGGTGGTTGCCACCACTTCTTCGGCAATACTCGACCCTGCAAGATAGGATATATGAGAACCTGAAAATTAAAACTTTGACAAAAGAACCCAATGTCACGTTACCTTGAGTCGGTTTTCCGATTGCTTCCCGATCCGCACGTGTTGCCTGTCTGTGGGCGGTGGACAAAACAGCCGGAGCATCCTCTGAAGGAGTAGGGGCAGAGGTAACAGCGCTTGAACCCGCACCCGCATCTAAGGCGGCGGTATGCTCCCTTGCCACACGCATCCTACGCTTCCTCTCCGCCCGGGCCGTGAGGGCAGATCTTCTAGAGACCTCCTTCAATAGGACATCCTCGTCCGCGCCAATAGTTACCTCTGGATCCGTTATGGCATCCGTCATCGGTTGCTTAAGTGAAGCTTCTTTCAACAATACTGGGAGAACTAAGATAGCCGACCCGGGAAGTGTCTCCGCACCGCCCTGTGAAGTCTGTGCCACGCTTGGAATAACCTGAGTAGAGGTAGTTCCTATGATAAGAAGAAAAGGAGGGGTCATATTACCCATAAGAAATGGGAGCGGAGACACGGTGAACCAAAATGTACCGATGCCTAAGGATGCTCGAAGTCTTTCCTCTTCCTCAAAAGTCTTGAGAGAAGCTGCAAGAGCTTCTTCAGTGGAAATTCCTGTTAAAGAAGGAAAAGTGTCAGTCAAAACATGATGATAGAAATATGATGCAATGACAAAAGATACAGCTGATGGTTACCTAATCGCGCGAGGATAGCCAGTCCCGCTTCGTGGCTTGCCAATTGCTCAGAAGCTGCAATGGAGGTCGCCAGATCAGTATCATTTGGCGGCATGAATAGACCCCCGTTTGTCCTATACTCGCTCAGACCCTCGCCATAAGGAGCGTGAGGCTCCTGGCCGAGTACAACGTCGACAGAAAGGATCGACTTTTTCTTCCTCTTCTGCGAGCGAGCTCCGATCGCAGCTAGCACAAGCTTACGCTTGCTAGGCACTTTGGGGCGACGAGTCCCGATGTCTTAACCCACGCCAGAATCGGGGGAGGCTACAGTCACCTTTTCTACAGGAGCCCGGGGTATCGGTAGCTCGGGCCTGTCATGCAGAACTTCGATCACCGCAGCTTCTCTTAAGGGAGGCGGGACGATGGTCCGTCGCTTCAGAGGGACGTTTCGATAACCAGCAGGGGGTGCACCTTTGCGATCAAGCAGCAGTCGCTTCTCCTCCCTAATAACGGCGACCATTGAATGTTGGTACCAGGCCACGTGTACATTAAGGGACTTCGGGACACAGCTCGGTTCGCTGATAAAGAAGTAAGACCCTGTGTTCAGGCACATAAAATGATGTAGTGCGCTCCGCATTCCCTCTTCGGTAGCAGTAGGTTCTGCCAAAAAAGCTTCAAGTAGGACGCCCTGATTGTAACTCAGCTGCTGGGCGAAACAATACAGGTTGTATCTCATGAATAATGTCGCATCATTTTGCCTGAATACGAGAAAGCCCGGCCTGATGGAGTACAAATAAAGAATCTCCTGGGCTTTCAACACAGAGGCCCCGTCTTTAAAGATGTCTTGCAATGGAAGCACCGCTTTTGAAGTTTCCTGGCCGATGGTCAAGACTTTATCTGTGAAAGACATACCATCTCCAACCGTGCGCGGATGAAGGAGCAAGCCCCTAGCTTCTCACGGTGACGAACTCACGATGGAGGCGTCAACCAGCCGCATTATTCGAGGGAACCTGCATTTGTCGTAAAAAGAAGGTCTTTTGTGGATACCGAAGACCCCAAGCACGTGCAGCTCTATCCATGAAGTGAAGTAATGCATTGGGAAATTGGCAAGATGCACCCCCGGTTCAGTGGTATCTGCTGCTAAGCTGAGGCCGTGATATAGGTGGGATAACCCGGCGATCCCGATGGCCACTTGTATTCTGGAAACCATGCGATATGCGGGGTAGAAGACAGAAGGCCCCATGTAATGAGGGTGCATAGGAAGCGCGATCCAGCTTAACCATAAACTGAGAAACCCGAGAAAGAACGCTTCCTCATCAATGCCAGGAGCGGCGATTTCTGACAGGGAGACGATCGCGACGTCGGGAAAAAAGAAATCCTTTTGATCGGCTTCCAATATTGGCCGACGGTCCAAGCCAAAGCCAAAAGGATCATCAAGTTTAGCAAACTTTTCACCTTGTCGCGACAAAATTTCTGGGCAAAGAAAACGGACAATGAAGTCCGCAATGATGACCCCCCGGCCTCCAGATTCAAGAAAGAGGCTCTCATACATGTTCAACACCTTTATCAGACTTGGGAACTGGTGTTGAATAGCGTTATCTGGGGTAAGACCCATTACCACCGATTTGGTGGCAAAAACATACTCATCCAGAGGAAGCAGCTCCTCATAGTGCTCCCCCCTAACTGGTAAACCAGAAACCTCGGCAAATTCTTTCAAGGAAATGGAGATCTCTCTATCCAATAGGAGGAAGGTATGAGTCGGAATGTTCCACTGCTCTAAGAATGCCTTGATTCACCATGTGGGAGGTGCAGAATACTGGAACAAGGAAGCGTAGATCGAAGGATATAAGCCAAGCCTCAGCAGCTGCGATTTCTTTGCCGACAAGATATATCGGGCCCACTGCAAGTATCCGGCCGGATGACGGGGAGTTAGCTCGATGTTGTAGGGTTGTCCCTAAGGGCACGGCTCGTCCTGACATTTGCGCCGCCCTAAGGTGTCCAAAGCCACTGGTGGCTGCACGGGTACTGTAGAGTTACTAGGCACTCTTACAAGGGTCTACAAGGCATCAACCATGCCCGATTTAAATTTTAGACGTGCCGAACAACCCTAACCAAGATCTTTAAACTAGAGATTAGGCGAAACAAAGCATGTTAAACACTTCAACATCTAAGAGTTTGGGATTACAACCTTTGTAGTCTGGTCCTTCACTTCATAAGCTCCGTGTTGAGGTCCCTTCGCTGCGATCATCATGTACCCGGACTATAGAGAGGCTCCACGAAGAGAATGATGCAAACTTGCTTCCGATCTTCGATAACTAAGATGATCTACCTTGAAGTTTCTTAAACACAAGCTATCACTCACAAATGAAGTGAACACCCTAATCTAAATGGTTAGGATAGATTAGGATGATAAAGTAGGAATTTAGCTCTATTTTATTTTCATAATCTCACCCATTTTCATCACATGAATCAAAGCTAGAAAGCTTTGCAAGGAGGAAGAAGAAGATGAACAATGAATAATCCTTTTGTGATGAATAATGAATTGTCATGATAATTTCTTATGCAACCATGGTTGCTAATATTAAATGAGCTAACCTTTGTAGAGAGTTAACTAGGGTTGAGGGTGTGGTATGGGTTACAAAATATCAATAAAATATCTTAGCTCATAACAAAAAGAAAAGCTTCTAGAAGCTTCAAGAATGAGCTAACCCAAATCAAACCCTAACCTTGTTTAATCTCCACTAATCATGTTGCATTAGTAATTATAACATGTTACAATATTATATATCACATATATAATATATTTTGTAACAAAAGAAAATAATACAGTTAACATATATCGCATATATATAAATGTATTACCCGAGTGAGAAAATGAATCAATAAGTGAGCTAATATTAGTTAATGTAATTTAATATATCAAATATATAATTATACATTAAATTATCAAATCAACACTTGATCCGATAATCCGGCTATTTCACAAATAACCGACTAATATAATCTGTATCAGTTCATCAAATCAACACTTGATCTGATGACCCGGCTATATCTCATATACCCGGCCGATATCTAATATCGTGAGAATCTAATACGGTATTACATACACGTATTGTTCTCGGTCCCGCACATATCATATATGTGCTCCTACTCCGTTTTGCCTGAGCCAAAAAACCTCTGTGTAGGACTCTAAAGAATCGTCAATACGCCGGCAGTAGGTGATGATCATATCAAACACCCACAAGCTGCAAGCGGTCAGCTAAACGTAACAGCCACCCAGGTATTGAGCGCTCAGAAGATCAACAAGAAAGCCTGTACATTCTCCTGTGAATCTAGTCAGTAACACTCCCGTACAGTCCGGTCTCTTCGTCTGATATGTCGCATATCTCGCCTAGGGGTGGTATACGTCAGACCCCAGTAGCTTGATAAGTCGTGTCGATATAAGGTCTATAACAGTTCGAGAAACTACTGATAACACTTACCAGTAAATCTCAGCAACCCTGGCCAGGGATTTCCAGTTATAGCCAATCGAATACAGCACAACATCAACGCTCTATACCGGGAGAGACGAATCCCCTCCTATCGCTCATTGCCTCCATATGATTCAGGACTGTACCCAAAAGCTACCTTTTTGCACGCCCTCTTGGACGTGGTATGATGGAAATCAAAGCACGGTGGGAATCACACAAGACTCTATGACGATCTCGGGTCTACAGACTAACTTGTACCAGTGTCACCAGAGAACTGCCATCTGACGTGAGGTATAATACCATCTGGGAGTTCTCGGCGAGTCTGTCTAGTGTACCCAGTCTCTACTGAGCACCTGTACACCATCCTTGATGTCAAACACCGATGGATATGAGATCATCCATCGCCCATCATATGGGTCAAGATGCGTATACGCTAATCTACTCTAGTGTATCGATGCCCTATCTCGATACACCCTCGACTAGGAACATTTGAAGGATGTACTTGGCGACTACTCTGTCCTCACTAGTATGATCCGCATCATAGTCCTGGTAGTCAAGTACTCATCCTAAGGGCTTTATCAACATGTAACAAAGAGACAATCAGAGTACATGTTATGATAAAGAGTAACCAGATAGCGTACTATCATGTCGAGCAAGAAAGTCCTCCCTATATATGTCCTAGCATCCACTACAATATACATCGTATGTATAGTAATGGCCTCTAGGACATACATATAACTAACAGGTACTGCAGCAATAGAAGGCCGAAGGAGACCTTCTGAAGTCCAATTTACCTCCTCTACAGTATAATTGATTGGGGGTGCATCGACATAAGGGATCGCAGAGATAGGCTCCAAAGGCGTCGCACAAGAAAAGCTCCGGCGGCCTCTGATAATTTGATCATACCATCTACCCCATAGGTGAAGATTCTAGTATTCCGGGTCGTGGTCTCTGATCAGCGCAAGAACCTCTCGGTCTACAAGCGCCTCAGGAAATCCGCCTTCTAAGCGGATGCACGGAAAAGAAGTGTCGAAAGACATGTCGCCTGAGCGAAAAAGGGACAAAAGTCAACTGTCGGTGCTATAATTTAAATTCTGACACTTGGTACTTTAGAATCTGTACCATACTGCAATGCAGTGGAAAGGGACAAAAGGGGGCCCACAAAATCTAGATGACAATTCATCATTAATAAAACAGCCTCATCATTTGATGAGACTGTTGATTAAATGAGGAAATCCTCAAGAAAATTCTCATTAAATGAGAGACCCCTCGGACAGAGGAGTAAATCTCCCTTTGAGAGCAGTGCTCTGTGACAGAGTGACACTTGTCAAACTCTTATCATGAAGGGGAAAAAATTCCTCAAGACCCTCGCTCTGAAAAAATGATGATGAAAGTATCCATCAGAAAAAAGAAATTGAAATCAATTTTTATACATGAATTAAAATTCTAAGTTCTTCAAGATCCATGAACAAACTCTTAAGAGTTCTTCATGGGTTCAAGAGAGCAAAGCTCTGGTAATGAAACCCTAAAAGGGCTTTCTTTAGATCAAAGATCTATGGAGAGCAAGGCTCTATTAATGGGTGAAACCCGAGATTCTTAAAATGATCTTTTAAAAGATTTAATTTTTACCAAGATTTTAGTGGAGTTTTGACTCTTGAAAAGTCCTTAAGCAGAAGAGCTATGCTCTGAATAAAAATTCTCAAAGGAAGGAGATGAACAGAATCATCTAAAGGACCAAAAGTCTTACTTATAGGTATTGAAATGCCTTTTCAACTTCTGAGTTGATCCAAGGGCACAGATGCTTGTAACATTTTAGAAATCGTTTTGCGAATTTTCCCGTTTTAGGGCAAAATTGTCGGATTTTCCCGTTTTAACCCGATTTCGATCAAACGTCCGTATAAACTTGCCGGCACCTAGTTTAGCTAAAATAAAGCTTGTGCGTGAACTTTGGGAGTATTTGGGAGGTTTTGGTTCAGATAGAATTTTTCCCAAATAAAATATTATTTTAAGCGGTATTTTGTGCACGTAAATCGGGAAAAATTTCCTCTTGTAAATAAATTAATTTTATCACTATAATTATTTTAGAAGATTCTTTTCAAATATCTATATTTTTCTTTTGTGCAAAAGGAATTGAATTAAAAAAGAAAAGAAAAGAGAGAAAGGTGGCAATTAGCTTTAATTAGCATTTATTACACTTTTTCCTAACAATTTCCTCACACAAATTTCACAAAACTACCCCCATTCCTCCTTGGCCAAAACCCCTCCCCATTTCTGCCCTTTCCATTTGTTTAGATCATTTCTTCATTAATCCTTCAAAATTCTTCAAAAAAATTCCTAAAATAAATCCACAAAAATCCTAAATAAAATAAAACCATCATTTTCCTTCACTAATCCTTCATGGATCTTCAACAAAGCTTGGTTTTTGATGCTAAGATGATGGATTAAGTTTCAATTTGGTGTTCTTGGGGAGGTATAATTCTTACCTTAATCCTTATATATTTGCTTTAATCTTAATCTAGCTAATTTAGTTAGCTAATTATGTGTTTAGTTTAGTTTTTAAATCATGATTAATTCATTTATATTTGGTTTAAGAAATTCATGTTAGGGTTAAATTTTGTTTAAGTGATCAGTGTTCATTTGAAGTGTTAATTTTGTAAGTCCACGTTGCGACCCCCGGTTCTTGCGGGGAGGCGGAAACGGTATAAAACTCAAATTTTTAGCGCATGGGGCAACATGGACTAACAAAGTCGGGATCTTTTCTAAACTAAAACTAGCTATCATGCTAAAGGGAGTTAGCTACTTGGAAAGGAGGTTATACCTAACTTGAACTCCTTCTTCTTGAAACCTTTGCAGGGGTTGATGGTGCTTTCCTCGTTGCCTTCTTCCGTCAAAGATGGATTCACCTGAGGGTTCAACTTTCGGGCTCTTTCTCGAACTTTGAGTGAACTAGGATCTTCGGATTGCTAAACCTCTAACCCTAGAGTGAGTAGAGAGTGTCTTTGGGGTGTTTTTGTCTCAAGGAGAGGGATTCTCAACACATGAGAAGGATTCTCCTTGAACTAGAGGAGGAAGAAGAAGAAGTGAAGAGAGAGAAGAGATATGATAGAATGAGCTCTCTTTTCCTTTTTTACAACCATAACAAAAGAAAAGAAATTATCAAATTAACAATAATAATAAAAATGAAATAGTTGATGGATGGTTTGGAATGACCATTATCATTACATTCTTTAAATGATTTTGCTAGAATCAAAAAGCATCTTTGATATGTAATGATGATGGTCAAACCTTCAACCATGGTCAACAAGTCAACCATGGTCAACAAGTCAACAAAACCCAACCATGACACAATTTCATTTAATTAATATTATTAATTGATATATCATAATTCCATTAGGGTTTGGAAAAAGACGACTGTCAACTGTGCATACGCACCCGTTCCGAAACCCTAATGAAAATCCTCTTCCTCCGCCTCAATCAACTGTGCATACACACCCGCATTCTTGTTCTGAGGAACATGAATACCAAGAGATAAAATCAACCCCAAAACATATACC
Source organism: Agapanthus africanus (assembly GCA_030015575.1). Classification (NCBI taxonomy): domain Eukaryota; kingdom Viridiplantae; phylum Streptophyta; class Magnoliopsida; order Asparagales; family Amaryllidaceae; genus Agapanthus; species Agapanthus africanus. Next base: position 483,698,766 of record JASDDO010000022.1, on the reverse strand, counting down.
AGTATCTGGCTCAAACCAGAGCCTACTAGTAATATCTGTCCGGACTCCAAACGTGCACAAGTGCGCGGATGAGAACGAACCCTGTCGCAAAACCATGCGACCTCTACTCTGTTTTGCCCAGAGGCGAATAGCCCTCTGTGTGGGACTCTAAAGACTCGACACTACGCTGGCAGTGGGTTTAACCACATACCGCAAGCGGCACTAGCTGTGCGTAACGGTCCCCAGGTAGATGCCGATAAGAAGACTGACGAGGTGAACCCCATCTGAACTCCCACTGAGTCTGAATGTGACAGTCTCCGTACAGTCCGGTCTGTTCGTCTGATACATCGCATGTCGGGCTTAGGGGGCGGTAAACGTCAGTCCCCTAATAGCGGTACAAGTCGTGTCGGAGTGAAGCCCAAAACACCCTGAGATAACACTGGAAGCCTACCAGTATATCTCGCTTGCCCTGGCCAGGGACTACTCGTGTAATGGCTCTCCTAGACACAATGCGATGTCAACCCCCAATACCGGGAGAGACGAATCCTGTCTAACCATCACTGCCTCCAAGTGCTTCGGGACTGCACCCAACCATTACCTGTTTGCACGACTCCTTTGAGCCGTGGTAGGGTAGTGATCAAAGTGCAGTGGGAACACACTCGAGGCGAAGTGCCAGTGTCAAGTCAGCGGACTAAGCTGTACTCATGTCACCTGGGAACTGATAACTGACGATAGGTATAATACCAACTTGTCAGTTCCCGACGAGTCCTGTCCAGTGTACTCGTAACCCAACGAGCACCCGTATACTATCTCCAGTACGACGTACTGATGGCTGTGGGACAGACCATCTCCCACACTGGGATGAGAAGCGCATACACTAGTCTACTCCGGAGTATCGATGCCCTGTCTCGATAGTCCTACGACTAGGGACTTGTATAAAGATGTGCTTATAGATTACCCAGCCCCCACTAGTGTGACTGCCATCACAACGCTGGTAATCAAGCAAAGATCCTAAAGGCTCCACTAATGCGTATAGGTGATATACTAAAATAAACACATGTACACATTGAAGTAGAAACAAACCAAGTAGCATACTACTATATTGAGCAAGATTGTTTATACAAGGTGAATATCCCAAGCTTCCATTACGTAATATACAAACTAGTATGATACAGTAATGGCCTCTAGGGAATATACACTAACAATCTCCCACTTGCACTAAGGCCATGTACTGGCGTATCGAAGACCTATCATCTCGATCAGCCGCTCGAACTGAGTCTGGGGCAGTGCCTTGGTGAATGGATCTGCAGTGTTTTCTTCTGAAGCAACCCTCCGAACCTCGATCTCCTTGCGATCTACGATCTCCCTGATCAGGTGATACCGCCTCAAGATGTGTCTGGATCTCTGATGGGACCTGGGTTCCTTCGCTAAAGCTATAGCCCCGTTGTTGTCGCAATACAGAGGTATTGGGTCAACAATGGACGGAACCACCTGAAGTTCTTTCAAGAACTTCCTCATCCAGACAGCTTCTTTTGCGGCATCAGATGCAGCGATGTATTCCGCTTCCATAGTCGAGTCTGCAAATGTTTCCTGTTTGGAACTCTTCCAACACACCGTCCCTCCATTGAGGGTAAAGACAAAACCCGACATGGACTTGGAATCATCCTTATCACTCTGGAAGCTGGAGTCAGCAAAGGCCTCGATCTGGAGGTCTTTTCCGCCATACACCAAGAACATCTCCTTAGTCCTTCTCAGGTACTTGAGAATGTTCTTTACCGCTATCCAGTGTTTCTCCCCAGGGTTTGACTGATACCGGCTTACCACACTCAGTGCATAAGCTACATCCGGTCTGGTACACAACATCGCATACATTATAGAGCCTACCGCAGAAGCGTAGGGTATAATAGACATGCGATCCCTCTCCAAATCAGTCTTGGGGGACATCTCTTTAGAGAGGGTGATCCCGTGACAAGCCGGTAGGTTACCGCGCTTGGAATCTTCCATACTGAATCTTTTCAGTATGGTGTCAATGTACCTGGACTGTGAAACTCCTAATATCCTCTTGGATCTATCACGATGGATCCGGATCCCCAGGATGTATGAGGCATCACCCAGGTCTTTCATGGAGAACCTGTATGACAAGAACCCCTTGACAGATTGTAGCATAGGAATGTCATTTCCTATTAAGAGAATGTCATCCACGTATAAAACGAGGAATACTACAGTTCTCGCTACAAATCTACTATAGATGCATGGTTCATCTGGATTTTTGATAAAGCCAAATTCTTTGACCGTCTCATCAAAGCAGATGTTCCAACTCCGCGATGCCTGCTTTAGTCCATAGATGGACTTAAGCAACTTGCACACCTTTCCGCTGCTCCCACTCTGAATGAAACCCTCTGGCTGGTCCATATAGACACACTCCTCTAAATTTCCATTTAGAAAAGCGGTTTTTACGTCCATTTGCCAAATCTCATAATCGTGGAAGGCAGCAATGGCAAGAAGGATCCGAATGGATTTCAGCATAGCCACTGGAGAAAAGGTTTCGTCATAGTCCAAACCAGGTCTTTGACGGAAACCCTTTGCTATAAGTCTAGCTTTATAGGTCTCAACCTGTCCATCTACACCAATCTTCCTTTTGAAGATCCACTTGCATCCTACGAGTTTTACCCCGTCTGGAGCAATGTCCAACGTCCATACTTTGTTGGTGTACATGGACTCCATTTCGGTCCGCATTGCATCCAGCCATTTTACAGAGTTAACGCTCTGAACGGCCTGCTGGAAGCTAGTAGGCTCATCATAATCTATGATGCAATCCTCTCTATCCCCGTCTATGAGAAAACCGTAGTATCTCTCGGGCGGATGAGACTGCCTACTACTCCTGCGGAGCGGCGTAGGAATGTCCTGTTCTTTTGAACCCTCTGGTTCCACTAAGCTTTCAGTAATAGTCTGTGGTTCTGGAATTTCTTCCAGTTCTACTGTGCTCCCACTTATTTCTTTTTCTAAGAACTGGTGTTGTAGAAAGTGGGCATGACGAGAAACAAGAACCTTTTGTTCCTCTTCGTAGTAGAAGAGATATCCCTTGGAATTCTTTGGATATCCCACAAACTTACACAGTACTGAGCGTGCCTCGAGCTTGTCCGCATGCTGCTTTTTAACAAAAGCTGGACTTCCCCAAGTCTTAATGTGACTGAGATGGGGCCTCTTCCCACACCACATCTCATATGGTGTAGTAGGCACAGTCTTAGTAGGAACTCGGTTCAAAAGGTACGCAGCTGATTCTAGCGCATACCCCCAGAATGATCGCGGTAACTCAGCGTTACTCATCATGGACCGTACCATATCCAATAGGGTTCGGTTCCGTCTCTCCGATACACCGTTGTGTTGCGGAGTGTATGGAGGAGTAAGCTGAGAGAGAATTCCGTTCTCTTTTAAATAATTCAGGAACTCGGCACTTAAGTATTCTCCACCTCGATCCGATCTTAGAATCTTGATACTTTTGCCGGTTTGTTTTTCTACTTCATTTTTATATTCCTGGAATTTTTCAAAGGCTTCGGACTTATGTTTCATTAAGAAGACATAACCGTACCTTGAAAAATCATCCGTAAAAGTAATGAAGTAAGAGTAATCGCTTCGCGCATGTGTAGACATTGGACCGCACACGTCGCTGTGTATGAGCCCCAAGAGCTCGCTCGCTCTTATTCCGTGTCCAGTGAACGGAGTCTTTATCATCTTTCCTTTGAGACAGGATTGACAAGTGGCATACGATTGATATTCGAACGGATCCAAATATCCTTCTGTATGTAACTTAGTCAACCTTCTCTCATTGATGTGACCCAGTCTACAATGGCATAAGAAAGTCTGATTGATTTCCGGAGACTTTCTTTTGTGTGTATTCTGGACATTGAATATCTGTGGTTGGTTTAACACGTATATACCATTGCTCAATGTACCTGACCCAATCAGAACTTGATTAAGGTGAATGTTTACAACATTACTTACAAACGCAAATTCATAACCTTCTTTAGAAATCAAAGATACAGAAATGATATTACAAGTTGCGTTGGGTACAAAAAAGCAATTACGCAAAACCAAAACATGCCCATCTGACATTCCCAGGTGATAGTCCCCCACGGCTTTAGCATCCATGCTAGCTCCGTTCGCAACTCTGAAGGTCATGTCACCTGCCTTCAAAAACCTACGGTTTCTCAACGCCTGCAAAGAATTACAGATATGAGATCCTGATCCGGTATCCAATACCCAGGAAATAGAGTTTATAGAAAAACATTTTTCAATAACATACACACCTGAAGCTGAAGCCGCAACCTGCTTCAGTTCCTGTGTCCTGGCCTTCCAAGCCCTGCAATCTTTCTTCCAGTGTCCACTCTTATGACAATAGAAGCATTCTTCCTTTCCCACAAGCTTCCCCGCTATCTTTGTTGCCTTTTCCTTTCCCTTCGTACCCACTTTACTAACACTGCCCCTTGGTTTGGCGGGGGCTTTCTTCCTCTTTCCCTTGGCTTTCGCCTTGGACCTAGAAGAAGAAGATCCTCCTACAAACAAAGCGGGTGTTTCCCTACCTTTCTGTAGGGTGCCCTCGGCGCTCCTCAGCATGTTGAGGAGTTCTGAAAGTTCAACTTCTTTTTCTTGTAAGTTGAAGTTCAGTATAAACTGGGCGTAAGTGGATGGAAGGGACTGGAGAATTAAGTCCGTATAGAGTTCACTTTCCAACGTGGTCCCAAGTTCCGCGAGCTCCTCAATGTAGCCAATCATCTTAAGCACGTGGTCCGCTACCGATGATCTGACGGCCAATTTTGCCGAAAATAACTTCTTCGACATTTCGTATCTTGCGATACGAGACTGCTCTCCATACAGTTCTTTTGTATGAAGAAATATGGATTCTAGGTCCATATTCTCGTGCCTCCTCTGGTGTTCGTTGTCCATAGAGGCAAGCACGAGGCACTTGGCTTTCGCGCAATCAATCTCCCAAGTCTTACGGATTTCCTTATCCGCGACGCTGGAGGTGGGACCTGGGACGGGGGGAGCTTTGGTGGTAAGAAGATACCCCAGCTTGTCGTAAGTGATTGCCATTTTGACATTCCTGAGCCAATCTTTGTAGTTTGGCCCTGTCAGTATGTTTTTATCTAGAAGTAACTTAAGTCCAGTCATGTCGATTGGTCGCTGCAATTAGGAGAGAGAGAAGAAACACTTTAGCACGATGCTCTTGCAAGTTTAGAGTGGTTTTTAATTTGTCTAAACAGGATGGCTCCCACTGTCTCTCGAATCCCTCCTCAAACCATAAAGGAAGAATTAGTCGGGATCAATCCCACCGCACAATACTTGCTTAACCGTTCAGCCAGGCCAGTGTCGGTACTTCGAGGGAGGTTTTCCAACGCTTTCGCGAAGTTCCTTAATTTAAGAACCTCTTTTCCCTGGTGGCGTAGCCCCGCTAACACTTTTCTAGACACCTACTAGGTTTATAGCATTGATCGTTTAGTAAGAAATTTCCCGAGGAGTAGCATATACTCACAGTAGGATCGGGATCCAAATATCATCACGTGACGAAACTGAAGGAATCCTACCAGAATCACCACACTCCAAATGGTATGCAAATCTAGCAAGTTTCAGTACTTATGAAACTCCCGATGTGGATTTTTGCCCCATGCTCTTATGACCTTAACTTTGGCCAAAATATCATAAGTCACATGTCAAGTTCTACCCGTCACTATCCAGGTTAATTTGGATCCACCCGTACCTACCCTTGACTTTGGCCAAAATGGCAGTACGACTGTCCCAAACCAACGCATCTATCTATGCTACACATGAACACCCAATAGCTACCAATCACTATGCCTTGACTTTGGCCAACATACATAGCTTGAATACTATTGCCTATTCATGCGAAACGACGGAGGGCTACGAATGGTTTTGGCGAAACCGTGAATGTAGTGAACTTGATATAATCGATGGAACGAGATAGCTTTTAAAAGGAGTGGCTCAATCTCCGCATTTAAAAGTTAGTTTTGAAAAGAACCGAGTGGTTTTTCGAAAGTGTTCCAACGATTTTAACTTGGTTTATTATCTTGCATTAGTTCTTTTAATGCGTGATATTCTTGCATTAGTTCTTTTAATGCGTCCCATCATTTAATCCTACCATTGCAGAAAACAACCAAAATATAACGTACGCTTATGCCATTCGCATTCGCCACGGGGCCCCGTCATTACCCGTTAGGTTACTTAACTAACGACAGAGCGGGGGCTGGGCTAGCGCGGCTGTAAAACATAAGGAACGCCTAAATAGTTATAAATATATAGCAATGATAGACATTACAGATCACAGATGAATACATTAGATATACTAGGAATCCGCAATCCGTTCGAGCCTGCAACGAAAAGCGGATTACACGGTCGCGGTGAATAGCCAATACCCCACCCAAGACCCCTACGGGTGCGGCAAACTACCCGCCAAGTACCCGGTAGTTTGTGCACCCCTCCATGGGTCTATCCTAGGAGCAAAAATAGTAAAAAGAATTATACAATGACGGCTACAACCCCGACCCGGTTGTGCGGCCATACAAATAATAATATTACATCAATTTACATATTATAAATGAATGAAAGAAAAACAACACTCATCTCACATCCATCCCGGCTATTCACCCGCGACAATCCAATCCATTCATATACACATACCATCAACAAACACAGATCACAGATATGTATAACCCCGACTAAACGACATATAGCGATTAGCCGACGTTCAATACATGTAAACATCACAGATATAACCATTGTAGTCAAAGTGTAGTGAAGTTCGATAAAAATACGGATTTATAGGCTCCCAAAAACAAATTTCTTTTCTGGAAAATCTGGGCACAAATAACCCATCTGAAAAATCCCAAAACCCTACCAGAAGAACACTGCACAAAACACGATCACAAGAGGAGACAAAACGGCGGCGGTTCCGCGGCCTAAGCCACCTATTGCTGCGGAACCGCGGAGGTTTGAAGGAATCATGCGATCGTATTTCGTGGGTGTTTTCATAAAACCCTGAGCCGATTTTAGGAGTAAAACTTTTTACTTTTAGAGCACAAAAAATTTCAACAGAAACTTAGGGTTTTTGATTTTCCGGTTTTGCGATTTTCTTCGATCGAACTTCCATACACTTTACTACTAAGCTAGTTTAAGTTTAGTTAGGCTCTGATACCACTGTAAGTCCACGTTGCGACCCCCGGTTCTTCCGGGGAGGCGGAAACGGTATAAAACTCAAATTTTTAGCGCATGGGGCAACATGGACTAACAAAGTCGGGATCTTTTCTAAACTAAAACTAGCTATCATGCTAAAGGGAGTTAGCTACTCGGAAAGGAGGTTATACCTAACTTGAACTCCTTCTTCTTGAAACCTTTGTAGGGGTTAATGGTGCTTTCCTCGTTGCCTTCTTCCGTCAAAGATGGATCCACCTGAGCGTTCAACCTTCGGGGTCTTTCTCGAACTTTGAGTGAACTAGGATCTTCGGCTTGCTAAACCTCTAACCCTAGAGTGAGTAGAGAGTGTCTTTGGGGTGTTTTTGTCTCAAGGAGAGGGATTCTCAACACATGAGAAGGATTCTCCTTGAACTAGAGGAGGAAGAAGAAGAATTGAAGAGAGAGAAGAGATATGATAGAATGAGCTCTCTTTTCCTTTTTTACAACCATAACAAAAAGAAAAGAAATTATCAAATTAACAATAATAATAAAAATGAAATAGTTGATGGATGGTTTGGAATGACCATTATCATTACATTCTTTAAATGGTTTTGCTAGAATCAAAAAGCATCTTTGATATGTAATGATGATGGTCAAACCTTCAACCATGGTCAACAAGTCAACCATGGTCAACAAGTCAACAAAACCCAACCATGACACAATTTCATTTAATTAATATTATTAATTGATATATCATAATTCCATTAGGGTTTGGAAAAAGACGACTGTCAACTGTGCATACGCACCCGTTCCGAAACCCTAATGAAAATCCTCTTCCTCCGCCTCAATCAACTGTGCATACACACCCGCATTCTTGTTCCAAGGAACATGAATACCAAGAGATAAAATCAACCCCAAAACATATACCAGTATCCGGCTCAAACCAGAGCCTACTAGTAATATCTGTCCGGACTCCAAACGTGCACAAGTGCGCGGATGAGAACGAACCCTGTCGCAAAACCATGCGACCTCTACTCTGTTTTGCCCAGAGGCGAATAACCCTCTGTGTGGGACTCCAAAAACTCGACACTACGCTGGCAGTGGGTTTAACCACAGACCGCAAGCGGCACTAGCTGTGCGTAATGGTCCCCAGGTAGATGCCGATAAGAAGACTGACGAGGTGAACCCCATCTGAACTCCCACTGAGTCTGAATGTGACAGTCTCCGTACAGTCCGGTCTGTTCGTCTGATACATCGCATGTCGGGCTTAGGGGGCTGTAAACGTCAGTCCCCTAATAGCGGTACAAGTCGTGTCGGAGTGAAGCCCAAAACATCCTGAGATAACACTGGAAGCCTACCAGTATATCTCGCTTGCCTTAGCCAGGGACTACTCGTGTAATGGCTCTCCTAGACACAGCGCGATGTCAACCCCCAATACCGGGAGAGACGAATCATGTCTAACCGTCACTGCCTCCAAGTGCTTCGGGACTGCACCCAACCATTACCTGTTTGCACGACTCCTTTGAGCCGTGGTAGGGTAGTGATCAAAGTGCAGTGGGAACACACTCGAGGCAAAGTGCCAGTGTCAAGTCAGCGGACTAAGCTGTACTCATGTCACCTAGGAACTGATAACTGACGATGGGTATAATACCAACTTGTCAGTTCCCGACGAGTCCTGTCCAGTATACTCGTAACCCAACGAGCACCCGTATACTATCTCCAGTACGACGTACTGATGGCTGTGGGACAGACCATCTCCCACACTGGGATGAGAAGCGCATACGCTAGTCTACTCCGGAGTATCGATGCCCTGTCTCGATAGTCCTACGACTAGGGACCTGTATAAGGATGTGCTTATAGATTACCCAGCCCCACTAGTGTGACTGCCATCACAACGCTGGTAATCAAGCAAAGATCCTAAGGGCTCCACTAATGCGTATAGGTGATATACTAAAATAAACACATGTACACATTGAAGTAGAAACAAACCAAGTAGCATACTACTATATTGAGCAAGATTGTTTATACAAAGTGACTATCCCAAGCTTCCATTAAGTAATATACAAACTAGTATGATACAGTAATGGCCTCTAGGGCATATACACTAACAAATTTGTGTTTTGGAGAAGATTAACCTAGTGGAAAATATTAATTTTTGCTAATGAACACTTTGTTTAATTATACAATTAGCTTACTAGATTTTTGCTAAAACATAATTAACGAGTGTTAAAAATATAAGAATGGTTTAGATAGCTTAGTTAAGCTATTTTAAGGTGTTTGTAATCGCTAGAGATGTGTTTGCTTGAAATTAGTGCGAAATATTGCGATAGGTTGCTTACTAGATTTCGGGGTTTTTCCGACGTGGGTTCGATTGGTCGTTGCGAGGTTATATCTATTGTATTTCTCGTAATTATTTGTATTGTGTTGCGCGATCGGGACGATCGGGGTCTAGACTTGGTGTTTTGTAGTTTAGCGACCCTATTTAGGGTTTTGGCAGTTTTCGTGCGCGATAGATGCGCTAAGCGCGCAGTGTAATTTTTCGGGCGTTTTCATCGCATTTCGTTGTCTTTTTGTCATCATAGGATATTTAGCTTATGTGTTGTATTTATGAAATTTTAGGTTCGCAAACAGGGACTTCGGGTGTTGTGGACAAGGGGAAGCAGGTGGTCGGATTTTCATAGCTCGAGACCATCGGTGAGTAGATTTAACATCTACGGGGAAATCGCCTGTATGGCGTTATGCGCCGGGGCGAATACGATATGATAGCTGCATGTATTTGCATATTAGTTACTTTCATATGAATGTCATTGCATAGCATTATCTGTTGTACTTGACTCATACCTTTAGATATAACACATTACTGACGGTTCATGTTGCACAAGCACTAAAAATTGTATGCTACACCCACACCGTCTGTAATTGCCATGACATGCACAAACGCCTACATATGTGATATGGTAGTGGATAGGAATGATTGGAGTAGTAACTCTTATTCTATTGTGCATATGAAATACTGTGGACACATACATACGCGATATTGCATTGGGCAGGAATAGTTGAGGTAGTGACCCTTATTCCACTTCACGTATATCTTGCTATAGCTACTTATACATCATGCATACATATTGACATGTACACTCACATACTTGATTACATGTAGATACTTAAACCTTGCTACACTTACATGTACACTTCATATGATACTGCATTTTTTTTCGAAGGAATTGGGAACCGCATGATATGTTTTAAAGCTAGATTCAATTTAAAGAGCGGTTTTCCCTTTATATGCTCATATTGATGTTTTATGTTGCATATAACAGTTTTATATGGATTTTACGCATTGAGATATGGATTTCATATGATTTATGGATTTGAGAACGGTGGGGGTATTTTCAAGAAACTATGTATTATTTGAAAACCCGGTTTCTCTTGATATGATATTTGATCCGTCCACCATGAGATTTCTCGGTTCTGAGATTTGTGATATTTACCCGATGCGAGGAGTGAGTGGGCCCTGTGCGGGTACATGGTGGGGCCCGGTACGGTTCCCCTCGGCAAGATGTTCGTGGTACAGACGATGAGCCTGGAAGGTGGGCAAGTACCTACCGGTGATTGTATTTGGACTCGGCGGTTATCGTGGGGATACCGACCGGAGTGATGTACGACATATCGTCAGGGCCAGTCGTGGTGACAGCACCTGAGTTATGAGGATTTACGTGTCGATGCTAGACACGGGTTTCATGATGTTTCGAGTGTCGGTGTTGGACACCCAGGTTTCCATGATTTTTACGTATAGTCGGTGGACATACGGGATTGATATCCTCATATATATATGTATGTATGTATGTATGTATGTATGTACTTATATGTACTTGTTTTCATGATGTTTCGGGTGTCGATGATAGACATTCAGGTTCCATGAGACTTACAGGATGTGAGGGCCGATCTGAGAATGCGGTGCCCGAGGATTTGGGATTTGATGTGTCAGTGAGGAATACTGGTGTTTTTCCATGCTGATGATTTTGCATGAGATTTTATATTATATCTTCCCACACTCAGGATTATGTTGATATGCATTGCTTCATGTAGTTGTAGTACCCTGATGATGTACCTTTACATGATTGTTGCATATCCACTTATCATACTTATGCTATCGGATTACATGTGATAGATAGATCGTTGTTCGTGCATACTTGCGATTACTATATGATGTTATTTACTATTCACGAGTTGGCAACTCACCCCCGTTGTGCCACAGTGTTTTGCAGGACTTACCCTCTGAGTAGTCGTGGCAGGGTGTCTTATCATCTTTACTCTTGCGGATACCGCTACGGTTGGATGTGAGGCCTTGCTTTTAGGTGGGTTTGCGGTTATCTGTTTATACCTTGTATATTTTTTGTTGGATCTAGTATTCTCCATCTACTACTATGTTGTATATGACTTAGAGACGACTTGTGAGGATTCAATGTTATATTTTGTGGTGACTCTGGGTGCCGTGCTCGTGGGAGCCGGTTTTGTTGAAAAGTTTTTCTTTATGCAGTTTTCATTTATATTCCTTCGCTTCGGCGTTGTATATATGTTGTGGTGGTTGTCTCCGCCGTTAGGCGTGATTTGCTCCCGTTTGGGATGATTTTATTATTATCTATGCTGTACCCGTTTTCGGGGTTAGTTTTTACAAAGGAGGTGCTGCCGAAATTTTTAAGAACGAAAACTAAACTTAAAGATTTTTACTTGAAAATTTCCGAATGTTTAAAACTATGTTTTCTTCGTTGATCCAGTTTTGGGTGGTTTCGAATTCTGGGTTTCGGCTTACTTGAGTTGCGTACGTCTGTTGACGTTACGTAGTTTAAGTGCCGGTTATGGGCCAAATTTTGGGTCATGACAATGCTGCCACCGCTGCACTCACATGTGGGCCACGTGAGCGCAACGGTGGGGGGCATTTGTTTCCACCAATCAGAGCAAAGCTCTGTTTGAAATTTAAATTTCAAATTGAAGTAACGCTTCAGATGCAACGCCAAGTGCACTGCGCCCTAGGCAGTGCACCATGTGTGTGCTAGTGCTAGCTGCGCTGCGCTTTAAGCAGCGCGCCACGTGTCAAACACGGGTGCGCTAGCGCAGGGTGCGCTGCGCTCCGAGTAGCGCACCACGTGTAAGACACAGGTGCGCTGCACTCTAAGCAGCGCACCACGTGCAAAGCACGGGTGCGCTAGCGCTGGAATTAAAAAACTCCCCACCGTTAGATCAAAAGACCTAATAATAATGATAAATCATTAAATAATCAGAATTAAATTCTGTTATGGAAAGATTTTCCAATCTTGTTAAAAACAAGAAGATTGCCTTCTGTAAAACAGAAACCCTAGGATCAAAGATCCAATGGTGGGGAAACATCCCCAAATCAATCAGAGAAAGATCTTTTTAACTGATTCAACAAATCAGCTTGCCCTATATAAAGGCCCCAAAACTTCAAGTCTTATATAGAGAACCCCCCCCATAAACTTTGAGAAACTCAAAGATAAAGAGCAAGCTCTTACAAGAAGATTTTTCTTCAAGGTAAAAATGATAATGATGAACACAGAGATGAAATCATCTCATGATTAAGAAAGAAGAATTCATTTCTTTAAAAAGATCATAGATCTACAAAGACAAAAAGTCTTTCACAGAGAGATCAAAAGATCTCATCATAAAATAAAAGAAGAACATAATTCTTCTCACAGATCATGGATCTATAAAGGCAAGGCCTTTCATCAACATAAGAGATTGGAAATATCTCCTGCAAAAATAAGTACCGTTGTTCTTAGATCTTAAGACAAAGTCTCTTTTAAAAGAACATAAATTTATTTTCCAGATCATAAAATTGATCAGATGCGCTTTGCGCTTTTGAAATGCGCCTTGCGCTCTTGAACTGCGCTTCTACGCTCTCTGGATCGGCGCTCAGCGCCAAATGCGCCACGTGTCAACCATGTATCCGCCAATTAACAACTTGCGCTTTCCGCTTCTGAAATAGCGCACTGCGCTCATGGCTGGTGCTCGGCGCCAAGCGCACCACGTGTTACTCACGTGTGCGCCACTAAATTGGAAGCGCAATGCACTCATGGATTAGCGCCCAGCGCTCATAAACTGGCATCATGCGCACATCATCTAGCGCCTAGCACTGAGTGCGACACGTGTCCCTTACATGTGCGCTACTTGGCAGTAGCGCACTGCGCTTTGTGATTGGCGCAAAGCGCCTAGCGCACCACGTGTTGCGTTGACAGAACATAAATTATTCTTTAAAAAGCCCAGAACTCTGATGAATGCTCAACATTCAATAAAAGACAAAAATATTGTTGAAAGGGCCAAGCCCAAATAAAGTCTCAACAGCCCAAAATAAAATGTTAAACATTTATTGGACTTAGCCCAAGATTGGTCATAAGTCTTCAACTCATATTAATCGAGCTCATCTGCTCATGAATATTTCAACAGATCTTAGCCCCAAATTGGACTACAGATCTTTCAACCCACTCACGTCGGTTCGAGGGTACATCTCTTTACTCCTCTGATATTTGTCGTTGTAATCCTTCAACGTCTTCAGAGAGATGACGGGTCCCGACAACCAAACATTTTACGGACTGTGGGGTCCTTTTAAAACCCATGGACTATGATGTCCTTAACCTTGACTGTGAGGTCTTTAAATTCACGGACTTTGATGTCCTTAACCTTGACTGTGACGTCTTTAAATTCACGGACTATGATGTCCTTAACCTTGACTGTGAGGTCTTTAAACTCACGGACTATGATGTCCTTAACCTTGACTGTGAGGTCTTCAAACTCACAGACTATGATGTCCTTAACCTTGACTGTGATGTCTTTAAACTCACGGACTATGATGTCCTTAACCTTGGACCGTAATGTCCTTAAACTAATTGACCGCAATGTCCCTAAACTAAACAATGGAGCCCAAATGCTCTTTTGTTGGATCTAAACGATCCCGTTAAGTTGATCTTAGTCTAAAATTAGACTAACATATCCTTAACAAACGTTTAAGTTGATCTTAGTCCCAAATGAGACTGACGTATCCTTAAACCCAACCCCCAAACCTAAATCTAAGAAGATACGGATTTAGACTAATCCACGCCCTACGGGCGACAACATAAATTAGTCTCCGTATACAATCCACGGGCAACCAAAAACAAAACAAATACCCACGATACGAAATGATCATCTGGAGAAGGAGAAAGTTGTTACCGCGATGCGGTAGCGTAATTAACTGCAGGGGCTTGCACCTGCAGGGAAGAGCGTCCCCACAATCAAAAACCCCTCAAATGAGGGGGAATCTGACGAAGTCTGCTACATCGGCCGCATCCGTTTAAACCTTCGATATATGATGTCATAAATCAACTTGGCATCTTCGGAGAGGTGGACGGATAGCACCAATTAGCATCTGCCCCGAATTCAGGCAAGACGGACCTACGCGGTCGCATCTCCGGTTTTCGGCGGGGAACAAAGACGAAGCGCCGACTTCAGTATCCACTCCCCTAAGGGCAACCACAAACATATACACCGCGATTATCTGATCACGGGAAAAGCAAGACACACGAAGTATGGAGTGGAAAAAGGGAAAGGTCCCACCGGGCGTGCCAGAATCTGTTCCCCGCCGAAACACGAAGACGCGACCGCGCGGGTCCGTCTTGCCTGAATTTCGGGGCAGATGCTAATTGGTGCTATCCATCCACTTCTTCGAAGATGCCAAGTTGATTTATGGCACCATGTATCGAAGGTTTAAACGGATGCGGCCGATGCAGCAGACTTCGTCAGATTCCCCCTCGTTGATGAGGGGTTTTTGATTGTGGGGACGCTCATCCCTGCAGGCGCAAGCCCCTGCAGTTAATTACGCTACCGCATCGCGGTAACCACTTTCTTCTTCTCCAGATGGTCACTTCGTGTCGTGTGTTTTTTTTTTGTTTTTGGTTGTCCGTGGATTGTATACGGAGACTAATTTATGTTGTCGCCCGTAGGACGTGGATTAGTCCAAATCCGTATCTTCTTAGATTTGGGTTTGGGAGTTGGGTTTAAGGATACGTTAGCCTCATTTGAGACTAAGATCAACTTTAACGTTTGTTAAAGATACGTTAATCTCATTTTAGACTAAGATCAACTTAACGGGATCATTTAGATCCAACAAAAGAGCATTTGGGCTATATTGTTAGTTTAGGGACATTGCGGTCGATTAGTTTAAGGACATTACGGTCCATTGTTAGTTTAAGGACATCTCGGTCCGAGGTTAAGGACGTCATAGTCCATGGGCTTAAGGACCCCAGAGTCCGAGGTTAAGGACATCATAGTTCGTGAGTTTAAAGACCTCACAGTCAAGATTAAGGACATCATAGTCCGTAAGTTTAAAGACCTCACAGTCAAGGTTAACGACATCATAGTCCATGGGTTTTAAAGGACCCCACAGTCCGTAGAATGTTTGGTTTTCGGGACCCGTCACCTCTCTGAAGACGCTGAAGGATTACAACGACATATATCAGAGGGGTTCAGAGATGTACCCTTGAGCCGATGTGAGTTGGTTGAAGGATCTATAGTCCAATTTGGGGCTAAGATCTGTTAACATATTTATGAGCAGATGAGCTCAATTAATATGAGTTGAGGACTTATGGCCAATCTTGGGCTAAGTCCAATCAGGTTAAAATGTTTTACATTTTATTTTGGACTGTTGAGCCTTTATTTGGGCTTGGCCCTTTTGACAATACTGAGCATTGATTTATATCTTGACAATGTTTTTGTCTTTTATTGAATGCAGAGCATTCATCAGAGCTCTTGGCTTATTAAAGAACAATTTATGTTCTGTCAGCGCAACACGTGGTGCGCTAGGCGCTTTGCGCCAGTTAAAAAGTGCAGTGCGTTTCTGCCACGTGGCGCACATGTAAGGGACACGTGTCGCGCTTGGCGTTAGGCGCCAAATGATGAGCGCATGATGCCAATTTATGAGCGCTGAGCACTAGTCTATGAGCGCATTGCGCTTTCAGTTTAGTGGCGCACACGTGAGTGACACGTGGTGCGCTTGGCGCTGAGCGCCAGCCCATGAGCGCAGTGCGTTATTTCAAGAGCGCAAAGCGCTAATAGTTAGTTGGCGCATACGTGATTGACACGTGGCGCATTTGGCGCAGAGCGCCAGTCCAGAGAGCGCAGAAGCACGGTTCAAGAGCGCAAAGCACCTTTGATCAATTTTATGATCTGAGCTTTTTAAAAGAGACTTTGTCTCAAGATCTAAAAATAACCGTTCTTATTTTGTTTCAATCTCTTATATTGATGAAAGGCTTTGCCTTTATGGATCTATGATTCTTAAGAGAATTGAATTATTCTACTTTTTATAATGAGATGTTTATGATCTCTTTGAGAAAGACTTTAGTCTTATAGATCTATGATCTGTGAGAAGTAAGTTCTTCTTTCATTTCATGATGAGATCTTTTGATCTCTGTATGAAAGACTTTTTGTCTTTGTAGATCTATGATATTTTTAAAGAAATGAATTTTTCTTTTTATGAGATGATTTCATCTCTATGGTCATCATCATCATTTTTACCTTGAAGAAAGATTTTCTTGCAAGAGCTTGCTCTTTGAATTTTCTCCAAGTTTTAGGGGAGGTTTCTCCCTCTCTCTTTATATCTCAGACTTGAAGTCTAGAGGCCTTTTTATAAGGTAGGCTGATTTGTTGAATCAGTTAAAGAGATCTTTCTCTGATTGATTTGGGGATGTTTCCCCACCATTGGATCTTTGATCCTAGGGCTTCTGTTTTGCAGAAGGCAATCTTCTTGTTTTTAACAAGATTGGAAAATCTTTCCATACAGAATTTATTCTGTCTTTTGGTAATTTTTATTTACCATTGGATCATTGATCCAACGGTGCTCTGATTTACAGAGCACAATCTTGTTATTTGGAAAGATTTTTGAGGAATCTTTCCTTAACAGAATTTAACTCTGATTAATTAATGATTTATCATTTTTATTAGATTTTTGATCTAACGGTGGGGAGCTTTTAGTTCCAGCGCTAGCGCACCCGTGCTCTGCACGTGGTGCGCTGCTTGAAGGGCAGCGCACATTGCGCTAGCGCAGCTGTGTTTGACACGTAGTGCGCTGCTTGGAGCGCAGCGTACCTAACGCTAACGCACACGTGGCGTGCTGCTTAGAGCGCAGCGCACCTAGCGCTAGCGCCCACGTGCTTTGCACGTGGTGCGCTGCTTAGGGCGCAACACACTTGGCGCTGCATCTGAAGCGTTGCTTCATTTCAAAAATTTGAATTTTAAACAGCGCTTTACTCTGATTGTGGGAAACGGACCCGACTCTCAGGAGATCGAGCCTAGCCAAGAAGATTTGGAGCAGTTTGCTGAGGAACCAGAGTTATAGCTCTTGCTTGTACTTACTTTTCTTTTCAGTTCATATGCCATTGTTTAGGCATCGCTTTCCATTATTGTATTTTACTTTCCAGTTGTATCTAAAGAATGATTATAAATAAAAAGTTGTTGTTTCATTACATCTCTTGTCATTCTTGTGCTTTACTTTTATATTGCTTATTTACGCTTAACGTGTTTACTTCTGAGTAAATACGTCGCGGTCTCGCCATGTCTACTTCCCCGTACATTGGGAAGCGGGGCATGACAGGTTTCCCCAGCACGTAGTGTCTGTTTGATGTTTTCTCGGCACAGAGTGTCTGTTTGACGTTTTCTCGGCACAGAGTGTCTGCTTGACGTTTCCCATGCACGGAGTGTCGTTGGTCGACGTATTCTCGAGGCAGAGTGTCTGTTTGATGTTTCCCCGCAAGGAGTGTCGCTGGTCGACGTATCTCCGAGGCGGAGTGTCTGTTTGACGTTTCCCCGGCACAGAGTTTCTGTTTGACGTTTCCCAGGTATGGAGTGTCGCTGGTTGACGTGCCCCCGAGACAGAGTGTTTATTTGACGTTTCCCCGGCACAAAGTGTCGCTGTTTCACGTGTCCCTGAGACGGAGTGTCTTTTTCACGTGTCCCCGAGACGGAGTGTCTGTTTGACGTTTCCCCGGCACGGAGTGTCTGTTTGACGTTCCCCGACACGGAGTGTCTGTTTGACGTTTCCCCAGTATGGAGTGTCACTGTTTGATGTTTCCTGAAGATGGAGTGTCACTGGTTAACGTATCCTCTGCACGGAGTGTCTGTTCGACGTTTCCCTTAGACGGAGTGCCACTGTCTGACGTTTCCTCAAAGACGGAGTGTCTGTATGCGGCGTATCCCTGAGATGGGTGTCACTGTTTTTGACGTAGAGGTCGTTGTTGGAATTGGTTGGTTTGATTTGTTTTGGGGAGGTTCCAATCTGTCCGGCGGGACTTTGGAGCTTGGAAGCACTTCCAGGTAGGACTTTAGTTTGATTTGTTTGATTCCTGCTTTATTTGGCAGGACCCTTGAATTTAAGGCATTGCAGCGTGGGATTTGGAATTTGGATTTTGGTTTGGCATAAGCATCGCTACACTGGAATGTAGTGCCAGAAGCGAATCATCATTTGCCGTGAGAGGATTTGGGGATTTTGGTTTTGATTTGGCGTCAGCATTGCTACACCGGAATGTGGTATCATGAGCGAATCATCATTTGCCGTGAGAGGATTTGGAGATTTTGGTTTTGGTTTGGCATCAGTATCGCTACATTGGAATGTGGTACCAGGAGCGAATCATCATTTGCCATGCCCATTAGGGAATGATGGCTTAGAAGACATGTTTAGGCCCATGTAACCTAAGACTTTTCAATTTTATGAGCCGTAAGGATCTCATAAAAGAATTTTCTCCTTACGAGTCGAGAGCATCTCGTAGGTGCATTTCTCCTTAGGAGTCGTGAGGATCCCCGAGCGTGTTTTTCCCTTGTGAGTCGTAAGGATCCCACAAAGGTATTTTCTTACGAGTCGAGAGAATCTCGTAAGCTATGGTCTCCTCATGTATCGTAAGGACACATGAGTGGGTCTTTCCAAATGGAGCATAATTCTGATGACAGAGACCGGCCGCGGGACTGGTGATTGCGATGGGGCATGGGTGCGATGATGATCATTTGAGCCCGTGGATTATATACGGTAGTTTATTTGGGGACTGGCCGTAGTGCAGAGAGAATTTGGGGGATTTGGATTTTGGTTGGCGTCTGCATCGCTGCACTGGAATATGGTACAAGGAGCGACTCATCATTCGCCGTTTGGAAATTTAGGGATTTGGATTTTGGTTGGCATCTGCATTGCTGCACTGGAATATGGTACCAAGAGCGACTCATCATTTGCTGTTTGGGAATTTGGATTTTGGTTGGCGTCTGCATCACTGCACTGGAATATGATACCAAGAGCGACTCATCATTCGCCGTTTGAGAATCTTAGGGTTTGAGTTTTGGGTCGGCATCAGCACCGCTAACACTGAAGCGTAGTGCCAGGAGCGACGCATCATTTGCCGTTGCCCGTTAAGGAGCGATGGCTTAGGAGACGGGTTTAGATCTCTATCACCTAAGGTTTTTCAATTTTATGAGCCGTAAGGGTCTCATAAAAATATTTTCTTCCTACCAGTCGAAAGGATCTCGTAGGTATATTTTCTTCTTAGGAGTCGTGAGGATTCCTAAGTGTGTTGCTCTTTTGTGAGTTGTAAAGATCTCAGGCGGGAATATTCTCCTCACAAGGTCGAGAGGACTTTGCAAGTGTATTTTTGTCTCTTTTTCATGAGTTTGCGCCCTTTCGGGTTTTCACAAACTCGCCGGCAGTCCTGCTGGTTTTACTCACGGAGGCCTTTCAGGTTTTCATCCGTGTCCGTTTTGCTTGTGAACGTATCCTTTTTTTGTATTTTTTTTTAAATTTTTTTTTTTTTACATCATTTTTCTTTTATTTTCCAGTTTAACGACTTAGAGGTTATTGCTGTACGCATATTCAAAAATCCTTGGATTTTGATCTGACAGCGTTTCAATACTCTCTTTGTCCTTTTGGAGAGACGTTCACGCGTGTCCCGTAGAAGCTGCGGTGGACTGGGTTACTCTATTAATGATCCTGGATTTTTTGAAAATTTTCTCTGACAATTTTTATGATAGGCCACAAGAGATCGCACTCAAGGATCCGACAACTCCAGGCCTCGGGGCATGACAAGATTAGTTTATGAGCTCTTGCCTTAGAAACCGCCTCTCGTGCAGGCCAAGAAGCCACCCTCTCCAGCTGAACAATACTCATTTCACCAAACTCCTAACAGTGCACGGGCAGTGCAATACTCCATTGACCAGGGGGGTTTAACAGAAAAAAGGCTCAAGGATTTCTTGACAGCACTGGAGTGGGCCTGGAGGGTTTTGACAATTTAACCAAACTATTATGGTGGTCTAGCAAATTTTGACGTCTATTTTGTGTTCACATGTTAGTAAAGTAGTAAAATCGAGAGCTTGAATTTATCATTTTTCATAAGTGAAAAAACTAAATCTAAAAGCCCTAATCAAATTTTCAACATAAAACTTGAGTCATATTTATATAGAATAGTGGCAGCTTTTAATATTCCATGGATGTTATTTAGAGTCTTTTTGGAGCTGTGTGTTGCTTAGGGACAGTTTGGTTGCAAGATTATGAAATTTGGATTCCAAAATAGTACGGTTGAAATTTCTGGATTTGGTAATTTGTTATTTGGTTGGTTTTGGATTTGTAGATTCTTGTAATTTTTGTTTGGTTGGTGAAAATAAAAGGGATATGGATTTGAGGGTTTTAGAGAGAGATAGATAGAGAGAGAATTATTAAATAAATAAAGTACACGAGTCTCATCTAAAAGTACAATGAATAGTGCTAAATCCTTGAAAATCCTTAAAAAAATTTAGGATTCAGGAATCCATAATTTGTGGTGGGCCCCCCATAAAAAACAAAGGAATTCTAAAATTCCAAATTCTCCAACCAAACACAAATTTATGAAATCCTGGGATTCCCCGATCCAGATCCAAAATATCCTGCAACCAAACAGGCCCTTAGAGTTAATGCTGAGCGCTTTCTCTTTTCTAGTGATGTGATGTGTGAAGTTTAATAGAGAAATTATTGCTTACATATTTGTCTTAATTGCTGGCTGAGATTTGAATAAAAAGATATTATTTGAATAAATTTAGTAAAATGAAAATATTTTTTAAAAAAACGTACAATGGACATATTGAGCCATAGATAAAAGGTTATCCATAAGGTCAGAGTTGGTTGCAAAACATGAGGTTCAATGAAACACCGGACTCTTTGGCTTCCTTCCTATCATAAGTGTTTTGTAGGTTGGTCAAACTAATAAATGGAACCATATTATTTAGGGTAAATTATCAAAACCCATAGATAAGCTTTTCCGCTGACAAAAAACCCTTTATCCCGAAGCGGTTGTTAAAACCATCTGAAAAGTTGTTGTGAAAAAAAACCCTGTATGTGGTATCTGTATAGTTGTCTGCCTGCTATATCTAATTTTTATGTGATATGTATACAGTTGTTTGCGATATGTATGCAGTTACCTATGACATGTATGAGCTAATGAGATATTACAGGCAACTATACAGATGCCGCAGGAAAATTTTCCAAAGGTATTTGGCAATCGCTTCGGGGTAAGGTTTTTGACAATTTACTCTATTATTTATTTTGTTATATGTCACGCCCCGCTTCCCAAAATACGGAATACGAGAAGTTGACAAGACCAGCCATGCTCCTACGGTCGAGTAAATATTCCTCCGTAGTCACACTTCGGCTTCTAGCTTTACGTGGTAATCAGTAATCAATGCACAGATAATGAGAAATGCAGTAACTAAATCAAAAGAACTAACCAGATGGAGGTCAAGGAAGTATAGCTCTGGGTCGCTGATCAAGATGTCCGCAAAGTGCGTCGGGTCCTGGTCCAAACTAGATCCACTTCTCACTCTGAGCATGCATACTCAGGTCATCAGAGCGACACGATATATATATATATGTGTGTGTGTGTGTGTGTGTGTGTGTGTGTGTCACACCCCGCTTCCCAAAATACGAAATACGAGAGGTTGACAAGGCCAGCCATGCTCCTACGGTCAAGAAAATATCCTGCCGTAGTCACACTTCGGCTTCTAGCTTTACGTGGTAATCAGTAAACAATGCACAGGTAATAAGAAATGCAGTATATAAATCAAAACAAATACAAAAGAACTAACCAGATGGGGATCAAGAGAGTATGGTTCTGGGTAGCTGATCAAGATGTCCGCGATGTCCTCGAGGTACGTCTGGTCCTGGTCCAAGCAAGGTCCACTCCTCACTCTGAGCATGCATACGCATGTCGTCAGAACGACACGATAGCAATATATATATATATATATATATATATATATATGGTAACTCGTACCTTAATACTGAATATGTAACAGTAAATCAAGAGAGTAAAGACATGAACATGAAGTAGCTGATGCGGGTGTCTAAAAGAGCAGGTGAACATGAAAACAGTAAAGTAGTATGTCAGGTGTGTTGATTCAGTAAGCAATGCATGTCAATGTCACTATCCCTGTCAGTCTCTAAGTCTCACTGTACAGGCCACTAAGCCTATCGTCAGTCCAAGTGTGAGAGTCAACCACTCGTGAGTATCCCCCACCCAAGGGCAGGACCCAAGGGCAAGGGACCACGGGCCCGAAAAATGCACGGTAATAATCAATGATATCCCTATATATATCTCCATATATCTCCATATGTGCCGGCATGGGACTCCCGAGATTCTGTTGAACTCATACACAAACTACCCCATCCCCCGTGGTCTACATCAAACGTCAACCATAAACTCAAACACCGGTCGGTCCATGACAAGTCTGCGTGAGAACTGGAGACAGGATCTCCATCAAGTATGTCCCGACTGATACCCAAGATAAATGGACAGTATTTGGTGCCTTACCTGTGACACCCATACAAGTGCTTCCATAATTCTCCCATACCTATTATAGTCACACTTATACACGTCCCACAGACGTCGACAATGCAATAAAACAATAGGGTCCACTGATTGTGTACAAGTACATGTCACTTTCACTTATCCATTCATGCTCAACCACTAACGCACTTGCCACAATCAGACGCTAAAACCTAACACTGGATAATGCACATGATCACTAGGTTACCAATGCAATAACATATATGTAATGTGATGAGAATACGATAATTCAAGCATGATTAAGATGTCATCACTCGGTGTCTTACCACTTGCATAATTCTTCATAATTCATACATGCACAATTTAGCGAAACAATGAACAGGGGATAGGTAATATGTTTGATTATTTAACCATCAAATTGGTTTCACGTTAATCGGGTTTCAGGATCACTAGATATGGCCATTTCATTTTAAGCGTTCACAGCTGGAAATCCGATTTCAGAATCAGAAGTCCGTTTCGTAACGCATTTTAATCCCAGTTGGGATCAGAATTTAGCGACACTACAGTTGAATGAAATTTAGGGTTTTTAATAAGGTTTCCAACGCACCAGACAGATTCTTAATCGCGTCTCTACGTCAGAAGTTATACACTGTTCAACGATAGGGTATCAGTTCTGTTTTAGTTTGGGACTGCTATACGTCCTGTCTTTTAAATTGCAGTTTAAAATAGTAAACGATGATATAAAGGGGTGAAGTCACTTGCGTTATTTATCTAACAGATTCATCTTCAATAAAGTGTAGGGTTCCGCAACATACAAGTTCAGGCAGCGAAGAGGTAGGCATTACGAGACGGGAAACAACAACCAGAGCTGCTCTGGACTGCAATCCAAAGCCACTCTCCGAACCAATTATCGTCATAATATCAGTACAGAAACAATTTAGAACTTGCATAGGGTTACAGGTCGTCGAGTCGGCTTCGATTTGAGCCCTCGAATGCCTCATTTCAATATGTACAAAATTAATTGTGATTTTAACAAATCTCACGTACGGGAAATTCCCAGTTTTTACGGGTGTATTTGGGGGTGTTCGTTTAAGCCATTAACAATTATATTTTCCAGTAAAATTTCTACATAGTAACTCATTGACACACGGGCCAGAATATGCAATCGAGTTCCATCAAATCAAATCAAGGTTTTCATTTGGATCTTGCATCGAACACTTATGTTATTTAAGTTTTCATGAATCGCAAATAGGGAATTAATACGGTTTGATTTATAACGGAAATAATCTAGCATGTAGCAAGTAGGGTACTTGCCAAGAGACGTTTTGGCGATGCACAACAGCGGCAGCGGCACGAACGTGCGACGAACGGCGCGGTTTGGATTCACGGCCTCGGCTCGCGTTTCGGTTTCATCGTCGGAGTTGTCCGGGGAACGACTCGTGGTCACT
The DNA here is from genome assembly GCA_030015575.1 of Agapanthus africanus. Lineage (NCBI taxonomy): Eukaryota > Viridiplantae > Streptophyta > Magnoliopsida > Asparagales > Amaryllidaceae > Agapanthus > Agapanthus africanus. Next base: position 483,674,321 of record JASDDO010000022.1, on the reverse strand, counting down.
GTTGGAGATAGTGCCCTCATAGTCAATTATTGGATCACAGGTACGTGATTGCAATGATTGCGGAGGACCTATACCGGTAGGACAGTCTTACTCAAGATGATAGTATGCTATCTGGTTTGCCTTTATCAGTAGTGTACAGGTTCAGGTGACTGATCACTGCTACACTTTGATAGAGCCCTTAGGATCTTGCTTTACCACCAACAGTATGATGGCGATCATATACGTGAGAGTTGGGTGGTTTAAATGCATATCCTTAATTGTGGTCCCTAGTCGTGGGAGTTTCGAGACAGGGCATCGATACTCCGGAGTAGACTAGTGTGTACAGTCGAGACCCCGACGAGGGGCGGTGGCCGGTCTCACAAGCCACTGGTGTCAGTTGGATCACCTAAGATGTATACAGGTGCTCATTGGGTTATGAGTACACCGGACAGGACTCGCCGGGAATCTGCTAGTTAGTATTATATCTACCGTCAGATAGCAGTTCCCTGGTGACATGTGTACAGGTTAGTTCATCGACCTGAGGTCGTCATTTGTCTCGTGTGAGTTCCCACTGTGCTTTGATTTCTACCCTACCACGGCTCAAAGGAGTCGTGCAAACAGGTAGTTTTTGGGTACAGTCCCGAGCCATATGGAGGCACGTGAGCGGATCGGCAGGGGATTCGTCTCTCCCGGTATTGGGGGCGAGGTCGTGCTGTGTCTAGGAGAGCCATTACACAAAGTCCATGGCCATGGCAGGAGATTTACTGGTAGGTACTCCAGTAGTATCTCAGGGTGTTATTAGGCTTCACTCCGACACGACTTATACTGCTATTAGGGGTCTGACGTTACTAGCCCCCTAGGCAGATATGCGATACTCATAGACGAACGGACCGGACTGTATATACATTGTCACTGTTAGGCTCAGTAGGGTTTTCCGGATGAGTGCGCTCATCGGCATCCCTTGAGGTCAGTCCATGGGCAGCCGTTACGCATTGCTAGTGCCGCTGACGGTTTGTGGTTAAACCCACTGCCAGGGTACTGACGAGTCATTAGAGTCCCCCACAGACAGTTTCCCAAGTTCGGGCGAAACGTTGTAGAGGCCGTATGGTTTTATGGCAGGGTTCGGAAAATGCACGTGCGTTTACGCACGTGTTATTTTTCGGGCAGATAATACTGGTCGGCTTTGGTTTAAGCCGGATCCGAGTATTATATTGAGTAGGTATAATATCTTTGTCTCAGTTGCATTTGTATTCGGTCGTAATACAAATGCGGGTATATTTATACAGTTTCGGGGTTATCCTGAAAGTCGTTTCAGGATCACTTTTGGAAGTTGCCAGTTTCCAGTTTTCTATCAGCCGTCTTTTAACATTCGGTTAAAGACGGATTTATCTTTTCTTGGATGAGAGAGAGTCATGCTTCTAGAAGCTTCTAGAAGGTTCTAGATGATGACTAGGCTTCATGACTCATTGGTGTATTAATGGTTTTTTGATGATGTGTTTAATGACTCATGCTTTGATATTAATGGTTTTGTTTTCCTTAGGATATTTGTTCATAATATCTTTTGCTTAAGGTTACTCTCCCCTCTCCTACGCTCACCTCCCCCTCTTCTATAAGAATGGCCGGCCCTCTCTCTCCTCCTCACTCTCTCTCACTTGTTGTTTCACTTGAAAAGATATGATAGTATTTGGGGTGCATGGAATTTTACAGTTCATTTCATTCCATCACCCAATTCCCTCGGCAACTTCATTAACCGATCGTCCACGGATTTGGACGAAGTGAGACAAAGTCATCTACTCATTCTCTACATCATTCTTGGTCGTCTCTTTTAGCAAACTTGACGATCGAGTTGCCTCAAGTCAGAGGCGGGAGCCCGTTTAAAGAATCGTCGACGTGGTGCCACCTCGACGAAGGAATCGGAGATCGACGAGATCGGAGCAGCCGCAACGGAGCGTGGGATGATGGTTGAAGAACGAAGGACTCGGATCGTTCGGTATAACCTTTCTACACTCTTTACAGTTTGTTAGTTTAGCAATAATGGAAGATCCGGGTTAAAGTATACGATAGCGCCAGTTAAAAAGTTTTTAGTTCCGCATTTGGCGTCTGTAGACTGCCGGGGCGCTACCGTAGACTTACAGTGGTATCAGAGCCTAACCATTTTGCTATGCTAACTTGTGCTAACGCGTTTAAAATATCGATCGAACCGGAAATCGAAAACTACAAAATTTCAATTTGACAGTTTCTGTTGATTTTAAACGGTGTCCTAAAATTTTTCTACACATCTCAGAATACTGTGCAGGCTTTTCTAAGAACCACGACAAAATTTGGGCACGTGACCCCACCAAACCGCCGCGGAAACGCGGTCAAACCCATGATTTGACCGCGCATCCGCGGCCACGTGGTGAGCTCGTGCTCCCAAATTTTGTCTGTGGGTTCTTCTCTGGAATTTGTGGTTTTTGGTAAATATCGTTTTGGCCCAGATTTTGTTACTGTTCACCAGTAAGTCGTGGGGCCCACTTTTTGATATTTGGTCGATCGAAATTTAAACATGTTAGTTTACAGTGCTTACATTATATCTCCGACCGGGAATGTCATTTGATCGGTAAACCGCGTCTGATTGCTATAGTTCTTTTAGACGGGTTTGCGAACGTGACATTCGCGTTGATGTTCTGTGTTGTGCTGTGATGTTGCGGATTTGTCGTGGTGGATAGCAGTGTGCAATGGTAGTACAGTTTGAGTTTATTTGTACATTTGATATTGCGGAGCGAGCGTCCAACTTGTGGACTGCCGTCACTGCCTGTTGTATAATATTCTTTTGGGGCACGACCAGGTTGCGGTCGATGTACCTATTGTACTATTTTTCATTACTGTACTAGGTTTTGCCCCAAGACGGAGTGCACGGATAGCCGGGTTCTGGGGGGCAACGGGTCCGCATCTCATGGCTTTGAGAGGCAGAGGGGTCCCACTCTAGAATTGGCAGACTATTCGCCGCACTCGTAGGGGGTACAGGTTGACCCAAGGAGGGGTGCCCAAGATTACCGGATTCCGTGGAGTGCTGGGTGGTCCATTCACTATGCTGTAGGGGGCTGCCTCGCTTCAGGTTTTGGCGGGTAACTTGCCGCACCCGTAGGGGTCTAGGTTTCATTGCACAGGCTATCCACACGACAGGGGAACGTCGAGTTTCAGCAGCGGCTCTGTGAAACTCGGGGATCCCAAGTATCTGTATTGTTCTGTGATGCTTATTACTTTTCTGTAATGTTGCATACTATCACGCCTGGAGCGATTATTGTATATTGGTTTATATACTATTAGATGTTGTATATGTTTTACACCCGCGCTAGTCCAGTCCCCGCTCTGTCGTTGGTTAAGTAACCTAACGGGTGATGACGGGACCCAGTGACGAATGCGGATGGCATATACGTACATTTTATTTTCGTTCTTTTCTGGTGTGATAATTGATGGGACTGTGTTGATTCTGATCAATGCAAAGGATAACAAACCTGTTTACAGTTGTTGGAACAAATTTAAAAGGTGTTATTGCAAAGACGTTTCCTTTTTGTTATGCATAGCGGTATTCAGTGGAATATCCTGCACCTCATTCGACAGGGCAAGGGCCGATATCCCTTCACCGGGACTGACCCCTTGGACAGAAGTTTGCGTCAGAGTAATAACTTCACTATAGTCGATTACAAGTTGCTTTGCATAGCGGTATTCAGTGGAATATCCTGCACCTCATTCCACGAGGAAAGAGCCGAGATCCCTTTACCGGGAGTGATCTCTTTAGCAAAAAGTTTTCGCCACTATATTTTAAAAAGCTATCAGGTTCCTTCAGCGATATCAAGTTCACTACGTTAAAGGTTTTTCGCCAAAAACCAGCCGTAGCCCTCCGTCATTTCATATGAATGGTCAGTAGTATTCAAGCTATGTTGGTCTAGCCCTTAGCTAGGACATAGTGATTGGTAGCTGCTGGGGTGTTCACATGTTGCATAGATAGATGCGTTGGTTTGGGACAGTCGTACAGCCTTGTTGGCCCTTAGTCAAGGGCGAGTACGGGTGGGTTCAAATTAACAAGATAATGATGGGAAGAACTTGACATGTGACTTATGATGGGCTGGCCCTTAGTCACGATCATAAGAGCATGGGGCAAAAACTATATCGGGAGTTTCTAAAGAAACTGAAAATTGCCAAGTATGCGCATACCTTCTGGAGTATGAGTAACGTAGATGCATTCCATCACGTTATCATGCGATGAGAGTTGGATCCCGATTCCCACTGATGAGTTGGTTTACTCTTCGGGTAATCCCGATTGATTCTTCTTTAGGTTTGGAGGAGAATTTGACAGGACAGTGGGAGGTTTCCGGATTAGATAAAATGATGACCATTCTGATCTAGGTTAGAGTGCACGCAGAGTGTTTCTTTTCTCTCTCTCTTTGGCAGCGACCTTTGACCGACCCTAGACTATGACTCACTGACCAGGTTGACCGAACCTTCTTAAAATACTGGCTTTTGGATTGTCTGAGTTGCATAAGTCATTGCCACTCCTTCTTTTACCCTTTGAATTTCTCAGAACACCCGTATTACTACGGATATCCACTTCCATTGGATAGATCCATCGTATGGTTATATACGAACTCGAAGGGACTTCTTCGAGGATGGATCCAGGTTCAGGAAAAATAGAATTGGTTTATTCAGTTGTCTTTTATTATCACCTTCTCTCAGGTTGCGAGAGCTCCTTGGTTTAGGAGAGTACACCTATTACGCTTATTGGATAGTCTTATTCCAAACCATAGGCTGGTGACGAAAGGTAGGGAATGAAGAAAACCAATTAGCCTAAGTAGGGTGTGCAGAAGGAAATATGTAAAGACAAAATAAAGGGATTAGAAAGAGGGCAAAGTAAATTGCGACTGATATCATTCACGACCAAAACCGCGTACTTCATCGCCGCTCCTATTTCACCTTTAAAAGAATAAGGTATTATTCAGTTGTCTTTTATCGTCACCTTCTCTCGAGATGCGAGTACTCCTTAGTTTAGGAGGGTACACCTATTATGCTTACTGGATAGTCTTCTTCCAAACTATAGGCTGGTGCCGAACGGTAAGGAATGAAGAAAACCATTTAGCCTAACGATGGTGTACAGAAGGTAACGACTAAAGACAAATAAAGGGATTTGGAGAGACGACAATAAAATATACGGTTAAAGTCATGAATTGGATTATGGAAGAGGCATTGCTATGAATACCAGGATACCCCTACGAAACATTTTCATGTTTCAGTGCATTGTTAAAGGAAAAACTGTTTTCCCGATTAGACACTTACTCCAAGGGTATGTATTTACCAGGTTTCATTCTCATATCTGTATGGTTTTACAGATGATGAGTGGGAGTAAGATATTGGGAATTAGGTGATCATCCTCATTATATCGGAATTCGTTGTAATTGGTGATATTTGAGGAAATCGCCAGGGTACAGTTTTCCACCTACAACGCACAGGTTTTGAGTTGTTTAACTCAGCGGACTTATATAGAGTATTGTATGTTGTCCAAGTGTCCATCAGGACAAAGGGGTAGGTCCTCATACTATGTTCTGTTTACTTATAACTTCTCTAGTATTTAGACAAGTGTTTCGTAGAAATACAAGGTCTAAGTTTTGAGAAGTTGTGGGTATAAGAATAAAGTAGAGAACCAGGTATCACAAGTATCGGGATTCTTCAAAGAGATCGAAGATGTAGATTCTTATGATTGGTATTCAGATGATAGTGATGGTTTTGAGAAACGAGTTTTCTCTTTCAGGTTACTCATAATTGGATGGATTCCTAAGTTGAGTAATGCTGATTAGTCTCTTTCCATTAAGTTCATATGCACTGGAGACAGCTGCATGATTTGAATCTGGTTCCAATTAAATTAGTGCCAAAGTTTCTATATTGGATATAGAATAGATCGTACCTTAAAAGATATTAAGGTACGGGGAGTTGTCCAGCTTATGCTTAAAACCAGACTCTGGATAACTCAAGGCACGGTTCTGTAATGGCTGTTTGTGGGTTGACCCTGGTTATGACGAGGGTTGATATTCTACCATTTGGAAGATCAATAGTGATATTGTTCTTGACTCGCCACAGTTTTAGTAAAATGGATCTTTTTCAGAAAACAGTAGTGGGAGTATGGTAGAACTGGAAGTGATTCCAGAACCGCGAACGATTACGGAAAATTTAATATGACCTATATATTCAATCAGGTTTGACATTCCAATAGCCACTCCGCAGGTATGGTAGGTAACCTCAGACGCCCGAGAGGTACTTCAGTAGCCTCAGAGACGGTGACAGGGAGGTTCTTATCTGCCAAGACTTGACACTACTGTTGTTCCAGGATATGAGACCCGGTAGGAGGGTTGTCGTAGTCAGTGGGAGCAGCGGAAGCATAGTGGGCAAGATGCTTATATCTATTTATAGACTTGAGCAGTTATAGCGGAGATAGATCATCTATTTTTGATGTGACAGTCATGGGTTTGACTTCAATCAGAATAGGGGATGGATCTGTTAAGAAGGTAGTAGGGTGTGATGTCATGGTATCTGGATGACATACACAAAGTAGGAAGTAAAATTCCTATACTACGATCGGTTGTACTGTGGTCGTCACACGGTTGTTTCTCCAGACAGGATATGGATATAATATTTGACATTCTGGTTTCTGGATCTATGGTTTTAGATCTGGATTTGGGTAGTTTCCCAATGTGGGTACTTTGACAGATATTCTAATGGTTTTTGGAATAGTTGACTCCTAGCATGGTGGTGTACCTGCAGGTGATGGAGTCACCCTCTCTAAAGGTGTCTTACAGACTAAAGGGGAGATGGATGTGCATGATTGGCAGATCACTTGCTTAGGCAATTGAGTCAATCATGAGATGTCAAGTACCACACCAGATGTTGTTTTTGCACTAGATGCGATGAGTTTATATTAATCCAATCCTGGAGAAACATAAGGAAGCAGTTTTAAAACATAAGTACATGTTCTACGGATTTGATGACGGCAGCCTCCTTCGGGAGACGGTTATCATTCCAAGCTTCAAAGGTGACATGGATGACAGAGTGATTGTCAGAGTTATAGTTTTTCCCTCTGACGAAGAGGGACAGTATTATGGACAGGTGGTTCAAGAGGATACTGTGGGTGGCATGGTGCCGGATACTGATTAGGTTCAGTGATCGATACAGTCTAAGAAATTTGGATTTGGAGTTCATTTATGAACTAGGTCCCATCAGATATCCAGACATATTCTAAGACAGGTATTACTCTTTTCGGGAGATGGCTTTCTCCGCGAATTTGAGATTAAGAGAGATATAGAAAGAAACTTCTAGGCGGATCCACTCACTAAGGCTATTTCTCGAACACAATAGTTTTACAAACGGGCTTTGTGATACTGATTAGTAGAGGGGTTGGATGTTCGGTTTCACACGGGCTGTGAGTAGTCGACATCGCAATAATTAGCCTTGAGTGCAAGTGGGAGATTGTTGGAGATAGTACCCTCATAGTCAATTATTGGATCACAGGTACGTGATTGCAATGATTGCGGAGGACCTATACCGGTAGGACAGTCTTACTCAAGATGATAGTATGCTATCTGGTTTGCCTTTATCAGTAGTGTACAGGTTCAGGTGACTGATCACTGCTACACTTTGATAGAGCCCTTAGGATCTTGCTTTACCACCAACAGTATGATGGCGATCATATACGTGAGAGTTGGGTGGTTTATATACATATCCTTAATTGTGGTCCCTAGTCATGGGAGTTTCGAGACAGGGCATCGATACTCCGGAGTAGACTAGTGTGTACAGTCGAGACCCCGACGAGGGGCGGTGGCCGGTCTCACAAGCCACTGGTGTCAGTTGGATCACCTAAGATGTATACAGGTGCTCATTGGGTTATGAGTACACCGGACAGGACTCGCCGGGAATCTGCTAGTTAGTATTATATCTACCGTCAGATAGCAGTTTCCTGGTGACATGTGTACAGGTTAGTTCATCGACCTGAGGTCGTCATTTGTCTCGTGTGAGTTCCCACTGTGCTTTGATTTCTACCCTACCACGGCTCAAAGGAGTCATGCAAACAGGTAGTTTTTGGGTACAGTCCCGAGCCATATGGAGGCACGTGAGCGGATCGGCAGGGGATTCGTCTCTCCCGGTATTGGGGGCGAGGTCGTGCTGTGTCTAGGAGAGCCATTACACAAAGTCCATGGCCATGGCAGGAGATTTACTGGTAGGTACTCCAGTAGTATCTCAGGGTGTTATTGGGCTTCACTCCGACACGACTTATACTGCTATTGGGGGTCTGACGTTACTAGCCCCCTAGGCAGATATGCGATACTCATAGACGAACGGACCGGACTGTATATACATTGTCACTGTTAGGCTCAGTAGGGTTTTCCGGATGAGTGCGCTCATCGGCATCCCTTGAGGTCAGTCCATGGGCAGCCGTTACGCATTGCTAGTGCCGCTGACGGTTTGTGGTTAAACCCACTGCCAGGGTACTGACGAGTCATTAGAGTCCCCCACAGACAGTTTCCTAAGTTCGGGCGAAACGTTGTAGAGGCCGTATGGTTTTATGGCAGGGTTCGGAAAATGCACGTGCGTTTACGCACGTGTTATTTTTCGGGCAGATAATACTGGTCGGCTTTGGTTTAAGCCGGATCCGAGTATTATATTGAGTAGGTATAATATCTTTGTCTCAGTTGCATTTGTATTCGGTCGTAATACAAATGCGGGTATATTTATACAGTTTCGGGGTTATCCTGAAAGTCGTTTCAGGATCACTTTTGGAAGTTGCCAGTTTCCAGTTTTCTATCAGCCGTCTTTTAACATTCGGTTAAAGACGGATTTATCTTTTCTTGGATGAGAGAGAGTCATGCTTCTAGAAGCTTCTAGAAGGTTCTAGATGATGACTAGGCTTCATGACTCATTAGTGCATTAATGGTTTTTTGATGATGTGTTTAATGACTCATGCTTTGATATTAATGGTTTTGTTTTCCTTAGGATATTTGTTCATAATATCTTTTGCTTAAGGTTACTCTCCCCTCTCCTACGCTCACCTCCCCCTCTTCTATAAGAATGGCCGGCCCTCTCTCTCCTCCTCACTCTCTCTCACTTGTTGTTTCACTTGAAAAGATATGATAGTATTTGGGGTGCATGGAATTTACAGTTCATTTCATTCCATCACCCAATTCCCTCGGCAACTTCATTAACCGATCGTCCACGGATTTGGACGAAGTGAGACAAAGTCATCTACTCATTCTCTACATCATTCTTGGTCGTCTCTTTTAGCAAACTTGACGATCGAGTTGCCTCAAGTCAGAGGCGGGAGCCCGTTTAAAGAATCGTCGACGTGGTGCCACCTCGACGAAGGAATCGGAGATCGACGAGATCGGAGCAGCCGCAACGGAGCGTGGGATGATGGTTGAAGAACGAAGGACTCGGATCGTTCGGTATAACCTTTCTACACTCTTTACAGTTTGTTAGTTTAGCAATAATGGAAGATCCGGGTTAAAGTATACGATAGCGCCAGTTAAAAAGTTTTTGTTCCGCATTTGGCGTCTGTAGACTGCCGGGGCGCTACCGTAGACTTACAGTCACTGGAGGCGGAGTATGGTACTATGGATCTCTATGAGTGCGCTGGGTCGACGATGGTCGGCGGTGTCGCTTCGGCGATGTGCACAGTGGGGTGAGGCAGTGTGATGAAGTTTGGAGGTTTTAGAGAGAGGGGGAGCAGGTAGTGGGGTTCGGTTTGGAGGTGATGGCGATGATGCTGAGGATGCAGGGGTGTCGACCAGGTGGTTTAGGGAAATGGAGAGCTCGCCGGTGTGAGGGCGCAGGTGGTGGCTGAGGAGGCGCGGGGGAGGCTCGGTGGCGGCTGATGGTGCAGGGGAGGCTCGGTGGCGGCTGATGGTGCAGGGGAAAGGTGGTGGCTTGGGTTTGTGAGAGGGAGTGAGGGAGTCGACGAGATGACAGTCGTCGTCGTCATCACGGGAGAGAGGTAGCAGGGAGTGAGTTGGAGAGAGGAGAAGTGAGGAAGACGAGAGAACGAGAGTGATGGGGGAGAGAGGAGTTTGAGATGGGGAGTGGGTTGATGAGCTCGTGAGGGGGTGCGCGGCGAGGTGGCGGCGGCAGAGCTCGTCGGCGAGGGGTGTTCGATGGTGAGGTTGGAGAAGGAAGGGCGAGCACGAGAGAGAAGAATGAGAGAGTGAGTGAGATCGAGAGAGAAAGGGAGTGAGAACGAGGGGAGGGTGAAGCGCGCGCATGAACGTAGGTCGTGGGAACGTGGTCGCGGGCGGGCGTCGACGAGGGCGACGTGGGTTCGTGAAGAAAGAAACGAAAATCGAGCGGGAAAAGTTTTGGACGTTGGGAAAGATGGGTAAGGAAACGGGTCGGGTTTGTGGGTTGCGGGCGCGGGCTGTTGTGTTAGGGAACTTGGGCTGGGCCGGGTTTTTTTTTATTAATTCATTTGGGAATAAAAGGAGTGGGCTCATTTTAAAAGGGGAAAGTATATATATATATTTAGATTTGTTTTCAGTTGGGCTAGGGGAAATATGAGAATGAAGAAAAGAATTGGGCCGGCTAAAAATATAAAAGGGGGAAAAGGGGTTTAGATAAATTAGGGTTAGGGATTTTAAAATACTAAAAACAATAATTATAAAATAAATGAACTTTAAGAGTAACAAAATACGGATACTGGTATACACAAGGACTGGGTATTATATTATACCACCCTTACAAAAATTTCGTTCTCGAAATTTAAAATAAACGATAAGCTACAAAATAACAAGCGAAGGCTACCACACCGAACACTAACACATAAAGATTTACTTAAAACAGGTGGATAAAAAAATTTGGAGGTCTATATATGTATAAGAATAACACAACTAAAAAGATAGGTCTAAATAAGTACAAGACAGAATCAACTATAAGGCCAAACTACATGTACAAGAGAAAAATAGTAATAACAAACAATAGCATTCGAGGCATGCTAGATAAAATCGAAATCCTAAATATGTGCACACATACGTATATCAAAAGTAGCGCAGCTAAAATAATAAGTATAAAGCATAACCATAATGAAATAGTGAAGGATTTGTCGGTAGGTTAAAACATTTTAGAATAACGTATCAATCAACCAATTTTAACATAACTTAGAAAACCACATGGTGAAAATAAGAAACATAGCAAAAAATAATATGTGCAATATATGGTTGCGCTACCAAAAAATGGGAAGAATAGTGGTGTACTTAAAACGCATAAAATGGGAGTAGTTAATAACACGCACTTTTCGATAAACACAAAATAATGAAAACTAAATTTTCGAATAACGATGTCCCTAAATATAGTTAGGGTAACAGGAAATAGCACAAAGATGTATTGAGCTAGCCAGGGTAAGGATTATGATGGAATATGGCCTACTCAAAAGGTCGGAGTGTGACACTTTAAACTGAAGGTCGAAAAGATCGGGGTCGGGTCAGCCCAGTGTGTAAGGGTGAACAGTTATGAACCTCAGGAGGGGAAGGGATGTATGGGAAGGAAAACGGTCGATACATCATGCAAATTAAAAATCCGAAGGGTTAGCGAACTCGAAAATTTCACTATCAATTTCTCCTCCAGAAGGATCTCAAACAAGGCACATACGAAGGATGAAGGGTGGTCCATTCAAAAGATCGGGGTATGGTACTTTTTAATCTCAGCGAGGGTCAAGACAGCCCAAGGTGTAGGGGTGGACAGTCAGGGATCTCAGGAGGAAAAATAAATGTATAGGGGAAAAAGTCAAGCATCATGTGAACCAAAAAGATCAAAAGATTAGCGAACTCAGCAAATTTATTTCATTCCAGAAAATTTTAAACAAGGCATTCTCGAAGAATAAAAGATGGCCCTAACTATACATAGATTTTATTTGGCCAGAGGAGACGAAAGCTCAATCACGTCAGTTGCGGTAGTGGAACTTCAGCAGGTTACGATAGGCTCGCGCGCTCAGGTGGGAACACCCATTCTCACATCGCCTCGCAGGGATCGCTACTGGAGGTTCTTCTGCCATGGGGTCTTCTTCTTCTGGTTCTTCTTCCTCGGCGGGAGCTTCTTCATCGAGGTCTGATTCTACGTGATCCTCTTCTACTGGATCCTCTTCCATAGGATTTTCTTCCACTGGATCCTCCCCAAGGTTTTCCTCTCCAGGATTTTCTTCTATCGGGTCCTCCTCGGAATCCTCCCCTATTGGGTCTTCTTCGAGGTCCTCTTCTTCATCGTCAGAGTCGCTGACTACGTCGACTTCTGGGGCTGCGAATCCCTCACCCTCGGAATTGCGGTTTCCGAAAATCACCTGTGGACCGTGGATCTCGTTATCTGAACTCACCAGCATGCATTCCAAGTAAACGCACGACCGCCTGTCCTCATCTAGAGGCGGCGCTGCTCCAGGGTGGGCCATGGCTTGAAAAGAAAGAGTCATGATTAGACAGTGGGACACATTAAAAAGATAACCAAGGATACGGTAGAACACGGAAGATATGCTGTAGGCAAGGACTGAAAAATCAAAATTTTGAGTACTGATGCAATGAATAGTATAAGTAAAGCGAGTGGGAAGGGGACGATACATACATCACAACTCAGAATTTTATTACATTCCACTAAAGTTCAACGGATAAGATCTCAAACGAAAAGGAAATATTTACAAAGGAGTGATAACATTTTTTTTTCGAAAGCAGAAAGCGCGATAACTCTTCTTGGATTTCTAGACCGCTGCAATCTCGTCACGCGAGTTGAATCCTGCGCTGGGTCCGTACTATTCCTCGAAGCTCGAGCTACAAAATAACCATCACTTAGCAGAAGTGGAGAGTGTGGACGAACCGCCTCCTTGTAGCTTCTTCCTTCTAGGGCAACTATTGATAAGGTGTTCGCCGGATCCGCAAACCAGGCATTGCCCTTTGGCGCGGCGACAATCTCTCTGAATGTGTCCTGGCTTCTTACAGTACCCACAACGTTGGGTCTTCTGCTGCTTCTGTTGTTGGGGAACAAGTGGGCGCTTCATCTTCACCTCTTTTCCTCGTCTAACAGGGGCCCCTTTGCGATTGGAGACTTCCGCTGGTGCCTGAGTCATCTGCCTTCTTAGTCCTTCAGCTAATAGGTCGTTTGTTCACTCCTGGGATTCCTTCAGACTTTGCAGTGCATTTAGAATCTCTACGGTCTGATTCTGGGGAGTGGAGATAGAGGAAAAGTCGTTGGAAGACATGGTCCTGAAACAACAATCTTAGGACGGCATAAGGTACAAGGGGTAAAAATCAGAACAAGATATAGAATAGACAATGAAACAAGAATATCGGGTGAGGTGAAACTCAATCGAGCGGAAATCAAATGTAGAACCCCAAGTTACCCAATAGAGTACAGTATTGTAACTATGCTACAGTTCATAATTACAACCACGTAACTCTACTAAGTCACCCAAAACTCTAGCGAATGGATCAATAGGTATAGCAGCATACACTATGTGAATCAATATCAAGAATAACAAATTTACAATCTAGACCGAAGGATGTCTTAGATTGCCAAGCACTACACGGAAACTGCAATCCTAATTGAAGCAAAACCTGACTCTGATACCAACAAAACCATGTCACGCCCCGCTTCCCAAAATACGGAATACGAGAGGTTGACAAGGTCAGCCATGCTCCCACGGTCAAGGAAATATCCTGCCGTAGTCACACTTCGGCTTCTAGCTTTACGTGGTAATCAGTAAACAATGGACAGGTAATGAGAAATGCAGTATATAAATCAAAACAAATACAAAAGAACTAACCAGATGGGGATCAAGAGAGTATGGTTCTGGGTAGCTGATCAAGATGTCCACGATGTCCTCGAGGTACGTCTAGTCCTGGTCCAAGCTAGGTCCACTCCTCACTCTGAGCATGCATACTCAGGTCGTCAGAGCGATACGATAGCAATATATATATATGGATACAAATGGTAACTCGTACCTTAATACTGAATATGTAACAGTAAATCAAGAGAGTAAAGACATGAACATGAAGTAGCCGATGCGGGTGTCTAAAAGAGCAGGTGAACATGAAAACAGTAAAGTAGTATGTCAGATGTGTTGATTCAGTAAGCAATGCATGTCAATGTCACTATCTCTATCAGTTTCTAAGTCTCACTGTACAGGTCACTAAGCCTATCGTCAGTCCAAGTGTGAGAGTCAACCACTCGTGAGTATCCCCCACCCAAGGGTAGGACCCAAGGGCAAGGGACCACGGGTCTGAAAAACCCACGGTAATAATCAGTGATATCCCTATATATATCTCCATATATCTCCATATGTGCCGGCATGGGACTCCCGAGATTCTGTTGAACTCACACCCTAACTACCCCATCCCCCGTGGTCTACATCGAACGTCAACCATAAACTCAAATACCGGTCGGTCCATGACAAGTCTGCGCGAGAACTGGAGACAGGATCTCCATCAAGCATGTCCCGACTGATACCCAAGATAAATGGACAGTATTTGGTGACTTACCTGTGACACCCATACAAGTGCTTCCATAATTGTCCCATACCAATTATAGTCACATTTATACACGTCCCACAGACGTCGACAATGCGATAAAACAATAGGGTCCACTGATTGTGTACAAGTACGTGTCACTTTCACTTATCCATTCATGCTCAACCACTAACGCACTTGCCACAGTCAGACGCTAAAACTTAACACTGGATAATGCACATGATCACTAGGTTACCAATGCAATAACATATATGTAATGTGATGAGAATACGATAATTCAGGCATGATTAAGATGTCATCACTCGGTGTCTTACCACTTGGATAATTCTTCATAATTCATACATGCACAATTTAGCAAAACAATGAACAGGGGATAAGTATTATGTTTGATTATCTAACCATCAAATTGGTTTCACGTTAATCGGGTTTCAGGATCACTAGATATGGCCATTTCATTTTAAACGTTCACAGCTAGAAATCCGATTTCAGAATCAGAAGTTCGTTTCGTAATGCATTTTAATCCCAGTTGGGATCAGAATTTAGCGACACTACAGTTGAATGAAATTTAGGGTTTTCAATATGGTTTCCAACACACCAGATGGATTCTCAATCTCATCTCTACGTCAGAAGTTATCCACTGTTCAACGATAGGGTATCGGTTCTGTTTCAGTTTGGGACTGCTATACGTCCTGTCTTTTAAATTGCAGTTTAAAATAGTAAACGATGATATAAAGGGGTGAAGTCACTTGCGTTATTTAGCTAACAGATTCATATTCAATAAAGTGTAGGGTTCCGCAACATACAAGTTCAGGCAGCGAAGAGGTAGGCATTACGAGACGGGAAACAACAACCAGAGCTGCTCTGGACTGCAATCCAGAGCCGCTCTCCGAACCAATTATCGTCATAATATCAGTACAGAAACAATTTAGAACTTGCATAGGGTTATAGGTCGTCGAGTCGGCTTCGATTTGATCCCTCGAACGCCTCATTTCAATATGTACACAATTAATTATGATTTTAACAAATCTTACGTATGGGAAATTCCCAGTTTTTACGGGTGTATTTGGGGGTGTTCGTTTAAGCCATTAACAATTGTATTTTCCAGTAAAATTTCTACACGGTGCTCATTGCCACACGGGCCAGAATATGCAATCGAGTTCCGTCAAATCAAATCAAGGTTTTCATTTGGATCTTGCATCGAACACTTATGTTATTTAAGTTTTCATGAATCGCAAATAGGGAATTAATACGGTTTGATTTATAACGGAAATAATCTAGCATGTAGCAAGTAGGGTACTTGCCTGGAGATGTTTTGGCGCTGCACGACAGCGGTAACGGCATGAACGCGCGACGAACGGCGCGGTTTGGATTCACGGCATCGGCTCGCGTTTCGGTTTCGTCGTCGGAGTTGTCCGGGGAACGACTCGTGGTCACTGGATACGGAGTATGGCGCTATGAATCTCTATGAGTGCGCTGGGGTCGACGATGGTCAGCGGTGTTGCTCCGGTGATGTGCACAGTGGGGTGAGGCAGTGTGATGGAGTTTGGAGGTTTTAGAGAGAGGGGGAGCAGGTAGTGGGGCTCGGTTTGGAGGTGATGGCGATGATGCTGAGGATGCAGGGGTGTCGACCAGGTGGTTCAGGGCAGTGGAGAGCCCACCGGCGTGAGGGCGCAGGTGGTGGCTGAGGTGGCGCGGGGGAGGCTCAGTGGCGGCTGAAGGTGCAGGGATGCTCGGTGAGGCCGTGAGGGGAAAGGTGGTGGCTTGGGTTTGTGAGAGGGAGTGATGGAGTCGACGAGATGACAGTCGTCGTCGTCATCGCGGGAGAGAGGTAGCAGGGAGTGAGTTGGAGAGAGGAGAAGTGAGGAAGACGAGAGAACGAGAGTGATGGGGGAGAGAGGAGTTTGAGATAGGGAGTGGGTTGATGAGCTCGCGAGGGGGTGCGCGGCAAGGCGGTGGCGGCAGAGCTCGTCGGCGAGAGGTGTTCGATGGTGAGGTTGGAGAAGGAAGGGCGAGCATGAGAGAGAAGAATGAGAGAGTGAGTGAGATCGAGAGAGAAGGGGAGTGAGAACGAGGGGAGGGTGAAGCGCGCGCGTGAACGTGGGTCGTGGGAACGTGGTCGCGGGCGGGCGTCGGCGAGGGCGACGTGGGTTCGTGAAGGAGGAAACGAAAATCGAGCGGGAAAAGTTTTGGACGTTAGGGAAGATGGGTAAGGAAACGGGTCGGGTTTGTGGGTTGCGGGCGCGGGCTGTTGTGTTAGGGAACTTGGGCTGGGCCGGGGTTTTTTTTTATTAATTCATTTGGGAATAAAAGGAGTGGGCTCATTTTAAAAGGGGAAAAATATTTATATTTAGATTTGTTTTCAGTTGGGCTGGGGGAAATATGAGAATGAGGAAAAGAAGTGGGCCGGCTAAAAATATAAAAGGGGGAAAAAGGGTTTAGATAAATTAGGGTTAGGGATTTTAAAATACTAAAGACAATAATTATAAAATAAATGATCTTTAAGAGTAACAAAATACGGATATTGGTATACAGAAGGACTGGGTATTACAATATATATATATATACACACACACACAAATGTGAACACGTGCAATAATGATGAATATGAAACCGTAAGCATGGAATAATGACGTAAGCATGAAGTAGCCAATACAGGTAGCTAATAGAGCAGGCAAACAGTAAAGCAGTAAACAGTATGGCAGATATGTTGAATCAGTAAGTAATGCATGTCAATGTCACTAACCCTATCAGTCTCTAAGTCTCATTGTACAGGTCGCTAAACCTATCGTCAGTCCAAGTATGAGAGTCAACCACTCGTGAGTATCCCCCATCTAAGAGTAAGACCCAAGGGCAAGGGAACACGGGCCCGAGTCGCTCGCTAATAATCAGTAATATCCCCATATATCTCCAGAATCGTTGTATGTGCCGGCAATGGGACTCCCGAGATTCTGTTGAACTCACACTCAAACTACCCCACACCCCGTGATCTACATCAAACGCCAACCATAAACTCAAATACCAGTCGGTCCATGACAAGTCTACGCGAGAACTGGAGACAGGATCTCCATCAAGTATGTCTCGACTGATATCCAAAATAAATGGACAGTGTTTGGTGCCTTACCTATGACACCCATATAAGTGCTTCCATAATCGTCCCATACCAATTATATTTACACTTATACATGTCCCATAGACGTGACAATGCAATATATCAATAGGGTCCGCTGATTGTGTACAAGTACGTGTCACTTCCACTTATTCACTCATGCTTAAACACTAACGTACTTGCCACAATCAGACCACTAATACGTAACACTGGTTAATGCACATGATCACTAGATTACCAATGCAATGACATCTATATGATGTGATGAGAATACAATAATTAAGGCATGATTAAGATATCATCAGTCGGTGTCTTACCACTTGCATAATTTATCATAGATCATGCATACAGAATTAAGCAAAACAATGTAAAGGGGGAATGCAGTATGTTTAATTATATATCTATCAAAATTGGTTTCACGTTAATCGGATTTCAGGATCGCTCGATATGGCCATTTCAATTTAAGTGTTCGCTGCTGGAAATCCGGTTTCAAAATCGGAAGTCCGTTTCGTAACACAATTTAATCCCAGTTGGGATCGTAATTAGGCGACGCTATAGTTGAACAATATTTAGGGTTATCAGTTAGGTTTCCACCGCAATTAGCGTATCAGTAATATCCTATATCAACAGGGAGTTATGGTCATGTTATGTTCGATGTGTAAAATCTGTCACTACTGAATTCAGCAGAACACGTCGGCATTATAAAATGTGTTAAAAATATCAAACAGAACAGGAATCCAGTGAAACCAGTGGATAAAGAAAGATAACTCAATTTTCTATGTAACAATATAGGGCTCCGCACATTCTCGTATTTGAACAGGAATATACAGGGATTTAAAACATAGGTTATCCAGAATCACCGCTCTGGACTGCAGTCCAAAATCGTAATTCTCCGCAATTTCCTTTATCGGAACTAGTTCAACTTTAGATATCGATCATAGGGTCCTGTAGATTATCTCGTTGGCTTAGATACGAGCCGAGGAAGGCCAAAATCCAATTCTTAAAAGATTTAATGTGAATTTAATGGTCTAGCATGTTCCGGAAATTCTGGTTTCGTACCGACTATCGGGAGCAGCATTACATTGGTGAAACGACTGTGGTTTTCAACCAAATTACCACAGCATATCAGTAAACAGTAGAAGGTTCCAAGGATCATAAGTTCCGTCATTTAAAGTTATGTTTTCACCTAACGTTCCAAACCAAACACTTGCATGGTATAGGCTCGCACGAAATATATATCTACGATATTAATTCTAAACTGAATTAGCTACGAACTAATAGCATGAAGCATGTAATATAATTTCCTGAAGACGTATCGACGATGGTACAGCAGCAGCAGCGGCAACGGCACGATTGCATCACGAACACGGCACGGGTTTAGCCTTGTCGGATCTTGATTCTTGGACTTGATGGCTCGATGGGTGCGACGGGCATGCGCTGGCATTGCGATAGATAGCGTGTTGATGACGATGATGACTTAATGGATCAAGGCTACAGATTGTATGGCGACGACAGTGACCAGAAAAGCGGGAACTGCGATAGATATAAGTGTTTGACGAAATGCCGGGGGCTCGACTGCGGCGGTTAGGGATGCAGTGAGTGGGTGTTGGTGGTGGGTGTCGCTGGTGTTGTCTAGGTCGGTGGAGAGGGGTGCGGAGACGACGGGGTCGAAGCTCCGGCGAGTTGATCGGCGTGAGTGCAGAGGTGTGGTCGGGGCTATGGGTTTGAGGGTGGCGGGGTCGCTCAGAGTTGGGTCATCGGGGAGGAGTATGAGGCGTGGGCTTCAGTAAGGAAGGCGAAGAGGGCGGCGTTGGTTGGCCGGAGCAGGTGAAGGCGATGGGTGTGGGCGTGAGTCGCGAGCGTCGGGTAATGGCGATGGTGGTTTTGGTTCTGGGGAAGTCCGGGGTAGAGAAGGTGGGGCGAGGGGTGCTCGGGAGAGATAGTCGGAGCTCCGGTGATGAGGGGACAGTGAGGGTGCTCGTGAAAGGAGTGGGTGGCTGGCGTCGGGTTCCGGTGTACAGGTGAGGGGGAGGCGGTGAGTGAGATCGAGAGATGTGAGAAAAGAGAGAGAGAGAGAGAGAGACGTGGAGAGAGAGGGGCGAGGGAGATAGAGATGCGGTCGAAGGAGGGGTCGCGGCGGTTGCGACGACGTGGGGCCGTGGGGGACGAGCGCGACGTGGGGGAGGAAAGAAAAGAAGCGGGAAAGAGGGGGAGTGGGGAGGAAGAGAGTGGGGGAGGAAAGAAGCGCGGGGAGAGAGGAGCGAGAGGAGAGGGGAGGTGGCGCGGAAGTCGCGGGGAGTAGGCGCGGGTGAACGGCACAAGAACGGGGGAGGCAAAATGGGCGGGAAAGGAGAACGAAGGAGGAAGAAAGGGAAGGAAGCGGGTCGTGTCGGGGGGAAATTGGCCGAGCTCGGGGGAAATTGGGCCGGGCTCGGGGGAAGGGAATGGGTTTGAGCTGGAAAATAAAAGAAAAGGGAAAAATAAAGGGAATAGGGTTTGGGTTTGGGGTTAGTTTAGGAAAAGAATTTTAAAAAAGAAATAGGGAGAGTGGGCTGGGTTGGGAATAGGAAATGGGAAAATAAACGGAAATAGGTAATAGGATTTTAGTTTTAGGTTAGGAGTTTAATAAATTAGTTTAAATAAAAATTATACACATATATATTTAAATCGGAATAAATCTGGATTAAATTCTGGAAAAATACGGAAAATTTGTAGAAAATTTGAGAAAATATCTGGGGACTTATTTATTAAAATACGCTAATTATTTATAGGGACTGGGTATTACATTATATTTTATATGAATGTACATAAAGGGAAGAGCACGAGGTTCAACCCACATGGAGGTAAGTTGCCGCGATCTAATCGTTTTTGGGGCAAATTTTGTGTGTTGTGTGCTTTGTGTATGTCATATTTATGGATGTGCTGTGTGTGTAGGTTAGATATATGAGACAATTCAAAAAATAAAAAAATTACTGGTTTCATATCGTAACCTATAAATCGTCATTCAAATTCATAGAAGCCAATGAGAGCTATAAATAAAACCAACCTATGGATTCGTCATTTAAATTCATATATAGAAAAGCCTATGAGAACTATAAATAAAAGCAATCGATTTCCTTATCTATTGTGCGGGGCACATGGCCCGGTGGTGGATAATAAGAGTTTGTAGGGGAGACCTCGAATCGAATCCGGGATCTCCCATTTAGTGTTTCGAAGAGGGGCGTGCAGGACCGGTGGGCTTCTGATGATGCTCGATATCGGTGATCTTCAAGATCATGACACGTGGCAGATGACGTGTCCCGAAGCTTGCAAGAAAGGACCTACAGTGGACGACCAGACCGCTCCTATGCCCGTCCTACAAACAACCGTTAGCTCGTCTCTGAGCCTCCTGCACAGCTGGCCTCCTCGGCCCTCTCAGCTCGC
Organism: Agapanthus africanus; assembly: GCA_030015575.1. Lineage (NCBI taxonomy): Eukaryota > Viridiplantae > Streptophyta > Magnoliopsida > Asparagales > Amaryllidaceae > Agapanthus > Agapanthus africanus. The sequence goes on along the minus strand of JASDDO010000022.1, from coordinate 483,653,300 downwards.
CTCCGGGCTATAGCAGAACCAAGATACCTCAGCCTCCCGCTCGTCCCCGAGCCGTCCGCCGAGCTTATCTTCCTCGGTCCCATCGACCGACCGACGGCAGCAACTGCAGGCGCATCCGCCTCACCTCTACGAATCTCACCATGCGCAAGATATCCGTCGGCCACATCCCACGTTCCATGCCATCACGATCCCCCATTAACGAGGCCGTCTCGACATTAATAGGGGATCCCGCCCATCGCGCGGGCGTGACGTCGGGAGCGTAACGGCCGGCGTGATTCTCACGCCTGCCTGCCTGCTGCCACCACTATATAAACCCCTCCTTGAGACGATTCAAGTAAGTCATTTTCTCCCCACTAGGCCGTTACTCTGCTCAAATACCCGGTCTAACTTGATCGTCGGAGGGTCCTCGATAGTACAACCACCCCGGGACTTCCTTACATGTAGCTCGGCCCCAACAACCTCAAACCCATTGAGATCCATACGGACCAGGAGGCAACCTCCAACTCTAATCTTAGCCATCCACTGTCGCTCCCAGAAGATCTACGGAAGGTAACATCTTGACGCGATCCGACATCCATCAGCTGGCGCCGTCTGTGGGAACTTCTTGATTCCACAAAAACAAAAGTTCATCTTCCGATCTCCATTCAATGGCGAGCGATCGCCGCGACGACCCAAGCACTAGCCGCCGCCTCCCTCACAACGGAGGCGCGGATGACCCAAGCACTCGCATCCGTCGTGGAGGCGCTCATCCGCATCTAAACGACATGGCAAGATCCCCAGGTCGCCTCTCCCCCGCCTCGAGACCGGGACCCCTACAGAGGGAGAGAAGACTCTGCTCGTGTCGGTACTGCCGACCATCGCTTCGTTACCTCCTACAGCCGCAGATCTCCCGGGCCAACACATTCTATGACCCGCTGGGCGCCCCACGGTTCAACACTAAGGTCCGTCGCCAGAGCGCCTCGCCCCGAGCCCCTTCTCACCCCCGTCCCTCCAAGGAGATGTCGGTCAGCTCGCCTGCTCCCAGGCATGACCGACACCCCCTCCCTCGACGGGGTCACGCGGACGGGACTCGTCATGGCAGCTCGAAGACTACCTCGCAGGGGGACCTAAGGAACCTCATCGAAAGGAACCAAGGCCCATAAAAAATCATAGTCGTATCGGCTGGGGGTACGTCGAGTACCTACGAGGCTTAGCACCCCACACCGGCCATGGAGGCCGACAACCGTCCAAGGAAGAAAGCCAAGGAGACCGAGCCAATCATCTTTGACGATGGGGATCTCCACGGCATATCCCTGCCCCACAACAACCCTCTGGTGATTACAGCTCGGGTCCACTAATACGAGGTGCATAGGATACTGGTCGACTCGGGGAGCTCGGCGGACATTCTCTTCTACAACTGCTTTCTGCGCATGGGGCTCTCCTCAGCAGACCTGAGGACGACCTCCCATGGCCTTTCAGGATTCACCAACCACTCCATCCCGGCGGAAGGTGTAATCACTCTGCATTTTAACATTGGGGAGGCCGGTCGTACGCGAACAGTGCTTGTGGAATTCATCGTAGCGAGAATCCCGTCGGCCTACAACATCCTCCTCGGCCGCCCAACGCTGAACTCCCTCCGGGCCCAGATATCGACTTACCACCTGGCGATAAAGTTCCCTCTCGACCAGGGCGGGATAGGCTGGGTCTATGGGGACTAACGGATTGCAATGGTTTGCTTCACCGCAACGTCTTTGTCTGAGCGGCCAACCGACAATGCGGAGGGTGAAGGTGACATCAGGGGTTCTCTGGACACTCGAGATGAGCAAAAAGAGGTCCGAGGGACCCCAATGGAACCACTGACCGAGGTCCCCCTCATAGAAGGGGACGACGAAAAACTCGTTCAGATCGGATCGCTTTTGACAGGGACTCAGCGAGATGACCTCGTCCATTTCCTCAGAAACAACTCCGACGTGTTCGCCTGGGCGCCTGCTGAAATGCCTAGGATCGACCCTAAAATCATATCTCACAACCCCGGGGTAGATCCTACGGCCCGACCCGTCAGGCAGAAAAAGCGAAGCTTCGCCCCGGTCAAACAAAAGATTATCGAGGACGAAGTAGATCGGCTCCTCGTCGCCAACTTCATTCGAAATGTGCCCTATTCGGAGTGGCTGGCGAACGTAGTCCTGGTCAAAAAGTCGAGCGGAAAGTGGCGCATGTGCGTTGACTTCACCGACCTCAACAAGGCCTGCCCCAAAGACAACTATCCCTTCCCCTCCCTCGGATAGATCAGCTCGTCGACAGCTCGGCATGCCATGAGCTGTTGAGCTTCATGGATGCCTTTTCCGGCTACAATCAGATCCGTATGAATCCGGCAGACGAAAATCTCACCGCATTCACAACGGACCCGGGGGTATACTGCTACAAGGTGATGCCCTTCGGCCTCAAAAACGCGGGGCTACGTACCAACGATTGGTCAACCGCATGTTCAATCCTCAGATTGGCAGGAACATGGAAGTTTACGTCGACAATATGCTCGTCAAATCGGTGTCGTCGGCCGACCACGCCAAGGATCTGGGCGAGGCCTTCGAAGTACTCCGTGAGTTCAAAATGAAACTGAACCCCGCCAAATGCGCATTCGGAGTTACCGGGAAAAGTTCCTCGGTTTCATGGTCACCCACTGCAGAATCGAAGCTAACTCGGAGAAAATTGACGCTATCCTCAACATGGCCGCGCCCAGGACGAACGTCGAGATCATGTGGCTGACGGGACGAGTAGACGCTTTGAGCCGCTTCATGTCGAGGTCTGGGGAGAAGTGCCTCCCGTTCTTCAAAGCTTTAAGGAAGATCCCAAGGTTCGAGTAGTCAGAGGAGTGCTAGACCGCCTTTGACCAGTTGAAAAGGCACCTTGCGACGCCACCGCTGCTCACCCGACCAGTTGAAAGAGATGAGCTATCGCTGTATCTGGCGGTATCCGACCAAGTAGCGGGTTCAGTGCTCGTCCGAGAGGTCGATGGGGTGCAAAAGCCGGTATACTACGTAAGCCACGTCTTCAAAGATGCAGAGATGAGGTATCGATCCATAGAGAAGATCGTCTTGGCACTCATTGTGGCCTTAAGGAAGCTATGGCACTACTTCCAGGTGCACACCATCCTCATTCTTACCGAGCGCCTGCTGGGGGCTATCCTCGCCTCACCCGAATCCTCGGGCCGCTTAGAGAAGTGGAGGTGGGAGTTATCCCAGTTTGACATGAAATACCGCCTGAGGCAGGCCATCAAAGCACAGACCCTGGTCGATTTTATCGTGGAGTTCACCATCCCCAGTAAGGAACCGGAGTCCGCGCCGACCCTCACAGCTCAACCCCCAATCGAGGGGAGGCCCGACTCAGACCCAGAGTGGATCATTTACGTCGACGGGTCCTCGACCGAGGAAGGCTGCGGTGCCGGCCTCGTTATTATGGGCATGAATGAGACGGAGATAGAGTATTCTCTGAAGCTCAGGTTCAAGGCCTCAAATAACACGGCAGAATACGAGGCCCTGCTGGCTGGACTGCGCATGGCCTCCGGGCTGGGGCTGAAAATAATTCAGATCCGCAGTGACTCAGCCCTAGTCATTGGCCAAGTGACCGGCCATTTCGAGGCTCTGGAACCTATAATGATGAAGTACCTGACTGAGGTAAGAAGACTTCGAAAGAACTTCGACGAAATCCAAGTAGAGCAAATACCCAGGCAGCTCACTGCCCAAGCCGACGCTCTGAGTAAGCTGGCTTCATCTGTAAGTCTACGGTAGCGTCCCGGCCGTCTTTCAGACGCCAAACGCGGAACAAAAACTTTTATAACTGGCGCTTATCACATACCATAACCCGGATCTTGCCATTAACGCTAAACCAACAAACTGCAAAATGGGTAGAAAGGCTATACCGAACGATCCGAGTCCTTCGGTCTTTAGCCATCATCCCACGCTCCTTTGCGGCTGCTCCGATCTCCTAGCTCCTCGTCGAGGTGGCACTACATCTACGAATCTTTAAACGGGTTCCCACCTCTATACCGATGTAACTCGGACATGAAGTTTGCTAGCCGACATGTCCAAGATTGATGTAGAGAATGAGTAGAATACTTTGTCTCGTTTCATCCAAAACCATGGATGAACGGTTAATGAAGTTGCATTTTAATGGAGTAATGAGAAATGAGCATATCAAATTTCCATGAACCAAATTCCATTATCTTTCAACAAGGGGGCCGGCCAATATATGGGCTGAAATTGAGAGAGGTGGTGAGTGTAGGAGGAAGGGTGACCATAAGTGAAGCTTATCATAACTCATCAGAACATTAATGGAAAGAATGAGTCATATAACACCTCACTAACCATTTAATGCAAACAATGAGTCACTAAACACCTCATCAACCTAGTCACCAAATCAAGAAGCTTCCTCATGACTCACCCTCATGACTCACCCAAAAGAAAAAGATAATTCCGCATTAAATCGAATGTTTAAGACGGGTGATAAAAAACTGGCAACTTCGAAAAGCGATCCCGAAACGAATTTCAGGATAACCCCGTAACAGTATAAACATACCCGCATTTGTATTACGACCGAATACAAATGCAACTGAGACAAAGATATTATATCTACACAGTATAATACTCGGATCCGGCTTAAACCAAAGCCCACCAGTATTATCTGTCCGAAATATGACACGTGCGTAAACGCACGTGCATTTTCCGAACCCTGCCATAAAACCATATGGCCTCTACAACGTTTCGCCCGAACTTGGGAAACTATCTATGGGGGACTCTAATGACTCATCAGTACCCTGGCAGTGGGTTTAACCACAAGCACGTCAGCGACACTAGCAGTGCGTAACGGCTGCCCATGTATTGACCTCAAGGGAAGTGTTAGTTATATGTATGCCCTAGAGGCCATTACTGTACATACGATGTATATTGTAGTGGATGCTAGGACATATATAGGAAGGACTTTCTTGCCCGACATGATAGTATGCTATCTGGTTATACTTTATCTTAATATGTAGTCTGATTGTCTCTATATTACATGTGGATAAAGCCCTTAGGATATGTACTCGACTACTGGGACTATGATGAGATCATACTAGTGGGGCCCCGGTAGTCGACGAGTACATCCTATAACTGTTCCTAGTCGAGGGTGTTTCGAGACAGGGCATCGATGCACCAGTGTAGACTAGCGTATACGCATCTTGACCCATATGATGGGCGATGGATGATCCCATATCCATCGGTGTTTGACATCAAGGATGGTGTACGGGTGCTCAGTGGAGACTGGGTACACTGGACGGACTCGCCGAGAACTCCCAGATGGTATTATACCTTACGTCAGATGGCAGTTCTCCGGTGACACTGGTACAGAGTAGTCTGTCGACCCGAGATCGTCATAGAGTCTTGTGTGGTTCCCACTGTGCTTTGATTTCCATCATACCACGTCCAAGAGGGCGTGCAAAAAGGTGGCTTTTGGGTACAGTCCCGAATCACATGGAGGCAATGAGTGATAGGAGGGGATTCGTCTCTCCCGGTATAGGGAGTTGATGTTGTGCTGTGTTCGATTGGCTATAACCGGAAATCCCTGGCCAGGGTTGCTGAGATTTACTGGTAAGTGTTATCAGTAGTTTCTCGAACTGTTATTCGACACGACTTATCGAGCTACTGGGGTCTGACGTTTACCACCCCTAGGCGAGATATGCGACATATCAGACGACGAGACCGGACTGTACGGGAGTGTTACTGTTTGGATTCACAGAAGAAGTTACAGGCTTGCTTGTTGATCTTCTGAGAGCTCAATACCTGGGTAGCTGTTACGTTTAGCTGACCGCTTGCAGCTTGTGGGTGTTTGATATGATCATCACCTACTGCCGGCGTATTGACGATTCTTTAGAGTCCTACACAGAGGTTTCTTGACTCAGGCAAAACGGAGTAGGGGCACATATGTGATATGTGCGGGACCGAGGATAATGCGATATGTGATACCGTATTATGTTCTCGCGATATTTGATATCAGCCGGGTCATCGGATCAAGTGTTGATTCGATGAATCAGTACGGATAAATATTAGTCGGTTATATGCGATATAACCGGATTGTCGGATCAAGTGTTGATTCGATAATTTAATGTATAATAATATATATGATATATTAAAAGACATTAACTAATATTTGCTCACTAAAAGATTCTTTTTCTCACTCGGGTAATACATTGATATATATGCGATATATGTTAATTGTATTATTTTATTTTGTTACGATAAATATTGTATATGTAATATATAATATTGTAACATGATATGATAAATAATGCAACTTATTTAGTAAAGATTAATCATGATTAGGGTTTGGATTAGGGTTAAACTTTCTAGATGTTTCTAGAAGGTTTCCTTTTTGTTTTGTGAAAGATATTTGTGTGTGACTCGTTCTTAACTCAACCCAAACCCTAACCCTTGGTCAATTCTCTACAATGGTTAAGTGAACCATGGTTGCATAATTCTATCATATCTCCTTTTCCTATTCATCACAAAGAGATAATTCATTATTCATCATTTTCTTCCTTCTTCTTCTTTGCTTGAAAATGGTTTCTTGCTTTGATTTTGTGATGGATAAATGTGAGAAAAATATAAATAAAGAGAGCAAAAATCCTACTTCATCATCCTCATCTTCCCTTGCCATTTAGATGAGGGTGTTCACATCATTTCATGAGTGTTAGCTTGTGTTAAAGAAACTTCGAGGTAGATCATCTTAGTATCGAAGATCGGAAGCAAAGGTTGCGTCTTTCTCTTCGTGGAACCTCTCGAGAGCCCGGAACCCGATGATCGCAGCGAAGGGACCACAACACGGAGCATATGAAGTGAAGGACCGGATCTACAAAGGTTGTAATCCCTCTCACTTAGTGTTAAAATGTTTATCATGCTTGTTTTCGCCTAATCTCTAGTTTAAAGTTCCGTATTCGGGTTGTTCGGCACGGCTAATTTTTAAACCGGGCACGGTTGATGCCTCGTAGACCCTTGTGCGCGTGCCTAGCAACCCTACAGTGGTATCAGAGCCAAGCTAGAGCTTTAGGCGAAGTCTAGACGAAGTTTAAAGTCCGACCGAACCCGGAACCCCGACTCCAAAATGCTCTCTGGAAATTTTCTGAAAATTTGGATTTTTGTCAATTAAAAGTTTCTAAAAAATTCAGCAGGGTCTAATTAGAATTACTGTGAAATTCGAGAGGGTAATTCGTCAAAAGTGCGGCGGAACCGCGGCAGAAGCCTGGCTTCTGCGGCGGTTCCGCGGCCACTTGATGACGTCACCCCTCCCATTTTGCACAGTAATTCCTATTACACAGTGCTGAGTTCTCTGGAATGTTTTAATTTTTATTCGACAGTTGAGTTTTCTGGAGTTGTTTTGGGGATTCGATATTTCGATCGGAGTATTAGATTTTGTCTATGTAGTTTTCCGGATAACTTTTAGAAACTGTTAAAAAGTTCGAACGGATATCAATAACTCACTTTTTCTCCTGTCGGAAAATTTTTCAAAAAGTTGGATTTTTCCTCGTGTTTAAGAATGTTCTAAGTCATGTAAGTAACTCGATGGACCCTCTAGAAGACAACAAACCTTAACTCGATTATGTGACCGTCTTGAACTACTCTTTGAACCTTAGGGTTTGGGGCAGTACGGCGTGCCACATGTAAGGCGTTGGCTTGACCCTTCTACGGCTGGACCATTGGTACTGTGGCATGTAATGGATGTTTTAAAACTGTTTTCAAGTGTTGAAATATATTGGGGAAATCTTGGGTGCTTGATGATTCGATCGGAAATTTTAACTTTTTCTATTTATCTGGAATGTGATACAATACTTGGAATCCACAGGTAGTTATGAGATAACTGATTTGAATATTATAAACATAGCAGTTTAGTCTCAAATGATCGGTTGCCACAGAATTTTGATGCGATCAAAAGTCCGTCGCAATCACGTAGCGTACGCGGATACTCGCCGGGTAATTAAGTTTGCGACGAGCATTCGATCAGGACGTCGGGAATCTTGTTGAATTGGCCGACTTGATATTGAAAAGAGTTTTCGATAATGAGACTAAAATGCGGGGTTTATAATTGTTAGGCATGTGATGTCTAAGGAATTCATTTGGTTAGGCATGCGATGTCTAAGGAGGTTGCGGATTCCAACTGTTGTAGTTTTACACTTTCTTTTCTGTGACCGTAAGCGTAGTATGTGGTGTATCGCCGGCTTCGTTGCTATACATCAACGACAATCGGGATACGCATACTTGCTTACGTTGATGATATGAGATATTATGTGTTGCTGTGATATGTTGTATTGGATCGTCGCGTTTGAATAGCCGGGGGTTTTATGTGAGATGAGATTTTTTCTTTTTCATTCATGTAAATTTCATTTGTATGTAATATTCTTTTATTGGGGCACTTCCAGGTAGCGGAAGATGTCACCGTTGTATATTATTTACTTTTCCGCATTAGGTAGACCCAAGGAGGGGAGCACAAGTAACCGGGTTCTAGGGTCCAGTGGGAGACCATCTCGAGGAGTCGAGACCGGGTCTCTTAACCCTAGAATTGGCAGTGTTACTTGCCGCTCTCGTAGGGGTCTAGGGATGTGGGTTTGGCTATTCATCACGACCGTGGAATCCGTGTTTTATACTGGCTCGTATTGAAAACACGGACGTCCTAGTATATCCAATATTTCATATATGTTCTTCTGCTGCAATGTTCTGTGATGAGATCATATTACTGCCTGTGACGAATGTTTATATTATATATATGAGATATATGTTATATTGCAGATTTCGTTTCAAAACAGATGCTTATGAAGCATAATTAAAATGGGACTTCATTAATGAGATTAATGAAATAAAAGAAACCTAAGATGTTGTAGAAACTTGTTTAAAAACTGGTAGCTACAGTTCTTGCTTTGTATAGCGGTGTTCCTTGTAGAACATCCAGCACCTTATTCGATAAGGAAAGGACCGAGATCCCTTCACCGGGAGTGACTCCTTTAGCAATAACTGGCAGATGCTACAAACTCGGTTTGTCTTTTGATTGCTTCTATAATTCTTGCTTTGCACAGCGGTATATATGATATATCCTGCACCTTATTCGATGAGGAAAGGGCCGACGATCCCTTCACCGGGAGTGACCCCTTTAGCAAAACTAGAAAAGCCTCAAAAACACTCCATTTTAAAATCATTTGATTCTACAACGATATCAAGTTCATTACGCAAAGGGTTTTCAAATAAAACCCGTCGTACCCCTCCGTCATTTTAGGAAGTAGAGTACTTAGTATTCGTGCTGCGTATGTCGACTTTAGTTGAGGCGTAGTGTACGGTAGCTAAGTGATGTCTTCCTACACTGCATATGATGCGATTAGTTAGGACATTCATGTGATTATGTCGACCATAATTGAGGGTCATATGGGTAGGTCTGATTAATCATGAAATGACGGGAAGAACTTGACTAGTGCTTATGATAGGTTGACCTTAGTTAAGGTCATAAATGCTAGGGGTAAAATATTATTGGGAATTTCAAGTGTTGAAATTTGCAATGAGATTGCATACCTTCTATGAGATAGTTGGATCCCGATACCCGCTGCGAGTAAGAGTTACTCCTGGGAGAGTTTTACACATTACAATTAGTCGATCAAGTAGGTGTCTAGAAAGGTGTTAATGAGGTTATGCCTCTGGGAAAACGAGGTTTACATTAATTAGGTTCGTGCGAAAGCACGGGGGACCTCCCTCAAAGTACCGACACTGGCCTGGCTGAAAGATTGACGAACTTGTAGTGTGTAATTAATCCCGGCTGGTCTTTCCTTTTAGGGTTTGAAGGAAGATTTGATTAAAACAGTGGGAGACATCCTGATTAGATATATTAAATAACCAATCTAATCTTGCAAGAGCGCACGCTGAGTGTTTTCTTCTCTCTCTCTCCAGGTAACGACCATATCACGCCTTAATCAAGATAATAATACGGATTATTGACCGAACCCGCTTGTTATACTGAGCTGGGAACGTTGGTCCCACTCCAACTTATAATTGTTATAAGACAGAGCAGGAAATTGGGGAATACCAGATTTCCCGTGCCGCCCAAACGAAGAGAGTGCATGCTGATGCATTATCTTCGGGTGTGTTCATTACAGAGAACTGTTTCTCAGTATCCTTTACGTCCTGGGTATTTGATACCAGATCAGGATCCCGCATATGTAATCTGTTACATGGGCTACAGATAGGTAGAGAACTGAGAACGGGTGATAAGTTTCATGAGACAGAAAACGGGGCAAGTGTTGCAGCCAAGTCTGTTGGTCACTGTCATCCTGTATTACCAGAATACATTGATTCTGAACAAATGTTATTAGATACCGAACCTGATATACAAAATCATATCAGTCTCTTTATTAGTAAAGAAAGGATATAATTTTGTGTTGTTGGATAATGTTTTTGAACATTTCCTATATCAAGAGTTGATCGTTTTAGGTACGTTATCTAAAAGCATTAACGTTCTAAATCAAACTACAGTTCTTAGTGTGCGAACACACACAAGAGGAAGAGTTCAGAAATGAACGAATCCTTCTTGAGGCATTGTAGACTAGGTCATATCAATGCGACCCGACTAGCTGAAGTTATATTTAGATGCATATTTAAATTAGTTTGAATTTACATCTTGTGAAACTTGCCGGTCATGTCACAAAGATAAGATGACCACAGCTCTGTTTATTGGAAACAGAGAAAGAGTTAGTGAACTTTTGGGATTGATACATGCTGATGTATGAAAGTCCCATGTCTACACATGCCAAGATCGGTTCTTTATACTTCATTACATTCTCTGATAATCTCTCAAGATTCAGACATATGTTCCTGTTGAAACACAAGTCCAAACCTTTTGAGATATTCACAGAATATAAGTTAGAAGTAGAGAACCAAAATACGGGTATAAGTATTATGTCCTTTGATGAGATCAAGGAGGAGAATACTTGAGCACGGAATTCCTGGACTATTCTAAAGGAGAATGAGATTCTCGCTCAGCATTACTCCTCCGTATACACCATAGCACGATGGTATATCGGGGCGGAGCAATAGCACCCTATGTGATATGATGTGCTCTATGATGAGTACTACTGAGTTTCCTATTTCCTTTTGGGAGTAATGCACTTGAGAAGGTGCAAACCTATTGAATGTGGATTCAATAGTTTCCAACGAACCTCAGCCTCTCCGCCGATCTAGTAGGGTTCCTCACCCACCTGAGAGATACTTCGGTTTCTCAATGACAGTGGGAGCGAGGATTGTATCATAAGATGATGACCCAACTAGTTTCGAGCAGGCCATCAGGAGTGGGACTCTGTAAGGATGGCTGGATGCTTATCGATCTGAGATGGAATCCTTATACACCGACAAAGTATGGACTTTGGTTGCTTTATCTGAAGGGTTAAATCCCCATCAGAAGCGAGTATATCTTGAGAAGATTACTTGGTGTACATGGAAAAGTTGAGACTTTCAAAGCTATGCTTAAGTCCATCCAGATCCTACTTGCCACGGCTACATACCATAACTACGATATCTGGTGGTTGGGTGTCATGACTACTTTTCTAAATGATGTTTTAGAAGAGAACGTCTATAAGTACACAGCCAGAGGGCTTCGTAGACAGTGGGAGCAGCGGAAACGTGTACAAGATGTTTTATAATAAAACAGGCATCGCGGAGTTGGAACATCTGTTTTTGATATGGTAGTCAAAGAGTTTGACTTCATCAAAATGGTAGATGAACCTTGTATATATAAAAAGGTAGTAGAGAGTATGGTGGTGATCCTCGTAGAGTACGTGGATGACATACTCTTGATAGGGAAAGAGTTTCCTATGCTACGCTCGGTCAATCTCCGCTTATCACAAGGATTCTCCATATAGGATCAAAATGATACCTCCTAAATCCTGGGTTTTGGATCTATGAGATAGATCTAATTGGATGTTAGGATACTCACTAGTTGTAGTGAGATGGTATTAATTGATCCTGGGGAAAATCACTGGAAAGGTTCCAGGGTGATAAGAACGACTGAATGTCAGTCGCAGGCATTGTCTTTACCCTCAGTAAAGGGACGGTATGCTGGAAGAGTTCCAAGATAGATACCGTGACATACTAGACGATTAAAGGCAAGATACATCGTTACAAAAGATGCTACCAAAGAGGCATTCTGGATAGATATAAGTTCATGAGATGAATTTCGTTCCTACCATTGTGTGACAATGGAGTTGTGGCTTTACCCAAGGAACTTCCGTCCCATCTAAAATCCAGATATAATTCTTAGGCAGTATCACCTGATCATGGAGATGGTTGATCTCCAGGGAGATCGAGGTTAGGAGAGCAGACATAGAGAACAACAGTGCGGATCCACTCACAAAGGCCTTTTTCCTAGTAGAGACATTTATGGGATGGTTGAGTATGAGATACTTCAACCGCAGCTAATTGTTGGGTATGTGATACCACAACAGATGGCCCTAGTGCAAGTGGGAGATTGTTAGTTATATGTATGCCCTAGAGGCCATTACTGTACATACGATGTATATTGTAGTGGATGCTAGGACATATATAGGAAGGACTTTCTTGCCCGACATGATAGTATGTTATCTGGTTATACTTTATCTTAATATGTAGTCTGATTGTCTCTATATTACATGTGGATAAAGCCCTTAGGATATGTACTCGACTACTGGGACTATGATGAGATCATACTAGTGGGGCCCCGGTAGTCGACGAGAACATCCTATAACTGTTCCTAGTCGAGGGTGTTTCGAGACAGGGCATCGATGCACCAGTGTAGACTAGCGTATACGCATCTTGACCCATATGATGGGCGATGGATGATCCCATATCCATCGGTGTTTGACATCAAGGATGGTGTACGGGTGCTCAGTGGAGACTGGGTACACTGGACGGACTCGCCGAGAACTCCCAGATGGTATTATACCATACGTCAGATGGCAGTTCTCCGGTGACACTGGTACAGAGTAGTCTGTCGACCCGAGATCGTCATAGAGTCTTGTGTGGTTCCCACTGTGCTTTGATTTCCATCATACCACGTCCAAGAGGGCGTGCAAAAAGGTCGCTTTTGGGTACAGTCCCGAATCACATGGAGGCAATGAGCGATAGGAGGGGATTCGTCTCTCCCGGTATAGGGAGTTGATGTTGTGCTGTGTTCGATTGGCTATAACCGGAAATCCCTGGCCAGGGTTGCTGAGATTTACTGGTAAGTGTTATCAGTAGTTTCTCGAACTGTTATTCGACACGACTTATCGAGCTACTGGGGTCTGACGTTTACCACCCCTAGGCGAGATATGCGACATATCAGACGACGAGACCGGACTGTACGGGAGTGTTACTGTTTGGATTCACAGGAGAAGTTACAGGCTTGCTTGTTGATCTTCTGAGCGCTCAATACCTGGGTAGCTATTACGTTTAGCTGACCGCTTGCAGCTTGTGGGTGTTTGATATGATCATCACCTACTGCCGGCGTATTGACGATTCTTTAGAGTCCTACACAGAGGTTTCTTGACTCAGGCAAAACGGAGTAGGGGCACATATGTGATATGTGCGGGACCGAGGATAATGCGATATGTGATACCGTATTATGTTCTCGCGATATTTGATATCAGCCGGGTCATCGGATCAAGTGTTGATTCGATGAATTGGTACGGATAAATATTAGTCGGTTATATGCGATATAGCCGGATTGTCGGATCAAGTGTTGATTCGATAATTTAATGTATAATAATATATATGATATATTAAAAGACATTAACTAATATTTGCTCACTAAAATATTCTTTTTCTCACTCGGGTAATACATTGATATATATGCGATAAATGTTAATTGTATTATTTTATTTTGTTACGATAAATATTGTATATGTAATATATAATATTGTAACATGATATGATAAATAATGCAACTTATTTAGTAAAGATTAATCATGATTAGGGTTTGGATTAGGGTTAAACTTTCTAGATGTTTCTAGAAGGTTTCCTTTTTGTTTTGTGAAAGATATTTGTGTGTGACTCATTCTTAACTCAACCCAAACCCTAACCCTTAGTCAATTCTCTACAATGGTTAAGTGAACCATGGTTGCATAATTCTATCATATCTCCTTTTCCTATTCATCACAAAGAGATAATTCATTATTCATCATCTTCTTCCTTCTTCTTCTTTGCTTGAAAATGGCTTCTTGCTTTGATTTTGTGATGGATAAATGTGAGAAAAATATAAATAAAGAGAGCAAAAATCCTACTTCATCATCCTCATCTTCCCTTGCCATTTAGATGAGGGTGTTCACATCATTTCATGAGTGTTAGCTTGTGTTAAAGAAACTTCGAGGTAGATCATCTTAGTATCGAAGATCGGAAGCAAAGGTTGCGTCTTTCTCTTCGTGGAACCTCTCGAGAGCCCGGAACCCGATGATCGCAGCGAAGGGACCACAACACGGAGCATATGAAGTGAAGGACCGGATCTACAAAGGTTGTAATCCCTCTCACTTAGTGTTAAAATGTTTAGCATTCTTGTTTTCGCCTAATCTCTAGTTTAAAGTTCCGTATTCGGGTTGTTCGGCACGGCTAATTTTTAAACCGGGCACGGTTGATGCCTCGTAGACCCTTGTGCGCGTGCCTAGCAACCCTACAGGAAGCCAATGAGCGAACTCATCCTGGAACCCTACTGAGCCTAACAGTGACAATATACATACAGTCCGGTCCGTTCGTCTATGAGTATCGTATATCGGGCCTAGGGGCTGGTAACGTCAGACCCCCAATAGCGGTATAAGTCGTGTCAGAGACAAGCCCTGAACACCCTGAGAAACTACTGGAATACTTACCAGTAATTCTCGCCTGCCTTGGCCAAGGACTTGGTGTAATGGCTTTTCTAGACACAGCGCGATCTTACCCCCGATACCGGGAGAAACGAATCCCCTGCCGATCCGCTCACTTGCCTCCATGTGGCTCGGGACTGTACCCAAAAAATACCTGTTTGCACGACTCCTTTGAGCCGTGGTAGGGTAGAAATCAAAGCACAGTGGGAACTCACACGAGACAAATGACGACATCAGGTCGATGAACTAACCTGTACACATGTCACCAGGGAACTGCTATCTGACGATAGGTATAATACCAACTAGCAGGTTCCCAATGAGTCCTGTCCGGTGTACTCATAACCCAATGAGCACCTGTATACATCTTAGGTGATCCAACTGACACTGGTGGCTTGTGAGACCGGCCACCGCCCCTCATCGGGGTCTTGACTGTATACACTAGTCTACTCCGGAGTATCGATGTCCTGTCTCGAAACTCCCACGACTAGGGACCACTATTAAGGATGTGCTTATAGACTGCCCAACTCTCACATATATGATCGCCATCGTACTATTGGTAGTCAAGCAAGATCCTAAGGGCTCTATCAACGTGTAATTGTGATCAGTCCCCTGAACCTGTACACGACTGATAAAGGAAAACCAGTTAGCATACTATCATCTCGAGTAAGACTGTGCTACCGGTATAGGTCCTCCTCAATCATTGCAATCACATACTTGCGATCCAATAATTGACTTTGAGGGCACTATATCCAACAATCTCCCACTTGCACTTAAGGCTAATTATTGCGATGTTACATACTCACAGCCCGAGTGATACCGAACACTCAACTCCTCTATTAATCAGTTTCACAAAGCTCGTTTGTAGAAACTCTTGTGTTCGAGAAATAGCCTCAGTGAGTGGATTCGCCATGATGTCCCTTTCTATGTCTCTCTTAATCTCAAGTTCGCGGAGAAAACCATCTCCCGAATTGAGTAATACCTGTCTTAGAATATGTCTGGATATCTGATGGGACCTAGTTCATAAATAAACTCCAAATCCAAACTTCTTAGACTGTATCGTCAACTGAACCTAATCAGTATCCTGCACCATGCCTCCCATAGTATCCTCTTAGACCAACTGTCCATAATACTGTCCCTCGTCAGAGGGAAAACTATAACTCTGACAATCACTCTGTCATCCATGTCACCTTTGAAGCCTGGAATGATAACCGTCTCCAAAGGAGGCTGCCGTCATCAAATCCGTAGAACATGCACTTATGTTCTAAAACTGCTTCCTTATGTTTCTCCAGGATTGGATTAATATAAACTTATCGCATCTAGTGCAAAAACAACATCTGGTGTGGTACTTGACATCTCACGATTGACTCAATTGCCTAAGCAAGTGATCTGCCAATCATGCACGTCCCTCTCCCCTTTAGTCTGTAAGACACCTTTAGAGAGGGTGACTCCATCATCTGCAGGTACACCACCATGCCACGAGTCATCTATTCTAAAATACTATTAGAATACTGTCAAAGTACCCAGATTGGGAAACTACCCAATTCTAGATCTAAAACCATAGATCTAGTAACCAGAATGTCAGATATTATATCCATATCCTTTATGGAGAAACAACTGTATGACAACCACAGTACAACCGATCGTAGTATAGGAATTTTACTTCCTACTCTGTGTATGTCATCCAAATACCAGGACATTACATCCTACTACCTTCTTAACAGATCCATCCCCTATTCTGATGAAGTCAAAGCCATGTCTGTCACATCAAAATTAGATGATCTATCTCCGCTATATCTGCTCAAGTCTATAAATAGACATAAGCTACTTGCCCACTATGCTTTCCGCTGCTCCCACTGACCACAACAACCCTCTGGCAGAATAATATATGCGTGCACTTCTAAAGCTAGTTTAGAACGATACTATACTTAACCTCCTGCCGGGTCTCATAGCCTAGAACAACAGTAGTGTCAAGTCTGGGTAAACAAGAACCTCTCTGTCACCGTCCTTGAGGCTACCGGATTACCTCTCGGGTGCCTGAGGTTACCCATCATATCTGCGGGGTGGCTAATGGAATGTCAAACCTGATTGAATCTTTAAGTCCTATTAAATTTTCTGTAATCGTTTGCGGTTCTGGAATCACTTCCAGTTCTACCATACTCCCACTACTGTTTTTTGAAAAAAAATCCATTTTACTAAAACCGTGGCGAGTCAAGAACAATATCACTATTGATCTTCCAGATGATAGAAAGTCAACCCTCGACATAGCCCGGGTCAACCCATAAACTGCCATTACAGAAACGTGCCTTGAGTTATCCAGAGTCTGGTTTTAAGCATAAGCCGGACAACTCCCCGTACCTTAATATCGTTAAGATATGAACCATTCTATATCCAATATAGAAACTTTGCACTTATTTAATTGGAACCAGATTCTAATCATGCAGCTGTCTCCAGTGCATATCAACTTAATGGAGAGAGGCTAATCGGCATTACTCAACTTAGGAATCCATCCAATTATGAGTAACCTGAAAGAGAAACAAGTTTCTCAAAACCATTACTATCATCTGAATACCAATCACAAGTATCTACATCTTCGATCTCTTTGAAGAATCCCGATACTTGCGACACCTGGTTCTCTACTTTATTCTTATACCCACAACTTCTCAAAACTTAGACATTGTATTTCTACGAAACACTTGTCTAAAAACTAGAGAAGTCACAAGTAAACAGAACATAGTACGAGGACCAACCCTTTTGTCCCGATGGACACTAGACAGCATACAATACTCTGTATAAGTCCGCTGAGTTGAATAACTCAAAACCTGTGCATCGTGGGTTGAAAACTGTACTTATGGTTAAGAACTACTCCGTTGTTCAATGCTCCTTACCCAATCGACAACTGATATAGGTAAATGTCACGGACATAATTTCAAAAAATTATATCTCACTTTATAAAAATAAACGTACAGATATATCATTTTGAAATTGGTGCACAACAACGGATACTCAAAACCAAATACATGCCGTCCGGCAAAAACTCAGGCGACTTTCTCAAATATCACCAATTACAACGAACTCCGATATAATGGGGATGATCACCTTATTCCCAATAACCTACTCCCACTCATCATCTATAAAACCATACAGATGTGAGAATCATACCTGGTGAATACATACCCTGGAGTAAGTATCTAATCGGGAAATCAGTTTTCCTTTAACAATGCACAGTGAAACTGAAACATGAAAATGTTTCGTAGGGGTATCCTGGTATTCCTAGTAATGCCTCTTATATAATCCAATTCATGACTATAACCGTATATTCCTTTGCCATCTCTCCAAATCCCTTTATTTGTCTTTATTCATTACCTTTTGTACATCCCTTTAGGCTAAGTGGTTTTCTTCCTTCCCTACCGTTCGGCACCAGCCTATGGTTTGGAAGAAGACTATCCAGTAAGCATAATAAGTGTACTCTTCTAAACCAAGGAGTACTCGCAACTTGAGAGAAGGTGATGATAAAAGACAACTGAATAATACCTTATTTTATTTCTTCCGAACTGGGGAAAAAAGCAAAGGTGAAATAGGAGTGGCGATGAAGTACGCGGTTTGGTCGTGAATGATAGCAGTCGCAATTTACTTTGCCTTTTTTCTAATTCCTTTATTTTGTCTTTAGTTATTACCTTCTGTTCATCCTACTTAGGCTAATTGGTTTTCTTCATTCCCTACCTTTCGGCACCTGCCTATGGTTTGGAAGAAGACTATCCAATAAGCGTAATAGGTGTACTCTCCTAAGGAGCCCTCGCAACCTGAGAGAATGTGATAATAAAAGACAACTGAATAAACCAATTATATTTCTCCTAAACCTGGATCCATCCTCGAAGAAGTCCTTTCGAGTTCGTATATAACCATACGATGGATCTATCCAATGGAAATGGATGTCCGTAGTAATACGGGGTGTTCTGAGAAATGCAAAGGGTAAAAGAAGGAGCAACAATGACTTATGCAACTTAGACAATCCAAAAGCCAGTATTTTAAGAAGGTTCTGTAAGTCCATGTCACGCACCCCACGAACTTGCGGGGAGGCGGAATATATGAAAAACGATTGTCAAAGCTTCGTAACACGAACTTGAGCGCATGAATCGTTATCTAAACCATTGCTAACTAAAAACTAGAGGTTTAACTACTCGGATACGAAGTTATACCTCACGATACTTGTCCTTCGGGTCTTCATCGCGGTCTTCCACTCCTCGTAGGCTCCTTGGAACATCGGCAACTCAACGGCCTCCTCAAATCAAAGATGATCCACCCGAGAGCTCCTACGCCAAGCTTTATCTCTAACTTGAGATAACTAGCTTGAGATAAGTGCTAATCTAAGCTACCTAGGGGATATAGAGTGAGGTTATGGAAGTATTAGTCTAGCTAACCCTTGATCTCAACTCATGAGAGGTTAGGGTTAGGGTTTGAAGAATGAGAGAGCTTGAGGAGAGAGAAGGTGAGCATTAGAATGAGAATGAAAAATGAGCTCATGTGAATTTAACAACCATAACAATTTATCAAATAAATAAATATATATGATTAATCATCATGGTTGATTCATTCACCTAGTGTGATTCATCAAAATGACTCACTAACTAATTAATGCATCATTTAATACAAAGGATGAATCACACAAATGAGTCATTAAGCATTTAATGCTCATGCCACCTTAACCCCTTAATCACCACTCTTCTAGAAGCTTCCCGACAAATTACGAGAACGCCCCTCCAATCCGTGAAAACACGGAAAAACTTTAGATTGTATAAATCCAATAACCCGATACTAGAATCTGGCTTAAACCAAAGCCGGCTAGTAAAAACTGTCCGAAAATTCGTACGTGCGTAAACACACGTACACGTTCGAACCCTTGTCGTAAAACCGTACGACCTCTATATCGTTTCGCCTGGAGCAGGGAAACTCTCTGTGTGGGACTCTAAAGACTCGACACTACGCTGGCAGTGGGATTAACCACAGACCGCAAGCGGCACTAGCTGTACGTAACGGTCCCCAGGTAGATGTCGATAAGAAGGCCGATGAGGAAAACCATCCGAACCCCTACTGAGCCTGATGTGACAATCTCCGTACAGTCCGGTCTGTTCGTCTAAGACTATCGCATATCAAGCCTAGGGGGCGGTAAGCGTCAGTCCCCTAATAGTTGTATAAGTCGTGTCGGAGCGAAGCCCATTCCACCTTGAGAAGCTACTGGAACCTACCAGTATATCTCGCTTGCCCTGGCCAGGGACTTTGCGTAATGGCTCTCTGACACGGTGCGATATCAACTCCAAATACCGGGAGAGACGAATCCTATCTAACCGCCACTGCCTCCAAATGCTCGGGACTGCACCCAACTGCTACCTGTTTGCACGACTCTTTTGAGACGTGGTAGGGTAGCAATCTAAGAACAGTGGGACACACTCGAGGCGAAGCAGCAGTGTTAAGTCTGCGGACTATGCTGTACTCATGTCACCTGGGAACTGTTAACTGACGATGGGTATAATACCAACCAATCAGTTCCCCTGTGAGTCCTGTCCGGTATACCCGTAACCTAACGAGCACCTGTATACTATCTCCAGTACGACGTACTGATGGCAATGGGACATACCATCTCCCCAACTGGGATGAGAAGCGTACACACTAGTCTACTCTGGAGTATCGATGCCCTGCCTCGATAATCCTACGACTAGGGACAAGTATAGGATGTTGCTTATAGACTACCCAGCCCCCACTAGTGTGACTGCCATTACAACGCTGGTAATCAAGCAAAGAACCTATGGGCTCTACTAATATGTATAAGTGATACGTCACAAGAAACATATGCACATATTAAAGTAGACTCAAACCAAGTAGCATACTACCATTTTTAGCAAGACTGTATATACAAATGTGAATATCCCAAGCTTCCATTAAGTAATATACAATCTAGTATGATACAATAATGGCCCCTAGGGCATATACACTAACAGGTTCGGTCAACTTGGTCACTGAGTCATAGTCTAGGGTCGGTCAAAGGTCGCTGCCAAAGAGAGAGAGAAAAGAAACACTCTGCGTACACTCTAACCTAGATTAGAATGGTTATCACTTTATCTAATCAGGAAACTTCCCACTGTACTGTCAAATTCTCCTCCAAACCTGAAAGAAGAATCAATCGGGATCACCCGAAGAGTAAACTAACTCATCAGTGGGAATCGGGATCCAACTCTCATCGCATGATAACGTGATGGAATCCACTCACATTATCACACTCCAGAAGGTATGTGCATGCCTGGCAAGTTTCAGCTTCTTTAGAAACTCCCGATGTGATTTTTACCCCATGTTCTTATGACCTTGACGAAGGCCAACAAATCATAAGTCACATATCAAGTTCTACCCGTCATTATCTTGTTAATTCGATCCCACCCGTACATACCCTTGACGAAGGCCAACAAGGTAATACGACTGTCCCAAACCAACTCATCTATCTATGCAACAGAACAGTAACAAGCAGCTACCATCCACTATGCCTTGACGAAGGCCAACAAACATAGCATGAATACTATGTGCTACCGTCTGAAACGACGGAGGGCTACGGCTGGTTTTTGGCGAAAAAACCTTTAACGTAATGAACTTGATCTCGTTGAAGGAACCTGATAGCTTTTTTATAAAAATATAGTGGCGAAAACCTTTGCTAAAGAGGTCACTCCCGGTGAAGGGATCTCGGCTCTTTCCTCGTGGAATGAAGTGCAGGATATTCCAACTGAATACCACTATGCAAAGCAACATGTAATCGACTATAGTGAAGTTATTACCCTGACGCAAACTTCTGCCTAAGGGGTCACTCCCGGTGAAGGGATATCGGCCCTTGCCTCGTCGAATGAGGTGCAGGATATTCCAACCGAATACCACTGTGCAAAACAAAAGAAAACGTTTTTGTAATAACACTTTTTAAAACTGTTCCAACAACATCCAAATAGGTTTGTTTTCCTTTGCATTGATCAGAATCAACGCAGTCCCATCAATTAATCACACCAGAAAAGAACGAAAATAAAATGTACGTATATGCCATCCGCATTCGTCACTGGGTCCCGTCATCACCCGTTAGGTTACTTAACTAACGACAGAGCGGGGACTGGACTAGCGCGGGTGTAAAACATATACAACATCTACTAGTATATATACCAATATACAATAATCGCTCCAGGCGTGATAAATACAACACTACAGAAAAGTAATAAGCATCACAGAACAATACAGATAATCTGGGATTCTCGGGTTTCACAGAGCCGCTACTGAAACCCGACGTTCCCCTGGTCGTGTGGATAGCCTGTGCAATGAAACTCAGACCCCTATGGGTGCGGCAAGTTACCCGCCAAAACCTGAAGCGAGGCAGCCCCCTACAGCATAGTGAATGGACCACCCTGCACTTCACGGAATCCGGTAACTTGAGCACCCCTCCTTGGGTCAACCTGTACCCCCTACGAGTGCGGCGAATAGTCTGCCAATTCTATAGTGATGCCGCTCTGCCTCTCAAAGCCATGAGATGCGGACCCGTTGCCCTCCAGAACCCGGCTATCCGTGCACCCCATCGCGGGGTAAACCTAGTATAGTAATGAAAAATATGTACAACAGGTACATCGACCTCAGCCCGGTCGTGCCCCAAAAGAATATTATACAAACAGGCAGAGACGGGAGTCCATATGTTGGACGCTCGCCCCGCAATATCAGATGTACAAATAAATCCAAACTGCACTACCAATGCATACTGCTATCCACCACGACAAATCCGCAACATCACAGCACAACACAAAACATCAACGCGAATGTCACGTTCGCAAATCCGTCTAAAAGGACAATAGCAATTAGACGCAATTTACCGCTCGAATGACATTCACGGTCGGAAATATAATGTAAGTACTCTAAACTAACAAGTTTAAAATTTCGATCGACAAAACTTCCCGAAGTGGGCCCCACGTACATCTGCAGTACAGTAACAAAATCTGGGCCCAAAAGAAATATTCCAGAAACCACAATTTTCCATGAAGACCCTACTGTAGAAAAATGGTTTACTGTAGCTCTAAAACGGCGGCGGAACCGCGGCTAAACTAAGGTTTGTGCGGCTGTTCCGCGGCGCTTTGGAAGCTTCCTTCTACCAAATTTCTACAGTTTTCTTAAAAAAGCCTGCACGATTTTCTGAGATGCTCAAAATAATTTTTAGACCAGTTTTAAAAATCGACAGAAACTTTACACTGAAAATTTCGGTTTTCGAAATTTCGTTCGATCGATGTTTTAAACGCGTTAGAACAAGTTAGTAAAGCTTAATGGCGTGGCTCTGATACCATGTAAGTCTACGGTAGCGCCCCGGCCGTCTTTCAGACGCCAAACGTGGAACAAAAACTTTTATAACTGGCGCTATCGCATACTATAACCCGGATCTTGCCATTAAAACTAAACCAACAAACTGCAAAATGGGTAGAAAGGCTATACTGAACGATCCGAGTCCTTCGGTCTTTAGCCATCATCCCATGCTCCTTTGCGGCTGCTCCAATCTCCTGGCTCCTCGTCGAGGTGGCACCACATCTACGGATATTTAAACGGGCTCCCGCCTCTATACCGAGGCAACTCAGACATGAAGTTTGCTAGCCGACATGTCCAAGATTGATGTAGAGAATGAGTAGAATACTTCGTCTCGTCTCATCCAAAACCATGGATGAACGGTTAATGAAGTTGCCTTTTAATGGAGTAATGAGAAATGAGCATATCAAATTTCCATGAACCAAATTCCATTATCTTTCAACAAGGGGGCCAGCCAATATATGGGCTGAAATTGAGAGAGGTGGTGAATGTAGGAGGAAGGGTGACCATAAGTGAAGCTTATCATAACTCATCACAACATTAATGGAAAGAATGAGTCATATAACACCTCACTAACCATTTAATGCAAACAATGAGTCACTAAACACCTCATCAACCTAGTCACCAAATCAAGAAGCTTCCTCATGACTCACCCTCATGACTCACCCAAAAGAAAAAGATAATTCCGCATTAAACCGAATGTTTAAGATGGGTGATAGAAAACCGGCAACTTCGAAAAGCGATCCCGAAACGAATTTCAGGATAACCCCGTAACAGTATAAACATACCCGCATTTGTATTACGGCCGAATACAAATGCAACTGAGACAAAGATATTATATCTACACAGTATAATACTCGGATCCGGCTTAAACTAAAGCCCACCAGTATTATCTGTCCGAAATATGACACAAGCGTAAACGCACGTGCATTTTCCGAACCCTGCCATAAAACCATACGGCCTCTACAACGTTTCGCCCAAACTTGGAAAACTATCTGTGGGGGACTCTAATGACTCATCGGTACCCTGGCAGTGGGTTTAACCATAAGCACGTCGGCGGCACTAGCAGTGCGTAACGGCTGCCCATGTACTGACCTCAAGGGAAGCCGATGAGCGAACTCATCCTGGAACCCTACTGAGCCTTACAGTGACAATATACATACATTCCGGTCCGTTCGTCTATGAGTATCGTATATCGGGCTTAGGGGGCTGGTAACGTCAGATCCCCAATAGCGGTATAAGTCGTGTCGGAGACAAGCCCTCACCAAGTGGCACCGGGCAACAACCCTGCTCGGCCATCCTTAGCAGGCTTCTTACGGCCCCTCCCGCGCTAAGGATCGAAGCCCTCACCAAGAGGCAACCAGGCTCGCCCTTTCTCGATTATCCCTGGCTGGTAGTTCCCTACCTCACAACGCAAGGGATCGAAGCCCTCGCCAAGAGGCACCGGGCAGCAACCCTGCTCGGCCATCCTTAGCAGGCCTCTTACGGCCCCTCCTGCACTAAGGATTGAAGCCCTCACCAAGAGGCAACTGGGCCCGCCCTTGCTCGGTTATCCTTGGCTGGTAGTTCCTTACCTCACAACGTCAGGGATCGAAGCCCTCGCCAAAAGGTACCGGGCAGCAACCCTGCTCGGCCATCCTTAGCAGGCCTCTTACGGCCCCTCCCGCGTTAAGGATCGAAGCCCTCACCAAGAGGAAACCGGGCCCGCCCTTGCTCAGTTATCTCTGGCTGGTAGTTCCCTACCCCACAATGCCAGAGATCGAAGCCCTCACTAAGAGGCACCGGGCAGCAACCCTACTCGGCCATCCTTGGCAGGCCTCTTACGACCCCTCCCGCGCTAAGGATCGAACCCCTCACCAAGAGGCAATCGGGCCCGCCCTTGCTCGGTTATCCCTGGCTGGTAGTTCCCTACCCCACAATGCCAGGGATTGAAGCCCTCACCAAGAGGCCTCGGGCAGCAACCCTGCTCGGCCATCCTTGGCAGGCCTCTTACGGCTCCTCCCGCGCTAAGGATCAAAACCCTCACCAAGAGGCGACCGGGCCCGCCCTCGCTCGGTTATCACTGGCCGGTAGTTCCCTACCCCACAACACTAGGGATCGAAGCCCTCGCCAAGAGGCACCGGGCAGCACCCTTGCTCGGCCCATTCTTAGCATGCCTCTTTGTGCCTCCCACGCTAAGGAACAAAGCCCTCAACAAGAAGCATCCGCTCTATCTATGTCTGAGCGATCTCCACCTCGATTTTGAGACCATGGGGATACCGTCTTCCCACCGGTCCTTGCACACTTGGCAAATGATCAGATTCAACTTGACGTATGATCGCTAGATGAACGACGGGCCCATCACAAAGGCAGTACTGTGCAAATACAAGTGTTTACCAACAAGGGAAAATACGCGCGCAAATACTACTGCAAACAAAATTTATTCATAAAGTCAAAGTCTTTACAAGGGTATTGTGGGCTCCCCAGCCTCACCAAATCGCCCGGAGGCTTACAAAAAAGAGAGGAGGAAAAACCAAAAAGTTCAGGCCGTAAGCCCCGCCTAGACCTCACCTCCCTCATCACCATCTGTCGGAGGCATGTCCACCGAAAATGGGACCCGAGCACGGAGCTCACCGTCGACAAACTCCGGAAACTACTTCTTGACGACATCAAGAGCTTTGTGCCATGCAATGGCAGAGGCCTTGCCGAGGTCGACATAAAACTGGTCCGACCCCTTGTATTCGGCCACCGCCTTTCGAGCTCGAACCTCGGCAACCTCCGCTGCCTGAAGCGCAGCCTCAGCATCCCGCCTACTGGCATCCCTCGCCCTCTTCATTACTGCATAAAGATCGGCCAGCTCTGACAGCTTAGCCTCAATGGCTCGGTGAGACTCACTTAGACGGTGATATGACCCCCGGCACTTTGAGACAGTGAGCTCCGCGGTGGCCGATTGGGCTTCAAGGACGGCCATCCTATCCCTCTCCAAACGCAGCTTGAGCCATAGATCCTCAGCCTCTAAGGAGGATTCCCCCGCCCCCTCATAACAGGGGCAATCTCCTCGACCTCCATGCGAGCAACGAGGGCGCGGTGCTGAAGAATTTGATGAAAAACAACAGAAAGACTTAGAGACGCTCGAACTAAGCAAAGGACGCTCAAAGTAGCACATAGGGGAGTACGTACCTGCACCACTTCATGGGCTATAGCTGCCACTTATGCCCTCAAGGTCCCGTGCGAAATCTTGCCTCCGGCCGATTCATCCATAATAGCGAGCAGGCTGGCGGCAACGGAAAGCCCTGATGGGACCATGAAACAGGCGTCCCCCTCCTGCACAGGAATCTCCTCGGGAATCTCAGTCGGTGGCGCGCGAGAGACCGTCTTCATCCTCTTAAGAGGAACCATGTCTTCATCCTCTTCCGCTTCCCTCGTCCAGAGTTCAGGAACCCGCAAGCGCCTCTGGCCGCCGCCACGGCAATCATCGGGGGTTCGCATCGAAGTAGATGGCCTCGCTGCCGACAATTCCTCTGGCGTGGAGCTCGGGTCAGCCCGAGGCACGGCCACAACCCCGGCTCTCTTCTAGGACAGCGCACCAAGGGCAGCAAGAATCCTGGATCGGTCCATTTGATCTACCAAGGAGGGAAACAGGTTCGACTCAGAAGAAGAAGAAACAGAGGAAGAATCTACTGGGGGCTCCCTAGACTCTACCCGAACTACATCTACAGACTCTTCAGAAGAAGACATCTAACCTGATGGAGAGAAGTCCTCGGACGAGAAAACGTTGAGATCCGACCTAAAAAGGAGAGCGCCAAGCTAACGAGACTCTGGACTAGGAAATTATGAAGAGGTATTGGCCTTACTGGGGACCCCACCTTTATTTATAGCTACCAACGTACACATCCAACGACGACAATCATCTCCCGCCAAAACGTCTCATCGCATTCGATGGCCACTATCGCTCCACCTGCCGCGCACATATTGGTCGCATCCCATCGGGCACGGGAAACCTGCGGCCCGTCACATCGGCCAACCAACGCCTGACACATGGGATGTCGCTTCGGAGAACGTACGTCCGATCCGGCGCTTCCTTTTTAATGCAAGATCTGGCCTCTGATCCACTGATGTCATCGAGAAAATACAACTGATTGCCCGGGAATGCACGCTTACGATATCTACGAAAAGGGGCTCACCTCGGGTAACGTGGCAGACCACTCTCGATCTGACCCGTGAGCGGGTCGAGACGAGAGTGTGGAGGATAATGATGATGCTCGATATCGGTGATCTCCAAGATCATGACACGTGGCAGATGATATATCCCGAAACTTCCAAGAAAGGACCTACAGTGGCCGACCAAACCGCTCCTATGCCCGTCCTACAAACAACCATTGGCTCGTCTTCGAGCCCCCTGCACAACTGGCCTCCTCGGCCCTCTCAGCTCGCCTCTGGGCTATAGCGGAACCAATATACCTCGGCTTCCCGCTCATCCCTGAGCCATCCACCGAGCTTATCTTTCTCTGTCCCATCGACCGACCGACGGCACCAACCGCAGGCGCATCCGCCTCACCTTCGCGAATCTCGCCATGCGCGAGATATCCGCCGGCCACATCCCGCGTTCCACGCCATCACGATCCCCTATTAACGAGCATGTCTCGCCATTAATAGGAGATCCCGCCCATCACACGGACGTGACGTCGGGAGCGTAACGGCCGGCGTGATTCTCGCGCCTGCCTGCCTGCTGCCACCACTATATAAACCCCTCCTTCAGACGGTTCAAGTAAATCATTTTCTCCCCACTAGGCCGTTACTCTGCTCAAATACCCAGTCTAACTTGATCGTCGGAGGGTCCTCGGTACTGCAACCATCCCGGGACTTCCTTGTAGGTAGCTCGGCCCCAACAACCTCAAACCCATTGAGATCCACACGGACCAGGAGGCAAGCTCCAACTCTAATCTTAGCCGTCCACTGTCGCTTCCAGAAGATCTACGGAAGGTAACATCTTGACGCGATCCGACGGATCCGACATCCGTCGGATTCGTTGCCGTCAAAAAAAAATTCCTTATATATTAAGTTCACCATAACAAACTATAATATATTATATGAACAATATATTATATGAACAATAAGAGTGCAAATTGCAACAAAAAGAGACTATATAAAATGGACTGCCCAAATTTGAACTGGATTTCGTTTAGTAGAGCACAATAAATAGATTTCAACTATTCACGAGAATTATTACTTCATATAACCAACCTGTAATCATATCATTATCAAACTTTTAGTTATTTCTCTATCGATATAAAATCAATTGGTTTTGGGTTTGATTCTTCATTAAAAAAAATTTATTTACAAATAAAAAATTTAGAAAACATCTCAATTTACTAACTTTTCACACTTTAAAATATAATCAACACAAATTAAGAGTTCAAAGAGCCAATTAATTAAAGGAAACTGAAGGATTTAGAGACTCTCCTATTTTTCTCTACTATTTCTTTACCATTTTGCAATCCTAGGCATTCATCACATATCAAAATCATCAAATCCTGTTTATCTTATTTTCATTCGTCTGGCTAATAGCAAGAATAGAAGGAGCTTAAAAATAGCAGGCAGTAAAGGGCTTGTAGTAGGGGGCTTGAGTAGCCCATGTTACAAATGTGAGAGACCCACTTATCATCTCATTTACGAACGAGATCTCATTTTTGGAGGAGAGCCGGGTTTGAGTCTGGGGGTTTCCCATTAATGAGAAGGGAATGACTAATTTATTTCACCTATTATCGCCGGATCTCATTTTATTTATAAAAAAAATAGCAGGCAGAGACCCCGAACCCGAATTAGATTGCATACTAAACCGATAACAAAGAGTATAGAGTGTGCGAGACAGTGAGAGAGTTTAGTTTTTTTTTTGGAAACTGGCCCGTAAGCCTCAACTTATACATATAACACACCTGCACATATCACATACAAACACACATCGTGTGCACGCACAGGAGACCGATAAATTTATCCCGAAAATATTAAATAGCGGCAACTTAACCACGCACTCTTACCAAAGCGATACCAATTGAGCCCTTGCTCATTGGCAGAGAGTTAAACTGGTGTGCGGTGTGTGTGGGGTGAGGGGGATTGAAATAATGAATCATAAATCGGGTGGGGGAGTCGATTGGGGGTATAACATTAATGGACTGTTCTTTTGGGTGATACACATCAACTTGGTATGTAGTTTTTGATGGATTTTATGCTTTATTTAATGGTTTAAAATCTATTTTTCCTTTTTCTTTAGTCCCACATCGTCTAGGCAACAGGGTGTTGCTGTCCTTATATATGAGGATATGTCTTAGCCTTTTGAAGTAGTTCAAGGGCTAGTGGGATTGGAATTCTCCGCACACGCGTGCGCGCCGTACGTCCGTCCTGATCCCGACTCGGTTCGTTCGTGCGTTTTTGTTTTTCCTTTTGCATAAAAAATGATTTTGTTTGGACTCGTTACTGGACCGTTGCAGCAGCCATGGGCTCGTAATTAAGAGTGTACCGTTGGAACTTTAATGCAGGCGTTTCTGCCCGTTGGAGGACAGAGACGTTGGGCCTGCATTAATCTGTGTATTGATAAGCAGTAATAGGCTTAATGACTGACAGTAATGGGGACGCCTATATAAGGAGCACCCTTTCTCTTTGTTTCTCTTGGTTCAATACACCAAAAAAAAAATCTCCTCTCATCAGAGCTCTCCTCTCCACTGCTCTGCTCGGCGAGCTTTCCACTGCTCTGCTCGGCGAGCTCTGCTCATCTACTCTGCTCTGCTCTCAGCGAGCTTCTCATCTGCTCTGCTCTCAGTGAGCATCTGCTCTGCTCTTAATGAGCATCTCCTCCGCTCTCCACTGCTGCTGCTGCCTCTGTCCGGTTCGGATTTAGGCCACCTTTTTTCTTGTTGAGCGACAAGGGTCAGCGACTCGGTTCGTTCGTGCGTTTTTTTTCTCCTTTTGCATAAAAAATGATTTTGTTTGGACTCGTTACTGGACCGTTGCAGCAGCCATGGGCTCGTAATTAAGAGTGTACCGTTGGAACTTTAATGCAGGCGTTTCTGCCCGTTGAAGGACAGAGACGTTGGGCCTGTATTAATCTGTGTATTGATAAGCAGTAATGGGCTTAATGACTGACAGTAATGGGGACGCCTATATAAGGAGCACCCTTTCTTTTTGTTTCTCTTGGTTCAATACACAAAAAAATCTCCTCTCATCAGAGCTCTCCTCTCCACTGCTCTGCTCTGCTCGGCGAGCTTTCCACTACTCTGCTCGGCGAGCTCTGCTCATCTACTCTGCTCTGCTCTCAGCGAGCTTCTCATCTGCTCTGCTCATCTACTCTGCTCTCAGTGAGCATCTGCTCTGCTTATCTGCTCTGCTCTCAGTGAGCATCTCCTCCGCTCTCCACTGCTGCTGCTGCCTCTGTCCAGTTCGGGTTTGGGCCACCTTTTTTCTTGTTGAGCGACAAGGGTCAGCGACCGGCTCGACACTTCATCCTACTGCATTTCTGGTGGAGTCCCTGTTAGTGGGGCGGTCGTATCTTGGAAATAGATCGTCATCGAGTCCTGTGCTAGAGGCGGCGAATTCTGTTCTTAGGACAATGATCATTTGGCGTGCTTCCGTCCCAGGCAAATCGGAACCTTGTTCTTCTTAATTTTGCTTATTTGTTTAATAGGGTGCATGCTTAGCAAACATAGTTAAATACTATTCCTTGAAAATTATTAATTTAATTTGTTTTTGGTCTTACTAGCAACCTCACCCAACAACTAAGAACAAAATTCTTCTTTATAATCTAATAGGTTGTTAGTTTTTTGACCATGAACCTAAACATGTCTAAGGTTAACCTAGAAGACTCAGTCTCAGCCAGACCCGAAACTTTTGCTGGTCAACACTTCAAGCGTTGGCAAAATTGAATGCGGTACTGGCTGACCACTTTAGGTCTTATTTCTGCTATAACTTGTGAGTCTACCCCGTCAGAGCCACCCTCAACTACCCCTGCTCTGAATTCTGCCCCACGTCCAGATCCACCACCTCCAACTCATCCACCACCTCCACCTGGGCCTACACCCTTAGAGATAGACTACCTATGCCATGGTAAAATCCTGTCTATTTTGACCAATGAACTCTACGACATATTGTAACAACCGAGTTCAGTTATACCAATTTCGGTTGCTGTATGTGTTATTTGTGGTGTTTATTTCATTTACTGTGTGGATGTGAATGGTGATTTACTTTACGTTCGACCCGCTTGCTTGAGCTTGTTGTTTCATAGTTATAGAATACCCTAACATCACATATTTTGCATATAACAATTTAAGTCACTTAAAATAATTTAAAAATACAGGACATAGCCTGCTTGATACCCCTAACCCTGTGGTAGTGTCCTTGCATCATGTTCTCGTCCCGTTCAGTGAAACAGACGTGTTTGGATGGCTACGCGCTCGTGCGTACGTCCGTTCTTGGGGGTATGCATTTCTGTTACATAATCCTTCATTTTAAATTTTGGAACTTACAAATAATTTTCGTATTTCAAATCCAAAATTTTGGACCCAACCCGGGCGCATTTCTGAAATAGTTTGTAGTCCGCCTAAATTCAAATTGATTATTTTATTTTATTTATTTTAGATTTTCTGTTAAAAAATTTGAGGAACTGAATGAATCTTTTAGTTTTAAAGTATAAAAATCTTTTATAAAATTTTATCAATTTTTCCCCACGAGCCAATGAGATTTTTAGCTACTGCGCTTGGGCCCCACCACCGAGCCATCTCTCTCTTATCTCTCTCTTTTATTTTGCCATCCACCAATCAGAATCCTTCTCTCCTATTCGCTGGGCCCCACGCAAATCCTCTCTCTTCTTTCCCTTTCTCTTTCTCTCTCTTCTATGCAGCTCTCTCTCTCTCTTCTCTTTCTCTCTCCTCTCGCGCCCTCTCTTTCTCTTCTCGCGATTACTGTGCTCTTCTCGACTCCCGTCACCGCCTTCAGCTATGGTCACCTCCCTCTTAAAAATTCCTCCTTCTTCCTTTTAAAAACCACCCGAGCGCCTTCACGAGAACCCAACTCCTCATCGCCTCCATCAACCTTAACCCTATTTTCTCCTCTCCTCAACCCTCGTCGACACCCTCTTCATCCTCTCGTCACCCTCATCTCCATCAACTCCTTCTCCTTCTTTCTCCCTCGAACGAGCCCATTGCACCCAAGAAACCCGAGAACCCTTCTCCACCACCACCACCTTCTCACGTCGCCGACCATCTCCCATCGCCATCGCCATCTCCTCCCTCTCCTCTGCTCTCCCTCCAGCACCCAAAACCCTGCACATAAAACCCTAACAACTTCAAAACCGAGCCCAAACCCTAACCAAACCCTAGCTCTTCAAAACCCCTTCACCGGCGCCCCTCACCGCCGTTGGTCTCGCCGCCACCACTAGCTCACCCCTCTGCAACCTAGTAAGGCACTCATCCCTTCTCCATTCTCTTTCTTTCTTTCTTTCTTCTTTCCTTTCTTTCTTTGTTTCTTTACCTTCTTTAAATGTTCTCTATTCTGTCTAGATCGCCGGAATTGGCTGCGACGTCGACGATCCCGACGACCCAGCGAGGATATCTGACCTGTGTGTTTCCATCGTGCATTGTTTGGACTTATTCCGTGTACCGTGCGCGTGTCGTGACTTTTCTAGCCGACGTGTGACGTTCCGTACACCGTATCGCGATCTGTCGAGGCAAGTGAAACTTGCTACATGCTACCTATAATATTTTATACCTATTAAACTGCATGGTAAAAATGTAGATTACATATAGCGTCACATGTTCCATTTTCCTTTTCGATGTTCCATATATCATGTTAGATTCGGATCTTGAATTATAACTTGTTGCATGTTAGAGTACAATATCGTATACCCACATCCGTGTTTAAATTACTTAATAATTATCCGCTTAACCCATAGCACTTTTAAATAGCTTCTACCCCGAATACCCGGTTGCATCCATTGAACATATTTTATATATCATTGCATCCCTAGATCATTTAACCCATAATAACGAGATTTAACAATTCCATACTGGTTTAAGTGTATCTTAGTTAATGTTGGAACCACAATCCTAACTCTAATCTATAACTGTGCATCCCCATGCTTTAATCTGTGCCCTTGCATGTATCATCACCATGTTTCATTTTTATTTGTTTCATTAGTACCCATGCTTGTTTATATATACCCATGCTTATGTAGTTTGATTATGAGCACCCACATGACATCTTGTACTTCCTGACATGACTTATTACACTTCCTACTCGACACGACATGGTACCGTGCACCTCTAGACATGACATGATATCTATATACTACCTGGCTTTACCTGATGTACCATAGCGTTACCTGTTACTTGATCTTGTGTCTAATGCCAACAAACCTGACCTGTTGTCCTTACGGACAGTTCCTGTTGTCTATCCAGACAAACTTGTACCTGCCTGATCCTGAGTTGGCATTAGCTCTAGATTACTTAATACTTGACTTGAATACATATAACTTGGGGGTATGGGGAAATCAATGATGAAACCTGACTTGTAACTCGACAGTTCTATACCTGTTCCGATCAGTCTCACGGGCTAGGCCAGCCCCGGAGTGATGCTACGGACATCACTCGTCATTACCTACCATCCTTTACTGCCTTGCGGCACGTCTCGGGTTCAGCCCGAGAGTCATAGACTGTGATCCCGGGCACGCACGGGATACTATTGAGTTACATCGATGATTCATCAAATTGATTTCAAAGACTTGAGAGTAGTTAACCTAATAGACTAGTTTAGATTACTCACTGCATACTACCTTTCATTTCCCTGATTTATATTATTGTTACACCTGCTTTACCAGTTATGATCATACTTGCATGTCTTGCTACCCTGTTTATATATTATTGCTTGATGTTATGACGCGCTGACATCTGGGTTTTGCATGGCCCAAATTCCGTACCTTTGCTGCAGTCCGAGCAGGAGTACTTCAGTCAGCAGGCTGAGCAGTGAGGACTCGTTAGTAGTTAGTTCTTTTATTTCCAGTATTTTTATTCCTGATGTGAGCCCGCATTATGGGACATACATTCCAGTTATTCTTGTATTGGATCTCTTGCTTCCGCATTATTTTATTCTTGACTCATTTTATTTTGGCTTATGGACATGTGTTAGATAGTTTATTGTTGTTCTTGATATCTTTACAGCCGTAATGTGACTGTGGAAGAATAATTCTTATCCACAGGTAGCATGGTTGGCTATGTCACATGCCTACCTTAGCGTACTCTGGGAAGCGGGGCGTGACACATATATTGCCAAATCCCAACTTTGAAAGAACTTTGGGAAGCATTAGACTCGAAATTTGGACAAGAAGATGTTGGCCTAGAGAGGTATTCCTTTGTGAACTTGTTAAAATTCAAGATGGTAGAGACTTGTTAAAACTTTGTATTGTTGATTCATCTCTAAATAAATCTGTTGCATCTAATTCTGTTTCACCAACTGTTCTTACTTCTGAATGCTGTGACATGTGGCATGCTCGTCTAGGACATGTAAATAAGAATACCATGCGTAGAATGATGAACTTAGAATTAATTCCGAAAACTCACATAGATAAAACCAAGCGGTGTGAGGTTTGTGTTTAGGCAAAACTGCCTAAACAACCTTTCAAATCGGTTAATGGTCAAACCGAGTTATTAGAATTAATTCATACCGATGTATGTGACATGAATGGAACTTTAACTAGAGATGGTATGCGATACATTATAACTTATATAGATGATTTTTCTAAATATTGTTTCATCTTCCTCAGGAAAACTAAAGATGAACAATTTGAGAAATTTAAAATCTATAAGAACCTAGTTGAGAAACAAACCAACAAGTTCATAAAAAGAATCAAGTCAGATTGAGGCGGTGAATACACCTCAACTGAACTTAAGAGATTTTGTGAAGAACATGGTTTGATTCATCAAACAACTGCTCCTTACAACCCTCCGTCCAATGGAGTGGCTGAAAGGAAAAACCAGACTTTATTGACATGATAAACTCTCTTCTTGCTGAATCCAGTCTTCCCTCTAGAATGTGGGGGGATGAATTACTTAATACAAACCACATTCTAAATGGAATTCCTTTTAAACATACCGATAAGACACCGTTTGAACTTTGGTTTAGTAAGAAGCCCAACTTACAACACTTAAAAGTGTGGGGGGTCACTTGCCAAAGAAAAGATTCCTGAATTCAAGAGAAAGAAATTAGGACCTAAAACTGTTGACTGTGTCTTTATTGGTCCTGTAGAAAACTCTAATGCCAACAGGTTCCTTGTAGTTAAGTCCGACTTTAGTGATATCAGAGTTAACTCCATAATTGATGGTAGACCCGTAGATGCTGTCTATTTTGAACATGTGTTTCCTTTTAAAGATAAAGTAAATAAAACGACTGCTGAAAGTTCATCGACTATTGAGCCTTTTACCTCTCCTCCGATTCCATATGAAATCATGCATGATAATTTAGATGACAGCTTAGAACACAGCTTAGATGTGGAACCTAGAAGAAGCAAAAGACCTAGAATAGAAAAGAACTTTGGTAGTGACTTTATCTCTTACCTTGTTGAGGAAGATCCTGCAACGTATAAGGATGCCCTCAATAGATGCTAGTTTTTGGAAAGAAGCTATTAATAATGAATTTGAATCTATTATGCAGAACCATACTTGGATCCTTACAGACTTACCTCCTGGCTGTACTCCAATTGGCTGTAAGTGGATTTTTAAGAAGGAACTTAAAGTAGATGGTACAATAGATAAGTTTAAAGCGCGTTTGGTAGCTAAAGATTTTAGTCGAAAGAAAGATGTAGATTACTTTGACACATTTTCACCTGTTACCAAAGGTGTTTCCATTAGAGTGCTTGTTGCCTTAGCAGCCATTTACGATCTAGAGATACATCAAATGGATGTTAAGACAGCTTTCTTGAACAGTGATCTCGACGAGGAGATTTACATGGTTCAACCTGAGGGTATGTGGTACCTGGTTAGGAAAATAAGGTTTGTAGGCTTGTGAAGTCTTTGTATGGACTTAAGCAAGCTCCTAAACAGTGGAACCAGAAGTTTGATAGAGTAATTAAATCTTATGGCTTTAGTTCTAATGAATCAGATAAATGTGTGTACTCTAAAATTGTAGGAGATGCATGCATAATCCTTTGCCTCTATGTTGATGACATTCTACTATTCGGTTCAAACCCTAATATCATATCAGACACCAAGAAGTTCTTAACTAGCCAGTTTGATATGAAAGACTTAGGAATAGCTGATGTCATTTTAGGGTTTAAACTCATTAGAAACAATAATGGAATTACCTTTTCACAATCCTATTATGCTGAATCTATGTTGAAGAAATTTGGGTACTTTGACTGTACACCAGTTTCTACTCCATATGATCCTCTGTTTCACTTGAGATCCCACTCTGGTCCACCTATAAACCAATCTTTGTAAGCTCAGATAATTGGTAGTTTGTTGTATCTAGCTAATGGTTCTAGACTTGATTTATCTTATGCTGTAGGTAGATTGAGTAGATACACAAGTAACCCTAATGCTGATCACTGGAAAGCTCTAGTGAGGACATTTCGATACCTAAAGGGTACTTTGTATGTTGCAATACACTACACCTCTTTTCCTTCCACCATGGAAGGTTATACTGATGCTAACCGGATCTCTGATTCAGATGAAACTAAATCAACTAGTGGCTATGTGTTCTTGCTAGGAGGAGGTGATGTTTCTTAGAAGTCCACCAAGCAAACAGTCATAACTAGATCAACTATGGAAGCAGAGTTAATTGCTTTAGATTTAGCTAGTTTGCAAGCTGAATGGATTAGACTGTTTTTACTTGATATTCCTTTAACCGTTAAGCCATTACCTGCTTTGTCTATACATTGTGATTATAAAGCTGCTATTAATAAGCATAGTCACATAATTCATGAATTATTCGCGAATAATTCGCGAATTTTTGATCAGACGAATTAATCGTCATTGCCAAACTGGCCGAATAATTCGTGAATAATTCACGAATTATTCCCGAATTATGTGAAAAACAGCGAATAATTCAAAAAACAGCAAATAATTCATAAAATCAAAACCTAGCGTCTCATATATTAATTTATTGCTCGAAATCCTTCCCGAATATTTCCCGAACACTTACCGAATCTTTCCCGAACACCTGCCGATTTTTTTCGAATAGTTCTCCGAATCCGAATTTTCGACCTCACTGAATTATTCCCGAACGACGAATTTGTGACTATGTTAATAAGGCCAGACAATCTAAGAGTGATACTGGCAAACGGCACTTAAGAATCCGTTTATAGGATATCAAGGACCGGATTGCACGCGGTGTGATCTCACTTGATTTTGTGAAATCAGTGAATAACTTGGCAGATCCTCTGACCAAGGGGCTAGCAAGACAGCTAGTCTAATCCTCATCGAGGGGGATGGGTCTGTTGCCCACCACTTAGACACCATAGTGGATACCCTACCATTCCAAGTGGAGATCCCATGAAGTTTGGTTCAAAGGGACAACGAGCTACTAGCGTGTCTACTTGGAGCACTGACTTTTTAGGAGTATATCTTCAAGACCCTCCCTATGGTGATAGTGCTCCTGACTGAAATGGTTAAAGAAGATCTATTGCTCTGAATATGTTCAAGGCCTTTATGGCAGGGTGTAGGTCCATTCAGTGCACCCTTGGAGAACGTTACTATGTGAGTGTGTTCTTGGGGCCGGGACTATGTGAATTGCGGGCATTCTCTAGAGCACTCATGAGACAAGATCAACGCATGGCCGAAACGTGCTAGCCGACTTATGAACCTGGTCTCATACCCTATATTTGGCTGTATGGCATGTGGAAGTTCGGATCAAAGGGTCTGGTTTAAGACCTAGTTCACCACGTCCCTTTCGAATGGAAATGTGTCATACTAGGTGAGGTTCAAGGTAAAAAACCACCTCATTGATATGCTAAGTATTATGTCGCTCAAAGTGTCCTTTTGTATTTCAACTACACTGAGTTTTTAAACCATGTGGGGGATGATGGATTTTATGCTTTATTTAATGGTTTTAAAATCTATTTTTCCTTTTTCTTTAGTCCCACATCGCCTAGGCAACAGGGTGTTGTTGTCCTTATATATGAGGATATGTCTTAGCCTTTTGAAGTAGTTCAAGGGCTAGTGGGCTTGGACTTCTCCACATGCGCGCGCGCGCCGTCCGTCCGTCCGGATCCCGAGCTCGGTTCGTTCGTGCGTTTTTGTTTTTCCTTTTGCACAAAAAATGATTTTGTTTGGACTCGTTACTGGACCGTTGCAGCAGCCATGAGCTCGTAATTAAGAGTGTACCGTTGGAACTTTAATACAGGCATTTCTTCCTGTTTGAGGACAGAGACGTTGGGCCTGCATTAATCTGTGTATTGATGAGCAGTAATGGGCTTAATGGCTGACAGTAATGGGGACGCCTATATAAAGAGCACCCCTTCTCTTTGTTTTCTCTTGGTTTAATACACAAAAAAAGCTCTCCTCTCATCAGAGCTCTCCTCTCCACTGCTCTGCTCTGCTCGGCGAGCTTTCCATTGCTCTGCTCGGCGAGCTATGCCCATCTGCTCTGCTCTGCTCTTAGCGAGCTTCTCATCCGCTCTGCTCTCAGTGAGCATCTGCTCTGCTCTCAGTGAGCATCTCCTCTGCTCTCCACCGCTACTGTTGCCTCTGTCCAGTTCGGGTTTGGGCCACCTTTTTTCTTGTTGAGCAACGAGGGTCAGCGACCGGTTCAACACTTCATCCTACTGCATTTCGGGTGGAGTCCCTGTTGGTGGGACGGTCGTATCTTGGGAACGGATCGTCGGCGAGTCCTGTGCTAGAGGCGGCGAATTCTGTTCTTAGGACAGTGATCATTTGGCGTGCTTCCGTCCCAGGAAACTCGGAATGATGATGTTTGATATTGGCGATCCCCAAGATCAGGACATGTGGCAGATGACATATCCCAGAACTCAGAAGAAAGGGCCCGAAGGGGCCGACCAGGACACCCCTGTACCCAACCTGCAAGCGCGAGCTAGCCCTCCTTGGAGCCCCCAGCAAAGTGGCCTCCTCGGCCCCTCAGCTCGCCCTGAGCTGCCACAGGACCAAGACTCCTCGGCCCTCTCACTCATCTCCGAGCTCCCCAGCCGAGGCTATCTTCCTCGGTCCCTCCAACCGACCAACTCCGCCACTCAC
The DNA here is from genome assembly GCA_030015575.1 of Agapanthus africanus. Lineage (NCBI taxonomy): Eukaryota > Viridiplantae > Streptophyta > Magnoliopsida > Asparagales > Amaryllidaceae > Agapanthus > Agapanthus africanus. The sequence goes on along the minus strand of JASDDO010000022.1, from coordinate 483,613,889 downwards.
AGTCGTAACCGTCGCTCCGCAAATCTCGCCATACGCAGATTCTCCGCCAGCAACATCCCACGTTCCACGCCATCACGATCCCCATTAATGGGCGATCCGCTCTTCACGCGAGCGTGACGTCGGGAGCGTAACTGCCGGGGAGATTCTCGCGCCTGTTGCTGCGTGCTGCCGCCACTATATAAATCCCCATCACATAGGGGTCAAGTAAGCCATTTTTTACTCCACTTAGCCGTTACTCTGCTCGGATCTCGTACTGACTTAATCGTCGGAGGGTCCTCGGTGGTACCGAACCACCCCGGGACTTCCTTGCATGTACTCGGCGCTACACTCCTCAAAGTCACCAGTCTCCTCAAAACCCATTGAGACCCTCATGCAACAGAAGATCACCTCCAAGATCCACTGGGAGATCGACGGAAGACAACATCTGAAGGAGACCCGAAAAGGACCTCCATCAGTTGGCACCATCTGTGGGAAAAACTCCACAAAAAACAAAGTTGGCCTTCCGATCTCCATCCACATGGCAAGCGACCACCCTGAAGATCAAGGCACCAGCCGCCGCCTCCCCCTCACCGGAGGCGTGGATGAACCTCCCCGGCGACTATCATCAACGCCCTCGCCAGCCGAATAGATCGGCTACAGTCCCTCGTGGAGGCGCTCGTCCGCGTCCAAATGGCCGGGCCAGGGCCCCAGATCACTGCTCCTCTGCCTCCAGAAGGCTCTGTCCTCGTCGGCACGGCGCAGGCTACGACCCCTGGCCACAGATCTCACGGGCCGATACTCCCTGAGGCCCGCTGGGCGCCCTAACAGAACTCAACAGTCGCCTGCCTTCGCCCAAAAATTTGCTGCCACGCGGCGATCATCGAGCATTTCCTGGCGGAATTGAAACGACGCGACCCTGGCGCTTCGCCTCCCCCACATTCAATGCGCATGCTGCGCGCGCGTTCGCCGCGACCGTTCCTGTTCCCCATACCTGCAACTGGATGGCCGGGCGAAACCTCATGAAGAATCAGCCTAGCAGCTACCCTGCTCGGTCATCCCTGGCCGGTAGCTCCCCTACTCGCAACACCAGGGATCGAAGCCCTCGCCAAGAGAAGACCGCGCAGCTTCACTGCCCGGTCATCCTTAGTGGGCTTCTTACAGCCCCTCCAACGCTAAGGATCAAAGTCCTTCGTAGAGGCAGCCGAGCCGCTTCCCTGCTCGGCTATCCCTGGCCGGTAGCTCCCCTACTCGCAACGCCAGGGATCAAAGCCCTCGCCAAGAAGCAACCGCGCAGCCTCACTGTCTGGTTATCCTTAGCAGGCCTCCTAAGGCCCCTCCAATGCTAAGAGTCCAAGTCTTCCTTAGAGGCAGCTCAGCAGCTACCTTGCTCGGCTATCCCCGGCTAGTAGCTTCCTACCACGACCGACAGGGATCAAAAGCCCTCCCAGAGGCAGTCGAACCTGAGGATCCCTCGATTGGCTATCCTTCAGGACAAAAGCCTTCACCAAGAGGCACCGGGTAGTAATCCTGCCCGGCCAAGGGTCCTTGGTAGGCTTCTTACAGCCCCTCCCACGCTAAGGACCAAAGTCCTCCCAGAGGCTGTCGAGTCCTTGCTCGGCTATCCCCGGCTGGTAGCTTCCTACCACAACCGACAGGGATCAAAGTCCTCGCCAAGAGACACTGGGCAGTAACCCTGCTCGGTTCCTATCCTGAAGGATCAAAGCCCTCGCAAGAGGCAACCGAGCAGCTACCCTGCTCGGTCATCTCCGGCCGGTAGCTCCCTACCTATGACGCTAGGGATCGAAGCCCTCGCAAGAGGCACCCGAGTGGCTACCCCACTCGGTCATCCCTAGCTGGTAGTTGCCTACCCACGATGCCAGAGATCAAAGCCCTCGCCAAGAGGCAACCGCGCAGCTTCACTGCCCGGTCATCCTTAGTGGGCTTCTTACAGCCCCTCCAACGCTAAGGATCAAAGTCCTCCTTAGAGGCAGCTCAGCAGCTACCCTGCTCGGCTATCCCCGGCTGGTATCTCCCTACCCATGGCGCCAGGGATCGAAGCCCTCGCAAGAGGCATCCGAGTGGCTACCCTGCTCGATCATCCCAGGCTGGTAGTTGCCTACCCACGACGCCAGAGATCAAAGCCCTCGCCAAGAGGCAGCCGCGCAGCTTCACTGCCCGGTCATCCTTAGTGGGCTTCTTACAGCCCCTCCAACGCTAAGGATCAAAGTCCTCCATAGAGGCAGCAGAGCGGCTCCCCTGCTTGGCTATTCCTGGCCGGTAGCTTCCCTACTCGCAAAGCCAGTGATCAAAGCCCTCGCCAAGGGGTAACCGAGCAGATTCATGCCCGTAAATGCCCAACAGACGCTGCGGGCTTGTAGCCCTTATAACGAGGCCTCTGAGCCCATTCATGCTCGGCACAAATACAGCAGACGTCCCTCTGCCCATCACATGCAGAGGATCCATAGCCCCAACAACGGGCATCAGGTCTATCTAAGTCTGAGCGATCCCCCCTCGACTTCGGGGCCATGGAGATCCTCCTTCTCGGCAGCGCTTGGCACGCTTGGCAAGTGATCGAAATCAACTCGACGAACGATCGCTAGACAGATGGCCGACCTGACATGGAAGCCCAACAATGCAAGCAGAGATATTTTACAAGCATTCTTCACAGACAGAAGACAAAGTGCAAACCGATGAAACCAAAGGAAAAGTTTTATTACCAAAGGCAAAGTCTTTACAAAGGGTATTTTGGGCTTCCCAGCCTTACAAAATGCCCGGAGGCTTACAAAATTCCAGAAGCAACAAAATAAAAAGAGGAGGAAGACGGGGGCTTTAGGCCTCGGGGCCTGGCACGACCTCATGGTCCTCGACATCCACCCCGAGACGAGCCGGGTTCTCGGCGACTTCCTCGTCAGGAATCTCCTTCCCCTGCTCATCGGCTTCCGCGAGGGGGTATTCGGCCCGGAGCTCTTCGTCGGCGAACTCTGGCATCCGGGCCTTAACGGCGTCGAGGGCCTCGTGCCAGATGAGGGTTGTGGCCATGGCCAAGTCATCATAGAAGTCCTTCGACTTCTTGTAGCCCTCCACCGCCTTCACCGCCGAGAGGTTGACCAACTTCGCCGCTCTCAGGTCGGCCGACTTTGCCGCCTCGGCCGCCGCCCCCCAGCTCCTTCCGGAAGGTCTTCGTCATCCTCTTCAGGTTGCCGGCGACCACCTGAGCATCCTTAATCTTAGCCTTGGCAGCCGAGGCGGCCTCGCAGTACCAGGCAACCTCCCGCTTCCCGGCCTCCACCTCGCCCTCCAGGGCGGCAACCCTCGCCATCACCGCCTCCAGCTCCCGCTTGGAGCTCTCTTCCAGCAAGGCAAGCTGGCCCGTAGCCTTCATCGCCGGGGCTATCAGCTCGGCCTCCATGCACAAGGCAAAGGCAACGTGCTGGAGAACCTGAAAAATTGGAAAGAGATCAGAAAGGCGAAGGACGCACCGAATCTCGCAAAAAACCAAACACTTATCTGCACGGACTCCTGGGCGATGGACGCCATCTGGGCCCTGAAGGTCCCCCTGAGGATCCTACCCCCCGCCGATTTCTCTATTTCATAAAGCAGGTTATCCGTGATGGATAGCCCCGAGGGCACTGCGAACCGAGGCCCTCCTCCTCTACTATGACCGACGAGGACGGGCCCCAGCAAAACCTCCGAGAACCCCTCTTGTGCAGCTCTGAGGGAGAGCCAATCTCCTTCTCCGAGACCGGGTCCTCCAGAATCCGAGCCCGCTTCCGGCGCGACACTCTGCTAGGCTCCGGGGGGGATCCGCCCCTGCACGCTCACGGGACGCGACCACCAGAGGAGAAGGAGCCTGGGTGGGCTTCGGGCGAGAAGAGCTGGCGCCTCCAGCCTTCGTGACCTTCCTCGGCTGGTGCATGGAGGATCGGAGCTCGTCCATATCCATAGGTCCTGCATAAAACCAGATACAAAGAAGTCAGTGACACATGCAACATAAAAACCAAAAAGCAGTCCTAACTTACCGACGAACTCAACGGGGCTAAGCCCGGCCCAACTCAGGACCCTCTCGGACAGCAGCACGTCGAATCGGGGAACGGGCTCCTACAATGCCACTCTCACCGCGGCGGGGTCATTGGACTGGTTCCCCGGCAAGCATCTTTCCCTCGACCACTTGGTAGGCACGGGCCAGTACTCGCCCTCGGGAAGGGAAACGAAGAAGAACTTCTTCTTCCAGTCATGAATGGAAAAAGGCAGGGCCACAACCCCGGTCCCGGCGGTGCCCCCTGTCGCTTTCTAAAAGAAAGGTAGACCCACCTCGGGTCGCCCGCTCAACCCCCGGGATGATTTTTGAAGACGAAGGAAGAATCAAGGAGGGAGAGGCTGAAGGGAACCGCCTGTAACTTCAGGCGGATCAGGAACCTGAGGAGAATCCTCCACGAGTTCGGTACTAACTGGCCAGGGGCTAACCCGAAGAAGTTCAGCGCTTCGACGATCTCCGGAGAGAAGGGCATGCGCATTCCACCCCAAAAAGCTTCCAAGTACAGGGAGATCTCCCTACCCCGCACTTGGTCTGCCCTCTCTCCCTCCTTGGCCAGACGAAGCGTATAACGTGGGGGGATGTGGAAGCGAGCCCGAGCATTGGCAAGCTCTTCCTCATGCCTCACCCAACACGAAGCGCCGGGGGCAGCATCTGCCTCCTCCTCCCTGGGGGCTGCCCCCACCGCACGATCCCGAGAAGAGGGTTCCTAAGACCTACTCCTACACCTATAAATTCCACGAAAGAAGATATCTAACCTGAAGAAGAGGGGTCCTCGGGAAACGAAAGCAGAAGAAAGAAGATGAGCGCTGAGCAACGAGGGCTTATAGCGAGGAAATATGAAGGAGTAGGGACCCCGGAGTGGGCCCCATCCCTATTTATCACCGCAAACGACCTCATCCTACGGCGCCCTTCATCTCCCGCCAAAACACCTCCTCACGTCCAACGGCTCCGATTGCTCCACTTGTCATTACCACACTGGACCGCACCCCATCAGATGCCGCAGGTTTGCACACGTCGCGTCGGCCAACCGACGCTTGACACGTGAAACGTTGCTTCAGTGGAAGGATGCTCGAACTGGCGCACCTTCCTTAAATGCAGAGATCTCACTCTGATTCGCTAGCAGAAAGGACAACCGACGGCCCGGGGACGCGTCCCGACGAAACCTTAGGAGGGAGCTCGTCCCAGGCGGCCTGGCAGTCCACTCCTGACCCGACCCGCTAGCTGGTCGGGACAAGAGTGAGGGGCTAATGATGATGATCGATATTGGCGATCTCCAAGATCAGGACACGTGGAAGATGACGTGTCCCAGAACTCAGAAGAAAGGGCCCGAAGGGGCCGACCAGGCCACCCCTGTACCCGGCCTGCAAGTGTGAGCTGGCCCTCCTTGGAGCCCCCTGCAAAGTGGCCTCCTCGGCCCCTCAGCTCACCCCGAGCTGCCACAGGACCAAGACTCCTCGGCCCTCTCGCTCATCTCCGAGCTCCCCAGCCGAGGCTATCTTCCTCGGTCCCTCCGACCGACCAACTCCGCCACTCACAGGCGTAATCGCCGCTCCGCAAATCTCGCCATGCGCAGATTCTACACCAGCGACATCCCACGTTCCACGCCATCACGATCCCCATTAATGGGCGATCCGCTCTTCACGCGGGCGTGACGTCGGGAGCGTAACTGCCGGCGAGATTCTCGCGCCTGCTGCTGCGTGCTGCCGCCACTATATAAACCCCCATCACAGAGGGGTCAAGTAAGCCATTTTTTACTCCACTTAGCCGTTATTCTGCTCGGATCTCGTACTGACTTGACCGTCGGAGGGTCCTCGGTGGTACCAAACCACCCCGGGACTTCCTTGCAGGTACTCGGCGCTACACTCCTCAAAGTCACCAGTTTCCTCAAAACCCATTGAGACCCACACGCAACAGGAGATCACCTCCAAGATCCACCGGGAGATCGACGGAAGACAACATCTGAAGGAGACCCGAAAAGGACCTCCATCATGGAACCTTGTTCTTCTTAATTTTGTTTATTTGTTTAATAGGGTGCATGCTTAGCAAACATAGTTAAATATTATTCCTTGAAAATTATTAATTTAATTTGTTTTTGGTCTTACTAGCAACCTCACCCAACAGTTTTCTACCCTCATAGTTATATTAAGGCTTATTTACTTTCTTTTGGGTGATGTTGTTCTTGACGGTCAAGTTGGCTTTCATGTCAAATGACCATTTTGCCATTTTCATAATATGATTAATTAATTATAAATTATATTTTAAATAATTTAATAGTCATTAAATATTAATTAAATTAATTAAACCATGAAAAAGAAAATTATTTATTTATTTAGAGGGAGCCAGAGGAGAGGTCGGCGCCGGCGCCGGAGGAGAAGGAGGGGGCCAAGTGTTGATGAGGATGATGATGGAGGTGATGATGATGAAGAGGAGATGAAGATGAAGAAAAAAAGGAAGAAGAAGATGATGATGGGAGTCGGTGATGGTAGTGGTTGCGGTGACGGTGGAGGAGAGAGAAGGAGGGTGGCAGAGGTGGGAGGAGGAGGATGAGATGATGGTGATTATGATGATGAAAAAGAAGAAGAAGATGGTGATGATGATGGCGGGTGGTGGCGGCAGGTGGGGAATTTTGGGGTCTTGGAGTTGCAACATGGAGGGAGAGTGACAGAGGTGGGTGGAGGATTTGGGGTTCTTGGAGAGGAAAAAAAAAGAATATGAGGAAGATGTTGCTGGTGGTGGTGGTTATGGCAGCGGCGGAGTGAAGAGGGTGGAACTGGTTGGAGGAGGATTTAGGGATTTTGAAGAGGAGGAAGAAGAATAAGAGGAAGATGGCAGCGACGAAGATGAAAATGATGACGCAGAAGGAAGAGAAGGGGTGATGATGGCAGCGAAAGAAGAAGGTGGGTTTCGTTTATTATTTTTATTTTTTTAAAATTAGGTTAGGATTAAAGCGGGATATTTTTGGGATTTTATAATTTTTATGCTAACGGGCTAACTTTGTTAATATTGCGTTGACGGGACACTATTAAGTTTGGGGTATTTTTTGGAAATAAGGTATAATAAAATTAAAATTATTAAAATAAAATTATATATTTTTTTAATTATCGAAATAGGACAGTTTTGAGTCCGGGCCCACCCTCGAATTTAGAGGGCGGGTTCCCAGAACCCGCCCTCTCCTTTATAAAGGAGAGAGCGGTTTCTGGGAACCCGCCCTCTATAGGGGAAGGCAGAGGGCGGGTTCCCAGAACCCGCAACTCGCCCCTCATTTTTATTTTAAAAATAATAATAAATTAAAAATAGAAATTTAAATATCGAATAAAACAATAATATTAGTGTTGTTTTTGTTCCGGAAAATTGTTATTACAGTTCATATAGAATTACTATAAATATGAATCTTGTATACACTCCAATAACAAAATGAATAAGTCAAATTTAAAATACAAAAAAATGATATCTGTTTGTAAAAGGTAAATTGTACAAGTTTCTTTACAAGCGCTAACCGATTTTCTTCTGGTGCACTTGTCACGATCTTGAAGGTCCCGCCCCTGTTGACTGTGCTGAACATCTGGTCCTATAATGACCTGGTTGTTTGCATAGGTTACATCTGTCGTGCCTTTGCTGAGGATCAACATCCATTGTCATTCGATCTCGACGCGCCTTAGGTTTTCCGGGCCCTATATTTTTTCTGGCGGTAATACAGTAAGTGTTTGTCTGTTCCCAGTATAATAGTGTGCCAATAGTGACTGTCTGGTATAGGATGAAATTTTGGATCGTATGCGTCTTGGTAATTGGAAACTGTATAGTAACAGGAAGCAAAATTGTAATGTGAGTTATGTATGCTGTTTGTAGCAGCAATTGCGTAGGCACAAGGTAAATGTTGTTGCTGGAAAACACCGCATGTGCACGAAGAGCGCCCTTCATCTCTAAAATTTACGGTATATTGATTCCCATTACTCCCCGTTGCTTGAAACTCTGTTGTGTCAAACCTTTCAGATCTGTAGTATTGTGCTCTACGCTCTCTTTTCCGGAATATATTTTCGTAATACGCGGTGAGTGGAGTCTCCATCGCCAAGGACTTTTTCCTTCTTTGCACAAAATAAGTATTCACTCTGAAAAAGGTTCGAACAATCAACCCCTATATCGGTAAGCCTCTAACACTTTTAAGGACCCCGTTGAAGATTTCAGACATATTAGTGGTCATTAGTAGATATCTGCATCCATTATCATGTGCTTGTGACCACATGCGTACTGGATACGCATCTAACCACGCTTTCACGACTAGACTCATCTCTCCAATTTTCGTCATGTACATGTTGCGAACATTAGGGTCAGATGCTTCATCGGCTTTGTACATAAGCCTATGTATATATGAATTTTTTAATTTTCTATCAAAATTTTGCCTGAAGTGCCGCGGGCAAAACCTATGTGGGGTCGTCAGAAATACAACTCTCATTGCAGCTAGTATTACTATATATCTATCAGATATGATGCATAAATCTATTTTATCAATAACAGATAGGATACTTTTGAGTTGACGGAAAAGTCATGACCAGGATGATGTATTTTCACCCTCGACAATAGAAAATCCCAACGGAAATATACCGTTATTAGTATTAACACTTGTAGCAATTAACATGCAATCTCTGTACTTACCATATAGATACGTCCCATCCACGTACAATACCGGCCGACAGTGTGTGAAACCAGCCGCACAAGGAGCAAAGCACCAGAAAATTCTTTGAAATCTGACACATCCATCGACATCTGTTTCTGTGGTTTTTAACCGGTATATGGACATCGGATTTGATGATTTCATGGCTTCCATAAAAAAGACTAGTGAGTTGTATGAGTTTTACCAATCCCCAAATATCTTGCATAAAGCCTTTCTACGAACATCACATGCGTTCACATACGAAATCTGAATTTTGTGCTCTCCGCTGACGTAGAGCCGTATCTCTCGGGGAGTCATCGCCACATCTATACGGATTAGTGGCATGATTAGTGAGCAAATGTAAGATGAAGTGCAATTCCTGTGATCTTTTAACATAATAGAATTGATCCAAGTATGTTCTTGGTTGTATTTTGTGACCTGCCAAGCTTTGGCACTTTTGGAACAACATGCATGCAATCTCCACTTACATTCAGGAGCTTTCGTACATACCACGGTATAGTACGTCTTATTTGACTCTTCGGTTTTAAATGTAACGTTTTTTTGAATAGCCCACAACTTCAGTTTACAAATAAGATCTCCTTTTTCCTGAAACATATCTCTAACAGTGACGCAATTTTCGCTTGCTACGGTCGCTTCCAAATAGGGTTCAGTATTTACTTCTGCCACGGCTAAGTCTACCCAACTATCATCTTCCAGCGGATCGAAACCGGGATCTTCTAGTTTGACAAAATCATTATTCGCAGTCATATCATCAATCAATACTAGTTCATTCAATCCAGCGGCATATTCCACACTATCCTCCCCTTGATGACCTTCATCAGTTTCATCATCATCACTGCCACACATATCAATTCACCCGTAGCAACATAAGGCTCTGGTGTAATATATGATGGTTGAGGTCCGTGCAATGTGGATGGTTCGGGGTGAAAAGACCAGAACGATATGGACGGACATGCTTGGAATGCGCTACTTGGATCGTTTTGGAATGATGCGAAGATATGGGAAAATCTGCATTTAGTATATAAACTGTTCTTATATAAATTTTCCTTAATATTTTCGTATTACGAAGAATATAAACATAATCACCACTTGTTTCAAATTTATTTACCTTTGAAAGGTTGTATATAATAATCCTTGTTGTTCTTCAGGGGTGCATGTAACTGCAGCAGTCGATTGGGAAAATCTATAAACAATATATAAAATATATTAGTATTTTGGTATTATAAAAAGTGGATTTATAAAATGTTTACCCTTAACTTTGAAGATTTGAATAATGTTGTGTATAGTCGTATCCACTGAAACTAACGGTATCATCGTTAATCATGAGACAATATCCCCATGAACTATCTCCAGTATTACCATCAAAATTACCCGTTGGAGCAACATCTGATACTTCCAATTGTTCCTTCTGAACTAAAAGTTCAAAAGAATGCTGGGCGTTTGCCAGACCGAAATCTATTATCGAAAATATTGATGCATCGTCTATAATTTCAACCAATGCATTTCCACTAAATATAGGCCATACACAACTTAACTTAAGCTTAATTTTACGCAGATCGTATTTCGTGATTTTAAACACTTTATTCTCGATTTCATTATAAGTCGTTGATGGTTCTAATCGCATAATTCTTGCGCACCTCCCCATATACTCGGGACCTTGTCCACCTGTGACAATCTGGCCATCGTATTTACATACAACAAATAAACTTGAATCTGTCATTATCTGCATCAAACAATATCAAGCAACCAATAAAAAAAGCGTTAAAAACTTATATAATGATTATATTCATTAAAAAATAATTAAACGTTAAAATAAATTTTCGTACATTTGAAGGGGTGCAGGTTAGATTTTGTAGGAGGTGCAGATGCAAATCGAAGCAGGATGAGATTTTGTAGGAGGTGCAGATGCAAATCGGAGTAGAATGGAGACCAAATGGGAGGAGAGTGCAGATGCAAATGGAGAGGAGAGAAAGCTGTTTTTATAGGTGTTTGGTGGTAAAGGGGTCACGGGTTTGTCTTGGATTAATTAAAATTATTTAAAATATTAAGGAGGACGGGTTCTTGAAACCTACTGGCATAAAATTATTGAAGGGGGCTCGTTCTAAGAACCCGCCATTTTCTTTGCAAAATTACCACACATAGTAAGATTTGACAACAATATGATTTAGGAAAAAAATAAATGATCTGTCAGGAAAAACAGAAGAGATGAGGGCTGGTTCTTAGAACCTGCCCGCATAAAATTATTGAAAGGGACGCGTTCTAAGAATCCGCTCTCTTCTTTTCAAAATTATAATAATTATCATTAAGGGAAAACAGAAGAGATTTGACAACACAAAAAAACAGAAATGATAATTATTATTGAAGGGGGCGCGTTCTAAGAACCCGCCCTCTTTTTTGCAAAATATAATTATTATCAGTAAGATTTGACGCAAAATATAATTATTATCAGTAAGACTTGACAACACAGTAAAAAAACAGAAGATATGAGGACGGGTTCTTGGAACACGCCCGCATAAAATTATTGAAGGGGGCGCGTTCTAAGAACCCACCCTCTTCTTTTCAAAATGATAATTATTATCATTAAGAAAAAACAGAAGAGATTTGACAACACGAAAAAACAGAAAAGATTTGACAACACAAAAAACAGAAATGGTAATTATTATTGAAGAGGGCGCGTTCTAAGAACCCGCCCTCTTCTTTGCAAAATATAATTATTATTAGTAAGATTTGACGCAAATTATAATTATTATCAGTAAGATTTGACAACACAGAAAAAAAAACAAAAGAGATGAGAACGGGTTCTTGGAATACGCCCGCATAAAATTATTGAAGGGGGCGCGTTCTAAGAACCCGCCCTCTTCTTTTCAAAATGATAATTATTATTGAAGGGATTTGACAGCGTTTTAAGAACCCGCCCTCTTCTTTTCAAAATGATAATTATTATTGAAGGGATTTGACAACACAACACAAAAAAAACATAAATGATAATCCCCGTTGAAGGGATTTGACACCACAATACAACAAAAAAGGGATTTGACACCACAATACAACAAAGCACGATACAACACAATATGGAAAAAATTGTATCGTGCTGTTTGCAAAGCTGAGGGCGGGTTCTCATATCCCGCCTTCCTTTCCCTATAAAACCCCACCCTCTACACTATGATTCTCGCTATCTTTATTTCACTATCACAGAAGAAATTTCTTTCTAAACCCCTGTCTCCTATCTAAATTTTTCAGGGATTAAAATATCAAAATAATTTCAATGGAAAATCAACTATTCGATAAATCACTGCTTGTAGATCAAAACGAACATAGATCTTTCAATATATTATACGGGGAGGAAAGATTCAAAACTTATTCAATTTTTTTAATTCCCCATTTCTTTTAATTCTAATAGTTGAAAATAATATGATTAAATTTTGCAGGGTGGAGATAATCTTACAGTCGTCAGTCATAGTTCTGACAAGTGGTAAGTTACCGATTACCGTATAATCGAGTGGATTCGCAGAGCCGGATTTTATGAAGCTTCATTGCTTCGTCATATCCAAATCGACCACAGTCTCGTTACCTCTCTTGTTGAGCGTTGGAGAAAAGAGACCCACACTTTCATCTAAGATGGGGTGAGACCACTATCACACTCCAGGATATTGGCCACTTACTTGGTTTATGGGTGAATGGGCTTGGATTGGTCGGAGGTAAAATTGTGGGTCCAGATACCGAGCACCCATACTGTGATACATATGCCGAGTCTGCTCTCGGACAGGTATAATTCGTAATTTTTTAAATCAAAAGTTTAAGTATGTTACAGTGATATTAATTAACAATTATTTGTAAAGTTCTGGTACTAGGAGACTATACTAAGGGGGTATAAGATCAGTTTAAACTGGCTCAAAGATACATTTACTAATATCCCTGATGAAGCTACCGATGAAGTCTTGGATAAATATGCACGTGCCTACATTCTGTACATGATTGGTTCTTGGTTGATGCCGGACCAATCGGCAATACATGTCCATCCTTTATACCTTGGGTTTCTTACGGACTTTGATGTGTGTGGCCAGTTATGCTTGGGGAGCAGGGGTCCTTACCTATCTTTACAAGGAACTAGATAAGGCACGTGCTCCTACGAAGAATAAAATTTGTGGCTTCATTACATTACTTCAGGTACATTCCTTGTTTTTAACAGTTAGACATTTACAAAATTGTAATATTGGTTCTTTCTCTTATCATGTGACACTTTATATATAGATTTGGTCATGGGAGCACATGTGTATGGGAAGACCAGATCGCATTAATATTTCTGTCGTGGATACCTCTGGAAAGCCTCTCGGCTCTTGGTGGAGTGACAAGAAATCTTATAAGGCTCATCGTCGAGTACTTAGGTATTATAAAGATGAGTTGGATCGCATGGAGGCGACTCAGGTAACCATATCTTAGGTAATTAACTTTGTTTGAAAATTTTAAATTAGCTTCATTACAATTTTGTACTATATTATTTGCGCAATTCACGTGGACTCCTTATACAGCATATCGTCTGTAAGGATTACCCGGCATTTGTATCGAAGGAGAGCCGGTTTGGCGGGCTCGATGCCCCCTACTCTGCATTAATATCGTGGTCATGCATCTACCGGACCGGGTGTTGCGACAATTCAGTAAATTGAAACATATTCCCGTTCCACCATCTGCGCCTATGCCAATAGAGGGAGAGATGCGATGAGGAAAGGCAGGGTGTGATTGGAGGGAGCATCATTATCAATATTTGCTGAGATGGGAGGATAGGAAGCGTAATATTGGCTTACAGCAAATATGTGACCAAACAACTACCGACGCTACCGAAACATATCTACAATGGTATAAGCGTGTCACTATAAGATATCTTTCTGCTCCCGACTTTCCAAACATCAAGCAATACGAGCCTAGAGGCCACGTGGAACGAGAAATGGTAAGTTAAATTCTTTAAATTATATTAGTTTTTAACATCCGGCTGTATAAGTCAATAATTATTTCTTATTTTTAATGTAATGACGGGCTCGTGGGTTGCATCATATACACTCAATGATGCAGGATCCATATCCGACTGATGCTGGTCCAGATACTCAGGTTTTATTTTCAAATGTAGACTCATATATTGGTGGTATATTCGGTTCATATAATATGCTTCCACATTTATCGTCGGCACCAGAGCAGCAGCATGAGCCGGCACCAGAGCAGCAGTATGAGCCGGCACCAGAGCCGCAGCATGAGCCGGCACCAGAGCCGCAGCATCAGGAAGATCCAGAGCAGCGGGATTAGTGGTTTGGAATACCATACTGTCAGCAGCAACCCTGGCATACTGAACAAGCGCAACAACCGGAGGAACAACAGTTTGGGAGACCGGTTTTGCGCAACAACACCAGTCTTGAGGGTCAGGTTTTACACAACAGCAGTCTTGGGGGTCAGGTTTTGCGCAACAACAGCTGTCTTGGGGGTCAGGATTTGCGCAGCCATGAGGGCCAGGTTTTGTGCAATAGCAGCAGCATGAAACCGGGACAGGTTCTTCGCAACAACAGCCCAGTTGAGAGACAGATTTTTCGTCCTACATACAGTTGTTGGGAGGCAGCACATATCCGACACATGTCCCACATTTAGAATTTACGGAACAACAGCCTATCCAAGACGATGCTGAAGCCGAAGCAGAAGTCAAAGAAGAAGAGCAGCCGCCGCCGCTGCAGCCATATACCCAAGAAACAGGAGGGTCGTCCAGTCATCCCAAGAGGCATAGGTTTATGTCAGGCCTCCTCGGATTAGGAAAGTGAAAGGGAAAGGGAAAGCGATAGTTCTATACTTTTACAAACAGATGATTTTTTTGTATTATAAATTTGACGGATTCATTTTGTTATTAGAGTGTATACAAGATTCATATTTAAACAACACTAATATTATTGTTTTATTTTTTTATTCGATATTTAATTTTCTGTTTTTAATTAATTTTTTTTTAAAAAAAGGGGGGCGGGTTCCCAGAACCTGCCCTCTCCTTTATAAAGGAGAGGGCGGGTTGAACCCGCCCTCTGAATAAGAGAGTGGGGTTGGGGTTCAAACCATCCTATTTTGATAAATTTAAAAAAATCTATTTTATTTTAATAATTTTAATTTTAATCTACCCTATTTAAAAAAAAAAACCATTAAGTTTGATAGTGTGTTTTTTTATCACTAATTGTAATAGGGGTTTTGTGATTCTTATCCAAACCTATTAAGAGTTTTCAGTGAATAAGCTTTAAATTAAATGAGGACCCGTAGTTTTAACCCTCTTTCAACCCCAAGTCAGGAAAACTGCGGCTGTTGCTGGGGTCTAGAGCGAGCAGGGACTCCTTCGGGTCGTTGCGGATGGCGACTGCTCGGTAGTGCTGTGGGAGCACGCCTCCTCCTCCTCCTCCTCCTAATGGATGCTTTTTGGGCGTGAGTGTCAGTGGGGCATGCATGATCGCGCTCTGCTCTCGATGAAAGCACCATTGATATTGCCAATAATGCTTTCACCAAATATTTGTTTGATCTGAGGGATGCAAGATATTGCACAAACGATATTATGAGATCCTGCAAAATAAGACGGTGCCGGAAATTTCTCCGGCGCCATCCCTCTAACGCTTAAGATGTATTTCAAGGACACTGTAAAGGGTGTCTTTCTTTCTTTCTTTCTTTCTTTCAGGGATTGAAATGGGGACCTATTCGTCAATAATTGTATCATGTCCCGAAGGTGTTTGCGTCATTTCCCTTGGACAGTTACGGTCACCTTTGGTGTAGGATAGTGGACGTCAGAGACAGTCCCCACTCGCTGCTGATGGTGGCGGGGGCGTCGACAGTGGACCTTGACAGTGGACCCCACGCGGGTGTATCAATTAAGGAGGAGGGCCCCCTTAAAGGACACGGACCGACATCTTTGTCCTAATTAAGTCCTTCTTGGTATCGACTCGTGGCCTCACTCACTCCATTTGTTGGCATATCAATTTTCTAAAGCAATTTTATCTTATTTTTCCTCATAAAAACTTAAAACGAAAGGAATTATTTCAATGTATTTGGTTCGGTTCGATCAGCTTTTTCTGGTAGCTAGAACCAAATTGTTTTGGCTTCTAATATAAGCAAATTTTGCTCACGTCTCATGTAACCGAGAGATTTTTGGAGTTTCATGTCATGGGGAAAATGAAATAAGGCTACATGCATCGATAATTAATAGAAAAAACAAAAAGAAAGATGGTATTTAAATTATCATGTAAAAGAGACTAATGATAGACTCTGGCAAAGACTCATCAGTCATGATAGCACTTCACATGTTTTATCATAACTGCATCCAGCGCTGCACGCCTATGTAGCTCCTCCCTTTTCCTCTCTCGCGCATTTGCATTAATTAAGGCATGGGTTTTTCAAGAAGAAGGGTTTTGATGGTGGTGATTGGTTTGGTCTTATTAGTGGTGGGAACAAGAAGAATAGATGGGTACCCAGAAGAGGATTTGGTTGTGGGTTTGCCAGGGCAGCCCAAGGTTGGATTCAGACAGTATGCAGGCTATGTTGATGTCGATTACAAGAATGGGAGGAGCCTCTTCTACTACTTTGCTGAGGCTGATGGTGATTCTCATCGCAAGCCTCTCACCCTCTGGCTCAATGGAGGTATGTGTATGCACTTGTTTTATGTTGATTTTGTTCTTGTTTGAGATCTGTTTGTACCCCTTTTTTTATTGGTATTGGCAAAAGGGAAAAGGGCATGGGTTCCTTGGAATTGGAATCTTATTTAATAAAAGAAAGGGAAATATTACCAAAACACTCTGGGAGATTTTTTCGTACACAGAAACCTCTCGAACTTTTCTCCGTTACACGTGACCTCCTTGAGACCCTCTTGCTGTTGATTTCTTTATGAAATGACCAAAATACCTTGTTATACAGTGGACTTTTAAATAAGGATGAATCATTGGTAAAATTTTAACTTAAAAAGTCGGAATTTTAACGACAAGGGGTCGGAGAAGGGTCATGTGTAACGGAAAAAAGCTTGGGGGGATTTTTCCATTCTCAAGAAAATCTCCACAATGGTTTTGAGAACATATGCTATGGTACATGGTGGTTTTGGTGAAATTCCCCTAACAGAAATTATGAGTGTGTCCTTGGAAATTCCAAGGGATCTTTACCCTAATGGAAATCCTTTTTTTTTTGTTTAGTTGCAAATGAACTACATTTTGTCCATTAGAATTGTTGGAGACAATTGATGATAGTATAAGTTGATTTCGGTTGGTGGAGCCTTTGTGGAGTGGACAGCGAGAACAGTGATATATCAGCTAAACGGATTTGAGCCTAGTTATAGATTGTTAGAATTGTATGTAGAATCCATTTGCACATCTAGAGCGATGGATTGGATCATGTGGAGTCCATATTAGACTTGGGCCTTTTGGACCGGGACACTTATTGGTGTGGGCTACCGATAGGTGATGGATAATGGCAGATTTGCATCATTGTATATACTCTTGTGCGAGGAGTGGGGATTAGTGGCCAAAGATGTAGTTTGTTTTGGGTTGCGTGGCCTCCCTCTCTTGTGCGGAGAGAACAAAAATAAGGGGTTTAAATATGAGAGTGTGGAGTCCCTATTTGTATCTTTCTAGTGAAATCCAATTTAAGAAGATTGTCCCACGGATGTAGGATGAGTCGCTGAGGCAGTCAAACCATATAAATCCAGTGTGTTCTTGTCATCCTCGTGCTATTATGTATGTTATCTTGTTGAGGTTGATGATGATGAGGGGATTGGAATACCTCACAAGCGGTATCGGAGTTGGTGTTAACAAGAGAGAGCGTTTGTTGAAGAAGAGTTGGATCCAACTTGTTTTGGTGGCTATCGGGTAGATTTGTCAAGGTGGAACTAGTGGAGGCTCACAGTGGCCTAATCTTTTTTTCTTCTTTTTTTTTGGAGACGGGTTTTGCATGGATTAGCAACCCTCGGATTAAATTTGCTCAAAATATGATACGCACAGGGGATATTGCTTGGAACATCACTGGGTATTGCTTGGAACACCATTGGCTCTTGATACCACTTGTGGAGAATTCCAATCTCCCAATCATCATCAAGCTCACAAGATAATGTGAAATGTCACTTTCACTGCACTAAAACTCCGAAGTTATGATGAAAGCTGAGGGATTTATATTTATATTCTAACATGTCCCTACAGGTAGAAGGTCCTTTGTTCCGAAACCTAGGCTTTTGCGCTGTGATATTTTTTATTTAAATAAAACCGCATTCAATGCGTGCCCAGTGAGAATCGAAACTTGGTTGCTCTGATATCATGTGAAATGTTTCTTCCACCATATCAAAACTCTGAAGTTATGATGAAGGTTGAGGGATATTTTTTATATTCTACAAAATTAAAATAGAATGGCATTACGGTATGTCTACCTAAATAATTAAGAGGATTGGGCATGATTAATCTTAGGGACATGAATAAGGCCCTACTCACTAAGTGG
Source organism: Agapanthus africanus (assembly GCA_030015575.1). NCBI lineage: Eukaryota > Viridiplantae > Streptophyta > Magnoliopsida > Asparagales > Amaryllidaceae > Agapanthus > Agapanthus africanus. The sequence goes on along the minus strand of JASDDO010000022.1, from coordinate 483,595,731 downwards.
TGGTGGAAACTATATGGCTCGGAGGAGTCGAGATGGAAGGACTTGATAATGGAAAATTACATAAGAAACGGAAATTTAAGGGGAAAGATAAAGAATACATCATCGGCATCAAGGATCTGGGGAGGCATACATAGGGTTAAAGGAAATTTTCTTTCGAGCATCACTTTTACTATTGGAGATGGAAATGGAATCAACTTCTGGAAAGACGTATGGTGTGGTGAGATTGCCCCGCGTCACAGGTTCCTAAGCTCTTTGGTATAGCGAGATTTAAGTATGTAAAGGTCGCTGAAGTTTGGTCAAGCAGGAGCTGGAGGCCTAGATTCAGGAGGACCTTCACTGTTGAGGAAAGAACGGACCTACATTGACTCAACAATTTCCTAAGCGATTGGCGTCCGAGTGAGCTTGCGTCGGATCGCCCGAAATGGAGGTGGAACACGAATAGCATGTTTAGTGTCAAATCTTTGTATAAGATTCTCAACGGCGGGGGTAAAACGGGAGGATGTTGCTCACAAATTTGGAAGGCAAGAGTAACGACCAAAATTAAGATTTTTATTTGGCTCGTGACCAAGAGAGCGATACTAACTAGAGATAACCTAATTAAATGTAACTGGCCCTAATTAGACGTAACTGGCGGGGCTCGTCGACTTGCGAGCTATGTACGGTTGAAGATGAAACGGTCGATCACCTTCTTTAAACGTGCCCCTTCGCTAAAGATGTTTGGTCGCATATTTTCGGAACTATAACGCTAGGGTGACGCCGGCATCTGTTACTGACGTTTGGGGTAACTAGCGGAGGGGGTAAGGAGGGGGTCCACTTAGGAAAAAATGGGACATTGTTACTATGGGTGTAATGTTGGGCATATGGTTGGAACGTAATGCAAGAATTTTTAGGGGAAAGTACAGTAGCTTACGAGCTGTATTATTTCATATATCTTCCATGATTCTTGACCGGTCCATACTATCTGTAGATAGGGCAAAGTTGAAGATCAGGAAGGTGGTTCTGAGATAGAGGACAACGGCACGGAGGAGGAAGATGATTCCTTGGATGGAGGGGGCGACGACATGCGAGGCCTGGATGATGAGAACCCTTGATGATGGGTTGCGCTTCCTTGTCCGGGCGCACTCCATATTTTGGTTTTTGGTGTATTTTGGGGTGACTGCGTCCACCGTTTAGTCTTTTGGATTTTAACTTATTATCTCGGATTTCTTTTTGTTATGATGTTTTGTATTGGGTTATGGTTGTTCTGTTAACATTAAAACCTCTTTAATGATATCGGGTGGCTAATTATCCACATTTTCGTCAAAAAATAAAATAAAATAGAATGACATTCTTTTGATTTTACATCTGTTGTTCTACAGCACAAGTTTAATTTGGAGCATATTAGGTATACCTGAATAGTACTGCGCAGTTTAGTACATTTGTTCCAACCTGAAATGTTTGATCATACTTTGTCTATCTATATTTCTGTTCCATTTCATTTAGCAGAATCATGAAAGTTTTTGTTTCTGTATTGGTTTTTACCACCAACAGATCAAACCTAGAACTGTAACTTTTATTTGTTTATACTTTATACTTGGTAGCCTAATTCTTACAATTACTCTTATGGTAGGTCCTGGTTGTTCTTCAGTAGGAGGAGGAGCCTTCACTGAATTGGGTCCATTTTTTCCCCGAGGTGACGGCAGGGGTCTTCGAATTAACAAGCATTCATGGAATAAAGGTTCGTTTTTCCGTACACCCTTCTACCGAAAAGACATGTTCAAAAACCAAGTCATTTCTTCCTTTCCTTTGTATATTAAAAAAATAATTAATTTCGCCAATAATAGAGTTAAAAATATGAGTAGTAATTTTTGCATGTTAGATACCATGGAAAAAACTTGAGAATATTTTTGCACGAGATTTTTAATTAAAATACTTAATCTTTGAAAACAATTGTTTCTATTTTTTTATGAGAATTTTCCTTGCCATGTGTCATAGATTGGAATTTCAATTCGAGACCCCTCATCTTTTGAGTTAAAATTGCAGAGATACCTTTTCTCTAAAGCAATCGAATTCATTTACATTTTTCTTGGACTTAACTTGTATTGGTATTCATAGTATCAAATCTCCTTTTTGTTGAATCCCCTGCTGGAGTTGGATGGTCTTACTCAAACACAACTTCTGATTACACAACCGGAGATGAAAAAACTGGTAAATTTGCAACACGATGATTTCTTATTTATTTAGTTATACACAAAATAGTCTAAACTTTTGATCTTTATTTTGTTGAAGCCAATGACATGCACATGTTTTTAATGAGATGGTATGGCAAATTCCCTGAGTTCAAATCCAGGGACTTATTCCTCACTGGAGAAAGCTATGCAGGTTCAAATAATTCATTTTTGTTGTATCGACCTTTCATTAAAAAAGTTTTTTAATGAGGAAATAACTTGCTACAGGGCATTACATACCACAACTAGCCAATGTTCTTCTAGAGCACAATAAATATTCAACCGGTTTCAAATTTAACATCAAAGGAGTTGGTGTCGGAAATCCTTTGCTAAAGCTCGACAGAGATATCCCAGCAACTTATGAGTTCTTCTGGTCGCATGGCTTGATATCGGATGAGATCGGCCTCACCATTATGAATAAGTGTGATTTTGAAGATTATAGCTTTAATAGCCCCCACAATGTCAGCAAGTCTTGCAATGATGCGATTTTCGATGCAAATAATGTTGTCGGAAATTACATTAACAATTACGACATCATCCTAGACGTGTGCTACCCTTCATTAGTTGAGCAGGAATTTAGATTGCGAAAATATGTATGTGTTCTTTTCTGATTTACAAAAAAGGCTTAAATTCGCAAAACTAATCAAAACTATACCCGTTTATCAAAAAGTTTGTAAATTCCAATTACTACCAAAAACTTTCATATTAACAATACTTGTCGTTCACTAGACTACCATATCAGTTCTCTAAAAACTGGGCAGTGTTAATATCAAACTTCTTGGCACATTTGTAATTTATATAACTTGGGTAGTTTAATGAGAAATGTGTTAGTTTAGCGAAATTAAGCCTTAAAAGGAAGTTTACTATATCAGCGAAATTAAGCCTTAATGAAAAATGGGGCCTCTGACTATTTCATTTTTGTAATGTCAGGCTACTAAGATCAGTGTCGGTGTTGATGTTTGCATGACTTACGAAAGGCGTTTCTATTTTAGGCTTCCAAAAGTACAGAATGCTCTTCATGCCAACAGAACAAAACTACCTTATAGTTGGAGCATGTGCAGCGGGTGAGTATAATAATCATTGATTGTTACCATATATGCCATTTTAAATAAATTTTACAGCGTTTTCCTTATTTTGGTAACTTGATTTTGATAAAGCATATGCAAAGCTTAGAAATTTGATTTCTTTTTCATTCCGTGATCACAGTAACTATATATTATACAGGAATTTGAAGCTTCTAGAACATAAAAGTTTTGTCAAATTCAGGATTAATTGCATATATAATGTCCTTCCCTCAACCTTTTGTTGGGAGATTAATCGATCCACGGAACAGTGCTCGCGACAAACAATCACGCAAACACAATCATGCAATTAGACAACGAAAGATACAGTTAAATTAAAATGCGGGAATAAGAAAAGAAAAGTAATAAATCACAAACATGAGAGGAATTTGTTAATGAGGTTCATCCAACACATCTATTATGTTTACTATACTTGAATCAAGTTCACAAGCAAAAGCAAGCCTAGGAGATTTCTCATAAATCTCTCTATACAAATCTCTCTGTCTCTCTCTAACTCACTCTCGGCCTCTGGTCTCTCTCCGGCCAATGTTAATTTTTGATTGGCTACGCAGACTCAATACACACACATCTATTATGTTGATCTATTTATGGATTTAAATGTCGCCGAGTCTCCATTAAGCGCATTGTTGATGCGTGGACTATTTTTTGGCCTGCACATGATTTGCTCACCACACACCTAAGCTTTAATATTAATATATATAGGGTAGTTTGGAGATATTAAATGAGATAAGCGTGCCTTCCTTAAAATGCATGCATCTTACCAGCAAATGAATGCATTTTGCCAACTAGCATTCACATGTATCTTTCTAAATGAGCTGCAATGATTGCTCGTATGCTTCTTAACTTGAACTTTGCTTCTTGGATCAAATTTCCACTGTCGACATGGATTCATTAATCTGCATAGACTAAATTGCACCAATTTTTAATAAACTCCACCTTGATGCAAATTTGTCATAATCTCGACATTTCGAGATACTTCCGTCTTGATTTCCAAACTAGTAGACTTCATACGATTCCACTATCTGCTTTATCCTCATCAAATTTTCATGGAGAGATTCACTAACCTGCAACAGAAATCTAGTTTATTTCTGTCTATGATCTTGATGAACATATTCACCAGATTCTTTTCTCCTGCGATCTTTTGCAGTGTCAACTCACTATCTTCTAACGCTATGCATATGAAGTGGTATCGTACCTCGATATGCTTCATCTGAGAGTGATATGCCGTATTCTTTGCTAAATATATCGCACTTTGGCTTTCGCTCCGCAAGGTGTTGAAGTCTTGCTTCTTACCCAATTCTTCAAATAACCCTTGCAGCCATATTATCTCCTTATTGGCTTCCGTGATCACTATGTACCCAGCCTCTGTAGTTGACAATGCCACAACCTTTTGTAATTGAGAAGCCCAACTAACTGTAGTTCGCCCAACAGTGATACGTACCCCATTGTGTTCTTCCAACTATCTCGATCATCCGAGTAGTCTACATCAACGTACCCTTGCATCTTTAGAGAGTCATTTCCGAAACATAAGCAGTGACTAGACGTACCCGTAAGATATCTCAAAATCCACTTTACCGCATTTCAATGCTCCTTCCCCGGGTTTTGCATATACCTGCCAACAACTCTCACTGCATGTGCAATATCTGGTCTTGTACTTACCATTGCATACATCAAACTCCTCACCGCAGATGCATAAGGTACTCTTGCCATCTCATCTTTTTGCTCTTGAGTTGTCGAGCACAACTCCTTACTGAGTTTGAAGTGCTTCGCTAAAGGTGTACCCACCGGCTTTGACTTGTCTATATTGAACCGCTTCAAATCCTTCTCGATTTAGTCCCTTTGCGATAACCACAGCTTCCGCTGCGTCCTATCTCGAACGATCTTCATGCCTAAGATTTGTTTGGTCCTTCCCAAATCCTTCATAGTGAATTTCTCGGCCATCATCTTCAAATTTTGAATCTTCTCGAAACTCGGACCCGCTACCAACATATCATCCACATACAATGACAAAATAATATAATCTCCGTTCTTGAAAGTTTGAACGTAGACGCAGTGATCCGATTCACTACGCACAAATCCTAACTCTAGCATGAACTGATCGAACTTGAGATACCACTGTCTAGGACCTTGCTTGAAGCCATACAAGCTCTTTCGCTGCTTACACACCATATTCTTCTTCCCCTTCATCTCGTATCCCGGTGGCTGCATCATATAAATCTTGTCCTCTAAATCTCTATGAAGAAACGCAGTTTTCACATCCAGTTGCTCTAAGTGTAAATCCTCCATCGTCACAATACTGAGGATCATCCGAATAGATGTCATCTTTACCATAAGGGAAAAAATCTATTGATAGTCAATACCTTATTTTTGTGCGTAACCCTTGACTATTAAGCGAGTTTTGTACCGCTTCACACCATCGGGCTCATCTTTTATCCTTTACACCCACATATTCAGCAACGCTTTTCGACCCTTGGGTAGTTTCACTAGATCCCACGTATGGTTCTTCTTCAAAGAATCTATCTTCTCGTCCATAACTCGCTCCTACTGCTTGCTAGCACCGTATTGCGTCGCCTCTTCAAGAGATTCAAGCTCCTCTGAATCCGTGTACAGAATGAAGTCGGTCACATGTCTTTTAGGTAGTCTCCTTTCTCGTATAGATCTCTTCAGAACTGATACATCTAGTTGCTGAACATGGTCACCACCATGTTGAATTTGATTCTGCACTGCAGTCTCCTCCATGTTCCGATCTCCATTAGGAGGCACCTGGTTGCTCTCTTGAGTTCCGTCTAACTCCACGAACTCAGACACTACACCATATTTAGCTTGCTTTTCTTCTTTATATAAGTGCCGCTCATCAAAGACAACGTTCCGGCTTTATATTACTTTCTTACTTGTATAATTCCAGAGCCGGTATCCGAACTCGTTTCCACTATACCCGATAAAAACACACTTCTTAGATTTGGAGTCAAGCTTACTCCTTTTCGTCTTATCAATCAAAGAATATGCAATACAACCAAATACTTTGATGTACAAATAGTTGACCGGATTAACCGACCAAATTTCTTCTGGAATGTCTCCATCAAGCGCACTCACCGGGCTTCTGTTGATCAGATCCACAACAGTATCGACCGCTGCTGCCCCTAGGAATTTTGGCATATCTGCATCCAAGGTCATGATTCGCACTCGCCCTAAGATCGTCATGTTCATCCTTTCAGCGATGCCATTCTGTTGTGGCGTCTTCGGTATCGTCTTCAACCAACGAATATTCTTTTGTGAGCAAAACATTTCGAACTCCTGTGTGTAGTATTCCCCACCATTATCGGACGTTAGGCATTTAACTTTCAGCCCTGATTAGTTCTCTACCTGTGCAATTCAGTGTTTGAAGATACCAAACACATCAGACTTCTTTTTCATTGCATACACCCATGTCTTCCAACTTGCATCGTCAATGAATGTCATGAAGTACCGATTTCCTCCATAAGACTCCACCAAAGCCGGACCCCATATATCCTTATGCACCATCTCCAGCTTCTTGGTCTTCTTCACTACGCCTCCAATTTGAAATCTGAGCGTGTTTTGCTTTCCACAAACGCGGCTCTCGTAAAACCCCAACTCTATCTTGTTCAGTCTTGAAAGAAGCCCTTGGCTTGAAGAATTTTCATGTTCATCTTGACGAGCTGCCCCCATCTTGTTCAGTCTTGAAAGAAGCCCTTGGCTTGAAGAATTGTCATGTTCATCTTGCCGAGCTGCCCCAATCTTTTATACCACAACGAAGTCTCCGAATCTGTCTTTGAACTTACCGCCAATGCAACCGAGTCTTCGCTGCTCCCACTGAATGAGTACAACGAACCGCTCAACTTGCCCCTTGCAACCACCAACCCCTTGGATTCTTCCATTGAAAATTCTCAAATGTTGCAATAAATTCTTCGTTGTCTAGCTGACTTGTGGAAATCAAGTTTTTCTTCAAATCCGGAATATGACGAGCATTTTTCAATTTGATTTGATTACTTTCTGACTGTTGCAAGATGACCGTCCCCTTTCCAACGATCTTGCACGATTAACCATTTCCCATCGTCATATGTCCAAGATCGTCCTGAACATACTCGCTGAAGTGATGTATGCCCGAAGTGCAATGAAAAGATGCCCCTGAATCTAAAAACCAAGTATCTTCCTTTGTGTTCTCGCTTGCCGATAGGCAAAGACCTTATTCCCCTTGTTCTTGTATAGACACTACATTAGCTACTTTTTCATCTGCCTTCTTATCTGAGCCTTTTTTGGAAGTCTGTATTCAGTTTTTCTGTGACCCATCTTTTCGCAATTCCAACAGGTACCTTGGATTTTTTCTTGAGATTTATCTTGGCTTTAGACTTGCCATTCTCCCCTTTTCCTCTTTCTATCATTCTGCCGCGATTCTCCACCTGTAGAGTGTTTTTCATCACCCTATTGAGATAGGAATGCACGTCTCTTGTCAGACATATTACAGATTCCCCCTGCCTGGGGTAGGCTGGGATTTAATGATTGTGGGAATCCGAATCTCCGGTAGTCACGGACTAAACTACCGTTAATTACCCATCGCTTTTGGAGTGAGCGAACCTCCAATTAACAAGTCAAACAGGTCATGCGAACTCAATATGCAATATATATGTGTTGTGTTCGAAAACAAGTTTAAGGGTGCTTTGGGCATATCGGGGGCCTTGTACAGTTTTTACGGGGTATGTATCTCAAGTGCGCAAGTGGTAAGATGCACACGTGACAAGTACCACCTGCCAAAATGCACACCTAGCAAGGTGCGGATCTTGCAAAGGAGTGCACATGACAAGTGCGCACCTGCCGAGATGCGCACTTAGCAAGGCGCACACTTGGTAAGACGCGAAGGGTGAAGGGGGTCAAAGGGTTCCGAATTGGCAAAAAGGTCCAGTAAGGTGCGGACTTAGGGAAGTGCACACCAAGACCGGTGCGCACTTGGCTCGATGTGCACCCAACGGGATGCACATCTAGCCAAATGGGCACCTAACAGGTGCGCACTAGCACGGTGCAAATAGGGTCGAAACCCAATGAAGCAACAATCCAAAAACACCAAGATTTTGACCTTTGAAGATCAAAATAGGCTCTCTTTTTTTTTCCTTTTTTTAAGGTTTCCTGACGCGTGCACTTCGAAAAAAATAAAGGAGGAAGGAGAAAAAGACTTGCGCAATAAAGAGTGGCTCAAAACTCAAGATTTTATTTTTTTTGGGAGAATCAAGATTGGTTCTTTTTTTCAAATCATCAGGCAGCCTTTTATAAGTTTACATCTTTTCATCTAGCCCCATGGGCTGTACAAAATTAGCATTTTGCCTATTCTATGCGCATGTGCTTATTTTTTTGCACATGAGCCATAGGCCTTACAAAATTTGGCTTTTTACTCGTTTATTTTATATTTATTCATGAAAATTACATCAAACCTATTTATTTCTTGATGATTATTCTTTTGGCATGTAGGCCAATCTGGGCTTGGGCCCACCTGTCTGGACTTGTGTTCGGACATGGGCTGGCTTATGTTCGGGTGTAGGCCGGTTTGTGTTCGGGCGTAGGATTTGTTTGCTTTGGTTTGAGCCTACTTATTCGCGGTTTGGCTGATTTTGACTTTTGGTCAGTGGGGTGTAAATTTTAACCCCAACAAAATACCCCATCAATGAATGCATACCATATATATGGGTCGTGTGCGTGAAATTGATGGATTTTCTTTCGCATGGGGGTTGACTTGATTTGTTTTCCGTTTTTGAGAAGGTGGCATCGCCCTTTTTACGACATGGATGGTCGGTGCTTAACGTATCTCTGAGACGGAGTGTCGGTGTATGGCGTATCCCCGGCACAGAGTGTCGCTGGTTGACGTTTCTCCGAGGCGGAGTGTCTTTTTGACGTTTCCCCGGCATGGAGCGTCACTGATTGACGTTTCCCCGAAACGGAGTGTCTGTTTGACGTTTTCCCAAGACGGAGTGCCGCTGTTGATATTTCTCCAAGACGGAGTGTCAGTATATGACGTGTCCTCAGCATGGAGTGTCGCTGGTTGACGTTTTCCCAAGACGGAGTGTCGGTGTATGACGTATCATCAGCACGGAGTGTCACTGGTTGACATTTTCCCGAGACGGAGTGTCGATGTATGATGCATCCCCGTCACGAAATGTTGCTGGTTGACGTTTCCCCGATACGAGGTGTCGCAGTCTGACGTTTTCCCGAGACAGTGTCACTGTCTGACATTTCCCCTTACACGGAGCGTCACTGTTTTTGACGTAAAGGTCGTTGGAGTTAGTTGATTTATTTTGGGGATGTTCCAAACTGTCCGGCGAGATTTTTGAGCTTGGAAGCGCTTCCGGATGCGACTTTAGTTTGATTTGTTCGATTCCCGTCTTGTTTGGCGGGACCTTTGAATTTGAGGCATTGCAGCGTGGGATTTGGAATTTGGATTTTTGTTTAGTAACATCGCTACACTGGGATATGGTAGCAGGAGCAAATCATCATTTGCCATGAGAGGATTTAGAGATTTTGGTTTTGGTTTGGTATCAGCATTGCTAAACTGGAATATGATACCAGGAGTGAATCATCATTTGCCATGCTCGTTGGGGAACGATGGTTTAAGAGACATGTTAAGGCCCCTGTCACCTAAAGATTTCATTTTTATGAGCCGTAAGGATCTCATAAAAGTATTTTCTTCCTACGAGTCGAGAGGACTTCGTAGGTGTATTTTCTTCTTAGGAGTCGTGAGGACCCCCAAGTGTGTTGCTTCTTTGTGAGTCGTAAGGATCTCATATGAAAATATTCACCTTACAAGATCGAGAGGACTTTGCGAGTGTGGGATTTAGAATTTGGGATTTGGATTTTTGTTTGGCATCAGCATCACTACATTGGGATGTGGTACCAAGGGCGAATCATCATTTGCCGTAAGAGGATTTCCTTCGTTCGCAGTTTAACGACTTAGGGATAATTTATTCCCAGTTTAACGACTTAAGGGTTTATTGGATTTGAAAGCTTGGAATTTTGGGGTTGGGGCCAGCATCGATGTTGCAAACATCGGCGCACATGTGCTAGAAGCAAATCATCATTTGCTTTCGGGAAAACCTAGGGTATGAGTTTTGGGTCGGCATCAGCACCGCTAACACCGAAGCGTAGTGCCAAAAGCGACTCATCATTTACCGTTACCCGTTGGGGAGCGATGGCTAAGGAGACAGGTTTAGATTCCTATCATTTAAGGCTTTTCAATTTTATGAGCCGTTAGGGTCTCATAAAAGCCTTTTCTCCCTACAAGTCGAGAGGATCTCACAGGTGTATATTCTTTTTAGGAATCGTGGGGATTCCTAAATGTGTTGCTCTTTTATGAGTCGTAAGAATGTCACGCGGGAATATTACTCACAAAGTTGAGAGGACTTTGCAAGTATATTTTCGTCTCTTTTTCACGAGTTTGCGCCCTTTCGGGTTTTCACAAACTCGCCGGCAGTCCTATCGTTTTTACTCACGGAGCCCTTTCGGATTTTCATCCGTGCCCATTTTTCTTACGGACATACCTTTTTCTACATTATTTCTCTTTTATTTCTCAGTTTAATGACTTAGAAGTCATCGCTGTGCGCTTATTCAAAATCCTTAGACTTTGATCTCATGGTGCTTCAATGGTCTCTTTGTTCTTTTGGAGAGACACGTATGCTTGCCCCATAGAAACTGCGGTGGACCGGATCATTTTCTGGAGCAGACGATTGAGTCATCTTCCCCCAAAGGGTTTTGGCCTTCGTTTGTATGGATCAGGCGATCGTAGCTTGGTTTTCTACTATTGCATGTTTGGCCAATGAGACCACTCCCTCATTGTATTGTTTTTCAACCTAAACCTTAAAAATATAGCAGTCTTCGATTGTGTGATTTACTACCCTGTGGTATGGGCAATACAAGGGATTGTCGATCAATTTGCTTTATGAGTCCTTTTTGGTTCGGGGAGTTGCAGACCGTTGTTTAGGGCGAATTCCAATATTTTATGAGCGCTGTCCCTTTTGAAGGAATAGACTTTTTGGTTCGGATGTCGTTTTCCGGACATTTGAACTTGTTGTATTGGAATTTTGGAAGAGATTCGGAACCCGCATGTTTTAACGTCTAGACTCTTTTAATTAGGTTCTGAAGAGTCTCGGGGTCCGCCGATGGCTTGCCTTTGATTTTGTCTCGTGTCAATTTGCCGCTGCCATGCATCAGAACTTTCTGGAGTCTGGCCGCCGTTGACTTTCATGAAAGTGCTCCGCCATTGGATTGGAGGAATAACTGCTGGCTGCTTTGGGGGGAAATCCCTGGTTCATGGACCGAACCTTGATCTTGTTGTGATTGCATTCGAATGACTTGAGTTGTGAGATTTGCCACAACATTTACCAGATCATCGACTTTGGCACGGATCTTGACTAACTCCTTATCTCTGTCCTGAAATTAGTCTTGAAGCCATTGGAATAATGCTCGTTCTGTAATTTCAGGGATAATGACTGGGCTATCCTCATCGTCTAAGCTTGATTCTCCGGGAGCCATGGGCTCTTTTTGCTTAGTAGCTTGAGTAGGGTCCTTATCATTATCTAAACCAAACCAGTATGGAGCAGTGTCAACCATATCATCACCATTAGTATGAAGCATAGGAGGATTTGTTTCTCCGGGTCCGACCATGTAGACCGTATAGATTGCGTATCCGTCCGTTGCCTCCTCATCGTCATTGTTATTTGTTGAACCTTTGGACTGTCGCCGTTGTTTTCTCCTTTCAGGGAAGGGTGAACAATTGAGAGTGGTCGGTTCCCGAAATACCCCGATCTTTGTTTGTTTGAAATTGTCGGTCGCAACTTGATTGGTCGCCAACACGCCAGGAGATAATGAGATTTCTCTCGCCCGATCCTTGAAAATGCAACAGTTTTCGATAGTGTGTCCCAACACTCGGTGGTATAGGCAAAAATTAGGATGATCAGTCATGTTTACTTTGGCCTCTTGGTTCCGGCAGCCGCATGCCATTCTTAAGAGCATCCTTGAATATTTTGTAAACCTTGCCTCTTCTTAAAGAGCAGACCCTGATTCTCCTTTCCTCCAAAGTTAGCTCTTGGGGTTGGTTGATATTGGACCTGCCTTTTCCTCGCTTATTTCGGTCAACCGAAGTGTTAAAAGATTCAGCATTGTCGGACTTTCCGCCTTTACGATTATCGTCCTTTCGGTTCCTCCAGGATCTGTTGTTAGTTTGGGGGTCCGAAGGGGATTCTTGCTTTGAGTGCTCCGACATTTGAACTTTCTTGATCAACTCTTGGAATGCCTTGAGACTCACGGTGCATAGAAAAGGATTCATCAAGATGCCAAGATTTCCAATGAGGAGATTGACGGATTGGTCTTATTCCAACGGTAGCTCACATTTGACGGAAAGATTGCGCCATCGGGTTATAAAATCCGTGCTACTTTCGTTGTTCTTTAGCTTGGTCCTTATAAGGTCGGCAATAGTAATCTTATTGCTAACACTCATGAATCTTTACTGAAACAGAGATTCCATCTGGACGAAAGTAGTAACGGAGCCATCCGGTATGCTCGCGTACCAGTCGAAAGTGATATCGGTTAAGCTATTAACGTAGAGGAGAAGTGCATCATTGCCCTCAGTATTCCCGCATGATACTTTAAAGTGGGCGATGTGTTGATTCATATTTCTCGTCCTGTCAAATCTTCCGAATTTGGGATGACATAGCCACTAGGAGACTCTACCAAATCATACCATGCAGGATACGGCCTCCCACTATTGCAGACATCTTTCTGTGCTTCGGCTTCGGCTGCCAATGCTTTGACTTTGTTGGTGACCAAGTCTATGATTTTATCATGAGTTAGCGGGCTATTGTTATTGAGAGTCAAGACATTTCCTGAAGCGGAATGTGGTGGAATTTTATGAGGCTCGCCTTCTTTTGAGCTTAAGGAAACAGGTATCGGCTGCTTTGGGTGGTTGTCACCCAACGCCGAGTAGAATTTTGTGCTTGATTGGGCTGTTGAGGGGCAACTTAGGCCGTGAGCCGGCGTTTGTCAAGTCGCCAATTTCTTAGTAAAGCTTGGCCATCTTCTTATCTTTGTTTCTGAGCTGCTCTTAGAGCTCTTGAAAGGTTGTTTCTCTATGGTCCTGGGGCGGAAAGTCGGCTTCTTTTCGCTTTCCGAGCCCGATTCCTCATGAACCGAGGGATCTCTCCGCTTATCAGCCTCACTGACAGGGTTTTCATTATCTTCCGGAGGAGGCAGTTCTTGGGAAGCGGCGACCACATTCAAACCGGGTTGGACTTGAGATATGGTGGCCCCATCCTTGCTCTTGTTACGTGTGCCTGCCATGTAGGTGGTGTGGACCATGTATCCGGCTATCTCTTTATCTTTGGTGGCTGATCTTTCGGTTCATTGTCGTGGCTTTTCTGCATCGGGAAAGGTCAATCGATCGAAGACAGTTTGCCTGGCCTAGTTGTTGAGTGGCGCCGGCGGTTCTTTTCTGGGTTTTCCCTGTTGCTTTTGCACGGCACAGAGCGCTTGATAGACTCTTGAAGAGATGTCATCATACTTTCTGCTTTGGGCTAGGATATATCATTTCGCAGTTTCGTCTGGATCGCAATTTTCTTGATTTTTGCGATCATGGCATTCTTCTGAACCAATTTCAATGGCTCAAAAGGGTTAGCAAGCTTCACTGCCGGTCCGACTTGTGTCACGGGGTAACTGGGTTCTTGGAATTTTATGAAATCCAACTTGGCTAAAGCCCTAGCCCTTTTGTTGGCTTTATATCTGAGCCGCTTTTGCCTTAATTTCTCCGCTTTGAGGGCTTAGCGGGCATCCGCTTTCCGGAAACTCGCCATAGGTCGGTTGATGGAGAGTCTCGAGAAGATGTCCGGTCGTGCAATGGTCGAGGGCACCGCTTGAGCTTGCTCGTAACGCCTAATGATTTCTTCTGTTTCTACGGCCTTGCCTCCAGATGGAGCAACAAAGAGCTATTCAAAAACGGATTTGCAATTGATTTGGGATACCTTCACGACCACCACATTTGGCTTCCTGCCCTTCGAGGTTAGTTTGGCCACTTTCTCTAGTAAGGATTCCGCAATAGGAGCGTTGTCGGCTGGGTAGATCATGACTGAACCAAACTGGCGTGGAGGCTCCTCCCATTGCCTCATGAGACTCGCCGGGAGGATCACGCGTGTTCGTTTTGACCACGTAGGTCACCGGAGTTGCATCAGAGACAAAGTTCGTCTTAGGAGAGACATGGTTGCTGAGTTCGAAATTACGGTTGAAAGCTGTTAACCTGCACAAAGAAATATGATTTCAGTACATGCAATCGATATATATGTTGATTGAGTTCGCATGAACACTTGACCCGAAATATGAGAGGAGAGAAAGGTTCAACTGGGCGTGGCAGAATCTGTAGAGTGTTTTTCGTCACCTTATTGAGATAGGAATGCACGTCGCTTGTCGAACATATTGCAGATTCCCTCTGCCCGGGATAGGCTGCGGTTTAATGATTACGGGGATCTGAATCTCCGGCAGCCGCGGACTAAACTGCCGTTAATTATCCCGCGTTTTTGGAGCGAAAGAACTTTCGATTAACAAATCAAGCAGATCATGTGCAATCAATATGCAATATGTGCATATTGTGTTTGGAACAAATTTGAGGGTGTTTTGGGCATATCGGGGACCTTGCAGTTTTTACGGGAGTCCCACTGCCTATATAGCGAGCTGAGAGTCAAGGGGACTAGCAACCCCCTTGCGGGATGCAGGACAACGCCCCATCAAAAAAAATTCTAACGGCAAAGATGATGGATGTATGTATGTATGTCAAGTGTGCACGTGGTAAGGTGCGCACGTAACAAGTGCACACCTGCCAAAATGCACACCAAGCAAGGTGCAAATCTTGCAAAGGGACGCACATGACAAGTGCGCACCTGCCGAGACGCACACCTCGCAAGGTGCGTACTTGGCAAGGCATGAAGGGGTGAAGGGGGCCAAAGGGTCCAGCAAGATGCGCACTTAGGGAAGTGCGCACCTAGTGAGTTGCGCATCTGGGCCGGTGCGCACTTGGCTCGATGTGCACCTAACGGGGTGCGCACCTAGCCAAATGGGCACCTAGCACGGTGCAAGTAGGATCGAAACCCAATGAAGCAACAGTTCCAAAACACCATGATTTTGACTTTTGAAGATAAAAAAGGGCCCCTTTTCCCTTTCTTGAGGCCTCCTAACGTACGCACTTTTAAAAATAGAATGGAGGAAGGAAAAAAAGACTTGCGCAATAAAGAGTGACTCAAAACGTAAGAATTTTTTTTGGAGAATCAAGATTGGTTCTTTTTTTTCAAATCATCATGGTGGGCTTTTTATAGGCTTACATCTTTTCATTTAGCCCTATGGCTTGTACAAAATTGGCATTTTGTTTATCTCATGCCCATGTGCTTATTTTTTTTGCACATGAGCCATGGGCTTTACAAAATTTGGCTTTTTGCCCATTTAATTTACATCTATTCATGAAAATTATATCAAACCTATTTATTTCTTGATGATTATTCCTTTGGCATGGGGCCGGTCCAAGCTTGGGCCTACCTGTTTGGACTTGTGTTCAGGCGTGGGCCCAGCTTAGATTCGACAGTAGGATCCGTTTGCTTGGCTTTAACCTACTTGTTTGCGGTTTGACTTTGATTTTTAGCCAATGGGGTGTAAATTTTAGCCTCAACACCACCGAAAGTGTAGAAGTTCCCGAACTCCCACTCAAGGCCTTTCTTCGCATCTCATCGTTTAATATGCAGCTCATCGTATCATTAAACGTGAGAATCCCCGACATAGAGTTGCTAACCGTCATCATGAAGTTCTCCAACTCTCCGACAACGAACATTGGAATAGTAGGGCTCGAATCTCGTCTTCAAACACGATTGAAACCGATTCGAGTTGGCTCATCACGCTGTTGAACTCGTTTATGTGCTCAATCACCAAACCGTTCTTTGCCATCTTCATGTTGAAAAGTTTTTTCATAAAAAATAATTTGTTTGATGTCGAAAGCTTCTCATACAATTTTGCTAACGTCGTCGTTAGCGCTTTCGTTGTTTTCTCCTTTGAGATATTAAAGGCCACCTGCGGAGTCAACGACAATCTGATCGTTGTCAGGACTTTCCTATCCAAAAGGTTCCATTCCTCATCGGTCATCTTTTCAGGCTTTTATCCTAGTAACGGAAAATACAAATCCTTTTGGTATAGGCAGTCCTCCAATTGCATGTGTCACCAACCAAAATTATGATCAATGAATTTCTCATATCATCCACCATCTTTCGTCTGTATCGCAGCAAACTTGACTTCCTCTAGATCAGAACCAACGCCTTTAAAATTATAATCTAAGAAAGCAGGGAAGGATACAAGTATCGTTACCCACCGTTGATCTAGATTGTAGAATCGAAGAACGTTAGGTTCTCTTAACCTTGCTCTAATACCGGTTGTTTGGAGATTAGTCGATCCACGAAATAGTGCTTGCGACAAACAATCACGCAAACACAATCACTCAATTAGACAATGAAAGATACAGTTAAATTAAAGTGTGGAAATAAGAAAAGAAAGGTGATCAATCACAAACAAGTGAGGAATTTATTAACAAGGTTCACCCATCTTATGATTAGTACCCGGCAGAGCGGAATCTGTAAATATCTACTATACTTGGGAATCAAGATGGAAGTATCTCGAAATGTCGACATTGTGATAAATTTGCATCAAGGTGGAGTTTATTGAAAATTAGTGCAAATTTAGTTTATGGAAATTAATGAATCCATGTCGGTAATGGAAATTTAGTCCAAGAAGCAAAGTCAAAGTTAAGAAGTATACAAGCAATCATTGCAGCTTATCTGGGAAGATACATGTGAATGCTAGTTGGCAAAATGCATTCATTTGCTGGCAAGATGCATGCATTTTAAAGATGCATGCATGCTTATCTCATTTAATATCTCCAAGCTATATATATATATATATATATATATATATATTAAAGCTTAGGTGTGTGGTGGGCAATGCAAGTCCCTCGCCACACCTTTGGCGCATTGCAAATTTCCGTGGGCTTGCTTGGAAAGCAAAGTAGATTAGATAATGAATTACTATAGCCCAAACGTCCATTTTTCGGTCCACAAAATGGGGGACTCCACTTGGAGCATAATAGAATTTGAAAATTTATCTATCGTTCGTCAACATTATTAAGTATTTTGCCGTAGTGGCAGCGACAACAAGACTTGGTACTCCTCATATGAATGGTACTAACAAGTTTGTTGGGAGTTCTTACACATAGATTAAGCTTGTTTTATGTTATGTTGATGCTTAATAAGTTCAGTGGTCAGAATTGTGGATTACAACGGCACAGATGGCAACATCAATATCCTCCCCTTGCTCAAAAGAATACTAATTCATCAGATACCAGTTTGGGTTTTCAGGTAAACTTTTTATTTACTTTTGTAAGTTTAAATATCAACTTTAAGCTCTTTCGACACATAATCAGAGTAACAATGCTTAAATATTAATTAGTGGAGACCAAGACTCCGTGGTGCCCCTCTTGGGGTCTCGAACTCTCGTGCGCGAGTTAGCTCATGATCTTAAATTCAGAATCTCTGTCCCATATCATGCATGGATCCATAAAGGACAGGTATTACTCTTTCAGTTCTAATTTTAGCATTTGCTAAATCCCGCCTGAATCAAGTTACAACCTATTATTCAAAAAGAGAAAAAATTCTCATTTGCTGGTAAATTAATTCCTTGTAGCATAGTCATAAATACTTAACACGGTTTTAGTATCACATACTGCGAATTCATCAAAGAATCAAGGGTAAATTGCTTAATAATCCCCCAATGTTTCACCACCTCTGTACTTTAATACTTTATAGTTTTTTCTCAGCACTTTAATACCCTAATGTATGTCAACATTAGCACTTTGCCGCCTTCTGGTCTTTACCGTATCTACTTAACTGGAATATGTTGTAAAGTATTCAAGTTGTGTTCATGAGTAATCTATGAATGTCCATAAATTCTGAGCAGTTATTAAATATAGTCGATCATTCCATAATAATTTGACCAGGCAAAGAAAAGGCTCATAAACATATTCAGAAAAATTCTGATTTTCTTCTATCATGCTGTCATTGGTAGAACATCCCTTGCCTTCCTGGCACAAATCTTACTGAAAGTTCGTATTTATTTTACGGGATGTTCACTTGAGCAAAGAATATGCGGAAACATCTACGGCAAACTTATGGCATTAGATCTTCATTTGGCATAGTGCTCTTCTTAATTTTGTTGTGAAACTAGATTAACATTAATTTTTTTTTAAAATATGTGACGTATTAGTTAGGAAAAAATAATTATACAATTTTAGTTAATTGCTAGCACCGCATACCAATAATTGAACCTTTATGTTGTAAAAGCCTGCATCAATTTCGTAGTTGTTTTGCAAGAAGTTCCGCATTTTGCATCATTTGTTTCAGCCTTGCTGCAATCGAAACGCCATTTGTTGAACAAAACCATTAATGTTGCTTTTGCATCACCCTTCTTCTCCTCGGTAAATAAATTGAATTTTTCTTTCTCTTTTTCTTTCGCGGAAAGGCTGGGGGATTTACAACCGAGTATGGAAATCTATTGACATTCGCGACAGTGAGAGGTGCAGCACACATGGTGCCTTATTCGCAGCCAGCGAGAGCTCTCACACTCTTCAAATCGTTCATAAATGGTCGAAGACTGCCCGACGCAACTTGAACTTTCCAATTGATGGTTAAATTGTCCTTGTTAATTCAAACGTTGAAGAATTTGCCGGCTTTGCATTCTACAGTATTGAAGCATTTGTTACTGTTTCTATAGATAGATGATAGAGATAGAAAATAAAAAATAAAAGAAATTACCGAAACAATAATTTAGATGAGTTGTATGCATGGTTTAAGTTTGTCGAAGCTTTTAAAAGGTCCTTCTTTTAGATGTTGAGATTTTTTCAATGATATTCATTTGTTACTGTGCCATATAAATTGTCATCTATGGCAGGGAGGTTTATATATGGTTGAAGATTGACAAAACATGGCACATTTTGAAAGCAAATGTCTGAAAAAAATTCATTGTGAACCTTGTCAGAAAGAAAGGAGATAATTGGCCTCGGTACAAGCTCAATTCAAAAGCTAAAAACTCAATCTATAACAAAAAGGTACCTTCCGATACAAGAATGCGTGCTTCGGTGAGAAATACATCACTCCGTGCAATCAGAATAGGTTTTACCACTTGCAACTCAATTCACGATTAAGATTTTCAACTTTATGTCAAATAATCATTTCTTATTTTCTTAATGAAGAATTTGAAGAAAATAGTGTACGCGGAGCAAACTAAAGGCTATATATATAATTAAAGGAGAAGAGTGGAAAATTTACCGTCTGTATAAAGAAGCCTGTGGAGTAAAACAAGCACCGGGATGCTGGTATAACTAAATTGATCATCACTTTCCGTAAGCACGATTTTCATAGAACTAAGTCATTCTTTTAATATGTAAAAGGTCAAGATATTAACTTTCTTATTGTGTCTTTAAATCGGTAATTTAATATAATGTCGTATTAATCATTATTAATCATTTGTAAGAGATTGGATTCAATGAAATACTTGTGGCATACAAATAAAACAGTTTGCAGAAGAAATAATTTTATCAGCGAAGAAAATTATTATAGTTCAACGTGTTAAAGTGCAAGCCGGTAGCCCGATAAGCAGTATTGAAAGAGAAGCTCCCCATGCATGACAATGCACAAAAGACGGACGTATGTCTCAATCTATTGAAGCCTAGTTATTGTCGTTCATTTACCCCACAGTTACAAGGCGCCTCGACATATTATATGCAGCTTTAATATTTCAAGATTTTTGAGTGTTCATCCAAACAAGCTACACCATATAAATCTTAGTAAAACGTTTTATCTAATGTTTTCAGGTCACAAAAAGTTTTTCATTAAGCGCAAAACAAAAGAAAGCGCGGTTGTCGGCTATATTGATAGTAATTAGGCGGCTGGCTGTCGTCAATGAAGGAAAGAGTAGATCTCCAAACGTTAACTGCAGAAGATCTAATGATTTAGTAGATTATTAATTAACACTAATAATAAAATAGTTAACAATCCCTCTTTACCATCTACTTTCTAATGATTTAGTTAAAAAATAAAAAGCGAAAATAAAAAGGGATGATGTGGCACGAACGAATTTCCACACACTTTTCATTTACGACCAAAGAAGAAGATCATTCTTTTTATCAAACATAAACATAGGTGGATCAATTTGAGAGAGGACCGCCAATTAATTGCATGGGCTGCATGCTTAGAGTCTACTTTGTTCACTATATATTAACCCTTTATTAGTTACCCATTATATACAATTTGAACCTAGTTTATAATTTTGTTTTCAGGATAAATTAATTTCAGAATAATACCATGAACTATATAAGCATGCATTTTTCACGCAAATGCCATAAAATTTATAAACTCTAACTACATTTTATAAACTTAGTCGGTCGTAAATAAACACGAACTTCCAGATATTTAATTTCATTTTAATACAATAAGTTTTTTTTTCAACTGCAACTATTCAGAAGATATCGGATAGAAGGATAAAGTAAAAGAAACAAGGTATCATATTGGTTCGAAAATGCTGAAAGTTCTCAGTAATTGTTCGCACTTGACTAAATCCATGATGTTTACTTTTAATTTGTAGATCTCACTAAGCTCGTAGTATAATTATGTACACCTTCATATTATTATACCCTTCAACAAATCTGTCAAATTACTAAAACGAGAAAAAAAACTCTTTTTGGATTGGTATTTCTTCAAAATTCAAAATTGTAATGTTCCAAAGATAAAGTTCTCTAGACTATATACTATTCAATGCTGAATGTAAATAGCAGTTATTTGATAATTTCTTGTGCGCGGCTTTTTCATCTCGGAATAAACATGTCAAATTTTCACCTTAGAGACGTTTCACAATTGGTTTTCTAAATTTTATACCATTTCATCACAAACCATCAGTTTGCTATATATTTTTTTTATGGATAAAGAAAGTTTTAGTATATGCTATAGACTTTTAGCATTAAATAGTGGTTAAATTATGAGGAAATGGGACTTGCAGCCAGAGCCCAAACTGCGGTGGCCTCTCACAATATAAACAGAACTAGTATATTTAGCAATTAGACTCAATTTGAACATCCCATTACATGCATAACTTTTTCCCACAAATACTCCACTCTTGATAATTACAGCTTTATCGGACTCAAATACAACTTTAAAACCATGTTTACTCAGCAAACTTACATACATTAAATTCTTACGAATTTCTGGAATATACAACGCTTCGGTCAATTTCATTGATTTATCCGAAGTGAATTTTAAATTAACCGTTCCAATGTCTTTAACCGTTACAGTCAATTCATTGCCCATGAAAAGTTGAAGGCCGTCACTTTCTTTCTTGAAAGTTGCAAATATGGATCTATTATTAATTACATAGCTAGTGTCATCCGAATCAAGATACCAATTTATGTCATTTCCAAACACATTGATTTCAGAAATTATTGTGATGAATCCATCCATCGTTTCCGATTTCTTCTCTATTTTGAGTAATCGACAAAAGTTAAGTTAGATAATTTATGAAAAATTGCATGAATATAAAATGTATTAATAAAAACAAAGTTTAGATACTTGTTATCTAAAAGGTTCATCTCTTCCACATCTATATTTTTGTGTTTTGAACCAAACGCTTTCCACAAATTCTCTTCATATTTTGGTGCTGTTAGGATCAGAGTAGTGAGTACGCACTATAATTTGAAAAGTTTGAGACTCGTCAGTTTCATCGTTGATATTTTCGGCGCCATTGATGAACACGAAATATTGTTTTAAAATGTTGTTGCAAAATTGTGGTTGAAATCAATGATAAGAAAAAACACAAACACGATAGAGTGGGTTGAGACACATAATCGCCATCTTTAAAACAATATCAACTCCCCTACAATGCAACGGGGATTGATACGATTTGCCTTCAGGATACAACAACCCAACCGTGTGTTTACAATCTCCCGCGTTGCACCTGCAGGGAATTGTCCCGAAGAACTTGATCTTTATGAGTACCAAAGAAAAAATGGAGAAGAGAAGAGAATGGATTGTTATGATCTTTTGTGTCCATGTAACAGAAAAACCAAGTTGATTTAAATAGGAGTAAAGGGAAACCGATGGAACCCTTCCACCATTTGAATTAAAATCCAAACTTCCTATAACCCCCATAACTACTTCCTCCAATAAAATGGGAGGGAGTTTTGAGTTCAAATGAAACTTCATCCCATTAAATAATTATAAATCCAAAAAAAATATACATTTTAATTTATAGAAATTACTTATATTATAAATAATATAACAAAATGCAAACTCTTAGAGCTTATTAGTTGCAGTGTTATTGGAATGATAATAATTAGGGTTTTATCCTTGGCCCGCTGCCTGCGGTGCAGAGGCGCATGCTGGTGAAACAGAAGCCTTGGGAACTCACTGTTTGAAGTTAGCCCAAATTAAGCAGATAGCGGGTCTACGGTTAATCCAATTAATTAATTATATATGCATTTTATAAACTCTAACTACATTTTATAAACTTGGTCGGGTCGTAAATAAACACAACTTGGATAAAGTAAAAGAAACAAGGTATTATATTAGTTTGAAAATGCTGAAAGTTCTCAATAATTGTTCGCACTTGAACATATAACTTTCTAAATTTCATAACAGTTCATCACAAACCATCAGTTTGCCACATTCTTTTTATTTTTATGGTTAAAGAAAGTTTTAGTATATGCTACAGACTTTTAGCATTAAATAGTAGTTAAATTACGAGGAAACAGGGACTGCAGGTCCAAACTGCTGCAGTGACCTCTCACATTTGCCAATGGGACCAGCTAGCTATTTTGCAATTAAGCCTTTGAAACCGGCCCATTTAAGAGGTCACTGCAGTTTTGGGCCCGTTTTCTCATTATTAGGCTTACAAAAAATGAAATTTTTATAAAAAAAATCATCTAACAATCTCTATATACTTGTAGGGTAAGTTAAAATCTTTTGGAGAATTTTTTGAAATAGACCTATTTTTATATTTAATATTGAAAACCGACGTGGCAAAAAATTGCAAGTTTTTTTCGACTTTAAATATTTAATTTTATTTTGGAAGCATCCAAGTTGCAAGTTGAACTATTATAATAATTACAATGTTTCTGGATTCTCTCTATATAAATGGACTCAATCACCCCCTTAATCTGTTCAACTCACCATATACTTTTCACAAGGGGGTGATCTGAAACAGGGGCATTTTGGGAAGGGTTAGAGAGAGAGGAGTTTTTTTTCCAATGCAGAGGTTAATTTGTACTTTTCTTTATTTTTTTTTACCAATTTTAGAAAGTTATATGTTCAAATTTCAAAGATCTTAAACCAAGAGGGGGAAAAACCTTAAAAGATTTGTTATTGGTTAATTTTTGGGGTTTATAAACTGAGCTTAGTGTTCTTCAACGAACGGTATTATTATTCAATTTATATTTTTTGTATAATAAAACCCATCTGGGTTTAGGTTGATGATGTATTTATTATATGAAACAATATTAGTATTAAATTGAGAAAACACATGACATCACACTTTTCCATTATATACATCATGCTGCAAATACATGAATCTTTTATATCGGAATGAAAAGAAACAGAAAGGTGCCATTCATTGAACATGCACCGTGTTGCATGCCATGTATCCGCCACTATATAAAATTCCTGCAGTGTGGCTGTATGCCCCGCTTCTTTTATTAAATTTTTATGAAAAGACAAGGGGAGAATTTTTGGTAGATGTGTACCAGAAAAGAAATGATGTTCATTTCTAGTCTTAGTTATTGCATATTAATGCATTTGGGTATGGAAATGCTGGTTATTAATTTTCGTTGGTTTCTGATAATTTGTATGCAAATGTATATGTAGCTGCTGTTGCATGGGAGGCAGGAAAGCCTCTTGTAATCGAAGAGGTCGAGGTGGCGCCGCCGCAAGCCAACGAGGTCCGGCTAAAGATTCTCTTTACTTCACTCTGCCACACTGATGTATATTTTTGGGAGGCCAAGGTATATCTATTTTTGCTTCAGAAAGATACTGCTTTGAAACTAGTTCCTCTTTCAATAATGAATGTTAGTCTCTCTGTTGTTGCATCAAAATCCTGAAGTTATGTATCGTGCGAAATAGAATTTTCTGGGAAGAAGTTGATATTTTGTTTCAAATAATCACCATTTTGAAATGTGTGTCGATTGGTATCTGAACCTGCACCTGCATTGCTCTGGTACCATCCTATGTTGTAATTTTGAAGTTACGAGAGGATTGACAAATATATTTTTCAATTTCTAACAATGAAAACTATGAATTTCTTAGTTTCTACATTATGGGAAAGGAAGGAGATAAGATTAGATCATGACACATATTAATATCAATGTTGAAAATAACGATAGCGTAAAGCGTAATGTTCCGTCGCTAAAAAGCTTAAGCTATAGAGATTATTATTAAATTAATTTTAATAATTATATTTGTTCATACTAAATTACAAATACAAAAAAAATAGTCTTAAAAATATAAAATAGATTTACATTTGTTAATAATTTAAGAAAATAATGCAAAATCTACTAGCAATTAACGTAAAAAATCCCTAATTTTCAATTTTACAAGTTTACAGTCATATTTATGTATTCAAAGTCGATGAGTAGAATTTGTGTGTGTGTGGGCGGGGGTGGGGTGGGGGGGGGGGGGGTTATCTTTAGGTTACTGAGAATCGAAACTCGGAGAATGTGTAACATAAATATTAGGTTTACATGATTTATTGAAGTTTAGATCCAGTCTAATAACAAAAATCCCTATGTAAAATCTTATTCACAAAGAGCGTAGGCAATGCATAGCGTAGCGTAAACTATTTGTAGAAATAACGTAAAATAGCGTATGCTACTTTGTATTTAAGTTATTTTGTTGAGTTGCTTGGCAAATAGGTCGAGGCATTGAGCTATGCTACATAGCGAGTATAATGAGCTACGTAGCGAGTTTCTTTCAACATTGATTGATATTTACAATATCATATATATGATGATGAATTGATGATTAACATGCTCTTGGGTTTTGATTTCCAGGGTCAAACTCCGATGTTTCCTCAGATCTTTGGGCATGAAGCAGGAGGGTAAGACTTCTCTCTTAAGCAACAACTTCTTAAGCCATGAAAAATGTTTCTATGCTGATTTCTGAATCTATTATATTCACATTTATAGGATTGTAGAGAGTGTCGGCGAAGGAGTGACGGATCTCGCACCAGGTGACCATGTGCTCCCCGTATTCACGGGCGAGTGCAAAGACTGCGTGCACTGCAAGTCGGAGGAGAGCAACATGTGCAATCTCCTCAGGATCAATACCGATAGAGGGGTCATGATTGGTGACGGGCAGTCGAGGTTCTCTATAAACGGAAAGCCCATCTACCATTTCGTCGGCACATCCACCTTCAGCGAGTATACTGTTGTCCATGTTGGATGTCTTGCCAAGATCAACCCTTTGGCTCCACTCGAGAAAGTTTGTGTACTTAGCTGTGGCATTTCGACGGGGCTTGGGGCTACTTTGAATGTTGCAAAGCCAAAGAAGGGATCAACGGTGGCGGTTTTCGGATTGGGGGCTGTTGGCCTTGCTGTGAGTCTCTCTCTCTCTCTCTCTCTCTCTCTCTCTCATGTTCAATCTATACTTATTTGTTAAATTCTGTTTTGAAACTGAAGTTTTGTATAGTTGTCCAAACTTAAAATAACCACGGTCCAAAGTTTACTTTGTTTGGCTTTTATTATCTAATAGAATAACTGCAGTTATCTCAGCATAAAATCAAGACATTTCTACCTCATTTATCTAGATTCCAACAAAAGGAAGAAGAAAAAACTCTTTTGGACTTAAAGATAACTCCAAGCTAAACAATATATTGAAGATATATTTTGGCCGTAGTTCATGTCATAGAATGTGACAAAGTTTTGCGTTGGCTGTCACAAGCCTACCACAACCCTCACCTTTTCTCATCCGGACTTGGGACCGGCAACGGTGGGTTTATATTTTGACCGTAGTTATCCTAACTTTATAAAATAAATCTTGTTATCCAAACTTCGAAGTAAAAACACTGGGTTATTTGTTTAATTTTATACTTTTCCGAGGAGTTCTTTCAGAATAACAAATTCGTTCTTTTTGTGTTCGAATTATTAGGCTGCAGAAGGGGCTAGGATTGCAGGGGCTTCTAGGATTATTGGTGTTGATGTGAACTCGTCGAGGTTTGAAGAAGGTGAGATAGCTTCACTTATCGATTCCATTCTACTAAATGTAGAAATTAGTCTGCTCCTGCTATCTAAATTTAACTTTCATAGGATAATTATATTAACATGTCCATTTTCTTCTATTAACAGCGAAGAAGAAGTTGGGCGTAAATGAATTTGTTAACCCAAAAGACCATGACAGGCCAGTTCAAGAGGTTTGTTAAGAAATTGCTTGAACACTTGCGATATTTGAAAGGTGATGCGATAATTTTGTGGTAATTAATATGAGGCTATTTGTGTCTTCTGTTAGGTTCTTTCTGGGATGACCGATGGAGGAGCGATCGGAGCGTAGAATGCACTGGAAATACCAATGCCATGATATCTGCTTTCGAATGTGTTCACGATGTAAGTAATTTTTGTGTTATTATTGTCCGCTGATATTTTGAAATTTAGAACATGTCAACACTTGTTCATTAATATTTTTTAGGGTTGGGGTGTTGCTGTACTGGTTGGTGTACCTCACAAAGATGCAGAATTCAAAACGCACCCCATAAATGTGCTTAATGAAAGGACCCTCAAGGGTACATTCTTCGGAAACTACAAGCCTCGGACCGACCTCCCTTCGGTTGTCGAAATGTACATGAACAAGGTATATACAGAATGCTAAATAATCTTAGCTTATAAAAGTATTTCTCCCAAACGATCACCACAACATCGAAACCTCAGAGTTTTAGTGCAACGGAAAAATATTAAGACTAAATAGTTATCTAACGAGATATGTGATGTAATTTGCATTGGTGCAGGAGTAGGAACTAGAAAAGTTTGTGACCCATGAGGTGCCATTCTCCGAGATCAACAAGGCTTTCGATTACATGCTCAAAGGTGTTGGCCTCCGTTGCATCATTCGAATGGATGGTTGATCTACATCTGCTGCTTAACACTTTACTGGAAAATAAAGATAGCTTTGATCTATGCAAGACTTGAATAAATGGGCAGTATAATTTTTCGTTCTTGTTTAAGTGAGTCCTGAGTGTTTTTACAAATGGTGTTTGCTTGTAATTTTCTTTCCGACTCTTTTGTATTAATTATGTCAAAAATGTTTTGTTTGTTATTTCTTTGAGTAGAAAATAAAAAATTTCCCGTGTTGATGTTCAATCCTAGTAATACATCAAGTTGAATGCAGTATCAGATTCCCTGTCTGTGAATCTTTCTGTGGTGATGTCTGTTTCCTCCTGAAGAACCAAATTTACTCAACAACTGCGGTTTTCTCCGAATAAAGATGACTAGCAAAACTTCTGGTCCGTTTCGATCCAGAAATGACTGCTTGATTGCATTGTGATGGATATGCTCCTTACATGGACTTGTGATGTGGTGGCTGGGTAAAATATAGCGAGGCTGGTCTTCTGTGGGGTGAACTTTTTCTCGCCTTGTGCTTCTGATAGCATCGACCGATTCCAAATGACACTTGAGTCTTTTATTGTCCCGGGACTTCCCCCAACAAAACGAGATGCTCAAATCGCAAGTTGCGAACTTGATAGAGATGCATGTATGATCACAAACATAAGAGAAGGAAGCTAAATGCAACAAGATCTTATTATGTTCACTGCCAATTGGACATGACTCATGTGGTTAATATTGCGTAAGAAGTCGCCGGATCGATTCCCAAAAGGTCACGTCAAAAGAGAAGAAAGGGGGAAGACCTCAGCTAGTGCTGTTTCCATTGATACTACAAAACAAACCCCCCATGTGCAAATTAAAATTAAAAGAGGAGGCTCTTTTGGTGGAACTTGAGGTGACGGTGGCGGTAG
The DNA here is from genome assembly GCA_030015575.1 of Agapanthus africanus. Classification (NCBI taxonomy): domain Eukaryota; kingdom Viridiplantae; phylum Streptophyta; class Magnoliopsida; order Asparagales; family Amaryllidaceae; genus Agapanthus; species Agapanthus africanus. The sequence continues at coordinate 483,567,338 of JASDDO010000022.1, read as the reverse complement.
CAGTCGCAGGGATATAGTGCTCGAGTACTCCATGGCCCAATGCCACGTAGCCGACGGATCGCCGCCTTCTGGAAACCGCGGCGTTGAAACGCGTGCCAGACACGTTGGGATATCGTCACTGCCGCGTAGAATCCGAGTGGAGTCCGCGTCCGTATCAATACGCGTCAATGCCGCGTCGAACACACATGAAATACGAGTCGACCTCGCGTCGAAAACGCGTCGATGCCGCGTACAACCAGGTCGAATCCGTGACGATGCCGAGTCGGTCGGGCTGATTATTGAAGAGATTCGATTACCACCAAGTAAGAAAATAAATTCGAGTAATTCAAGCGGAAACTTGGGTTTTCTCGAAGTTCCTTGCAAGCGTGGATTTCAGGCAAAGGTTCTCACGAGTAGAAAGAAAAATAAGAACAAGGGGTAGAGATTCTATTGTTGCTACATGTACAAGAACCCAAATGATAACTGTTGCGGTTATTTTGAATGGGAATATGAAATTACTGCAAGACTTGGTGGAGACAAGAAGAAAAGATGAAATAGATTTCAACAATCAGCTGAGAGCCGAGCTTAGGATTGTTAAAGGAAGATTGGATGGCAAAATTAAGAAGATTATGTGATGGAGGGGGAATCTCCTTCTGAATTTGCTTCCCGTTGATCTGCAGATGGCTGCGATGTGTTGCTGAGATTAGATCTGGAGGCTGTCGCTCCTGAAGCGTATGGATCTCAATGGGTTGAGGTTGTGGTTGCCGAGTTACCTGCAGGGAAGTCCCGGATGGTTGTACCCCCAAGGACCCTCCGACGATCAAGTTAGTTTCGAGATCCGAGCAGAATAACGGCTTAGTGGAGTAGAATCGGTTTACCTTGACCGTCTGAAAGAGGAGTTTAAGTAGCGGTTGCAGCAGATGCAGGAGGCGCGAGAATCACGCCGGCCGTTACGCTCCCGACGTCACGCCCGCGTGATGAGCGGGACCTCCCATTAATGGTGAGACAGGCTCGTTAATGGGGGATCGTGGTGGCGTGAAACGTGGGATGAGGCCAGCGGAGATCTCGCGCATGGCGAGATTCGCGGGATGGCGGTTACGCCTGCAAGCGGTGCTGTTGGTAGGTCGATGAGACCGAGGAAGATGATCTCGGCAGGAGAGCTCGCGGACGAGCGGGAGAGCCGAGATATCTAGTTTCTGCAGTAGCTCGGGAACGAGCTGTGTCACGCCCCGCTTCTCAGAGTGCGCTAAGATAAGCTCGTGATAGAGCCAACCATGCTACCTGTGGATAGGAATTATCCCTCCACAGTCACATTACGGCTGTAGAGATATCAAGAACATTAGAAATAAAATATACCATCTAGTACATGTCCATGAGCCAGAATAAACGAGTCAAGAAATAATATGCAAAATAAATAGATCTAAGTAACAACAACATCTGGAAAGTAAGGAAATAACTAACTGGATACTAACAGGATCCTCACTGCCTGACAGCGGAAATACTCTTGATCAGCCGGCGACAAAGGTAGAGGATTTGGACCATGCAAAACCCAGACTTCAGTGCGTCATAATATCAACAATAATATAATCAGGGGGTAGCAAGTCATGCAGGCACGAGTATGAACGGTAATAAAAGTAGAACAATAACAAGTCATAAGTAAACTGTAACATGAGTATAGATCAGTGGACATGATATAAACAGGTGAAGTGCAGTGAGTAGTCTAAACTGTGCTATGGGGTTATCTACTCTAAACTTATTCGAAATCAATTAATGTAATTCTCATCGTAACCCATCGGTTTATACCCCGTTCATTCCCTACGGGACCACGGTAAAATGATGTAATAGACCGTGAGTCTATGTCCCGTTCATTCCCCACGGGACCACGGTAAAATGATGTAATGGCCCTTTGAGTTAAGTTCGGATACATTCATGATTTTCCCATACCCCCAAGGTTATGTGTGTAAGTCAGGTATTGATAAATCTGGAGCTAATTCCAACACAGGATCAAACAGGTACATGTTTGTCTAAATAGACAACAGGAAATGTCCGCAGGAAAAACATGTCAAGATTGTCGGCATTACTAACAAGATCAGGTAGCATGTCAAGCTGTGGTACATCAGGTCATGTCAGGTAGTGTATATGTATCAAGTCATGTCAAGTAGTGGTGTATCAGGTATCAAGTCAAGCAGTGTATCAGGTATCATGACAGGCAGTGCACATGTGTCAAGCGGATACTCATACTAAAACTGTAGCAAGTACGGATGCACGGTAATGCATGGATGCACAAATATTTTGTCAGGAGTTACATCATGACTATGTAGGATGCACAATTATCAAGTCTGGTGCACTAATACAACAGTAACATAAAATAAAATGGTCTCGGCGTGCAACAAGATATGTAATAAACCATACGGATACAGACGGATACTATAAAACTGTAAATCGGTAAAATTTGCTGAATATTAAAATACAAACACTATTATTTATTAAATAGATATTTATATAATAATATTAACATGGATAACATATTGAAACCGATTAATAACAATAAAAGTGGTATTGATTAACCATGCACAAGAAAGTTCCGTTCAGAAATTCAGCGTCATCCTGATTTGTAAAATAGGTTAAAAATAACAAACGTTCTTCAAAAGGGACGTGTCTTATACCAAAACAAAGATAATTCAATAAGGTTTTCATTTTTATAAGTATAAGCATCTCAGGTTGTCCGTACAAAAAGTTATGAATATTCGAAATTGAAAGTTTGCTGCTGGAATTTCCCTGGACAACAGTTTAGAGATAGATGTACAGTAAATTTCAGATTTGTCGTATCCGCTTTTCAACGACGTTTCATGTGTAAACTATAATATTTTCAAATATATAACATTATAAAATGCAGATTATAAACTAATTAAGGATAATAATAAGAAATATTACGACGATATATATTTTAAATGATATGGATGTAAATGGGTATCACATAATCGTAAAATGATAAACTAACAAGTGCAGAACATATAACTAAGCAATATGAAATGTAACTATTCAATTTGATGCAGTATAAGATAGTATAGTATGTAACAAGATAAGTTTTCATGACCTTAATCTGAAATGATATGAATGGATGCAAGCGGAATATCGAAAAGTTATAAAACTAAACATGGGATGCATGACTTTAAATACATGTATTTCATTTGTTAAAATAGATGCGTCTAAAATAATGTAGCATGTAATTAAGATTGGTTTGCATGCCTTAGATCTGAAATGCACTATACAAATGTAAACGGAACGTCGAGAGACTGTAATATGAAACATGGGATACTTGATTTAAAATACAGGTGTGATATTTATTTAAATAGGTATATAATAAGTCATATAACATGTAGCAATATTAACTTGCCTAGACGGAACAAGAACGGATGTGTACGGAACGTCTTTCGTGGGCGAAATGTCGCGACGCGCGCACGGTACATGGAACGGTTCCAAACAACGCACGAGGGTGATCACGCAAGTCAGATACGTTCACTGGATCACTCGGATCGTCAGCGACGAGTACGGCTCCGGCGGTGATCACCGAAATCAAGAAACAAGATCAAAAAAAAGAAAGAAGAAAGAAGAAGAAGAAGTAAGAAGAAGAGTCTGTGTATTAAATAAGGAAAGAAAAAATTAAATAAATAAAATATATATAAATATATATATATATGCAGAAGAGAGAGAGAAAGGGGTTGTTAGTTTGTTAGGAAATTAGTTTAGATTTAAATTTAAAAAATCTTTTAATAGTTAACTAAATTTCAATTTGTATCAATTTATAAAATTAATATTATATAAATAAAATTTGATATTCTGGTAAATACAAACATAGTCCAAAACATGTCCGGGTCGGGTCTAAAATTCAGTTTTAAAATACGAAAAATATACATGTCGACAAAAATAAAAAAATGAATGTCCGGATAATGAAAAATGCATACCCCCAAGAACGGATGCACGCACGTGCCCGTAGCCATCCAAACAAGTCCGTTTCACTGAACGGGACGAGAACAAGATGCGCGGATGCTAGCACGGGGCTAGGGGTATCATGTAGGCCATGCAATGTATTTTTAAAATATTTTATGTGACTTAAAATGTTATATTGTAAAAATGCAAATGCCAGATAAAATGCCATTCTTCAAGATGTATAAATTAAAATGAAAGTGCACGAGTCCATGTAACAGGTCAGGATAAATCATAAACATGAATCAAGACTGGTTTCAAGCAAGCGGGCTGGGTCGGATGCAAATACAAATTTCAAATACACTATTCGCACCCAAAACATAATAAATCAGGAAAATACCATAAATAAAGAAATACATGTACTAGAACTGGTATAAATGAACTAGGGTATTACAAGCTGTGAGGCCGAGGAAGCCCATTGTGCTGGGGCTCGTAGGTGAGCCAACGTCTTCCAGGTAGGACGAGCATAGGGGTGGTCTGGTCGGCCGCTGTAGGCCCTTTCTTGCATGCTCTTGGACACGCCATTTGCCACGTTTCATGATCTGGGAGGTCACCGATATCGAGCATCATCATTAGCCCCCCACTCTCGTCTCGACCAGCTGACGGGTCAGGTCGAGAGTGGTCTGCCGGGTCACCCGAGGTGAGCTCTCTTCCGAAGATATCGTCGGGCATGTCCCCGAGCAATTTGTTGTCTTTTTCTGGATGGCGCCGGCGAATCAGGGTGAGATCTTCTTCATTAAAGGAAGGTGCGCCGGTTTGTGTGCTTCGTCACTAAAGCGACGGTCCACGTGTCGAGCGTCGGTTGGACGACGCGACGTGTGGTAGACCTTCGGCGTCTGATAGGATGCAGCCCAATGCGGGAGTGACAGGTGGAGCAATCGGGGTCGTCGGACATGAGGAGTCGTTTTGGCGGGAGTCGACGGTCACCGTTGGATGGGGGGACGGAGGCTATAGGTAGAGGAGGGGCCCTCTTCAGGGCCCATCTCTCTTCATATTTTCTTCATCTTTCATCTCGTAAGCTCGGCGCTCTCATCTTAAGTCGGATCTTCTGCTTTCTCGAGGGCTTCTCAATCAGGTTAGATGTCTTGTTTTTTTTCTTTCTTCTGCTTCTTCTCTTTCTGATTCAAGCCTCTTCTCCCTTTTGGCAGGACAGATGGTTCGATCCCAGACTTTTGGTGCCTTCGGTGCTTAGTCCCGAAGGGGGGACCGCGGTGCGGCCTTGCCTCTGGCTGACTCGAGCCCCACGCTGGTGTCCCCGGCGGCGGGGCCACCTGCCCCACCACGGGCTCTTGGTGATTGTTCCAGTGGCGGCCAAAGGCGTACACGGGTTCTTGACTCTCAGACGAGGGATGCAGGAGAGAGCGAAGATGGGGTTCCTCTCAAGCGGAAGAGGACGGTCTCTCGTGCACTGTCGGCGGACATTCTGGAGGGGATCCCCGTGCAGGAGGGGGACGCCCAGTTCGTGGTCCCTTCGAGGCTCTCCATTGAGGCATGTTTTCTCGCTGGTATGGAGGATTCGGCCGGGGGACGGATGCCACGGGGGACCTTGAGGGCCTGAATGGCTGCTATCGCAGAGAAGGCGGTTCAGGTATGCACTCCCTTATGTGTTGCTTCGGGTGACCTTTTCTTAGTTCAGATGTCCTTAAGTTTTCCTGCCATTTTTCGCCAGGTCCTTCAGCACTGCGCCCTTATCACTCGTATGGAAGCCGAGGGGACTATTCGGGCCGCGGGGTCAGCAGAAGAGTCTTCTTCGGAGGTCAAGGGTCTGCGACTCGAGCTGCGTCTGGAGAGGAAGAGGTCACTCGCCTCAAAGCTCGGTCGGAAGTTGCGGACCTCACTGTTTCGAAGTGCCGGGAGTCCTACTGCCGCCTGAGCGAGTCCCACCGAGTTGTTGAGGCGAAGTTGGTGGAACTGGCCGATCGTTTTGCATCCATGAAGAGGGCGAGGGATGCCAGCAGGCGGGATGACCTCGGCGGAAGAGCTCGCGGATGAGCGAGAGAGCCGAGGTATCTAGTTTCTGCAGTAGCTGGGAACGAGCTGTGTCACGCCCCGCTTCCCAGAGTGCGCTAAGATAAGCACGTGATAGAGCCAACCATGCTACCCGTGGATAGGAAATATCCCTCCACAGTTACATTACGGCTGTAGAGATATCAAGAACAGTAGAAATAAAATAAACTATCCAGTACATGTCCATGAGCCAGAATAAACGAGTCAAGAAATAATATGCGAAAGAAATAGATCCAAGTAACAACAACATCTGGAAAGTAAGGAAATAACTAACTGGATACTAACAGGATCCTCACTGCTTGACGGCGGAAATACTCTTGATCAGCCTGCGACAAAGGTAGAGGATCTGGGCCATGCAAAACCCAGACGTCAGTGCGTCATAATATCAACAATAATATAATCAGGGGGTAGCAAGTCATGCAGCATGAGTATGAACGGTAATAAAAGTAGAACAGCAACAAGTCATAAGTTAACCGTAACATGAGTATAGATCAGTGGACATGATATAAACAGGTGAAGTGCAGTGAGTAGTCTAAACTGTGCTATGGGGTTATCTACTATAAAGTTATTCGAAATCAATTAATGTAATTCTCATCGTAACCCATCGGTCTATGCCCCGTTCATTCCCTACGGGACCACGGTAAAATGATGTAATAGACCGTGAGTCTATGTCCCGTTCATTCCCCACGGGACCACGGTAAAATGATGTAATAGCCCTTTGAGTTAAGTTCAGATACATTCTTGATTTCTCCATACCCCCAAGGTTATGTGTGTAAGTCAGGTATTGATAAATCTGGAGCTAATTCCAACACAGGATTAAACAGGTACATGTTTGTCTAAATAGACAACAGGAAATGTCCACAGGGAAAACATGTCAAGATTGTCGGCATTACTAACAAGATCAGGTAGCATGTCAAGCTGTGGTACATCAGGTCATGTCAGGTAGTGTACATGTATCAAGTCATGTCAAGTAGTGGTGTATCAGGTATCAAGTCAAGCAGTGGTATATTAAGTCATGACAGGCAGTGCACATGTGTCAAGCGGATACTCATACTAAAACTGTAGCAAGTACGGATGCACGGTAATGCATGGATGCACAAATATTTTGTCAGGGGTTACATCATGACTATGTAGGATGCACAATTATCAAGTCTGGTGCACTAATACAACAGTAGCATGAAATAAAATGGTCTCGGCGTGCAACTAGATATGTAATAAACCATACGGATACAGACAGATACTATAAAACTGTAAATCGGTAAAATTTGCTGAATATTAAAATACAAACACTATTATTTATTAAATAGATATTTATATAATAATATTAACATGGATAACATATTGAAACCGATTAATAACAATAAAAGTGGTATTGATTAACCATGCACAAGAAAGTTCCGTTCAGAAATTCAGCGTCATCCTGATTTGTAAAATAGGTTAAAAATAATAAACGTTCTTCAAAAGGGACGTGTCTTATACCAAAACAAAGATAATTCAATAAGGTTTTCATTTTTATAAGTATAAGCATCTCAGCTTGTCCCTACAAAAAGTTATGAACATTCGAAATTGAAAGTTTGCTGCTGGAATTTTCCTGGACAACAGTTTAGAGATATTTTCATTTGCATTTTACGTTATATAAACAATTTATTTTGCAAGTAAATATTTCATAGAGTTATATTATTCTGAGTTAGCTTCGTAACGAACTAAAAAACGTATACTAATGATTTTTCTATGATTTATAATGAATTTTATAAGGTAAGGTGTACAGTAAATTTCAGATTTGTCGTATCCGCTTTTCAACGACGTTTCATGTGTAAACTATAATATTTTCAAATATATAACATTATAAAATGCAGATTATAAACTAATTAAGGATAATAATAAGAAATATTACGACGATATATATTTTAAATGATATGGATGCAAACGGGTATCACATAATCGTAAAATGATAAACTAACAAGTGCAGAACATATAACTAAGCAATATGAAATGTAACTATTCAATTTGATGCAGTATAAGATAGTATAGTATGTAACAAGATAAGTTTTCATGACCTAGATATGAAATGATATGAATGGATGCAAACAGAACATCGAAAAGTTATAAAACTAAACATGGGGTGCATGATTTTAAATACAGGTATTCCATTTGTTAAAATAGATGCGTCTAAAATAATGTAACATGTAATTAAGATTGGTTTGCATGCCTTAGATCTGAAATGCACTATACAAATGTAAACGGAACGTCGAAAGGCTGTAATATGAAACATGGGATACTTGATTTAAAATACAGGTGTGATATTTATTTAAATAGGTATATAATAAGTCATATAACATGTAGCAAGATTAACTTGCCTAGACGGAACAAGAACGGATGTGAACGGAACGTCCTTCGTGGGCGAAATGTCGCGACGCGCGCACGGTACACGGAATGGTTCCAAACAACGCACGAGGATGATCACGCAAGTCAGGTACGTTCACTGGATCACTCGGATCGTCAGCGACGAGCACGGCTCCGGCGGTGATCACCGGAATAAAAAAACAAGATCAAAAAAAAGAAAAAAGAAAGAAGAAGAAGAAGTAAGAAGAAAAGTCTGTGTATTAAATAAGGAAAGAAAAAATTAAATAAATAAAATATATATAAATATATATATGCAGAGGAGAGAGAGAGAGAAAGGGGTTGTTAGTTTGTTAGGAAATTGGTTTAGATTTAAATTTAAAAAATCTTTTATTAGTTAACTAAATTTCAATTTGTATCAATTTATAAAATTAATATTATATAAATAAAATTTGATATTCTGGTAAATACATAGTCCAAAACATGCCCGGGTCGGGTCTAAAATTCAGTTTTAAAATACGAAAAATATACATGTCGACAAAAATAAAAAAAATGAATGTCCGGATAACGAAAAATGTATACCCCCAAGAACGAATGCACGCACGTGCGCGTAGCCATCCAAACAAGTTCGTTTCACTGAACGAGACGAGAACAAGATGCGCGGATGCTAGCACGGGGCTAGGGGTATCATGCAGGCCATGCAATGCATTTTTAAAATATTTTATGTGACTTAAAATGTTATATTGTAAAAATGCAAATGCCAGATAAAATGCCGGTATTCAAGATGTATAAATTAAAATGAAAGTGCACGAGTCCATATAACAGGTCAGGATAAATCATTAATATAAATCAAGACTGGTTTCAAGCAAGTGGGCTAGGTCGGATGCAAATACAAATGTCAAATACACTATTCGCACCCAAAACATAATAAATCAGGAAAATACCATAAATAAAGAAATACATGAACTAGAACTGGTATAAATGAACTAGGGTATTACAAGCTGTGAGGCCGAGGAAGCCCATTGTGCTGGGGCTCATAGGTGAGCCAACGTCTGCTTGGTAGGACGAGCATAGGAGTGGTCTAGTCGGCCGCTGTAGGCCCTTTCTTGCATGCTCTTGGACATGCCATCTGCTACGTTTCATGATCTGGGAGGTCACCGATATCGAGCATCATCATTAGCCCCCCACTCTCGTCCCGACCAGCTGACGGGTCGGGTCGAGAGTGGTCTGCCAGGTCATCCGAGGTGAGCTCTCTTCCGAAGATATCGTCGGGCGTGTCCCCGGGCAATTTGTTGTCTTTTTTCTGGATGACGCCGGCAAATCAGGGTGAGATCTTCTTCATTAAAGGAAGGTGCACTGGTTCATTTGCTTCGTCACTGAAGCGACGGTCCACGTGTCGAGCGTCGGTTGGACGACGCGACGTGTGGTAGACCTTCGGCGTCTGATAGGATGCAGCCCAATGCTGGAGTGACAGGTGGAGCAATCGGGGTCGTCGGACGTGAGGAGTCGTTTTGGCGGGAGTCGACGGTCGCCGTTGGATGGAGGGGCCGGAGGCTATAGGTAGAGGAGGGGCCCTCTTCAGGGCCCATCTCTCTTCATATTTTCCTCATCTTTCATCTCGTAAGCTCGGCGCTCTCATCTTAGGTCGGATCTTCTGCTTTCCCGAGGGCTTCTCAATCAGGTTAGATGTCTTGTTTTTCTTTCTTTCTTCTACTTCTTCTCCTTCTGAGTCGAGCCTCTTCTCCCTTTTGGCAGGACATATGGTTCGATCCCAGACTTTTGGTGCCTTCAGTGCTCAGTCCAGAAGGGGGGACCGCGGTGCGACCTTGTCTCTGGCTGACTCGAGATCCACGCTGGTGTCCCCGGCGGCGGGGCCACCTGCTCCACCACGGGCTCTTGGTGATTGTTCCGGTGGTACACGGGTTCTTGACTCTCAAACGAGGGATGCGGGAGAGAGCGAAGACGGGGTTCCTCTCAAGCGAAAGAGGACGGTCTCTCGTGCACCGCCGGCGGACATTCTGGAGGGGACCCCCATGCAGGAGGGGGACGCCCAGTTCGTGGTCCCGTCGGGGCTCTCCGTTGCGGCCAGTTTTCTCGCTGGTATGGAGGAGTCGGCCGGGGGCCGGATGCTACGGGGGACCTTGAGGGCCCGCATGGCTGCTATCGCAGAGGAGGCGGTTCAGGTATGCACTCCTTTATGTGCTGCTTCGGGTGACCTTTTCTTAGTTCAGATGTCCTTAGGTTTTCCTGCCATTTTTCGCCAGGTCCTTCTGCATTGCGCCCTTATCACTCGTATGGAAACCGAGGGGGCTATTCGGGCTGCGGGGTCAGCAGAAGAGTCTTCTTTGGAGGTCAAGGGTCTGCGACTCGAGCTGCGTCTAGAGAGGAAGAGGTCACTCGCCTCAAATCTCGGTCGGAAGTTGCGGACCTCACCGTTTCGAAGTGCCGGGAGTCCTACCGCCGCCTGAGCGAGTCCCACCGAGTTGTTGAGGCGAAGTTGGTGGAACTGGCCGATCGTTTTGCAGCCATGAAGAGGGTGAGGGATGCTAGCAGGCGGGATACCGACGCGGCGCGTCAAGCAGCGGAGGCCGCCGAAGCCCGGGCTAGGAGGGCGGTGGCGGATTACAAGAAGTCGGACCGGTTTTATGTCGACCTCGGCGAGGCCTCTGCCATTGCATGGAACAAAGCTCTTGATGCCGTCAAGGAGCAGCTTCCAGAGTTCGCCGACGGTGAGCTCCGTGCTTGGGTCCCACTCTCGGTCGTCCTGCCTTCGGCCGATAGTGATGAGGGGAGTGAGGTCTAGGCGGGGCTTGCTGCCCGATCTTTTTGGTTTTTTCCTCCTCTTTCTCTTGTAAGCCTCCGGGTAATTTGATAAGGCTGGGGAGCCTATAGTACCCTTGTAAAAGCTTTGACTTTTTGAATAAAAACTTTTTGTTTTTGCAGTAGTGTTTGTGCTTGCGTTTCCTTTTGTTGGTAGACACTTGTATCTGCACAGTACTGCCTTATGGTCGGCGTGTTCCTTGTCTAGCGATTACTCATCGACTTGACTCTGAACATTTTCCGAGTGTGCGAGGACCGACGGGAAGACGATGTCTCCATGGCCCCGAAGTCGAAGTGTAGATCGCTAAGACGTTGATAGATTGGATGCCTCTTGTTGAGTTCACGTTCCTTAGTTGTTGGAGCTGTAAGTCCACGGTAGCGCCCCGGCCGTCTAACAGACGCCAAATGCGGAACAAAAACCTTTTACAACTGGCGCTATCGCGTACCGTAACCCGGATCTGCCATTAAAGCTAAACTAACAAACTACAAAGTGGGTAGAAGAGTTATACCGAACGATCTGAGTCCTTCGGTCTTCAACCATCATCCCACGCTTGTTGCGGCTGCTCCGATCTTCTGAATCTTCATTCTTCTTGTCCAGGTGGCACCACGTCGACGGATCTTTAAACGGGCTCCCGCCTCTGAACCGAGGCAACTCGATCGTCAAGTTTGCTAAAAGAGACGACCAAGATGAAGTAGAGAATGAGTAGAACACTTTGTCTCATTACGTTCAAGGCTATGGACGAATGGTTAATGAAGTTGCCTTTTGGGTCGGGTGAAATGAGAAATGAGGCTATCTAAGTTTCATGAACCCGAATCTATCATAATCTTTTTTCTAGTGAACAACAACCATGAATCTATCAAGAGAGGGGGCCGGCCATATAAAGAGGAGGGGGTGAGTGTAGGAGCAAGGGGGTGACCACAACAATGAAGCTTATCATAACACCTAGTATGAATGCATTAATGAAAACAATAAATCACTTAACCTTGTCATCACAAGCATTAAATGACCATTAATGCACAAATCCACCTCACCATCCTAGTCACCATTCTAGAACCTTCTAGAAACACGACTCACCTCATGACTCACCCTCAAGAAGGAAAGATAAATCCGTATTTAACCGAATGTTAAACACGGCTGATAGAAAATTGGAAACTGGTAACTTCCAAAAGTGATCCTGAAACGAATTTCAAGATAACCCCGTATCAGTATAAACATACCCGCATTTGTATTACGACCGAATACAAATACATCTGAGACAAAGATATTATATCTACACAGCATAATACTCGGATCCGGCTTAAACCAAAGCCGACCAGTATTATCTGCCCGAAAAACGACACGTGCGAAAACGCACGTGCATTTTCTGAACTTTGCCATAAACCCATACGGCCTCTACAACGTTTTGCCCGAACTTGGAAAAGTGTCTGTGGGGGACTCTAATGACTCATCAATACACTGGCACTGGGTATAACCACTAGCACGTCAGAGGTACAAGATGTACGTAAGGTTTGCCTATGTATTGATTGGAAGGGAAGCTGACGAGCGAACTCATCTATAAACCCTACTGAGCCTAACAGTGACAATGTATATACAGTCCAGTCCGTTCGTCTAAAGAGTATCGCATATCGAGTCTAGGGGGTGGATAAAGTCAGACCCCTAACAACGTGATAAATCGTGTCGGCATGAAGCCCATCACCACCTGAGAAACTACTGATCCAAATCAGTAATTCTCCACTATCTCGGCCGAGGATTTCTAGTGATGGCCACCCGTGCACTGCGCGACATCAACCCCCAATACCGGGAGAGACGAATCCCCGACGATCCGCTCACTGCCTCCATGTGGCTCGGGACTGTACCCAACTAAAACCTGTTTGCACAACTCCTTTGAGCATGGTAAGGTAGTAATCTAAGCACAGTGGGAACTCACACGAGACAAATGACGATCTCAGGTCGACAAACTAACCTGTACACATGTCACCAGGGAACTGCTATCTAACAATATGTATAATACCAACTAGCATGTTCCCGGCGAGTCCTGTCCGGTGTACTCATAACCCAATGAGCACCTGTATACATCTTAGGTGAACCAACTGACACCAGTGGCTTGTGAGACCGGCCACCGCCCCTCGTCGGGGTCTCGACTGTATACACTAGCCTACTCTAAAGTATCGATGCCATGTCTCGAAACTCCCACGACTAGGGACTCATTAAGGATGTGCTTACAGACCTCAGCTCCCACGTGTATGATCGCCATCATACTGCTGGCAGTCAAGCAAGAATCCTATAGGCTCTATCAATATGCAATAGCGAACTAAAGCATGTATACGATGATAAAGACAAACCAGATAGCATATTATCATCTCGAGCAAGACTGTCATATCGGTATAGGTGCTGCCTCAATCATTGCAATCACGTACCTGCGATCCAATAATTGACTTTGAGGGCACTATCTCCAATAGTTGGAGGGGCCGTAATGGGCCAACTGAGGATATTACCAAGCAGGGTAGCTGCTCGTTACCTCTTGGTGAGGGCTTTGATTCTTAGCTGTTGGAGGGACCGTATTTGGCCTGCTAAGGATGGCCGGGCCCGGCTGCTCAGTGCCTCTTGGCGAGGGCTTTGATCCTTAGCTGTTGGAGGGGCCGTAAGAGGCCTGCTAAGGATGGCCGAGCAGGGTAGCTGCTCGGTGCCTCCTGGCGAGGGCTTTGATCCTTAGCTATTGGAAGGCCGCAAGAGGCCTGCTAAGGATGGCCGAGCAGGGTAGCTGCTCAGTGCCTCTTACCGAGGGCTTTGATCCTTAGCTGTTGGAGGGGCCGTAAGAGGCCTGGTAAGGATGGCCGAGCAGGATAGCTGCTCAGTGCCTCTTGGCGAGGGCTTTGATCCTTAAGGATGCCCGAACGGGGTTTCCACCTGGTGCCTCTTGGCGAGGGCTTTGATCCCTGGTTTTTCTAGGAATAAACGAGCATGGATCGTACTAAGCGGTTGCTTCTTTCGAAGGCTTTTCATCCTTAGCGCGGGAGGGGCGTGGGAGGCCTACTAAGGATGCCCGGGCAGGGTTGCCTCCCGGTGCCTCATGGCGAGGGCTTTGATCCTTGGTGGTGTGCCATGGATAACCGAGCATGGTTGTGCTAAGCGGTTGCCTCTTTCGAGGGCTTTTGGGTCCTTAAGGATGGCCGAGCAGGGTTGCTGCCCGGTGCCTCTTGGCGAGGGCTTTGATCCCTGGCGTCCTAGGGTAGGGAAGCTACCGGCCAGGGATAGCCGAGCAGGGTAGCCGCAGGGCTTCCTCTTTGCGAGGGCTTTGATCCCTGGCGTCGTGGGGTAGGAAAGCTACCAGCCAGGGATAGCCGAGCAGGGTAGCTGCAGGGCTGCCTCTTTGTGAGGGCTTTGATCCCTGGTGTTGTGGGGTAGGGAAGCTACCAGCCAGGGATAGCCGAGCAGGGTAGCCGCTCGGCTGCCTCTTGGTGAGGGCTTTGATCACTGGCGTCGTGGGGTAGGGAAGCTACCAGCCAGGGATAGCCGAGCAGGGTAGCCGCTCGGCTGCCTCTTGGCGAGGGCTTTGATCCCTGGCATCATGGGGTAGGGAAGCTACCAGCCAGGGATAGCCGAGTAGGATAGCCGCTCGGCCATCTCTAGGTGAGAGCTTAGACCACAAAGATAGAACTCTTCCTTTTTGCAATGCTCTAACGTTCCATTCTTGTTATTCGGATGAAAAGGACTTCTTAGAAATTTTTTTTACATTATCTTTGTGATAGGAGGGGTGTACACTCGTAGGTAGTGAGTTCACTGGTACAGCTTGAGCTTCTCGATATTATAAGGCCGTGGAAACTTGCGCCGTCCGCGTCCTGTAAGCGGTAGGCTCCGCCGGGAAGTATCTCGGCGACGAGGAAATGACTGTCCCATTTTGGGGAAAACTTATGTAGCCTGCCTTGATCGCCGAACTCGTTCCGCCATAGGACCAGGTCTCCGGTCTTGAAGGAACGAGGCTTGATCCGCGCGTTGTAGTATCGGGCAGTTTGCTGCTGATAGACGGCAACCCTAATCTGAGCCCGGTCCCGTTTCTCCAGCAATATGTCCAGGTTGGTCCACAGTGTCGTAGTGTTCGCTTCGTCATCGAAGTGTTCGACACGGTGACTGGGTAACCCGATCTCCGTCGGGACCATCGCCTCAGTCTAGTAGCAGAGGCTGAAAGGGGTTTCCCCGGTGGGGGTCTTCTTCGACGTGCGCAGGGCCCATAAAACCCGGGGCAACTCCTCGACCCAATTGCCTTGGTGTCCCTCCAAGCGGGTCCGGAGACCCCGGAGGACTTCCCGGTTGGCGACTTCGGCCTGCCCGTTGCATTGGGGGTATGCGACCGCGGCAAATTTCATGAGGATATGATATTCACTGCAGAAATCTTTCACCTTCTCGTTCTCGAAGTTCATCCCGTGGTCGGTAATGATACACCTTGGGATGCCGAACTGGAATATCAAGTTGTTTTGCAGAAACTTGATGGTCGTGGCAGCGTCCGGTTTTTTGATGGGGACTGTCACGCCCCGCTTCCCAAAATACGGAATACGAGGGGTAGACAAGGCCAGCCATGCTCCTACGGTCAAGGAAATGTCCTGCCGTAGTCACACTTCGGCTTTTAGTTTATCATGGTAAACAGTAAAGATGCGCAGATAATGAGAAATGCAGTAACTGAAAGGAACACTGTGAAGACTGACCTGAAGTGGAACAAACGAATGTAACTCGGAATGGCAAGACAAGAAGTCTGTGATGCACTGGTCCAGCCTAAATCTTCTCCTCATACTGAGCATGCATACTCAGGTCGTCAGAGCGACGCAACAAAAATATTATAATAATAAGATACAACAGGTAAGTGAGGTAATACCAGTATAAGAACAGTGCAAGTAATCACTATGTCACTATATGATGCAGAATATGTTCTGTGTCCCTATCGGTCTCTAGGTCATGTTTGAAATCACATAGTGGAAGGAGGATCATGTTTAACAGGAGTCTCGTACATACCCGAGACAACGGCCCACATGCCCGGGACATAACCCTGTCAGCCGGATCGCTAGATCCTGTCCTACACGAATAAATATCACGGTTCGAATGATCATCCTCTAAACACGGTCCCGCTAAATACGATACTCTTTCCACTTTGATTTCCCCTTTTTCCCCAGGTTACACTATTTAAGATATTGATCTAGTTGTGTACAAGTATACCAATGGCACGGTTTTATCACTGTTCACTGTATTTATCACTGTCACGAATATTCACTTTCCATTGAGCACGATTTTATCACTGTTCACTGTATTTATCACTGTCACGAATTTTCACTTTCCATTGGTGTACTCGTCACTCCTAAACCAATATCTATCACGCACGATAATGCAAAGTCCACACGTACTAACACTGTGTATATGACAAGGGTATGATATATGTATTGTATGCTACCAATAAGCTCTGTAAGTTATGAATTAACATGCATGTCATGAACTAAAATAAATTGCACAAATTAATATGTTACGAATTCGGCAAAAATGATGTAAGTAAGATATATAGAACAATCAGTCAGTAATTCATCAAAATTTGTTTCAGTTCAATCGGAGTTTCGGTTTTCAAGATATAACTGTTTCAGTTTAAGTGCTCGCGGCTGGAATTTCAATTTCAGAACTGAACGTCTGTTTCGTGGCACGAATTTCACCCAGTTGGGCTCAGAATTTAGCGATGTCACAGTTAAATGAAATTTAGGGTTTTCGATAGGGTATTCAACGCAACAGACGGATCCTCAATCACATCTGTACGTTGAAAGTTATACACAGTTTAATGTCAGTATGTCATTTCAGAAATTGTTCTGAACAGCTTCACGTTCTGCCCTTTTAAATATAGTTTAAAATAACAAACGGCGATGAATCGGAATGAAACCACTTGTTTTCTTTCACTAACAGGAATATCTTATAACTACTGTAAAGTTCCGTATCATACGATTTCAGGAAACACGGGG
This sequence comes from Agapanthus africanus, assembly GCA_030015575.1. Taxonomy (NCBI): domain Eukaryota; kingdom Viridiplantae; phylum Streptophyta; class Magnoliopsida; order Asparagales; family Amaryllidaceae; genus Agapanthus; species Agapanthus africanus. The sequence continues at coordinate 483,550,217 of JASDDO010000022.1, read as the reverse complement.
ACGCAGGTCTTTGGACAGAACACACTAATCAGAAACGCTCTGAACTGCAGTCCAGAGTCGTGTTCCGATCCGAATATCTTCATGGTTACATAACAGAAATGATCAGAAATTTACATAGGATTATATTTCATCGAGTCGGCTTCGATTTAAGCCCTCGAACGCAGCTTTCCAATATGTATATGATTTATGGTGATTTTATTCGTTTTCAGGTACGAGAGAGTTCTAGTTCAAACAACATATATGGGGGTATCACTTTTTGTCACGAACAATCGTATTTTCCAGCGAATTTCGCAAACGTTATACATCATTAAAAGGGCCAACAGAACGTATAGGTTACCGTCAAATTAGACAAATATTTCCATTGGGATCATACATCGAACACATACGTCATAATATATTTAGTTATTCGGTAAGTTTTAATTTATATGATTTTAAGGTTGTACCACTAATAATTTAGCATGAAGCAAGTAAAAACTTGCCTGGTGACGTCTCGGGGTCGTGAGGCAGCAACGTCGTCACGAACGTGTAGGTGAGTGCTGCATGCTCCCACAACTCTTGTGATACGGTCCTTCGGGTCTTCTCTTTGACGTCCCGATCTCCCGCGGAATGTCCGGTCTCCATCTCGTCGCCGGAAGGGCACCACATCGCCTACGTCTTTTACGGGCTTCCACCTCAATGCCGAGGCAACTCGGGCGCGAAGTTGGCCAGCCGACGCGTCCAAGACTTGCTGTAGACCAGTGTAGTATAGCTGTCTCTTTGGGGTTAAGTATAGTTGTCATGATGGAGGGAATTTTGCACAAGGATTTTCCATGGAAACTTGCAAGGAAAAAGAATGGAGCAGCCAAATTAAAGAGCTCGGCTAAGAAGGAAAAAAAATGCCCTCTGGAAATTAAGCAAGGCCTCTCTATATAATGTGCTCAAAGTTTTCATATATAAATTAATCCTTTTACAACCTCACAGCACACTCAAATTAGCACACATGGGGGCCCACGAAATAAGCACTTAAATAAAACCATAATGCTTCAGAACAAGCATCTTCCAGCAAATATTATTCCTTGGCCGGCCCACTGCACAATGAAGCCATCTAACTTTCATATTCTATGTTCTCTGCCACTTATACTTTAATTAATGCAACAGCCCACCAAAAACTTCCTGCATGCTCATTCCCCACTCAATATAAATTAATCCCATACACTCCATATTGATTCTCCAAAAGCAAATGCCAGTATAGTGGCCGGCCCATACTAATCCTTTTAAGCTCAATGCTCATTTCTTTTGCATTTCTTTCCATTAATTAACTCAAGCATCTTCCATATTAATGGCCGGCCCACTCATGTAAATTCTCCAGCACATTCACAATATTAATTAACCAATATGTCATAATGAATCCACATTCATTTTATTCCTTCCCTTAATTAATCAAACATGTTGCACTCAGCATACTTCAATAAGTGGCCGGCCCCCCAAAAAAAGATGTTCATATTTTCAAAAGGAAATATGCATGAAAACCTCTCTGCAAATTGTTAATTGCGAACTTGCAATTAACACCCTCCAACGAAAAGTCCGACCGGAAAGGAAAAAGAGAAAACCGGCCGGAACGGAATGCAAACTGGCAATGGGCCGGAAAAATATTATTAGAATGAAAACGGGGATTTACATCATACCCCCCTTAACAAAAATTTCGTCCTCGAAATTTAACAAGAATACAAAAAAAAACAAAAGTACTAAACAAAGAGATGTGGATAACGATCACGGATGTTTTCCTCCCGCTCCCAGGTGGATTCTCCTGGGGAACGACCGCCCCATGACACTCGGACTAAAGGAATGATCTTATTTTTCAGCACTCTCTCTGCGGTCGAGAATGGTAGTAGGCTGCTCCTCGTATGATAAGTCAGTACTCAAAATTAGCTCTGAATGGTCCAGGACATGGCTCTCATCCCGAACATAACGCCGCAATTGTGACACGTGGAAGGTATTGTGCACACCAGCTAGCGATGGAGGCAAGGCGAGTCGATAGGCCACCTCTCCTACTCGCTCTAGCACCTCAAAAGGTCCGATAAAGCGGGGACTAAGCTTTCCCCGACCTCCGAACCTGATAATTCCACGAGTAGGGGAAATCTTCAAGAACACATGATCTCCAACTTCGGACTCGAGTGCCCTTCTGCTGGCATCTGCCCAACTCTTCTGTCGATCCTGAGCCGCCTTGATACGCCGTCTGATCATTTGGACTTTGTCGACTGTCTGAACAATGAGTTCGGGGCCCAGTAGTCTTCGTTCTCCCACATCATCCCAACATACTGGGGATCGACATTTCCGCCCGTATAGTGCTTTAAAAAAGAGCCATCTGTATACTAGCCTGATAACTATTGTTGTAAGAAACTCGACTAGGTGCAGATGGTCCTCCCAGGAATCCTGAAAGTCCAACATACAGGCTCTCAACATATCCTCGAGCGTCTGAATCGTACGCTCGGATTGTTCATCCGTCTGTCGGTGATAAGCTGTGCTGAAATTAAGGCGGGTACCCAAGCTCTCCTGTAAGCTCTTCCAAAAGTGCGATAAGAATGTCGTGTCCCGGTCTGACACAATGCTGACTGGAACACCGTGAAGTCGTACAATCTCCTGCATATATCTTTCTGCCAATGATTCTGTCGACTGTCCTACTCAGAAAGGTAGAAAGTGTGCAGCTTTTGTGAGGCGATCGATGAAAACCCAAATAGCGTTATTGCCTCTAGGGCTCCGTGGTAAGGCCGTCACAAAATCCATGGTTATATGTCCACTTCCATTGAGGAATCGGAAGTGGTCGCAATAAACCAGCTACCCTTTGATATTCAGCCTTAACTTGCTGACACACCAAACACTTTGCTACCCTTTGATATTCAGCCTTAACTTGCTGACACACCAAGCACTTTGCTACAAAGCGGGCGATCTCCCTTTCATGCATTCCCACCAGAAATGAGGTCGTATATCTCGGCATATCTTCGTGCCTCTTGGATGTACGGAATATGCTGAACTGTGTGCCTCCTTCATAACTTCTTCGTGAATGTTTCCTTTCGGCACACACAAACGGCTACCATATTGCAACGAACCATCTTCATGAATTAACAAGTCCGTTCGAAGTCCCGCTTCGACTTGTTCTCGAAACTTCTGAAATCTTGGATCGTGCGACTGTGCTGCTTTAATATTATCGATCAACGATGACTGTACTTGCAGCTGCATTAACTGTCAGAAAAATGCAGTAGCAGGATCTCCAACTCGAATCTCCGAAAATCATCGATAAGCTCTTTCTGTGCTGTCAACATTCTTATTGCTAGCAACCGACTAAGTGCATCCGGCACAACATTAACTTTTCCCTGATGGTGCTTAAGATCAAGATCGTAGTCAGCCATCAGTTCTAACCATCTACGCTGCCTCATATTAAGCTCTTTCTGTGTGAACACGTACTTTAGGCTTTTGTGATCGGTGAATACTTCTACCCTTTTGCCCAACAAGTAGTGTATCTAAATTTTCAGAGCGAAAGTTACAGCTGCTAGTTCCAAATCGTGAGTTGGGTAATTCTTCTCATGAGTCTTCAACTGTCTCGATGCGTAGGCTATAACCTTCCCGTGCTGCATCAAAACACATCCCAAACCTTTCCCAAACGTGTCGCTGTGAATCACCAATCCTCCGGAACCGTCGGGTACGGTCAAAATAGGTGCGGTTATCAACCTTTGCTTCAACGTCTCAAAAGCTAACGCACATCTATCCGTCCATATGAACGGTACCTCTTTTCGCGTAAGCTTGGTCAAGGGCTCAGCTAAACGCGCAAAATTCTCCACGAACCTTCTGTAGTATCCGGCAAGTCCAAGAAAACTTCTGATCTCTGCTACGTTCTTCGGAATCGGCCAATCTTGAACTGCTACAATCTTCTCAGGATCAACAGCGATTCTATCACCAGATACGACATGCCCCAAAACTTCACTTCTTCGAGCCAAAACTCGCACTTGCTCATCTTCGCATACAATTTTTCTTGCCTCAACGTTTGCAGTGCGATCTTCAAGTGTTCAGCATGCTCTTCCCAGGTCTTCGAGTAGACAAGTATGTCGTCAATAAACACAACGACGAACGTGTCCAAGTACTTTGCGAACACCCTGTTCATCAAGTCCATGAATATTGCCGGTGCATTCGTCACTCCGAAGGGCATTCGCAATGTCCATACTGAGTTCGGAACGTCGTCTTGCAAATATCTTCTGATTTAACTCGGACTTGATGATATCCGGATCGCAAATCCAGCTTCGAGAATACCCTCACGCCATAAAGCTGCTCAAATAATCCGCCAATGTGAGGGATCGGGTACTTGTTCTTAATAGTCACCTGGTTTAATTCTCGATAATCGATGCACATCCTCCTTGTGCCATCTATCTTCTTGACTAGAAGAACCGGAGCTTCCCAAGGTGAATCGCTGCTGCGAATCCAACCCTTTCTCTAGCAATTCGGCAACCTGCTTCTTGACTTCCTCCAATTCCACTGGTGCCATTGGATAGTATACCTTAAGATTGGCGCTGCACCAGGAACAAGATCAATCGCGAACTCTATGCCTCGCTTCGGCGGTAAACCTGATATGTCTTCGAACACGTCCATGAAATCTCGAACAACAGCTGGCATATCTTCCTTATCCACTTCCATCGACGAAAGAACACTATTTGTCGGCCTAGCCCTAAACTCGACTGGCCCTACAGAACTGCTTCCTCCAGCAAAACAAACTCCGGATGTCCGGGAATCTGGAGAATCACTTTCCTTTCCTTACAATCAATATGAGTGTGGAAAGTGCTGCGAAAATCCATTCCCAAGACAACAACAAAGGGATGCACCAGAATAGAATAATCCTAATGCGGGGAAAAAAAACAAGAACAAGTAAGATACCGAGATGACTTCATCCGACGTCAAGATACTGAAGAGGATTAAGCATGGTAAACAGGATTCAAGCTTGCGATAAAATATGAACTGGAAAGTAAGAGAATCAAGGCAATATGAAGACCATGGAACACGGAAAATAATCAAGACCAGGACTCCAAGTTACTTAAATAGAGTACCGCATTGTAACCATGCTGCAGTTCATAGTTACAATCACATAACTCCACTCAAGTCGCCCAAATCCTAGTATTAGAATCAAGGAATATGGAGAAACAATAGAGAACCAAAAGGTTTCAAGTCGAGATGCAAAGTGGTTTGCATATCGTCAAGACGAAGGATAAAAGAAAGATATGATTCAAGAATCATGATAGCAATGTGGCACGACATGTTCCTAATCACGAGTATTCTGATTCGCGTATTGGGTCCAATACCCAACTACAAAAGAATCAAACTCGATTAACCTATAACCTATTCTCTGATACCAACAAAACCATGTCACGTCCCGCTTCCCAAAATACGGAATACGAGGGGTAGACAAGGCCAGCCATGCTCCTACGGTCAAGGAAATGTCCTGCCGTAGTCACACTTCGGCTTTTAGTTTATCATGGTAAACAGTAAAGATGCGCAGATAATGAGAAATGCAGTAACTGAAAGGAACACTGTGAAGACTGACCTGAAGTGGAACAAACGAATGTAACTCGGAATGGCAAGACAAGAAGTCTGTGATGCACTGGTCCAGCCTAAATCTTCTCCTCATACTGAGCATGCATACTCAGGTCGTCAGAGCGACGCAACAACAATATTATAATAATAAGATACAACAGGTAAGTGAGGTAATACCAGTATAAGAACAGTGCAAGTAATCACTATGTCACTATATGATGCAGAATATGTTCTGTGTCCCTATCGGTCTCTAGGTTATGTTTGAAATCACATAGTGGAAGGAGGATCATGTTTAACAGGAGTCTCGTACATACCCGAGACAACGGCCCATATGCCCGGGACATAACCCTGTCAGCCGGATCGCTAGATCCTGTCCTACACGAATAAATATCACGGTTCGAATGATCATCCTCTAAACACGGTCCCGCTAAATACGATACTCTTTCCACTTTGATTTCCCCTTTTTCCCCAGGTTATACTATTTAAGATATTGATCTAGTTGTGTACAAGTATACCAATGGCACGGTTTTATCACTGTTCACTGTATTTATCACTGTCACGAATATTCACTTTCCATTGAGCACGATTTTATCACTGTTCACTGTATTTATCACTGTCACGAATTTTCACTTTCCATTGGTGTACTCGTCACTCCTAAACCAATATCTATCACGCACGATAATGCAAAGTCCACACGTACTAACACTGTGTATATGACAAGGGTATGATATATGTATTGTATGCTACCAATAAGCTCTGTAAGTTATGAATTAACATGCATGTCATGAACTAAAATAAATTGCACAAATTAATATGTTACGAATTCGGCAAAAATGATGTAAGTAAGATATATAGAACAATCAGTCAGTAATTCATCAAAATTTGTTTCAGTTCAATCGGAGTTTCGGTTTTCAAGATATAACTGTTTCAGTTTAAGTGCTCGCGGCTGGAATTTCAATTTCAGAACTGAACGTCTGTTTCGTGGCACGAATTTCACCCAGTTGGGCTCAGAATTTAGCGATGTAACAGTTAAATGAAATTTAGGGTTTTCGATAGGGTATTCAACGCAATAGACGGATCCTCAATCACATCTGTACGTTGAAAGTTATACACAGTTTAATTTCAGTATGTCATTTCAGAAATTGTTCTGAACAGCTTCACGTTCTGCCCTTTTAAATATAGTTTAAAATAACAAACGGCGATAAATCGGAATGAAACCACTTGTTTTCTTTCACTAACAGGAATATCTTATAACTACTGTAAAGTTTCGTATCATACGATTTCAGGAAACACGGGGACGCAGGTCTTTGGACAGAACACACTAATCAGAAACGCTCTGAACTGCAGTCCAGAGTCGTGTTCCGATCCGAATATCTTCATGGTTACATAACAGAAATGATCAGAAATTTACATAGGATTATATTTCATCGAGTCGGCTTCGATTTAAGCCCTCGAACGCAGCTTTCCAATATGTATATGATTTATGATGATTTTATTCGTTTTCAGGTACGAGAGAGTTCTAGTTCAAACAACATATATGGGGGTATCACTTTTTGTCACGAACAATCGTATTTTCCAGCGAATTTCGCAAACGTTATACATCATTAAAAGGGCCAACAGAACGTATAGGTTACCGTCAAATTAGACAAATATTTCCATTGGGATCATACATCGAACACATACGTCATAATATATTTAGTTATTCGGTAAGTTTTAATTTATATGATTTTAAGGTTGTACCACTAATAATTTAGCATGAAGCAAGTAAAAACTTGCCTGGTAACGTCTCGGGGTCGTGAGGCAGCAACGTCGTCACGAACGTGTAGGTGAGTGCTGCATGCTCCCACAACTCTTGTGATACGGTCCTTCGGGTCTTCTCTTTGACGTCCCGATCTCCTGCGGAATGTCCGGTCTCCATCTCGTCGCCGGAAGGGCACCACATCGCCTACGTCTTTTACGGGCTCCCACCTCAATGCCGAGGCAACTCGGGCGCGAAGTTGGCCAGCCGACGCGTTCAAGACTTGCTGTAGACCAGTGTAGTATAGCTGTCTCTTTGGGGTTAAGTATAGTTGTCATGATGGAGGGAATTTTGCACAAGGATTTTCCATGGAAACTTGCAAGGAAAAAGAATGGAGCAGCCAAATTAAAGAGCTCGGCTAAGAAGGAAAAAAAATGCCCTCTGGAAATTAAGCAAGGCCTCTCTATATAATGTGCTCAAAGTTTTCATATATAAATTAATCCTTTTACAACCTCACAGCACACTCAAATTAGCACACATGGGGGCCCACGAAATAAGCACTTAAATAAAACCATAATGCTTCAGAACAAGCATCTTCCAGCAAATATTATTCCTTGGCCGGCCCACTGCACAATGAAGCCATCTAACTTTCATATTCTATGTTCTCTGCCACTTATACTTTAATTAATGCAACAGCCCACCAAAAACTTCCTGCATGCTCATTCCCCACTCAATATAAATTAATCCCATACACTCCATATTGATTCTCCAAAAGCAAATGCCAGTATAGTGGCCGGCCCATACTAATCCTTTTAAGCTCAATGCTCATTTCTTTTGCATTTCTTTCCATTAATTAACTCAAGCATCTTCCATATTAATGGCCGGCCCACTCATGTAAATTCTCCAGCACATTCACAATATTAATTAACCAATATGTCATAATGAATCCACATTCATTTTATTCCTTCCCTTAATTAATCAAACATGTTGCACTCAGCATACTTCAATAAGTGGTCGGCCCCCCAAAAAAAGATGTTCATATTTTCAAAAGAAAATATGCATGAAAACCTCTCTGCAAATTGTTAATTGCGAACTTGCAATTAACACCCTCCAACGAAAAGTCCGACCGGAAAGGAAAAAGAGAAAACCGGCCGGAACGGAATGCAAACTGGCAATGGGCCGGAAAAATATTATTAGAATGAAAACGGGGATTTACAGGGACGGCCTCGACCACTTCGTGAAGTAATCCACCGCGACGAGGACATATTTGTGCCCGCCCGTGCCGGTAGGGAACTGGCCTAACATGTCCAATCCCTACTGGACGAATGGCCATGATGAGGTCAGCGTGGTCAGCTCGGTGGCCGGGAGGCGAGGTATGCTTCCGTAGAGTTGGCAGCTTTTACATCTCCGGACAAGCTTCTGGGCGTCCTCATGAATAGTGGGCCAATAATACCCCTGGAGCAACGCCTTCTGGATTAAGGTTCGGGCCCCTTGGTGTGCACCGCCGACCCCTTCATAGATTTCACGGAGGACGTAGTCATCTTCGTGGGGGTCAACGCACCGGAGCAGGGGCTGAGTGAAGGATTTCTTGTAAAGGTTCCCATTGCTCCAGACGAAGTGACGGGCTTTGGCTCGGAGACGGCGGGCTGCTTCCCGATCTTCTGGGAGCGTGCCATCCCGCAGGAATTCTATGAGGGGATTCCTCCAGTCTTGGTTACCCTCTTGCGCTGCATATACATGAAGCATCATCGCCCCGTCTTCCACGCTGGGCCGGGACAAGGTCTCGAAAAGTATAGATCGCTTGTTGTTGGCCGAGTAGGATGAAGCCAGTTTGCTCAAGGCGTCGGCTTGGGCGTTTAGTTGCCTGGGTATTTTCTCTACCTAGACCTCGTCGAAGTTCTTCCGAAGTTTTCTTACCTCGGCCAGGTACTTGACCATTAGAGGTTCCCGGGCCTCAAAGTGACCGGTCACTTGGCCGACAACTAGGGCTGAGTCGCTGCGGATTCGAATCGTTTTCAGCCCCAGCCCGGAGGCCATGCGCAGTCCGGCCAGCATGGCCTCGTATTCCGCCGTGTTGTTTAAGGCTTTGAACCCAAGCTTTAAGGAGTACTCCATTTCTGCCTCGTTCGGGCCCCGAATGATGAGGCCGGTGCCACAGCCTTTCTCGGTTGAGGACCCATCGACGTAAATGACCCACTCCGAGACCGAGTCGGGTTTCCCCACGATTGGGTGTTGAGCCGCGAAGGTCGGCGTGGACTCCGGCCCCTTGCTGGGGATGGTGCATTCAACGATAAAATCGACCAAGGCTTGTGCTTTGATGGCTTGCCTTGGGCGGTACTTTATGTCGAACTGGGACAGCTCCCACCTCCACTTCTCTAATCGACCCGAGGATTCGGGTGAGGCGAGGATAGCCCTTAGCGGGCGCTCGGTGAGAACGAGGATAGCATGCTCCTGGAAGTACTGTCGCAGCTTCCTTAAGGCCACAACGAGTGCCAAGACAATCTTCTCTATGGCTGGGTATCTCGTCTCTGCGTCTTTGAAAACGTGGCTCACGAAGTACACCGGTTTTTGTGCTCCACTGACCTCTCGTATGAGCACTGATCCTGCTGCTTGGTCGGATACCGCCAGGTATAGAGATAGCTTATCTCCCTCAACTAGTCGGGTGAGCAGCGGTGGCGTCGCAAGATGCCTTTTTAACCGGTCAAAGGCGGTCTGGCACTCTTCTGACCACTCGAACCACGGAATTTTCCTTAGAGCTTTGAAGAATGGGAGGCATTTTTCCCCAGAACTCGACATGAAGCGGCTCAGAGCGGCTACCCGCCCTGTCAGTCACATGATCTCGACGTTGGTCTTGGACGCGGTCATGTTGAGGATAGCGTTGATTTTTTTCCGGGTTAGCCTCGATCCCGTGGTGGGAGACCATGAAACTGAGGAACTTCCCCCCGGTGACCCCGAATGCGCACTTGGCCGGGTTCAGCTTCATCTTGAACTTGTGGAGTATCTCGAAGTCCTCGCCCAGGTCCTTGGCATGGTCGGTTGACAAGAATGATTTGACTAGCATATCGTCGACGTAGACCTCCATGTTCCTGCCGATCTGTGGGTTGAACATGCGGTTGACCAGCCGTTGGTACGTAGCCCCGGCATTTTTGAGTCCGAAGGGCATCACCTTGTAGCGGTATACCCCCTGGTCCGTCATGAATGCGGTGAGATCTTTGTCTGCTGGATTCATGCGGATCTGATTGTAACCGGAGAATGCATCCATGAAGCTCAATAGCTTGTGGCCTGCCGTGCCATCGATGAGCTGATCTATCCGAGGCAGGGGATAATTGTCTTTGGGGCAGGCCTTATTGAGGTTGGTGAAGTCGACGCACATGCGCCACTTCCCACTTGAATTCTTGACCAGGACGGCGTTCGCTAGCTATTCTGAATAGGGCACATTCCGAATAAAGTTGGCGGCGAGGAGCCGATCTACCTCGTCCTCAATAGCCTTCCGTTTGGCCGAGGCGAAGCTTCGCTTCTTCTGTCTGACGGGTCGGGCCATAGGATCTACCCCGAGCTTATGGGATATAATTTTAGGGTCGATCCCACGCATGTCACCAGGTGCCCAGGCAAATACGTCGGAGTTGTTTCTGAGGAAATGAACCAGGTCATCTCGCTGAGGACCTGTCAGAAGCGACCCGATCTGAACGAGTCTTTCGTCTTCCCCTTCTACAAGGGAGACCGCTGTCAGAGGCTCCACTGGGGTCCCTCGGATCTCTTTTTGCTCGTCTTAAGTATCCAGGGAACCCCTGATGTCACCCCGCCCTCGACATCGTCGGCCGGCTCCTCCGATGAAGATGTTGTGGTGAAGCAAACCTTTGCAACTCGCTGGTCTCTGTAGACCCGACCTATCCCGCCCTGATCGAGAGGGAACTTCATTACTAGATGGTAGGTCGATATCTAGGCCCGGTGGGAGTTCAGAATCGGGCGGCCGAGGAGGATGTTGTAGGCCGAGGGGATTCTTGCTACGATGAATTCCACCGGCACTGTCCGCTTATGGCCGGCCTCTCCGACGTTGAACTGTAGAGTGATTACTTCTTCCGCCGGAATGGAATGGTTAGTGAATCCTGAAAGGACGTGGGAGGTCGGCCTTAGGTCTGCTGCGGTGAGCCCCATGCGTAGAAAGCAGTCATGGAAGAGGATGTCTGGCGAGCTTCCCTAGTCGACCAGGATCCTGTACACCTCGTATTGATGGACCCGAGCCATGATCACCAGGGGTCATTGTGGGGCAGGGATATGCCGTGAAAGTCCCCGTTGTCAAAAGTGATCGGCTCGGTCTCCCTGGCCTTCTTCCTTGGCCGGCCGTCGACCCCCGCGGCTGGCGTAGATGCCGAGTCTTGCAGGCACTCGATGTACCCCCCGCCGTCGCGACCATGATTTTGGAAGAGCTTTGGCTCCTTTCGATGGGGCTTCTTACGTTGGCTGATGGATGGTTACTTTTGAGCTGCCGTGGGGAGTCTCGCGTGTGTGACCCCGTCGAGGGGGGGTGCCGGTCATGCCTGCAAACAGGTGAGCTGACCGCCACTGCCTCGTAAGGGACAGGGCTGCGACGAGACTCTGGGCGAAACCCTCTAGCGTAAGACCTCGAAGCCAAACTTAGCGGTGCCCACCGGATTTTTGAGTACGTCGGCGGAGGAGGCTCGTCTGTGTCATCGTTGAGAGGGAGGTGGCGGTTGGAGCTTGGATCGTCTTGATGATCACACGCCATTGGAGTGAGATCGGGAGGCGAACTTTGTTTTTGTGGAATCTACGTTTCCCACAGACGGCGCCAGCTAATGGAGGGTGGAATCTCCTTCAGATGTTGCTTCTTGTTGATCTGCAGATGGCTGCGATGTGTTGCTGAGATTGGATCTGGAGGCTGTCGCTCTTGAAGCGTGTGGATCTTAATGGGTTGAGGTTGTGGTTGCCGAGTTACCTGCAGGGAAGTCCCGGGGTGGTTGTACCACCGAAGACCCTCCGACGATCAAGTTAGTCTAGAGATCCGAGCAGAGTAATGGCTTAGTGGAGTAGAGTTGGCTTACCTTGACCGTCTGAAAGAGGGGTTTAAGTAGCGGTGGCAGCAGGTGCAGCAGGCGCAAGAATCACGCCGGCCGTTACGCTCCCGACGTCACGTCCGCGTGATGAGCAGGATCTCCCATTAATAGCGAGACAGGCTCGTTAATAGGGGATCGTGGTGGCGTGGAACGTGGGATGTGGCCGGCGGAAATCTCGCGCATGGCGAGATTCGCGGGATGGCGGTTACGCCAGCAAATGGTGTTGTTGGTGTGTCGATGAGACCGAGGAAGATGACCTCGGCGGGAGAGCTCGCGGACGAGCAGGAGAGCCGAGGTATCTAGTTTCTACGGTAGCTCGGGAACGAGCTGTGAGGCCGAGGAGGCCCATTGTGCTGGGGCTCGTAGGCGAGCCAGCGTATGCCCCGTAGGACGAGCATAAGGGTGGTCTGGTCGGCCGCTGTAGGCCCTTTCTTGCATGCTCTGGGACACGCCATCTGCCACGTGTCATGATCTGGGAGGTCACCGATATCGAGCGTCATCAGGGTGCGACGAGACTCTGGGCGAAACTCTCTGGCGTAAGACCTCGGAGCCAAACTTAGCGGTGCCCACCGGGTTTTCGAGTAAGTCGGTGGAAGAGGCTCGTCTGTGCCACCGTTGAGAGGGAGTTGGCGGTTGGAGCTTGGATCGTCTTGATGATCGCTCGCCATTGGAGTGAGATCGGGAGGCGAACTTTGTTTTTGTGGAATCTACGTTTCCCACAGACAGCGCCAGCTGATGGAGGGTGGAATCTCCTTCAGATGTTGCTTCTCGTTGATCTGCAGATGGCTGCAATGTGTTGCTGAGATTAGATCTGGAGGCTGTCGCTCCTGAAGCGTGTGGATCTCAATGGGTTGAGGTTGTGGTTGCCGAGTTACCTGCAGGGAAGTCCCGGGGTGGTTGTACCCCCGAGGATCCTCCGACGATCAAGTTAGTCTAGAGATCCGAGCAGAGTAACGGCTTAGTGGAGTAAAATTAGCTTACCTTGACCGTCTGAAAGAGGGGTTTAAGTAGCGGTGGCAGCAAGTGCAGCAGGCGCAAGAATCACGCCGGCCGTTACGCTCCCGAAGTCACGCCCGCGTGATGAGCAGGACCTCCCATTAATGGCGAGACAGGCTCGTTAATAGGGGATCGTGGTGGTGTGGAACGTGGGATGTGGCCGGCGGAAATCTCGCGCATGGCGAGATTCGCGGGATGGCGGTTACGCCTGAAAATGGTGTTGTTGGTGTGTCGATGAGACCGAGGAAGATGACCTCGGCGGGAGAGCTTGCGGACGAGCAGGAGAGCCGAGGTATCTAGTTTCTGCGGTAGCTCGGGAACGAGCTGTAAGGCCGAGGAGGCCCATTGTGCTGGGGCTCGTAGGCGAGCCAGCGTCTGCCCCGTAGGACGAGCATAAGGCTGGTCTGGTCGGCAACTGTAGGCCCTTTCTTGCATGCTCTGGGACACGCCATCTGCCACGTGTCATGATCTGGGAGGTCACCGATATCGAGCATCATCAGGGTGCGACGAGACTCTGGGCGAAACTCTTTGGCGTAAGACCTCGGAGCCAAACTTAGCGGTGCCCACCGGGTTTTCGAGTACGTCAGTGGAGGAGGCTCGTCTGTGCCACCGTTGAGAGGGAGTTGGCGGTTGGAGCTTGGATCGTCTTGATGATCGCTTGCCATTGGAGTGAGATCGGGAGGCGAACTTTGTTTTTGTGGAATCTACGTTTCCCACAGACAGTGCCAGCTGATGGAGAGTGGAATCTCCTTCAGATGTTGCTTCCCGTTGATCTGCAAATGGCTGCGATGTGTTGCTGAGATTGGATCTGGAGGCTGTCGCTCCTGAAGCGTGTGGATCTCAATGGGTTGAGGTCGTGGTTGCCGAGTTACCTGCAGGGAAGTCCCGGGGTGGTTGTACCCCCGAGGACCCTCCGATGATCAAGTTAGTTTAGAGATCCGAGCAGAGTAACGGCTTAGTGGAGTAGAATTGGCTTATTTTGACCGTCTGAAAGATGGGTTTAAGTAGCGGTGGCAGCAGGTGCAGCAGGCACGTGAATCACGCCGGCCGTTATGCTCCCGACGTCACGCCCGCGTGATGAGCGGGACCTCCTATTAATGACGAGACATGCTCGTTAATGGGGGATCGTGATGGCGTGGAACGTGGGATGTGGCCGGCGGAGATCTCGCGCATGGCGAGATTCGCGTGATGGCGGTTACGCCTGGAAGCGGTGCTGTTGGTCGGTCGATGAGATCGAGGAAGATGACCTCGAGCGGGAGAGCCCGCGGACGAGCGGGAGAGCCGAGGTATCTAGTTTCTACGGTAGCTCGGGAACGAGCTGTGAGGCCGAGGAGGCCCATTGTGCTGGGGCTCGTAGGCGAGCCAGTGTCTGTCCAGTAGGACGAGCATAGGGGTGGTCTGGTCGGCCGCTGTAGGCCCTTTCTTGCATGCTCTGGGACACGCCATCTGCCACGTGTCATGATCCGAGAGGTCACCGATATTGAGCATCATCATTATGAAACATTGTGAAATCTTGAAGTTCCAGATCACTGTTTTGTTAATTCTTGTAGCCTTGAATGTCATTGGCACTTTAATTAGCTATGTCAAATAATTTAGTTGATCATGTATTCAGATTGTAATGAAAAAAGATTACAATTTGCTTTGTAAGTTAATTATATTTAAATATCACTTGTATTTCCTTTAATTTTGGAATTTCATATAATCCTTGTAATCAAACCACACAATACTGCTTTGACAGTAAATAATTCTGGAACAAAAATAAAGTTGTGACAATTTTAACGAGAAATATTGGTCTCCAATAATGAGATAGACATGATTTCCATATGATACAACCATCAAAAACCATATAACAAATAAACAACATCCCATAATCATCCATAAATTTGATTAAGTCACAACCAAAACTATCCATATATACAGATATAATGAAGTCAGATTCTTGCATATAGTTAGTTATAGAAGTATCACATTCATGTTTGGTCACAATATTACATCAAAATACCACTTAATATCATATCCATTTGCAAACTACAACCAAAGCTAACTTATATATCCTGCTTGCTACTGCTCTTATATATGCCGCCGCCGCCGCCGCCGCCGCTTTTATGATGATGCTTGCTGCTGCTGCTGCTAAAGATACCAAAATGCTGCTGCTGCTGATGGTGAAGCTACCAAAATGTTACAAAATTCTGATTCAAACCAAGTCTGAAACAAGCAGAGGACGTGTATGAGAACGTGGCCACAACTTGAAGAGCATGGAGAGAAGACCAAGTTGCTTTAGTGCAACTAAATACGCAAAAATCTAGCCACTAAAATGAGAGCCATGCACACAAAACTGTAGGGTTTTAGTGCAATTAAATAGACAAAACTTTAGGAGAGGAGCTTGCCTCTTTCTTACATTGTAAAAGTAGTTTTACTGCAATTAAATATACAAATATTGAGTTAAAACCTTAGGAGACGAGATTGCTACTAATATGATAGCATGCACACAAGACCAAGTTGCTTTAGTACAACTAAATACACAAAATCTAGCATCTGAAATGAGAGTATGCACACAAGACCAAGATGTTTTAGTGAAACTAAATACACAAAAATCTAGCAACTAGAATGAAAGCATGCACATCAAAAATGTTGGGTTTCAATGCAATTAAATACACAAAAACTTTAGCTACTAAAATGAGAGCATGCACACAAAATGAGTTCATGCATACTAATCACACACGTAAAATATTTAAAACATCACCGAGTTTACCTTAAACTCTCCAAGAAGGTTTGAATCGGGGTCCTAGCTCCATTAATTGGATTCTTACATGTTCTTTTTCGATGATCCCATCCTTTGCATCTGCTACATCTGATTTTCCTTTTGTCAAGCTTCAACTCCCCTGATCCTCTGTTTTTTAGCATGGGGTGGCTTAACTTTGAATGGAAGCTCCACATTCATCCACTCTTCCTTATCTGGCATTGCACTTATTATGCCACTGTAAGATTCTTTGTACCTTGAAAAAAAAAATGAAATGGCATCTTACACATTATTATAATACTATAGAATAGATAAACAACAAATCTTATTGTTTGGTTTGTTAAGAAATTACCTTGACACGTAGAAATATTCATGTACATAATCAGCCCAATCAACATTTCTCATGCTGGCAATGGCTGCAGCTGCATGCAAGCATGGGAATCCTGTCAGTTGCCATCTTCTACAAGTGCACACTCTCTCTTTTTGATTCACCACTCTTTTTTGACTGCCATCACTCACTGCAAATACATCATCACTTGATCTAGCAACAATGTAACCATTCACATTTTTACTGATGTCAATCACCTACCTTTCTGCCATAGGTACAAGTTTTCTTCTCCATCTACTAGCTTGTCTCTTTCTTACATCAAATTTATCCATTATTTGTTTTCTTATCTCATCAACCAGAGCACAAACTGGATTATTGGGGCCAAAAATTACACCCAATTGCCGAAATCAAAAATCAAAATCAAAGTCAAAGGTGGTCCGAGCCCGAGCCAAATGGGTCCGAGCCTAGGTCAAGCCTAAGAATGAAGAGTGGCTGGCCAAAAGAGAAGCAGAAAAGAGGAAAAGTTAGATGTAATTTTTAAATTAAATACGCAATAAGGCAATTTTGTATAAAGCCATGAGGCCATATGTAAAGATGTAGGCTTATAAAAGGCCTGTCATGATGACTCAATAACAACTTCTGATTATCCGCCAAATAGATCTAGGGTTTTGTGCCGCTCTCTCTCTCTCTCTCTCAAGGTCTCCTTCTTCTTCCGTCTCTCTTTTTCAATTAAATCCAAAGCAAATTCTCTCCTTTTTCAAATATAGAATTGATTTTGGCCATTATTCGAGATTGAGAGGAATACAGATCTCTCGTTAAAATCAACAAAGGAACGACTTTTTTCTCCATCTCTATCCTTACGATCCAACAGAGGAGAAGAGGAAGGGAGAGAAACCCACGTTAAGATCCATTCACGCATATCCCGAAGCCTCGCTGAAGGGGAAAAGAGCCCTTTTAATCTGGTTAAAACGTATACATGACTGATAAAAATAAACCAGATAGAATACTATTATTTCAAGTAAGACTGTTCTCTGTATATGCCCTCTTGAATCCAGTAATTGTATTTCTACAATTACGATAATTGCCTTAAGGACGCCTATATCCAACAATCTCCCACTTGCACTTAAGGCCAATTATTATTGTATCGCATACACACATCTCATGTGCTACTGCATTCCCAACTTCTGTACTAACAGTTTCGCAAATTGTGTTCGAGAAATAGCCTCAGCGAATGGATTCTCTACCATATTTCTAACTGTATCTTTCTAAATCTCAACTTTACGGAGATCAACTATCTTTCGAAATGAGTAATACCTTCTTTAGAACTTTCTTTGGATAGCTGACGGGACCATGTGTTGGCTATAGTGCCTTCAAGTTAATTATTGTAATCGCAGGAAGACGATTGTGATAATTGAGAGAGGACCAATACTGGTAGAACAGTCTTACTTCAGATGATAGTATGCTATCTGGTCTATCTGTATCATCATGTATATGCATTATGTGGTATTATATATCACTATTACATATTGATAGAGCCCTTAGGATTCTTGCTTGACTACCAGCATTATGATTGCGATCATATACGTGGGAGCTGGGTGGTCTATAAGCACATCTTTAAATATCCATAGTCGAGAGAGTATCGAGACTGGGCATCGATACTCCAGAGTAGACTAGTGTATACTTTTTAAGACCCCGACGAGATGCGGTGGCCAGTCTCACAAGCAACTGGTGTCAGTTAGTCACCTAAGATAGTATACATGTGCTTATTGGGTTATGAGTTATACTAGATAGACTCACCGGAAATATGCTAGATAATATTATACCTATTGTCAGATAGCAGTTCTCAGATGACATGAGTATAGGTTAGTCCGTCAACCTGAGATCGTCATTTGTCTCATGTGAGTTCCCACTGTGCTTTGATTACTACCTTACCACGGTTCAAAGGAGTCGTACAAACAGATTTTAGTTGGGTACAGTCTCGAGCCACATGGAGACAGTGAGCGGATCGTCGGGGATTCGTCTCTCCCTGTATTAGGGGTTGATGTCACGCTGTGCACGGATGACCATCACCAGAAATCCTTGACCAAGGTGGATGCCAATTGCCGATTTGGATTAGTAGTTTCTCAGTGGGTGATGGGCTTCACACCGAAACGAAATATCGCGTTATTGGGGGTTTGACTTTATCCACCTCCTAGACTCGATATGCGATACTCTTAGACGAACAGATCGGGCTGTACGGAGATTGTGACAGACAGGATCAACAGGGGTACGGATGAGTTTGTTCATCGACCTTTCTTTCGCTCAATACCTGGATAGCCGTTACGTACAACTAGTGCCGCTGACGTGCTTGTGGTTAAATCCACTGCCAGCGTATTGACGAGTCTTTAGAGTTCCATACAGAAGGTTTTCACGGTTCAGGTGATATGATGTAGATAACGTATGTTGGTACATATAAGTGTCCGATTAAATATATGTATAGGCTACACGGATTTTATACATATATTTAATCAGACGATTGATAATACTAGCGGTTTAGGATTAAGCCGGATTATTAAATCAAGTTTTGATTTAATAATTTATATATATATATATATATATTCAGTATATGTATTCTAGTATTATTGTTCACTATTCATTTTCTCTCTTGGCTATTTGTATTTTTATACGAATACGCACATATATATTTCGATACGTATTCTGAGTTGTATTCCGTATTTATACGGAATATTTTCTAGAAGATTGACACCTCATTATATGATTTTCTTTTCAGAAAATCATTTGCAAATAAGGTGGAGGGTGAGATAGCATGGACATGGTTGGAGGTATGTAGAGAGGAATGAGCTTTAATTATTTATTGTAAAAATGTGTGAGATATTTTTTGCATGGTTGTAAAAATTGGAAGCCATTCTATTCTACATACTACACTCTTCATTCTATCATTCTTGATAGCTCTTCTTCATTTTTTTGACTTAGCTTACTCTTTCTTGAGTTGCTCATGCCCATGTTTCTTCACCTCCTACTCCTTTTTCTTTAGTTGCTCACTTGAGCTTTGGAAATGAGAGAAAAAGTGGAAAATTCCTACATCCCCACTCTCCATTGCCAACGACCTTGGAGCGTCTGTTGCTTCGCTTGATGATATTGGAGCTTGGATCGTTTCCCTCAGATGGATCATCTTCGGTAAAAGAGGACCGGCTTGCAAGCATGATCCGGAGCACTTGAAGAAATCTTTAGGATGTGAGTATTCTATACATAGTAGATTAGTTTAGCTCACTAGGTTTTGTATACAAGTCCTAACTCTTTAGTTCGATTCTTGTTTTGGGAACTTTAGCAAATTAGATAATTTTTGAAATCCATGTTGCCATTTTCGAAAATCAGCTTGCTAGTGTGCCTAAGTTCCCAGCAGTGGTATCAGAGCCATACTAAAAACTAGACTTGTTTGCACTAATTTAGAGTTTCGATCGACGGAATTTTCCGAACCGCATTTCCAAAATCCCTGCTTGCTGTTCGAATTTCAAAGTTGTTCAAAAAAAATTTCTGGTTGCATTAAAATTATATGGAGGCAAATTTAGAGCTAAAAAAAAATTCGGGCACCTAAGTCCAAAATTCGACCGCGGAACAAAAGTCAAATGCGCCATTTGACCTCTAAACCGTTGTCCAATTTTGGCTACAGTGCCCTAAATTTTTTCTGGGGCTCTAATACATGAAAATATGATTTTTGGAATATTTGGTTTTGGTCCAGATTTGTTTGTGTACTGGTTTGTACTTTGGGGGCCAATGCGGAAAGTTTTAATTGATCGAAATTTTTAATTTGTGTTTTTCTGAGTATTTGTTTCTGCGATTGTGAATATCATAGTGCGATATAATCCGACTGGTTGCTATATGCACAATCAGATGGGTTTACGAACATAATATTCGCGTTGATGTTCTGTGTTGCTCTATGATTATGGTTATATTGGATCGCGATGGATAGCCCGGTGTACATAGTATTAGATGTAGTTCTCTGTGATGTAATGTATATTTATATTGCATGGCGAGCGTCCGATATGTGGACTGCCGTCATCGCGGCTTGTATTATTTTTTGGGTACGTCCAAGTTACGGACGTAATCACCGTTGTATATTCAGTTTTTCATTACTTGTACTAGAATTACCCCGCGGTGGAGTGCTCGAGTAGCCGGATTTTAGGGGGAAACGGGCATCCATCTCATGGTGTTGAGACCGGGATGCCTTATTCTAGAATTGACGGGCTATTTGCCGCACTCGTAGGGGGTATAGGATTGACCCGTGAAGGGGTGCCCATGTCACCGGATTTTGGAAGTGTTGGTGGCCCACTCACTTCGTTGATTGGGGTTGCCTCGCTTCTGGGATTGGCGGGTGGCTTGCCGCACTCATAGAGATTTAGGGTCTGATACTACGGGCTATCCACACGACCGGAAAATGGCATTTCATATTTGGCTCTATTGAAATGTACTTTTCCTAGTTTATCCGCATTTCCATATTGTGTTTGCTTCCGCTGTGATTCTGCTGTGATGCTTCTGTGATATTACTTGATATCATGCGTAGAACAAAAGTTTATATATATTATATATATTTAGTAGACGCTATATATGTTTTGCATCCACGCTAGTCCTGTCCCCGCCTTACCGTAAGTTAAGTAAGCTTACAGTGAAGACCCGGGATCCTGTGGCGAATGCGGATAGCATATATATGCGTGGTTATTTTCGTTTCTTTTTGGTATGATATGATTAATTGATATGACTGCATTAATTCCGATTAATGTAAGGAAAACAAATCTATATGCTGTTGTTGGAACCAATTTTTTAAAATTGACATTACAGGCCTATTCTTTTGCTTTGCACAGCGGTATTTGGTTATGAATATCCAGCACCTCATTCGACGAGGCAAAAGCCTAGATCCCTTCATGAGGAGTGACCTCTTGAGCAAAAGTTTGCGCCATTGTAATAACTTTACTATAGTCGATTCTTTTTCTTTGCATAGAGATATTCGGTTAGGAATATCCAGCACCTTATTCGATGAGGAAAGAGCGTAGATCCCTTCACGAGAGTGACCTCTTTGGTAAAAGTTTACGCCACTATATATTTGTAAACCACCCGAGTTCCTTCAACGATATCAAGTTCATTACGTTAAAGGTTTTGTTGCCAAAAACCAGTCGTAGCCCTCCGTCATTTCTTACCAGTATCACCTAGTATTCATGCTATGTATGTTGGCCTACGTCAAGACATAGTGAATGGTAGCTGAGTAATACTTGTTTGTAGTATAGAGATACGATTATTTAGGATAATCGTACAGTTATTTTGACCTACGTTAAGAACTTGTACGGATGGGTCTAAATTAATTCAGGACAATGACGGGTTGAACTAGACTAATGACTTATGATATGTTGGCTTACGTCAAGGTCATGAAGTCGTTAAGGGTAAAAACCATATCGCAGGTTTCAAATATAAAGGAAACTTGCCAAGTTTGCGCATACCTTCTGAAGTGTGGTGACTTGAGTGGCTTCTATCAAGTTATCGTGCGATAATGGTTCAATCCCGATTCCTACTGATGAGTAGGTGTTACTCCTCAGGTAATTTTGAGATGATCCAGACTAATTCTCCTTTTAGAGTTTGAAAGAGAATTCGAGGAAAAAGTGGGAGCCATCCTGATTAGATAAACTAATTAACCAATCTAATCTAGGTTAGAGTGCACGCTGAGTGTTTCTTTTCTTTCTATCTTTAACAGCGACCATGACCTGACCTTAAACTAAAAATCATGAAACAAGTTAACCGAACCTTCTTACACACTTTGGTTTTGGATTGTCATGATTCATGACAAAATCACATATATCCTTTCTACTTCTACTTCCCCTTTGCATTTCTTCAGAACACTCCGTATCACTACGAAGATCTATATTGCTTGGGTATTCCATCGTATAGTTATATACGAAGAAACTTGTTTCAGTTCGAGGATGGACTCCGGTTCTGGAGAAATTGAATATGATTATTCAGTTGTCTTTTCTTTTTCCCTTCTCTCAGATTGCGAGAGCTCCTAATATTAGCAGAGTACACCTATTATGCTTATTGGATAGTCTTCTTCCAAACTTTAGACATGCGTCGAAAGGTAAGGAAAGTAGAAAACCAATTAGCCTAAATATGGTGTACAGAAGGTAAGAAGTAAAGACACATAAAGGGATTAGAGTGAGGGCAAAGGAAATTGCGACTACTTCCATGATCATGACAAACCCGCATATATCCCTGTCACTCCTACTTCCCCTTTGCATTTCTCCAGAACACTCCGTATCACTATGAAGATCCATATTGCTTGGGTATTCCATCGTATAGTTACATACGAACTCGAAGAAACTTGTTTCAGTTCGAGGTTGGATTCCGGTTCTGGAAAAATTGAATTGGATTATTCGGTTGTCTTTTCTCTTTACCTTCTCTCAGATTGCGAGAGCTCCTAGTATTAGGAGAGTACACCTATTATGCTTATTGGATAGTCTTCTTCCAAAGCTTAGGCAGGTGCCAAAAGGTAAGAAAAGTAGAAAACCAATTAGCTTAAATATGGTGTACATAAGATAAGAAGTAAAGACATATAAAGGGATTGGAGTGAGGACAAAAAAATTACGACTATTGTCATGAATCTGGATAGTGGAAGAGGCATTACTAGGAATACCCGGCCATCCCCTCGAAACATTTTCATGTTTCAGTCTTACTGTTCGGTGTAATTGAAAACTGGTTTCCTAATTAGATTCTGACTTCAGGGTATGTATTTACCAGACTTGATTCTTATATCTGTATGGCGTTACAGATACTGAGTGGGGATAAGATATTGGGAATTGGGTGATTAGATTCTCAATATCAGAATTTTTTGTAATTGGTGATATTTGAGGAAATCGTCTGGGTTTTGTTTAACGGCAAATTTTTGGTTTTAAATATCCGTTGTTATGCACCAATTTCAAACTGATATATCTGTACGTTTATTTTATAAAATGAGATATAACTTTTTGAAATTATGTTTATGACATTTACTTATATCAATTGATGGTTAGGTAAGGTGCATTCAACAACGATGTAATTCTTCTTAACCATAACACAATTTTCAACCTATGACGCATATGGTTTGAGTTATTAAACTCAGAGGACTTATATAAAGTATTGTATGTTGTCCGATATCCATTAGGACAAGAGGGTTGGTACTCGTACTATATTCCGTTTACTTATGACTTCTCTGGTTTTAGACACGCATTTCGTTGAAATACAAGGTCCAAAATTTGAGAAGTTATAGGTATAAGAATAAACTATAGAACCATACGTTGCAAATATCAGGATTCTTCGAGATGATCGAAGGTGTAGATACTTATTCTAGGTATTCTGTTGTAAGTAATATATTTGATAACTTGATTCTCTCTCAGGTTACTCATTCGTGGGTGTGCTCCTTGATGAGTAATGCTGCATTGTCTTCTTCCATTTAGTCGATATGTACTAGAAATAGCTGCATGTATTTTGAATCTGGTTCCAATTAAATTAGTATATTTATTTCTATATTGGATATAAAATGGATTCATATCTTAATGATGTTAAAGTATATGGAGTAGTCTAGCTTATGCTTAAAACCAGAAACTGGACAAACTCAAGGCACGTTTCAGTAATGGCTGTTTGTGGGTTATCCCGGATTTTGACGAAGGTTAACATTCTATCATTTGGAGGATCAATAGTTATATTGTTCTTGACTTGCCACCCGTTTTAGTAAAATGAATTCCTTTTAGAAAACATTAGCGTTATGGTAGAATTGGAAATGATTCCAGAACCACAAACGGTTACTGAAAATTTAGTAGAACCTAAAAATTCAATTGGATTCAACAATCCATTAGCCACTCCACAGATTTGGTGGGTAACCTCACCCACCCGAGAGATAATTTGGTTTCCTCAAAGATGGTGATAGGGAGTTTTTGATGACCCAAGCTTGCCACTGCTGCTGTCCTAGATTATGAGATCTGGCAGGTGGATGGTTACAACATCGTTCTAAATTAGATTTAGAAGTGCACGTGTATATGACTCTGCCAGATGGTTGTTGTAGTCAGTGGGAGCAGCGGAAGTGTGGTGGGTAAGTAGTCTATGCCTATTTATAGACTAAAGTAAGTATAGAGGAGATAGATCATCTATTTTTGATGCAACAGTCATAATGTTTGATTTCATCAGAAAAACAGATGGACCTGGTAAGAAGGTAGTAGCGAGTGATGTCCTGATATTTGGATGACGTACTTCCGATAGGAAGTGATCTTCCTATATTACGATCGGTTATACTGTGGTTGTCATAAGGTATTTCTCTACATAGGATCTGGACAAAATATCAAGAATTCTGGTGACTAGATCTATGGTTTTAGATTTAGATTTGGGAAGTGTCTTAATTCAGGTACTTTAACACTTTTCTAAAGTATTTTAGAATGGACGACTCCTGGCATGGTGGTGTACCTGCAGGTGATGGAGTCACCCTCTCTAAAGAGATGTTTTCTATACTGATGAGGAGAGAGATTTGCATGATGGACATATCACTTCTTAGGCAATTGAGTCAATCATGAGATGTCAAGTACCACACCAGATATTTCTTTTGCACTAGCTGCAATAAGCATATATTAATCCAATTCTGGAGAAACATTGGGAAGCAGTTATAAACATAAGAGGATATTCTTGGTATATGGTAACGGCAACCTCCTTCAGAAGGCGGTTATTATTTCAGGCTTCCAAGATGACTTGGATGACAGAGTGATTGCCAGAGTTATGGTTTTTCCTCTTTTGAGGGGCAGTATGTTGTATAGGGGGTCCAAGCAGATATTACGGAAGGCATGGCGCAGGATACGTATTAAATTCAGTGGAAGATACGGTCTAAGAAGTTTGTTGGATTTGGAGTATTTTTATGAACTTGGTCCCATCAGATATCCAGATAAATTCTAAGAGAGATATTGCTCATTTCGGAAGATAGTTTTTCTCCATGAAGTTGAGATATAGAGATATAAAAATAAAAATATTTGAGCGGATCCACTCACTGAGGCTATTTCTCGAACGCAAAAGTTTCACAAATATGCTTTGCGAGACTGATTAGTAGAGAAGTTGGTGTTCGGTATCACACATGCTGTGAGTATACGACACTGCAATAATTAGCCTTAAGTGCAGGTGGGAGATTGTTGGCTATAGTGCCATCAAGTCAATTATTGTAATCGCAGGCAAGCGATTGTGATGATTGAGGGAGGAGCTATTCTGGTAGAACAGTCTTACTCGAGATGATAGTATGCTATCTGGTTTGTCTGTATCATCATGTACATGCATTATATGGTATAACAGATCACTATTATATGTTGATAAAACCCATATGATTCTTGCTTGACTACCAATATTATGATGGCGATCATATACATGGGAGATGGGTGGTCCATAAGCACATCCTTAAATTTCCCTAGTCGAGAGAGTATCGAGACTGGACATCGATACTTTGGAGTAGACTAGTGTATACTTTTTGAGACCCCAACGAGGGGAGGTGGCCGGTCTCACAAGTCATTGGTGTCAGTTAGTCACCTAAGATAGTATACAGGTGCTCATTGGGCTATGAGTTACACTGGACGGACTCACCAGGAACATATTAAATGGTATTATACCTATTGTCAGATAGTAGTTCTCAGGTGATATGAGTACATGTTAGTTTGTCGACCTAAGATCGTCAATTGTCTCGTGTGAGTTCCTACCATGCTTTGATTACTACCCTACCACGGCTCAAAGGAGTCGTGCAAACATGTTTTAGTTGGGTACAGTCTTGAGCCACATGGAAGCAATGAGCAGATCGTCAGGGATTTGTCTCTTATGGTATTGGAGGTTGATGTCGCGCTGTGCACGGGTGGCCATCACCAAAAATCCTTAGCCAAGGTGGACGAGAATTGCTGATTTGGATCAGTAGTTTCTCAGTAGGTGATGGGCTTCACACCGACACGAAATATTGCGTTATTAGGGGTCTGACTTTATCTACCTCCTAGACCCGATATGCGATACTCTTAGACGAACAGACCGAACTGTACAGAGATTTTCACAGATAGGCTCAATAGGGGTACGGATGAGTTTGCTTGTTAGCTTTCCTTTCGCTCAATATCTGGGTAGCCGTTACGTACAGCTAGTGCCGCTGATGTGCTTGTAGTCAAATCCACTGCCAGCATATTGACGGGTCTTTAGAATCCTACACAGAGGGTTTTCACGGTTCAGATGATATGATATAGATGACGTATGTTGGTATATACAGGTGTCCGATTAAATATGCGTATAGACTACACGGACTTTAATCGGACGATTGATAATACTAACGGTTTAGAATTAAGCCGGATTATTAAATCAAGTTTTGATTTAATAATTTATACATACATATATATATATATATATATATATTTAGTATATGTATTCTAGTATTATTGTTCACTATTCATTTTCTCTCTTAGTTATTCGTGTCTGTATACGAATACGCGTATATGTATTTCGATACGTATACCGGGTTGTATTCCGTATTTATACGGAATATCTTCTACAAGATGGACACCTCATTATATGATTTTCTTTTTAGAAAATCATCTGCAAATGAGGTAGAGGGTGAGGTGGTATGAGCATGGTTGGAGGTATATAGAGAGGAATGGGTTTTAATTGTTTATTGTAAAAATGTATGAGATATTTTTTGCATGGTTGTAAAAATTGGAAGCCATTCTATTCTACATACACTCTTCATTCTATCATTCTTGATAGCTCTTCTTCATTTTTTTTGACTTAGCTCACTCTTTCTTGAGTTGCTCATGCCCATGTTTCTTCACCTCCTCTTTTTTCTTCTTTAGTTGCTCACTTGAGCTTTAGAAATTAGAGAAAAAGAAAGTGGAAAATTCCTATATCCCCACTCTCCATTGCTAGCTATCTTGGAGCGTCGGTTGCTTCACTAGGTGATGCTGGAGCTTGGATCGTTTCCCTTAGGTGGATCATCTTCGGTAAAGGAGGACCGGTTTGCAAGCGCGATCCGGAGCACTTGAAGAAAACTTGAGGATGTGAGTATTCTATAAATAGTAGACTAATTTAGCTCACTAGGTTTTGTATACAAGTCCTAGCTCTTTAGTTCGATTCTTGTTTTGGGAACTTTACCAAACTAGATAATTTTTGAAATCCATGTTGCCATCTTTGAAGATTAGCTTGCCAGCGTGCCTAAGTTTCCAGCACCATATTCATAAATGAACGTATTTATCCAAACAAATATTTATGATATATTCTTTACCGAGTCACAATCAACATCTAACGTTTTGACCACCTCAGTATCTTGCTTGCAACTCTTCCAATATACCGCTCCTTATAAAAGGGTAAACTAATGACTCGCGACATACAATCTGTATTTCATGTCATCTTAGAAGCCGGAATCGGTAACCGCCTCCTGAAGGAGGCTGCCATTACCATACGCCAAGAACATCTCACATGTTCATCACAGCTTCCTATGTTTCTCCAGGATTGGATTAACATCTGTGATAACCATATTTTAACCGATTGTAGTATATGAACAACATTTTCTATCAAGAGATATGATCCACATCAATATAAGGAACCTAACACTACTCCCTACAAGCTTCTTACAAATACTAGGTTCATCTCTTATTTTGATGAAGTCAAACACTTTGACTGCAATATCAAAACGGATGATCCATCTCCGCTATGCCTGCTTTAGTCTACAAATAGACTTAAGCAACTTGCATACTTTCCGCTGCTCTCACTGACTACGACAACCCTCTGGCAAAGTCATATACACGTACATTTCTAAATCCAATTTATAAAGAAGTTATAGTCATCCACCTGCCAGATATCATAGTCATGAAAATAACAGTCGCAAGTTTTATCATTATGGACTTCAGCAAAAACACTGAAGTAATTGTATCATCATAATCCTCGTTGGGTATTTGATGAATGCCGTTTATTACAAGTCTAGCCTTATTAGGTTAATCCCGGATAGTTCTCGAAAGATCTGCTTGCTCCTTACAGGTTTTACTCCTTTCAGGAGTACACAACAAAGTCCATATTTTATTGTAGTGCATTAAGTCCAACTTAGATAACTTGGTGTCATACCTCGCTTCCTGGTGTACGGATAAGGAGACGTGACGAGACCCGCGACGTATTTACTCAGAAGTAAACACGTTAAGTGTAAATAAACAATATAATATAAATATACACAAAAAAGACATGAGATGTAAATGAACAACAATTTTTTATTTATTAAACATTCTTTATAATACAACTGAAAAGTAAATACAATGTGGAAAGCAATGCCTAAACAATGGCATGAACTGAAAGTAAAAATATATACAGATGAACTAGAGCTCGGGGTCCTCGATGAACTGCTCCAAGTCTTCTGAGCTGGGCTCAATCTCCAGAGAGTCGGGTCCTCCTGACAACATTCCAAAGAAAGAATAGAAAAAGAATGTCATCAGCGAACAATCGCTTGGTAAGTCCCGAAAGGAAGAGAATAGAATATGTACAGTATAAAAGATTATGTTCGCTATAATAACGTAGTTGTTTGTAGTTTGGTACAGAAAATATTAGTGTTTACGAGAGAAGTCCAACTATCCCGTGGACTAAGCTAACCCGTAGTACAAAGCTTTGTCAAACCCCACGGAACAACAGTAATGGACGTTTAGTTACGTTTTTTAATGACCATATCGTGCCACTTTTAACACATTCCGTACCAGTCTACCCCTTTAACCCCGTAATGTATATTGTGTTGTTTTATAGATGTAAGACTTGCTGAAACCATGCTATCAATTATTCATGTAAACGGATAAGGATGTAAACGGATAGTCATGTAATCAAATCAATGTATATCCATAGTTCGGTCAGTTCAAGTCATGTTGATATAGATGATATTCAGTATATATGGATTCATGATGTATTGGAGTTATATTTAAAGTGTATGTAGATTGGAATTGTATTCAGATTAGACTGAGACTCTGTCTGAGTCCGACATTTAAACAGAATTTGATTCCTGAATTAGGTTTTGGAGCTATCGGTAACTGCTGCACATGGACGGTAGGATTTGTCACTTTTTCCAAGCCAATTACCATTGATAACCCCGTTTTAGTTTTCTGCCTTAAATAGGCAAGCACATACTTTCTCCGGCTCCCTGAGGCTCAGGAAAATTGGTCCTACTTAAACCTATATTTATTAGGGCCCTTATTGTAAATTAATAAACTTGAGGGTGTTTTATGGAAAATAGTTTTAGTATACTTTCAAAATATTCCTCAAGTATTTATTTATCGTATTTAGGATTTTCATGGATGTAATTTTTAAAAGTGAAGCATTCTAATGATTATAAACCTAGATTGAATAATATATGGTATTTTAGTGTAAATTGGAATTGTATGGATTTGCGATGGTATATATATGAAATTTGGGATTTCTTTGTTTAGAAAACCTGGAATTTATTATATATATTTAAAATAGATATTTTGATAATATAAATATATATATATAATTATTAAAAAAATAGGATTTATTTATTAAATAGAAAATCACATTATTCTTTCAAAATGTATTAAAGATTCTATCGAGATCGGATGCTCCGTGAGGAGGTCTGCATCTCGCTTTACTAGTCCCAAGGACGTGCGATAATCCGCACCATCGAAATCAGGTTCCCCAAAATGGGTTGTAGAGGCTTAATTGCAAGGAATTTAATTAAAACAATTTTAAAGAATACGGTTTTACTAGTTTAAGGTATTTTATTGTAAAATTGTAATTATCCCACAAAATATTATTCCAAAAGCCATCGTGCTATATCATGATGAGTGTTCTGATGAGGTAGGTCATTACCTCGTGAGTTTTCTAAAGATAATGTGAGCAAATATGATGAAAGATGTCGAATAGAAAGTTTGTGGTATTTAATCGTAAAAGTGAAATCAAAGTTGAATACTATTGTATTTTGAATTGAAACTTGCTCTAAATGTTTGTTTATGATTACTAAATAAGTTGTAACAATATAGGTGTTTAGTTATTAAGAAAAGCTATGTTTTTAACAAAATTAAAATCGAAAATCGGAACAACTCCACTTCCGACGAGTTTTGAAAATAGAAATTTTTGAGAGGTGAAAAGGAAAGAAGAGAAGGGACTTACTGGATTAGATGAGAGAAGGGAGGTAAATGAAGGGTTTGAGAGCTTCGTGGAGTCATGGTGTCGTCGGATTTGTCCTGAATCGTCGCCGGAAGATGACTTTGGGCTAACTCCACTTGTACAGCTAATTTGACTTGGAAAAATTTGAGAGTTTTGATGATAGATTTCAGGAGGGCTAGGGTGTGGGGTGGTATTTATAGGATAAAATTAGGGTTTTATGAGTGAAGAGAGAATTAAAATGTATTAAAAATAGAATTAAAGAGGTGAATTAACACTCTCTGGATACATGCAGAAAAATCAAACAGTATGGAGGTAATGGGATAGGCCAAAGGGTGTAGTGTTAAAAATTTGGAGGCATTTCCTACGGGGGGGCCCGATGCTGCCGGCCCTTAGAGCAATCTCGCTATCAAGTGAGGTGGGGTGTGGGATTGGTGCCATGTGTCAGGGTCTGTTCATAATTTTCCACATGTTTGTTTTCAGTGACTTTTCATTTTTACGTGTATTGCACGTATAAACTTTTGGGCTTCTAAAAAGTTTAAAAGAAAAATCATTAAAAATAATATGTGGCTGGGGGATTTGAATACAGGGGCTATGTCACAGTAGTGCAAGGCTTTACCAATGAGCTACAAGTTATTTCTTGCTGTTCTAAAGCAAATTAAATTTATAACTTGTGCTCGGACTAAGGTGTACTTTACAAAAATTTTGTACAGAAAGTTTAGGGTTATTACACTTGGCATCCACCCATCATTCAGAAGTGATCACTTCCTATGGCCTTCTGATATAGTAGGGTCATGATTGATGCGAAAAAAGTGTGTATGTATGTTGTAAATAACCGCAATCAATAATGTTATCATAATAGCTAGCCGATAGTGAGTACGGGTCGTCTACAGAGAAACGATGAAATGCTTTTCTTACTTTAGACAGGTTGATAGAAGAAAGGTGGAGTTTTGTTATCGTTTATTATTACGAAGGTTTGAAAAGTTTATGATAGAAGGGCTTGTTGGGTTTATAGGACTTAGTAGTTAATGGATGGAGGTTTAAAAATAATTCTTTTTATATTTTAATTTTTTAATACTAGAGAAATAGCGATGAATGCGGATTAGGGTTCTTTGAGGAAATTAGGATTTCCCTTCACTGCCCCTTGTCCTTCCATTGATCTCTATTTATCCCAATCCCTTAACAAAACAAGTATTAACGAATCTCAAATCGTGGTCATGACTATCATGATGGATAGCACGTCCGATAAGAGGGTTAGTATTCATTTTGCCAAAGTTTATAAAAATTAAAGTTTTAAAAAGAATTGAAGAGATATTTTTCATCTATTATTCTACCCTATCTTACAAACCATAGCAAGCAAGAATTTACTCGCTCATGGATATCAGCGTAGTAGAAGAAAGGTGAAAGAATACGGAACCCATAATTAAAATTGAAAATGCAGAAGATAAATACAGAATGTAATTGCAGAAAGTAATGCGGAAAGTAAAGTGCAGAAAGTAAATGCGGAAAGTAAATGCGACAAAATTTAAAAAAAGAACTACCTTTATTGATTGACTATTACATTACAAAATTTCTCGCTGAAAAAAGGTAGATTACAAAACCCTAGCTTGCTCGCTAGATCCCCCCCTCTCTCTTGATTTTGAAATTTTTGAATTGAATGTTGAATTGTTTTGATAGACAGCTCTCGGTCCTTCATATAGTCTCTGGAATTAGAAACCCTAGATGTCATATTGAAGTATATGAAATTACGATCAAGATCCTGAAATTTCAGTAACTACAGTCACAAACAGACCGCGCTTCCACCGCCTATACCCTAGTTTGACCGCGGACCCGCCGTCGTTTGGTGGGATTGAGCATCCAATTTTCTCGTGGCTTCTTCTTTCGATATTTGGAGATCCTTCTGATAAAAATATTCTGAAAATATTGCTCTTAGTCTCTGTCGTTGCGAGATTCTTCAATTTGCTTCTATTATTCGGCAGATTTGGTTTGATACTTCGATTTGCTGTAGATCTCCTACTCATAGTTCAGACCTGAGCTAATTTATAATACTTGCACAATATCTCAAATCATCTTGTTAGAAACACTTGTTTTTATTTGAGATATTATTCCAACTAATTAATTGATATGATATCTTAAAAATATTGGTTAGGAATATTTGATATGATATGCATATTTTAATAATGTATATTTTATTTAAATATGATATGCATACATTTCCCTAATTATATTAATTATAAATGAAGAAACATATGATAATAATGTTTTACAAATAAACCCACATATATTCTTAATTTACAAATAACACATTTTATTAATTTATAATAGTAGGAAAATGTCCATACAAACATGCAAAATATTTGAATGATCAGGACATCATCATATGATGCAAGCCTTCTTGTCATCATCTGCGAGAAATCTGAAGTATTTCTCATATGGCTGAGGTCACCTACTAAATCCACGGAGTAGCTATGGTTTGTCAGGATCAATTGAATCTTCAGATTCTATTAAACTTTCAGTAACTGTTTGCGGTTCTGGAATCATTTCCAGTCCTACCATATTCCCACTAATTTCTTTTGCAAGAAATTCCTTTATCAAAGAGGTGGCGAGTCAAGAACAAAACATTTTTGATCTTGAAAATGATAAAAACTATCACTCGTGAAAACTTGGGATAACCTACAAACCGCTATTACCAAACGTACCTCGAGTTTTTCCGGATTATGTTTTAAGCATAAACTGGATAACTCAACATCTTAACAATTTTAAAATGAACACCATTCTATATCACATATAGAAATAGAAGCACTTATTTAGGTAGAACCAATATCAATTGATATGCATCTATTTCTAGTGCATCTTTTTAATTGAAAAAGACAATTCAGCATTACTCATCATGGAGCGCAGCCTCGGATGAGCAATTTGAGAGAATCACATTCTCAATATAGAATACCTGGTACCTACCCCTTGTCCGTATAGACCTCGAACAACCTACATCAATATGTATAAGTCTCTAGAGTTCACTAACTCAATTTCCGTATGCTGTTAATTGAAAAACAATTTTTTGGTTAAAAGAAACCAAAAGTTTGCCGTTTAGGAAAAATCTGGGGATTTTTCTCAATAGCAACAATTGCTTTGAAAACCGACATTAAGGAATAAACCACCCATTCTCAATTCTCCACTCCTTCTCAATATCTGTAACACCCTACAAATGTGGAATTCTAATCCGGTATCTATATACCCAGGAGTTAGAGTTTATGGAGAAACAGTTTTTCAAAACACACACATTGGAAATCTAAAACATCAAAATGTTTCAGGGGGTTGATCGGGTATTCTTAGTATTGCCTCTTTTATTTCCTATGCTCATGACAGTTATTGCGATTTCTTTTCCCTCACTTCAACCTCTTTTGATATCTCTCCATCTTACCTTTCTGTATGCCGAACTTATGCTAGTTGGTTTTTTTCTTTCCATTCCTTTAGCACCAGGTTCGGGATTGGAAGAAAACTATCCAACAAGCGTAACTGATATACTCTCCTTATATATAAAGAGCTCTCGAACTTGAGATAAGGTGGAAGGGAGAGACAAATGAACAATTCACTTTCTCCAGAATCAGTGGTCATTCTCGGACTCAAACAATTTCTTCGAGTTCGTATCTAACTATACGAGATGATCGTTCCAAACAATATGGATTTCTATATCTGATACAGAGGGTTCTGGAAGAAACAAAGTGGAAGTAGGAGGGTAAAAGACATGCGAAAGTCTGTCGTGAATTAGGGCAATTCAGACATTCCAAAACTAATGATTGTAAAAAGGTCGGTTACCATGGTTAACGAGTCTTAGTTTAAGGTTAGTCTATGGTCGCTACCAGAGAGAGAGAGAAAAGAAATGCTCAGTGTGCACTCTATCCAGATTAAATTGGTATATTTATTTAATCATGATGGCTCCCACTGTTTCGTCGAATCCTCCTTCAAACCCTGAAAGGAGAACTAGCTGGGATTTTGTATAGAAAATATCTTGAGAGTAACAATTACCCACAGTGGGAATCAGGACCCAAACGATCATGGCGTGGTAATCTTGACGGAGGCTAACAAGTCACCTACTCCATAGAAGGTATGCAATCACATTGCAAATTTCAACACATGAAACTCCTGAAATGGTTTTTACCCCTAACAACCTATGA
Organism: Agapanthus africanus; assembly: GCA_030015575.1. Classification (NCBI taxonomy): domain Eukaryota; kingdom Viridiplantae; phylum Streptophyta; class Magnoliopsida; order Asparagales; family Amaryllidaceae; genus Agapanthus; species Agapanthus africanus. The sequence goes on along the minus strand of JASDDO010000022.1, from coordinate 483,515,461 downwards.
TCTTGACGAATGCCAACAAACTATAAACCGTTAGTCAAGTTCTTCCCGTCATTTCTTGACTAACTCGAACCCACTCGCACAAGCCCTTGACGGAGGCCAACAAAGCCGTGCGGCTGTCCTGGCTAATCGCATTATATGCAAGCCGGAAGACATCACTGTTCCCCTCCGAACGGCGGCCTGCGACGTTAGGACATCCGTGCCTGAGGTTCGGGGCAGATGCTATTTGGTTTTTTATCCGTCCACCTCTCCGAAGATGCCAAGTTGATTTATGGCACCTTGTATCGGAGGTTTAGACGGATGCGACCGATGTAGCAGACTTTGTCAGATTCCCCCTCAGGGTGAGGGGTTTTTTGATTGTGGGGACGCTCTTCCCTGCAGGCGCAAGCCCCTGCAGTTAATTACGCTACCGCATAGCGGTAACAACTTTCTCCTACTCCAGAATTTCACTTCGTGTCGTGTGTGTTTGTTTTGTTTATGATTGCCCGTGGATTGTATACGGAGACTGAGTGATGTCGTCACCCGTAGGACGTAGATTAGTCCAAATCCGTATTTACTTAGATTTGGGTTCGGTGTTTTTAGTTTAAGGATGCATTAGTCGCGTTGCGTCTAAGATCGACTTAAACATTTGTTAAGGATACGTTAGTCTTTTTTTAGACTAAGATCAACTTAACATCATGATTGATTTAATTATCCGGCCGTCGGGACTCGTCACCTCTCTGACGTCGTTGAGGGATTACAACGACAGGCGTCAGAGGAGTTCAGAGATGTACCCTTGAACCAAAATTGATTTGGAGTTTTATCGTTTATTTAAATGTCTAAGGACACGTTAACCGTATTTAGGATTAAGATCAACTTAGACGGGACCGTTTAGATCCAACAAAAGAGCGTTTGGGCCCTATTGTGCCAGTTTAGGGACATGGCGGTCCGTTGCCAGTTTCGGGGACGTGGTGGTCCATTATTAGTTTAGGGACGTTCCGGTCCGTCGCCAGTTTAGGGACGTAGTGGTCCATTATTAGTTTAGGGACGTTTCGGTCCGATATTAGTTTAGGGACGTTTCGGTCCGATATTAGTTTAGGGACGTCTCGGTCCGATATTAGTTTAGGGACGTCTCGGTCCGATATTAGTTTAGGGACGTCTCGGTCCAATATTAGTTTAGGGACGTTTCGGTCCACTGTTAGTTTAGGGACGTTTCCAATATTAGTTTAGGGACGTTTCGGTCCACTGTTAGTTTAGGGACGTTTCGGTCCACTGTTAGTTTAGGGACGTTTCGGTCCAATATTCTCATTTTGGAGTGAATATTAGTTTAAGGACATTTCGGTCCATTATTAGTTTTAAGGACGTCTCGGTCCACGAGTTTAAGGACCCCGCAGTCCATAGCGATGTGCGGTCGATGGGACCCGTCACCTCTTTGACGTCGTTGAGGAATTACAACGACAAATGTCAAAGGAGTTCGGAGATGTACCCTCGAACCGGATGTAAGTTGATTTAAGAGAGCCATTTTGCTCAGTCAATTTAATTTAAGGACTTATGGCCACGATTGGGCTAAGTCCAGTTCAACATCTTTATTAAGTAATGCATTGCATTTAGGCTCTGCAGAGCATCACTTTATTCTGAGCTCTGCTCATTTATGAATGATGCAATGCATTTGTTTTGATTTGGGCTCTGCCCCTTGTAAAATGCATAGCATTCTGGAGATTCTGTTTGGGCTCTGCCCATTTATAAATGATGCAAAGCATCTGTTTTAATTTGGGCTCTGCCCCTTAAAATAATGCATTTGCGCTTTATTGAGCCTGTTAGGCCTTCTCTTAATTGGGCTTGGCCCTTTTTAATGCATCTGCGCTTTGCGCTAAGCAATGAGCGCAAGTCCATATGGTGATGACACGTGTCGTGCTCTCATGAGTGCAAGCGCACTAGCGCAGCGCGTTGCGCTGTTGCGCTGCGCTATTGCGCTGCAGACACGTGGCGCGCTCTCAGCGAGTTGCGCTAATTCCAGAGAGCAAAGCTCTATCTTAAGGGCGCTTAGCGCAAGTGGTTTTATAGCCGACACGTGGCGCTCTGTTAAGAGCGCAACGGCGCAACTTGGAAGTGCAAAGCACTAAGAATCTTTTAGATTCAAGAGGGGAAGTGCAAAGCACTGTTTAATTTCTTCGTCTAAATTAGATCAAAGAAAAAAATAAATTTTTTTCTTTATTCGAAGAACCAGAGGTTCTTAAAAGTGCAAAGCACTATTCTTTTATTATTCTATTATTTTTATTGTTTTTACAGAACCGAAGGTTCACAAGAAGTGCAAAGCACTGTTTTTTTTAATCAAAAGATCATTGATCTTATTTTTAGATCAATGATCTATTAGAAGGCCCTTTTTCTACCTTATAAAGGTTCTTTACCTTTTTTCTTCTCAGAGTTTTTCTCTGTTTAGACTTCTTGATTTTTCGAGAAAATTCTTCCTTCCTTTGAATGAGGTCTGGGGTCCTATTTATAGTGCCCCATAAATTTGTTGAATTTGTTAACGGGATCTTTCCTGAATGATTTTTGGGAGTTTTCCCACTGTTGGATCTTTGATCCAAAGGCCGAAGAAAGTCTTCTAGTTCTGGAAAGAACAGAAAAGATTTCATAAATATCTTAATTCAGTTTGGCGCAGATGCCCCAGCGCATGACACTTGTCGCGCAGCGCAAGTGCGCTAGCGCATCTGCGCTGACACGTGTCGCACAGCGCAGAGCGCAGCGCAACTGCGCTAGCGCATCTGCGCTGACGCGTATCGCGCAGCGCAGAGCGCAGCGCAGCTGAAGCGTTGCTTCGTTTAAACAGAGCTTTGCTCTGATTGGGCGCGCCTTCTGGGCGCTGCGCTCGGCGCGTTGCGCCAGACACATGGCAAGTTGCGCCCAGCGCAGAGGATCTGAAGCGTTGCTTCACCTGAGATATCTTTTCATCTCCCCTTTTCCAAGTCAAACTTGTATTTCCAAGATTTTGATTTCCCGGGTCTTGGAAATAATTCCATTGTGCACAGAATCTTTTGTGCTTGGGTCTATATATAGTTCAAGGCCGAGCCTTTCATTCTCTTATCTTCAGAGAACTTTTTCGATCATGGCTTGCAACCGCCCTCATGCCCGTCGGCAACCTTGGGAGGTTCCGATTCGGGACATCGTTCCCCGTTTTGCTGCGCGCCTGGTGGACCCTTCTTTCTCGGACGAGCAATGCGACGCTGCAATGCATGAGCTTTTGACTCGTGTGGGGTCTCCTCTTCCTCCGAATTCCATTTGGCTTCGGATGGCCCTTGCCTCGGTGCTCTCCGCCATTCCCCCTCCTCCGGCAGAGATGTCCCCGGCAATGCAGAATGCAGCCGAGGACAAGATCGAGGGCCTTCTCGAAGCGCACTTGATCACCAAAGCCCTGAGGGACTGCTCCTTCCATTTGCTGAACCAGATACGGGCTCGTCGGGTTGTCATCGCCACTTTTTCCCAGGAGTGTGGCGTTGACCGTTGGATGGCCACCCCTCGGGAGGATCGCCGCTTCGATGTGGTGGAGAAGACAGAGAGGGAGCTGGGGAATCTTCTTCTTCTTTTTGCGAATCCTTGTCTTTCTGATCCCGTATTCGGTGATCTTTTTTAAATGTAATATTAATAATAATGAATAAGCATTTTTCTTTTTAATCAAGTATTTCATTGCCTGTTAAGGGTTCTTTTATTTTAGTTCTTTGTTGTGTTCGTGCATCATATGATTTTAACTTGCTATTATCAAGCGTACGTAATTTTACTTGAATAAATTGCTTTTGGTTTTAAACCCCTTCCTCTGCGCTAGCGCATCTGCGCTGACACGTGTCGCACAGCGCACAGCGCAGCGCGGCTGCGCTAGCGCATCTGCGCTGACACGTGTCGCGCAGCACAGAGCGCAGCGCAAGTGCGCTGACACGTGTCGCGCAGCGCAGTGCCTGAGCAACTGAAGCGTTGCTTCCTTTATTGAAGTTTAAATTTTCAAAGCAAAGCTTTGTTTCTGATTGGGGAGTTGTTTCATCTTCCACCTCGAAATTTGATCGGAGCTTTGCTCCGATTGGGGTAAACAAATGCCCCCGCACCATTGCGCTTACGTGGCCCCAAACGTGAGCGCAATGGTGGCGAAATTCCAACCGCCGTGACGACTTTTGGAAGTCGAAGAGGCATTTGCTGCCTATAAATAGGACCCCTGGTCCCCCACAGATGCTTATCATCTTTCCGTTTTTTATTTTCAAAAGCTTCAGAGTTTTGCTCTTGCATTCAAGAACTCTAGAGCTTTGCTCATCTTTCCAAAGTTTTTTTTTTTTTTTTTTGAGAAAACTTTAGGTAAAATTAAACCTTAGATTAAATTAACTTTAATTAATCTTAAACAGCAGAGCTTTGCTCAATTTCAATGTTACAAACTTTAACTAAAATTAATATAAATCAAATTAACTTAAATTAGTCTTAGTCAGAGAGCCCTGCTCTCACTGATCTTTTGATCTAAAGAGATCCCCATTGGGGTTTCACTTAGCAGAGCTTTGCTCAACTCCAAGATTGGAAACTTTAGGTAAATTTTAATGTAAATCAAATTAATCCAAATTAATCTCAGTCAAAGAGCTTTGCTCTCATAGATCTTTTGATCTAAAGAGATCCCCATTGGGGTTTTATTAAGCTTTTGTTCGCGGATTTTAATCCTTGAATAGAGCTTTGCCCTCTAAAAGGTTTGTAATTTCTTGATTCATTAATGGAGCTTTGCTCCTTTTAGATTATATAACATAGCTTTTAAGGGTTACTGATTGTTGTCAATCTTCTTCTACAGGAACAATGGACGGCCATATGTATGCTCTTAACGAGATCATCTCTTACGGGGACATCCGCCGACTTGGCCGCTCTCAAAATCGAGAGTTCACAAACGCGGAGTGTGCTGAAATCATGAGCCGCTTTGACGCATACAATGGTCCACTGCTTCCCCGGCGTTCCTCTCTTCTCAAGCTTATAGTGGGAGCCATCTGGAAGGCGCTTCCCCTCTTCTGTTCCGGCGTTCCGCTTAGGGCGTTGGATGCTGCTGAGGACAAGGTGCACTCGGTGTACCTGTTGAATTTTATCTCAAAGAGGCGACGAGACAGCCTTATCGATCTCTTGCATGAGGTCTTTCAACAGTCCGCCATACTCGCCGCTTATCGACGGGTGGAAGACATCAGGGGGGACTCTGACGCTTGTGCTCGTGAAAGAAAGCATACCAGGATGGTCCGCGCGGCCTGGAAAGTCATAGATAGGGTAGCTTTCGAGTTCCTCAATCCATGCCCTGGGTTCGAGGTTATTCCGTTGTAATAACATTTTTAATTTATCGCTTTTATGATTGTAAGAACTTTGGGCGATATTAATGAAAATTTTGTCTTTCTTATCCTGTCTTATCTTTTGCTCTGAATCCTTCACCTGACTGAATGCGTCTCATATGCTCGATCAAGTGTAAATCATATGCCTTTTTTTTTGTTGCTTTTCCTCTTTTTCAGCATGTCGTCACAATTAGCAGGTAGTAAAATAAGCTTCTTGATTTCTTCGAGATATAGCGATGGCTTAGGCTGCAGTTTCAGATCTGCTGCCTAAGACTTTTTAACACCATGAGCCGTGAGGGTCTTATGGAGACTTTTCTCCCTACGGATCGAGAGGATCTCGTAGGTGGGTTTTCTCCTTGGGAATCGTGAGGATTCCTAAGTGTGGTTTTTCTCTTATAAGTCGTAAGGATCCTATAAGAGAATTTTCCCTCTTACGAGTCGAGAGGATTCGTAAGTGGTTGTTTCCCTCCTCGTCGAGAATCAAGTTCGGAGAGTGAGACCCGTGAATAGTATGCAAGAGACCATTTAGGATTGACTTGCAGGGTCCCAGTGCCCTCTTACGAGTCGAGGATGCTCGTAAGCGGTTGTTTCCCTCTTTGTCGAAAATCGACTTCAGAGAGTGAGACCCGTGGATAGTATGCAAGAGACCATTTAGGATTGACTTGCAGGGTCCCATTGTTCAGGAAGCAAGTTTTGAATACTTACTGCCCAAGATGTAAGTTAAAGAAGCTCTGGTCACGGAGTGTTTGTATCCGTGAGTTGAGAAGTTTTGCGAGGGATTATTTATTTCCCAAGCGCCAAGGATTATTTGTGTCCTTGGGGTTTGAAACGAGTCGATGGTTCCCACGGAGGCGCTGGTGGCTCTGCGAGTCGACGCGGATCAGAAGGCTCTCGTCAAGGAGTGTTTGTATCCGTGAGTCGAGGAATTTTGCAAGGGATTATTTGTTTCCCAAGCGCCAAGGATTATTTGTGTCCTTGGGGTTTGAAACGAGTCGATGGTTCCCACGGAGGCGCTGGTGGCTCTGCGAGTCGACGCGGATCAGAAGGCTCTCGTCAAGGAGTGTTTGTATCCGTGAGTTTAGAAATTTGCCGAGATTATTTGTTTCCCGAGCGCCAAGGATTATTTGTGTCCTTGGGGTTTGAAACGAGTCGAGGGTTCCTACGGAGGCACTGGTGGCTCTGCGGGTCGACGCGGATCAGGAGGCTCTCGTCAAGGAGTGTTTGTATCCGTGAGTTAAGAAGTTTGCCGGGATTATTTGTTTCCCGAGCGCCAAGGATTATTTGTGTCCTTGGGGTTTGAAACGAGTCGGGGGTTCCTACGGAGGCACTGGTGGCTCTGCGGGTCGACGCGGATCAGGAGGCTCTCGTCAAGGAGTGTTTGTATCCGTGAGTTGAGAAATTTGCCGGGATTATTTGTTTCCCGAGCGCCAAGGATTATTTGTGTCCTTGGGGTTTGAAACGAGTCGAGGGTTCCCATAGAGGCCCTGATGGCTCTGCGGGTCGACGCGGATCAGGAGGCTCTCGTCAAGGAGTGTTTGTATCCGTGAGTTGAGAAGTTTTCGTTGGAGTCACTGGCTTCTTCGGTTGAAATGAGCCGTTGAGGCTTGGTTTCGTCGTTTAACGGAATCCGCTGGGGAGGCACGGTTCCTTCTTTGTTTACGCCCTTGGATTGTATACAGGGATCGATGTGATCTTAACTGTAGGGCCGAAGTTTTATCCTTTCTTCTTTTTATTTTATTTTATTTCCGCGATGCTCTATCATTTCAGCTTTTATATCGCGAAGGTCGCGATTGCCCAATCATTTCGGCTATTTTTCACGGTGCCCAATCATTTCGGCTATTTATTATTTTATTTTTTACTCGTTGATCTTTATTACGAGCTGCCCGATCATTTCGGCTATTTTGCATGCATACATTTTACTTGCTGCTTTTTATTGCAAGTTGCCCTATCATTTCGGCTGTTTCGTATGCATGAGCGGCCTACCGGCTTTCGCCGTCGACCTGAAATTGGACACCGATTTCGGCATCAGCACCGCTACAACTGGGATATTACCAGGAGCGAATCATCATTTGCTTCTATCGTTGTTGGACAACGGAGGCTTAGCGACCGGGGTTAGGATCCCGTCGGCTAAGGCTTTTGACTTCATGAGCCGTAAGGGTCTCGTGAAGTTATTTCTCCCTACAAGTCGTGGGGATCTTGTAGGTGTATTTTCTCCTTAGGAACCGTGAGGGTTCCTAAGTGTTTTGCTCTTCTGTAAGTCGTAAGGATCCCACAGGAAGGTTTTCTCCTCATAAATCGAGGGGATTTATAAGGATTGTTTACCATACGAACGTATTCCCTGTCATGGGTGGGCCTTGGTTAGGGAAACGTTTATTCGCGCCCGTGGATTGTATACAAGGGTCAGTATTTGAGCCACTTGTAGGGCAATATTGGAAGTTTGTGGGGGTTTGCTTAAGCACAGGTTTAGGTCTCTGTGACTTAAGACTTTCAAATCCTATGAGCCGTGAGGGTCCCATAAGAGAGTTCTCCTTACGAGTCGTGAGGATCTCGCAAGCGTATTTTCTCCTTAGGAATCGTGGGGATTCCTAAGTGCGTTGTTCCCTTGTAAGTCGTAAGGATCTCACGCGGGTGGTTTCTCCTTACAGGGTCGAGAGGACTCCATAAGGGTTCTTTAACGAAGTTGCGCCCTTTCGGGTTTTCACAACATCCGCCGGTAGTCCTGCTGTTTTTACTCACGGAGCCCTTTCGGGTTTTCATCCGTGCCCATTTTGCTTATGGACTTACCGTTTTTTTTTTTATCTCGTCAGCCCAAGGATGCTGCAGTATTAGTTTAAAGACGTTTTCGGTCTGATATTAGTTTAAGGACATTTCGGTCCACCGTTGAGAGGGTTGGCTACTACTTATGAAGCCTGAGCTTAGGAAGATAGCGAGCGGACATAGTCGTCGTCATCTACCATTGACCTAGGCTGTGGCTCATTAAGCGTAGTATTTCTTGAGGAAGCGTCCGTTTATTGGCCTGAAAGGCCTTTCACCGTGCATGTCCATGAGTAGATAGGCCCCGCCTTGGTAGACTTTATCAATGATGTACGGTCCTTCATAGTTTGGCTCAAACTTTCCCCGCTTGGCGCGATTGGGGATCATGGGCCTTTTGACTACTAGCACGAGTTCGCCTTGGTGGAATGTTCTTGGGCGGCTCAATCTTTCATACGAGCACGTCATCTTTGCTTTATAGGCTTCCAGATTTTGTTGTGCTAGAAGCCGGATTTCATCAAGGGCGTCAAGCTCTTCAAACCGAAGGTGAGCATTTTCTTCGTCTGTCAGCTCGTAGTGGACTGCCACTCGTAAAGAGGGTAATTCTATCTCGAGAGGGAGTACTGCTTCCGTCCCAAATACCAACGCGTATGGCGTTGTGTTTGTGGCCGTTTTGAACGTAGTCCGATACGCCCAAAGAGCCTCTTGCAATCTTTCGTGCCAATCTTTTTTATTTCGTGACACTGTTTTCTTTATGATCTTCATCAAGATCTTGTTGAAGGCTTCAGCTAGACCGTTAGCTCGCGGGTTATAAACTGAGGAATATCTCCAGTCTATATTGTGCTGCTGTGCGAAGCGGCTAATTTTATGACTTCGGTAGGCTGGCCCGTTATCGGAGATGATCCGTCGCGGAGTTCCAAACCGGTATATGACATGCGTTTTGAAGAAATGGAGGATGTTCTCTGTCTTTACTTCCCTCAACGGTACCGCCTCTGCCCATTTGGAGAAGTAATCAGTCGTCGCCAAGATGAAACGGTGTCCCTTTGACGATGTTGGTTCGATAGGGCCGACTATGTCAGTTCCCCACATTTCGAATGGCCAACTAGCCACTGTTGGATGCAATGGATTGGGATGCTGATGGATGAAGTCCCCATGAATTTGGCATGAATGACATTGCTTCGTGTATTCCAGGCAATCCTGCATCATCGTGGGCCAGTAGTAGCCCATCCGTTTTATCTTCAACTTCATCTTAGGGCCTGCTTGGTGGGAACCACAGAGTCCGTCGTGAACTTCTTGGACAACCCTTCTCGCTTCGTCAGGTCCTAAGCATCTCAACCACAGAGAGTCGAATGACCTTTTGTATAGAGTATCATTGACGAAGGCGAAAGACAGAGCTCGTTTCGTGAGCTGATGTCTTGTGGACGCCTCTTCAGGTATTCGGTGGAACTTGAAGTAATCTATGAAGACTTCTCTCCAGTCCTCGGTATTTTCCCTGTCTTTTATTTGCAGGGTTGTCTCCTCATTTGCTCCATTTTCTTTATATGATCCTGGAGATATTTCTGTTGGGGCAAGCACTCGACGGCTTTGCACCACGATTCTAACGTCGTCGAGGTTTTCGTCCGCCAGTTCTTTAGCAAGTTTGGCTAGTGCGTCCGCTTTGCTGTTTTCCGCGTGCGGTATGCTCTACAAAGTATATGAGGGAATTTGGGTTAGCAGTTGTTGCACTTTTTCGCCGTATTTTACCAATTCCGGTTTGCATGTTTGGTAATCGCCGTTTACTTGACTAACGACCAGTTGGGAATCACCGTATATGAGGAGATTTTCGATTCCCATGTCAATGGCGATCTCGAGGCCTGCTATCAGAGCTTCGTATTCGGCTTCATTGTTTGTTCTCGGCTCCGTTAGGGAGAAGGCGTAGCGCATTATTCCTCCTTGTGGAGTTACAAAGATGAGTCCTACCCCTGATTTAATTATAGGGGTGCTTTGTTTGCGTTTCTTCATGGAAGATGCTCCATCGAAATAAAGCTCCCATCGAATATTATCGCCGTCGATCGCATCGAACGCCTGTTCGTCTGGAAGATCGCAATTCAGAGGAGAATCGGCGGGTATCGGATGCTCAGCGAGGAAGTCGGCGATGGCCTGGCCTTTCACTGCCTTGAGAGGTTGATATGTTATCGAGAATTCCATCAAGAGCAGGGCCCATTTAGCGAGTCGTCCTGTCAATATGGCTTTTGACATTAAATATTTAAGGGGGTCCACTTTTGAAATCAGACGGACCTCGTGCGCCAACGCATAGTGCCTAAGCTTTGTTATTGCGAAGATCAACGCCAGGCAATGTTTTTCAATGGGAGAGTAATTGCTTTCTGCTCCCAGCAGAACTCGACTTAAGTAGTAGAGCGCTCTTTCTTTCCCCTGATCGTTCTCTTGTGCCCATAATGCGCCTAAGGAACCTTCGAGGGCGGTTGTATAAAGAATAAGAGGCTTCCCCTTTACCGGAGCAGCCAACACCGGCGGGTTCTGCAGGTATTGCTTGATCTCGTCCAGTGCACCCTGGCATTTTTGGTCCCAAACGAATGGGGTTCCCTTCTTCATCAGGTGGCTGTAAGGACGGCACTTTCCTGAAAGGTTGGCTATAAATCGCCGTATATACGCAAGTTTCCCTTGGAGAGACCGCAGCTGTTTGAGAGTCCTCGGCGGAGGCATTTCCATGATCGCTTTGATCTTTGACGGATCTATTTCAATACCTCGGTGTCGAACGACGAACCCCAGGAATTTGCCCGAGGAAACCCCGAACGCACATTTAAGAGGATTCATCTTCAAGTTGTATTGCCGAAGGCGTTGAAATACGGTCTCCAGATGCTCGAGATGTTCCTCGTATGATTTGCTCTTGACCACGAGATCGTCGATATAGCATTCGACAATTTCGTGTATAAGGTCGTCGAAGATCTTCGTCATGGCCCTCTGATAAGTAGCACCGGCGTTCTTCAAACCGAAAGGCATCACTTTATAACAGAATATACCAAGAGGAGTCCTGAAGGCTGTGTGCTTCTGATCTTCCGGGTGCATTTTTATTTGATTATACCCCGATGAGCCGTCCATGAAGAAGAAAACCTCATGAGTGGATGTGTTGTCTATCATCAGCTCGGTGACTGGCACCGAGAAATCATCTTTTGGGCAGGCTTTATTGAGATCCCGGAAGTCTACGCATATGCGCACTGTCCCATTTTTCTTCATCACTGGGACAATGTTGGCGATCCATTCAGGGTATTGGACTTCTTGGATGAAGCCTGAATCTATCAGCTTTTTGACTTCGGCGTTGATGCTCATCTCAAGCTCGAGTCGCATTCTTCTCGGCGCTTGTTTGACTGGCTTGATGTCCGGGGATATCGCCAATTTATGCACAGCGATTTCTGGATCTAGTCCCGGCATTTCGGAATAGTTCCACGCGAAGCAATCTTTGTGCTGTAGAAGCACATCCTTTAACGCAGCCACCCTTTCTTCAGATAGCAGTTCGCTGATGAATGTCGGTCGCGGGTCATTTTCCGTCCCCAACTCAATTTTCTTGAGATTATCTGCAGTGGTATGGATTCCATCTTCCAGTTCTTTCGGAGCTGGGGGAAATTCTGAGATTACCTCATCGCTGCCGCTTTCAAAGCACCAAGGGAGGTTATTCATGTCCTCGGACCCTTCTTTTAATATTGTTATCACATGGCAGGTGCAAACTTTCTGCCAATCCCAATGCGGAGTTGGTTTTATTTTTGTGTTTTCGGGTTCGTGCTTTTGCGGCGGCGCTACCCTCCAACTGTCAGACAACGCGAATTTGCCAAGCTGATATTGGTCCTCAACCCAATTCTTAAAGGTGAAGCAATCTTCAAGCGGATGCCCTACTATTCGATGGTAAAAGCAATACTTTGGGTTGGAGACTTCGCCTGTTTGTTCAGGGTGTTTAGACTCTGGCAACGTAAGCATTTGATGTCTTAGAGCGAGATCGAATATTTTCCTTGTTTTGTTCCGAGGAAAAGAGTATGCTCGACCCATTTTCTTCCCGAGGGCTAAGTCAATAACGCTCGATTCTCGGATGCGCGGCTTCTTAGCTCTGCTTTGTAGTTGTCGAGCGCCTCTCTTGCATTTCGACTTGTTTTTGTTCTCGCGTTGAACCTTTTTTGTAACAGGTTGACAAAGAGCGGCATCTTCGTTCTTTACTGCCTGTTGGAGGAGGCGCTGTGTCTTAGCTTTCTCATAGATTGCCATTTCACGATCGTGATCATCTCGGGCTTTTTGACTCGCATCCCTTATAAGTTTACCCATCTGGTCTTCAAATGATGGACTGGGCGGTTTTGTATCAGGAACTTTTGCTGGTTTAGGATTAGCATCCTCCCATTGAGCATCCGCCTCTTCATCGAAGTCATACATGGCATAACAGCTGTTCACTAGCTCTCGCTTCTTTGGCCGGATGTACCCAAGCCCTTTGGTTTCTACTTTCCCGTTAGGCAGTTTGCATTGGGTCCCGGGAATGTTCCAGACCTTGTCATAGAATTTGGCTTTTCTAACGGTCTGTGTAAAGGACATCCCCTGGCGTTTTAGCAGTTTCTTCAAACCTTCGGTATAATACCGGGGAAGACGGATAGGCTGAAGTCTGTCGAGCGTGGGATCCGCGCCATGCCAAACTTCTTTTTCTACTTTGTTCTCTTCAGAGCGGTAGAATAAGATTGCCTTCTCGCCCCTTCGTCCGGGAGGGATATAGAATGTCTGCAATTCTTCCACGCTGTTAGTGTCGAGTGCATCCAGTTCTTTGTAATGTTCAAGCGGCACCATGGTTATCTGCAGACTTCGCTCTTCATCAGCGGAAATCCGTATCGAAGGCCGAGCAGGGAATATAGCATGAACTTCATCCTCTGAATCACTACCGAAGATCAACGAAGGAACGGATGGTCCTGGCCTGGTAGATTGGGATGGACCTGAATAAATTATATCTTCCTCCTCGGTGTCACTGCCGAAGACAGGGACGGTGGCATTAGTTTTGTTCTCCGGTTTGTGACACCTTTCCGTGTCTTCGAAGCTCGGCAAGAAGTATTTGGCATCTTCATACTTGCGAACTTCGTTCACGGAAAACGGATTCAACTCTCCGGCCACAGTGTACTCGAGGCCATCCCTGGAATACTTCATGCACTGATGCTGTGTAGAAGGGATGATATTGTACTCGTGTAGCCATGGTCGGCCGAGCAGAGCATTGTAGCACGTCTTGGCATCTATAACATGGAATTTGATGTCTGTGACGAGCAACCCGAAGCGTAATGTCACTATCATAGATCCAAGGGTCTTTGAAGATTGAGAGTCGAAACCGGAGATAGTGATCTTGTCCCGGGCAAGGTGTTGGACACTCATGCAAATCTCCTTTAACACTCGTACGTTGAGTAAATTGACGGACGATCCGTTATCGACCAAGATTTTACCTATCTTTATGTCATGGCAGTATCCTGAGACATAAAGAGGGCGATTGTGTTCACACGTCCCGAGGAGAAGGTCTTCATCACCGAAAGCAATGTCGGCTGTGTGCACTTCCTCCAATTCGTCTTTCATCTTTTCTTCGGCCAAGAAGGCTTGGAACTGGTCCGGATCTTGTAGCGCCTTAATCAAAGAGTCCCTCGCCTCCTTTGATAGAACAAGGCATCGAGGATGCTGAGTTGTGAGGGTAGCTTCCTCAGATGCGCTAAAACATTGTAATCCACCTTACTCCTCTTTGGCGGATTTTTGGCGGTTAACTCTTCCGCGACTTGGTCATCTAAAGTGATGTCTTCAGAGACCTTCTCTTTCCCTTTATCTTTTCTATTCGAGGGTCCGAGGTTCTTTTCAGGCAGTGTCCGATTCCTCAGCTGTATATTTTCGCAAGACTTCGGTTCTTCTTCTTTTCCCGAAGTTGATTCTTTAAAGAGAGGGGCAATCTCCAATTCCTCATCAGAGTCGCTCCCAAATGTGGGCACTTGTGACCTGGTAGTGTTAACCATGTGACAGTTGCCGGCAGTTCTTTCAAGCACTTTGGTCGTGTTTCTTTGCTCCCGACGAACCTTGCGCTTTTCCCGTTTAAAGCGTTGTTGATTAGCGACGTATCCTTGCCACCATTTACCGAACGCCTTGCACTCTTGGGTAGAATGGAAGACCTTCTGATGATATAAGCAATAAGAGGGGTGCATTTCTACCACGCTAGTAACTTTTCCTTCTGAGGGTGGTAGCTTCATGCCCATCGATATGGCCTTAGCGAACTTCTTTTTTATCTTAAATTGGCTTTTGTCAGCGGTGGAGGCATTTTGCTCCAGTGGGATCATCCCAGCTCTTCCCTCAAGTCGCTGGCGCTTGGCCGTTTCGAATATCGCCGTCTCGCGTTCTTGATCAGCTTTACTTTTCAATCGAGCTTCACTAAGAAACGCGTCAATCATTTCTATTGATAATTCCGGAACCCTTGACTCAGTATTTGCCCCCGGCGTTTTGGTGCCAGAAGTCCCTTCTTCGTCCGAGGTCGAGTGAGAGATCATATGACAGCTTGCCACATCTCCGTCGGATTCATCCGATGAAGCTTCTTCCTCATCTTCTTTTTGAAAGACGTGATCAAGGAAATCTTGGAGCGTAATGGGAGTCCGCGCCTTCTGGTTATACTCGTCCAGTGCGTCAATCTGCTTCTGTAAGTCCATGCGCTTGTCGCCAGGCTTCACGGGCTTCTTAGATCTTTTCTTCTTCTTTTTCGAAGATTTTGACGGCTGGTTATGGACGCTTGAACTACCACCATCGGCCTTCGGAGTTGGACGTGGTTTCAACATCCCCTCAATAACCTGTGGCTCCAAGGGGTTCTTCCATTTGACCGCTGGACAGGTCTGCAGATCATTTAGCATTCTCCTCGTTTTGGCTGATAATACAACCTCCCAGGGAGCTTCTTCAATGACGGAGCATGTTGCCCCCGGCGTATTAGTCCCCTTATAGGTGTGGGGTTGCGGAGGATTCACCTTCCATTTGTCTGACAGCGCAAACTTGCCCTGACGGTACTGGTTCTCGAGCCAATTTTTGAAAACGTAACAGTCTTCGATCGGATGTCCTAGCACTCTATGATAAGGGCAGTAATTAGGATCGTTGACGTCACTTGGTTGTGACGGACGTTTTGGATCCGGCAGATTTATAAGTCTATTGCGCAATGCCAACTCAAATAACCTCCTTGTTTTATCACGGGGGAAGGAGTAAGCACGTCCCATCCTGTCCTCAAGGGGTACGTACGGGCGCGTGTTATTTGGACGAGCAACCGGCTTTGAATCGTTCGGTTGCTGTTGAGCATTAGCGACGATGATCGCTTTTCCCTTTCCTTTGTCGTTTCGAGAGTCGGGCTTCGGGAGAGGGGGTTTATGGCCCATCTGGTCCATCTGCGCCAATTTGTCGATCAAAGCCTGGAAAGAAGTTGGCTTAAAGAACATCATAAACTGCGAAATGGTTGCTTGTGGATCAAGGGTTCCGACAAACATTCCCACCGCAGGGGCTTCTTCTATACGCTGTTCACATTTAGACCATAAATTACGCCACCGTATAGCGTACTGGACCCATGTCTCGCCGGGCTTTACCCTGGCGTTAATCAGCGCCGTCATCGGAGTACGTTCGCTGGCGCTTGCAAAGCGTTGGGTGAAAAGTAGCTCCATCTCTACGAAGGTTTTAATGGAGTCGTTGGGGAGCTCGGAATACCACTCGAAAGCCGTATCTGATAAGCTTCCAACAAACTGGCGCAGCAAGAGCTTGTCGTCGCCTCCAGTGTTACCACAAAGCACCCTGAATTGGGCAACATGTTGATGGGGATTGCCGGTCCCCTTGTAGACATGAAACTTTGGAATTGTGTAACCTGGCGGGTACTTGATTTGGTCATACCAGCCCGGATATGGCCGCCCCGTCTTTACAACGTGGCCGGCTGCTTCGGCCGCGTGATGAACTTTTATCTGCTGGGCTATATATTCATCCAGATCTGTTTTAGAGATTGTGTCTTCTTTAGCCGTCGATAGAACGGGCTGAGGGTTTGATGTTTCTCCCCTATCATCCCCAAGGACGATCGGGGGTTCTTCAGTCGGGGATTCTGGTTGTATCATCATCCCTATCATATCCTGGAAGAGAAGGCCCATGCGCTGTATATTGGCTGCTTGTTCAGCAGCCTCTTGGTCTCTCTTTTCGAGCATTCGGCGAAGGAACTCGGCGTCGGTCTCTTCTTCTTGACGTTCATCTAAGGACGTCTCAGGACTCTCTTTTGGCCCCGTGAGTGCAGCCATGGTAGTCATCATCTCCTGGAGCTTTTGTTGCTGCTCCTGAGACTTGGTCACTGACCGGGTAAGCGGTCGGTGACCCATGGAAGTACGACTTTCTTCTTTCCCCGAAGCCATATAGACTGTATGAACTGTGATGCCCCCTGACTTGGGGCGTTTAGGTTCACCGTTCTTAGACTTTGTCAGCGTCATGGGAGCTTTTTCTGGCCTCTTCCTTTTATGGGCCTTTGAGGTTGAAGGAGCCGTTGAAACGGGCGTCCTAGCATTTGTTGCCCCCTGCCGTTGAGCGGGGCGGTTTTTGTCTTTTTCCACCCTTACCCTGTTCTGGCGACGGAAGTGGTTTGAGTCAATCACGGAGTCTTGAACCCTCCGCCAAACTTTATAAACTTTCGCTGACAGCCGTTGAGGGGGCTGTTCCTGTTTCATCTCCGGAGCTTTTTCCCTGGGTGGAGGAGACCTTTTCAACGTAGCCACCGGGGAGTTCTTTCTCATTTTCCTCAGCATTTCAAAGCTGTTCCCAGTTGGAACAGCAGCATCGACTTCCACCGTCGGAGCAGGTGGGGTTAGCCCTGAGGGGGAGTTGCCCCCTGCTTTCCTTACTCTCTGCCAATGGCGACGTCGCGCACGACGAGCCGCCGGGATTGGCTCGGAGATTGAGATGGTTTCTTGTTGCCCCCTGTTTGAGTGTGGGGTAACTGTTGATGTCAGCCTATCGAAGACTGATGCCTTCTGACCAGCTGGAGGAGGAGTAGGAACCGTCAATCTCGTGAAGACTGACTCTCTGATAGGAGAAGCCGCTTTAACGACTCCCAAAGCAGCAGCCGTTGCCCTCTTTGGGACAGCCACTTTATAGTTCTGACCCAGCCTGGTGAAAACGGAGGCTGTTGGTCCAGTAGCAGGCGACCCGCTGACAGGGGTTGGAGTAGCAGTGAGCCGGTCGAACACCGACTTCTTGTTCGCTTCCAGTGTGGGTATCGGTGCCGAGAAGCTTGTAGGTGGGACCATGGTCCCGAAGAAAAAGCCGGTGGTGGCCTGAGTCAACTGGCCTACCGGCAGTGTCAGGAAGGAAGCCGCCTGGGGCCCATATGCTACACCTCTAGGTGAGGTGGAGCGTCCGTTGCAGTTGCACTTCGAGCAGTTGGAGCAGTTGGTGGCCATTGAATGCTTGAGTTCTGCACCAAACAAAAGACCAAATCTTAGCAACTTGAAATCCGAAGGCAATCATTTAACAAACCGCGATTGGTTCGCGAAGACGACACACGAAGTGTGGAGTGGAAAGAGGAAGAGGTCCCACCGGGCGTGCCAGAATCTGTTCCCCTCCGAACGGCGGCCTGCGACGTTAGGACGTCCGTGCCTGAGGTTCGGGGCAGATGCTATTTGGTTTTTTATCCGTCCACCTCTCCGAAGATGCCAAGTTGATTTATGGCACCTTGTATCGGAGGTTTAGACGGATGCGACCGATGTAGCAGACTTTGTCAGATTCCCCCTCAGGGTGAGGGGTTTTTTGATTGTGGGGACGCTCTTCCCTGCAGGCGCAAGCCCCTGCAGTTAATTACGCTACCGCATAGCGGTAACAACTTTCTCCTACTCCAGAATTTCACTTCGTGTCGTGTGTGTTTGTTTTGTTTATGATTGCCCGTGGATTGTATACGGAGACTGAGTGATGTCGTCACCCGTAGGACGTAGATTAGTCCAAATCCGTATTTACTTAGATTTGGGTTCGGTGTTTTTAGTTTAAGGATGCATTAGTCGCGTTGCGTCTAAGATCGACTTAAACATTTGTTAAGGATACGTTAGTCTTGTTTTTAGACTAAGATCAACTTAACATCATGATTGATTTAATTATCCGGCCGTCGGGACTCGTCACCTCTCTGACGTCGTTGAGGGATTACAACGACAGGCGTCAGAGGAGTTCAGAGATGTACCCTTGAACCAAAATTGATTTGGAGTTTTATCGTTTATTTAAATGTCTAAGGACACGTTAACCGTATTTGGGATTAAGATCAACTTAGACGGGACCGTTTAGATCCAACAAAAGAGCGTTTGGGCCCTATTGTGCCAGTTTAGGGACATGGCGGTCCGTTGCCAGTTTCGGGGACGTGGTGGTCCATTATTAGTTTAGGGACGTTCCGGTCCGTCGCCAGTTTAGGGACGTAGTGGTCCATTATTAGTTTAGGGACGTTTCGGTCCGATATTAGTTTAGGGACGTTTCGGTCCACTGTTAGTTTAGGGACGTTTCGGTCCAATATTCTCATTTTGGAGTGAATATTAGTTTAAGGACATTTCGGTCCATTATTAGTTTTAAGGACGTCTCGGTCCACGAGTTTAAGGACCCCGCAGTCCATAGCGATGTGCGGTCGATGGGACCCGTCACCTCTTTGACGTCGTTGAGGAATTACAACGACAAATGTCAAAGGAGTTCGGAGATGTACCCTCGAACCGGATGTAAGTTGATTTAGGAGAGCCATTTTGCTCAGTCAATTTAATTTAAGGACTTATGGCCACGATTGGGCTAAGTCCAGTTCAACATCTTTATTAAGTAATGCATTGCATTTAGGCTCTGCAGAGCATCACTTTATTCTGAGCTCTGCTCATTTATGAATGATGCAATGCATTTGTTTTGATTTGGGCTCTTCCCCTTGTAAAATGCATAGCATTCTGGAGATTCTGTTTGGGCTCTGCCCATTTATAAATGATGCAAAGCATCTGTTTTAATTTGGGCTCTGCCCCTTAAAATAATGCATTTGCGCTTTATTGAGCCTGTTAGGCCTTCTCTTAATTGGGCTTGGCCCTTTTTAATGCATCTGCGCTTTGCGCTAAGCAATGAGCGCAAGTCCATATGGTGATGACACGTGTCGTGCTCTCATGAGTGCAAGCGCACTAGCGCAGCGCGTTGCGCTGTTGCGCTGCGCTATTGCGCTGCAGACACGTGGCGCGCTCTCAGCGAGTTGCGCTAATTCCAGAGAGCAAAGCTCTATCTTAAGGGCGCTTAGCGCAAGTGGTTTTATAGCCGACACGTGGCGCTCTGTTAAGAGCGCAACGGCGCAACTTGGAAGTGCAAAGCACTAAGAATCTTTTAGATTCAAGAGGGGAAGTGCAAAGCACTGTTTAATTTCTTCGTCTAAATTAGATCAAAGAAAAAAATAAATTTTTTTCTTTATTCGAAGAACCAGAGGTTCTTAAAAGTGCAAAGCACTATTCTTTTATTATTCTATTATTTTTATTGTTTTTACAGAACCAAAGGTTCACAAGAAGTGCAAAGCACTGTTTTTTTTTATCAAAAGATCATTGATCTTATTTTTAGATCAATGATCTATTAGAAGGCCTTTTTTCTACCTTATAAAGGTTCTTTACCTTTTTTCTTCTCGGAGTTTTTCTCTGTTTAGACTTCTTGATTTTTCGAGAAAATTCTTCCTTCCTTTGAATGAGGTCTGGGGTCCTATTTACAGTGCCCCATAAATTTGTTGAATTTGTTAACGGGATCTTTCCTGAATGATTTTTGGGAGTTTTCCCACCGTTGGATCTTTGATCCAAAGGCCGAAGAAAGTCTTCTAGTTCTGGAAAGAACAGAAAAGATTTCATAAAAATCTTAATTCAGTTTGGCGCAGATGCCCCAGCGCATGACACTTGTCGCGCAGCGCAAGTGCGCTAGCGCATCTGCGCTGACACGTGTCGCACAGCGCAGAGCGCAGCGCAACTGCGCTAGCGCATCTGCGCTGACGCGTATCGCGCAGCGCAGAGCACAGCGCAGCTGAAGCGTTGCTTCGTTTAAACAGAGCTTTGCTCTGATTGGGCGCGCCTTCTGGGCGCTGCGCTCGGCGCGTTGCGCCAGACACATGGCAAGTTGCGCCCAGCGCAGAGGATCTGAAGCGTTGCTTCACCTGAGATATCTTTTCATCTCCCCTTTTCCAAGTCAAACTTGTATTTCCAAGATTTTGATTTCCCGGGTCTTGGAAATAATTCCATTGTGCACAGAATCTTTTGTGCTTGGGTCTATATATAGTTCAAGGCCGAGCCTTTCATTCTCTTATCTTCAGAGAACTTTTTCGATCATGGCTTGCAACCGCCCTCATGCCCGTCGGCAACCTTGGGAGGTTCCGATTCGGGACATCGTTCCCCGTTTTGCTGCGCGCCTGGTGGACCCTTCTTTCTCGGACGAGCAATGCGACGCTGCAATGCATGAGCTTTTGACTCGTGTGGGGTCTCCTCTTCCTCCGAATTCCATTTGGCTTCGGATGGCCCTTGCCTCGGTGCTCTCTGCCATTCCCCCTCCTCCGGCAGAGATGTCCCCGGCAATGCAGAATGCAGCCGATGACAAGATCGAGGGCCTTCTCGAAGCGCACTTGATCACCAAAGCCCTGAGGGACTGCTCCTTCCATTTGCTGAACCAGATACGGGCTCGTCGGGTTGTCATCGCCACTTTTTCCCAGGAGTGTGGCGTTGACCGTTGGATGGCCACCCCTCGGGAGGATCGCCGCTTCGATGTGGTGGAGAAGACAGAGAGGGAGCTGGGGAATCTTCTTCTTCTTTTTGTGAATCCTTGTCTTTCTGATCCCGTATTCGGTGATCTTTTTTAAATGTAATATTAATAATAATGAATAAGCATTTTTCTTTTTAATCAAGTATTTCATTGCCTGTTAAGGGTTCTTTTATTTTAGTTCTTTGTTGTGTTCGTGCATCATATGATTTTAACTTGCTATTATCAAGCGTACGTAATTTTACTTGAATAAATTGCTTTTGGTTTTAAACCCCTTCCTCTGCGCTAGCGCATCTGCGCTGACACGTGTAGCACAGCGCACAGCGCAGCGCGGCTGCGCTAGCGCATCTGCGCTAGCGCATCTGCGCTGACACGTGTCGCGCAGCACAGAGCGCAGCGCAAGTGCGCTAGCGCATCTGCGCTGACACGTGTCGCGCAGCGCAGTGCCTGAGCAACTGAAGCGTTGCTTCCTTTATTGAAGTTTAAATTTTCAAAGCAAAGCTTTGTTTCTGATTGGGGAGTTGTTTCATCTTCCACCTCGAAATTTGATCGGAGCTTTGCTCCGATTGGGGTAAACAATCACTTAGCTATCGTACACTACGTGTTGATGGAGGCTAACAAATGCAGCACGAATACTAAGTACTATACTTCTTGAAATGACAGAGGGCTACGGCTGGTTTTGAAGAAAAGTATCAACGCAATGAACTTGATATCATTGAAGGAACTGAGTGGTTTTGCAAATTTATAGTTACATAGACTTTTGCTTAAGTGCGGATTCCTCATGAAGGGATCAGGGCTCTTACCTCATCGAATGAGGTGCAGCACATTCCTAATCGAATACCACGATGCAAAGTAAAAGAACACGGCTATAATGTTTGCAAGTTTATAGGAACACAAACTTTTGCTCAAGAGCGAACTCCTCGTAAAGGGATCTAGGCTCTTTCCTCATTGAATGAGCTGAAGGATATTCCTAATCGAATACCACGATGCAAAGTAAAAGAATCGACTATAATACCTATTTTGAAAAATATGGTTCCTACAACGTATATGTTTATTTTACTTTGCATTAATCCTATTAACGCAATCCCATCATTTAGATAATATTTATATTACCTAGCATCCTTTCACACAATCACAGAAAAACATTAAAAGAAAATAGAATGCACATATACGCCATCCGCATTCGCCCCGTGGCCCCAGGTCTTCACCATAAGGTTACTTAGCTTACGGCAGGGCTATCACAGGTGCAAAACGTATATAGCATTTACCATATATCACATATATCTATATATATCGTCTCAAGCATATAATCATCATCACACCATATCACAAGTAATGAACATCACAGAATAGGAAAGTTCGGATTACATAGGAATCCCGCGTTTTGTTCGAGCCACAAATGATACACGAAATTTCCCGGTTGCATGAATAGCCCGTGTGTAGCCAAAAGCAAGACCCGTACGAGTGCGGCAAGTCATCCGCCAATTCCAGAAATGAGGCAACCCGACATCATCACCATGAGGGGGACACCGAGCACTTTCTCGAATCCGATGACTTGAACACTCCTCCGCGGGTCTTCCTAACCCCTACAAGCATGGTGAACGACCAGCCAATTCTAGAATGAGGTAGCCCGGTCTCAATACCTTGAGATGGCTACCCGCTGCATTTTAGAACCCGGCCTCCCAGCGCTTCACCACGGGGTATTTCTAAAACCTGTATTAATATAACGGGAACAACGATCGCAACCAGATCGTATCCGGACAAATAATAATACAATAAGCGGTAGTGATAGCCACATGTCAACCACTCGCCCCGAATAAAAGAATCTACATTTTTGGCTATACATGAATGAAAATACTACACATAGAACATCACATAATTCCGAATGGAGCTATTCATTTCGCGACAATCTGAACAAAAAAAGCACACCAATCTCGGACTCACATCGTGCAACCCCGTCGAATTGATCACATCAATTCGTCAACGTTAAACACCACATATCAATAAGTATGTCATTGCATTAACATGATCAAACACTTTAACCACGTCAATATGGAACCCATGGCCAATGAATCCCAAAACCCATGAGTCTAAACTTGAAATTCTTAACATTAAATATCACGATTAGCCCCGGCACAAAAACACCACCATTTATAGCTCAAAAGGAATCCCGAAAGACCCGAAATCTGCCCGATACCCCGAAGGGACATCGGGCACGACCCATGAGACCTCGGGGGGCATTGGATAGGGCCCCCAACCCATGGCCACAAAATTATGGCCATGGGTTGGCTGCTGGGATAGCGAGAATGTAGATGCGTGCTTGCTATCCCAGCGCTACACCCAAGACCATTTCGTGATGGTCTCGGATGTGATAGCCTATCCAATCCCCTGAGTACATCCCGGGGTCGCTCCCATGGATCCACGGGGCTCCCGGTCTGAACCGTGGGCCCTGAAATGTGAGATATAACAAGAATAGTTATTGTTTTTGGACAGTTTTTAAAACAGTGAACTACAAGTTTTCAAACATGGTTATGAAAATTCAAATGGCCACAAAAACTAGTGCAAATAATTGATTTGGCTCTGATACCATGTAAGTGGACGGGGGCTAGGGGTCGTGATATTCACGGCCACGGCGGAATTTGAAAAACAATAATTTTTCTAAACATAATCCCAATCCAATACACAAGATCATCAAATACGAATGAAATGGAGAAACTAGAAGACCTAGAGAGCAAGTTAGAAGCTAACATTTGTAGCATCTTCATATGCTCCCATTGATGAACTTGGCCTCTTGCTAGACATCCTCGAGCTCCCGTATACTTACTCAAGCCGATCGCCTCGCCGTAAATGATCCGCGGTGAAGTTGCAATGCCCGTAGTTTTATCTCTATCATCGGGTGAAGAAACTCCATGAGAGGACTTGCTAGGCAGTCATGGAGGGATGTGGAATAATGGGTACTCTCCGGATTTTCATTTCACTCCCTAGTTCTCAAGTTGCCATCGGAGATGAAAGCTTAAGTTTTGAGTGAAAGGAAGAAGAAAGAATATGGCTAGCTTAAAAAAGATTAATTTCTTAACCTTTTCTTTAGCTCTTGTCATATTAATACGACACATACTCATCTCTCTCTCTCTCTCTCTCACGTGTACGCTGTCACACATCAAAGAGAGAGGGAGGTCCCCATCCTTTATGTTAACATAATTAATATATATATATATATATATATATATATATAACATTAAAGAGTAGGATTTAATATATATTATATGTGTGTGTATTAATATATGTATCCCATACACATACACATACACATCATGTATCACATACACGATACACCATCAATATCTTCTCAGTATCATATATTGTAGAGAGTACGTGTATCATATACACTATACTAGAAACCGTATCATAAATACGGTTATTAAGTCAACACTTTACTTGATATTCCGACTTTAAACCGGCTAGTATATCTGGACGTTCGATTAAATCAACCATTTAATCTAAGTCCCGTACGTATCCAATACGCACGCCACATCACATTTTGTCCGGGTAGGCACTTTCGTTGCGGGACTTTAAAGACCTATCAATACACTGGCAATAGGTCATGTAGTATCACATCCGATTGAATCCGAAATACTTTCATATTCAACCCCCTCACAGGTTAATCCATAAGCTCGTCAGTGGCACTAGCTGTACGTAACGGCTACTCTTGTACGATCAAGATAAAGGCAGGTCGACGGGCAAACCCATCTGGACTTGACAAAGTCTATCGGCGACGAATACTATACATTCCGATCTTTTCTTCAAACAGTATCTCATACCGGGTCTAGGGGGTGGAACTGTCAGACTCTCAATTACCCGATAAGTCGTGCGACAGTGAACTCATAACCAACCGGAGATAAAACCGATAACACTTATCAGTTTATCTCCACTGCGATGGCCATCGACTTCTAGTTATAGTCGTGTCCTGCACAACGTGATATCGACTCCATATATCGGGAGTGACGGATCCTTTCGACCGCTCGCTAACTCCATATGCTTCAAGACTATACCCAACTAAAATCTGTTTGCACGACTCAATAGAGCCATGGTAGGGTGGTAATCAAATTATAGTGGGAACACACACAAGACACTATGGCGATCTCAGGTCAAAAGAGTACCCTGTACCATCATCAGCAGAGAACTACTATATGACATTGGTATAATACTAACTAGGAGTTCTTGGTGAGTCCGACCAGTAGAACTCATCCAACAAGCACCTGTATACAATCATCGGTGTCAAACACCAATGACTATGAGATCAACCATCGCCCCATACAGGGTCATGAAACGTATACACCAGTCTAAACTGGAGTACTGATATCCAGTCTCGATACTTTTACGGCTAGAGATTTTTAAGGATGTGCTTATGGACAGCCAGACCCCACTAGTATGATCCCTATCATAATCCTGGCAGTCAAGCAAAGATCCTATGAGCTTTATTTCATATATGAGCGATACGTGATAACGAGTAAAACGTATACAGATGACAGATAAAGACAAATCAGACAGTATACTATCATCTCGAGTAAGACTGTTCTCTGTATAGACCCTCTTGAATTCAGTAATTGCATTCCTACAATTACGATAATTGTCTTGATGACACCTATATTCAACAGATCTAATGTTTAGTTGAAGGAATTATTACGCATATTCGATGAAGAGATCGAAAGAAAGAAATTCGGTTGTCTTTCGGGCAACTTTATGGGGTCCATGTGTTTATTTTGTTCTATCTCATGATCAAACACATGAAGCCAGCAGATAGTAGATTTCTTTTCTGGTTTTTAGCTGCTTGTAGCGTCGCTTGGTACCTGGAATTGTACCACTACTCGGAATCCTATTATGTGTTCTCAGGTATTTGGTTGAAATGCATGCGGCATTGTCATTCTTGATACCGTTTGATCATTCTCGATTACACACAATTTCATTTAGTACAGCTAATTAAATCTCTAATTCAGATGACAAATAATTTGTAATAGCGTTTTCTCTCCTTGCTTATGAAAAAAGTGCCTTTCATGAAATCTGCTTCATAGCTGATTCTTGAATGGATCATCTGATGCTGCAAGCGCAAGCAAGTAAAACAGGGGGCTCCAGCTACGTTAAAACCATTTTGAGCAGGCAATCTTAAGATGATGATGCATGTTTGTCAGAACCATCATATTGAGCAGTGAGCTTTACAATTGGACTTTCCCATTAATTTTTTTCTTTCTATTTTTGACCTCCATTTGATTGAGAGCCTCACTCCACTAACAGGTGCCTAAAGCTAGGCAAAGGTCAAGAGAACATGATGCATATGGGATTTAAACACCCTACCTGCTTCTTTCATCTATCAACCATTCCCAGCAGTCACATATCACCAACCTGTTTTGGCCCTTATAACCACTTCAAACAAACGAGTTGACGAAGTGATGATGCTCGATATCGGCGATCTTCCAGATCATGACACGTGGCAGACGACGTGTCCCAGAGCATGCAAGAAAGGGCCTACAGCAGCTGACCAAACCACCCTTATGCTCGTCCTATCGAGTAGACGCTGGCTCGCCCCAGCACGATGGGCCTCCTCGGCCTCACAGCTCGTTCCCGAGCTACTGCAGAAACTAGATACCTCAGCTCTCCCACTCATCCGCGAGCTCTCCTGCCGAGGTCATCTTCCTCGGTCTCCTCGACCGACCAATAGCACCGCTTGTAGGCGTAACCGCCATCCCGCAAATCTCGCCGCGCGAGATCTCCGCCGGCCACATCCCGCGTTCCACGCCACCACGATCCCCTATTAATGAGCATGTCTCGCCATTAATGGGAGGTCCCGCTCTTCACGCGGGCGTGACGTCGGGAGCGTAACGGCTGGCGTGATTCTCGCGCCTGCTGCACCTGCTGTCACCACTACTTAAACCCCTTTTTCAGACGGTCAAGGTAAGCCAATTCTATTCCATTAAGCCGTTACTCTGCTCGGATCTCTAGACTAACTTGATCGTCGGAGGGTCCTCGGTGGTACAACCATCCTGGGACTTCCTTGCAGGTAACTCGGCAACCTCAACCTCAACCCATTGAGATCCACATGCTTCAAGAGCGACAGCCTCCAGATCCAATCTCAGCCACACATCGCTAGCCATCCGCAGATCAACGGGAAGCAATGACGCTTGGGAATCCAACAGTCGCCCGTTTCACAAGCGTTGCGCCTCCCCACGGCAAGCGTTGCGCCTCCCCATGCGAAACTGAAATGACGAGACTCCGGCGCTTCGCCTTCACAGCTCCCTCACAACACGTGTCTTCGATGCCGTCCCACTCCTCGGCGCTCACATGCGAAGGTCGGGCAGAGCATCACCAAGAGGCAACCGAGCAGCTTCACTGCTCGGTCCTTCTTCACTGCTCAAAGCACTCAACAAGAGGCAGCCGAGCGGCTACCCTGCTCGGCTATCCCTGGCCGGTAGCTTCCCTACCCCACGACGCCAGGGATCAAAAGCCATTACAAGGAGACAGCCCTGCAGCTACCCTGCTCGGCTATCCCTGATTGGTAGCTTCCCTACCTACAACGCCAGGGATCAAAGCCCTCACAAAGAGGCAGCCCTGCAGCTACCCTGCCCGGCTATCCCTGGCTGGTATCTTCCCTACCCCATGACGCTAGGGATCAAAAGCCTTCACAAAGAGGCAACCCTGCAGCTATCCTGCTCGGCTATCCCTGACTGGTAGCTTCCCTACACACAATGCCAGGGATCAAAGCCCTCACAAAGAGGCAGCCCTGCAGCTACCCTGCCCGGCTATCCCTGGCTGCTAGCTTCCCTACCCCACTACGCCAGGGATCAAAAGTCCTCAGAAGGAGGCAACCCTGCAGCTACCCTGCTCGGCTATCCCTGGCTGGTAGCTTCCCTACCCCACAACGCCAGGGATCAAAACCTTCGACAAGAGGCGGTCGGGCAGCAACCCTGTTCGGCCATCCTTAAGGACCCAAAAGCCCTCGAAAGAGGCAATCGCTTAGCACAACCATGCTCGGTTATCCCTCGCACACCACAAAGGATCAAAGCCCTTGCCATGAGGTACCGGGCAGCAACTCCGCTCAGACATCCTTAGTAGGTCTCCCATGCCCCTCCCGCACTAAGGATGAAAAGCCCTCGAAAGAGGCAACCGCTTAGCACGATCCGTGCTCGGTTATTCCTGGCAAAACCAGGGATCAAAGCCCTCGCCAAGAGGCAGCGGGCGGTAACCCTACTAGGGCATCCTTAAGGATCAAAGCTCTCTTTAAGAGGCACCGAGCAACTACCCTGCTCGGCCATCCTCAGCAGGCCTCTTACGGCCCCTCTCACGTTGAGGATCAAAGCCCTTGCCAAGAGGCACCGAGCAGCTACCCTGCTCGGCAATCCTTCGCAGGCCTCTCACGGCCCCTCCAGCGTCAAGGATCAAAGCCCTTGCCAAGAGGCACTGAGCAGCTACCCTGCCCAGCCATCCTCAGCAGGCCTCTCACGGCCCTTCTCATGCTGAGGATCAAAGCCCTCGCTAAGAGGCACCGAGCAGCTACCCTGCTCGGCAATCCTTCACAGGCCTCTCACGGCCCCTCCAGCGTCAAGGATCAAAGCCCTCGCCAATAGGCACCGAGTAGCTACCCTGCCCGGTCATCCTCAGCAGGCCAATCACGGCCCCTCTCACGCTGAGGATCAAAGCCCTCGCCAAAAGGCACCAAGTAGCTACCCTACTCGGCCATCCTTCCCAGGCCTCTTAAGGCCCCTCCAACGCTAAGGATCAAAGCCCTTGCCAAGAGGCACCGAGCAGCTACCCTACTCGGCAATATCCTCAGTCGGCCAATTACGACCCCTCCAACAACTGAAGAACGTGACTCAACAAGAGGCATCAAATCTATCAACGTCTTAGCGATCTACACTTCGACTTCGGGGCCATGGAGACACCGTCTTCCCGCCGGTCCTCGCACACTCGATAAATGATCAGAGTCAAGTCGACGAGTAATCTCTAGACGAGGAACATGTTGACCATAGAACAGTATTGTACAGACACAAAAGTCTACCAACAAAAGGATAACACTACCGCAAAAACAAAAGTTTTTATTTAAAAAGTTAAAACTTCTACAAGGTATTGTGGGCTCCCCGGCCTTACAAAAAGCCCAGAGGACTACCAAACTCCTGAGGAAACAAATAAAAAGAAAAAAGAAAAGCAAAAGACGGCAGGTCTCAGGCTTCAGGTCCGGGCGCATCCCCGGGAAGCCCAGCGCCCGCCACAGGGGCCTCTACGTTGCCCTCGTCGGGTATCTCCTCCTCGGCCTCAGCTCCGAGTTCTTCCCCCTGCTCGTCATCCCCGCGAGGATATTCGGCTAGGAGATCCTGGTCGGCGACCCCGGCACCCGAGCGGTAGTGTCCGAGGCTAGGACGTTGTAAAATTCTTCCGATTTCTAAAAGTTCTCCACCGCCTTCGCCGCCAAGAGGTCGGCCCGTTTCGCCGCCTCTACCGCCGCCCGCAGCTCCTTCCGAAAGGTGCTCACCGACTTTTTCATGGTGCCGACGAGCTTCGTGGAGTCCTGAAGCTTGGCCTCGGCAGCCTGGGTGGCTTCGCGGAGCCTGACAGCCTCTTGCTTCGCCGCCGCCACTTCCTGTTTCACGGTCGCCTCCTCCTACTTCGCGGCCGCTAGCTCCTGCTTCCCAACCACCACCTCGGCCTCGAGGGCGGCGACCCTCGCCATCGCCGCTTCCAGCGCCCGCCTCAAGCTCTCCCTCAGCGAGGAGGACTCGCCCGAGGCTCGGACCGCCGGGCCTATCTCCTCCTCCTCCAGCCGAATAGCAAGAGCGACGTGGTGGAGGACCTGGGGAAACAAGAAAGGGGTCAGAAAGAAGAAGGATCACCAATGAAATGAGCAAAGTACGAGCACTAACCTGCACGGCCTTTTGGGCGATGGATGCTAGTTGCCCCTTCAGACTTCCCCCAGGGACCCTGCCCCCGGCCGACCTCTCCATGTCGTGTAGAAGGTGTTAGTTATATGTATGCCCTAGAGGCCATTACTATACATAGGATGTATATTGTAGTGGATGCTTGGACATATATAGGGATGACTTTCTTGCTCGATATGATAGTATGCTATCTGGTTACTCTTTACCTTAACGTGTACACTGATTGTCTCTCTGTTACATGTTGGTAAAGCCTTTAGGATGTGTACTTGACTACCTGGACTATGATGCAGATCATACTGGTGGGGATGTGGTAGTCCATAAGTACATCCTTCAAAGTCCCTAATCGTGGGTGTATCGAGACGGGGCATCGATATACCAGAGTAGACTAGCGTGTAGCTTCTCGACCCATATAGATGGGCGATGGATGATCCCATATCCATTGGTGTTTGACATCAGAGATGATATACGAGTGCTTAGTGGAGACTGGGTACACTGGACGGACTCGCCGAGAACTCCCAGATGGTATTATACCTTACGTCAGATGGCAGTTCTCTGGTGACACTGGTACATGTTGGTCTGTTTACCCGAGATCGTCATAGAGTCTTGTGTGATTCCCACTGTGCTTTGATTTCCACTTTACCACGTCCAAGAGGGTGTGCAAAACGGTGGTTTTTGGGTACAGTCCCGAATCACATGGAGGCAATGAGCGATAGGAGGGGTTTCGTCTCTCCCGGTATAGGGAGTTGATATTGCGCTGTGCTTGATTGGCTATAACAGGAAGTCCTTGGCCAAGGCTGCTTTAGGGATTTACTGGTAAGTGTTACCAGTAGTTTCTCGACCCTTTATGAGCCTCATATCGACACGGCTTATCGAGTTATTAGGGTCTGACGTTTACCACCCCTAGACGAGATATGCGACATATCAGACGAAGAGACCGGACTGTATGGTAGTGTTACTGGTTGGATTCACAGGAGTGTGAGCGGGCTTTCTCGTTGATCTTATGATCGCTCAATACCCGGGTGGCCATTACGTTTAGCAGACCGCTTGCGGATTGTGGGTGTTTGATATAATCATCACCTACTGCCGGCGTATTGACGAGTCTTTAGAGTCCTACACAGGGGTTTCCTGGCTCAAGCGAAACGAAATAGGAGCGCATATGAGATATGTGCGGGACCGAGAATAATACCAGTATGTGATACTGTATTCTATTCTCGCGATTTATGACATTGATCGGTTGTATGCGATATAGCCGGGTTATCGGATCAAGTGTTGATTCAATAAGTTGTTACTATTGATATTAGTCGGTTGTATGTATTATGACCGGATCGTTAAATCAAGTGTTGATTTAATGTATAATTATATATTTGATATATTACTTTACATTAACTAGTATTGGTTCACTTAAGATTGATTTTCTCACTTGAATGTGCACATTGTTTATATGTGATATATGCAAGTGTATAAGTTTGTATCATGCTTGATGATACAAACAAGTTGTGTGTATGAGACTTGAACCAAATCAAGGTTAAATTAGGGTTTACTATTTTCCTAACAAATAACAAAAGAGTGAGGCTTTGGTCAAAGTTATCAAGCTTCATGAAGCTTGATAAACATTGACAAAGTCAACTCTTTTGTCATTTGTTTAAGATATTAGTTAACCCAACCCTTAACCTAATGCTTTAGTTAAATCTCTACATGAGTTAAGCATGATGGCTTAACTTAACCATGGTGCCATTATTTATTGGATAAGTTTTCATTTTGGATGGATGATTATTTTCTTTCTTCTTCTTCTTCATCATCTAGCTTCATCCAAAAGCTTACTAGCTCCAATGGTGCCATGGGAAAAAGAGTGAGAAATCTAATTCTAAAGTGAACCTACTTCCTATTTCTTCATCCTTTACTACTTGCCATGTAGTATAGGGTGTTCTCTTCACAAAGTTTTTGACCAAGTGAAGGAATAACTTTAGTTTGAGTCTCCCCGACGTAGATCATTTTCGGCACCGAAGTCAACGACTTAGCACGCTCATTTCTCCGATGAAAAAAACGCTAGAGTCCGGGATCCCGATGATCGCAGCGGAGGGACGTCATCATGGAGCTAAAGAAGTGGAGGACCGGATCTACAAAGGTTGTAGTTCTTTTCACTTAGTGTAAATGTGATTTACTTTCATTTGTTCGCCTAATCTCTAGTTAACGATCTAGCTTAGGGTTGTTCGGCATGCTAAAATTTTAATCCGGCATGGTTGATGCCTTGTGGAACCTCTTGAGTGTGCTTAGTAACCCTACAGAAGGCTGTCGGCGACGGAGAGCCCCGAGGGCACCTCAAAGCGGAGCTCCCCATCGTCCACCAAGATCGGGGAGGCCGGGTCCCGCGGGGCTGCACGGGGGGTCCTCTTGAGAGCCGGCGGCGGCGGGCTGGTCTTCGCCTCCGAGCCGGGGGTTCCTTCCCCCGAGCCCTCTTTCGGTTCGGCGCCCTGCTGGACTCCGGGGCCCGATCCGCGCCCGAGCGCTGATGCTGGACGGCTGCCAGAGGAGCCGGGGTCAGCGCCTGACGGGAAGAGCTGGCCCCTCCAGCCCTCGACCCCTTCTTCGGCTTGCGCATAGCCGCTCGAAGGTAGCTCAAATCCATAGGTTCTGCACAAGACGAGATGGGGTCAGCGGCTCAAGCAAAAATCAAAATAAATACAACCCCTCACATACGACGACCCAGATCGCTCCACCTGGCGTGCGCGCATTAGACAGCATCCCATCAGACACCGCAGATCTGCAACACGTCGCATCGCCCAACCGACGCTAGACATGTGGACCGTCGCTTCTGCGACAGAGCGCACGAACTGGCGCACCCTCATTAATGCAGAAGGTTTCGCCCTGATTCGCTTGCGTCACCCAGAAAAAACAACGGATTGCCCGGGGACACGCCCGACGGTATCTTCGGAAGAGAGCTCACCTCGGGTGACCAAGCAGACCACTCTCGACCCGACCCGTCAGCTTGTCGGGACGAGAGTGAGGGGATAATGATGATGCTCGATATCGGCGATCTCCGAGATCATGACACGTGGCAGATGACGTGTCCCAGAGCATGCAAGAAAGGGCCCACAGCAGCCGACCAAACCACCCCTATGCTCGTCCTACCGAGCAGACGCTGGCTCGCCCCAACATGATGGGCCTCCTCGGCCTCACAGCTCGTTCCCGAGCTACCGCAGAAACTAGATATCTCGGCTCTCCCGCTCGTCCGCGAGCTCTCCCGCCGAGGTCATCTTCCTCGGTCTCCTTGACCGACCAATAGCACCGCTTGCAGGCGTAACCGCCATCCCGCGAATCTCGCCGTGCGCGAGATCTCCGTCGGCCACATCCCGCGTTCCACGCCACCATGATCCTCCATTAACGAGACCGTTTCGCCATTAATGGGAGGTCCTGCTCTTCACGTGGGCATGGCGTCAGGAGCGTAACGGCCGGCGTGATTCTCGCGCCTGCTGCACCTGCTGCCAGCACTACTTAAACCCCTCTTTCAGACGGTCAAGGTAAGCCAATTCTACTCCACTAAGCCGTTACTCTGCTCGGATCTCTAGACTAACTTGATCGTCGGAGGGTTCTCGGTGGTACAACCACCCCGGGGCTTTCTTGCAGGTAACTTGGCAATCTCAACCCCAACCCATTAAGATCCACATGCTTCAGGACCGACAGCCTCTAGATACAATCTCAGCCACACATCACTAGCCATCCGCAGATCAATGGGAAGCAACATTTGAAGTAGATTCCACCCTCCATCACCTCCATCATGAAGCTTTAAAAAGTTTGAAATTGATGGCTTGTATTGGACAATTAAACACCAACAAACTCACTTCCACTAAGCTTTCTATGTCTGTGATTTCTAAATAAGGGAAAAGGAAGAAAAGTAATTTAAAGTGTGTGCTGAATAGGAATTAAATTGAAAAGGAAAACATATAGCATTATAAATGGTAGGGAGACCCTATGCCAAATTTTATATAATTCAGGAATAGTTGAAGGATCAAGGAAGTTTGAAATGAACAACTTAATGCATCCATTATGATATAGAATATATGTGACTAAAGTCACTAGCTCTTTTTTCATACCACCACCAATTGCAAGAGATTGGGAAAAAATGAATTAAAATCCTAACAGATCTTCACCTTGGCTCGCATCCGATTAATCGGGTGCAATTTAGGGTGCAATTTAAGACCTAGTTCATTTTCTTAGAGTGGTAAGCCCAACGAAATGAACTAGGTCTTAATTTGGATGGTTGCATGGTTAATTTTAAACACAAAAGACCTACAAGGACAAACTTCATTTCGGTATTGTGTACAGACTTATTTTATCTTTTATCCATCTATTATGATATTCAACTTGGTATTCTATATATATGGAATTATATCACTTAGCAACTCAAAAGGCTTGCCCGATGTAATCCAAATGATTGCTTTGTACCAAGGATATACGATTAATTTACTTAAACACACATGTAGTTTCAAAATTTAAATAAAACATCAAGACCTAATTACCTTTAAACGAGTGTGGGCATCTTCTTTATCCAAAATTAACAATCTCTTGAGTATATATTCATAGATATATAACGCAATTCATATCATTTATCAGTTTTGTCATTGATTGTTTATGGACCTATATGAGACCCTCTCTCCTCCCATATTTAATAAATAGGCTCGGTCTTGGTCTCTGTTTTTTCTCTCTTTTATTATTTGGTCGTATGTATTGAGTCTGTGTCCTTGTCACAATGCTCTAATTAACCAACCGGTCACCGTTAAATTAAACTTGGTTGCATGTATGAACTTTAAATTTTTGGATCACAGTCAAGGCTATAAATTGATTAGGATTCACATGGTTCTATCTAATTTTTGTACAAGACTCACAGGTAAAAACTCGACAACTATGTAGAGAGAGAGAGAGAGATTTAAAACAGGAAGAAACGCATGCGTGTATATGTTGTTAATTAATTAGAGTAGAGTGTATATGACACTTGTTCTCCTCTCCTTGCTAAAAAAAGTGTAGCATTGTGACACATATGCACAACATTCCAAAGGATGCTATAAATTCTACCAATGCCTTCAAACTTTCTCTTCATATATATCTCTACCCAACTCTTCAATTTGTATCTTCTTCTGGTTTAAACTTCACCAATTGATAATTAATTAAGCAATGTTTAAATATTGGCCAATTTCCATGGTTTTTTGCTTGGTTAATTTTGGCGTTTATAATTGTAGATTCAGTGCTAGGGGTGGTGGAGCTTGAAGTGGGATTTTATAACAAGACATGCCCAAATGCAGAGTCAGTTGTTGAGGAAGCAAGTGATCAGTCTGATTCCACTATGCCTGCAGCTCTCCTCAGGCTTCATTACCATGGCTGCATTGTTGTTCAGGTTTCTCTCTCTCTCTCTCTCTCTCTCTCTCAGATTGATGTTTTGTTTGCTGCAATAGAAAATTCAACATTAGTTTGACATGGCGAATGAAAATATTTAGGGGATGTTTGGTTTGTTGCAATAGAAAACTCAACATTAATACAGCGAATAAAAATATTTATATAGAGGACGGTTAGCTTGCTCCGTTGCAATAGAAAGTTCAACATTAATCTAATGCAATGATGGTATGTGCACTTGTTGCAGTTTAATTTTTTTGTTTGGTTAACAAAGTTAGGTAGAATGTGACATTTGATGTAATTTTTATGGATGATTTAGAGACGATGCCCGCGCAACAACAATACAACGGGCTGGACCAAATAAAATTAGAGCCAATCATTTAGAATTAATTTCACTAATAACAACTTAAAGTTCATTTATATGAAGTCTTGGCTTTCATAAAGGGTTGTGATGGATCAGTGCTGATCAAAAAGCCTACAGAGGAAGGACCAGAGAACAGCTCACCAAATCACGCTGGTCTCCGAGGATTCGATGTACTCGACAGTGCAAAAGCCCAGTTGGAAGTCGAAAGCAAAGGCGTAGTCTCCTGTGCTGACATTGTCTCCCTTGCTGCTCGCGATGCGATCGCTTTAGTGTGCATCCTAAATATTATTAGAAAGACTTTAGCTAAACATTTTATTTAGAGTTGAACAAAACACCCCCGTAGTTTACCCCGTATAAAACTATTATCTCCTGAAGTGAATTATTAGCTCAAAGATCCCCTTCGCTCATCTACAAAATCTTCAACACACTCAAATTCAACTCTAAATTATCAAATGATTATTTAATTTAACTTTGCAACTTGTTTGTGTTGTTTAGAGTAGGATTTGAGTAAGGTTTTCGTCGATGATGAACGAAGGGCTCTTTGTGTTGATAAATAAGTTGAGGGGGGTAAAAGTGCTACACGGGGGGTAAACTACAGGAGGTTTTTGTGCAAATTAATTAACCCCAAGAAAAAATATGTTTTCATCTTACTGAAAACTTGGTTTTTATGTGATGCAGAGCAAAGGGCCGTCGTATCAAGTCCTGACCGGTCGAAGAGACAGACGGGTTTCTAATGTCAGTGATGCCGAGAACATGCCAGACCTACCAAACTCGATTCAATCGATCAAAAGGAAATTTGCTGAGAAGGGGCTTTCAGAAAAGGATCTTGTTCTCCTCGGTGGTAAATTTTATAAATTAATATATTGTTAAACAATATTAACAAACAATTAACTACATAAGTAAACTAAAATGCTTATTTAGAGAGTTATACATTGGTAAATTGTTTGTTGCAGCTTCACATACAATTGGCACTACTGCATGCTTCTCCCCAGAAAGAAGCTCCATGACTTTCCATGGCCTAACCGATCCGATCCACTTATAAATCCGAATTTCTTACCGGAACTCGAATCCAAGTGCCCATTTGGTGGCGACATTTTGGTTCGGGTTCCTCTAGATCATGGCAGTCAAAACAAGTTTGACACCAAGATTCTTAAGAACATACGGAACGGGTATGGAGTTATAGATACGGATGCGAAGCTGGACACCGATCCGTCAATGAAAATGATTATTGACTTCTACATGTTGAAATTATGGAGTATACTTCAAGTCAGACGTCTGCAGTTCAATGAGGCAGACGTCTGGACTTGTATGAGAAGCATGTCAGAAACACAGAGTAACTGCATATGTTTGAAGGCCAGCTATCTAGACGGCTACAGAAGTCATGAAACCCAATCCAGAGCGTAACCAAACGTCTAGCCAGGTGTCAATGTCAGACCTTGGAAGATGAAGATCTATATGGTATAAGCAGACGCATGTCTAAGTGTGGGTCAGACGTCTGTCGTCGGCAAATCTGGACGAATCTATATTTGGTAAAATAAGATTTATCTCATGTTTTCTATAGGATTAAGGTTTACCTATATAGGGGGACCTCTCATATGTATTCTTAACAGCCAAATAAAGGAGAGATCATTATATGAGAGAGTGACAGCCTACATTTAGAGAGATTTGAGAGAAATCTCCTAGGTTTACTTGTGATGTACATGATTCAAGATTATAATCGATATTGCAGATTCCGCTCCGCCGGAAATTTGCCATATGGTGGGTGAACCTCTTGTTTACAAACCTCTTGCCTCTTTGATTCTTATTTACTTATTCTTGCATCGTTATTAATTTATATTTTCGTTGTTAATTGCTTGATTGGTTGTTGATTACGTGATTTGGTTTGTCGCAAGCATTATTCCGTGTATTGGCTTCTCCATCTCTAACACTACCTTAGGCTCAACCCAACCGAAAATGAATCCGAATCCGAATAGAAGCCGAATTTCGAGTCGGACTTTGTTGAGTCGACTGTGAAAATGGGTAAGATTGGTGTGAAGATGTGCAAGGATGGGGAGATTCGGTGAGTTTGTTCAAAGTTCAACTGAGGGTGGGTATGTGAGTATATATTGATGGATTCAATATGTTAGTTTTTTGACCAAATGGAATTGAAACTGTTGTGTTTATTATGTGAATAACAATTATGAAATATGTGATGAATGTGGTGTGTGGAAATATTTGAAATAATATTTTTCTAAGTTTTTGGACTCATTCTTATTCCATTAAGTTAAAAGGTTGGGTTTTTACCCATTTTGATATTTATGGGTTTTCTTGGCATCTAGGAACTTTGCTCATGTAAAAGATTAGCTACGGGATATTCGGGTAGGATATGGATTTGGTACAAAAGCATGAGTATGTTGTAGACTATACATTTCAATCTTATCATGATAGACATCAATATGCATGCATTTATGAACATTTAGAGTGCAAGTTGGCAAAATTGACATGTAATAAGTGTGTGCAGTAGAATCATTATGGGCAACCTGTCGAGGCTGGCTTAGAGGCTATTTGTTTACGCGAAGCAACGGGAGTACCGAAAGGAAGCTTATTTCAGGAATTTTAATTGTTTGGTTTGACGGAAGTCGGAAGAAGTTAATTTAAGGTGAAGATCAGGATCCTATATGGCATGGTTACTTTCAAAAAAAAAACTCGGACCCGGTGAAGTTTAAAATGGATTGCACCAATATTTGAAACAATAAATAAATAAATGTAAATAAATAAAAGTATATTATAATTTATAAGACATTTAAGAAGAATTGAAGCAATCAATTAGGTATGAGTTTTCCCTTTGAAAACCATCGAAAAATCATTGTGCTCCAAAAAAATTGAACTTTAGAACATGGGAAAAGTACAAAATACAAGCAGACAGTCGATGTTATGATTCTAATCGTCGACTTCGCATCTCTCGTGACGTGATTGATGATACTCATAAGCAGGAATTCTCCAGATCACGACACGTGGCAGATGATGTGTCATCCACGTGAACCCATCAGATCCCTGGAGGCTACGGAGCTGAAAGAAGCACAATGCGTTAGGGACATTCCTCGGCACCTCGTCTCCGAGGTTGCATCCGACCCTTTGGAGACCTCCCCGGAGTACATTCCCCATACGCCTAGCAACTAGCTAGCAGCTCGCCTCAGAGCCATCCTACAGCCGAGCTTTCTCAGCCTCCTCGCTCGTCTCTGAGCCGCCACCGAGCAAATCTTCCTCAGCCTCCTTGTTTGGCTGGGAGCACGGAGTCCGAACACCACCATAACGGCTCCGTATATCACCACTCCACGTCCCGCATCCCATGCTAGCGTGTCCTTCCATTGATAGGCGTATCTCGTTATTAATGGGTGTATCCCGCTGTCACGCCCCGCTTCCCAAAATACGGAATATGAGGGTGACTAGGCCAGCCATGATCCTACGTTCAAAGAAAAATTATGCCGCGGTCATATTTCGGTTTCTAGCATTATATAGTAATCAGTAAAACACAACACGGATAAAGAGAATGCAGTCACTAAAGCTATCGGATATAAAGGAAACTGAGTGCAATGGAAGTAAACAAAAATGCAACTAACCAGGGATATCAAGGGAAAGATATAACTGGTTCACTGGTCTGGATCTCCGCGGTCTTCTCGAGATCAGATGGATCCACTTATATCACTGAACATGCATACTCAGGTCGTTAGGGCGACGCAATAGCAATATTATGATAATAATAATGAGGCAAGAAATAAATGCAATAACGGTGGAGATAATATATGCAGGTAATCAATGTGTCAATAATCAATGCAACGTATGACCTGTTCGTATCGGTCTTTAAGTCACTTTTGAAATCGAGTTGCGGAAAGGAATGATCATGTTTAACGAGGGTCCCGTACGTACCCGAGACTACGGCCCACTGTTGCCCGGGATATAACCCTGTCAGCCGGACCGTTAGGTCCAAACCTAATATATGTATATATGTGTATACATATATGTATATATGTATATATGTATACATATATGTATACATACATATATGTATACATACATATATGTATATATATATATATATATATATATATATATATGAGTCTCTGTTCGAATGATCATCCTCTAAAACGCTAACATCGCTAAATACAAGTTCCTTTCCAATTCGATTACCCCATTTTCCCCAGGTTTCACTATCTATAAGTATGGGCTAGTTGTGTACAAGTACACACCAATAACACTGCTTTATTCACTATTTACTGTGTTGTTGACTATAACTAATTATTCACTTTTTACTACTATAACGAATTATTCACTTTTTACTGGCGTACTCGACACAACTAAACCGATACCATTCTCTTTCGACAATGTATTATACACTGAGAATTAATAAGAATGTTCACTATCGCCAGAGGTATCGCAGTTGGGTAAATATGTGAATTATGCCGCTAAACAAAACATATGCAATACAAGTCATTACGCGTCTTAGGAAATTAGGAAAATCGCATTAAATCGTACGATCAGAATTAAGCAAAATGATACAAAAGCGCTAAAAAGTAAACTTAATTAGAAGTTCAAAGAAATTGGTTTCAAGTCAATCGGATTTCGGGTTCGCGAATTACGGTCATTTCTTTTTAAGTGTTCTCTGCTGGAAATTCAGTTCCTAAATTGAAAGTCTATTTCGTAACACAGTTTTCATCCTGTTGGGATCAAAATTAGGCGACGCTACAGTTGGATAATTTTTAGGTTTATTAATTAGGTTTCCAACACGCTATATGGATCGACAATATCCACTGTGTGCTGGGAGTTATGCATTATTTAAGATCGGGATATACGTTCTGTCCCTGCTTGGGACTGCAATATGTATTGATGATTTAAAATATGATTAAAACAGCAAACGATGGTGAAAACGAATGAAACCACTTCCACTAGTTATCTAACAGATTAATCTTCGCAACGGTATAGGGTTCCGCATAATACCATTTTTACATAGAATTGTAAAAGCATTTCATTTCAAGTGCATCATGACTTATTAAAATCCAGTGGAAAAAAATATATTACTTTAGGTTATTCCGTCAGCTTCGATATGAGTCCTGAAACGCCACAATCCGATCTATACATAATTAACTGCGAATTTAATATGGTAAGATACGTGATAAAATCTAGATTCTGCATCGAGTCTCGGGGTGTCATTTCCTGGGGTAAACGACTTTTATTTTACAACTAAATTTTCACACGATATTCGTTAACAGTAAATAGATCTATTTATCATGAGTTCCGCCATTTTAAGATGGTTTTTATTTTAGGATTTGCATCGAGCACCTATGATAAACATTTGATTCGCAACCGAAACGCTCGTTTGTTTCAACCAATAAACAGTATTTGATTCTACAATTTTCTTACAACATTATCACTAGCTTCTAGACTTGATTATATCTCAAACAATATTACAAAAATTAAAATATGGTTTATTATTAAATCACAATGGTAATTTTTTGATATAGTTCGTACGTATCGATATAAATATAGTATAGCATGTAAGCAAGTATTTGAACTTGCCTTTGACGAATCGACGATTTCACAACAGCGACGATGACACAGGTAACGGATCGCACAAGCACGGCAACACAATAGCATGGGCTCAATCATGACACGGTGCGGCTACACATGGCTAGGGTTCGGGCTTGGCCTCGGTGATGGAGCTCGATATTGTGCTTGATCGCTCGGTGGGTACAAGCGATGCTCGATAAAAAGAGGGTTCTTGGCTTGATAGGTTGGCTCCTGGGGATTAGCGACTTGAGATCGCCAGAGCTGAGGCCGAAGACAGTGAAGGAGTGGATGGTTTGGCCGAGGAAGGCGCAGGTGACGATGCCGGTGGAGGCAGTGACGCGGATGAAGGACGGGCCATGGATTCACCAGAGGCGGTCGAGTAGGGTGTGACGGCGAGGCGATGGTGCTTGGTGTTGGCGAGAAGGAGAAGTCGACGGTGATGTTGGAGGAAGAGGTAGGGTTCGGCCTCGGGATTTGAGAGGATGGAGAAAGCAAGGAAAGTGATGAAGAGAGGGTGGAGGAGAAGAACGGGAGGGAGAAGGAGATGGGGGTTGTTGTTGATGTTGGGTTTTGTGAACAGATGGAGGTTGAGGCTTGGCCATGAAGGCGGGATGAACGGATTTCGGAGTTAGAGTAGAAAAGGAAGAGGGAGAAGAAGAAGTCGAGAAAGAGAGGGAGAAGGTCGAGTGGGTTGCTTGAGCTCGGTGGGGAGAGGAGCTGAAAGGGCACGAGAGGAGAGAGAAATGAGAAGCGGCTGCAAGGGGGAAGAGAGTGAGAATGAGAGGCCGGGAGAGGGGGGAGATTAAAGAGAGAGAGAGAGTGAGTAGTTAGGATTTAATGAGAATAAAGTGTGGTTTAAATGGGAATAGATTAAAAGAGGATTTAATTGAGAGTTATGAGGAATTCAAAGGAGGAGATGGCAACGGTTGAGGGAAAAATTAAGAGCTATATTTGGTTTAGGATATTCGGGGGTTTAGTCAAAGATAATTAATACCAATTAACCCAAATAATAACAAGTAATAAATTTCGACACCAATCATTAAAATGCTCCCAAGTTTAGCCAAAGTAAATGAAAATAATTAGGCGTTGGGCCTTGGAAAACAATAGGAAAATGGATGGAATATATATAATTAAATTAATAATTTAGAATACATAAAGTGTATTTAAATTCATTTTTACTGTAGAACAGATACTGGTTATTACATCATACCCCACTTAAGTAAAATTTCCTCTTCGAAATTAAAATAAATAATAAGCTATACAAGTCATGCGAAAAGTAACTAGAAAAATCAAACATTACTATATATTAATTTACGCAAAAGCAACTAAATTAAAATCAAATATGTGTATGTAAGAAATAGA
The DNA here is from genome assembly GCA_030015575.1 of Agapanthus africanus. Lineage (NCBI taxonomy): Eukaryota > Viridiplantae > Streptophyta > Magnoliopsida > Asparagales > Amaryllidaceae > Agapanthus > Agapanthus africanus. The sequence goes on along the minus strand of JASDDO010000022.1, from coordinate 483,473,069 downwards.
GCAGCTAAAAAGAAATAGTCATAAGTAAAAAGAAAGACATAACAATTTATATCGTAGTTGCAGTTGATAAGTCTCATGAAATTATACTTAATTCAAAAATGCAGAACGAGTGACTAGAGAGAAATATAGCTTGGGAACACTCATTCGGATAGAGCATATAAATAAAGTATGGAAGAAAGAAAACAAAATAAGTGTACTTGTTGTAATAAAAGGTTAGGCTTAGGAAATTAATAAGTATGTTTTTAAAATGCAATATAATAACAATTTATGACAAATCAACCTTATTAATAACAAGTAATAAAAATAACACAATTTGGCCAATGTGAGGAAATATAAAATGAATGTATAATAAAAAGAAATAAATTAGAATAAATAAAGTTTATTTAAATTCGTATTTGACTGTATAATAGGTAATGGGTATTATATCATACCCCACTTAAATAAAAATTTCGTCCTTAAAATAAAAATAAAAATCTAGAAGACTCAAGCGACATTATTTGGAAACACTGTATAGTAACTTTTAGTAAAGGAGACTAGATGAAAATCAGACAGTTGTATGTAAGGAATAGAACAACTAAAAGAAACAGTTATATGTAAGAATAAGGACATAACAATTTATTTCGAAGTAGTAATTGAAAAGTCTCATGGAACTATAGTTAATTCAAAATATGGAACGAGTACCGGAAAATATTGCTTGAGAATACTCCTCAGAATAGAGCATAAGATGAAGTATAGAAAAAAGTGAATAAAATAAGCGCGCTTGTCACAAAGGCGAAAAGTAAACTAGAAACAATGACATGAAACAAAAGAAAAATGATCTAACTTGTTAGCAATTTACAAAACAAAATATATTCAATATATAGCTATATCAATGAATTAAAACAGAGATAAATGAACCTTAAATTTGATAACAACTTTATTAACATGAAAATAATGAGAAAATAAAGAAATATGTAACTTACTATATTCGTATAAGGAAAATATTAAAAGTAACCAACGAAACATTTGAAGACCGTAAGTAATAGAAAACTTTTAGCACACTCAGTTATACAGATAAATAAAATATTAATCAATAACGTAGAATGCTTAAGTAAAATAAGTGGCAGTAAATATAGAAATAAGATAATCATAATATATATACAGGAACATAGTAAAATTTTTTAAAGCATAGTAGTCACAAATAAGTTTGAGAAGAAAGTCGAGAAAGTGGTATGAAAATCGAATATCATAAAAAGAAAGACTTTATAAGGATAAGTAAGTTTAACAAAGAATAGTAAGAAAACGTATGAGAGATGATATAAATAAGCTCAAGGGAATTTTGGTAAAAATAAGGAAAAAAAGAAAAGAGAATATTATGTAGAAAGTCAAGATAGAACAAATTATAAAGAAAAATCCAAACCGTTGATAATATACAACCGAAATGAATATGCATGTTAATATTATAATAAACAATAAAACGTTAGTGGAATTATAGAATAGCAATAACTCGAAGTGACATCTAGTAAATGGATGCAGATGAAATCAAAACAAAAGGCATGAAAGGTGAGATTACATAATAAAAAGGAAGGTAGTATGGAAAATCGTTAGTAGGGAAAATTCACCAGGAAAAATAGACCGTGTAAATTTGAATTATTGGAAATTTGAAAATAGTAGAGTACTTTAAGTAAGTAAGTAAAACAAAAGTAGCTAATAATACTCAATTTGAAAAACATAACTAAATACAAAATAGTGAGAAAACTGGATTTAGAATGTCACTATATGTAATTAAAGCAATAGAAAATAATACTAGTAATGTATAATAAACTAGCCAGGGTATAGATTGTAGTAAGACACGATGATTGATGTCTTTTTAAAGAAGTGTTTGTAGTAACCGCAATCAATAACGGTGTCGCGTGTAGCTAGACCGTGATAAGTACGGGTCGTCCTTAGGGAAACGTTGAATCTTTCAATTTTACTTTAGACGTGTTGAAAAAGAGGAAGAATAGAAGAGTAGTGAAGAATAGTTATAGATCTAGATCTACGTTAAACACGGATGTAGAATATAGATCCAGTTTAAATACGGATGTAGATTTTATATCAGAAGAGGGCTTGTAGGGTTCGTTAAGATTTAGTAGTCATGGATGATTAATTTAAAGATTATTCCTTTTATCCTTTAATAGATTTAAAACTAGATTGACAGAGATGCATGTAGATTAGGGTTTTTGGAGGGAATAGGGTTTCCACTCTTAACCCTTATCTTTACATGGATCTCCATTCATGTCTAGCCTTTAACAAAACAATTGTTAATCTAATCTCAAATCGTGGTAGTGACTATCAATGAATTGATAGCGCGCCTGATTAGGATGTTAACTATTCTTTTGATAAAGTTTATAAACTTTATAGGACGTAAAAGGAGTTAAAGGATTTTTTTCATCTATTGATCTACCATAGTCCTACGAACCCTATCAAGCGGAGAATTACTCACGCATGATGGAGATAAAAGAACGGATAGAGATAATGATGTAAATAAAGAAAATGCAATAAGAATAAAACAACTACTTTTATTAATCAACTTGATCAATTACACTTTGTTCCTTTAGAAAGTGATTGCAAAACCCTAGTTTGCTTCTCGATCTCTTCTTAAGAAGGTAGATGAACAACTGATGATCAATCTGGATTCTTGAGTCGTCTTAGATTTCGTGATCTTGTCGGTTTGATGATTTCTAGGTTTAGCCCTCGGTCCTTTATATAGCCCCAAAACCTGAAACTAAAGATCCCAAGAATCAGGGTTGGTTGTTGCAAATCAAACCTAAAAACCCCAAACCCTAAATCTTCTTTGCTGCCGCGGATCCGCCGCATTATTTCTAGTTTGGCTGCACAACCACGGCCGTTTGGTTGAATCTTGGCTTCATTTTTCTAGGGCTAAGGCATGTTGACATGTGGAGATTTTCTAGATATCTGGAATCTTCATATCTTTTCTGAGTCTCTGCCAGTATTGATTCTTCGATTTTATCTAACTTCATCGGCAGATTTTTGATTCTTGACATCTCAACATCTCGATCTCCTGACCTGGACTAAACCTTGCACAATATCTCAATGAATAATGTTAGTAATATTTGATATTTCCGAGATAGTATCATAACCATTTGATATGATAGTATAGTTTAAGAAAATTGGTTAAGGATATTTGATATGATATGCATATTTAAATTATCAAATTATTATATAAATATTATATGCATACATTTTCCTTCATAATGTTAATTATAATATATAAACATATGGTAATAGATATTTTACAGATAAACTCTCATATATATCATATTTATAATAAACACTTTTAGATATTTAAGAAAAGTAAGGAAAATGTTATATCAAATATGTGATATTTTTGACTGAACAAATACCCCCAAACTTAACTTTGATCGTACCGAGCAAACTTTATATTCAAAAGAGGGAGAAAAGAAAAAGAAAAACCTAAGTAGCATACTTTCGTAGGCAACATGATTGCACTGAGCACGTGCAACAAGCCATTAAAGCTCTAGGTGTCCCTAGTAGGAGGAGTGTTGTCTCCTGAGAGTTTTCAGCGGATTACACCCACAAAATCCTATAATAAAAGAAAGATGGTGAAAATTACATATAAAGATAAGAACAATAAAAGAAAGAACTTAAAAAGAAGAGTTTCCAACTACACTAGCTTTTCAATTGCCATGAGCCCTATCTTAATGGTCGTGAAAAAATGTTAGAAATCATATCATCCCTCAATAAAACATCGTCTTTAGTCTTTCTCCCTAACTTTTATCCAAACATTGATCATATAACCCTACGTATGTGTAAAATACATCCCTACACTTAGAGAATTCAATTCAAGCCATCATACTCTTGTCCATCTTCCAAAGTACTTTATAGTTGGTGAATATTTTAGATAAAATTGCTCACACATTCTTCATGCGACCGTTAATACTTCTTGAGGTACTAACCGACCGATTACAAAATGTGCTCGCGCATTTAGGCATAATTCCTAGTCTTGCAACACCTAAGGCTTAGCAGTGGCTCCCAAACCAGTTGGTCTAAGGCACTAGGTGATAAAGCACCTCGCTATATTTTTTATGCTGTCTTCGTAATTACAAAACTAGTGTTCATTTTTCTTCACCATTTTTTTTAATTTTTAATTTTTCTTCATACCAAGGCTTCTCGACAAGAGCATTTCAAGGTATCCTCTGCTATCCCAAGTTTTAAGATGTGTGCACGTGTGTATAGTAGGGTATCCACGTTCAATTGTTTGGCCTCAAGAATAGGGATTATTTTTCAGACTTATTTTTATCCTCAGATTAGTAATTTCCTTCATCTTACTAATTCTTGGGACAACGGTTCATAACTACTTATTACTAGTTTCGTTTAAGAAAACATCTAATTTTCTTACTTTTCTTAAACTATTCCTATCTTTCATATGCAATTTTTCACTTTCTAATCTTTTATTATCAAAAGAAATTTTTGTATAGTGTCTAGTGCCAAAGGATAATTCAGTGAATACAAACCTCCCCCCAAACCTGTTTTCAGCAGTGTCCTCACTGATATTGTTCTTTGAATGCACTTGGGGAGAGAAAATGATAGGGGTTAAATGAAAACTACCCCCAAACTTATGCTTTGGCACACACGGATATTCAATTATGTCCTTTTTCACTCACCTCCATTCTTAAGATGAGACAATGTTACCGAGACATGGAGGTGAGGTGGAGGAGTTTTAGTTATGATAAAGTGGCTCCTGTAAAAACATGAGCTCCTCCGCCGGGTCAGCAGAAAAATACGATTTCAATCTATGTCCATTTACTTTAAAAATTGAACCGTTTTTAATATTTTCAACTTCTACTGCCCCGTGCGGGTATACATACCGCACCACAAAAGGTTCTTTCCAACGAGATTTTAGCTTACCCGGATGAAGATGGAGACGGGAATCGTAAAGAAGGACTTATTGTCCCAGTTTGAAGGTTTTTCTAAAAAGGTTTTTATCGTGGAACACTTTAATCCGGTTCTTTACTATAACCGCATTATCGTAAGTTTCATCGCGGAGTTCTCTTAGCTCATCTAATTGTAGCTTCCGATAGCTGCAGTCTTGATCAAAATCAAAGTTAAGCTCCTTAATAGCCCATATTGATTTATGTTCGATCTCGACAGGATGGTGGCAAGCCTTTCCAAACACTATGCGGTATGGAGACATACCAAGATCGGTCTTATAAGCGGTATGAAATGCCCAAAGAGCATCCGTCAATCTTTTCGGTTTTTAGAAACCGTCTTCTCTAAAATTTGTTTGATCTGCCCATTGGAAATCTCAGCTTGCCTGCTCGTTTGGGGATGATAGGGCATAGAAAGTTTGTAGTTGATTGAATATTTCCGCACCAAAGCTTCGAAGACCGATTACAGAAATGCGTCCTGTTGTCGCTAATTATAGTGCGAGGGTGCCCGAATCACGAAAAGATATTTTCTTTAAGGAACTTAATAACAACCTTGTTGTCATTATCGCGACACGGTATTACTTCCACCAAATTTGAGACATAATCAACCGCTAACAAGATATATAAATTCCCAAAAGAGTTGGGAAAAGGGCACATAAAGTCAATACCCCAAACATCGAATATCTCCACAATCAAGATAGGTTGGAGCGGCATCTCATTTCTTCATGAAATCCGACCCATGTGTTGACACCGATGACAAGTTTTGCAATGATCATAAGCATCTTTAAATAATGCTGGCCAATAAAAATCATATTGCAAAACTTTCTCCGCCGTTTTACGTGGACCAAAATGACCGCCACATGCCTGATCATGACAAAAAGACAATACACTCTTGAATTCATCGTTAGGGACACATCTGCGAATGATTTGATCGGAACAATACTTAAACAAATAAGGTTCATCCCAGTAAAAGTGTTTTACTTGGGATAGAAATCGAAGATTGTCTTGTTTCGACCAATCCCTAGGAATAAGTCCCGTCGCTAGATAATTCATAATATCCACGAACCAAGGTTTGCAGGATATGTTCAAGAGCTATTCGTCTGAGAAGGAGTCATTTATTGGCACGGTCAACGTTGGTGAAGAATTGATGCGTGAAAGATGGTTGGCTACAACGTTTTTACATCCACTCTTATCACGTATGACAAGATCAAATTCTTGTAACAACAGGATCCAACGTATTAGCCTGGCTTTAGCATCCTTCTTCGATAAAAGGTGTCGTAGGGCGGAGTGATCGGTGTAAACCACTATTGCCGAGCCAATCAAGTAGGGCCTGAATTTTTCTAATGCAAATACAACTGCCAAGAGTTCTTTCTCGGTAGTTGTGTAATTAATTTGGGCATCGTTCAAAGTCCTACTTTCATAGTAAATTACATATGCCATCTTATCAATGTGTTGTCCTAAGATCGCACCAATAGCAAAATCTGATGCATCACACATAAGCTCGAACGGGTGGTTCTAATCCGGAGATGATAGAACGGGAGCTGTAGTGAGAGATCTTTTAAGCGATTCAAAAGCAGTCTCGCAATCCGAATCGAAGTGAAATGTTGTATCCTTGGCCAAGAGAAGAGTTAAGGGTCTAGCACTTTTGCCAAAGTTTTCAATGAATCTCCTATAAAATCCTGCATGACCAAGGAAGATCGTATATTTTTGATGTATTTGGGATGCGGAAGGTTATGGATGACATCAATTTTAGCTCTGTCTACCTCAATGCCTTTTCGTGAAATAATATGTCCAAGGACAATACCTTCTTGGACCATGAAATGACATTTTTCCCAATTCAAAGTTAAGTTCTTATTCTTACAGCGGGTAAGAACCGCGTCAAGATGACGTAGGCATTCCTCAAAGGAGTCCCAAAATATGGAGAAATTGTCCATAAATATCTCCAGAAAATTCTCGACCATGTCTGAGAATATCCCCATTATACACTGCTGAAATGTAGCGGGAGCGTTGCATAACCCAAAGGGCATGCGTCTATAAGCAAAAGTACCGAAAGGACAAGTAAATGTTGTTTTATCTTGATCCTTTTCGGCGATGGGGATCTGGTTATAGCCAGAGTATCCGTCCAAAAAACAATAGTATTCATGTCCAGCTAATCGTTCTAGCATCTGGTCAATGAAAGGTAGAGGGAAGTGATCTTTCCTCGTTGCGACATTGAGTTTTCTGTAATCAATACATACGTGCCACCCAGTTTGGGTGCGTGTTTAGATTAACTCATTAGCCTCATTAGTTATGACCGTGATGCCAGACTTTTTAGGGACCACATGAATAGGACTTACCTATTGGCTATCAGATATTAGGTAAATTATACCACTATCTAGGCACTTGACGATTTCTTTCTTTACCGCCTCCTTCATAACGGGATTTAACCGTCTTTGTGGGTCTCGGATTGGTTTGGCTTCATCCATCAGATGTATATAATGTTCAACAATTAAGGGACTAATCCCTTTGATGTCAGCCATTGTCCGACCAAATGCTTGCCGATTTGATCTCAATACTGCCAAAAGTGCGTTCTCTTGCTCTAAAGCTAGATAAGCGGATATGATTATGGGCAAAGACTCATTCTCACCTAAATATGCATATTTAAGATGAGAAGGTAGCAGTTTATGATCTAGTGTCGGCGGAGAGACAATAGAAGGTGGGGTAAGGGAATGATATTCAGACTCCCTAAGAGGTTCATAACTTGCATAGGATATTGACTCGGAAAGCGCTACTGACTTTTACGATGATTCAAAGGATTCAAACTCGGGGATGGACTCATCGAAGATATTCTCACTATTATAATTTACCAAATCAAACAATGCCGCACTAGTGTTGTCGAGATCATCATAGCAAAGTACTTCAGCTTCGCAGCTGTCGGAAGCTATCTCGTTGATAGAACAGACATCGATTAAATGACCAGAAGGTTCAGATGGTTGACTTTCTAGCTTGTAAATATTAAGCTCAATTGTCATCTCCCTAAAAGATAAGTTCATAGAACCATTACGACAATTAATGACAGCGTTGGAAGTTGCCAGGAAAGGTCGACCGAGTATCACCAGGATTTGGTTGCGTGGGTTCTCCACAGGCTATGTATCTAAAACAATAAAGTCCACAGGGAATATGAATTACCTGATTTTGATTAACACATCCTCTAGTTCACCCCTAGGTTGGGCGATAGATCAGTCTGCCATCTGGAGAGTGCAGTGGGCAGGTTTCAACTCTCTTATACCTAGCTGCTCATAGAAGGAATATGGAAGCATGTTAACACTAGCGCCGAGGTCAAGTAGAGCACGATTGATGCTTTTACCCCCAATAGTTATAGATACTGTAGGACAACCGGGCTCCTTACGTTTTTTAGGTAATTGTTGGGTAAAAGCTGTGCTCACATTACTCGTCATGAATACCTTTTTCAGCAATTGAGTTGTTCTCTTCCTAGTGGACAAGTCCTTAAGGATTTTTGCATAAGACGGAACTTGTTGAATAGCATCTAGAAGAGGGATATTTATGTTAACTTGCTTAAACATTTCCACAATCTTCTCCATTTGTGCGTTAGGTTTGTTGGCCCTCAACCTGTTTGGAAATGGAGCTTTATTAATAAGTTTTGGGTCCAACATTTGTGGAGAAGTTTGTGGGGATGGAATCGATCCCAGAATTGGAGTATGGATCGTTTTAGGTTGACTCGAGAAAGTGGGCTGAGTGTTCGAACCTTGGGGAAAACGGATGTAACAACACCAATTTCTATGTACATAAAATTCATTTAAAGTTAATGTACAATTGGGGTATTTTCAATTTCTATGAGTACTATAGGTATTTAATTCAATTTTGAACAGCAAGAAAGAGCTTATAGCTCACTGGTAAGACCTTGCACTGCTGAACCAAAGCATCAGAGTTCAAATCCCATCAGCCACAATATCTTTTTATTTTAAATTCTTTTAACCTTTTAGAAGCCCAAGAGTCTACACGTGCAACACACGTAATAGGGTAAGTTACAGAATAAACAAATATAAACACGAGGGAAATTGAAGCGACATGGACACGTGGCCCAAGAACCAACACCCCCCGTCAGAATTGGGCCGGCGACATGGGCAATAAAACCGGCGACGTCGGTCTCCCCCGTCCCAAATGCTCCCAAACTTTACCCCCTGCACCTTTTCAGCTACCCCACTACTCCCTCATTTCTTGTTTACTCCAAATTAACCCAGAGAACAATAAAATGCCCATTTAACCTCATTTTAATGCATATTTCATTGCATTCTTTAAACACCCTAAACCCTAATTTTTCCCTATAAATACCACCCTCATTTCACACCTCCTCACTCACAATTCCCTGCCAAAACTCTCAAGAAATTTCCAAGTTCCCATAGTGTACAAGTGGAGTTAACAAAGGGCGAAACTCCGACGAAGTTCCGACGACGATACAAGAAGTTTCTAGCAACGAAACGAAGCACCGACGAATCATAGACCTCCTCCTACCTCTCTCCTCTCATCAAAACCAGTAATTCCCATTATTCTCTCTCATCTTGATCTTTAAAAAGTTCTATTTCTAAAACCCGACGGAAGCGGAGTTAATCCGACTCCCGATTCGGTTTTCTTTGAAAACTAGTTTTTTCTTAATCAAGATAACTTCATATTCTCACATATTGTTAAGAAACATTAACAAAACTAGTAAATCAAGTTTCACCTCAAAATAATTATTGTGGTAACATTTATCGCATTTTTACATTAAAATACCTTCATATTTCATTTCGACATTATAATTTATTTTCTTTACTATACCTTTAGGTAGTTCACGAGGTAATGACCTACCTCATTACAACACACATCTCTATCATAGCACGATAAAATTTTGTTACAATAGAATACGGGAAATACGACTTTGCAATTAAATCCCTTTAACTTATAAAATCGTTTTCTTTAAAAGATGTATTTAACTTTCAATGCAATTGCGCCTCTACAACCCATTTTGGGGAACCCGTTTGGGATGGTATGGATCATCGCACATTCTTGGGCTTAGTAAAGCGAGATGCAGACCTCCGCAAGGAGCATTCGATCTCGATGGAATTTTTATATATTTTTCTTTAGAAAATGAGATTTTTACAAGAAAATAAATAAATTTATTTTTATTAAATATATATATTTAAATATTACTAAAATACTTATTTTAAATATATATATTATTCCATGTTTCCAAAACTCAAGAAAAGAATTCCAGTATTACATGAAACTACCATGATAATTCAAACAATATTCATATACAAATAAATACCATATATTATGAAATTAGGTTTTATTCACTAGAAATATCACATTTATAAAATATTCATTAATGAAAATCCTAAAGACGATAATTAAATGCTTAAGGTGTATTTTGAAAATTATACAAAATTATTTTTACATAAAACCCCCTCAAGTTATGCAAAATTACAATAAGGACCTTAGTAAACATAGGTTTAAGCGGAACCGGTCTCTTGAGCCTCAGGGAACCGGAGATATGGGTGCTTGCCTATTTAAGGTAGACAACTTGACAAACGGTGTTATCAACACGGTAATTGTCTTTGAAAAAGACACAAATCCTGCCGTGCATGTGCAGCAGTTACTGATAACACCAAAACAATCAGGATTTCAAGTTCTTTTAAAAATGTCTGACTTAGACTGAGTCTCAACCTAATCAATCTAACTTGAATATGATTCAAGTATCAAACTACAATACAATATGGATCCATGAATCCAGCAATTCAATCTAATCAATCTATATTGAGTGAACCGAGCCAAGGATATATTCCATTTACATGATCATCCATTATATCCGTTCTATTACTGATATCATGGTTTCGGCAAGTCATCCATCTATATAATTTATTATACAATTCAACACAATACAAATAATACAACCAAGATATCGCGGGATTTATAAGGGGTAGATTGGTATGGAAGGTGTTAGAAGTGGCATGAGACTGCAACCATAAGACACCTAACCTGAATCTCTATTGCCTGTTCACCGCCGGAAGCCGGGAAGACTGACGTCTTGCCTGAATCTGGGGGAAGATGCTAATTGGTGCTATCCGTCCACCTTTCCGAAGATGCCAAGTTGATTTATGGCACCATGTATCGAAGGTTTAAACGGATGCGGCCGATGTAGCAGACTTCGTCAGATTCCCCCTCGTTTGAGGGGTTTTTGATTGTGGGGACGCTCTTCCCTGCAGACGCAAGCCCCTACAGTTAATTACACTACTGCATCACGGTAACGACTTTCTCCTTCTCCATATGGTCACTTCGTGTCGTAGGTGTTTGTTTTGTGTTTGGTTGCCCGTGGATTGTATACGGAGACTAAGTTATGTTGTCACCCGTAGGGCGTGGACTAGTCCAAATACGTATCTTTCTTAGATTTGGGTTTGGGGGGGTTGTGTTTAAGGATACGTTAGCCTTATTTGGTGCTAAGATCAACTTAAACGTTTGTTAAGGACATGTTAGTCTAATTCTAGACTAAGATTAACTTAACGGGATCGTTTAGATCTGACAAGAGAGCAATTGGGCTCTATTGTTTAGTTTAGTGACATTGCGGTCGATAATTAGTTTAAGGACATTACGGTCCATTGTTAGTTTTAAGACGTCGCGGTTGAGGTTAAGGACATCATAGTCCGTGAGTTTAAGGCCCTCACAGTCCGACGTTAGTTTTAAGACATCACGGTCGAGGTTAAGGACATCATAGTCCGTGAGTTTAAGGACCTCACAGTCCGATGTTAGTTTTAAGACATCACGGTCGAGGTTAAGGACATCATAGTCCATGAGTTTAAGTACATCACAGTCCGTTATTAGTTTTAAGACATCACGGTCGAGGTTAAGGACATCATAGTCCATAAGTTTAAGGACCTCACAGTCCTTAAAATGTGTGGTCGTCGGGACCCGTCACCTCTTTGAAGACGTTGAGGAATTACAACGACAAATATCAAAGGAGTGAAGAGATGTACCTTTGAACCGGGGTGATTTGGTTGAAAGAGCAGATGTGCTCATTTCAAAATAAGTTAAGGACTTATGGCCAGAATTGGGCTAAGTCCAATAAAAATGTTTTAACATTTTATTTTTTGTTCTGGCTATTAAGCCTTTACTTGGGCTCGGCCTTTTTTAATAATGCTAAGTATTGGGCTCTGTCATTTTGTCTGGTATTAAATGCATAGCATTTATCAGGAACAAAGTGGTGTTCTGACAGTGCGCCACGTGGCGCATCAGGCGCTTTGCGCCAGTTAAAGAGTGCATTGCGCATCTGTCGGTTAGCGCACACGAGTAAGACACGTGTCGCGCTTAGCGCTAAGCGCTAGTTTGTTAGCGCACTACGCTTTGAATTTATGAGCGCGCTGCGTGAGTTTGTGGGTGCGCCAGTGAGTGACACGTGGCGCGCTTGGCGCTGAGCGCCAACCCAAGAGCGCAGTGCGCTGTTTTCAGGAGCGCAAAGCGCAAGCTGTATCTGTGGTTGACACGTGGCATGCTTTGGCGCTGAGCGCCGGTCCAAGGAGCGCAAAGAAGCAGTTCATGAGTGCAAAGCACTTTCCAGTAGCGCAAAGCGCATCAGATCAAATTTAAGATCAAAGAACAAGTTTATGTTCTTCAAAGGAGGCCTTGCCTCAAGATCCAAGAACCAAAGTTCTTGTTTTTATTAAAAGGCTCTGCCTTTATAGATCAAAAGATCTGTGAATGAAGTAAAATACTTCTTTTTTTAAAAATATTTTTATGATTAGATCTTTTAATCCTTTATGTTCAATCAAAGACCTTGGTCTTTTTTTTTTATAGATCTAAGATCTTTTTAGAAGATATTTCTTCTTTTTACGAGATGATTTCATCTCTGTTGTTCAAGAATTAATTTTTGTACCTTTAAACATGAAGAAATGATCTTCTTTCTTCAAAGGCTTGCCTTTCTTTCTCTTTGAGTTTTTTTCTCAAAGTTTGCAGAGGTTTTTTTTTTCTCTCTGAGACTTGGAGTCTTGGGGCCTTTATATAGGGCCAATTGATTTGTTAAATCAGTTGAAGAGATCTTTCTCTGATTGATTTGAGAATATTTCCCACCGTTGGATCTTTGATCCTAAGGCTTCTGTTTTTACAGAAGATAATCTTCTTGTTTTAATAAGATTGAAAATATTTCCATAATAGAATTTTAATTCTGATTAATTAGTAATTTATTATTATTAGATCTTTTGATCTAACGGTGGGGAATTCTTTTAATTCCAGCGCAGGCGCACTTGGCGCTAGCGCACTTACGTTTGACACGTGGCGCGCATCGCAGAGCGCAGCGCAACTGCGCTAGCGCGCCCGTGCTTGACACGCGGCGCACAGCGCAATTGCGCTAGCGCGCTCGTGCTTGACACGCGGCACGCAGCGCAGAGCGCTGGATCTGAAGCGTTGCTTCAACTTTTAAAATTTGAATTTTGAAACAGAGCTTTGCTCTGATTGGGGTGCGGTGCCCAGGGCGCAGCGCTCCTGGCGCTGGCGTGTCTGCTTTTGACACGTGGCACGCAGCGTGCAGCACACGGGATCTGAAGCGTTGCTTCAATTTTTGAATTTTGAAATTCAAAACAGAGCTTTACTCTGATTGGGGGAAACAAATGCCCCCCCCTACCGTTGCGCTCACGTGGCGCACACGTGAGTGCAGCGGTGGCAACATCTGAGCCTTTGGATCAACTCAGGAGTTGAGGAGGCGGTTCAGCGCCTATAAATAGGACCTTTTGGTCCTCAGATCATTTTTCATCTTCTTCTTAAGAATTTTATTTAGAGCCCTGCTCTTTTGTTCAAGAACTTTCAAGAGTTAAAACTCTACTAAATTTAGGTAAGATTAAATTAAATTAATTCTAATAAATTAGGGTTTTTACCCATTAACAGAGCCTGGCTCTTCATAGATCTTTTGATCTAAAGAAAACCTCTTTAGGGTTTCATAAACAGAGCCTTGCTCTCATGAACCCATAGATCTAAACAGATCTTTTCTTAGGGTTTCTTAGCCCATGAGTCAGAGCTCTGCTCTTTAGACAATATATAGATCTTTTGATCTTTTGATGAAGAACTCTCAAGAGTTTTTCATAGATCTTGAAGATTAAAAAAATGGAATTTTATTTTTGATGGATTATATCATCTTCTCAGAGCAAGGCTCTCAGTGTTCTTGGGGAATTTCTTTAAATTCCCCTTATAATCGATTTTGACAAGTGTCACTCCTATATGCAGAGCATTGCTCTCGAGGGGTTTGTGCTGGTTTTTAGTAAGAATTCACTTAATCAGCCTGTCCGCTAATTTTTGTTGATTTTCTTTTTCAGGAGTAATGGACGCTGTATGACCTCGACGAGATTATCTCTTACGGAGACATCCGCTCACTCGGGCATTCTCAGAATCGAGAATTCACAAATGCCGAATGTGCCGAAATCATGAGTCGCTTTGACGCTTACAATGGTCGGCTGCTTCCTCGACGTTCCTCTCTTTTGAAGCTTATTGTGGGAGCGATCTGGGAAGCGCTTCCTTTATTCTGCACTGGCGTGCCGCTTAGGGCATTGGATGCCGCCGAGGATAAGGTGCACTCGGTGTATTTGATGAGCCTAATCTCGAAGAGAAGGTGAGACAATCTCATCGATCTCCTGCATCAGGCCTTTCAACAATCGGCCATACTTGCTGCCTATCGGAGGGTAGAGGACATCCGTGAGGATCCCGATGCTTGTGATCGCGAAAGAAAGCATACTAGGATGGTTCGAAATGCCTGGAAGATTCTGGACAAAGTCACTTTTGAGTTCCTCAATCCATGCCCTGGATCTGAGGTTTTGCCATTGTAACCATCTTGACGATGTTTTTGTTTATTGTTTTTATGATTGTAAGAACCATTTTTTTTAAAGTATGAATGATAAATTTCTCATTTCAGCGTGTTTTATTTTATGTACTAAATCTTTTGCACATGCATAGACTGGTATGCTTCGAACGCTTAATCAAATGCAAATCAAGTATTCTCCTTGTCACTTTCTTCTCTCTTCTGTGTTGTTTGCCCTGTGATTTTAGCAAGTGCGGTTTGTAGATAGTATGTAGCTGTCAGTCTTGGATTCTTTGTACAGCGGTGATGGCTTGGAAAACAGGGTTAGGATCTGTCACCCAAGACTTTTCAACTTTATGAGCCGTGAGGGTCTCATAAAGAATTTTCTCCCTACCGGTCGAGAGGATCCCGTAGGTGTAATTTCTCCTTAAGAATCGTGAGGATTCCTAAGTGTGGTTTCTCTTGAAAGTCGTAAGGATCTCACAAGAGAATTTACCCCCTTACGAGCCTGAGGGCCCGCAAGTGATGGATGAAGTTGTCCTTATCCGCATTTCACGGAGTCAGGGGTTGCTCTGGATGCTTCCCACGGGTTCACTGCCGTGTTTGGCGAGGACCAGGCTCCGTTCTGGACGTTTTCCAGGATACCGTAGTTTAAAGACATCGCGGTCGAGATTAAGGACATCGTAGTCCATGAGTTTAAGGACCCCACAGTCCAATGTTAGTTTTAAGACATCACGGTCGAGATTAAGGACATCATAGTCCATGAGTTGAAGGACCTCACAGTCCGATGTTAGTTTTAAGACATCGCGGTCGAGGTTAAGGACATCATAGTCCGTGGATTTAAGGACTCCATAGTCCAATGTTAGTTTTAAGACATCGCGGTCGAGGTTAAGGACATCATAGTCCATGAGTTTAAGGACCTCACAGTCCAATGTTAGTTTTAAGACATCACGGTCGAGGTTAAGGACATCATAGTCCATGAGTTGAAGGACCTCACAGTCCGATGTTAGTTTTAAGACATCGCGGTCGAGGTTAAGGACATCATAGTCCATGAGTTTAAGGACCTCACAGTCCGATGTTAGTTTTAAGACATCACGGTCGAGATTAAGGACATTATAGTCCGTGGATTTAAGGACTCCACAGTCCAATGTTAGTTTTAAGACATCACGGTCGAGGTTAAGGACGTCATAGTCCGTGTGGTTGTCGGGACCCGTCACCTCTTTGAAGACGTTGAGGAATTACAATGATAAATATCAAAGGAATGACGAGATGTACCCTTGAACCAAGATGAAATTAGTTTAAAATCATTACGGTTGATTGTTAGTTTTAAGACATCACGGTCGAGGTTAAGGACATCATAGCCCATGGATTTAAGGATTCCACAGTCCGATGTTAGTTTTAAGACATCACGGTCGAGGTTAAGGACATCATAGTCCGTGGATTTAAGGACTCCACAGTCCAATGTTTGCTCTGGATGCTTCACACGGGTTCACTGCCGTGCTCGGCGAGGACCAGGCTCCGCTCTGGATGCTTCACACGGGTTCACTGCCGTGCTCTGCGAGGACCAGGATCCGCTCTGGACGTTTTCCACGGGGTCAGAAGTAACGTTATCCGCGTTCCACGTGACCAGGAATTTTGCTCTGGATGCTTCCCACGGGTTCACTGCCGTGTTCGGCGAGGACCAGGCTCCACTCTGGATGCTTCACACGGGTTCACTGCTGTGCTCTGCGAGGACCAGGATCCGCTCTGGACATTTTCCACAGGGTCAGAAGTGACGTTATCCGCGTTCCACGTGACCAGGAATTTTGCTCTGGATGCTTCCCACGGGTTCACTGCTGTGTTCGGCGAGGACCAGGCTCCGCTCTGGATGCTTCACACGGGTTCATTGCCGTGCTCTGTGAGGACCAGGATCCGCTCTGGACATTTTCCACGGGGTCAGAAGTGACATAATCCGTGTTCCACGTGACCAGGAATTTTGCTCTGGATTCTTCCCACGGGTTCACTGCCGTGTTCGGCGAGGACCAGGCTCTACTCTGGATGCTTCACAGGGTTCACTGCCGTGCTCTGCGAGGACCAGGATCCGCTCTGGACGTTTTCCACGGGGTCAGAAGTGACATAATCCGTGTTCTACATGACTAGGAATTTTGTTGATTATATCCGCATTTCATGGAGTCAGAATTTGACTCTCGGTCATCTGTACATCGCCGAGTCATGGAACTGGGAGTTGCCGCTGTTCCGCTTTGCTTGATGTTGTGTCCGTTGTGACGAGACGAATGTTGAGATGATCTCTAGGCTATCTGTGAACCGTCTAGATTTGGCTTCTTCTTCTGATGAAACCTGGGGAGGAGGAGTGTGACTCCCTCTTCGTTTGCGCCCCTGGATTGTATATAGAGATTGATGTGATATCACCTGTAGGGCATAAATTTCATTCATTCATTTTTTTTATTTCCACGATGCTCTATCATTTCAGCTTTTATATCGCGAAGGTCGCGATTGCCCAATCATTTCGGCTATTTTTCGCAGTGCCCAATCATTTCGGCTATTTTTTTTACTCGCTATTTTTTATTGCGAGTTGCCCAATCATTTCGGCTATTTTGCATGCATACATTTTTATTTGCTGATTTTGTTTGCAAGTTGCCCCATCATTTCGGCTATTTCGTATGCATGTGTGGCTTGCTAGCTTTTCGCTGCAAGCTTGTGATTAGACATCGATTTCGGCATTAGCACCGCTACAACTTGAATATTTCCATGAGCGAATCATCATTTGCCTCTATCGATGTCGAACAAAGGTGGCTTAGCAAACAGGGTTAGGATCCTGCCGACTAAGGCTTTTAACTTCATGAGCCATAAGGTTCTCATAAAGGTATTTCTCCCTACAAGTCGTGAGGATTTCATAGGTGCATTTTCTTCTTAAGAATCATGAGGATTCCTAAGTGCATGTTCTCCTGTAAGTCGTAAGGATCTTGCAAGAGTGTTTTCTCCTTATAAGTCGAAAGGACTTACAAGGGCTGTTCACCGTGCGAACATATCCCTAGTCACGGATGGGACTTTGTTAGGGAAAGGTTTATTCGCGCCCGTGGATTGTATACAAGGGTCAGTGTTGAGCCGCTTGTAGGGCAGTATCGGAGGTTGTGGGGGTTGCTTAAGAATAGGTTCAAGTCTCTGTAGCTTAAGACTTTCAAATCTTATGAGCCGTGAGGGTCTCATAAGAGGATTCTCCTTACGAGTCGTGAGGATCTCGCAAGTGTAATTTCTCCTTAGGAATCATGGGGATCCCTAAGTGTGTTGCTCCCTTGTGAGTCGTAAGGATCTCACGCGGGTGGTTTCTCCTCACAAGGTCGAGAGGACCCTGCAAGTGTCTTTTAACGAGGTTGCGCCCTTTCGGGTTTTCACAAACACTCGCCGGTAGCCCTGCTGTTTTTACTCACGGAGCCCTTTCCGGTTTTCATCCGTGCCCATTTTGCTTATGGACATACCGTTTTCTTTTCCTTTATTATTTTTTTTCCTTTTATTTTTCTTTTTATATCAGCTTTGGGATGCTGCAATCCACCGTAGTTTATCGACATCTCGGTCAACAGCTAGTTTTAGGACATAGTGGTCCATCGTTAGTTTAAGGACGTTTCGGTCCGCTGTTAGTTTAAGGACGTTTCGGTCCGTCATTAGTTTAAGGACGTTTCGGTCTGCTGTAAAGTAAGCCGGTTACTACTTATAGAGTTTGGGCTTAGGAAGATAGCGAGCGGACATAGTCGTCGTCATCTATCATTGACCTAGGCCGTGACTCGTTAGGCGTAGTATTTCTTTAGGAAGCGACCGTTTATTGGCCTAAAAGGTCTTTCACCATGCATGTCCATGAGTAGATAGGCTCCACCCTGGTAGACCTTGTCTATGATGTACGGGCCTTCATAGTTCGGCTCGAATTTTCCCCGCTTGGCGCGATTGGGGATCATAGGTCTTTTGACCACTAGCACGAGTTCGCCTTGGTGGAATGTCCTCGGCCTGGTCAATCTTTCATATGAGCACGTCATCTTTGCTTTATAAGCTTCCAGATTTTGCTGCGCCAGGAGCCGGGTTTCATCAAGGGCGTCGAGCTCCTCAAGCCGAAGGTGAGCGTTCTCTTCGTCCCTCAGCTCGTAATGAACTGCCACTCAAAGAGAGGGTAACTCTATCTCGAGGGGGAGTACCGGTTCTGTACCGAATACCAACGCGTACGGAGTTGTGTTCATGGCCGTCTTGATCGTAGTTCGATATGCCCAGAGAGCTTCATGCAGTCTCTCGTGCCAGTCCTTTTTATTTCGGGACATCGTCTTCTTCACGATCTTTGTCAAGGTCTTATTGAAAGCCTCAGCTAGACCGTTAGCTCGAGGATTATAAATTGAGGAGTATCTCCAGTCTATGTTGTGCTGTTGTACGAAGCGGTTAATCTTGTGGCTTCTGTAGGCTGGCCCGCTATCGGAGATGATTCGCCGCAAAGTTCCAAACCGATAAATAACGTGCGTCTTGAAGAAGTGGAGGATATTCTCCGTCTTCACTTCCCTCAGCGGTACTGCTTCTGCCCATTTGGAGAAGTAATCAGTTGTCGGCAAAATGAAACGGTGTCCTCTGGACGATGCCGGTTCGATGGGGCCGATTATGTCAGTTCCCCACATTTCGATTGGCCAGCTAGCCACCGTTGGATGTAGTGGATTTGGATGCAGATGGATAAAGTCCCCATGAATCTGGCACGAGTGGCATTGCTTCGCATACTTGAGGCAGTCTTGGATCATCGTGGGCCAATAATAACCCATCCGTTTGATCTTCAACTTCATCTTCGGGCCTGCTTGGTGAGAACCGCAGAGTCAGTCGTGAACTTCCTGGATGACTCTTTTCACCTCTTCAGGTCCCAGGCATCTCAACCACAGAGAATCAAACGACCTCTTGTACAGAGTATCATTGACGAAGGCGAAAGATAGGGCTCGCTTCATGAGCTGATGCTTTGAGGATGCATCTTCAGGCGTTCGACGGGATTTGAAGTTGTTTATAAAGACTTCTCTCCAATCCTCAACCTTTTCCTGGTCCTTTATTTGCATAGCCATTTGCTCAGTCGCTCCTTTTTCTTCGGACAACCCCGGAGATATTTCTGCCGGTGCAAGAACCCGACGGCTTTGCACAACGATCCTCACGTCATCGAGGTTCTCGTCGGCCAGTTCTTTAGCGAGCTTGGCTAATGCATCCGCTTTACTATTTTCCGCACGCCGTATGCTTTCGAGGGTGTATGAAGGAATTTGGGTCAACAGTTGCTGCACCTTTTCGCCGTACTTCACCAACTCTGGTTTGCACGTCTGATAGTCACCATTTACTTGACTAATGACCAGTTGGGAGTCTCCATATATGAGGAGGTTTTCAATTCCCATATCGATGGCGATCTCGAGACCCGCTATTAGAGCTTCGTATTCGGCTTCATTGTTCGTCCTCGGCTCTGTCAAGGAGAAGGCGAAGCGCATTATCCCTCCTTGTGGGGTCACGAAGATAAGGCCTACCCCTAATTTGATTATGGGTGTGCTTTGTTTGCGCTTCTTCATGGAAGATGCTCCATCAAAGTAAAGTTCTCATCGGGTGCCACTACCCTTGATCGTGTCAAACGCATGTTCGTCTGGCAGTTCATAATTCAAGGGAGAATCGGCTTGTATCAGATGTTCTGCGAGGAAATCGGCGATAGCCTGGCCTTTCATTGCCTTAAGAGGCTGATAGGTTATTGAGAATTCCATCAGGAGCAAGGCCCATTTAGCGAGTCGCCCCATCAATATGGCCTTTAACATCAAATACTTGAGAGGATCCACCTTCGATATGAGACGGATTTCATGCGCCAATGCATAGTGCCGGAGTTTCGTTATCGCGAAGATCAACGCCAGGCAGTGTTTTTCGATGGGAGAATAATTGCTTTCTGCCCCCAGGAGAACTCGACTCAAGTAATAGAGAGCTCTTTCTTTCCCTTGGCCGTTCTCTTGTGCCCATAATGCGCCTAAGGAACCTTCGAGGGCTGTTGTATAAAGAATAAGGGGCTTTCCCTTGACCGGAGTGGCCAGCACTGGCGGGTTCTGCAGATAGTGCTTGATTTCATCCAGCACGCCTTGGCATTTGTGATCCCAGACGAACAGGGTTCCCTTCTTCATTAGGTGACTATAAGGACGGCACTTGCCAGAGAGATTGGCTATAAATTGCCGGATATACGCGAGCTTCCCTTGGATAGACCGCAATTGCTTGAGAGTCCTTGGCGGAGGCATTTCCATGATCGCCTTGATCTTTGACGGATCTATCTCGATACCTCGGTGTCGGACGATGAATCCTAAGAATTTACCTGAGGACACCCCGAACGCGCATTTGAGAGGGTTCATCTTCAAGTTGTATTACCGAAGGCGTTGAAATACGATCTTCAGATGCTCGAGATGTTCCTCGTATGATTTGCTTTTAACCACGAGGTCGTCGATGTAGCATTCGACGATTTCATGTATAAGGTCATCGAAGATCTTTGTCATGGCCCTCTGATAGGTGGCACCGGCGTTCTTTAGACCGAAAGGCATTACCTTATAGCAGAATATACCCAAAGGGGTCCGGAAATCAGTATGCTTCAGGTCTTCAGGACGCATCTTTATCTAATTGTATCCTGATGATCCGTCCATAAAGGAGAAAACCTCGTGAGTGGACGTATTGTCTATCATTAGCTCGATGACCGGTACTGGGAAGTCGTCCTTCGGGCAAGCTTTATTGAGATCCCGAAAGTCCACACATATGGGCACCGTTCTATTCTTCTTCATCACTGGGACGATGTTGGCGATCCAGTCAGGATACTGAACTTCTTGGATGAAGCCGGAGTCGATTAGCTTCTTGACCTCGGCGCTGATACTCATTTCAAGCTCAAGACGCATTCTTCTCGGTGCTTGTTTGATTGGCTTGACATCCGGGGATATTGCCAGTTTGTGGACAGCAATCTCTGGGTCTAGTCCTGGCATTTCGGAATAGTTCCACGCGAAGCAATCCTTATGCTGCATAAGCACGTCTTTTAGCGCAGCCACCCTTTCTTCAGATAGCAGCTCACTGACGAATGTCGGTTGCGGGTCACTTGTCGTCCCCAAATCAATTTTCTTGAGGTTATCTGCAGTGGTGTGTATTCCGTCTTCCAGCTCTTTTGGTGCTGGTGGAAACTTTGAGATCACCTCATCATCATTGTTTTCGAAGTACCAGGGGAGGTCATCCATATTCTCGGGCTCTTCTTCTGACAGCGTTATCACGTGACAGGTACGAGCTCGCTTCCAAGACCGATGTTGTTCTGGTTCTACTCTCGCGGCTTTGGGTTCATGCTTCTGCGGCGGTGTTACCCTCCAACTGCTGGATAGAGCGAATTTGCCAAGCTGATATTGATCTTCGACCCAGTTCTTGAAGGTGAAGCAATCTTCGAGAGGATGTCCTATTGCTCGATCATAAGAGCAATAGTCTAGGTGAGAGACCTCGTTGGCTTGCTCGGGGTGCTTGGACTCCGGGAGCGTAAGCATTTGATGTCTTATGGCAAGATCAAGTATCTTCTTTGTCTTGTCTTGAGGAAAAGAGTATGCTCGACTCATCTTCTTCATAAGGGACAAATCCGGACCGCTCGATTCATGCTTGCGTGACTTCTTAGTCCGCTTTGTCGCTGTCGAACGCCTTTCTCGCTCTTTGATTTATTTTTGCCTCTGCGTCGGGCCTTTTGTACGACGGGTTGACAAGGAAGAGCATTGTCATTCTCCGTGACCTACTGAAGAAGGTGCTGCGTCTTGGCTTTCTCGTAAATGGCCATTTTACGGTTATGGTCATCTCAAACTTTTTGACCTGCTTCTCTTATAAGTTTGTCCATTTGTTCTTCGAACGACGGACTGGGCATTTTCACGTCGGGGGCTCTTTCTGGTTCAGGGTTAGCATTCTCCCATTGAGCATCCCCTTCTTCATCAAAGTCATGTACGACGTAGCAGTCGCGGAGTAGCTCCCGTTTCTTGGACCGAACATATCCAAGCCCGATCGTTTCCATTCTCCCATTAGGCAACTTGCGCTGAGTTCCGGGAACGTTCCAGATCCTGTCATAGAACTTAGCTTTTCGAGCGGTCTGTTTGAAGGGTATCCCTTGGCGCTTCAATATCCTCTTCAAGCCTTCTGTGTAACATCTAGCCAGATGGATGGGCTGGAGCTTGTCGAGCGTAGAACCTGCGTCGTGCCAGATTTCTTTCTCCACTCTTGTTTCCGTGGATCGGTAGAATAGGATTGCCTGTTCGCCTTCTCGCCTGGGAGGGACATAGAACGTCTGCAGCTCTTCCACACTGTAGGTATCAAGCACGTCTAGTTCTTTATGATGTTTGGGCGGAACCATGGCAACTTGCAAACTTTGCTCTTCATCAGCGAATGTTTGTATTGAAGGCCGAGCGGAGAATATAGCGTGGACCTCATCTTCCGAGTCACTGCCAAAGATCAACATAGGGGCGGACGGTCCTGGCTTGTTGTGCTGGGGTGGACCTGAATAAACTATCGCTTCCTCTTCTTCAGTATCACTCCCGAAGACTGGAATGGTAATGATAGCTTTGTCCTCCGGTTTGTGACATCTCTCCGTGTCCTCGAAATCTGGCAGAAAGTATTTTGCATCTTCGTACTTGTGAACTTCGTTCACGGAGAACGGGTTTAACTCTCCTGTTACGGTATACTCGAGACCATCCTTAAAGTATTTCATACACTGATGTTGTGTAGAAGGGATGATATTGTACTCGTGTAACCAAGGCCGGCCGAGCAAAGCGTTATAGCATGTCTTGGCGTCAATGACATGAGATTTAATATCCGTGACAAGTAGCCCGAATCGTAATGTCAGTATCACAGACCCGAGAGTCCGCGATGACTGGGAGTCAAAACCGGAGATGGTGATTTTATCACGAGCGAGATGCTGGACGCTCATGCAGATTTCTTTCAACACTCGCACGTTAAGGAGATGGACGGAGGACCCATTGTCGACCAGGATTTTGCATATCTTTATATCGTGGCAGTACCCTGTGACATAAATGGGACGGTTGTGTTTGCACGTCCTAAGGAGGAGGTCTTCGTCGCCGAAGGTGATATCGTCTGTGTGCACTTCTTCTAGCTCGTCCTTCATCTTTTCTTCGGCAAGGAAGGCTTGGAATTGATCTGGCTCTTGTAGCGCCTTGATCAATGAATCTCTCGCTTCTTTGGATAGTAGAAAGGCGTCGAGAATACTGAGCTGCGAGGGTAACTTTCTCAAGTGCGCCAGAACGTTATAGTCCACCCTACTCTTCTTTGGCGGGTCCTTGGCGGTCAGTTCTTTCATGACTTGGTCGTCCAAGGTGATATCCTCGGAGACCTTTTCTTTTCCCTTATCTTTTCTACTCGTGGATCCAAGATTCTTTTCTGGAAGCATGCGATTGCGCAGCTGAATGTTTTCACAGGCCTTCGGTTCTTCCTCCTTCCCCAAGGTGGATTCTTTAAAGAGAGGGCCAAGAGCCATCTCTTCGTCAGAGTCGCTTCCGAAAGTGAGAACCTGTGATCCCCCGGTGTTGACCATGCGACAGTTACCGGTATTTCTTTCATGCTCCTCAGTCGCACTTATTTGCTCCCGATGAGTTTTGCGTTTCATCCGCTTAAAATGTTGCCGGTGAGCAACATATCCCTGCCACCATCTTTTAAAAGCGTCGCACTCTTCGGTAGGGTGCGAAATCTTTCGATGATATAAGCAGTAGCTAGGATGTGTTTCTGCTTCACCGGGAGTGTTTCCTTCAGAGGGTGGTAGCTTCATTCCCATTGATATAGCTTTAGCAAACCTTTTCCTTGTCTTGAACTTGTTTTTATCCGCGACGGATGTTCTTTGATTCGGCGGGAGTGCCTCCACTCTTTCGTCTAGTCGCCCGCGTTTGGCTCTTTCAAATATGGCCATCTCACGCTCCCGATTGGCTTTACTTTTCAGATGAATCTCATTCAGGAAGGCGTCGATCATTTCATCTGACGGCCATAGAAGTTCCGGCTCCGGACCTGCCTCCAGTCTCTCTGTGCAGGGAGCTTCTTCATCGTCTAGCGATGAATAAGAGATCATATAGCAGCTTGCTACGTAATCATCAGATCCATTTGACGAGTCTTCTCCATCATCTTCGTCCTCAAGGAAGTGGCTGAGGAACTCTTGGAGCGTGATTGGAGTCCGCGCCTTCTGATTATATTCTTCCAGCGCGTCGATCTGTTTCTGCAGGTCCGTGCGCTTATCGCCAGGCTTCACGGGCTTCTTGGATTTCTTCTTCTTTTTTGAAGATTTCGACGGCTGGGCATGAACGCTTTGGCTATCACCACCAATCTTTGGAGTTGGGCGCGGCTTCAGCATCCCTTCGATGATCTGGGCTCCAGCGGGTTCTTCCATCTAATCGCCGGGCATGTTTGGAGATCATTCAGCATCCTTTTGGTTTTGGCTGAAAGCACGACCTCCCATGGAGCTTCTTCAACAAAAGAGCACGTTTCCCCCGGTGTGTCCGTCTTCTTAGGAGTGTGCGGTTGTGGTGGGTTTACTTTCCACTTCTCAGACAACGCAAACTTGCCTTGTAGGTACTGATCCTCGATCCATCCCTTAAAGACGAGGCAATCCTCGATCGGATGGCTTACCGTTTGGTGGTAAGGGCAGTAATTGGGATTATTCACTTCGCTGGGTTGCGGTGGTCGCCTTGGATTTGGAAAATTGATAAGCCTGTTGCGCACCACCAGCTCGAACAACCTCTTCGTTTTATCCCACGGGAATGAGTAAGGGCGCTTCATTTTCTCATTGTAATAGCGCCGTCTTTCTTCCAAATGATCCGTTAGTTTTGGAGCACTGGGCTGTTGTTGGGTGTTCGCAACGAAGGTCGCCTTCCCTTTACCCTTTTCGTTCCGCGGTTCTGGTTTCGGAGGAGACGGTATATGACCCAACTGATCCATCTGGCCAACTTATCGATTAAAGCCTGGAACGTGGTCGGTTTGAAGAACATCATGAACTGTGAAATAGTTGCATGAGGGTCTAAGGTGCCCACGAACATGCCCACTGCTGGTGCTTCTTCGATGCGCTGTTCGCACTTCGACCACAGATTTCGCCATCGGATTGCATATTGAACTCAAGTTTCGCCCGGCTTTACTCTTGCATTGATCAACGTCGTTATTGGGGTGCGTTCGCTGGCACTCGCGAATCGCTGGGTGAATAGCAACTCCATCTCTGCGAAAGTTTTGACAGAGTCGTTTGGAAGCTCGGAGTACCACTCAAACGCCGTCTCCGATAAGCTGCCGACGAATTGGCGAAGCAAGAGCTTATCATCGCCGCCGGTGTTGCCACAAAGAGCCCTGAACTGGGCGACATGTTGATGGGGATTGCCCGTTCCCTTGTACACGTGGAATTTCGGGATCGTATAGCCCGGCGGGTATTTTATCTGATCATACCAGCCTGGATACGGTTACCCAGTCTTCACGACCTGGCCAGCCGCTTCATTTTCCTGGTGAACTCGTATTTGTTAAGCAATATAATCATCCAGGGCGGCCTTGGAGATAGTTTCCTCTTTGGCTGTTGAAAGAGCCGGAGGAGGATTTGATGTTTCTCCTCTGTCGTCTTTGAGGATAATCGGAGGATCTTCAGCTGGAGGGTCCTGCTGGATCATCATACCCACCATGTCTTGGAACAGAAGAGCCATTTGCTTTATATTGGCCGCTTGTTCTGCAGCCTCCTTGTCCTTCTTTTCGAGCATTCTCCGAAGGAATTCAGCATCAGTCTCGTGTTCGTGACGTTTTTCCGATGACGCCTCCGGGCTTTCTTTTGGCCCGGTGAGTGCGGCCATGGCAGTCAGCATCTCCTGAAGCTTCTGTTGTTGCTGTTCCTGAGCTCTTGTGATGGATCGGGTGAGTGGTCGGTGGCCCGTAGAAGCGCGGCTATCATCCTTCCCGGATGCCATGTAAATAGTATGCACCACCATGCCCCCAGACTTAGGGCGTTTGGGCTCAATGCCTTTGACATTTGTCGCAGGCATGAGGATCTTCTCCGACCTTGTCTTCTTATGAGCGGTCAAAGTTGAGGGGGCCGTCGTAGTGGGCACCCAGATAGCTTTTCGTGGCTTGGCAGGATGGCTTTCTTCTTGTTGAACCTTCGCCCTTTTCTGTCGGTGAGGGTAATCTTGATCAACTACTGAGTTCCGAGCCTGCCGCCAAACTTTGTAGATTTTGGAAGACAGCTGTTGAGGGGACTGCTCCCGCTTCATTTCTGCAACATTCTCCACCAGAGGAGGAGATCTTTTCAGTACGGCGATAGGAGAATTCCTGCACACCTTATTCAGCAGCTCGAAGTTGTTCCCAGTTGGAACAGCAGCATTAATTTCCGCCGTTGGGGCTGGTGGAGTTAGCCCAGAGGGGGAGTTGCCCCCGGCCTTCCTTACTCGGCGCCAGTGGCGACGTCGAACATGTCGAGCTGTTGGAGTTGGCTCGGTGACGGGGATGGCTTTGTCTTGCCCCCTGTTCAGGTGAGGGGTTGTTGCTGGTGTCAGCCTATTGAAGACTGATGTCCTTTGAGTAGTAGGAGTGGGAGTGGGAGTTGGGACAGTCAGTCTTGTAAAGACCGACCCCTTGGCAGGAGAAGTCGCCTTGACGACTTCAGGAGCAGGGTTGGTTACTCTCTTCGGGATAACCTTCTCTGGAGGTGCAGGCTTCATCATGGACCCACCTGAACTTTGGCCCAATCTGGAGAAGACCGAGGCGCCGGTGCTGGACGACCCGTTGAGAGGGGCCGCAGTAGGTGTAAGCCGATCAAAGACCGACTTCTTGGGAGCTTCCGGTGTCAGCATAGGAGCGGTGAAGCTCGTTGGCGGGAGCATGGTTCCGAAAAACAACCCTGTGGTGGCTTGAGTGACCTGTTCCATGGGGATCGTGAACAGGGAAGCAGCTTGAGGCCCGTAGGCTATGCCCCCAGTTGAGACAGGACGTGGGTTGCAGCTGCATGTGGAACACTTTGAGCAGGTGAACGCCATTGATCCTTTGCTTTCTGCACCAAGCAAAATGCCAAATCTTAGTACCTCGAAACCCATGGGAAACCATTAACAAACCGCGATTCGTTCGCGAACACGACACATGAAGTGTGGAGTGGAAAGAGGAAAAGGTCCCACCGGGCGTGCCAGAATCTGTTCACCGCCGGAAGCCGGGAAGACTGACGTCTTGCCTGAATCTGGGGGCAGATGCTAATTGGTGCTATCCTTCCACCTCTCCGAAGATGCCAAGTTGATTTATGGAACCATGTATCGAAGGTTTAAACGGATGCGGCCGATGTAGCAGACTTCGTCAGATTCCCCCTCGTTTGAGGGGTTTTTGATTGTGGGGACGCTCTTCCCTGCAGGCGCAAGCCCCTGTAGTTAATTATGCTACCGCATCGCGGTAACGAATTTCTCCTTCTCCATATGGTCACTTCATGTCGTGGGTGTTTGTTTTGTGTTTGGTTACCCGTGGATTGTATACGGAGACTAAGTTTTGTTGTCGCCCGTAGGGCGTGGACTAGTCCAAATCCGTATCTTTCTTAGATTTGGGTTTGGGGGTGGGGTTGTGTTTAAGGATACGTTAGCCTTATTTGGGGCTAAGATTAACTTAAACGTTTGTTAAGGACACGTTAGTCTAATTCTAGACTAAGATCAACTTAACGGGATCGTTTAGATCCGACAAGAGAGCAATTGGGCTCTATTGTTTAGTTTAGTGACATCGCGGTCGATAATTAGTTTAAGGAGATTACGGTCCATTGTTAGTTTTAAAACGTCGCGGTCGAGGTTAAGGACATCATAGTCCGTGAGTTTAAGGCCCTCACAGTCCGACGTTAGTTTTAAGACATCACGGTCGAGGTTAAGGACATCATAGTCCGTGAGTTTAAGGACCTCACAGTCCGATATTAGTTTTAAGACATCACGGTCGAGGTTAAGGACATCATAGTCCATGAGCTTAAGGACCTCACAGTCCGTTATTAGTTTTAAGACATCACGGTCGAGGTTAAGGACATCATAGTCCATGAGTTTAAGGACCTCACAGTCCGTAAAATGTGTGGTCGTCGGGACCCGTCACCTCTTTGAAGACGTTGAGGAATTACAACGACAAATATCAAAGGAGTGAAGAGATGTACTCTTGAACCGGGGTGATTTGGTTGAAAGAGCAGATGTGCTCATTTCAAAATAAGTTGAGGACTTATGGCCAGAATTAGGCTAAGTCCAATTAAAATGTTTTAACATTTTATTTTTTGTTCTGGCTATTAAGCCTTTACCTGGGCTCGGCCCTTTTTAGTAATGCTAAGCATTGGGCTCTGTCATTTTGTCTGGTATTAAATGCATAGCATTTATCAGGAACAAAGTGGTGTTCTGACAGTGCGCCACGTGGCGCATCAGGTGCTTTGCGCCAGTCAAAGAGTGCATTGCGCATCTGTCGGTTAGCGCACACGAGGAGGACACGTGTCGCACTTAGCGCTAGTTTGTTAGCGCACGACGCTTTTAATTTATGAGCGCGCTGCGCTAGTTTGTGGGTGCGCCAGTGAGTGACACGTGGCGCGCTTGGCGCTGAGCACCAACCCAAGAGCGCAGTGCGCTGTTTTCAGGAGCGCAAAGCGCAGGCTGTGTCTGTGGTTGACACGTGGCATGCTTTGGCGCTGAGCGCCGGTCCAAGGAGCGCAAAGGCACAGTTCATGAGTGTAAAGCACTTTCCAGTAGCGCAAAGCGCATCAGATCAAATTTAAGATCAAAGAACAAGTTTATGTTCTTCAAAGGAGGCCTTGCCTCAAGATCCAAGAACCAAAGTTCTTGTTTTTATTAAAAGGCTCTGCCTTTATAGATCAAAAGATCTGTGAATGAAGTAAAATACCTTTTTTTTTTATATATTTTTATGATTAGATCTTTTAATCCTTTATGTTCAATCAAAGACCTTGGTCTTTTTTATAGATCTAAGATTTTTTTTAGAAGATGTTTCTTCTTTTTACGAGATGATTTCATCTCTGTTGTTCAAGAATTAATTTTTGTACCTTTAAAGATGAAGAAATGATCTTCTTTCTTCAAAGGCTTGCCTTTCTTTCTCTTTGAGTTTTTTTCTCAAAGTTTGCAGAGGTTTTTTTTTTCTGTCTGAGACTTGGAGTCTTGGGGCCTTTATATAGGGCCAATTGATTTGTTAAATCAGTTGAAGAGATCTTTCTCTGATTGATTTGAGAATATTTCCCACCGTTGGATCTTTGATCCTAAGGCTTCTGTTTTTACAGAAGATAATCTTCTTGTTTTAATAAGATTAAAAACCTTTCCATAACAGAATTTTAATTCTGATTAATTAGTAATTTATTATTATTAGATCTTTTGATCTAACGGTGGGGAATTCTTTTAATTCCAGCGCTGGCGCACTTAGCGCTAGCGCGCCTGTGTTTGACACGTGGCGTGCAGCGCAGAGCGCAGCGCAACTGCGCTAGCGCGCCTATGTTTGACACGCGGAACGCGGCGCAGAGCGCTGGATCTGAAGCGTTGCTTCAACTTTTAAAATTTGAATTTTGAAACAGAGCTTTGCTCTGATTGGGGTGCGCTGCCTAGGGCGCAGCGCTCCTGGCGCTCGCGTGTCTGCTTTTGACACGCAGCGCGCAGCGCGCAGCGCACGGGATCTGAAGCATTGCTTCAATTTTTGAATTTTGAAATTCAAAACAGAGCTTTGCTCTGATTGGGGGAAACATTGCCGTTGTACCTTGGTTGAATGGTTCCTTGTACTCCGTATACCGTAGTCTCTGGTATAGTGAGACTCCTCTCGTATACACTGGCCTCTTCTGTACCAAGCTACAAACAACAGCGTTAACACTAAATACAACATTATAACAATATACTCTCTTTTCTGTCTATTCCATTATTAACTATTTACGGGACTTACCGAGCGATTTGTTCGCTGACGACATTCTCTTTCTTCTTTTTTGAAATGTCGTCAGGTGTTTCGGACTCATTGGAGATCGAGCCCAGCAGCGAGGACTTGGACCAGTTTGCTGAAGATTCAGAGCTCTAGTTCACTTGTACATCACATTTCTTTTACATTTCTGTTATGCCACTGTTTAGGCATTTCTTTCATTCCATGTATTTACCTTTTCAGATGTATTGTAAAAAATAATGTTAATAAATAAAGTTGCTGTTCAATTATATCTATTGTCACTGTTTCTTGTGCATTTTATGTAACAACCCCAAATTTTCTGTACAATTTTTTCAAAAAAATATAGAAAGGGGTATTTTTGCCTGAGCACAACTTATAAGTTTGTTTTGCTTTTTAATAGCAAGAAAGAGCTTGTAGCTCATTGGTAATACTTTGCACTGCTGAACTAAGCTACCAGAGTTCAAATCCCATACCCCACATTATTTTTAATATTGTTTTATTTTAATACTTTTAGAAGTTCAAGAGTCTACACGTGCTAAACCCGTAAAACCCCACTACACTAAATAAACTAATTGTACTAGGGGGGTAATGAAGTGACAGGGAGCATTCCGGCCGCCTGACTCGGCCGGACTCGGCCGAATCGGCCGGCGGATCCGCCGACTCGGGCCGCCGCCGTCGGCCGGACTCGGCCGGACCGCCAAGTCACCAACATAAAAGTTGGGCCTCTTCATCTCCCATGTACTCTTGTATACTTTAATTCCTCAGACCAGTACCCGAGACTCTTTAAAACCCTAATTACTCTATTTTAATACATTTTATTACATTTTTTCAATTAAACCTTTCACCTACCCTAAACCCTATCCTTACCCTATAAATACAACCCTAAACACACACCCCTCACTCCAAAATTTTGATCAAAACTCTCAAGAAATCTCTAGAAATTTTAGTATACTTTTGGAGTTAGCAAAAGGCGAAAGCTTCGGCGATTTTCCGACGACAACCCTAGGAGCTCCCGACGATGAAACGACGCATCGGAACTTACGTTCACTTCCTCTTCCTCATCCCTAACATATAAGCCAGTAATTCCCACCTCCCTCTTCTATTCTCTAGTCTTAAAACATTTTTTA
Organism: Agapanthus africanus; assembly: GCA_030015575.1. Lineage (NCBI taxonomy): Eukaryota > Viridiplantae > Streptophyta > Magnoliopsida > Asparagales > Amaryllidaceae > Agapanthus > Agapanthus africanus. The sequence goes on along the minus strand of JASDDO010000022.1, from coordinate 483,441,300 downwards.
ATAAAACCCGACGGAATCGGAGTTAATCCGATGTCCGATTCGGTTCTTCCTAAAAATCTCATCTTTTCTAAAATACAATCATACTAAACCATTACATGTTGACTATTAAATATTAATAAACATGTTGAACAAGTCTCATGACAATCTATTTCATTTTGTAATTTTTACCGCTCTTTTTCAGTAAAATACCATGTAGTTTCATTTCGATATTAAAACATCACAAACTTGCTACACCTTTAAGTAGATCACGAGGTAATGACCTACCTCTTCACAACACTCATATGCAACATAGCATAATACCTTTCGGGAACATAGAATACGGGAAAACGAAACTTTACATATAAATACCACTAACTATTAAAACCGTTTTCTATAAGAATTCGTATTTTTATAAATCTTTGCAAAGCGCCGCTACAACCTATTTTGGGGAACCCGACTGGGATGGTGCGGATTATCGCACATCCCTGGGCTTAGTAGTGCGAGATGCAGACCTCCGCAAGGAGCATTCGGTCTCGAAGATTTAAAATACGAATATCTTAAGAAAATGAGATTTCTAGAAATATAATATATATTAAAATATATATATATATATATATATATATATATATCATTAAAATATCTATTTTGTAATAATATAAATATTCCAACTTTTTCTAAAAATCACAAGGATCGCTTTACATTAAAATACCATGAAATCCATACAAGTTCAATATTACAAATAAATACCATGTATTATGAAAAATAGGTTTATTCAGTAGAAATGTCATAAATATAAAATCTACAACTATGAAAAACTCTAAAGACGATAAATAAATACTTGGGGTGTATTTTGAAAAGTATACAAAGTATTTTTACATAGAACCCCCTCAAGTTCTATAAATTACCCTAAGGACCCTAATAAATATAGGTTTAAGCGGGACCAATCTCTTGAGCCTCAGGGAGCCGGAGAAGTGGGTGCTTGCCTATTTAAGGTAGACAACTTAACAATGGTGTTATCAACACGGTAATCGTCTTTGAAAAAGACACAAATATTGCCGTCCATATGCAGCGGTTACTGATAACATCAAAACAATCAGGACTTCAATTTCTTTTCTAATTGTTCCGACTCAGACTGAGTCTCTTCTTAATAATATGACTTGAATATGATTCAAGTACAATATATAATATTACAATTCAACATGAATCCATGAATCCATATATTCAATCTATTCAATCTGTTTTGACCGAACCGAACTATTGATATACTTCCATTTACATGATTCTCCAGTTACATCCATGATTCTCTAGTACATCCATTTTACTGATATCATGGTTTCGGCAAGTCATCCAAATATACAATCTATATTACAATTAAATTACAAGTTGAAATACAATACAATCAAGATATCGCGGGGTTTAAGGGGTAGATTGGTACGGAAGGTATTAAAAGTGGCACGAGACTGCAAGATTAAGACACCTAACCTGAATCCAATTGCCGTTGTTCCGGGTTGTATAACGGAGCCTTGTATATTCCGTTTGCCCTAGTCTCTAGTATATAGAGACTCCTCTTGTATACACTGGCATCCTTCCGTACCGAGCTATAAACAACATCGTTAACACTAAATACAATATTATAACAATATAACACAATTTTAAAAGTTACACTCTCTCTCTCTTTCTGTCTTTTCTACTTCTCCCTTATCTTTGGGACTTACCGAGCGATTGTTCGCTGACGACATTCCTTCTCTTTCTTCTTTGGAATATTGTCAGGTGATCTGGACACTCAGGAGATCGAGCCTACTAGTGAGGACTTGGACCAGCTTTCCTACGACTCAGAGCTCTAGCTTCATCGTACACACTTTTATTTCAGTACTTTTCATTTCTGTTATGCCACTGTTTAGGCATTGCTTTCATTCAGTTGTATTTACGTTTCTATGTATTGTAAAAAGAATGTTAATAAATAAAGTTGTTGTTTCATTATATTTGTCTCTTGTGCATTTATATCTATATTGCTTAGATACGCTTAGCGTATTTACTTCAGAGTAAATACGTAGTGGCCTCGTCGCGTCCTTTTTGCCGTACACCGGGAAGCGGGACGTGGCGGGTTTTGTTGGTGGCCCATGCAGGTCAGAGCTGTATGGAACCCTACCATGCAGTTTTGTTCTATGTAAACAACCTAAGTAATATAACACAAGAACCGGCAACTAAAACATTCTTTATAATTCATACTCCTTGAATCTTATCATTTCATATTCTTTGAATCATATACTTTGAATCTGTCCTAACCTAAATTGTTCATTCAAAGTTATGGATTCCCCAAACAACACCAGCACCAACTTCAAAAAACTGCACCACCACTAGAAATTACACCTGCCGTAGCTGCTCCGATCAATGAGCAGACGGTTCTGCTTGAGGCACTCCGCAGCCTCCTGAAAGGAAAACAGCAGTAGAATGCTATTCTCTTAAACCGTCCAGAAGCAGAAGCACCTAGGGTGAAACAATTCAGGGCTTTTCACCCCAAACAGTTTACAGGAAAAGAGAGCCTACTGGAAGCTGATGAATGAGCTCAGAGCATCGAAAATGATCTGGCAGCGGCACAAGTGCCAGAGATAGTTTGGGTTTGTGTTGCAAAATTACAGCTCACGGACAATGCACGGAACTGGTGGAAGGCGGAAGAAAGCCATATTGAACAACCCATCGAATGGAAGACTTTCCGCGACATGTTCGACGCTAAGTACTTCCCTGAGACTGCCAGATTCGACATGGAACAGCAGTTCATCCATCTGCAACAAGGTTCAATGTGGACCAAGTCAGTAAATGAATATGACTCCGAATTCACCATGCTCAGTCGGTAAGATATGTCTCAATGTTTGATTTTATATCACATACTACACAGCTAACACAAGACTGTAACAGGTTTGCGGCCCATCTCATACTGACTGTTGAGATCAGAGCAAGAAGATTTCAGCAAGGGTTGGACCCGGAAATCCAAGCTGCTTTAGCTACAAGGGATTTCCCAACCCATGATTTGGCTTTGAAAGCTGCCCGAAGATACGAGGCAGTGGTGAAGAAGAAGGACAGAGCTCAATCTGCCGGAGTGAAGCGTCCTGCCAATCAGATGGCAGGAGGAGCCTTTTCAAGGCCAACGGTTGAACCCCGAAGGCCGGAAGAAATTAGTAACCAACCAAGTCCGGACTTTTGCTACTATTGCCATAGAAAGGGACACTTGTGGAAGGACTGCAGGCGCGCCTGCACCTAGTTTGTGGCACGTCCAATCACAGAATTGAGACCTGTCCATATAAATACAACTCAGCTCACATATCCACCAACTACAAGCAGCGGCCAGCTATCCAAGCTCCTGCAACTCGTCCTGCACTCCCAGCATAACCTTCACGTGGATTTCCTGCACAGCCAAATCGCCAATTCCATCAGGAAATGAGGAACATGCCTCGAATACAGAGGAATGTGCCTCCAGCTAGGAGGAACGTGCCACGGCGACAGGCTTACACTTTAGCAGCCGTAGAAGCCGAGACAGTTGACCAAGGTAACACTGGTAAGCCTTTCACATTTTTAAAACCCTTGCACCACCTTGTTATTTTTCATACACTATCAGTAATTCAGTCACTAAACTTTCCTTGAATCTGTTACACCTTCCTTTTACAAATTTCGAGGACGAAATTTTTATAAGGAGGGTAGAATGTAACAACCCCAAATTTCCTGTACAACTTTCTGTACAATTTTTTCAAAAAAATACAGAAGGGGGTATTTTTGCCTGAGCACAACTTATAAGTTTGTTTTGCTTTTTAATAGTAAGAAGGAGCTTGTAGCTCATTGGTAATACTTTGCACTGCTGAACCAAGCCACCAGAGTTCAAATCGCATACCCCATATTATTTTTAATATTGTTTTATTTTAATACTTTTAGAAGCTCAAGAGTCTACACGTGCTAAACCCATAAAACCCCACTACACTAAATAAACTAACTATACCAGGGTGGTAATGAAGCGACATTGAGCATTCCATCCGCCTGACTCGGCCGGACTCGGCCGAACCAGCCAGCGGATCGGCCGACTCGGGCCCCCGCCGCCCGCCGGACTCGGCCGGACCGCCGAGTCACCAACATAAAAGTTGGGCCTCTTCATCTCCCCTGTACTCTTGTATACTTTAATTCCTCTGACCAGTACCAGAGACTCTTTAAAATCCTAATTACTCTATTTTAATACATTTTATTACATATTTTCAATTAAACCTTTCATCTACCCTAAACCCTAGCCTTACCCTATAAATACAACCCTAAACACAAACACCTCACTCCAAAATTTTGATCAAAACTCTCAAGAAATCTCTAGAAATCTCTAGAAATTTTAGTGTACTTTTGGAGTTAGCAAAAGGCGAAAGCTTCGACGATTTTCCGACGATAATCCTAGGATCTCCCGGCGACGAAACGACGCACCGGAACTTACGTTCACTTCCTCTTCCCTAACAACTAAGCCAGTAAGTCCCACCTCTCTCTTCTATTCTCTAGTCTTAAAATAACTTTTAATAAAACCCGACGGAATCGAAGTTAATCCGATGTCCGATTTGGTTCTTCCTAAAAATCTCACCTTTTCTAAAATACAATCATACAAAACCATTACATGTTGACTGTTAAAAATTAATAAACATGTTGAACAGCTCTCATGACAATCTATTTCATTTTGTAACTTTTACTACTCTTTTTCAGTAAAATACCATGTAGTTTCATTTCGATATTAAAACATCACAAATTTGCTACACCTTTAAGTAGATCACGAGGTAATGACCTACCTCCTCACAACACTCATATGCAATATAGAATAATACCTTTCGGGAACATAGAATACGGGAAAACAAAACTTACATATAAATACCACTAACTATTAAAAACGTTTTTTTATTAGAATACGTATTTTATAAATCTTTGCAAAGCGCCGCTACAACCCATTTTAGGGAACCCGACTAGGATGGTGCGGATTATCGCACATCCCTGGGGTTAGTAGTGCGAGATGCAGACCTCCGCAAGGAGCATTCGGTCTCGAAGATTTAAAATACGAATATCTTAAGAAAATGAGATTTTAAGAAATATATTATATATTAAAATTTATATATATATATATATATGTATGTATCATTAAAATATCTATTTTGTAATAATATAAATATTCCAACTTTTTCTAAAAATCACAAGGATCGCTTTACATTAAAATACCATGAAATCCATACAAGTTCAATATTACAAATAAATACCATGTATTATGAAAAATAGGTTTATTCACTAGAAATGTCACAAATATAAAATCTACAACTATGAAAAATTCTAAAGACGATAAATAAATACTTGAGGTGTATTTTGAAAAGTATACAAAGTATTTTTACATAAAACCCCCTCAAGTTCTATAAATTACCCTAAGGACCATAGTAAATATATGTTTAAGCGGGACCAATCTCTTGAGCCTCAGGGAACCGGAGAAGTGGGTGCTTGCCTATTTAAAGTAGACAACTTAACAATAGTATTATCAACACGGTAATCGTCTTTGAAAAAGACACAAATCTTGCCGCCCATGTGCAGCGGTTACCGATAACATCAAAATAATCAGGACTTCAATTTCTTTTCTAATTGTTCTGACTCAGACTGAGTCTCTTCTTAATAATCTGACTTGAAAATGATTCAAGTACAATCTACAATATTACAATTCAACATGAATCCATATATTCAGTTTATTCAATCTGTATTGACCGAACCGAACCATGGATATACTTCCATTTACATGATTCTCCAGTTACATTCATGATTCTCCAGTACATCCATTTTACTGATATCATGGTTTCGGCAAGTCATCCAAATATACAATCTATATTACAACTAAATTACAAATTGAAATACAATACAAACAATACAATCAAGATATCACGGGGTTTAAGGGGTAGATTGGTACGGAAGGTGTTAAAAGTGGTACGAGACTGCAAGATTAAGACACCTAACCTGAATCCAATTGCCGTTGTTCCGGGTTGTATAACGGAGCCTTGTACAATCCGTTTGCCCTAGTCTCTAGCATATAGAGATTCCTCTCGTATACACTGGCATTCTTCTGTACCAAGCTACAAACAACAGCGTTAACACTAAATACAACATTATAACAATATAATACAATTTTAAAAGCCACACTCTCTCTCTTTCTGTCTTTTCTACTTCTCCCTTATCTTTGGGACTTACCGAGCGATTGTTCGCTGACGATATTCCTTCTCTTTCTTCTTTGGAATGTTGTCAGGTGATCTGGACACTCAGGAGATTGAGCCTACTAGTGAGGACTTGGACCAGCTTTCCTATGACTCAGAGCTCTAGCTTCATTGTACACACTTTTATTTCAGTACTTTTCATTTCTTTTATGCCATTGTTTAGGCATTGCTTTCATTTATTTGTATTTACTTTTCCATGTATTGTAAAAAGAATGTTAATAAATAAAGTTGTTGTTTCATTATATTTGTCTCTTGTGCATTTATATCTATATTGCTTAGATACGCTTAGCGTATTTACTTCAGAGTAAATACGTAGCGGTCTCGTCGCGTCCCCTTCGCCATATACCGGAAAGCGGGGCGTGACATTTTACTTATATGTAACCTTTTGAAAATTTGGAAATAAATAAAATTAATTAATTAAATAATAAAATGCCAATTTAAAAAGTTATTAAAACCAAATATGACATTTTCATAAATAGTATATGAAACAAATTAAATTGAAATTTTAATAAGTAACATAAATAAATTATAAGGGTTTTAATGAGAAATTTAGCTTCATTTTAATTAAAATAATGTTATATAATAACATAGTTAGTGAGGGGTCTTTTTGTAAAGTTTAGCAAAAATGTGCAAATTTGGAAATGTTGAGGGTGTATGTGAAAAAGGGTTAAGAAATGTTTTAGCTCAAAAATTCCTCAAAATACCACTAATATTGGTTTGATCTTGCACATCCACCTCATCCTTGCATGAAAATCCTACCTTTTCTCCTTTCTACACCACCTCCTTGCATGAGAGTGGCACACCCTTGTTGGTGACACCTCTTCCTACAGCTCACTCTTCCCTCTTTCATATATATAAGATGTTCAGATCAATTAATCAAATAAAACTTCTGAAATTTCAAAACTTAAGAGAAAGAAAATACTTAGAACTCACAAAAAGAAATAAAAAGAAAAGAGAAGTGAAGAAGAAGAACTAGGCTAAGGAGTTCACCATCAAGCTAGGAGCTAAGGACTTGGATTTCTTGGAGGAAGCTTTTCAATCATATTAGTAGGTATAATCTCTAAACACAGTAGGATCAAGTTCTATAATTGTAAAAATTAGAAATCGAATATCGATAAAATCGTATTTTTGGTAAAATTTAGCTCTGTAGTAATCTGCTATTATTCAGAGTAAAATCAACTTAACAAAACAATGCCTAAATATTGTATGTTGGACCTAGAATGAACCCTAGAAGAACGAACCAAGGGGCTCGGATTTGGGCCGGCGACCTATAGGAGAATTCCGGCGTCGCCGGATTTTTGATGGACTTTGGAGTTTTGGGTTTTTGGGTAGGTCTCTGTATCATTGTTAGGATATTTTGGTATTGTTTAAAATAGTTAATTTAACTGTATATAAAATCTGGGAACTAATATCGGAAAAGATATCTAAAATCTAAAATACGACACGGTTAAAACGTAACTCGTTCAGTTTTCTGTTGCGAAACAGCGTTGGGTTAAATTCCAGTTAAAATGAGTGTTAGATCGTTTACAATAGTCGTACGTAGTGTAATTAGAACGTACAACTTGTGTTTTCATGATTTTTCCATATCGGAATTAGCAATTTCTTATACGGGCTAATTTCAATATTAGATTCGAATACGGAAATTTCGGAGGCCGCAAGGAAAGGATAAAGGATTGGCGATTTCTGAGTAGTTTACGACGTATTCCGGTGAGTAGATTAAACATCTACCGGGGGATCTTGTAAAGATGGCGTGATACGCCCGTAGTTAGATTTAAATTCAAGTTTTGCTTTTGTATGTTAACTTTATCATATGCATTCTTAGATCTACATATATACCTCCATGATTAATACTTGTTAGAACATTGCACCATTATCGACGAGTTATGCCACACATGCACATATCTACATGTTACACTATACCTCGTCGATATTAACATGTCACTTCACACCTAGAAATTATTCTGTTAAAAACGATTCTTATCATACCTTAAGTATCAATAGTCGTAGTAATTAGCATATATGATATCATATTTCGTATTCAAGTATTAGTAGTTGATATAAGAGGCATTTGTATTATTGAGGATTTATGGTTTTAAGTTTTCATTTACTATTACGAAAAATCAGTGATTTTCATGATTTTGGGTCACGTCCGCCATGAAATGTCGTTTTTATGATTTGGTTTTATTCCGGATCGAGTCTGGGGGTATACGGTTATGGATTTACAATTTTATCCAGACTGAGTCGGTAGGGATACAGTTGGATACATGGTGGCCCCGGTCGAGACCGAGGGGCAGAATAGCCGCACTTTAGGCAGGGAGCCTAACGAGGATACTCGATTCTGGAGACAGTTATGAAACACGGCGGATATCTAGATGATACCGACCGGTGTTATTGATTACAGGATCGTTCGAGGAATGATGCCTGAGAGAAACAAAAGATTTGTGTCAATGTTGGACACGGAAAGATAAACTTTATTGGGAAAAAATGATGAGATTTCAGTTTTGAGTTTATGTGATTAGTAGTACCAATTTCATGTTTTCCACATGCTATCATGCATCATACTTATCCACATTGCAGTTAGTTATAGTTCGTCATATTTACATTATCATCCGTTATATGTTAGTTATATTCACTGAGTTGGAAACTCACCCCCGTTGTGCCATAGTTCCTTGCAGGGGTAGAGTGAACGGTTAGGAGCAGTACAGATCCATTTATCAGCTTTTATCGCATCTTTTGCTAGGTGGGTTATCTATGTAGTAACCTCCTCTTTTGGTATTGTATATTGAATCTAGAATATCTCCATCAGACCCTGTATTGTGACTTAGAACGAGAAGTGGTTTTATGTATATTATTTCGACAGATGAGATCGTTTAGTTGTATTAAATTATATTTCTTTTATTTATGTCTGAGATTCTTCTTTGATGTCGTATTATGAGTATGTATTGATTTACATTGTTAGTATCGTTGCTCCCAACATTAAACACTTTATAACTGCAATAGGAAATTACTGTTAAAATCTTAACTACTTAAAACCGCGATTTTTACTTAAAAACTAAATTTTTTCTAAAGTTCCGCAAAAAGGGGTTTTGATCTTGGTTTTTGGCTTACTCGGGTTGAGTAAATATCTTTAGATATTATACAATCTAAGTGCCAGTCACATCCAAATTTTGGGTCGTGACAAAGTTGGTATCAGAGCTTAGGATTAACCTTACGGAAATCGAGTAGTGAGTTAAGGTAAGTCGACTTGAGCTCGTTACGTAGGATGACCTTTGGTTTGATGGAGTAGGTGATATAGGATGAGTGCAGTACCGTACGTATGTTCCGCGGCATATTTACGTTACCATACTCAGCCTAACTAACCTTAGGATGTATATCTTGATTTATTCTTCCTTTAACTCTCTGAAATCGATTATCCCTATTCGAAAGCCTTATCAACTCCCGTTTCTTGTTCCTATTGCTATGGCTACGCGAGCTAGGCGAGCCGCAGCCAGAGATGCAGCCAGAGCGAATCCGCCTGTGACGGCGACTGTTACACCGGACATTCCGGCGGTGTATGAGCATGTCGATCCTCCTCCTCCAGACAGACAGACTAGGATAGAGGAGGGCATGTTAGGATTGCAGCACGTGGTAGGACAGTTGGCTGAGGCCACTCGAGTACAGAGACAGGATCAGGCACCGACCATGGTAGAGCCCGATGTACAGCCCGTGCAGGCAGTCGCACTTGTAGACACGAGGGCGATGGAGGTATCACTTCCAGAGTTTATGAGGTTAAGACCTCTGGTATTTACAGGGACCGATGTAGCGGAGAATCCTCAGTCCTTTCTTGATAGGATGGCGAGGATCGGCAGATCATTGCGATGTTCTGATGCGAGGTCAGTTGAGCTGACTAGCTTTCGATTGTAAGGACTTGCACAGGAGGGGTGTGAGTCGATGGAGAGAGGACGAGCCACTGGTCTTCCTCAGATGTCGTGGACCGAGTTCTCTGAGGTTTTTTCTTCCTAGGTTTCTTCCACAGAGTGTGAGGGACGCCAGAGCTAGCAGTTTTGAAGCATTGCGGAAATCTGCAAGTATGTCGGTGGCAGATTATGATTTACGATTCACCCAGTTGTCGCGCTATGCTCCCTACTTAGTTCCTACAGAAAAGCTTCGGGTGAAGAGGTTCATAATGAGTTTGGATACGCAGTTGTTTCTTGCTATAGACTCCCAGCATTTCGATACTTATGCGCAGGCCATGGATGCAGCTATGCGAGTAGAGGAGCGTTTGAGCGAGGCAGTGATTGTTCCGGAGCCAAAGAGGATTAAACCGATTGGGTCAATGACTAGACAGTTTGGCAGAGGTAGAGGCAGGTACGCTCCAGGCCGCAGTTTCGGATGAGGTTAGACCCAGGGACAAATGTTCAGTTCATACCCCGATGATCAGAGGACCCCACTTACATGTTATAGTTGCGGACTTCCAGGGCATATGGCTAGAGGGTGTACACGCCATAGCGGGACTGTTACTCCGCAGGCTGCTTTACCCCCTCCACCTTCAACGTCGATGGCCTTACTTCCTCCCCCAGTTAGCACTATGTGCCAGACGGTTGCACCACGAGGCCGAGGTTATGTAGGACGCTTCCAGAGAGGTCGAGGAGATAGAGGTAGAGGATGACAGGATGCGGGCACGGGCCAGGCACGAGTCTTTACGCTGACTCCACGGGATGCCCAAGCATCCAATGCAGTTGTGACAGGTGCTCTTGTAGTATATTCGTTAGATGCATATATTTTATTTGATCCCGGTTCTACGCATTCTTACGTATCTTCACGCTTTGCACTTTCTCTAGGGAGAAAGTTGTCGCTGTTAGAGTTATCGCTAGTTGTGATTACTCCTGTAGGAGATTCTTTTATAGCTCGACATGTATTCAGGTCACGATCATTACGTATTAGTGATAGGGATTCTTTAGTTGATCTGATTCTCCTGGATATGTTAGATTTTGATATACTTCTTGGTATGGATTGGTTGGCTTTGTCATGCTTATGTAGATTGTCGGGGGAAAACGGTCAGATTTTGTTTTCTAGGTAAACCGATCCTTGTTGTGCAGGGAGACTGTAATGTAACTCTTACCAACGTGATTTCTTCTTTTTGTGCGGGACGACTCTTGAAGAAGGGTTGTCATGAGTTCTTAGCTTTTGTTCAGGACTTAGAAGTCGCTGAAGTCCCGTTGGACTAGGTTCCGATCGCACGAGAATTTCCGGATGTGTTTCCTACTGAATTACCAGGATTACCACTTGATCGTGATATCGAATTTTGTATCGACTTGATTCCGGGTGCGGGGCCTATTTCTATACCACCTTACCGGATGGGCCCGACGGAGTTGAAGGAACTCAAAAGCCAGTTGCAAGAGTTGTTAGATAGAGGACCTGTTCATCCAAGTGTATCGCCGTGGGGAGCTCCTGTCTTGTTTGTTAAGAAGAATGATGGTAGCAGGAGATTGTGCATAGATTACCGGCAGCTGAATTGAGTTACTGTGCGGAATAGGTATCCATTACCTCGTATCGATGACTTGTTCGATCAGCTGCTGGGAGCTGGCTACTTCTCAAAGATTGATTTATTGTCAGGGTATCACCAGTTGAAGGTTCGGAAGGATGACATTCCGAAAACTGCTTTTCGCACACGATATGGGCATTACGAATTTCTGGTGATGTCGTTCGGACTCACCAACGCCCCATCAACTTTCATGGATATGATGAACTGTATCTTCAAGCCATTCCTTGATCAGTTCATTATAGTATTCATTGATGATATTCTTGTTTATTCCCGGAGTCGGGAGGAGCACGAGCAACATTTGCGCATCACGTTACAGACCTTGAAGGAGCATCAACTGTTCGCTAAATTCTCCAAGTGTACTTTCTGGCTGGATAGTGTAGATTTCTTGGGTCACGTAGTGACGAGAGATGGGATACGTGTGGACCCAAAGAAGATAGAAGCGGTACAGCACTGGCCCAAACCTGTGTCAGTTACAGAGGTTCGAAGTTTCTTGGGTCTGGCCGGTTATTACATACGTTTTGTGCAGGATTTTTCTCGGATCGCTGCACCGTTGACCGGATTGACTAGGAAGGAAGTTCCATTTCTTTGGACAGATGCATGTGAGCAGAGTTTTCAGCAGTTGAAGACTCACTTGACGACTGCACCAGTCTTATCTTTACCTTCTGGGTCTGGTGGTTTTGTTGTGTATTGTAACGCCTCTCGAGTGGGTTTAGGCTGTGTGTTGATGCAGCACAGCAGGTTTGTAGCTTATGCTTCTCGGCAGTTGAAAAGGCACGAGCAGAACTACCCCACTCATGATTTGGAGATGGCTGCAGTAGTTTTCGCACTGAAGATTAAGAGGCATTACTTGTATGGAGAGTCGTGCCAGATTTTTACAGATCATAAGAACTTGAAGTATATTTTTTAGCAGAGGGATCTGAATCTAAGGCAGCGTAGATGGATGGAACTCGTGAAGGATTACGATTGTGAGATCTTGTATCATCCAGGCAAAGCGAATGTTGTAGCAGATGCTTTGAGCCGGAGGCCTGGAGGTAGCTTATCTCATGTGCGCACCTTGCAGAGACAGTCTTCTACAGTCTGGCAGATTCTATGTGATAGTCGTGTACAGTTTGAGTTCACATCGACAGGAGAACAGTTAGCACATATTCGCACCTGTCCTCAGTTATTGGATCGTATTCTGGAGACACAGCCCGCAGATGCTCGTATATCGGAGATTATAGATCAGGTTAGGCAGGGCAAAGAGTCAGAGTTCATGATAGATGACCGTGGAGTATTACGTTTTGGGACTCGTCTTTGTGTGACAGAGTCGGATGGACTGAGACATGAGATTTTAGAGGAAGCCCATTGATCAGCATACAGTATTCATCCTGGTTTCACCAAGATGTATCATGACTAGAAGGATGTTTATTGGTGGGAAGGAATGAAGAGGGATGTTGCAGAGTTTGTTTCAAGATGCTTGACTTGTCAGTAAGTCAAGGAAGAGCACCAGAGGCTGGCTGGAGAATTGTAGCCCTTGCCTATTCCGGAGTGGAAATGGGAACAGATTTCCATGGATTTCGTTGTGGGTCTACCCAGGACTAGCAGATGGTATGATTCCATCTGGGTGATTGTAGATAGATTGACAAAGGAAGCTCACTTTCTTTCGGTGAAGACGACGTAGGGGTTTGCGCAGTATGCTCAGATTTATATCGATGAGATTGTATGATTGCATAGGGTTCCGACGTGCATAGTATCCGATAGGGGTACCCAGTTTACCAGCAGGCTATGGCAGAAACTTCAAGAAGCTCTTGGTACACGATTGAGTTTTAGTACAGCTTTTCACTCACAGACAGATGGTCAATCAGAGCGGACCATTTAGACTCTAGAGGATATGCTTAGAGCTTGCAGTCTTGATTTCGGTAGTAGTTGGGATCGTCACTTACCTTTGATAGAATTCTTGTACAACTACAGTTTTCAGGATACGATCCAGATGGCACCCTTGAAACTTTGTATGGGAGGAAATGTCAATCACCCGTTTGCTGGACGGAATTGAGCGAGAGTAGCAGTTTGGTACCGCAGATAGTACATGAGACTACGGAAAAGATTCAGCAGATACGAGACAGAATGAGAGCGGCCCAGTGCAGACAGAAATCTTATGCAGATCGACGACGTCGTAGACTCGAGTTTCAGGTGGGAGATCATGTGTTCCTTCGTGTATCTCCGATGAAAGGTGTGATATGTTTCGGGAAAAAGGGGAAGCTCAGCTCCAGATATGTCGGACCTTACGAGATTCTAGAGAGAGTGGGTGCTATGGCTTATCGTTTAGCACTTCCACCGAGTTATCCCGATGTGCATCCGGTGTTTCACGTGTCTATGCTTCGCAAGTATCTTCACGATCCTACTCACGCGATCCAGCATCAGACCTTACAGTTTGAGCCGGATTTATCTTACACAGTGCAGCCAGTAACTATTCTAGACCGGTGATCAGTCGAAAATACTGCATCTTTTAACCGGCAATTTCCTTATCATTTGCATACATTTAGAAGTGTACAGTATTCATATTTCACATATTAGCAAATCATTCGTTAAATAACAGATTGCATGTGTTAGACCCTAAAACCAGCACTATAAAGGAAATTGACCGCATTTCATGGCATCGCATCATCCCTATATTGCGTAACACTTGTTTTGAGATCTGTGCAGGAAAACCCAGAAGTAAAGCCAAAAATTTACATGGTGCTGATCAAACATTACGCCAACTCAATGATTTCAGTTTTGGTAGCAATCCAAAAGGCAAAACACAATTCAACATATCAGATGAAGCCCCAAATATCATCCCAAGACCACACCAGAAGAACCAAGACATGAAGCCAACATATGGCCGCGGAACCGCGGCCGGAGCCGGCTTGCACCGCGGTTCTGCGGCTACCTTGCCACATCAGCCCTCCAATTTTAGTGCACAATGCTTCCCTCAGCTCCTACACTTCAGCAAGATATGTCAAATTCCAGAAGACTCCAGAGACTTCTGCCAGATAAGCAAACTAGGGTTTTCTAAGCTTAATTAATCCTAGCTTAAAACCTAAGCTAGCTCCTAACAAACTCTTTCTAGAAACTCCTCAACAAACTTTTGGAGAGAATTGTAATTTCAAACCTAGACCTAGGTTTTAGGAAGTCTATATATAGAAGCCTAGACCTAGGGTTAAGAGCGAATGATCTATCAGCCAATCTAGTATCAATCTAGATCCATTCACTCTCTTTCTTCATCTTCTTCCACAAGTCTAGTGACAAGACTTGTGCGAAACCCTAACCCTAATTCCAATCAAGAGCCAAGATCCCGAGTACCAAATCAAGCAAGAAGCCCTTCAACCTTTTAGGAGCGAAGCGATCTTCAACAGAGCAAGTGGTCCAAGCCGATCCACGACTCACGGAGAAAAGCGACGCCAGATCGACAATTTAGTTCTTCCTCTTGTAGTTCTTGAGCGACTGTAATCAAATTGTTGATATAAATAAAAGGTGAAATTCTTTTATCTTGTTTTCTTTAAATTCTTGCGTCATGATTTCTTTTCAATTCTTGAATGCATTCTGTGTGATGATGTGTGAATAAGCTCCGCTCGTCGAGGAGTCGAGACGATCAATAGAATGATGATGTAATATATCTGAAAACGATTCTTGATTCCTACGAGTTTTGTAAACCCTAGCAAGTTCATGAATCGACGACCTAATTTTGTTGCGATGCTTTCTTGATTGATATCGCTCGAAATTAGGGAGTTACGATCGTTTCTTGAAATTGCTAGAGGCTAGAATGTGAATGATATCGACGAAAGAACAAGGGTTAAATGATGAAACCCTGGTTTCACAAGGAAGCCCTAACTCTCGTAGATCATCATCGATCTAGTATCAATTCTTCGAAGGACAAGAATACGATATCTTGAGATTACATCACGTCTATAGATTCGATCGATTCCTGCGAGCTTCATTTAGATTCTTGACATTTGATTGGAAATATCATCGAAACCCTGATTCTTGATCGTTTATCATTTTCTTGATTCTTGATTAGACTAGTGACACCTGAATCAATCGATAAATCTTGAATCATGTTTTCTTTTCTTTTCGATTAACTTTTCAATTCAAACAAATCAAACATAAAAACGAATCGCACAATCCCTGTGGACGATCCGCACTCGCTTACGATCTACAACCGACACCGTAATTGATTGCGGTCAAATATAATTCTTTGATTGTGATTCTATACATTTGATTTACACACATCCAAGAAAATTATTTCAATCAAAATGGCGCCGTTGCCGGGGATCGTGCGCTAATTCGTTTTATATTGAAGTTTGAATTGAAAGATTTATTCCATTACATTTCTTGAGATCGAAATTCGCACAAACCCTAAACAATTTGTTGTGGTTCATTGCAAGGAGATCTGGAGCTTGCTGTGAAATTGGAAAATTATTTGGAAAACTCCAGAGGACTCAGGAAGTAAACCCTAGCTTTCTGGTGAAATTTTGTGCAGAGAGGACACTACCCAACCGCGGAAGCGCGGTCCAAGCACCCATATGCGGCGGAACGGCGGCCTTGTTGAGGCTTCTCTGTGCCAAATTCTCTCAGGTACCTTCTTACCTTCTCCTCTCTCCTCTTTTTAGCTCCAACTAACAAATTTCTGCAGGCTTCTTTGCAAAAATCGCAGCGCCGCTAAAAAAGCAAATTAAATTTGTGCGTTTTTTTGTTTCTTGGTTGTTTGCATTATAATACGAACATTAAGGGGCACGGCCAAATCCAAATTAGGTGGGGAGTTCATTACCCTTCCTAGGCCCCGAAAATCGCAAAACTTGCATCCGCATTGACCCACATTAACTAAAAGAAATCTAGAGATGACTCTAAGGATCATCGCGCTCACTTAGGACAAGAGAAGGCCGTGGGTAATTCATTGCTTATCCGCGTTTTCTTGTGGTGTCTAGGCAAGTGTGTCGAAGGCTAGTGGTTATTAATTAGGCCCACTACTTACGTAGTGGAATACCTTTCCACTTACCTGGCACTTATCTGGCCACAGGGGGACAAAGAAGCAGTGGAGGATTCTATCCTGCGACTTGTCTTTTGGCAGTTAGGAGCGGTCTAGAGCCGGACCTAGGTGACCACTAGATTCTTGGGTTTTGTGTGTTGTATTTGTTGTGTCGCATCATTTTTTCAAAAATCCGTTCTTTTTCAAAGCAAACACCGCATACATCATTTACCCATAATTATAAGCCACGCTGCCACTTGTACTAACCCTTTTTAGTACAAGATAGGCTGGACACGGGATTCTAGTGCCCGTTTAGTCCGCGTACCCTTTATCGACTCCGAAGTCGATATTTCTCCATTTACCTTTCCTTTACCCACCACCACACCCATATTGATGGATCCGAATCCATCGAATTTCTTTAACCCTAATCTGCCGCCGTCCGTTGGTGCGCAGAATCCACCCCGCATCTCTCTCTAGGAGAGGTGCTATCCACTGCGAGGTCCTCTTTCGACCTGCTTATCCACACCACCAGCCAACGGGGATAACTTTGAGATTAAGCCCCAGTACATCAATCTTTTACCCAAATTCCACGGACTCGAGACTGAGGACGCTTACGTTTTCATCACAAAATTTGAAAACGTATGCGCAATGATGGGTACGTCACAACTTTCAGTGGATGCTATGCGTCTACGACTTCTTCCATTTACTTTGTGCGATATACCCGAGAAGTGGCTATATAACACTACCGCACACTCTATTACAAATTGGGAAGAATTCGTCGCGGCATTCCTTAAGAAATTTTACCCAATGCAAAAGACAGCTCGAATCCGTAGCGAACTGAATCAATTTGCCCAGCTCCCTACTGAACCATTTTCAAAATGCTTTGAACGTTTCAAGGATCTTTTAGTTCAGTGTCCTCATCTCGGCATCCCGAGATAGGATCTTTGCCGAATCATTTATGAGGGCATTAACCCAAACACTAAACAGAGCCTTGAAAACATGTGTCAAGGTACTTTTATGACCAAGGATGATGGGGAAGCTTGGAAATTTTTAGAAGAGTTCGCTGAAAAATCACTACAGTGGGAGAGTGGAACCCAACCATTGAATAGGGGTGGCGTACACCAAATAGATGTGTCTATAGGTGTTCGAGCTGAGATGGCAGCAATGCAAAAGAAGCTTGATGCTATGGAACACAAATTTGCAGCAGCCTCCCTAAACCCAGTGTCGCTCCCCAAAACTGTTTGTGGGTGCTGTTCTGATCCGTCTCATTTAACGGAAGAATGCCCATTAAACTCTGCGTTTCAAGGTCACGAGCATTCTAATGCCGCATTTCAAAGACCTCGAAACGATCCAAATTCTTCCACGTACAATCAGGGTTGGAAGAATCACCCGAATTTCGCTTGGAACCAAAACCAATCTCAAAACACGGTTCCAAACACGAATCAATTTCAAAGGGCTCTTCCTCCACCACAGCAACCCCTTCAACTCACTCAGCACCCCTACCAGTCACAAAATTTTCCATAATCAGGTTAACACTCCTGCACAGTCTAATCCTATGACCTGTTCTGACGAGTTCTCTCAATTCACTCAAACCATGAAATCACTTTTTTCAAATTTCATAGAGGTTTCGGCTGAGGTTAGATCTTCCGTCAGTGAGATAAAGAAAAACTCAGCGTCCCAAGCTGAGAGTATCAGATCGATGGAAGCTGAAATCGCACGACTTAAAGCCGAGATGAGTGCGAGAGAAAAAGGGAAACTTCCCTCTCAACCCCTACAGAATCCTGGGCATTGCAATGTAAATGCCATCACAACGTTGAGATCAGGAAGAGTGCTGAACAACCATGTTGGGGAAGAAGTTGATGATATTGGAAATCATATCAACACCCCGGCTGAGACCTTTCCACACACACACACACTTCTCCTTCTGATCCTTCTTCTTCTACCACACCACCTTATCGCGAGCCTATTCTCCATTTCCCACTAGGCTTGACACCTGAACCCAACCCTTATAG
The DNA here is from genome assembly GCA_030015575.1 of Agapanthus africanus. NCBI lineage: Eukaryota > Viridiplantae > Streptophyta > Magnoliopsida > Asparagales > Amaryllidaceae > Agapanthus > Agapanthus africanus. The sequence goes on along the minus strand of JASDDO010000022.1, from coordinate 483,422,547 downwards.
TTCTCCACAGACGGTCCCCACACCTCTTTTGGGATCTCGTCTACCCCCTCTTTCTTCTCCTATGATGGACCCGACGCTTATTGCGAAATCTCCTTACCCGAATCGGTTAAGAGGTAATAGAACAAGTCCTCATATGGAGAAAATTATAGAAATGTTCAAACAGGTTAACATCAACATCCCTCTCCTAGATGCGATTCAACAAGTCCCCGCTTATGCGAAAATTCTCAAGGACTTGTGCACTAAGAAGAGGAAGACCCAAGTGCCAAAGAAGGTCTTCATGTCTAATAATATTAGCACTGCTTTTATCCCCCAGCTACCAAAGAAACGAAAGGACCCAGGATGTCCTACAATATCGATTTCTATTGGGAGTAAAAACATAAATCGTGCTCTTTTAGACCTTGGCACAAGTGTTAACCTACTTCCATATTCTGTATATGAGCAACTAGGGATTGGAGAGCTGAAACCTGCTCACTGCACTCTCCAGATGGCAGACCGTTCAATCACCAAACCAAGGGGTGAACTAGAGGATGTGTTGATAAAGGTCGGGGAATTTGTTTTCCCTGTAGACTTCATTGTACTCGACACACAGCCTGTAGCAAACCCCAGGGGCCAAATTCCGGTGATTCTGGGTCGTCCTTTCCTTGCCACTTCCAACGCTGTTATAAACTGTAGAAACGGTTCAATGAACTTATCATTTGGAAATATGACAATTGAACTAAACATCTACAAAGTTGGAAGTCAGCCATCAGAACCCTCTGCTCATATTTTAGATGTGTGCTCTGTCCACGAGATCGCTCCCGATAGTTGCGGAGCTGAGGAACTTTGCTTTACTGATCTCGACGACATTACCACATCTCTGTTTGACTTTACACATGATCTTAGTGAGGACACTTTTTCTACACTTGAGTCCTGCACTCCTGACTTTTCTCCACCCGAGTCTGTATCTTTCACAGGCTCTGAGCTTCTTTGTAAATCCAAAAATCACTTAATGATCCCTCCTTCTATCATTTCTCCACCTGAATTAGATCTCAAAATTTTACCTTCTCATCTGAAATATGCTTATTTAGGTGAGAATGAGTCTTTACCGGTTATAATATCCGCTTCTCTAGCATCAGAGCAAGAGAATGCACTTTTATTGGTATTGAGATCTAACAAAGAGGCGTTTGGTTGGAGTATGTCGGACATCAAAGGGATTAGTCCCTTGATAGTTGAACATCATATACATGTGATGGATGATGCCAGACTAACCCGAGAACCACAGAGACGGTTAAATCCCGTCATGAAGGAAGCGGTAATGAAAGAGATCGTCAAATGCCTAGATAATGGTATTATATACCCCATCTCCGATAGCCAATGGGTAAGTCCTATACATGTCGTTCCTAAGAAATCCGGCATCACTGTTATAACCAATGAGGCAAATGAGTTGATTCAGACACGCGCCTAAACTGGGTGGCGTGTATGTATCGATTATAGAAAACTCAATGCTGCCACGAGGAAAGACCACTTTCCTCTACCATTCATTGATCAAATGCTGGAACGCTTAGCGGGACGCGAGTATTATTGTTTTATGGACGGATAACAAAGAGGCGTTTGGTTGGAGTATGTCGGACATCAAAGGGATTAGTCCCTTGATAGTTGAACATCATATACATGTGATGGATGATGCCAGACCAACCCGAGAACCACAGAGACGGTTAAATCCCGTCATGAAGGAAGCGGTAATGAAAGAGATCGTCAAATGCCTAGATAATGGTATTATATACCCCATCTCCGATAGCCAATGGGTAAGTCCTATACATGTCGTTCCTAAGAAATCCGGCATCACTGTTATAACCAATGAGGCAAATGAGTTGATTCAGACACGCGCCTAAACTGGGTGGCGTGTATGTATCGATTATAGAAAACTCAATGCTGCCACGAGGAAAGACCACTTTCCTCTACCATTCATTGATCAAATGCTGGAACGCTTAGCGGGACGACAGTATTATTGTTTTATGGACGGATACTCAGGCTATAATCAGGTCCCCATCGCCAAAAAGGATCAAGATAAAACCACTTTTACTTGTCCTTTTGGTATTGAGATCTAACAAAGAGGCGTTTGGTTGGAGTATGTCGGACATCAAAGGGATTAGTCCCTTGATAGTTGAACATCATATACATGTGATGGATGATGCCAGACCAACCCGAGAACCACAGAGACGGTTAAATCCCGTCATGAAGGAAGCGGTAATGAAAGAGATCGTCAAATGCCTAGATAATGGTATTATATACCCCATCTCCGATAGCCAATGGGTAAGTCCTATACATGTCGTTCCTAAGAAATCCGGCATCACTGTTATAACCAATGAGGCAAATGAGTTGATTCAGACACGCGCCTAAACTGGGTGGCGTGTATGTATCGATTATAGAAAACTCAATGCTGCCACGAGGAAAGACCACTTTCCTCTACCATTCATTGATCAAATGCTGGAACGCTTAGCGGGACGAGAGTATTATTGTTTTATGGACGGATACTCAGGCTATAATCAGGTCCCCATCGCCAAAAAGGATCAAGATAAAACCACTTTTACTTGTCCTTTTGGTACCTTTGCTTACAGTCGCATGCCCTTTGGGCTATGCAATGCTCCCGCTACCTTTCAGCGGTGTATGATGGGGATATTCTCTGATATGGTAGAGAATTTTCTGGAGATCTTTATGGACGATTTCTCGATTTTTGGAGACTCTTTTTCTGATTGCCTATCGAATCTTGACGCTGTTCTTACTCGTTGCAAAGAGAAGAACTTAAGTTTGAACTGGAAAAAATGCCATTTCATGGTCCAAGAAGGAATTGTTCTTGGACATGTCATTTCACAGAAAGGTATTGAGGTTGACAGAGCTAAGATAGATGTCATTCAAAATCTCCCTCATCCCAAAAGCGTCAAACATATTCGATCTTTCCTTGGCCATGCGGGCTTTTATAGGAGATTCATTAAGGATTTTAGCAAAATTGCTAGACCTTTAACTCTTCTCCTGGCCAAGGATACGACCTTCCACTTTGACTTGGACTGCAAGGCAGCTTTTGACTCACTAAAACACTCCCTCACTACAGCCCCCGTTCTATCGTCTCCAAATTGGGACTACCCCTTTGAGTTGATGTGTGATGCATCTGACTTTGCAGTAGGTGCAGTCTTAGGACAGCATATTGAAAAGATGCCACACGTGATCTACTATGCGAGTAAGACCCTGAATGATGCGCAAATCAATTATACAACTACTGAAAAAGAACTTTTAGCAGTTGTATTTGCATTAGAAAAATTCAGGCCTTACTTAATTGGCTCATCTATAGTTGTATACGCTGACCATTCCGCCCTAAAACATCTTTTGGCGAAGAAAGATGCAAAAGGTCGGCTAATACGTTGGATCCTTCTGTTACAAGAATTTGATCTTGTTATCAAAGATAAGAAAGGATGTGAAAACGTTGTAGCTGACCATCTTTCACGCATCTCGTCTTCCCCTGTGA